>CM057471.1:68702318-70192318 GCA_030035585.1 Dugong dugon | reverse complement strand
GAGCTTAGTTTTGAAGGATGAGGAGGTTCTGGCTGGAATCTTTTAAGATTTAGTTTCAGTGGCTGTCTCAAGGATTCTGCCCCCATGTTCCTGTCTGTATGCAGGTATATATTAATGGACATTTTAAGCTAGAAGGGAAGATAAGCCTCCCTTCTTGGCAGCCTTCCAGGTAGCTATCTACCCTTTCTAGAAACCTAGAAATGATGATTCAGCTCCTACGTATTAGAAACCAGATGCCATGAAAATTTCTTACTTACCCTCTTTAAGAGCTGACTCAGATGTCACTTCTTCTGTAACATTTTCTTGACTCACTTGACAGTGGCTTCATGCGCTGTAGTTCCACAACACATTGCGGAACCTCTTTAGGGTGTGAATTTGTCTATTTCTGTGTCTCTCTCCCCTTCTTCTCTGTGTATGTAGTGCCCATCATAGTGCTCAATAGGCACCGGAAGGGAGGAAAGGAGGAAGGAATCTGTATCTGGGCAGGTTTTATTTTAAGTAATTAAAAAAAAAAAAAAACGTTGCTGTCCGGTTGATTCCGACTCCTAGCTACCCTATAGGACAGAGTAGAACTGCCTCATAGGGTTTCCAAGGAGCAGCTGGTAGATTCAAACTGCCGACCTTTTGGTTAGCAGCCTGAGCTCTTAATCACTATGCCACCAGCGCCCCAAGTAATTAAAGCCACCCTAATTGTAACAACCATAATGATAATAGCAGCTAGCATATACTGAGGATTTCCTATGCACCAGATACAATTCTCAGTGCTTTGCATGTATTGATTAATTCTCACAACAGCCCTTTGAGAAGATACCATGATAATCTCTGTTTGAGAGGTGAGGAAACTGAGGCATGGAGAGGTTAAATAACTTGCCTTAGGTCCTACAGCTAGGAAGTGGGGAAGCCAGCATTTGAACTCAGGCACTTTAGCTCCAGACAGTGTTCTTAATCACTGTGTTGTACTTGCATGATGTGTGAAGGGATCCCAAAGGTCTTCCACTTGTTATTGTGAGGTTAATTCTCAGCCAGTTTTTAAGTGACTCTGTGTTTTCCCAGAGGGGTTGGCTGCAAAGGTGGTGATCATTCCTTTTGCCCTGAGGTTTTCATAGTCTTGTTGCTGGTGGAATATTTGTAGCTGAAGCCATTTAGGAGACAATGAGGTGCTTAAGGACAGAGTGCTGCTGTTGTAGTGATGGCACAATGTTTTATGTGATGCAGTCTTAAAGGATGCAGGCTCTGTTTCCCCAAGCCCATATGATTGAGGGACATGAATGAGAGTAAGCCAACTGCAGTTTAATCTTGGAAAAATTGACGTAATTTTTACAGACCAATGTTTAGACTTTACTGGGAAAAAAGATGTTTCTTGTAGAAAAAGCAGAAAAATATTTGTGTATTTTGTGTGCAGAACAAAGGGTCTTTGGAATCTGTAATGTCTAGGTGGTTATTTTCAAAGAAGGATTATTTCCAAGGTAAGATTTTAAACCATTTGACGATCTTAATCGACTGGAGTACTTTTCTTCTTTTTCACCACTCTCTCCTCTCACAGTGTGTCTCTGAGGTCGGGCGGTGATTCCTTCTCAACATCTGTCAGATTTGACACTTCTCGGATTCACCAGTCACTCCCTTGTTCCAGGACCTTATCACATTGCATTTATGTTAATATAGCAGTGTCCAGATTGGTTTCCTTGCTGTTTGTCCTTGTGGTTTCCTTGCTCCTTGTGGGTCCTCTACAGTGGTGTCCAGATTAAATACCCCCCATTGCCCTCCTGACACTCAGAGCCTTTCAGCAGTGGCATCCTTTCCACCACATACTTTCCAACTTTAATTCCTACTGTTCATTTCAGTTCAACCATTATTTACCCATCGCCTACCTACTTTCCTGTTGCAGTGGGCTACTTTAATTAATATATCACTTCTCATTTTACCTTCATGATAGTCCAGGGAGGTAGAGATTTTTATTCTTGTTTTCTAGATGAGGAAACCAGAGGCAGAAAGACCCCATTAAGAACTGTCATGTAGGTGCAAAATAAATATTTGTTGAATGAATGAATGAAAGCAGGCAAGCAGTTAAGAAAGCTTGCTCAGTCTTTGAGCCTGGGTAAGTCTGATTTGCTTATTACCTGCCTGTTTTGCTCCCTGACAGCAAAGGATTTCTGATTTTTTTCACATCTTTGCTTCAGCCATTCCTCCAACCTGGATTACATCTAGCCCATTTCCTCATTTTCTTTAGAACACAAAGCATTATTCACTCTGGTTAGCACACTGATACTTGAACTAATTTTTATCTGCCTATTTTCTCAGGATTTTTGTATCGTTTATACATCGGTGCTTAATTGTTACTGTTGTTGGAGTTGGCGCTGACTCATGGTGACCTTATTTATAACAGGAGAAGATGTTGACCAGTCCCGTGTCATCTTCATAGTATGTTTGAGTCCGTTGTTGTGACTATTGTGTAGTGCCTTCCAACCTAGAGGGCTCATCTTTTTTTTTTTTTTTAAGTTTTGTGTGTGTGTGTGTGTGATTTAGGTAAAAGTTTACAGAGCAAGTTAGTTTCTCATTAAACAGTTAATACACAGATTGTTTTGCGACATAGAATGCCAACCCTATGATGTGTCAATATTCTCCTCTCCACCTCAGGTTCCCTGTTTCCATTCGTACAGTTTTCCTGTCCCTTCCTATCTTCTTGTCTTTGCTTTTGGGCTGTTGTGCCCATTAGTCTTGTATACATGATTGAACTATGAAGCACCTTCCTCAAGTGTGTTATTTATTGTTGGCCCTATAGACCTGTCTAATCTTTGGCTGAAGGGTGAACCTCATGAGTGACTTCAGTACTGAGTTAAAAGGGTGCCTGGGGCCATACTTCCGGAGTTTCTCCAGTCTCTGTCAGACCAGCAAGCCAGGTTTTTTTGTTTTTGTTTTTGTTTTTTTAAGAGGGCTCATCTTCTAGCACTATGTCAGATAATTTTCTGTTGTGATCCATAAGATTTTCTATTGGCTGTTTTTTGGAAGAAGATCTCCAGGTCTTTCTTCCTAGTCTGTCTTAATCTGAAAGCTCTGCTGAAACCTGTCCACTATGGGTGACCCTGCTGGTATTTGAAATAGTTGTGGCATAGCTTCCCGCATCATAGCAATACAAAAGCCACCACAGCAGAACAGACTGATAGATGAGTGGTGGAATACTTAATTAGATGCTGATTTTTTTTTTTAATTGTGCTTCAGGTGAAGGCTTACAGAACAAATAGTTTCTCATGAAACAGTAGTACACATATTGCTTTATGACATTTGTTAATAACCCCACAACATGTCAACCCTCTAACTTCTCAACCTTTTTTTTTTTTTTGATGAAAATATGCATAGCCAAAGATACACCATTTCTAAAATTTCTACATGCACAGTTCAGTGACATTGACTACGCTCTTCCAATTGTGCTGTTATTCTCACTTAAGATGAAGGCTTACAGAACAAAATAGTTTCTCATTTAACAGTTACTACAAATGTTGCCCTGTGACAATGGTTAACAATCTCACAACACATCAACAATATCCTTACTCAACCTTGGGTTTCCTATCACCAGCTTCCTTGTCCCCTTCTGCCTTCTGGCCCTTGTCACTGGACTCCTGTACCTCGTTAGTCTCATTTGGTTTTACAGGGCTGTCCACTCCCAGGCTGAATGGTGAACCTCGGAGGTAACTTCATCACTGAGCTAAAAGGGTGTCTGGGGGCCATACTCTTGGGGTTTCTCCAGTCTCCTTTAGGCCAGTAAATCTGGTCTTTTTTTTGTGAGTTAGAATTATGTTCTACATCCTTCTGCAGCTCTGTCCAGAACCCTCTGTTGTGATCCTGGTCAGAGCAGTCAGTGGTGGTAGCTGGGCACCATCTAGCTGTACTGGACTCAGTCTGGCGGAGGCCTTGGTAGCTGTGGACAGTTAGTCCTTCGGACTAATCTTTTCCTTGTATCCTGTTCTCTTGGTTCTCCCTTGCTCCTGAAGGGATAAGACCAGTGGAGTATCTTAGATGGCCGCTCACAGGCTTTTAAGACCCCAGACACTACTCACCAAGGTAGAATGTAGAACATTGTCTTTATAAGCTGTGTCATGCCAATTGAGCTAGATGTTCCCCGAGACCATGGTCCCCAGAGCCCTCCGCCCAGCAACTCAGTCCCTCAGGGAGTTTGGATGTGTCTTTGGGGCTTCCATGACCTTTCCTTGTACAGGTTGTGCTAGTTTCCCCTGTATTGTGTACTGTCTCACCCTTCACCCAAGATACCACTTATCTATTGCCTATTTAGTATTCTACCACCCCCACCCCTCCCATCCCTGGTAACCAACAAAGATTGTTACATTTTGCGTGTGAACTTTTTCATGGGTTTTTACAATAGAGGTCTCATACAGTATTTGTCCTTTTGAGGATTGACTTATTTCACTCTGCACAATGTCCTCCAGTTTCATCCATGTTATGAGATGCTTCACAGATTCATTGTTGTTCTTTCTCGTTGCATAGTACTAGATACTGATTTTTTGACATATCTAACCAGATCATGTGTATATGTGTGTCTTCTCAGAATTGTGGGCTCTTTGGGTAAGAGACTGGGTGTGGTGGGTTAAGGATCAGGCAGATCTGGGTCCTGGCTTTGCCACTTACTGGCTCTGCGATCTTGGACAAATAAGAACTTAATTTCTCTTGGACCCCAGTGTCTTTTCCTTCCAGCCTTGCTCATAGGAGTTATGATGATTACCTGAAGGATCTTACATGAGAAACTGTTGCTGTAGTCATTGGCATATAGGAGGCGGCCAAGACATGTTGATTCATTTGTTCAGTTAATTAATGCTTTTTTACTGTGTGTGGCCTGGTACTGTTCACTAGATACCCCTGCCCGTGTGCAGGATTTGGTTTAGAATTTTCTCCTCAGAGATGATGACCATTCTGTTAGTGTTAGATCTACTTTCCCAACCCACATGTTAGAAAATATGTGGTTATCTGGCAGATCTGGCAGTTATATAATTGTCAGGTATAGGGGAATTTTGAATTATCTCTCCTTTATTTAATTTGCCTTTATTTATTTTTTATGTATTTGCACTAATATTTTCTTCTTTTTTTTTTTTCAGACCAGTACTTCCCTTAGTGTTTTTAGAGTGCTTGGTTTAGTCTTTTTTCCTTTTTTCTATTTAGTTTTATTTTTGTTCTCTCTGTTGCGGGCATGACACCTGTCATTGGAGAGGTGTTTGCAGCTTAGAGCCAGTCTCCTTTTTTTCTGTTGTTCAAAAGCAGTTCCCTGGGGTTCCTTCTGACAAAAGTCAGTGGAGGAGGAAGACTTGGGAATAGGGAGTGTGCTTTCTGCCCTGGAGCCCTTTGTTCTTTAGGGGAAGGCACCTCAGAGCAATAGTTATTCCCACCACACCAGCCCACAGCTGGTGCCAGGAGGTTATGCACATGCCAGGCTGAGCAGAGCTGCTGAAGATGGACCTTATATAGGCATATACAGGAATACCGTCTTAACAATTTTTATTTAGTTCCATTTAGTGAAAACTTTTTGAGCCCCTACTTTCTAGGTTCTGAAAATGTAGATGTAAATAAACTACTATCTGTTCTGAAGGAACTTGCAGACTAGTACACAAGCTACAATAAAGAAATATTAAGGAAAGTCTAAATAAAAGACTCAAGTTAAAAATTAAAATTTCATCTGTTTTTGAGCAATAGATGCTAAATGTATCCATCCTCTGTACATCATTTAGTGGCAGTTATTTATACCAAACGGGAGTCCCTGGGTGGCACGACTGGTTAAATGCTTGACTACTAGCTGAAAGGTTGGTGGTTGGAACCCATCCAGAGGTGCCTCGGAAGACAGATTTGGCTATTTGCTTCTGAAAAGTCACAGCCTTGAAAACCCTGTGGAGCAGTTCTGCCTTTCACACATGGGGTCACCATGAGTTGGAAGAGACAACAACTAACAACAACTGTTATACTAAAAAACCAAACCTGTTGCCGTAGAATCGATTCCCACTCACAGCAACCCCATTTAGTTATAGTCTAGGTGTACTTTTTCGTCTACCTTTGTAATCTTTCATTTTTCTTATTTCTATATAATGTAAATAATCCATTTCAGTGACTAGATTACATTCCTTTGAGCAGATATTCCCCAGTTCACATGCTTCTTTCTTAGACAGGGGCTGCTTCATGAACAGCGTGGTGGAGAGGGCAGTGGTAGGGAGTGTTTTCATCAAATAGTTCAGCAGTGATCTTGGTGGAAATGCGGTGGGATGGGAGCCAATTTGTTCTGAGCATACAGTGAAAGACAGCTGGGGAACATAGAGAAAAAAAATTGTTTGGGAAATAGGAGGAACTCAGTGGTAGTACCTATCTAGGAGTTAAGTTTGAGAAGTACTGGAAACTTCTCTACTCTTCTGAGAAGGGGCTTATGCTGCTAATGATGTTTGAGGAAAGTGGGTGAGGCTGTTCCAAGCCTCTGGCTGTTGGTGTAAATAGACATTTAAGAACATCTGATAAATCTGAGGGTAGAATTAGTAGGACTTGATGACTACCTGGCCCTGTGGAAACTAGGCTTCCTGGTGGGAGGGCTGGAATTGCTGGAAAACTTCATGCCACTTATTAAATGGAAAAAAGAATAAGGATTAGGGACAAGAGAATGAACTGACTGTTAAGACTGGCTCTATCTGTGGGCTAATTAGAGAGGAGATGACTTTTTTGTTCAGTAGATTGTAATGGAGAAAAGGGGAGATCATTAAGTCAAAAGATTTGAATTTCTGTCCCAAGTTTTGCCCTTGCTAGTAAATCCTTCTAATAAACTCTTTGACTCTCAGTTTCCTCATCTAGGAGGAAAAAAATGGGGATAATAATACCTGCTAGATGCAGTTATTTTGAAGATTAAATGGAAAATACCTGTGAAAGTGCTCTGTGGGCTGCCTACTGTTACTCTACTGAGGTATTATGTTAATCATTATGTTTTGAAATTTTTACCTCTCCTGTAACCCTTCATCAGGCATTGTGAGGATTATATTCTAAGGAGAATTTTAAAACATGCCTGACTTCACCAGTACTCAGTTTATCGAGAGGAAATGGGTTCACTGGGTTGTGTGATGTTCTTTTGCTAGTTAGAAAAGAGGCGAAACTATAATTGTTTCACTGGGATTTTGTTCTTTTCCCCACCTTGTGAAAAGTGTATTCATGTGTTTTATGACTCCCCTACAAGTCTAATTTGATGACAGTCTCTATTATTGCTAAATTTATTACACTTCCACCTCTTTTCCCTGAGTGACTCATTATTGAATCCTGGAAATGCAACTGTGTTTTTGTCTAGGAGGAGGTGGTGATGAGGGAGAACTTAGGAATGACTTTTAAATAAGAGAACTTCATATTATATTTATCTGTCTGGAGGCAATAATTCTGTTTCAGCAGATTAAATACAGACTTCTTTATAAAGCCTTGTTTTCTCAAACCTCTTATCAGCAGCACTTGGCAGTAATCACACCTACGGAAACTTGTAATTTTCCTCAAGGAGGTGACACTGACAGAATTAAAAATGAAGGAGCCCCCCTGAAAAGCAAGTTCATTACAAATTAACAGTGGTCTTAGGAAAGCAGTGGGCTAAGGCGTGTCAAATAGCGATACGGATAAAGAAACCCAGCATTTTAAACTGTCAGAGCTGGGAGCAGGGCTAGCCTGAGAACAAATTAATCACATATTGTCAAGGCAGAGTTGCATCAAATTAACACATCGGATTCCAGCATATTAATGTTAGAATGCTTTCACCTGATTATTACTGCAAACCATTGCCACTCTTTGAATGCAAAGATATAATTAAATTGCTAAGTAGAAAGTGCATATAATATCTCCACAAGCATTTAGGATGCATGAGCTGAAAAGTGCACATCCTAGGAAGTGACAGATTCTATTTGTAGGGGGGACAACTTTACTTTTTTTCCCTTTTATTTACTTGGGAGTACTAGAGTATGAAATTAGAAAAGTTGGTTATGTTATTCGTGTCTTATATGAGTTAAATGAAATACAGGTTTAATTTAACTGATTTGCTACACTGGCTATGAGTACATGATTACCTAGCATTTTTCTGGAAGAGAAATGGAAAAATGTTGCACAATAGCCGTTTGCCTGTTACACATAATCCTAGTGGTGGATTTGTCATCAGAAGGTGCTTTGGAGAAACCAGACTGGCCATTCTGACAACTGTCTTTTACATAAGGATTACTTTCTGGCTTTGCTTAATTTAATATGTGTTTTATTATATTCAGAATGAGAATTCAGGCAGAAGTCCAGCTGTGGCTGACCTTTCTGATCAAGGAAGCAGCCCAGCAGGAAGAGTTTGCTTTTTATTACTCCCAGTTTGTCCCAGGCTATACTTGTCTAGGTCTTCTGGCTTGCTGTCTCTTACTCACACTTAGCCATTTCCTCAAGCTTGACTATTCTCCCTCTGTCCTCTACCAAGCCCTGTTGGTTCTCTGCATTTAAATCTTCCTTAAAACTCACCTCCTTTCATGAGGCCTTCTTCAGTGACCCAGGCATTCACAAACTTCTCTCCTCAGCTTTGGTATAGAGAGTCATGTGTTTACAAATGTTGACTCATCAGCAGCTGAAGGGCTTATAAACTCGAAAAAGGGAAATAGTGATCACTAGGAGCCAGCATGGGTTCACTTAGAACCAGGTAGGGCAGAATAATCCCATTTCTTTCTTGGATAGAGTGATTAGCTAGATGGATTCATGATGTTCCTGAATTTCAGGACAGCATCTATTTTAGCAGAATCTTGCACAATATTCTTGTGGGTAAGCTGGGGAAACGTAGGCCAGAAACATTGTGGTAAGGTGGACTTTCACCCAGCTAAGTGACTAGGCACAGAGTAGTGATTAATGGATTCATGTCAAACTAGAGAGCTATCTGTAGTGGCAAGCTGCAGGGCTCTGTATGTTCATTGCCATCATGGACTTGAATGAGAACACTGATGATAGTCTGATCACATCTGTGGAAAGCAGAAAGCTGGAAAGCATAGCAGACGTGTGCAGTGACAACATCAGAGACCCAAGTTGTCTTGACAAGCCAAAATGATAACTTGCACTTGGGTCATAAAAATGCAGTCATTTGTGTATGGAGTGGTGGTGGTGGTGGGGCTTGGGGAAGAGAATATAAAGTTTAATCAAGCAGTACATTGATGAAAAGGTTTGGGGTCTTGGTTTGTTTTAAGCTCAGTAGGATTTAGCAAAGCCAGGTAGCTAGAAGAAAAATTCATTCATTCATCTCAAATATTTCTCGAGTGCCTGTATGTGCCAGGAACTTTGCTAAATGCTGAGGATACAGTGATGAATAAGATAGACATCATCCCTAACCTCATGGTATGTGTAACCTTGTAGGGGATAGAGACAGTTACAATAATCAGGCAATTACAAATACAGTGTAATAAATGCTATGAGAGGGAGCATTCAGTGGACTGAGTTCCACAGAGTACTCATCCTGTACTTGGGATGAGAGTATCTCAGGAAAGACTCCTTAGATAAAAGCCCTAAGCCAAGCCTTGAAAGGGTGGGAGGGAGTTAGTCAGGAAAGGGGTGGAGGAAACGGTGAGGAGGAGGTTTCTAGGCAGAGGAAACCTGTGACATCGAGTCGATTTCGATTCCTAGTGACCCTATAGGACAGAGTAGAACTGCCCCCATAGGGTTTCCAAGGGTGTAAACCTTTAAGGAAACAGACTGCTACGTCTTTCTTCAATGGAGTGGCTGGTGGGTTTGAACCACTGACCTTTTGGTTAGCAGTCGCGCGCTTAACCACTGTGCCACCAGGGCTCATTTAGGCAGAGGAAACAGCTGATGTAAAAGTCTGAGGTGAGAAAGATTCCGGTGAATTCTGGCAGATAAAAGTAGTTGAGTGTGGCTGGAACATAGTGGGTGAGCATGGAAGAGGCGAGAGATGAGACTTGATCTGGAAGAGTTTTGACTTGCTCCTTATATTTTTTGACGGTCCTTGTATTTTGAGCAGGGGATCGACATCCTTAGGTCTGAGTCAGTCACTTCGGCCTGGGTTAAAAGAAGTAGAGAATTTAGTCTTAGGGGCATATGAATTCCCATAAGACAGACATTGACTACTATGAACAGTCTTGTCCAGACGAGGGCCACCAGTTTATAGAATCCAGGCAGAGAAGAGAGGACTCAGGAAAATATGCACACTGCCTGAAAATAGTAGAAGGGCTCCCTGGTATATGACGGCTCTGCATGGCTATGCCAGCCTGGGTACAGCAAAGGCAATATTAACCATCTTTCCATGGTTAAGTGTTCAGTGTTGGCTGTTCATGGGAGGCAGTATGGTAAAACAGAAAGAGTCCTAACTTCTCAGACTCATGTTGAAATCCCAGGGCTGCTGCACTGCCTTGGGCAAAAGATTTTCTAAATCCTAGTAGCCTCATCTGTAACATAGAAACTACATAGTTTTGGAAGGCCAGAGATAGTGTGTTACAAAGCACCTGGCACAAACGTGTATGGTAGGAATCTGGCTCATTATTATACACGGAAGTTCCTAAAGTGTAGGGGTCACCGTTTCCTGGTGTTGACGTCAAACTTTGTAGGTGATCTAAGGCCTTCCCTCACCCCGGGCTCAGGACCTCAAGCCTCTGAGTGCTCCTTCATCTCTTGTCACCACTTCACCATAGTCCGTTTATGAGCTCAAGCCTGCAAACTAATTTTGATATTCATGTCGCTCGAATATGTTTATGAATTAAGTATGTTACAGAAACTACATTTATTGTACTCTGAAGACATCTAAAAGTGACTTTTGTACTATTCCCAGCTCTGCTTGCCTCTGCCTGTAAAGAAGTTTGGTAGTGAACCATGCTTACATTTCCATATCTTGTCTTAAGTGACTTATGAGAGCATGCATAGTGCACAGATGGGAAGATGATGCTTAGGGTTTTATCCTTCATATTTATATGACCTTTCTTGATAATCTACCATAGTGAAGCATTTAAACTTAAAATCCCCTTACCAAACCTCATCACCTGCCCTGTCTTCCTAACCCGTTGCTGTCGATTCTGTTTTGACTCATGGTGACGCTGTCTTCTTACCCGTTCCATATTCTGTCATACCACAGTCCCTGTGCTTGGCATGTGTTATTCTCTGCCTGGAATGTCCTCTTCTATTGGTGAATTCTTATTTATCCCTGGTGGTGTAGTGGTTGAAAGCTACGGCTGCTCACCAAAAGGTTGGCAGTTCGAATCCACCAGGCGCTCCTTGAAAACCCTATGAAGCAGTTCTACTCTGTCTTGTAGGGTCGCTATGAGTCGAAATCCACTCGACGGCAAAGGGTTTTTCTTTTTTTTATCGTTTAAGATCCATCTTACAATGGCCTCTTCTGAATCCCTGAACTCTTGGACTTACCACACTCCATTGTAATTATATATTTATATATCCTTTGCTCCCATGAGAATGTAAGCTCTGAGTGGACAGTTTGTCTTTATAGCCTAGCAACTAACACAGAAGGAGCCCTGATGGCACAGTGGTTAAGAGCTTGGCTACTAGCCAAAAGGTCGGTGGTTCGAACCTACCAGCCATTCTGCAGGAGAAAGATGTGGCAGTCTGCTTCCATAAAGATTACAGCTCAGTGGCACACCACCACCACCACCACAACAAACAGATCCTGGCACCGAGATCCAGTTAGTAAAATTGAGTGATTAACAGGCCACCTTTGTCATAGAGGCTGTAAAATGGTGAAATTTCGGACACCTCAGTTTTATGAAATTAGGAGGTGGATTGGTTCTCTGAGTTTCCTTCAGGCTCCAAGAGTCTATGAAAATTGCACAGGGAATTCTCTCTAACCATTCTCAGGCATCATCCCACAAATGCTATAAATTCTGCCATCAGATAGAACAAAACTTATGTATTTTTGTTTTTGGTTGAGAAATTTTCTATTCAAGAGTCAGGTGAAGTGTGGTAGCTGAGCCTTATCAGTGTGTTCTGGATCTAGCAATTCTGTCCTTAATTGAAGACATGACATCCACCTCCACACCTTCCCCTCTTGCCCCCACTGTTCCCATCTCTAAAATTGAGAAAGTTGGACAGGATCATCAATTTTTACTGGAAGGATGGTTCAGTATGTGTATGTTTGAGGGAGACGAATGTAGTTTGAAAAAGCATATTCAATATTTTAATGTTCTGTAAGGAAAATTAGATAATTATTATTTAAAACCTACAAAAAATAAAGTCTCGTAAGATTCTGGCTGTTGGGAATATGCAGAATATAGAAGGAATTTTGATGGCAGGGATGAGGTATACGTGATCTTTGGAAGAGTGTGAGATTTTTATAGTCATTGGAAGGGGTAATGGGTTAAAGATCGTCATGAAACACCACATTAGTTTCTGTTCCTATTCTAATTTTCTGTGATTCTATACTAATGAACATTTCACAGAAGGCTTCAATGGGATGAGCCCTACTTTTATTGTTGTTACGTATGAGTTGGACCTATAGTTTTTGTTCGCTTATTTGTTTTTCTAAATTTAATCCTGACTCCACCGCTTACTAGCTGTGTGACCATGGGCAAATCGCTTAATTTCTTTATGCCTTAGTTTTTTCATCTGTAAAAGGGGCATGGTGATACCAAAAACAACCAAACCCATTGCTGTTGAGTTGATTCCAATTCATAGCAACCTTATAGGACAGAGCAGAACTGCCCCATAGGGATTCCAGGAAGCGGCTGGTGGATTTGAACTGCTGACCTTTTGGTTAGTAGCCATAGCTCTTAACCACTGCATACCTCCTTTATAGAATTGTAATTAGAATTAAATTAGATAATTGAAGTAAAGCTCTTAGCATAGTGGCTTGCACATCATAAATGTTCTATACATGTTAGTTATTATTATTGTTAAAGAATTAGGGATGAATATTAATCACAGTCCTCCCTGCTCTGACTTTAGAACCTTAAGAGTTAGATGTAGGAATCAGAAAAATGAAATTCAAAATATCCACTTTTTTATTGGTAATCCTGGTTAGGATCTGCAGCTATTACCACTGACTCTAGACCTGTAGAACTTTTTGTGATGATGGAAGTGTTCTGTATCTATGCTGGCCAGTAGGGTGGCCACTAGCCACATGTGACTACTGAGTACTTGAAATGTGACTAGTGTGACTATGGAACTAAATTTTAGGTTTTATCTAAATTAATTTAAATAGTTATATGTGGCTAGTGGCTCCTATATTGGACAGTGCAGGTCTAGACATTGAGATGACTCATCCAGGAAGAGACTGGGTCCGCAAAGGAGATGAATTTAACTGAATAGCTGTCTTATACCCTTTGTGTTCCAGTAGTAGGGTCAGAGAGAACTGGACCCCCATACCTGCTTCTAGAAGGTGGGCCAGGCTCCTGACCCAGATGTGCTGAACACACAAAAGCAGTTGCTGAACAGGTACTTCTGACAGAGCCTGGAACAGGTGAGACCATACCAGGTAACTAACTCTACTTGTAACAAAGAAGAGGGTGGGGTCTACTTTGCCTAGTATTTGTCGAAGGGTAGAGCTTCATACTTTATGGCTAAAGCTAGGAAACCTGGGAATAGAAGGAATAGTTCCTTTTACAGTTGTAACAATTAAATATTGTTCAGGGCATTTTCTTAAAAATAAATTTTAAATGTTCATTGTCTTAGTGATTAGGGATTGTTTATATATTGCTTTATTCTGCACTTTAAATATGACTTCAGTAGTGTATTCTTGTGTACATACAGTACATTCTAACCATGTAATTGGATGATCCAAGTGTAGCATATCTTTTAGACAGAACCAATACTTAAAACTACAATCAAGCTTATGAAAAGTCAGCTTCGTCTTTCAGTTTTCTTTCTGTCTTCATATTCTTTTCACCAGGGTTAAACATCAAAGTGGTTCATAAGTAGTTATAACTTGTTTCTAGAAAGGGAAAAATTGATCCTTCCTTTGAAACTTTCCCAAAGGAGCATTTTGCTTATGAACGATCAACATGTACAGTAATTGTGTAGTTTTGTGGCATGAGATGTCCTGTTGTCCACAAATAGCTAAGGGAATTCCTAATGACAGTACTTTGGAATCAGATCTAACATTTTGGAATTTGTCTTGGAGTGACAATCTCATATACAGGAACCTCTCCACCTTTTAAAATTAAATAACTTCTGAACTTTTCAGTTGATATCCTTTCTCATCAACTATGTTCAGATTATTAAATAGTGGTCTCAAAGATCCATGTATACAGTATTTTCCACAAATAGCACACCCACGTAACTGATGCGCCCACACACAACGCTTACAAAAATAACGTGCAGGGGGGTTGTGTGGTTTGCAAAAAGTTTCTGACATGCGTATTTGTGTAAAAATACGTTAATTATTAGATATGAGCAGTTATTTTAATGACCATGCAGTTTATAGAGTGAGGATATAGCATGTCTAAAGTATCCTTCACTTAGTTAGAAGAGACTTTATAATTAACATATATAAAAATTTCAAATAAGGTGTCTTTGTTAAACTCCTTGTTTAGTTTTATTTTATTTGGTTTAATTGACTGAAAATAGATATTGTCTACAAATGGTAAAACGATTATGCATTTACTGTGTGTCAAGCATTGTGCTAAGTATTTTATTATACATTATTTCATTTAATCCTCACAGCATCCTATGAGATAGGTAATATCACTGTTTTACAGATGTGGAAACTTATCTGGACTTCAATTTTTTCTGCTTTATGCTGGGGTTAATAACATTGTTGTTAGGTGCTGTTGAGTCAGTTCTGACTCATAGCGAACCTATGTACAACACAATGAAACATTGCCTGGTCCTGTGCCATCCTCACGATCATTGCTATGTTTGAGCCCATTGTTGCAGCCACTGTGTCAGTCCATCTCATTGAAGGTCTTCCTCTTTTTCGCTGACCCTGTACTTTACTAAGCATGATGTCCTTCTCCAGGGACTGGTCCCTTCTGATAACAAGCCCAAAGTGCATGAGATGAAATCTCACCATTCTCGCTTCTAAGGAGCATTCTGGCTGTACTTCCTTCTTTTGGCAGTCCATGGTATATTCAGTATTCTTCACGAACACCATAATTCAAAGGCATCAGTTCTTTTTTGGGCTTCCTTATACATTGTCCAGCTTTCACATGCACCTGAGGCGATTGAAACATACCATGGCTTGGATTAGGCGCACCTTAGTCCTCGAAGTGACATCTTTGCTTTTCTAACACTTTAAAGAGGTCTTCTGCAGCAGATTTTCCCAATGCAATATGTCGTTTGATTTCTTTACCTTTAAGTAAGAACTCAGTAAATGCTAGCTATTATTGTTATCTTGTCTTACTATTTTTGATTTCATGTTTTAAGTAGGTAATGTATTTTATGTTTCAAAAATGCAAAAAGGTATCATATAGTGAAAAGTCTCTTTCTCTTGTCATTCATCTGGTTCCTACCCATACCCATATTACTAGTTTGTTGTATGTTTTCCAGAGCATCCATATACAAATACGAATATATATTCTTGTTTTCCCCCTTTTACACAAAAAGTAGCGTACTGTAAACACTGTTCCAGAGGTTGCTTTTTTCACTTAACAGTGTAACTCGGAAATCTGTCCATATTAGCGCTTTAGAGACTTTCTCATTCCTTCATATAGCTGCATAGTGGTTCATTGGTAGAATTCTCACCTTCCATGACCTCAGTTTGATTCCTGGCTAACGTACTTCGTGCGCAGCCACCACTCTTCTGTCAATGGAGGCTTACATGTTGCTATTACACTTTGAAAATCCTATGGAGCAGTTCTGCTCTGCACACATGGGGTCACCATGAGTCAGAATTGACTCAAGGGTAACTAACAACAGGATCCAGTGGGGCTTCCAGACCTAGGACAGACTAGGAAGAAAGGCCTGGTGATCTGCTTCCCAAAATCAGCCAGTGAAAACCCTATGGATCACAACAGTCTGATCCACAGTCGATTATGGGGATAGGGCAGGACTGGGTAGCATTTTCTTCTGTTGTTCCATGAGTTGGTAGCAGACTCTCACAGCAGCTAACAACAGCAGCATTCTGTTGTTTGGAAATATTGTAATTTACTTAACTCATTCCCTGTTGGTGGAGACTTGAGTTGTTTCTAATCTTTTGCTTAAACAATGCTGCAGTGAATAATTTTGTACATACGGCATTTTGCACATATGTGATTGTCTATGTAGGATAAATTCCAAGAAGCGGAATTGCTGGGTCAAAGGGAATGTGCATTTGTATGTGTTTCCAAATTGCCCTCCATGGGGATTGTGCCAATTACACTTCTACTAGCAATGTATGAAAGTGCCTGTTTCTCTAAAGCCTCGCCACAGAATTTCTCCAATGCTTGGATTTTTGCCAGTCTAATAGGTTAAAAATGGATCTTTGTCAATTTAGTTTATATTTCTCTTATGAGTGAGGTTGAACTTCTTTTCATTTGTTTAAGAACCTTGAGAATTTTGTGAACTGCCCAGATATATTCTTGTTTTTTTTATTTTCTAGGCGTTCTTTGTATATTGGGGAGATTAGTCCAGTTTATTGTATATTAAGTTTTGACTTTGTTCATAGATTTTTTTTTTGTTTTTGACTATGCACAAATCTTTAATTTTTGTGTAGTGAAATTTATCATATTTTTTTCTTTATAACTGCTAGATTTTGACTTAAATAGTATGGCAAAGTTTTTTCATATTTGTCTTGCATATTGAATTTATTCTAGGTATTTGTAGTTGTTGCTGTTGTAAATGGAGTCTTATTTTCTGTTAAGTTTCTAACTAGTTTGTGTGTATGAAGGTGACTGATTTCTGTGTGTTGATTTTGTATTCCTTTATATTACCAAATAAGAGCCCTGGTGGCACAATGGTTAAGCGTTAGGCTGCTACCAAAATGTTAGCAGTTTGAATCCACCAGCCGCTCCTTGGAAACCCCATGGAGCAGTTCTCCTCTGACCTATAGCATTGCTATGAGTCGGAATTGATTCTACGGCAATGGGTTTGAGTTTTGGGTTTATATTACCAAGTTCTCTGTTTGTAGTAGTTATTCATATGAATATTAGTACAATAATATACAGAATAAAATAGTGACTTTTTTTTACCTTGTTTCTCCTTATGGCTGTATCTCATATATTTGTATTCCTGAACAGTATATTTTTGAACTTCATATAAATGGAATTATGCTTTAAGTATTTTGTAACTTTTTTTCTCTTAGCATTATGTTTCTGACAGTCACCCATGTTGATGCCTATAGCTGTAGTTAATTCATTTTCATTAAGGAGAGACTCCATTGTAAGAGTTTAGCGTAATTTATTTATCTAGTCTGCTGTTGATGGACATTTGCATTGTTTCCAATTTTTGCTATTACAGTGTTGTTATAAATATTATCTTACATGTGTAAAAGTTACCCTAAGTCAGAAACTTACAAACATTTTTTACCGTAAGAGCTCAGCTGCTAACCAAAAGGTCGGCAGTTCGAATCCACCAGCAGCTCCTTGGAAACCCTATGGGGCAGTTCTACTCTGTCCTATAGGGTTGCTATGAGTTGGAATTAACTTGACAGGAGCGGGTTTGGGGTTTTTTGTTGTTTTTGTTAGCTGCTGTCGCATCAGCTCCAACTCATGGTGCCCCCACGTACATCAGAACAAAATGTTGCCTGGTCCTGCACCATCTTCATGATCATTGGTATGCTCGAGTCCATTGTTGTAGTCACTGTGTATTTTTAGTGCCCTCCAACCTGGGGGGCTCATCTTCCAGCACTGTATCAGACAATATTTTGTTGTGATCCATAGGAGTTTCATTGACTAATTTTTGGAAGTAGATCACGAGACCTTTCTTCCTAGTTTGTCTTAGTCTGGAAGCTCTGCTGAAACTTGTCCACCATGAGTGACCCTGCTTGTATTTAAAATACTGGTGACATAGGTACCAGCATCATAGCAATACACAAGCCACCACAGTATGACAAACTGACAGATGGGTGATGAAATAAAACCCACTACACACACATAAAGAGTATATGTGCGTACATATAGATATATGTTGAAGCAAAATTTCACGAAAGAATACTTACCCCTTACTTAGTGTGAATGCAATCTGATATTTTTTTATTCCAATCTTTTCTATTCTAATTTTAGAAAATTTTGGTCAAAATTGACTACATTGATTTCCCACCCTCAGGATCAAGGTTTGAAAAACCCTGCTCCAGGATACATGCAGATGCGGAATTACCAGGTCATAGGATATGTATGCAGCTTCAACCTTACTAGAATACCAAATTGTTTTTCAAAGTTGTTATTCCAGTTAATCTTCCCACCAGCAATGTGTAAGTGTCCCACTTACCTTATCAGACTTAATTTTTTCCAGTCTTGTGAAATTGTATGTCACTGGGATTTTAATTTGTATTTCTGAGATTACAATTGAGGTGGAACATCTTTTTGTGTATTTATTGGTCATTCATGTTTCCTCTTCTGTGAAGTACTTGTTCAAATCTTTTGCCCATTTTTGTTTGTCATTTTTCTTACTGATTTAAAGGACTATTTTTACGTATTTTGGATGCCAACTATTCTCATGTATTTGAGTACTAACTATTCTGTTGCAGATGTATACTCCTCGTTCGTGGCTTGTCTTTGTTCTCTTTAAGGTGTTTTTTGATTAATAGAAATATCTTCTTTTTAATGTAATTGAATTTATCAGTCTTTTGCTTCATGGTTTATACTTTGTGTCTTTTTAAAGAAATCTTTCTCTACCCCAGGATCCTAAAGAGATTTTCCTATGTTGTATTTTAAATTTTCATATTTAAGTAACTAATTTCCCTAAACTTGATTTTTTGTGTGGTGTGAGGTAGAAATTGGAATCAGTTTGACGGCAGTGGGTTTCGGTTTTTTGTTGTTGTTTTTGGTGAAGTAGAAGTCCAATTTCATTTTTTTTCTGAATGGTTAACCAATTTCCTGGCATTATTTATTGAAGCCTCACCTTTTCTCACTGATCTGTGGTACTAGCTCAGTCATATATCAAGTTTCCCCATACGTGTACTGCTGTTTCTGGGATCTCTCTTCTGTTCCAGTGGTTCGTTTGTTTTCATCTGGTGTCTTAGTTATCTAGTGCTGCTGTAACAGCAGTGCCACAAATGGATGACTTTAACAAAGAGAAATTTATTTTCTTACAGTTTAGGAGGCTAGAAGTCTGAATTCAGAGTGCCAGCTCTAGGGGAGGTCTTTCTTTGTCAGCTCTGGAGGAAGGTCCTTGTCTCGTATATTCTTCCTGGTTCCTTGGAGACCTCCATGTGTCTTGGCATCTCTCTTTCCCCATCTGCTCTGCTCGCTTGTTTAATCTCCTTTTTATCTCAAAAGGGAGCCCTGGTGGTGCAGTGGTTAAGAGATTGGCTGCTAACCAAAAGGCTGGCAGTTCGAATCCACCACCCGCTCCTTGGAAACCCTATGGGGCAGTTCTCCTCTGTCCTGTAGAGTTGCTGAGTCGCAGTCGACTCCATGGTAATAGGTTTTTTTGGGTTGTATCTCAAAAGAGATGGACTCAAGACACACCCTACACTAATCCTGTCTCATTAATATAACAAAGACAGCCCATTTTCAAATGGGATTATAACCACAGACATAGAGGTTAGGATTTGCAACATATTTTTGGGGAATATAATTCAATCCATAACACCTGGGTTAATATCACACTGTCTTAATTGCTTTAGACTTAAACCAATTTCTGACATCTAGTAAATTATGTCCCTCCACCTGATTTTTCTTATTCACGAGTATATTCTTGACCCATTGACCTTCCATGTAAGTTTTTGAAACTGCTTGTCAGGTATTTCAAAAATCTTTATTGAGATTTTGATTTGAGTTGGTTTAAATTTGTAGATCAGTTTGGGAGAATTGACATCTTTACCGTTTTTGTATGCTATATTTCTCTATTTATTTAGGTGATCTATAATGTCTTTCTTAAAATTTTATATGTCTTTTGTTAGATTAATTCACATGTATTAATTTTTTTTTTCTACTCTTAATTTTTTTTAAATGACAGTGTCTCCCTATTTGTTGCTGGTATATGGAAATGCAGTTGATTTTCTTACATTGTTTAAATTTCAGCCATCTTTTTAAATGCTTATTAATTCTACTAATTTATACTTTTGTTTATTTTCTGTGGAATCAATCATATCTTTTGCAAATAATAATAGTGTTATTGTTTCCTTTCCAATCCTTATATTTCTTTTATTCAATTTATTGAGCTGGTCAAGACCTTCAGTACCATCTTGAAAAGACATAGTCTTGTCTTGTTCCTGATATTAATGGAAATGCTTTCAATATTTCACTATTAAGTATGATGTTCGCTGTTTTGGTAGATGGCCTATGTTGGATTAAGGGAAGTCCCTTCTATTCCTAATTTGCTAAGATTACTGTTTTCTTTTTAATCATGAATAATGTTGAATGTACTAAGTGCTTTTCCTGCATCTGTGTAGTCCACCATATGATTTTCCTCCTTTAATCTCTTAATATGGTTAATTACATTAATTTATTTCCTTGTACCAAACCATTCTTGCATTTGATAAGATAAACTCAACTTTGCTCATGAAGTATTTTAGTTTTTCCATACCGTTGGATTGGTTTTTCAATATTTTCTTTAGGATTTTTGCATCTTTATTCGCAGGTGAACTTGGCCTGTAATTTTTCTTTCTCACATTCTCAGATTCTGGTATAGTGATTTGGATAGCCTCATAAAGTGGTTTAGGAATTGTTCTTTTTTTTAATACTGTAGAATAATATAGTTAATAATATGTTCTTGAATGTTTGGTAAAACTTAACTGGTAAAACTATTGGCATTCTCCCAGGAACCCAACTCTGAAATGGAGATTAGCATGCAGGAAATTTATTAGGAATTGCTTTCTGGATCAACACCTGTGGGGAGAAGGGAAGGAACCAGAATTGGGTAGAGGAAGGAGTTGGACTGTAGTGCAGTCACAACGCTTCAGCTATCACCATGGGACACTCTGAAGCTAAGATGGCCCTTCAGAGTTGTCCTAAATTGGGGTGAAGGGGCCAGGCCTTTATATTTCTGCATTGACCCATCATTGGACTCTGGCTGCCCTGAGAAGGAGATGTGACCTTGGATGAAGTGGCTGTTATCAGCCATTGCAGTTCCAGGAAAGAACTAGCAGATGGGAGCTATCAGGACTCAGCAGGAAACCAGGCTCATACTTCCAGGAGTCCTCTCCCAGTGGTGTCACACAGAACACACTTAATTCCCACAGCAATGAGTTGTGACAACACGTGTGAAATGTTGTCTACAAGGGAAGCCCATTAGAGACTCAGTACCCAGGGTTTATATTGGAGGCTGGTCATGTGGACACCCTCTGCCTAGCATGTACCAAAATTCAGAGTTCCAGAAGGAAAGCAGATGTTCAGCATAAACTATATTGTTTGCACAAACAATTTAGGCACATTGAGCCACTCTTATCAGATAGGATGGTAGAAACCCTCCCAGAGTTCAGCTGCCAGCCAAGGATCAACCTTTCAAGCAGGTCTGTCTAAACATAGCAGTCTCAGGTCTGCTATGTTAACTCTTTTCTTTACAAATTTATTTTGTCTACTTGCTTGTTCAGTACCTGTTCTGTAGTGGATGGTCTCTGGCGGACATTAACGTGTGCTACAAAGATCTTTCCACTTCATGCCTATTCCCATAAATCTATCCATATGTCTTTACTCTGGACTTCCTTTTTTTCCTCCTTCCAGGTCTGATAACTGGCCAAGCCGTTCACCCATGAGTCTGTATATGTTTTAACTTCTTGCCATATCTCCTTCCACACAAAGAAGATGAACAAATGCATTGCCCAAACTTCTGGCAATTGGGAAGATATCCTCTCACTGTTGTCTTTTAAGGCAACTCCTGAGTAGGGCTGTAGTGAAGCTACAGTTCGTTTTCATCTTCTACTTTGTCCAGCAATTCTTGAAGTGTTTACATTTCTCTTTACTCAGTATATGAATGTTCAGTTAAATGGCCATGGGTTCTTTTGGGGGAAGGGCTGGAAGAATCATTGCCATATTTACTTGCTGTAGTGTTGCAAGTCCTTTTGCTTTTAGCTTTATCTCATAATCTCACAATGTTTTATATATTCACTTCCAAATATTTTCTAATTTCTGTTGAATGGTCATGTGTCACTTAACGTCCACGATAATGTTCTGTGAAGTAGGACGCTGTGTGATTTGGACATTGTACAAACACCATATTACTTAGCAAAGTATATATACTTCTTCAGCCTCTATATCCCTTCTCCAGACCCCCAGTTCAGTGGCTTCTCCAGGGCACCTCTCTGATCCCTCTTCTCTTGGCCCAGATCCCCAACTCCATGCCCTTTCCTAAGCCCTCCCATAGCCCCAGCTTCTTGGTCAGTTCCTCAGCATGCCTGCCTTCCCAAGCTACACACCCCAGCAGAGCCTGCTTGCAGTAATCCAATTCAGAGCAGCCACTCACCGTGCACCAGGAGCGGGCTGTAGAGGTTTTGCCAAGCAGGGCAGCTACTCAGCTAGTCAGCTCAGCCTGACTTGTCAAGGTTCACTGACCTCCAGTGACTTGTCCCCGCATCTGCACAGGACTCCCTGCCTCCCTCTCCCTCTTGCCTTTCTCCTCCCTCTGCCCCTTTCTTCTTGGATCCAGACAAGCGTATGTACTTAGCCATATATACTTAGCTGTATACACTGTATATACTTAGCAAAGCCGTATGGGACCACGGACGTATATGCGGTTGGACATTGCCCAAATGGGCGTTATGTGGAGCATGACTGTATTTCTTATTTGATACAGTAGTTGTTTATGAGTATTTCTAAATTTCCAGTTGTATGAGATTTTTCTAATTTTTCTTCTTTGATTTTAACTTGATTGTTTTATGGTTGAGAAGGTGGCCTGATGTTACGAATTATTTGAAATTTGTTGAATATGATTTTATGCTCCCTAATGTGGAAACCTTGGTGGCATAGTGGTTAAGTGTTACGGCTGCTAACCAAAAGATTGGCAGTTTGAATCCACCAGCCTCTCCTTCGGAACTCTTTAGGGCAGTTCTACTCTGTCCTATAGGGTTGCTATGAGTCAGAATTGACTCGACGGCAATGGGTTTTGGGTTTTTTGTTGTTGTTTTTTTAATGTAGGTCAGCTTTCATAAATATCTGTGAATTTGGAATGAATGTGATTTCTGCTGTTTTTGGTTACAGTATTCTATAGATGTCCATTAGGTCAAGCTTGTTAATTATGTCAAAATCTGCTTTATTTTTATTGATATTTTTATATGCTTCATCTGTTAGTTAGACATAGATATGTTAGGATATCCCACTATGTTGATAGATTTCTCTTTGTAGTTCTGTCAGATTTTCCTTTATCTATTTTAAGGATATGTTTTTAGGTCCATACAACTTTAAGATATTTATTTCTTACTTGGTGAATTGAACCAACTAATTGTTACTTGTGGCTGTCTCTAGTAAAGTTTTTTGAAAGTGTTGATTCAAAACATAATAAACTTTTTTAAAAAAAGCTTTTTAAAATATATTGATTTTGGAAAGAATTGTAGTAAAGATTGTGGCCTTTTGCGTCAGTCAGACCTGGGTTTCCATCTGAGCTTTCTCTCTAGCTGTGTTACCTTTAACAATTTCTCAGAGGTTTATTTATCTATAAAATGGAGTTTGTTGTTGTTGTTGTTAGTTGCTGTCAACTCATTTCTGACTCATGGCGACCCCATGTGTACAGGCAGAGTAGAACTGCTCCATAGGGTTTTCAAGGCTGTGACCTTTCAGAAGCAGATCGCCAAGCCTGTCTTCCTGGGCACCTCTGGGTGGCTTTGAACCACCAACCTTTTGGCTAGTAGTTGAGTGCTTAACTGTTAGTGCCACCCAGTGAGCCTATAAAATGGGGTGAGGACTATTTTGAGAATCAAAAAGAGATAATAGATGTAGAGTGCTCAGCTCAGTGCCTGATACATAGAGTACTCAGTAAAGGGTAGCTGCTTTTAATTTCAGTCACTCTCTTTCCTGAAGTGTTCAAGGTGCTAATATAGAGTGTTAAATATGAAACATTTCATATTATATATGTAATAGCCTAAAATTTAACATGGGTACATGGGTGAAACTACCGAAAAGGGAAAAGCAAGAAAGCCTCGACAGGGTCAGAAGATGAGGAGGAAAGCAATATGAAGCTTGGCACATGACCAAAGCCAAGGAGGCTCTCTGCCACCCTTCGGATTTCCAAGAGTGGGTTTTCCTGAGGATATTCTCCACCCTGGCTTTTTCTTTAGTGTTCTCTTCAGTTAGTTCAGGAGTGTATACATCCCTATCCGTTTGGCTCAAAGGGAGCTCTCACTTGCTGTGGTCTAAGGGAGCTGCCTAGGGTAATTTAAGGGAAGCTTGTTCCCTTCTACTGAGACCTAAGGGTAGTTAGGAGTTTTCATTCTTACCAGTTCAAAAAGTAAGCATTTGGTATCCCCAGAGTTCTGGAATTACCTTGTTAGAAAAGAGTCGGTTTCACTCTTCTGAGTAGAAAAATTTGCGATCAAAGGAATGCAAAAATAAATAACATGAAGCATAAACATTTATCAGATAGCATGAAGCATTTAGACAGTTTTCCTCCTCCCTTTGGTATGACTTAATCTAATTCTTTGTATAACTTTTTCATTAGGCTCCACTGTAGGGCATCCATCAGAAATAAGAAGGAATTTTGTAGCCCACCTCCATCTAACCTTTTACTCTGTTTTTTAGCATGCCAAAAGACAAGAAAAGTGTGTCTTATTCATTGTCTTTTGTCTGTTTCTCTTGGTACTTACTATTGTCACTTTGTTTTTTTAGTAAAGGAAATTGGCTTATTTGAAACGTTTGTCTTAATCCTCTGTGGAAATACCAGTTTACAGGAAGGTTAAGGCAGCTCGTTTGGGCTCCTCTCAGAGTCTCTACTGCAATTGTTGGAAAGGAAACCCCAGGGAAACCCCCGAGCACAGGCTTCAGAAGAGCAGTGACCGCTCAGAAGACAACACTCCAGATGTTTTATCAGGTGCTGTCTGGAGAACAGAAATAATGGTCTGAAGGTGGAAATGCTGATGTCTCCACTTTCCCAACTTAGCACAAACATCTTATTTATCTGGTGGATTTTGGTGTTACAGAGTTAGCCCCCAAAAGCCTTAAATGCAAGTGTGATTGCTTTTAGAATCCTGGCTTTGAAAGCATGGCGTATGGGGGTTTCCTTGACTTGAATTCTCTTTTTAAAGAGAATGGATTCATAGCATCCACTGTCAATGCCATTTCTCTTTCTCTGATGGCTTGTTCACTGTTCACATTGAAGGAAGAGCCACAAACAAATAGATAAATGAACAAACAAACAAAAAAACTCTGCTGCCTCTGTCACATAGTGAAAAGGCTTGACTGTAACATAATGGGAACACAGCAGCTATTTGATTAAAACTTAAAGATTTTTCATGGAAACTTAGAGGCTTGTCCGATTTTTTTTTTTCTTTTTATAAATCACTATGACATGGGAGAAATAGTACCCTAGAATGCCATGGTTGCAGTGGGACTTTTGGATGCATCATCATCCTAGTTAGTGCAGGTGCTGATATGAAATACCCTCACTATGGTGATTGTTTGCCCGCTGACATACTCATCATTTGGAAGGCCCAGAAGTTGGTTTGGAAATCATTTGCTTCTTGTCCCTGTCTGGTTTTATTAAGAGCAAAACAAGCAGCTTTGCAGTATGAGTAGGCAATTTTAAGTGATGGGTAAGAGCTCAGGCTGTGGATTCAGACAGCCTCAGGTTAGCATCCCAGCTTCAACAGCTATGTGACCTTGGACAAGTTACTTCATTTCTTTAAGCTTCCATTTCATATGTGAAATGGGGAGAATAGTTTAATCTACTTCATAGAGTTGTGTTGAGATTACATAAATTAATATTACTGATGTCAAATGTATGACATCGTATTTGACCTATACACCTACTCCTCACTTATCAACATAGTTAGGTTCAGTGATGGTTAAGATTGTGTGTCAACTTGTCTGAGCCATGATTTTCAGTGTTTTGGCAGTCATGTAATGTTGTGATCACTTCCCTGCTGAGATTTGATATGTGATCGCCGTCACCCCCGTGATGGGATCTGCTGTGAATAGCCAGTCACTTGAGAGGGTGTTTGCTTGGGTGTGTGGCCTGCATCCAAATATAAGCAGATGTTCTGGCTTTTGCCTGCTCGGGATCCTGCAGCTGGCTGCTGTTTGTCTGACCTCTGGTTCTTGGGACTTGAGCTAGCAGCTTACCTGTGGTCTTGTGTGCCAATCTTGGGATTCATCGATCTTCACAGCCTGTTAGCAAGAGCCTTGCTCTCCAACCTGCCGATCTTGGGTTTGCCAGCCCCTGCGGCTATGTGAATCAGGAGAAGCCTCTATCCTGATCCATGGACTTGGGGCAGTCCAGCCTCTACAACCGTGTGAGCCATTTCCTTGATATAAATCTCTCTATATGTATATTTATATGCTCTACTGGTTTTGCTTCTCTAGAGAACCCTGCCTAAGACATCTGCTTTCAATGTCTTTTTGGTTGTATTACATCTGCGCTGAAAACAGATTCCTCCATCAGGTAGAAGTGATGATGTCATGATGTTCCTTGGACATCATGGAGCATCTTCCTGGTTGTCCCAGCTCAGTATGTCCTGCTTACCCCTTTCCAGTTCACCTTCAAGAACGACACTTTCTGATCCTCAGTGACTCCTCACTACCCATGAGTGAGGAGGGAGGAAGCGTAGGGAATTTGTTTTGTGGAGGATGGAGTGGACTCACACATTAACCAGAGATTCGTTAGCATTATCCATCCACACATGGGTGAATGTTGGCTCAGGATTTGCCTTTGCCTTTGCCTTTTTTGAACTGAATGCCTTTCTAATCAATGGCCAAAGCTCAAGGCTGATGCAGCTCCCTGTTCTTGCTCTGAGAGAGGGGATGGTCCTGCTTATCAGGGTGTGGTGGGGCCTGTAGCACTCAGGACCACATCCTTCTGTTCATCCTTATTCTATTTATTCGTGAGCTCCTCCACCTCTCAGTGCTGCAGGCATTGATA
This sequence comes from Dugong dugon, assembly GCA_030035585.1. NCBI lineage: Eukaryota > Metazoa > Chordata > Mammalia > Sirenia > Dugongidae > Dugong > Dugong dugon. The sequence continues at coordinate 70,165,264 of CM057471.1, read as the reverse complement.
ACTCAAATAGAAGCCAAGTGACTGGCAATCACTCAAGTGGATTTCAGGATGAAATGGATTCTGATCAACCGAGTGTGTAGTCAGTCTTCACTGGTCTCCCTTGGATTTCCTAGATGAAAGATAGCAGACAGGGGATGTTTTCTTTTTTTTTTTTTAATTTTTATTAAATTGTACTTTAGATGAAGGTTTACAGAACAAATAGTTTCTCATTAAACAGACAGTACACATAGGGGATGTTTTCTGTACATTTAGACTTGCTTTTTCTTCTCTACTTAATTATAAATGCTTCCACACTGTCATGTATTGACTTGTGTCCCCCAAAAATATGTGTCAACTAGGCTAGGCCATGATTCCCAGTATTGTGAGATTGTCTACCATTTTGTCATCTGATGTGATTTTCCTATGTGTTGTAAATCCTACCTCTGTGATGTTAATAAGGTAGGATTAGTAGTAGTTATATTAATGAGGCAGGACTCAGTCTACAAGATTAGGTTGTGTTTTAAGTCAATCTCTTTGAGATTAAAAGAGAGAAGCCAGCAGAGAGACATGGGGACTTCATACCACCAAGAAAGCAGAGCCAGGAGAATAGTTTGTCCTTTGGACCTGGGTCCCTGTGCTGAGAAGCTCCTGGACCAGGGAAGATTTATGACAAGGACCTTCCCCCAGAGCTGACAGAGTGAGAAAGCCTTCCCTGGAGCTGGCACCCTGAACTCAGACTTTTAGCCTCCTAAACTGTGAGGGAATAAATTTCTGTTTGTTAAAGCCATCAGCTTGTGGTATTTCTGTTATAGCAGCACTAGATAACTAAGACAGGTTCCAAAGACCAGGTTGTTATGTGAAAATGGAGGGTGACCACATCAGATCCCAAAATGAAGGATAACTACATCATTACATAACTGCCAAACCACTGAGAATCATGGCCCAGCCAAGTTGACACATTAACCTTAACCATCACAGGCAGCATTACTCTTGCCTCACACCTCAGCGGTCGTTATTGCCAGACATACGTCATTAATGCGCAAAATGGTCGGATAGTAGATTTTTTTCTACTGTCATAAATGCAAAATGTTGGATAACAAGATAGTCAATAAGCGAGGAGTAGGTGTAGTAAGTGTTCATGAATGTCGGTCATTGTATTGTTGGAATTACGGATCAGTCTTAAAGAAGCATCTTTTATTTTTTGGCTGTCTTCTCATTTTGATAGGAGTGTAATTCATTCTGCTTTTTAAGCAATTTCAGCTGTTTTTCTAGCTCATGCTATTTATTGTCTCAGTCACTGTAATATTAGGTGAAACTATATAGAATTGCAATTTTTGCAGATCATAAACAATTGAATATCAGCAGCATCATGTGATTCAACTTAATAAAATAGAACCCATTTGAGTGTCTACTGTATGCCAGAGTGTTTGCTATGCTATTTCATTCATTCTTCCCCACTTCCCTCTAAAGTATGTATTGTCTGCATTTTGTGATGAGGAAACTGAGACTTGGAGAGGCAAAGGCTGAGGTTACACAGCTAAGAAATAGAGAAGCCAGGATTCAAACACAGCCCATTCATTTTCTTTCAAGTTTCTAGCACTTGAATAATCTCAGAGACCCCTCTACCACCAACTCCAGGCCCAGTAGAAACTACACTATTTCTTCTCAGTTATAGATGATTTAGGTTTTCTTCAATGCAGTGAGTGTAATGTGGTGGTTTTATGTTCATGTACACTTTGTGCTTTTGTCCCTTCTTTTTATTTTTGGAACACAGCATCTGCACTGTTGACTGCAGTCACCTTTGCTCTCTCAGAAAGGCATTATAGAGAGAAAATAAGTACCCAGGTTCTGCCTTTGACCCAGTTTCATGGCTTGCTGCAATTTGTCATGGTCCTCATCATTTCTACCATTTATTGAGCATCTACCCTATGCAGGGAATGCTTGAGGTGCTTCATCCAGAGTATCCCAATTTCCCTACAGTTGCAGAGGGTCAGGGCTACAATCCTGTTTTACAGGAGAGGAAACTGAATGAGATTACATGACTTAGCTAAGGGCACAAGGCCCTTCAGGGTCTATCTTGCTTCAGAGTCCAGGTCTTTTCTAGTATACCCCATTTCCTACTTCCATTTTTAGGTTCTCATAGAAGGGAAGTGAGGACAACCTTTCTACAGAATAATCTCTAGTGTATGTTGGTGTGTTATTCCTATTGAATTTTTTCCCCTTTTCCTTTCCCTTTGCTTTCTTTTTCTCCCTTCCCTCCCTCCCTCCTTCTTATCCACCTGTCTACCTACATACCAAATAAAGTTTAAATACTGAGATTAGGACACCACTTAATGTATTTCCTGAAGGAAATTAGATTCTTGAGATAGTCCCATTTTATTTTATTTTTTTACATCTGGCAATAAAAAATTGTCTAAGTTTAATTTGCTTTTGGAGGAATTATCAGCTTTTAAAATATGCCACTAAAACAAGTTAGGTTGAATTCCTACCAGTTTCAAAGACAGTTGACCTTCTCAGTCTTTGAATGGAGTCTTAAATAATAGGGCTTGAAAGTAATTGCTGACTATATGAGTTCAAGATAATATCTATGTTTTAAGCTAAGTGATTCTAAGGAAAGCCTATTTGACCTAGCACCCTACTTATTCCTAAACCAGATAACTGGAACCAACTTTCTTATTCACTCCATGGACAATGTGGGTGAAATCTGTTTGTAGCCAGAGGTTGCCCTTTAGGAGCCACTTTATTTCCTTTGTTGTTCCGTTGTTTCCTTTAGGGTGAGGGAGAATAATTAAGGGGAACATCTTTTCTGAGCAGCTGGAGTCAAATTCCAGCTGACTGCAGCACCTGTGAAGACAGCACCTCTGCCTCTGGGTGGCGGGGTGGGATGCCAGCCTTGGAGCCCGTGACAATGGGCTCCAAAGTGCAGAGACACGGCCGTGCCGCACCACTTCCGCCCTTCTGTGAGTTTCAGATGGCATTAATGCCACTGAATGCAAAGTGTCTGTTTTAGACTAATTAGAGGGATGATTTGTGAAATGGTGGCTATTTATTTAATTAATCACCAGCACAAAGCCATGAAACCCATATTTTAAAAATCCCTCTTAGTTTGCCATGTGGTTAATAGATTGGGGCACATTAAAAAGTGACACAGTGATGTATTAAACATGTTCCACCTAAGGTTCCTTCAGGAAAGAATGTAAGCTGTCTGCTTTCAGATGCTGAAGTATATAACCTGCCAAGATTTGACCTCTCTGAGGTTTTAATATTTGTGAAGGCATTTATCTTTTGAATAGTATCTCCATTAAGACATCTCATATTGGAATATTTTAAAATATAAAAATGTTTGTAGAATAATTTAAATTATAATTAAAGTTAATTTTGTTACAGTTTCTCTTAACAAGAAGAACCGTGTATTTCCATTAAATTATACTGTGTTTACTAAGCATAGTAGTATCTCTTATAAATTATTCTTTTCCATTTGTGGGTAAGGGAGTCATTTAATTACCTAATAATAAATGCAATAGCATTTTTGTTGCAGCTGTCAGAATTGCATTTTGTTTTGCTCTTGTATTATTTTTTATTGAATGGGAACAAGAATAATTGCTGTACTTGCTCAGTCTCCGCTCAGGTGAGTTGTCATTTTTGGATAGTAAGAATAAAGATCGAATTGACTTATTCAAGAGATGACACTGGCATTAAAAATGAGAAGTAATGGATTAGACTGTAACAAATGGTAGTGTTTTTCACACATACAAACTTCTAGTTGATTTTCAGTATACATAAATATGTATATGTGCAGGCAGTTTTTATCTTGCATTTTGACAGTATTTGAAGCTCCAGTTGGTATGTCTGTGATTCACCCTTTCTTTTTATTTAAAAAAAAAAAAATATATATATATATATATATATATATATATATATTCAAAATGGTCAGAGTCTCTGCTAAGCAAGTTTGACTGTGTAATGAAATATTTTTCCAAAAAATTTTAACATTATGTATGAAAATGTATTGCTCAAGTGGGTACTTGTAAGGAATTTGTCCAGTTCTTAGGATTGTGTTTCTCTACTGTGTTGTATAGTTACCTGCTCTGTTAGAAGGGGAGCTGGAATAAAACATGAGTATGTTAATGCAGCCTGGAGCTGATGTGGTGGTGATAATTACAATGCAGATAAAGCATTTCTCGTAACTGCGATTGCCTACTGGAGCCTTTGAAACATCTGGACCTTTAATTGAAAAATAGTGTGGTGCTGTGCAAGGCAGACATGTTAAGTGAAGTCACTAATTTAGAATACAAAAATATAATTGATAAAGTGTTTTATTTACATTGTATTTAAATATTCATAGTTTGTTATGGTTTGTATAACGGGGAATTACTGGGTTAAATTTTCATGAACACTGACAGTCTAAAATGGGATAAATTAAGTGAAATTGTTAATGGAATTTTACCCTGGAACCAGAAAACAGTTTGCTTCAGGAGGGTGTGTACTTTTTAGCATCTGTTGGGGCTTTTTAGGGAAGCAAATAGGTTAGGTGTTATTCCTTGGGCTTTGTGTTTTAGAAGAACTAACCAGGAGCCCTGGTGGCATAGAGGTTAAGAGCTATGGTTGCTGCTCTAAAGGGCAGCAGTTCGAATCCACCAGCAGCTCCTTGGAAACCCTAAGGGATAGTTCTACTCTGTCCTATAGGGTAGCTATGAGTCGGAATCAACTCAACGGCAGTGAGTATGATGAGTAACATCATTGCATTTCATCCTTGCTCTTGTTATCAGTCTTGTTATTTAGTTAAAGAAAACTTTCTTGGTGTCTTAGTTATCTAGTACTGCTATAACAGAAGTACCACAAGTGGGTGGCTTTAACAAACAGAAATTTATTTTCTCACAGTTTAGGAGGCTAGATGTCTGAATTCAGGGCACTGGCTCTAGGGGAAGGCTTTTTCTCTCTGTTGGCTCTGGAGGTTCTGGAGGAAGGCCCTTGTCTCGTTTGAGCTTCCGCTCCTGGGCGATACTCGTGTGGCTTGACAACAACCTTCCGCCATCTCCACTTGTTAGCTTGCTTTGTTAATCTCTTTTATATCTCAAAAGAGATTAACTCAAGATACAACCTACGCTAATCTTGCCTCATTAACATAACAAAGGCAACATATTCCCAAATGGGATTATAACCACAGGCATAGAGGCTAGAATTTACAGCACATATGTTTGCAGTACACAGTTCAATCCTTAACACTCGGCATGATGGTAAATGGCTCTAATGGCAACATTATCACCCAATAAACCAAAGCCTTTCCCACCTCTGGGGCAGGTTATCAGAGTCTGCCCAGGAGAGCAGAAGAGCTGGTGAAGGGCATGCAATTAACCTTTGTCCTGCATTCACAGCAGGGGAACTGACCTAGCAGCCTTCCGAGGAAATCCAATTTAATTTAAAATGAATTTGAAAAGACAAATTAGCCATATCTATTTTAATAAGATAAAATCCCTACTCTCCCTGTGTCTGGTTTAGTTAGGACCTCAGAGGAGATCGGACTGACTAAGGCTCAGCACAAACACTAGGGAAATAATGCCAGGGGGTGGAGGATAAACCCTGCAGACCCTGGTACCCGAGTGACAAGTCAGTTTCTGCAAGCAAGCAGGTCTTGTGCTGCCCATTTCCACAGAGGATCTCAACCTGAGATGGGCCTTTGTCTCATCAGAACTTTTGCTTGTGTTGGAGCTTGATGCCATGTTGATATCATAGGCTGCTTACCTGTCTCCAAGGACCAGATTGTAGTTATTTTTATGCTTTGTCATTATCAAAACACATTTGGGTACTGCCACCTGAGTAGCCAGATTCAGTAACAGATACACCTCACAATTACTGATGAGACTCTTAATCCAAGAATAAGCATTCTCTGGGGCCTGTAAATTGTTACTTGACCACTGCCATTTTAAAACTGAATCAAAGGGCTCTGCTTACAATGGGCTCAAACATGTCAACAACTGTGAGGATGACGTGGGACTGGCCAATGTTTCGTTCACCATGAGTTGGAGCCAACTTGACGGCAGTTAACAACAGCAGCAGCCTTTCTCTTCAAGGAGCCCATGGTCCCTTGTGTTTATATCTCTAAAGCGTAGAAGTGAGGCTTTATCGAACCCCTTCTATGTGCCTAACAGAAAGGAAATCTGAAACAGTGTCTGCTCTCTGCCTATACACAAGAGGTGACTGCTCCTAGAAGGTGACCCAGCCAGCTTCTCCAGTAACAGTGATCTCTGCGGAGCTGTAAGTGCAGTCTGACAGGTGAGGCAGCAGAAAACGAGTAGCTCAGAACTTCCCTATGGTCTCAATCACAGGGGTGTTTACCCCTGGCTGGGGCCCCCAGTTCTGAAATAGTGACTGCAGCGTGAACCAGTAACCTTTGTGACTGTTCCTAGATATTTAGGCCTACCCAAGAGTTTTCAGGACTGGGATTCACCAGTTCTGATAGGGATAGGGTTTTAGAGTTGAAAAGACCTGGGTTAGAATCTTGACCCCCTAGCTGAGGCATTTGGAGCAACTGCTTAATGAACCGCTCATTCCTCACTCATTCCTCAACTCTGAAAGGAGTGAGCAATCCTCACAGGACCATTGGGCTTGTTAAATGAGATAATGTGTGAAAAGTTCTTGGGCCCTGCTAGGTGCTCAGTAAATGCAGTCAGCGGTGGACATGCCAGCTGCAGAGAGAGCTGAGGTGTGAAGTCCCACAAAGGGCTGTGTTCAGAGGAACATGCCAAGATGTTACCAGCTGAGGCCTTGTACTGTCTGTGCCTTCCCTCACCTCCCATGAAGACTGTTTAAATCCTGCCAGTTCTTTAATTTGTATTGCTGTGCTTATTACCTAAGTGAGTAGTGTTACACTGGCTGAGAGTGTTGTTTTGTTGTTTTTTTTGAAGTACCTAATAGTGACAGTTTTTGTTATCCTGTGGATCCTGCTGCCCCCTCACTAAATAAAGTTCTCTGCCGTGTACTACTTTCCCTTGATTGTACCCAAGAGAGATGATAGTCAGACTTGTAGACTGCTTCTCAATTGTAAATTTTGATTATAATTAGAAAGGATTCTTCCCAACAGAAGTGTTACTCTAGATAAATAGTAAGTTAGCTCTTCTTTTCCTTGCTGCTGTTTATATCTCAAAATGTGTTTGCGAACTGTTGAATACAAACTTTCTCAATTGCACTTTGTAGTTGTATCGTCCTCATAATGTACAAAAAAAACCTTAATGTGTTTTCATGCTGCAAATGAACATCTTTCTCTGTCACCCGCGGTATAAGCTCTCTGTGTGGCCTTTTCCTGTACAGAATACACCTATCCCAGTTATTTCACATGAGCATTTTGAGGATGAAAGAGGATGTCATAACTGGAGAAATGTAAAGCTATTTATTTCCATTTTGTCTGATGTTTTTACATTGTTTGTCAGGAGGTGCGTCAGGAAGTTGAATTAATTATAATTACTGAAGAGACATATACTGATTGAGCAAATAAAGTAGTAAGCCCATTTGTGCCAAGGCCATCTAATTAAATTCTAACTTTGGATAAGCTGGATGTGCATGAAAGATTAATTTTAAGAGGTTTTTATGACTTACTAAATAATGATTCGGTAAAATTTTTGAATTACATCATTAGGGAACATTGAGTCTTAAAGTGATAAAACACTTAGTCATGAGCCTAGCACTGTATAGAAATTTTGTGAGGTTTTTTTTTCACTGTTCAACATTAAGGATACAGTATTTTTAAGGTGCATATTGACGTTTTAAAATTTGTAATATTCAGTCAACCAAAATCCCTGCAAGAAATAAATGTAATATATGTACCTGAATTAAACACACACACACAGTTTTATATTCTCAAAATACTTGACTATCTCTGGAATTAAAGTTGTCCTTGCAGTAGTTAGAGGTTAGAGGGTTGTACCAAATTTTCCATGTAATTTAGGAGGGTGTTAATGGCTATACTGTAACCTTTTCTAGAGATACATCATTTAGTAATGGAGCCAAGTATACATTCTCCATTGAGTTTTAATTTAAAAAATTGATATTATATCTTAAAAAGGCTCATTATATTATGATAATTGATAGAGTTTAAAACATGTAACTCTTTATGATTAAAAAAAAAACCCTATTTTTACTTTTAAAGCATATTGATTTTATTATAGAAGTGATTTAATAATGAAGAGGTCTCTAAACTTATGCTAGGTGATGGGACTTAGTTCATGTCAATTACTGTTCCCTGATATTATCATCGTTATAGAAGCCATTGTTTGTATAATTAAATGCAGAGTGCTGTATAACATTAATGATCTGAAGAACCCCACAATTACTTTGTAAATTCAAAACGGAAGCTTTACATTCTGTTATGCTTTAAGATAGGCTGGATTGTACCTGTGTGTGAGAGCACATTTTGGTACATGCTATAACCACCCCCAGATTGAACGAGAAGAGAATTCTATGACTCTTTTCTCTTAATGATTGAGATAGAGACCTTTTCTTATTGCCTCTCTTCTCAACTTCATATTTGACATTCTGTCCAAAAATCTTCCCAGTCTGAACAACAGCTTAAGTAACAATACTAAGGAATACTTGTCATTGGTATAACAGTTTGCAGTTCACAGAGCATTTTAACATGCTTTGTTTTATTTTTACTTTATACTCACCATCATTCTTTGGTGGTAGATGGTCTCATCTCGGTTTTATAACTGACGAAATTGACTTTCAGAGATGTGATGGATTTGTCCAAGGTTGCACAGCTCCAGATGGCAGGGCCAGCCCCCAGACCAGTTCTTTTGACTCTGCAAAGAGAGGCCTAGCAAATATAACCCATGATGGTAAAAACTAACAGTATCAGGAATTACTTTCTGAACTTAAGACTTTCAGATGGTCGTTGTTCCTGACTTACTATGGGTAGGCTTTTATTTTTTCCGCCAACTTTCTTCCCATGTTTTGTAAAGTTTCTTATCTGTATTTGAACATGAATAATTGCTGATTTTTCAGTTGATATCTTGAAACAAAAGGATTGTTTGAAGCTATTACTCAAACTTCAGTTGATAATAATCATTGTTTAAACCGGTAGCTCTAGGCATTTTATTTTCTTCAAAAGTGGAAGAAGACTTCTAAATAAAAATATGAAGGATTTATTTTGAATAGAGAATATCTTTCCAGAGAGCAACAACCCAGTTTTCCTATTTGGGGTTCAAGACTATGGGTTTACATTTGATGTAAATGTTATAGAAAGACAAATTACAAAAATCACCAGCTGTGAGGATAAATGTTATGTGTCGACTTGGCTAGACCATGATTCACAGTATTATATAATAATCCTCCATTTGTGATTTGATGTAATTATCCTCCATTTTGTGATCTCCTGTGAGTAATATAATGTAATCACCTCCATGATGAGATCTGATGTGATCATCCAACCAGTTATAAGGGGAGTTTCCTTGGGTGTGTGGCCTGTACCCAATATATACACATATATATGGACATTCTGGAAAAGCTCAACTTGCTTGCTCCGGATTCTGTTTCTGGCTGATTGTCATCTGACCTCCAGTTCTTGGAACTTGAACCAGCAGCTTGTTGCCTGACCTGCTGACTTTGGGATTCACCAGCTTTGTAGCCCTGTGAGCCAGCAGCCTGTTGTCTGACCTGCCAGTTCTGGGTTTGTCAGCCCCTGCAACCACGTGAGTCAGGAGAAGCCTCCAGCCGACACCTGATCCACAGACTTTGGGACTTGCCAGTCTCCACAACCGCATCAGCCATTTCCTTGAGATAGATCTCTCTCTCTCTATATATATATATATACACTTCACTAGTTTTGCTTCTATAGAGAACCCAGCCTAAGACACTAGCCTAAGAGAAACTAATGGAATTGATATTTTCTATTGTGCTGCCTTCTTGAAAGGATTATAGTCTAGCTCATTCTACTGATACATGAAGGGTGTCCTCATATATGAAAGAGTCTCCATATATATAAGGGTCCTTAAGGATATGAAGGAGTGTCTGTGGCAGTGGAGGTGAATTTGTTCATATTTCCTCCGGGCTAGAACTAAAATCAGTGGATAAAATCTGCAGGGAGATTGCACCTCAATTGAAGGGAAGATGTTTTAGCTATCAAAACTGCCTGCCCAAATGCTGAAGCAAAGAGTTTGCTTCAGAAAGTGGTAGGGACCTCATCAGTGGAGGTGTTTAGGAGAGATCGGAGGACAACCATTTGTTGAAATATTCTAAAGGGCATGACCCTTAAGATTTCTTGTAGTTTTAAAAGTCTATGAATGGCAATAAAGCTGTTTTTTTTTTTTTTTTCCTTCTTTTCTATGAATGAGACTTTGGTAGAACTAGGAAAAAAGGGAACATAATAACCAACATTTCTTGAGCATTTTTTGTGGACTAGGCACAGTGATAAGTCCAAGTGATAATCCTCTCAACAACTTTGTGAGGAGTTACCTTTATTAACCACTTTTTATAGATGGGGAAATTGGGGCTCAGAGAAGTTGAATAAATTATCCAAGGAAGTAAGTGGTATTGCTGAGAATTGAACCCAGATCTGTCTGATTCAGTAACATGTGCTTTTAACTACCACACTGTACTGCCTCACTGGCTCCTATTAATATATCAAGTATCCTGAGGTGCCCAGATCAGAACTTGACCTTATTATACAAAGAGTGACAGTTGGCGTTCTTAATAATAAAAGCTTAATGGAACCAAGGTTGATGATTCAGGGGAAATTAATGAGATTTTGTCAATTTTATTTTAAACTTAACTTGTCAGAAAATACAGTGTTCCAGTGACAAACTGTAGAAATGTTTTTGACAAATTAACTTGACTACAGGTGCCAGATCAGGGAAATGTTAATTTAATAGCCTTTAAGCTTTCCAGATTTATTGAGGGTTAAGATAGCACTACGAAGCCAAGCCCCCATCTCTGAATGGATTTGTCATAGAATTTTATACAAAATCTATTCATAAATTCAGTGCTGCATGTTGAATATAAAAAAGTGAGTTCTTTTTCTAAGCCCATAAAACCAGCATTTTATTGAGAACAAAATGCTGCAGTTCTCTCTCTCTTTTCATGTAGACTCTCTTTATTTCTCATAGTCAATTAAACCTGGCTTAGACCAGATTGGAGCCCTCTTGGTGCAGTTGTTAACAGCTCAGCTGCCAACCAAAAGTTCCTGGGAAACTCTGTGGGGGCAATTCTACTCTGTCCTATAGGGTCATTATGAGTTGGAATCAACTCCCTAGCAATGGGTTTGATTTGATTTGGTAGACCAGAGTAGGCCAGATTTTGTTTGAAATTGTTAGTTCTCATCAGATGAAGTCCGTTACTCATCATCAGAGTAGGGATAATTTGAGACCCCTGTTCCAAGTGTGGATACCATATTATTAAGTACTAGACCACTGGTAGAATATAGCATCTTTTGGTCCTTGTGAGGGAGCTGGGGAGGGAAGTACTGGTGAAGTGGAACTGCAGCCATTCCTTTAAGAGAGTTTTTTTAACTTTTGAAGGCTACAGATAACTTTTTATCAATCTGCATCATTACATTGTCTGGATATACTGATATATTTATTCCTGCATTGAAATTACATAAAATGATCTGCTTGTTCAATTGTGACTAATGTTGCCTGCTTTTTGTCTCCTTAATTGCAGAAGCCAAGCTGTCTATCCTTTCTCTATTTCTTTCCCTTGACAGAGAATTTGAACACTTAGCAACAGCTTTGAGATCTGATATTCAGTTTATTATTGACAAACCTTGATGTAAAGTAGTACTTCTAACTGAACCTTATGCCTTTAAGCCTTATTAGTTTGGAAAATTCAGTCTATGAGCTAACTTGCTTGATTTGGATGTTTCTTAATTAAAGGTTATTTTGAACTGAATACCACCCATTGTTCTTCTTGCTTTCTGTATTTTGGAAACTATCCAGTACATGGTTTTGAAATTAATTTTATGATAGACAGCAAATTGTATGTTATTTTAATTAATGGGATCAGATAGGGAAAAAAAATCAGTATAGATATAATGTTCTAATTCATCATCATATTCAAATTCTATATATTTTAATTCTGTACTTATTCACATTCTGTGTATTTGAAATTATTATATTTAAATTTTTTAAGTGTTTACATTTTATGAGCTGTTAAGAATTGGATGACCTATGGTTCATAACATTGGTATTTTATGATTGGCATAAAGATAACTATCAAAAGAGTGAGCTTTCCTAGTATATATCACAAGCCACAAAACAGTCATACCCTTTGGCCCGATAATCTGCTCCTAGGAATAGATATACGAACATTTATATAAAAAGATGTTTATCAGAAATTACTTATAATAGTGAAAAACAGGAAGCAACTTGGAAGATGTGACATTTGATTTGAAGGACAATAAGAGCTACATTCCTTGATCATTGACTGTGTGCTAGACTTTTTATATATATCTTATTTCCCTTTCCAAGTGAAGAAATGCAGGTTCTGAGAAGTGAAGTTACTTGCTCAAAGATACAGCAGCTTAGGAAGTGACAGAGCCAGGATTCAAACCTGAGTATGGCTGACCCCAAATTTGTGCTCTTAACCACTGTTGTAGCAGTAATACATTGGAACAGATCACGAAGAGTATTAACTGCCGTGCTTAAGGAGTTGAAATGCTAGCCATGGAGAGCCATCGTATGTTATTTGATGACTGGCATAGTCAGTGATTTGAGGAAGATCACACTGGTGACAATAAAGAGAGAGAGATTTGCAGAGAGGAAGGATTTTAGAGACGAGCTAGGTGGGGGATTGCTGCGGTATTCACTGAGAGATTATGTAGAGGGTGAGGCAGAAAGAGGAGTTAAGATTCCCAGAATGGCTGACAGAATAGGTGATGAAAACTTAAACTGAGATTGAATATAGAATGAGAGACAAGATGACGGAGAAGAAAATTTGCCTTGCACATGTTGAATTTAAGATTCTGGCTGCATTTGCAGAGCCAAGTCATGGAGAGGGCATGTGATAGGAATAGTGAAGTCTAGTGGTCTTTATGACTTGAATTTTTGTGTTATGAAGAATAATTTTGCTACAGGAAATAGTTTTCCTTTTCTTTTTGTTCCAAACTTAAATTGGGGGCATACCAAGCTCATTATGGATTTAATACTCTTTATTTTTCTCTGATAAAAATTACCTAACCTGCCATAGGAAGGTGTCAGAGTTAAATTTCCAACTTATTTGTTCCAACAGCCTGTTGCAGTACCTGGCACATAATGTGTTATTAATAAATGTTTGCTGAGTGCCTTAAAATAGGCTACATTTTCAAAATTGATCCTCTGTTTCTCTTAAAAAATTCTTAAACCCTCAATAGTCGTTATTCTTACTATCTTTCTAAATTTTAATTAAAATACTATTTAATTTCTAATTATAAAAATAATACATGTTCATTATAGAAAATTTAGAAAAACATATATTAGAAAATTAAATCAGTCATAATCCCATGTCTCAGAGGGAACCCCTACTCACCTTTTGGTATATTAATATAGTAGGTATTTAAGTACAATAAGACTCTTTTCCTTGGGTTAATGGTTCTATTGGATGAAAGAGTAAAGTGTTGTATCTAGGAGGTGTTTGACAACCCCTTTAGTCTGGGTTACTTGTGGGCTCTCATCGAAGCCTGTGCTTTCCCCCTCTTAAAGCTTTTCTCACATTGGGCTGTTATCTGGTTGCTGGTCTATGCCCTTCAGCAAACTCTGAGCTTAGTGAGGATCTGCACTGTGTGTCACTTGGTTTTGTCTTCAGGGCCCAGCATGGTATTTCAGTGGATGTTTGTTGAATGCATGAATGACTGAGGAAGATGAAGCTAAACCATCCCCTATGTTTATTGTGTTCCCTTTTCCCTGTGCTCTGATTATGGCTTCATTTCCCCAATTCCATATTGTAGAACACGGAAATTGCCATGCAGATAAACTGTGTGATATGATCTTTGTTTATTGCTAGTTCCTTTTTAATAGTTAGATGTTAGGTCTTTGGACTATTGCTTGCCTTGATGTGTGATGAATACTTTTAATCCTCTGGTCACCTTATTTTTTTTATAAGTTAATTACTTTCTGTTATGTTGATGGATTGTTTTCCGTTTTAGATGATTCCTGCTAAATATTGCAACACAGGGACTATTAGATAGAGCTAACTGCCACCACCTTGAATTTTTTCAGAAGAGGCTCCTTATTAAAAATATATATAATTTCAGGGTTTGTGCAAAGCAGTTTTTTTTCTGTCATCAGTGCCTCAAAATGGAATTAGAAGATTTAAAAGATAAAGGGCTTCACTCATTTAATAAGTATTTACCATATTTATTCTCATAGTTTTCCACACACTTGCTATTTTACTATGAAGTAAAGAGGATAAAGGGATTCATAGGGAGTACCATATAACTATCCTGCCCTCATTTCCTAAACAGTGATGATTGCCCTGCAGTCAGCTGACAATGGCCAAGTTCCCTGGAGTAGATCCCCTAACAATTCTCTTTGAGCAGTTCCTCAGAGCTAGTCCTCCTGTGGGAGACTGCTTTGGGCAGAGCTCTCAGTGTGTGAGGAAAAGAAGAGGGAGAGTGAGATGATTTTCAAGCTCTGGAGAGTGGGGATTGATTTTAGAGAAAGAAGGCACTGATGTTTAAAATAGGGGTTTTGGAGTCAGACAGACATGGATTTGAGTCCTGGCTCTTCCACCTTGGTTACAGAACTTTGAGCAGATGACTGTAGCTTTATAAACATCGTCTTTGGCCCCCATATGACTATATAACAGACTTGAGTAATAGAAATGGGGTTGATTTAAAAACTTAGGCTCTTTCCAGCTTACTGCTCTGCATTTCTAAAACACTTTACAGTTTATGAAACCCATTTACATTTGTTATCTCGCAAAGGGAGAGCAATGAAGGGCAATTGGTCTGGGTCAGAGAGGGAAGGTGATTAACCCACTGCAGAAAGATTGCCACTGTTTTAATTTTAGCCCCTTGCCTGCCTGTTAAGATCAAAACATTTGCTGTTTGGAGGAGTCTTTGCTACTCATTGTAATTATTATTTCCAAGATGAAAAACATACATGAGAGAGGAAGAGACAGCACTATGTAGGAAAATTACTTTTTCATTATTTGCTTTATAACATAGAGACACGACACAGAAAAAGGACATGAGCTGATCCGATATTAAATGCTGGGTTATATGAGAAGTTGAATGTCTCTGAAAATTTTTTTTTAACTTATCTTACATATTTCCCTCCCCTAGTTCTCACCTTAGGATGATAGAATTATAGAGTATTAGAGATGGAACTACATGATTGTTCAAGTCCTTCTACCTCCAGACCAAGAAGCAGACCCACAGAGGAAGGGAAAGAGGAATGGAGGAAACTAGTATTTGTTGAGTTCCTATCATGTGTCCTGGTAGAATCATTCATGCATTCATTCTGTAGTTCAACAGAATTTTTTTTAAGGGTTTTCTATATGCCAGGTACAGTGCTAGGCATTATGTATACAAGAGTAAACAAAGTAGACATGCTGCCCTCATAGAAGTTCAGAGTCTAGTGGGGAAGGCATATACTGAAGATGTACATGAATAAATATGTAATATCAAATTGTAAGTGCTATGAAGGAAATGAACAGAATATATGTGAGAAAATAACCATGGAAGGAGCTTCTTTCTGTGGGATTGTTTTCTATCAAAGTTTCTCTGGGGAGGTGTCATGAGCTGAGCCTTGAATGATCATCATCATCATCACAAGACTCCTATGATAGGTAGTTCCTATCATTATTATCATTTTACATATGAGGAAATAGAAGCACAGAGAGATCAAGTAACTTGCCCAAGTTCACACATTAGATGAAGAGTTAGCCCTGCAAAGACCATGAGAAACAGCCTTCTAGATGTAGAAGGTCTTAAAGTGGAAGATGCAAGCAAGGTCTTAAAAGTAGGAGATGTAAACAAGCTACATATACATACATGCACATTGAGAGCACTTCTAGAAGACCATCGTAGCTGAAACACCATGAGCAGGCTGGGGAGTAGCAGTAGATGTTGGAGAGGTAGGTGTGGGCAGATCATGCAGTGCTTTAATGGACAGGGCAAGGACTTTGGATTTTATTCAGAGTGCTATGGGAAGCCACTGATTGAAGGAATTTAAACAGGGATATAATGTGATCAGATTTGAGTTAAACAAACCTTGCTTCTGTGTGGAGAACAAGTTGGAACAGGCAGTAAAAGAGGAGGTCCGTTTCGAATCCCGGTGAGTCCTGATGGTGTTTTGAGTGGCAATAGAAATGCAATGGGTTTGAAATATATATTTAAACATTTTTTTAAATTGAGATAGAATTCACCTTTTTAACCACTTTAAAGTGTACAATTCAGTGGCTTTCAATATACAGTATTGTGCAACCATGACCACTGTCTAATTCCAGAACATTTCCGTGACCACCAAAAGAAACCCCATACTTCTCAGTTTCCCGCTTTCCCCACCCCTGGTTAATCATTTTCTGTCTCCATAGATTTGCCTGTTCCGGACATTTCACATAATGGAATCATACAATATGTAGTCTTTTGTGTCTGGCTTCTTTTAGCATAATGTTTTCAAAGTTCAGCCATGTTGTAGCATGTATCAATATTTCATTCTTTTTTATGGCTAAATAATCCATTGTATGGATTTTATTTATCCATTAATCAGTTTGTGGACATTTGTGTTGTTTCCACTTTTTGGCTGTTACGAGTAACGCTTCAGTGAACATTTGTTTACAAGTTTTTGTGTGAACATATGTTTTCGATTCTCTTGGGCGTATACCTGGAAATGGAATGTCTGGGTCATATGGTGTTTGCTGTGTTTAACTTTTTGAAGAACTGCCAAGCTTTTCCACAGTGACTGCATCGTTTTACATTTACACCAGCAATGTATAAGGGTTCCAGTTTCTCCACATCTTTGCCAACCCTTGTTATTTTCTGTTTTAAAAAGATTATAGCCATTTTAGTGGGTGCAAAGTTATGATTTTAATTTGCATTTCCCTAATGGCTAATGATGTTGAACATCTTTTCATAAGTTTATTGGCCATTTGTGTATCTTCTTTGGAGAAATGTCTCTTCAGATCCTTTGCCCATTTTTAAATTAGTTGTTTTTTTATTGTTGAGTTGTAAGGGTTCTTTGTATATCCTGGATACTAGATCTTTATCAGATATATGATTTGCAGATATTTTCTCTTTTTCTATGTGTTGTCTTTTCACTTTCTTTGTAGTGTCCTTTGACACTACAAAGATTTGATGTCTGTGATACTTTCCCACATATTACATAGACCTGGAATTCCAGGTAGAAGTTTCAGGTGGACATAAGATATGGGTATCGTCAAGATATAGATTGTGTTAAAGCTTTTGGACTGGTGAGATCACTTAGGGAAAAGAGTGTAGAGACAGATGGACAGACAGACAAAAGAGGTTCCATCCTAGAGCGCTGATGAGTGCTAGCAGTGAGAAATTGGGTAGAGGGAGAGGATCCTATAAGGGAGACTGAGAAGGAGGAATGAGAAAGGAAGGAGGAAAAACGAAGTGTGGTGTCATGGAAGTAGGAAAGGGTGAGGTTGATAATATAGGAGATGAGAATAAGTGAAGGAGTGAAGTCCTTGTGAAGGTGACACGTAACGTAAGTGGAGAGATTGGCCTTTAATGAGTTGAGCAACACTCCAGTGAACAAGGGGGGAAAAGGTGAATAAAATCTAGGTGAGTTTGTGGATTTGATGAGGGGACAATAAGTTCCTTTCTAAATAAAAGCTTTTCTTTCCTCGTTGCAGAATAGGGATATTTTCTCATCTTTTTGCAGTACATGAACCAAAGACGGCAGCTGAAGGTCAAGAGGTGCTCATGGAGCCATGGGAAGTTTGAGGAGAGAAACAAAAGTATGCAATAGTGATCTTGAGTGGGGTTGAGAGGTGGTTGGATAAGGAGATGTAGTAGACTTGCTATACAGTGTTGAAAGTCCATTTGAGATTTGTCATTATGAGTTTAAAGTAAAATCAGTCTGTGCAGTTACATGATTTTTCTCCAGCAATTTTTAGCTGGAGACTGTAGAGAGTTGGGTTCAGCGAAGGTTGGGATTCTGTCATTTGAGTCCAAGGGAGGGAGAAGAACAGTATTTACAAAGGAATGATTATAATGACAGACTGTAGAATATGGGGGCTTAGTAGGGAGTAAGAGTGACTGATGGATAATAAAAAGGTTGTGGGTCAGTGGATTGGAGATTGAAGAATTTGAAGGTCTACTTGAACAAATGAGTTGAAAGTATATTAGAATATATTAAGAGAAGGGGTGTCCTAATTTGAGATTTGGGAGTTGGTGCAGATTTATGTTGTACCTACTGCAGTAAGTGATTGAAGTGGTGTGGAGGAAAAGGTATTGGAGATGGCGTGGTCTAGGGATTGAGAGTCTTGGGTGTTGGGCAGATTATTCCTTTAGATCACATCACCAAGAATGATGACAAGAGTTGGAGTGGGAAGACTGAGCCAGGAGCTCAGGTCTTCAGTGACAGAGGGAGAATGACCAGAAGGTTGGTGGATAACAGAAACAAAAAAAAGGAGAGGAAGAAGGTGTAGTTGGATGGTTTGGGCCTCAAAGGAACAGGGGTTTCTGCATGAGATGAGAGTAATAGTCTGAAAGTATTTGTGGGGCCAAGTATACCTACACCACCTCCTGGCCTTGGGGATTTGGGGGCTTAGGGAGGAAAATAAAAAAAGAAAAAGCAAACAGTCCTCTTTTGAACAGTCTGCAGAGGAGAGAGTATCCTCAATGACCAGCAGGTTTTCAATTAAGGCAGGATGTTTTAAAAAAGAAACCTAGGATTTATGAAGTTTGTTGAGTAGTGCGGGAGTTCCAGAGGGCATTATGGAAGGTTTAGGAGGGAAAAGGGGTAGATGTGTGGGAAGGGTCAGGGATGTCTAGAGTAGTATGGCAATGGCAGTTAGGGCAGTAATGGAAGGCCAGAGAACGCTTGAACTTGTGCAGGTGACTTAAGTAAACGGATGTACTACATAATGGAATTAGCTCTAGTAGTCTCTGGGGAAGAGGAGCACTTGGTTCTGGTGCTGCAGACCTGAATGCTTTCCCAGAGAGTATGGCGGCTTCCCAGGCAGCTTATTCCAAAGTCTCACAGAGGCCTGATAGGGCAGTTTCCAGGGAGGGCAGCTGATGCCAAGGTATAATGGTGACTTTTCCAAGGTCACACTGAGTAGCAAAACAAGTCTCCTGACACCACATCTTAGTTGTAGTACTGATTTACCTTCCTGCTGGCAGAGCTGGATCCATTAGTCCATTAGAAAATAAAAATTAAAAGAAAAAGAACGACAAAACAAACAAACAAAAAAAAACCCCTTAAACTAGACAGTGTTTCCACTTTGGGACCATTGCAGGCTCATATGTGCAAAAAGAATGAGAAGTGGCTGTGCTGAACACAGAACCTGGAGAGGAATGGTTATGGCCCAATAGGGTCTGCATGACCTTGGCTATGTGCTTTACCGTTATGTGTGTGCTCTGTCCACAGGGTCATGTAGGCACAACAGCAACCAAGAAGATTGACGTCTACCTCCCCCTGCACTCGAGCCAGGACAGACTGTTGCCAATGACCGTGGTGACAATGGCCAGTGCCAGGGTACAGGACTTGATCGGGCTCATCTGTTGGCAGTACACGAGCGAAGGACGGGAGCCGAAGCTCAAGTAATCCTTTCTCTTTTTGGCTGCTCTCTATTTCTTGGCTGTCTCCTGGCTGCCCAGGCTGCATTCTGTGCTGGGTTAGTTTTTCTAGGCATGGCCTGGGAACCAAACTGCTACACTGATCCAGCTCAGGTTGCTCACCAGATTTCAGGTCTGCGTAGCTACTACTTATCTGAGAGAATCTGCTTTTGCAAATTAAACTGTTAAGTTTGTGAATCCAGACATGAGGAAATGAATTTTAGCAATTTCCAAACCCTTTTATGATACCTGCTGACAAAAGCAATATGGGAGGGAATAGAGGGAACTAATGATTGCTAGGCACCTACGTTGAGTTAGACACCATTCTGGGCACGTGACACATGGTATCTTGTTGGATTCTCCCAGCTCCCTGTGAGGTAAACATTATGATCCTCACTCTGCAGAGGAGAAAAATCAGAGTCAGAGAGTTGTTACTTGCTGAAGGCTACCCAGATGGGAGATGACAGTGTCAGGATTTGATTCCAGGTCTGTCTGATGCCAAGGTTTGTTCATTATTTCTTTCTGCCTCCTACAGAACTTTTGGTCTGAATTATCGTTTTATCAGTCAGTGGCTCAGGTTTCTCTCAATCATTAGGCTGTTTTCCTCATTTAAAAAATTATATTAAAAATGTAGAGGGTCTCTGTACATGTACATAACTCAAACTTTAAAGTGCTTTTGCTGCATTGATTCTCCCCTATGAATTTATAGTTTTATGTGTTCTTTCTAGTGCTAGATTTGGAATACAGCAGAATGTTGATGCCTTCATTTTGAAAATGGAGTCTCATGGAGACTTCCTCTTCTCTTCTTACATTTTCAGAGTTAATATGGTCCATTCAACTGGTAGTTGTTTTTTTTTTTAAGGTACATTAAAATCGTGCATAAAAATATGCTTTTGAATTCTTATTGATGTTGCCTTCTACTCTGCCTGATTACATTGTGGATCTAAAGATAATCTTTGTTGCTCCAGTAGCAATAGGAAACCTTTTAAAATCAAGATACAACCTAGGCTTAGCAAAAGATTAAGTCAGCAGCTCTCCTTAAGGCTGAACTGTGGTTTTGTACCTTTAAGTATGAAGTGGAAACAAACAAACGGGAAAGGGAGCCATAGGCTAGTGACTTTATATATGTTGTCTAATTTAATTCTTAAAACATTGCTTAGTGTAGGCACTGAAACCAAGAGAGGCAAAGGAACTTGCCAGGATTACATAGCTGGTAATAGATAGGAGTTGAACTGTGACATAAGCATTATTGCCCTCATTTTATATATGAGGAAACTAAAGCTTAGAGAAGCCGAATAACTTACCTAAATCACACAGTAAGTGGTAGAATTGGTATTCAGACCCAGGAATCTCTGCCTCTGGAGTCCCAGATTCATATTATTATATTATACCCCTTCCCATGGAGCTCTGTTATAGATGATAACAAAATATTCATAGAGTCTATACTTACTCCAGGCATTGTGCTAGGTGCTGGGAATAGAGAAGTGAAAAAGGCAGTTCATGCCATTGAGTAGCTTACTTTCTAAGGTAGAGAGCCAATAAAATGATACAATAAAATATAGAATCAAATGCTATGAGATCTGAGCCCATGTTTTAAAAAATTAAAATGAAATTTTCATAATATACTTAATTTAACCCAGTATATCCAGAACAGTGCCATTTCAACATGTGATCAATATAAAAAATTAATTATTTAAAATTTTTTTATTTCGTTTTGTTTTTTGTTCCTAAGTCTTTACTGGAGCCCTGGTGGCGCAGTTTTAAGAGCTGTGGCTGCTAACCAAAAGGTTGGCAGTTCAAATCCACCAGCCGCCCTTTGGAAACCCCGTTGGGCAATTCTTCTCTGTCCTAGGTTCGCTATGAGTTGGAATTGACTTAATGGCAGTGAGTTTTAAGTCTCTACCATTTGGTGTTTATTTGCTACTTACAGCTCATTCCAATTCAGACTAGCCACAATTCAAGTGTTCAACAGATACTTCTAGCTTGTTCTCACCATATTAGATAGTGCAGCTATGAAATATACCAAGACGTGATGAAGCTGTGCAGTGGGAGTTAACTGTGGATTCACTTCATTCTGATGTAACATCACCTATCTAGAGCCCTTGGGAGATCTTGATTAGTTTTGTAGATAGTTGAGGGTTTATCCCATTAAGCATCAGACTTTATTTTAATCATTTTTCATAAAAAGCTGCCTAAAATGTATTAACATCTTTCCCTGCTTTCTTAATCAGAATATAGCATAGTACATAAGAGTGTGAGATCCAAAGTCGTAATCTGGTTTTTAATTCTGACATTAACACTTACAATCAGGGTGATCTTGGATGAGTTATTTAAGCCCATGTACTACAGTTCCTTCAAGATGTAAAATGAGGGTAAAAACTACCTAACCAGCTAGTTATAAAAATCAAATAAGAAAATACACGGTAAGTGCTCAATAAACGTTCCTTTTTGCTGCTGCTAACTACTTTAACTATAGCTGGCTAAAACTATAACCCACACCGGTAGTGGTAGCAGCAGCAGTAGCATAATTTAGTCCTTTTTTGATAACTCAAGTGATTGTGCTATGCTGTGACAGACCAGTGCCCTTGTGGGCTTATCAAAGTATATAGGAATGTTTGACCTTACATTATATGTTTCCAGACAACTTTGCTATTTGAATTATTTTGTGTGTTCTTTATACTTCGCAGTTTTTGCTGTCTGCATGTCTACCTGTATATGCTCTTCTCCCCATTTCTAGGTTGTTGCTTCTAATTTATATGCCTTAGAGTCATCATTGAGAACCACTTACTGAACTAATACAGCCTAAGCTTCCTAGTTTAGCGCTCAAGGCCTTCACAGTCTGACCCCCATCTATGCACCCATGCATCCTAATGCCTTTTTATACCATGCCTGCTTTTGCTGTTTCCTTAGTCAAAAATGCTTTCTCACTCTTCTTTTAATATCCTGCTTAACTTCAAAGACTTAAAGTCCCTCTTCATTTCCTCATTCAGCAAATATATGTGGAGTTACAGATCCAAAGTGCTGAGATTAAGAGAAATGTGATTGCTACATTCAAAAAATACACATTTTAAAGAGGAAGAAGAAATTGTCAAGTGTAATAGCACTTTGTAACTGGCTCATTTCATTTATCATTTGTATTCATTCATGCATTCAACAAATATTTATTGAACGTTTGCTATATACCAGGCGTTGTGCTAGGTATACCGTAGTTTAAGTGGAACCAGACATGGTCTCTCTTTCATGAACCCCATAGTCTAGTGAAAGAAATAGACATTACCTAGATAATTAAACTAAATAATGTTTGCTTAGAAACTGATTTAAGTTCTTCAAAGGAAAGGAATGCCTATCGAGTCTAGAGAAAACTCCCTGAGAAAGTGATATCAAACGCATTTGGGAGGGGAAGGTTCCAGGCAAATAGAACAGCATGGCAGCTACTTTATGTCGGTAGAAAGCATGTTGAGGTCAAGGAACTAAAGGCCAGTGTGGCTGGAGCACAAGGAAGGGAAGAGAGAATGGAGTGAAATGAGTCCAAAAGATGGGCAGAAGCTAGAGTGGAGACTGAGAGAAGTGGACGGATTGTAGAAATATTTGAGAGGTAAAAATCACAGGACTTGGAAATAGATTGGATATGGTGAGTGAGGGAGAGGAGAAATGTCAAACATGATTTCCTAAATTTCTGACTTGCACAGCTAGATGTGTAGTAGTGTGTTTCACTGATATAAAGGAGCATTGAAAGATCAAGTTTTGTTTGGTTTTTGGTATGTGATGGGGAGTGGGACAGGCAACATAATTTGTTGAATTTGAGATGGTTTTCAACCAAAAGGTCAGCCTTTTGAACCCACCAGCCACTCAGTGGGAGAAGGATGTCACTCTGCTTCTGTAAATATTTCCCGCCTTGGAAACCCTATGGTGCAGTTCTGCTTTGTCCTGTAGTGTCGCTATGAGTGAGAATTGACTCGACGCAATGGGTTTGTTTTTTGCTATATTTAAGAGATACTTTCATGTCTGGGGAAACCCTGGTGGCGTAGTGGTTAAGAGCTACAGCTGCTAACCAAAAGGTCAGCGGTTCAAATCCACCAGGCGCTCCTTGGAAACCCTATGGGACAGGTCTACCCTGTCCTATAGGGTCGCTATGAGTCGGAATCGACTCCATGACAGTCGGTTTGGTTTTTTTGGTTTCATGCCTGGAGTTCAGAGGAGAGAGATATGAGCTAGAAAGACGAATTTGGGAGTTATTTGCATAGAGATATTAATTGAGACCTCTAGTATGAGTGAGTGGATAGAGATAAGAATCTAAGACTGGACGTTGAAGAACTGTGCGAATGGTGATAGTGAAATGGAGTGTCCTAGAGAAGAAATAGGTTCAGAGTAAGGGAAAAAGAAAACAGTTTAGATTTGGATGTTATGAAGTTTGAGATTATTTGAGAGACATCCATCTGAAGAAAAGTCTTATAAGCAGTAGGATAGATATGATTTTGGAGTCTGACCTGTGTCTATTTTATTGGCTTGTATTCCCCAGTCCATAACAGTGTTTAACACATAACAAATGAATGAAAACATAGGGATATACAAAGACCTGGGCTGAAATGCACCACCTTTGTCCCAGTATGAAATAGACCCTTCTCCATGATGTCTGCTAAGCTTCCGGACTGTATGCAGCTCTTTATTCAGTAAAAATCACCAAGGTAGACGTTCTCAATCTGTTGATTTATGTATATATGTATGTGAGTGATAGGTGAGGATCTTGGGGGATTATTACAAACATTTCCCAATTTCCAGAGTCACCATACTACTAGGTAATGGATTGGTAGATACAAACACACATTGGAGTGCCTAGTGTGTGTCACGCCTCATACCAAGCACCTTAAATATATTGTCTTTTTCCTTACCACAGCTCTGTAAGTCATAGAAAATAACAGTTTTTCAGGAGAGTATAACTTGAGGATCAAGAAGTTGAGTAACCTGTCCAATATCATATATTTAGTAGGTAGCAGAGTTAAGATTTGAACTCAGGTTTATTCCATTTCCCTTGCTAGACAAAGAAATGAGGGTTTTCTTATGGTGGTGTCACCAGGGACATTATTGCTGCTTGAGACGTCTTCCTTCCTTTCTTTCTCTCTCCCTTTTCTCCTCCCTTTCTTTCTTCCTCTCAGTTTCCTTCCTTCCTTCCTCCCTCCTTACCTCCTTGCCTCTCTCCCTTGCTCCCTTCCTTCAGTAATCACTTTATTCATGCACTTATTCATTCACCAAGCATTTACATGATATCTATACCATCCCAGGTACAGGGAATAAAAAAGTCAAAATAAAGTTCGTGACCTCAAGGACCAGGCTGGTGGTTTAGACAGACAACAGATCACACAATATCAGCTCCAGTATCATTGAAACTTGCTCCAAAAGAGGGCACTCAGAGTGCTGTGGGGGCATAGATAAGAGCTTTTTTCATCACCTGAAGGTGATGGGCTGGGTTAAGTAGGGGTAGGAGGGATGTCGAGAAAAGCTTCCCAATGGAATTTATGATAGAGCTAAATCTCAACAGATCACTAGACAGACTAGGAACAGGGACCCTTTGGACTCAGAGACCCACACAAACAGAGATGGGAGCTGGCACATGATCAGGGAAACTGCAAGCATTTGGAGTGGCTGGAGCCTAGGGTGTGTGTTCTGGAATGGCAGGAAATTGAGTTGGAAAGCAGGCCAAAGTATAATGAAAGATTTTATGGAATGCCAGTTACTTCTTATGAGCTCTTTGGACTTTATTCTAAAGGTAGTGAAAGGTTTTAAGGAGGGGAGTGACAGTATCATATTTGTGTTTATGAAAGATCCCTCTAGTAGTGGAATTGTGGGTAAAAGTCTCAAAGTCAATTTGCAGTAGACTTCATGAGTTTCATAAATTCTGCCACATGAATTTGTTTGAAGAATGTCTCTACTTCAGAACAACACAAAGGACGACTTCCCAGTAACGCCAGAGATAATGGGGAGTTAGCAGGACCTTAAAATAACCATTATAAAAACGATCCTTATGTTCACATGATAGCGGAAAACATGAGCACAATGAGGACAGAAATAAAGGATATTTTTTTTAAAACTCAAGGGAACATCTAGAGTACAATATCTGAAATGAAAACTATACAAGATGAGGTTAATAGCAAATTAGATACTACAAAAGAAAAGATCAGTGAACTTGAAGACATAACAGTAGAAACTACCCCAAAAGGAGCTCGGACAGAACAATATGAAGATCTTGCTTCCATTTAAAATTTAATGGGTATTTTCTTTCTAAAACTTCTTTACCATAAAATTTAGACTTAGCCATTTCTGTATGAGGTTGCTGTGGCTTGACAAACCTTATGATGTTATCTATTGGTTTTACTTTCCGTTTTATGGAAGTTTTGTTTGGGAGAAAAGGAAATCTTTGACAGTCTCAAATTTTCAAAGATATGAATGTCTGAGCTGCAACCCTAAGTATTTTTATTTCTGTTTCTAAGGCCTGACACAGTTTTAATATTGATTCTATTCCTCAAAATAAACAGCAAGCCCCAAGTAATGAGAATATTGGACATTTCAAAATCAGATATGAAACAAAAAAAAAAACCCACATACAATAAGCATTCATCTGTCTGGTCATCATACTTAAGTATGCTTTGCATTTTCTGAAGATAAGAGTGAATTTTTATGAGTATGTAAATTGAACATGTCAGATCACGTTTGGTAGAGAGCTGGGATGTTTCCTGGAATGCTCCTGAATTTTCATATATGAATTAAGTGCCATCTATGTAACAGCTCCAAACTTTTGTCACTTCATAAAAGCCATATTGGCCTTTCATCATAAAGTGAATATTGGTCAACAATTCAATGAAATTAATTTTTCTAGTAAGAAAGTTTAGTTTCCATTTGATGAAACATGAATAAATGAAATTCAGTTATTGTACTCATTAAAGCTTTGGCTCCTCCATCCCCCACCCCCAACTGGATCTCTTTTTTGCAACAGGCTCCATTTTGCATCCATTCATTGTTTAACATGGTCCCTGAAGGAGATTATTCTTTCTGTGGTAACCCTTAAAATATGTATGTACAGCAACTATAAAATTAAGCCTTTTCCTGAGGATCCAGTGTTCCTTTATTTGTTAATTAGTCTTTTGATCATTCTTCTCTGACAGTGACTCAAAAACAGGACTTTTAGGTTTCTCTGTTTTGTGTTACACACCAGTATACTTCTGTGGGATAATGTATTCTGCTTCTGTGTAATCAGAAGCTTAAGAGCTGTGAAAGGAATCTTGGCAAAATGAGAATTCTTCATGCCAGGCACTGTGCAAAGGATTAAGTTATTTAAAACTTACAAGACTTTTATGAGACTTAAAAAAAAAAAAACCGTTGCTGTTGAGTCGATTCCAACTCATAGTGACCCTGTAGGGCAGAGTAGAGCTGCCCCATAGGGTTTTCATGGAGCGGCTCAATGATTTGAACTGCTGACCTTTTGGTTAGCAGCTGAGTTCTTAACCACTGTGCCACCAGGGCTTGCTCTGTGGGCTGGCTACCCGTTGAAACTTGTTGCCGTTGAGTTGATTGCAACTCATAACGACCCTATAGGACAGAGTAGAACTGCCCCATAGGGTTTCCAAGGAGTGGCTGGTGGATTCGAACTGTTTACCTTTTGGATAGCAGCCAAGCTCTTAACCACTGTGCCACCAGGGCTCCTCTTATGGGATAGATATGTGTATTTCCTTCATAATTCCAAAAGTTGGTAGAGAACACAACCACTTCGGAATCGGGATGTGGGTGAGGCAGACAATGTTCACCGTCTCTAGGAAAAGTGATCTGTCTGGTGCCAAAAGAAGTTTCCCCATCAGCTTCTTTGTATTACTAAATATTTCTAAATTGTCTACAATAAGCATGAATTACCCTTACCAAAAAATAAATATTTTATAAAGAAATGAAAATGAAATTGGAAAGTATAAAAAAATAGAAAGAAATAAGTACTCATGGGCTTAAATGTAAACATAACCTTTGTAAACATTTTGGTGTATCTCCTTTCTGTCTTGTTATATGTATGTAATGGGAAATTTTTACATAGTTTTAATAATTTCTCAATGCATTTTCTGTATTAAAAAAATGAGATGCCACTATTCATATCTTGACAAATTGTAAGATTGCTTCACTCATCCTCACCTCTTCCTATGCCTTCTTCCTTTGACTTGAATTGTAATCTGTGATATGTGTGCGTTGCCTAGAAAGCCCCATTTGGTTAATAGATATCACTGTGACAAGCAAGAAAAAGAAGAAGCTTATTATTTCACCACTTCTCATTAACACACGTCGTTAATAATACCCTTTATGTTTTCCATGAATAAAGTGGTTCAGTTTACAATTCACGTATTCGTTCATTCCACAAATATTTTTTAAGTACCTTCCACATGTCAGCCATTTTACTCTTCAGTGAAGATGCAGAGACATATAGAAGAATCCTCCCTCTTTAGGTGAACATAGAAGCATAAATAGAAAAAGGAGCAATGTGATGATAAGTGATATGCAGAAGTATGAAGCAAGTTCTTTAAGACCACAGAGTGAGAATCACTTGAATCCTCCTAGAGAGATAAATAAAGTTTTTTTCAGATAAGAAAATGGTGTTCAGAGAGATTTGGTCTCTCAGCTGGTTAGTTAGTTGTTGAGTTAGCATTAAAAGCAGATCTGACTGCAAATCCCTGTTGTTTCCACCAAACTATGTCATAAGGAGGCGTCCCTGTTTTCATTGTTTTATAAGCTCAGATATCTATATTTGGGGGATTCCTGAGGCAGGAACCAGAGGTTCCCCTTTTTTCTTTCCCATTTCAAAATGCCACTGATTTCAGATTTGATCGAAGAGTAATGGAACAGGAGTCAGGAGACCTGAATTCTCTAGACCTTTGCCACTGTTTAACCATGTAGTCATGAGCATGCTATTCCTTTTCTTTAGGCTGTGTTCCCCCATCTGTAAAAATGAGGAGACTGGAAGAAATCTCTCTTAGCCTCTAATTTTTTATAAGTAGTGTGTCATGATTCCTTTCATCTTTACAAAGTGTGTGGCATTTCCATAATGTGGGTTCCCAAGGGCCTTGAGAAATCGTGATATACCATGATTTTGGCAAAGGGATAGGCAAGCTTCAAGAGTGAGGGCTCTTGACTGCCCGGGTTTGATTCTCGGCTCTATATTTACATGTTGTTTAATCTTAAGCAAGCCGCTTAACCTTACTGAATCTCAGTTTCCTAATTTGTAAAATAAAAATAATAATAAATGACTATCTTACAGAGTTGATGTGAAGATCCAGTGAGATTATGCGTCTGAACCACTTTGTATGGTATCGAGCATGTAACACTGAATACTGCTTTGGAGGAGTCCTGGAGCCATTTTAGAAGTTATGATACCACAGTAGCTTCTTTTACTAATTATTCCTTTATAAAGACACAAAAGAACCAGTAGGACTATGCATAGAATATGGAGTTTTAATCACTTTTCCCTCAGTTCAGTTAAAGGGTCATAGGGGTTAGAGCAACGTTTGCTGCTAAACTTTACTGATGACCTAGAAAAGACTTTCATTAGTCTTATATAATATATGGTGAATCATTCTTTTCCTTGCTGTGTCCCCAGGGCTCCGGAGAGGCTGCAGTATAGGTTAGGCACTTCGTAAATGTTTTTGTGAATGAATAAATGTTTTCATGCTTTGTATCTAAGAACTGGGGAGAATAGCAGCACTTGGCAGTGAGTCTTTTGGCTCTCAGACCTTAGCCTGTGACATTTGTTGAGTTTGTTTTGAGGGGGTTTGGGGGCTTCCCATACAATCAGAGCAAAATTCTTCTGAAACCAATGTTTGGCTTTCTGCTTTCATCAATAGGCTTATTATTTGCCCTTGAAACGTCTATAGTGCTGGGGAATTAAACATTCCTCAGATTGATTTACACGGCAGTAAATAATCTGTGCTGTCCATTGCTTGCTCCATCAGTGTCAGCCCTGTTCATAAAACCCTGGAGGCTCAGTGGTCCCAAGAATGGGGTGTGATGGGCATGTTAACCCCAGTTACAGATGTGTATACATAGAAGATGTTGCTCAGTTCACTGTTGCTTTGTTGCTCTAATATACAGCCACAATTTCTCTTTATGGATTGATGTAATTGTAGAAGTTATTTTCAATCTGAATTTATTATTATTATAGTTACCATTTATTTTTTACCTCTGTTATATGCTAGGCACTACATATATTATCTCACCTAATCTTCACAACAACTTGTGAGTTAGATTATATCGTTTTTAGAGAAGTGGAAACTGAAACTCAAGGAGGTAAAGCTTATTCTCTGAAGTCACACAGCCCATGAGTGATGGACCTAACATTTGAAACTCAGGTCTTTCTGACCATAAAGCTCTTAGCTACTACACCATATTTTCCTCATCTAAAGTGCTTTCTTTCTTCTGTTTCTAGAATTGCTTTGTGTTTAAGTTGGTAGATACCCTGTTGCAAAGTTCCATAAGTTTCCCATACCCCACTCATAGATGAACTTTAAATCTCTTAACAACATTGCAAATATGTGAAATTTATAGTGACAAACATAGCCAGATTCCTTTCTTGTTATCCATCCATTTAGCAAATTTACAGTTTCCATTAATTTTAATCTGTCCTTATTACCTGTTTTATATAATAAATATCTCTTAGTCGTGACAGACTGAGTATAGATCACCTGAAGTAGACTTTCTCTCAGTAAGCTTAGTTGCAGCTAAAGATTTGTGAATTAATTGGGAAAATTGCAAATCAGGTAGTCAGTGAAATAATTCATTGTCACATCCAATCAATAAACTTTGTAAATCAACTCATTTAATTCAAAAAATGATCTATATAGATCAAGCAACCAATTAAACAATTAGCATACACTTTGCAATTAATTAATTTAAACATCATTCATGTAATTAAAACTCCAAATTTAAGCTGCAGAGTTTAGAATCCTACTGCCTGTAAACTATTAGGTTCATGCTTCTGAAGCTAGCTTGAATGTAGCAGATTTGCAGTTTTACAATTCAGCTTTGGAACAGGGTATCTTAAAGTGTGTTAAGGAGATTTCCGTTTAAAATAGTCTTTATATTGGTGTAGTTTCCCAATCTTTTTCAGTAAATCAACTTTTTTACTTTCCCCAAAGAGGGACAAGGGAGTATGTGTTGATTCTCAACTGGGACAGGGCTAGAATCTTGGAGTACTGACTGGAGAGTCTAGGGAAGTTTGGAGTGTCCAGAAGTAGTTGAGAGGGCCAGGTGTCTGCGTCAGGGTAGATCAGATCGTTTTCCTTTACTCTTTTAGAAATCCATGATGTATGGAGTCAGATCCTGCCAAGTGAGTAGGATGTTCTTTAAGAGAGCAGAGAACTGTATGGATGGTCTTGGTTACTTTGAGTACTTCTCCTAAGCTAGAGCACAGATATTGTCTTAATCCTAACTGTAAATCACATAAAATCTGATTCCCCCAAAATACTTTTTCCTCCTTTATAGTTCATTTGTACCTTTTATGGTATTTATTTTAAGTTTATATTATAGCTAGTGTAGTGCATACTTTTTTTCCCTACTGTACTGTGTAAGTTTCCTTGAAAGCTGATACTAACACGATCTCATCTTTGGTCTAAGGATTTAAACTTTGTCTTACCTACAACAGGTGCTCAGTAAATATTTATTGGAAGAATAGAAAAATATAAAGCCCCTCATTTCACATTGTCTTTCTCCCCTTTGCACTGCCACATGTTTTCACTCTACCAAATGACAACGGGCATTCTAACTATATTACCTGGTTTGGGGCTCAGAAACAGCAGTGTCCTCAATTTGCTTGCTGTACATCATATCCGCTGTTCTATTTGTCCCTTCCCCACCTTGGTATTCACACACCTTTTTGGTTTTTCTTTTAGTGACAACGTCAGTGCCTACTGCCTGCATATTGCTGAGGATGATGGGGAGGTGGACACAGATTTCCCGCCCCTGGATTCCAACGAGCCTATTCATAAGTTTGGCTTTAGTACCTTGGCCCTGGTTGAGAAGTATTCATCTCCTGGTCTGACATCCAAAGAGTCACTCTTTGTTCGAATGTAAGTATTGACTCCGTTATTTATCTCAGTGTCTCATCCCTACCTTCTAGCATTTTGTATCTGATTTTGGTTCTGTTCATCAAATGAATGGTATTTGGTATCTGGAGAGTCCACACGTAATCATGACTTCAGAGAGATGTTGGGAACAACATTTGTATTGTATTTCATACGCTAAATACAGACTGCTTTGTCTTAGCAAATTGTACTAGGTAGATCTCTGAACGTCATATCTATGAACCAGGCCTCTGGAAACACGAAGGCACTTTGGAGCCTGTGAAGCAAAAATTCTGGGTTTTCCTCCTTCTCTTCAAGGAATCCAAACTAAATCAAAATGTGCATGTTAGCCATTCCTCTCTTATAACTCAAAATACTTCTTTTCTCTCTAACTTTGTTCAGATCAAATTTGATTTTTCCTCTCAGTTTCCTTCCTTTAGACTGAGCTGAGGCTCTTAACCCTTCCTGTGCTGTAGACTCCTTTGGTAGTCTGGCAAAGCTTATGAAAGCTTTTTTTTCAGACAAGTGTTTGAAATGCAGTACAATGGAATGTCATTGTATTGAAATAGTTATCAAATTATTAAACGTATTTGTGATATAGTAATATGTAATGCTTTATTAATACATTAAATAACAAGATCGAGTGGCAGGTCTAATAATAACTCCTGTTGTCTTTCGTTTCAAGGATTGATGAGTGTAAATGATATTTGAAAACTCTGCAACCGTAACATACGGTGACAATATTTATGACAAGAGTCATCAGTACTGCTAATGCTATTGGGATATATTGCCTACATTTGTAATTCAAGGAAATGCTAAGTTATCAGTTAGTGAAATAAAAATGTAATTTTTTTGTCCATTCAAAGTACAGAGCACCTGAGTTTTATCTACCTGGCCCTGATTGTTAGAGTTCAGGCTTTACTCTAACCTAAGCTCTTCTAGGCTACTGTGATCTCTCTCCTGGCCATCTCCTGGGAACAATAGCGATCGCTTTGGCACCCCCTGCTGTTAGTAACCAGCAAGTTCACAAGTCAAAAGAGGGATTGCTTTAGGAGAGTTTTTCCCCTTTTTCTTTGAAACATACGGCCTTTGTGTGAGATTTTTACAAAAAATAGGATTATGCTACCTATCATATTTTTGGTCTTTTTAACTTTGAGCAAAGAACTAATACTTGAGTGCCTGGGGGTAGGCTGGGGGTGGATTCTCAGGCTTTTGTAATGGCCATCTCATCTCTACTATGAAGTCAATGTTTGGTGTATGTAACTGATCTATTTTCCCATTTTTTTACATTTCAGAGGCACTAAAACAACTTTAAAGAATAGGTAAAATAATTTAAAAGGTATTCAATGATCCCTTCATCCTAATACAACTATTTTCGTTTTTATATAATTGTTTCTATATATATTATTCTTTATTATTCACTTGCATATTAGTTTGTGTTTCTACTTAATATTATAAATATTTCCATATTTGTTCTTAATTCATACAATCTACACTTACTGTGTGCCAGGGATCTAGACAGAGATAATTCTCACCCTCATGGCGTTTACTGTCTAGTGGAGAGAGAGTTTTTAAGCAGATCGTTAAAGTGTGATGAGCCATACAAACGAAATGTACAGGGTGCAGTGGAAACCTACCACAGGATGTTTAAGTTGCTTCCTTGTTTTGGTTTTAGTACATGATTCTATACTGACAGTCATTGTCTATATCATATTCATTTTATTTCTGTTGAATTACTTCCTTAGGATAATTTCCTGTGAGTAGAATTATTAGTCAGAGTAGAAACATCATTAGGTGCTCACTTTATATTTTCATGTAGCCTTCTGAAAGATGTACTGGTTTACAATGCTACAAACAATTTATAGACCCATTTTTTTCAATGTTATTGTCATAAGGTATTTTCAGTGAAAGGTTTTTCTTCTGCTTTCTATTTTGGAGCCCTGGTGGCACAGTGGTTAACAGCTCCGCTGCTAACCAAAAGATCCACAGTTCAAATCCACCAGCCGCTCCTTGGAAACCCTATGGAGCCATTCTTCTCTGTCCTATAGGATCACTATGAGTTGGAGTCGACTCGATGGCAACGGGTTTGGTTTTGGGTTACTTTTTATTTTAAAAGGTATTGGTATTTCAGTAGTTTTTATTTGCATTTTTGTTGTTTATTAATAAGTGACTTAGAAGAATTGTGTTCTCTTTAGTACCTAATTTTTACTCCATAAATATTAGCATATGATTGTAGCAGTCTTTTGAACTGAAAGTTCTTTTTAAAGCAAGAGTCTTTAAAACTGATTTTCAGTAGAGTGGGGCTGGGGGTGGGATGGACATACCTTCCCAAGAGAGGCATCTAAGACTATACAGTGTTTCACTGTGAGCCCCACTTTCCCAAGAATGGGGGAACAGGTAGGCAGAGAATAACAACTGCTTTAAACTTGGCATCCTTTTTTTTAAAAACCTAAATTACTCCCACTTCTACGTTCTATGCCCAAACATACACACTTCAGCCAATCCTCTTTCTGTTTTAAAGTTCAAGAGTGTTTCTGGAAAGTGTCTGGAGTGTTTCTGAAAACACAAGGTAAAGTAAAATCTTCATACATGAGCATTTAGAACAAAAGTGTCAATAAATTTTTTTGTTTTTTTCTCTGTTGTCTGATGAAATAGTACAGATTACTGGCCATTTGCCCTGTGAGTATTTTCTTGGTTCAGCAATCTCCCGTTTGCCTTTCTGGCCTACGTTCTAAGTTAGCAAGGCCTCTGATGTAAACGCAAGACAGAGCATACTTTCAGGAATCTCCACGGATGTGTCCAAAGTTTCAGATAGAGGAATCCCAGCAAAATAAGTAAAGCCATAGCTCCTTCTCCTCTTTATTTCCCTCCATTCCTCCTCGCATCTCTCTCCCAGTGGAGAAGGGACAGTAAGTGGCTGGGAAGACACTGAACTGAACCAGGGAGAGGGACTAGGTTTGACAATAGGGAATGAACTAATATTTACTGAGGGTTACTGTTGTCTCATTTAATCTCAGAATACCCCAGTCAGGTAAGGTAGGTGTTATTATGACCACTTTAGAGACTGGAAACTAAGACTGAGCAGTATTGGGTTTGACCCCATGTGACTTCAAAGTTCATGCTCTTTATAACACCCTGCTGAGCGCTTGGGGTGGGGAGTAGGGAAATCTAGTGTTAGTCTCTCATTCAAGTGAATCCCACTGTGTTAAGGCCAACATTAGCAGCTACTACTATAGTATAGTAGTTAAGAGTATGGTGGCTTCTGGAGCCAAACTACTTGGGCTCCAATCCAGACCTTGCCCTTATTAGCATGTGTGATCTTGAATGAATTGCTTAACTTTTCTATGTCTCAGTTAAATGGGGATAATAATAATACCTACTTCATAGAGTGGTTGTGAGGATTGAACAGGTTACTATAAAAATGAAGCACTTAGAACAGTTCTTGGCATATGTAAGCATTATCTGAGTGTTTTCTGCTATTATTATTATGAAAAAAAATCCTTTGAGGGCAGGAACTAGGTTATCTGTGCCCCGCAACACTCAGCGTATCTCCATTACTCTAGTAGGTAGGCCACAAATATTTCTTGAATGGATGGCTGAATAGATCTCTTTGCTACTTCTACATGTTTCTTCTTTGCCTACTTTCTGTCCTCTAGCAGGGAGGGATAGAGTTTGAGTGATATTGCTCAACTAGACTGAAAGGCTGAATTGGGGTAATGTGCTGAACGTAGGGTGTGGGGTGGATGTTAAGGATCTACAGACTTTCGAATTAGTCCTCTTATGGGCAGATGTCCTCTAAGATAGTAGCAAGACCATAAACTCCTTGAAGAAAGAGATTTCACAGTCTTTTTTGTACATGTATCCTCACCACCCAGCACAAGGTTTGGTTCAGAAGGAAAGAATGAATCTTCGGGTGTCTGTGGGCTGCCTGGAGGTTCCTTCAGCCAATCTCTGTGTCCCACCTTGCTTTCTAAGCCCTCTTAACCTCTTCTACAGTCCTGTCCCTGACTTGGATACCAAGAAGCCCCAGGTTATCTTCTGGCCTTCAGAGGCCCTCAACACCACCCAACCAGAAGGACCCAGTATACCCCCTACTCCAAACAAGGCAACACAGGCGTTGAAGTTAGGCAAATGAGGTTCAAGTCTCAGCTTCACCAATGAGTGTGACTTGCTACATGAACTTCAGCAACTTTATTTACCTATAAGTCTCAGTTTCTTAATCTGTAAATGGGGATAATAACTACCTCATGGAATTGTTGTGAGAAATTTTCTTAAGTGTAAGTAATGTACAGACCTCTTTTAAAGGAAAATAAATTCTCTTGAAGCCTCAATGTTTATCCAGATTTTATTATAATGCCACTTAAATATATACAAATGTAAAGTCCTAGCTATAAATTCCATGTCTTTATATAACCCAAAGAGAATTACAAATTAAATATAGATAAAACTGTAGCATTAATAAAAATACAAGTTAACAACTTTAATGCAACGGATGATGTTTTGCTGAAATTAGATCTCTGATGTTGGGTTCAGTGGGTGTTAGATGTTTTACTTGTCAATTTGAGTCTTCTGAATTTCATTTGAAACATCATGATTACCATGTTACTATTTGTCTTTTAAACAATGA
Source organism: Dugong dugon (assembly GCA_030035585.1). Lineage (NCBI taxonomy): Eukaryota > Metazoa > Chordata > Mammalia > Sirenia > Dugongidae > Dugong > Dugong dugon. Next base: position 70,128,864 of record CM057471.1, on the reverse strand, counting down.
ATGCATTTTTAACTACCAGTCCTTTATTTTGATGGGCCAGTTGATTTGTAGTACTTGCCCCTCAAAATATTAAATGTTCTTTCCTGAAAATTTTTCTTTGCATTTATCATAACATATTTTCTACTAGGATGACCAATTCATCTTGGCTTGCCCAGGATTTACTTTCCCACTTTTAAAATTGAAAGGCTTGTATCTACACCCCCTCCCTCTGTCTCAGGTAAACCGAGACAGTTGGTCACCCTGCTTTCTGCTATTGTTGATTGACCTATGTGTAGGTAGGCTTTCTGCCTGATTGATACCTGCACACAGTGTGACTTTGCCACCACAGAGCATGAATTCTTCAAGTGCCAACTGAATTCTCCCACCACTCTGCTCTGTTCAGCAAACTGCTTTTGCATGCAGCTTGTATTGCTGCCATTTGGTCTTTACTAAGTCTATTAGTGATGTTAAATAACTCTTGCTGCTGTAGCATATAATCTCCCAAATCTCAGCCGCAAACTTTTTCTATAAAGGGCCTGATAGTAAATATTTTAGGTTTGTGGGCCATCTGGTCTCTGTAACTTTTCAGCTCTGCCATTGTGGCACAAAAGTAGCCATAGACAATACTAAACTAATGGGCATAGGTTAGATTTATTTGCCAACTACTGGTTTATCCCAGTAAGTTTATTTCTTGTTCATATCACTTTGATGAGGGTCAAGTGGCTCTCCTGGGTATTTCTCCACTAAGTAGTGACTCAGGGCTCCTCAGCTGGGTGAGGATTAGGGAGCATGGAAGACTGGAAGTAGTCTGTGTTTTAAAAAAAAAAAAAAAAAAAAAGGTGTGTGTGTGAATTTCATTGAACTAAAAGCAAAAATTTTAAATTGTGGAACTTATTTGAAAACAAACAAACAAAAACCATTGCCATTGGAGAGCCTGTGAATTCATCTGTTGACCCCTGGAGGGGTCATTGAGTCTTTGGTGGGAAGTGCTGCTGTGAGGCCATTAGCTCAGATCCTGATATGTAGGAAGCATCACATAGTTGCTGTTCTTGTTATTTCTGTCAGAAATTTATCCATCTGAGTAATTTACACTAAGAAGTGAATGGGGTTTAACCTTCCTTTGGGTTATTTTTTATTGCACAGTTAATACATGTTCAATATAGAAAAATTAGAAAATAGAACTATTTCTTCATACAAAAGAAAATAAAAAATTTCCATTCATTCCTTCATGCAAAGATAGTTATTATATTTTATAATTACTTACATTTGAAAAGAGGAGCTAATTAAATGAATCCCTAATTGTAAAAGTGTTCTGTGGAAAAGAATGTGGATCTGGACACCCAATGATGTTCTTGCTGACTCAGAGCTAGACCCAGCCTTTCTCTCCAGGACCCTTGTACCCCAGGAAACCCCTGGAAATAGAGTTGATGTTTGGGAAAGGAGAATGGATTACTCTAACTACTTGCAAATTAGGAGCTTGCTAATGGAAGCCACCTCCTTTACCAGATAGGCTGGCTGATTTCTAATTCATAAGTTATCAATTGTTCTTGATTGATTTGTGACAGAGGAAAGGGTAAGATGTAGCAAATGTGCAAATAAATGGAGTCCCTAACTTGCTGACTGCAAACTACTCTGAGTCTTAGCATTGATGATGATTGGATTGAGGGGGGTAGATGTTTGGGATTGACTGGTCCCCGAGGATGGATGATGAGCCGGATCGCAGCTGGTGCCCAACATCTAAAGAAGTGTTTCCTGCCAGCAGTGACTAAGCCAAGGCCTTCTGTCCCTTTAGATGTAATGGGGCAAGGGAGAGTGAGATCTTAGAATGGACTAGGTGGTCCTCAAGGAGAGGGAACCACCTTGTCAATCACCTTCTCCCATCCCCCAGCACCAGGCTAATACAGCCTGACTTTGTGAAACTGAATTGAGTTCAAAAACGGCGATGACAAAAGCTACTGTGATGGTGTCTTTCCATTGCATGTGTTGACATTAGCGTTTCATGTCGGGATCCTACTCTGGAGTTGGAAATATGGACTTTAAGGGGAAGAAAAGTCAAGGCCAGTAAAATGGACAGACTCCCCCTGGATCAGAAATCAGTAAGAACAATTAACCTGCCCTTGTGTATATGTGCTTCCCTTAAAATATTTAATAGCTGGATGTGGAGAAGAAACAGTTCTAACCAAGAGCTACCAAACAAAAAAACAAAGCCATTGCCATTGAGTCGCTTCTGACTCATAGCTACCCTATAGGACAGAGTAGAACTGCCCCATAGCTTTTCCAAGGAGCGGCTGGTGGATTCGAACTGCCAGCCTTTTGATTAGCAACCAAATGCTTAACCACCGTACCACCAGGGCTCCTAAGAGCTACAGAGCAGGGAAAATAGAATCCAGTTAGTTCTGCTGTTTGGGAAGGGGGCCATGGTGAGGAGTGGGGGGATGTGGATGGTGGAAGGCAAGGGGGTCTTGCAGTGTGGCCCAGAGGGCTCCCAGAGACATATCATGACCTCTCTTGACTCTGCATAAAGGGAAGAGTGAGCCACTTTTTAAAAGTGTGTCCTAGGTTTATTGCTTTTTCCTGTATGAGCTCTTTTCGAACGGGTTGGTGCTCTTAATTTACTTTTCTGATGATGCCTTTGACATGCACCCCAACTGAAGAGGCTTTTATTAAAGGATATCATTGAAGCCTTACCTACTCTTTATGTGGTATTGCCTTGCAGTCTGGAAAGGAGAAGAAAAAGGAAAGTAGCATTTTTCACGCCCACTCAGTTTTATGCTCCTAGAATCCATTATCCTTTTTTTTTTTTTAATTTTATTGTGCTTTAGGTGAAAGTTTGCAGCACAAATTAGTTTCTCATTAAAAAATGTATAGACAAATTGTTTGTGACATTGGTTGTAGTCCCCACATTGTGTCGGTTCTCTCCCCCTTTCCCTTTCCACCCTGGGTTCCCCATGTCCATTTGTCCAGTTTTCCTGGCCCTTCTGCCTTGTCGTCTTTGCTATGGGGCAGGTGTTGCCCATTTGGTCTTGTATACATAATTGAACTAAGAAGCACATTCCTCATGTGTGTTATTGTTTGTTTGATAGGCCTGTCTAATCTTTGGCTAAAAGGTGAACTTTGGGAGTACCTTCAGTTCTGAGTTAAAAGGGTGTCTGGGAACCATAGTCTCGGGGGTTCCTCCAGTCTGTCAGACCAGGAAGTCTTATCTTTTTTTAATTATTATTTGAATTTTGTTTTACAGTTTTCTCCTGCTCTGTCCCAAGACTATCTATTGTGATCCCTGTCAGAGCGGTCAGTGGTAGCTGGGCACCATCTAGTTCTTCTGGGCTCAGGCTGGTGGATGCTGTGGTTCATGTAGTTCATTAGTCCTTTGAACTAATATTTTCCTTATGTCTTTGGTTTTCTTCATTCTCCTTTTCTCCAGACGAGATGGGACCAATAGATATATCTTAGATGGCCACTTGCAAGGTTTTAAGACTCCAGATACTACTCACCAAAGTAGGATGTAGAACATTTTCTTCGTGAACTATGTTATGCCAATTGACCTACATGTCCCCCAAGACCGTGGTCCCCAGCCCTTAGCCCCAGTGTAGTATCCATTACCTTATTTAATCTTTATAAACAGCTCATTTTAATAATATATGGGGTAGGATCAGAGACAGGTAGTTAATTACCCAAGGTCATACTGTTTGTAAGGGGCAGAGCTAAAATAGGATAATTTTTAAAAGATGCCTTTGTTCTTTCTAACCAGATCTGACAATATGGGCATAAATTATCCTAGTTATTTATTGTTTGCTTGAGTGATAGAGGACCAACTGTGTGTTGTTTCTTTTCATTCTGTTGTATTAGCAAACATTTTCATTGTCCAGATTGTCCTCATGTATGGAAATGTAACATATGCAGCCTGTTTAATTTTGTATTTGTAAATCTGACTTGATTTCCTTTTTGGCAACAGCTACTGTCTAGAGAAAAGAAAAGATTTTTCTTTGTGTCTGTTTAAAGTGACAGAAATACTGGAGCAAGTAATAAAGATGGAAAGCATTAATTATATACTTCTAAGAATTTAAAGGTCAGACAAGCTAAATATGTATGTTTTTCTCACTGGAATGTCTGTTGAAATTATGCTGGGATATGCTTTGTACCTACAAAGAAGTATAAATTTAGATAGCTATCAACTGATTTAGTATCTAAAAATTATACCAGATTGTTGCTTTCTCTTTGCTATATATCTTAAAAGTTTAGGACTCACATTTCTGACGTTAATATGATTTGTTTCATGATCCACCCCCTTTGGCCATGTTTAGTTACTATGTCTTATTTTGGTTTCCTCTGTTCTCCCCTCAGCTTATGTTGGAGTCTATCAGCTGCTGCTATGTACATGTCAGGCTAGTGACTTGTAATGTTTATTAATACAATGTCAGTCTTGCTGTTGAAAAAACTGTGATGCTTCTCAGAAGGTTGCGATAGAACATAGCGTTTGATTTCCAGATCCTGTCTGCACTGCATGGTGAATACATTCTCAGATGTTATGCAGTTCACTGACCTGACAGTTATGGAACTCGCCTGGGACCCCATTTCAGCAGGACATATTTGAACAGAAACAGTTTGCAAAACTTTACACACTTAAACTCCTGCCAAGGCAAACTGTTAGCCACTTGAGTTTGTTATAAATACCCAGTGGCAGTGGTTGGAAGTAGCCCACAGTGTGTTTTATATTCTGAACTGAATGTGAATGTCTTTGCTGTTATATAGAGTAGTAAATAATTGAGTTTGATTAGGGAGAGGGACCTCATTATCCCCCACCTGTGCCCAGCTGGAAGGGGAGGGTCGAAATGAAGCCATTAGCTGTCTCTCTTACTGGCAACTCAAAGAGCTCAAATACATCTGTGTCTTATTTTCTTTTCTGGCACAATCAGTCGAGCAGGCTAAGCAGGCATGACCGGATTTGGCAAGTCCCAAGGACTCTGGCAAAGATACACAAGGAGAAGGCGGAGGGCAGTCATTTTGGCTTCTCACTGCCCATTAGTCTAGCGAGTTATGTTTTTGGAAAATGTCTGTTTTGAAAAAGAGTACTTTGTCCAATGTCAGACATCGCAGGCTCACACAATACACTTTGATCTTTTTAAAAATTTTGTCAGTGCAAGGGGAAACAAAATGTGGCATTCACACTAGAGTAAACTCTCCTTATGGATAAAGTAATTCCCAAAGGACTTACTTTAAAGCAGGCATGCTGCAGTTATTCCAAGACTTTCTCTTGCTCATATATTTTCATTTTCTACCTTGAAGTGCTAGAGAATGAACATGCATGGAATTGGGACCAGAGCAGGTTGGGAAGTAGAGGAGTGTGTCTTCATCACTATTATGAACTGGTGAGGACTGGAGAATCAAGCTACTCTTGGCAGCCATTTCCTATTTTCACAAGCTGAGACTGTGGCTCATGAAACCATGACATTCTCCATGGACTTTCAAGAAGGGATCTTGTAGGTTATATGGTTAGCATAAGGGTTAGAGGATTTAGGACCAAACTGAACGTTACAGTGAAAACTGAGCCTTTTTTACAGATTGGTCAGAGGTTCCAGTCTGAGGATGTATTCTGTGGATGTCACTTTTTCCCCTGATCCCCAGATGTCCCCAAGACTCACTTCTGGGTTATAGAGGGCTTAAAAACACAGGCTTTGGAGTCTGGCTGACCTGGGTTCAGTTTCTGGCCCTTCCACTTATTAACTGTGTAACTCCAAATAAGTATTTTAACCTTGCCAAACCTCAATATCTCCAGCTATAAAATGAGACTGTTAATAGCACCTGCCTTTATTGAGAGAATTAAATAAGCAAAATAAGTGCTCAATAAATGTTGACAGTTGTCATTGTCTCATTAGTATATATCACGTCTTTATACATATGAAGAAAATCCCATAGCTGGCATACTAATAACTGTTATTTATTAAGCATTTATTACATGATAGGTATTATATTAAATACTTCATAAGTTTTTAGCCCTCACAACAGCCTTATAATCTAAGGGTGATTATTATCTTCATTTTGTATATAAGGAAACTAGAAGTTAAGAGAGATTACATCATTTACCCAAGGTCATATGCCTGTGGAAGTCAGTACTGGGACTAAACCAGGCCACTTACTGTAGAGCTTGCTATGCTCTTCTGTCTTCTGGTGTTGCCAACGTCTTTCTTAGAGTGGTATAGAGCTAATCAGTGACAATGTTTTGAGACATCGTCTCTGCTAAGAAGCTCCTCTGACTCTCTTAGCACCACCTGGCTGGGTGAAGTGCCCCTGAGTTTCGGCAGCACTCTGAGCTTTCCTCCATCTTTGTGCTTACCACACAAAACTGTAATTGTTTGTTGTCTTCCTCTTCCACTGGACTATGCTACTTGGGATAGGGACCATATTGTTGATTTCTGAATCCAAAATAGGAACTATAATAGATGAGTGATCTCAGGTAAATTACTAATGCCTCCAGCCTCAGTTTCTGTAAAGTGAGTATAATAATAGTATCTGTCTTAGAATGGGGGACAGTGGTGGCTCAATGATAGAATTCTCACCTTCCGTGCAGATCTGGATTCAGTTCCTGACCAATTTACCTCATGTGCAGCCACCACCTATCTGTCAGTTGAGGCTTTTGTGTTGCTTTGATGCTGAACCAGTTTCAGCAGAGCTTCCAGACTAAGATAGACTAGGAAGAAAGGCCAGTGATCTACATCTGAAAATCAGCCAGTGAAAACCCTATAGATCACAGTGGTCCAATTTGCAACTGATTATGGGAATGGTGCAAGACTGGGTAGCATTTTGTCGCATTGTGCATGGAGTCGCCATGAGTTGGGGGCTGACTCGTCAACAGCAGCTAACAACAACAGCGTCTTAGGATAGAGCAAGTTAATACAGATTAAAAAAAGCTAAACACAGCACCTGATACATAGTAAGTTGTCATTGTTGAACAAATAACCTCTACTGTGCAAATCAAAAAACTCTTTAAAACTCTCATTGAATTTCTCTGCACCACTGCTATGATTTCTGACTTTCACCATCCCTGTCCAAAGCCAGTGAGTTAAGCTGAAGTGAAATATACCTCCTTCTGTGTTTTACTTCTCAAAAAGGAAAACCTTGAAAACTGAACCCTGCATGCTTAGAATCAAGTTCCTTTGCTTAGAGCTTCAGGGGATTCGTGACACCTGGACCAGAGACTGCTCACTGATACTGCCCCTAAAGGTTGCCACCATGCCCAGCAAATTGCACATTTTAATAATGTCCCTGTGTTACCAATTCTAAGTAGTGAGGGTTGAGATCCATTCCTCCAAATAAGCAATCTCTGCTTAGGGGTGAGGGGCCTCCTCTCTTGGGATGATAACCTGGGACAAGGGGAACAAAAGAGAACTAACATTTGTGAAGTCCTCTTACTGTCTGCCAGCCTTACTGCCAGGTGGTTTGCATTCATTGTCTATTTTATCCTTGCAACCATTCTGTAGAGAAGTAGTTATTTTTGTTGTTGTGTGTTGAGTCAATTCCAACTCATAGTGCCCTACAGGACGGAATAGAACTGTCCCATAGGGTTTTTTAGGCTGTAATCTTTACGGGAGCAGATTGCCAGGTCTTTTCTTCTGCAGAGCAGCTGGTGGGTTCAAACCCTGGATCTTTCGATTAGTAGCCGAGTGCTTAACCATTGCACCACCAGGGAATTTCTCATTTCATGCGTGCAGCTGAGGTTCCCACATGTTAAGGCAACATTTCAGTTAGCCATGGAACCAGGATTTGAACCAAAGAGTACTTAACTCCCAGCCTGTGCTTTTTCCTCTCCAGTATGCCTTCCAACTGGCTTCTGGTCCTAGAATAAATAGAATGTAAGCTTTTCAGACCAAGAGCCATCCACCTATTTCCTCTCTGCCCCCTGTCACCTCTACTTCAATACTTAGTAAAGAAAAACTCATTGAGCAAATGTTAGGTTAATGCTGATATGAAAACTTCTCTGGTAACTGAGTAGCTTTGCACTGGGACAGAGCTGAATTCCTCAAGTGAGTGATCTCTTTTTAAAGTGCCCGTACGTTTTTCAGTGTTTATGAGACTTGACAGGACCTAACTTTGAATTGACTGAAGCACTCTTGGCAGCAGTTAGTCAGCTTCCCTAAGTGGAGCTTCACCCTATACCCAGCACAGGCAGCCCAAGGAGCTACAGAAGGGCAGCTGCTTCTGCTCAGTGCTCCTAGAATACCCTTCCCTGGGGGAAACAAGCTGTCAAGGGGGATGGGAATAGTAGCAGTTTCTGAGCTGAGCCTGTGTGTCTGTCAGTTTGTCCATCTGCTCATCCAGGGGCTAGTCACCACCAGCAGAGACCACAACTCAGCCCAGAATGGAGTATCGTGAGAAAGGGAGGCAGGATTTGCATGCTCACCTACCTGCTACCAGCATTTCCCCAAGATCATTGTCTTCTTAGTCTCAGACCCTGTATCAAATAGGAGTGACTTTGTAAGATGTGTTTCAGTAGATTGTTTTTAAAGCCCATAAAAAATCCTGGATTTAAGAAATGAAGCATAAAACCCAGAAAGCTTGGAAGTCAAGCTGAAAATTGTAGCAGCAAGTCACCATTTCCATTTATTAAATGGGAGCATAACTTAATTGTTGCAGCTAGGTGGATTCTGAGAGCCAGTTCTATTCTATACTACTGTGTTTCAGAAACATGTAAGTGTATAACCCCAAAATCAAAATGTTACCCATTTTACCCTCTTAAGTACAGTAGACTTGGAACAAGATCTAAAGTTTGCATTTGTCTGGAGGGGAAGAAGTAAGTGGAGTGCAGGACTGGCCTGGGGAAGCTTTCATTAGGTCTGGTTGAGTGTGCATTGTGTGGGTCAGAACCTCTTTCTCCTTCTAATGTGCATGTTTTTACTGAAATGGAGCCCCAGAGTAAGATACTGCACACTCGCAAAGGTACATTCTGAGCTCTGCGCGTGCCCCTTCCCTTCACTGTTGTTTTCGTTTTCCTCTCATGAACCCTGCTACCCTGGCTTCAGCACAGAGGCTGTAAAGGAAGATGGAGAGCCGAGTTACCTCAGAATGATCACTATCGTTAACATTCACGGGTGGTTCACTTATCATTCCTGACTGCACAGACATGGCAGCCGCTCGGAAGCGTCCGCAGGTGTAGCATGGTGATACATATTACATTGTGCCACAATGGATTTATGTATTCTGTAACAAAAGAAAAGTGTAATGAAAAAATACAGAAGGTAATCCTTTATTCTTCCACCACACAATTTATCAGTAATGCCTGTGGATGATAAGTGCCAGGGATTTCCTCTGCTTGCTTTAACCTTGTCACCCAGGTACGTTTTGGTAAAGTGACGGAAAAATACAGACTAGGGATTTTCCTCTGTTCAGAAAATCTTTTAAAAGGACACTTTTAATTTATGGAAGTTAGTCCAAACACAAGACTTCCTTTGAGCTTTTAGTTTGCCATTGCTGAAAAAGATAAACGTATTGACTTGAAATAATACTATCAGCCAGCAGCAGATTAGGAGGCAATGTAGGCAATTTATAATCTAGACTCAAATCTAAAATAGTTCAGGTGGCACCCAGGTGGATGGGAGTTCGTGAGGTCTAAGCCAGTACTAGTTTGTGAGTACCCGAGCAGTTGTGTTCCCTTTTAGGCCTCCCTCATCCATTGCCCAACATATTGTCACAGATGGAGCACATACTGACTTCCAAGGAGAAAGCAGGGAAAGGCAAATCTGAATGCAGATGATTGGCATTTGTTCCAAACACACACTGGCCTAGCGCCAGAGCAAATACCCCCAAGTTTATAAATGCACAAGGCACTTTACATTTCAGTACTCTTGCCAAAGTATCACTTACTGCATTGCTCCCTAAATATAGTTTTTTTAAAAAAGAGCTATTTCTTATTTTGCTTTGATCAGTAAAATAAACTTTTAAAGATCGTTCTGGGATGGGGTCCAGCTTCTGAGGTAAAGAATGGCCGGGGCTCAGGCATGATTCAGTAACAGAGTGTTCAGTAAAATTAGCTTGACAGTTCTCAGGCCTGCTGTTAAATAGCAAGGACTTGACCAAGTTAAAATGGATGATCACACTAGCCAGACCAGCATCGGCTTTTGCTTTTTAACAAATGGAATGTCAAGGATTAAACAGCAAGCCGTATGGAGAGGAGGGATGTGGAGATGTCTCTGTATTAGGGAAGCAAATTGGGTCCTTGGTTTTGAGATCAGCCCCCAGCCCCTGTGGAGAGCCAACCACCTGGCTGGGTCCAACCTAGGCTTGAGGCCCCTTCCCAGCCCAGCCTACCATTAGGAAGCTTTCCCACGGCTTAGCTTGGGGCTTGGCTTTTCTTTCAGATATCTTGTCAGTATGAAGTTCTGCCATGTTTTTTGGCCATGTTCCCCTTTAAGATTCTTATGGAGAAATGGGAATGTGACCAAACTCCTTGTGGCAATTCCCATGTTCCATAGTTGGAAACTTGGGTCCTGTTTGTTATATGAGCTGTTTGGAATTGGCCTGTTTTGTTCCAGTGCCCAAGCATAGTGAGTAGTATTAGTGATATTTGCTATTGCAGTTAACAGTCTTGGTGAAGTTATACCTTACCCAGGAGATAGGCTTCTGTTTTTAAGGTACTTAACTCCTTACCTGTTTTTTTCTCTATCTAGATAAAGCTCCTCCCCCAATTTGATTGGCTAAAAGTTTACAAATAGTGTTATTAGTATTTTGTCTTATAATTATTCATGCTTTAGCTGATGAGTTGTCTCACTTTCTAGGGCTAAGTAGATTAAAGCATTCCTTCTAAAGTGTACACAGACTGTATATTTCAAAATATAGGTATTTATGAACCAGTTAGAGCCTTTTCTTTCCCTTGTTCTAAATTGCTTGGGGTATCATTTTTTCCCCCATTTTCCATGATGTTTTTCCCTTGAGGCTCCATGAGCTTTAATATGATGGTAGCATCTGCCTGCATTGACATCTGCTGACACAAGCCAAGTTGATCATTGTCAACCCTTGCTGCAGAATTTGACTTGGGAGCCAGCACTAGGAACCCATGGTACTAGTAATCCACATAGACCAGTTAGGTTCAATTTTAGATAAATTAAAACCTTCCCTAACCCCAACCTCTCTTCCACTTGGAATTCCTAGTACTAGAATGCCTCTCTCTCTTTCTCTCATTATTAGAAATAGGTTTATTTAACCTATTTTTAAATAATCGGCACTTTGATGTATATTTATTTTTAAACTTTCTTAAATACAGTGAATAACATTTCCCTGGTTGAATGCGGTGATAATTTAATATTTATCTTTTCCTACAGAAATGCTGCTCATGGATTCTCCCTTATTCAGGTGGATAACACAAAGGTCACCATGAAGGAAATCTTGCTAAAGGCAGTGAAGCGAAGGAAGGGATCCCAGAAAATTTCAGGTGGGACAATTAAATCATACTCTGGCAATAGAAGCTTACTTACTCCTTAGTTAAAAAGTGTACATTTGGGGAGTGTGTGTGTGTGTGTGTGTGTGTGTGTGTGTGTGTGTGTGTGTGTGTGTGTGTGTGTGTGTGTGTGTGTGTTTATTTGATGGCTGTCTAGATTGTTTCAGATATCATTGCTAGAAGGTTTGGGTAGCAGATCTAAAGGGGGAAAAAAAGTGATTTTAAGCTGTCCCTGTGTCCAAGGAAGTAGCATATGTGAGAAGAATGTGTTTGTATCAGTTATAGAAGCTCTATCATTAATAATTTTTGTTAGCCTAAGACAGAGCTACTTGTGCTAACAGCTAGTTGGTATAAAGCTGTCTTGAAAACAAAATCAATCCCAAACTTGGAGCATTGTTTTTCATTTCACATTTTCACATAATTTTCCATGGGAGAAAATTTTAGTTGTTAGTATTTGTGGTATGGGGAAAAAAGAGAGAAAAATTCTTTTAACTTTTACCAAATGAGGACAACCTTAAAAAAAGAGAGAAATCACGTAATGTGCACATATATGTAGCTCCTCGTTACAGAACTTTATATAGAAAATAGGCTTATGGTATTGCTGTTATATTTAAAGGATATGAGAAAAAAATATTACTGGTATTAAGAAATAATTATTTTGAGAAATAGCTCAAAGATTTATCATACCACAGGCAAGTTTAATATAAACTGACCTATATATGATATGTCAAATAGTTTTGTAAATAAATGTGACTTCTTAAACACCTTTGGTTTCACCTTTTGGAAAGGGAAAAAAGCATTGCTCAGGTTAAAGAAAATAGTTTTGTGCTCTTTTTAAGGGGAGGCATATAATCTGTTCCAGATTTAATTAGCTATCTTCAGATGAAAGCTGAAGTTTTAATAAAAGTTAGAAGAGATAACACAGTGAAGGACGCGGATGAGCTGTCTCAAGGCCATATTCCAGGGGAACGATAAGAGCTGTAAAAAATGGCAGAGGAGAGCAATTGAATGGAGCAATGAAAATCTGATTCTCATAAAAAAGAGAGAGAGAGAGAGATGCTGGTAGGGGCAGTTGTAGATGAGACCTGCTAGCGTCTGCAAGCAATTTGGATGTTTGCCAGGAGTCATTGTTCACCCTCGGCTGTGGCGGCTCTGTCCAGATGTGCCAACTGCACGTTTCGGCTTTTGCCAGCTGACTGCACCGTTTGATAACCAGCTCTCTGGATGCCCATCACTGGCCGCAGAGATAGAATTAAATGATGATGATCTTCCCACAAGTTGGGAGAGGAAACTGCATATAAATCTTGATTTCATCTCAGCATGAGAAGTCTTTATCCATCATCACTCATAATGAACAAGTCGTTAGCTGGGATGAATGGTGTTCTGGTTTTTCCAAACACCTCTTTTGTTCATTTTTTGGGTGACTTTTATCCACTGCTTGGGGGTCAAACCTCTTTTCATTTAGGCGGTGATTGAAGGGGCATATCTTCTCCTTCCCAGGGGGAGGTAGATATTTTGGGTGCCAATCCAGTAGCTTTTAAACAGCTTCAGCTACTCAAAGATGTTTAATAGGCATTCATCTTTTCGTATCCTGGTTCTGTTTTGTGGTTTTGTCCTTAAAGTTTTTACATAGTGATGTACTTTGTGATATAATTTCATTATATTTTCAGAAACGTATTATTCTGAATTGTTGAAGAAGAAGGTGTAATTTTTTTGAACCTTCTTAGTAGAAATTCTGCTGTCACAGATTTTTTTAGACCATGAAACACCTATGAGCTTATTGGGATGCAGCTGAGCCAGTGTGTCTTTCCCTCTGTCCAGTTGCATAGCTGTTCATTTATGTCCATGCCGAGCAGCCACATTCGTCATACATATTTATTTATGTTCACATTTGAGTACACATCCCTCTCATTTCCATCAGTGTCTTTGCCATATCCTTGGCAAAGAGTTAGGACTGTCCCAAAAAGCAGCAATCTGCCTTTATTTATTGTTTTTCATACTGTTGTTGTTTGCTGTTGAGTCAATTCCAACTCATAGTGACCCTATAGGACAGAGTAGAACCGCCCCACAGGGTTTCCTAGGCTGTAATCTTTACAGCAGTAGATTGCCAGATCTTTTCTCCCGAGGAGCGGTTAGTGGATTCGAAATGCCAGCCTTTCAGTTATTAGCCAAGCGCTTAACCATTGTGCCACTAGGGCTCCTTCTTTTAATACTAGAGAAGCCAATTGAGATTCATGCGTTTACATAAATTACTGTCCATTTTCTTAATCCAAAAAGCTTTTTAAAATAAGTTCTTCCAATTGCCATAGAAGTCTGGTTTTATGAAATAGAAGGATCTCCAGTTTGGCAAAGGTGTTTGTTTAAGGTTAGGTTGGTAAAGGCAGGTATATTTTGTGTTTTTGAACTTTGTATTGTAGAATGGACTTCTTTTGGAGGGTGACTAATAAAAAGAGGAAAATCTTCTTGTCATAAAGGGAAACACAAGTACATTTACAAAAAAACTGTCTGTGCTCACAGTTAGCTATGAAATACTTATTATTTACCCATTATGACACATGAACTCAGTGGCAGGAGATGCATGCCAGGTTAAAGGCATTCTCATCCTCCACTTCCTGAGCCTCTACTGCAATGACCTGCTGAAGTCTTTGTGGGACGTTGCCTACCATGCCCTGTGTCTGAGAAAGAATTTAAGAGTGCTCAGCCCTCTCTTACAAGCAGCTTTTATCTGATTTGAATGCAGAACAATGCTTGTCTCCTTGCAGTCTTAAAGCGAGAAGGGAGAAATACCTCTTGAAATTAAACAACAGGCCATGTTGAGTTTAAAGTTCTCACATTATTTGTTCATTAGAGGTTAGTTTTACTAGAACAAGATTTCAGAATGATCAGTTAACAGTGCACTTCTGTTTCTTACCCACAAACCTTTAACTTTCTTACCTTTCTTTTTTTGGGACTGACCACAAAACTTTTTAGTAATAATAATGAAATTAGAACTTAAACTAGTTCATTATTAAATCAAGATGTGGGCTTAATGACAGTCTTAATATTTAAATAGTCTGTTGTCCTTCCTTCTGTCACTCCCTCTCAAATTTTTGTTTGGAAAAAAATCAGAAGGTGGTAAGTGTTTGATTGAGCAAAAGAATTCTTCTTTATTTAGGTAAATAGCTTTGTCAATGGAAAGCCCTAGGGTGTTAAAATATTTTTGCTTTTTATAGATAGACTATCATTACAGACACTTGTAACTGATCTGAAATTTTACTTGAATTGTAATTATTTCATTAAGTCATAACTATTTATGAACATTGCAGGTTTGTTTTGCTTTTTTCCTATTAATATTCATGCACTGAGCTGTAGTAATCTTTTCATAGTATGTCCCAGTCAGTTCTCTGCTAAGGCTCATTTTTTAAGCCCATTTTTAAATGTCTCTTTTAAAGTTTCTCTCTGGCTTTTCATTTTATTACTGACCTACTTGACATTTGGAATCTACCTGCATTGGCAGAAAGTCCCCACTGTTTAAGAAACTGTAAATGGAGAATTCAGTTTCAGAAGAATTAGATGGAACCTCTTTACTAATTTTAACAGTTGAGTGGGTGTATTTTTGAAATAGTGAAGAGTAGTCCCTTGATTAGCCAGCGAAATACACTAAGCTGTTATTTAGTGAATAAAGGCCTTGGTTCATCAAGTGCTCCCTTTGTGAAGGTCATCCCTCACAATCAGTGAGCTTCTGAGCTTCTTAGCATTTTCTTGTTGTGGTTGTTTACAAATGCTATTACCATCACTGAATTGTACATGTCAAAAATGTTGAAATGTCAAATTTTTTGTCATATATATATGTATGTATACATATATACATATTCACCACACCACAACAAAAAAATTAATTAATGTTTTTAAAAAAATGCTATTACCCACCAGCCTTTACCAGCCTCCTGAAGTATAATGTTGGGAACAACAGAGACACTGTTGAGAAATGGATTTCAGTTTTAACATAGACACAGAAATATAGGTATCTCTTGATCTATAAAAGAGAGAAGGCTTGGAAGTGGGATTTATCAAGCAGAATTATTTTCTGCATAGCTCTATTTCAATATTGATTCTTACTGTGAAAGGAAGGTGTTTTCTCTATCATCTAATGAAAGGTTGAACAGAAGCATATTAACTTTTTTTTTTTTTTTTTAACCCTGTCTATTCTTGCCTTTTGGAGTCCTGGTGGCACAGTTGTTAAGAGCTCAGGTGCTAACAAGAAGGTCAGCAGTTTGAATCCACCAGCTGCTCTTTGGAAACCCTATGGGGGAAGTGCTACTCTGTCCTGTAGGGTCCATATGAGTTGGAATGGACTTGATGGCATCAGGTTTCAGTTTTTTGGATTTTATTCTTGCCTTATAATGTGAAAGACAAATTTTTATTAATTTGAAGATCCTTTTGAAAAGTTCTTATAATATCATTAGTAAGCCTTGTGGCATTCATTCCTACCACTCCCTTTATAAAATTTCACCTAAAACTTTGAAGTGTTAGCTTTGTCAGGTGAACTCGTGCTTACATCTGTTTGAGTCACAGAGCACTTTATTGCTTGCAAATTTACTGGGTTTTCACAAGAACCCTAGAACATCATCAGTGAGATAGTCTAGTATAAGGCTTCTGAAACTTTATTTCCTAAAGTACTTCTAAGAGCAGAGGAGTAAACATCTACCACAGGGAGTGTGGGGTTCTAGTCTAAGAGACAACTAATGATGATATCCTTAATGATGACATCCTTGGATTCTCAAGTTTTGTCTTAAAAATTCATGTAAAAATGTAAATACTGATTCATAATATATTGTGGCTGTGTTGTACATTCACTCATCTTGTGCCCTTATGTGTTAGACCCTTGCTGTGTGCAAGGAGACAGTGGTGAACCAGACAAGGCCCTAACTGAGGGAGACCTTCATTCTAGAGAGAGGCTAACTATAAGGGGCTAAGAGAGAGTAATAGGATGCAGGGAAGTTCACTGCCTCCTAAAGGATGGTCAGGGAACTCCTTCTTGGGAAATTGACATTTTGAATGGTGATCTTCACGTTTAAGCTGGGAAGATTTGGGGAGTAGGGGGAGGAGTGGTATCATTCAAAGCAGTGACTGTTAAAGGCATACCATATTTTAATATAAAAAGAACATTTCAGATTACTTAACAGTTAACTCTTTTCCCTCCCAAAAAAATTGTATTAAAACTGACCCTCTAAACAGTGTTGACATGTCATGGAATTGTTAGCCATTGTCATAAAACAGTATGTGTAGTAACTGTTTAATGAGAAACTATTTGTTATGTAAACCTTCATCTGAAGTACAATTAAAAAAAAAAAGTAAAGAAAACAGACCCTCTAAGAGAGATGCAGCAGGTACCCAACACAGTAAATGATACCACTGTCCATTGCCCAAACCAAATATCCAGTTGTTAGCCTTGAGTTTCCCCTGCTCCAACTCCCCACATCTTAACCATTAGCAAGTCCTGTCAGTTTTACCTCCAGAATATATGCTGAATCCAGTCAGTCTTTCCGTCTCCATTGTATGAATCCAAGTCAACCATGATTTTTCACCTGTGTTGTTGAAATAGCACCTTAACTGATTTTCCTGCTTCTCTTCTTGACTGCCTCCAGTCTGTTGTCTACACAGAAGCCAGAGGGATCTTTTAAAGTATAAATCAGATCACAGCTGCTCTAAACCCTTTAATGTCTACATCTGTTTGTGTTTAGAATAAAACCCAAACTTCTAGCCACTGTGACATACACTGAGACTGAAAGAGGAGAAGGGCCATACAGAGAATATGAATAAGAAGAAAGAAAAGAACTGGAAAGAAATGGGGAAAAAAGTGACCAGAGTTGATGGTTGCAATATGACAGAGTGATACAGACCAGGCAGAGAACCTGGGAAGCCAGGATGAGGGGATTTAGAGCCTGTAACATGATGTGTGGCCTGCTGTAATACACTAGCAGCAATACCTCATATAGTGGTCTTACTTTCATACCGGATAGACTTAGAAAGTTGTATACAAATTAATTTATTACTTATCAAGAGTATTTTAAGGGGAATTTGTGTGTTGGTTAAGGAGTTGGTCTTTCCCCAAGATCTGTTCCAAGAGGGTAGGAGTGGAAGCACAGAATAAAAGCTGATTTATTGAGTGGTTTTGTATAGTTACAGATATTATCTTATTTAATCTGCACGGCACCCCTGGGAAGTAGATTTTATCATGCCTATTTTATAGATGAGACTCAGAGAAGTTAAAGTTACCCAAATTTTCACAGCAAGTAAATGGTGAAACCTAAATTGGAGCCTAGGCATTTTTGACCTCAAAGCCTGCATTCTTTTTATTGTACCATGTTGCTTATTAGAACCCTAATGGGAGAACAAATTTAAAATTTTGTAAACAGAAATGTTCATTGATTCTAAGATCTAAATGTGCTAGGGAAGTGCAGCATTTAAAGGAACCCTGTGGTGAATCTGGATATAAAGCCAGGAATTCATTTTGTAATTGCACAGTTTGTCTATATTGGTGTCAGTTTTAATGTTTTATGTCTAGCTTTCTTAAAGCAACATAGACCTGTCCTGAGCTGCCCTATAGAAAAATGAAGCTCATATGTTTTAGATAAAGTAGGGTTTTTAACACTCTTGTAATCTGAAATGCTCTCCCAAGTCTAAAGTAAGCTGGAGAATCTTTTACCTATAAGGTTGAGAGGAAAACAGAGCCCTGCTTCATAGAAAATCCAGTAACCTTTCTTCTATGAAAATAGGATTTGTGATCCAGAGACATAGACGTGTGGTTTCCTTACGTTGTTGTAGGTAATTCTTTAAGAAAAAAAAGAGTGAAATAGACGTGTGGTTTCCTTATGTTGTAGGTAATTCTTTAAGAAACAAAAAAAGAAAGATAAATAGAATTGTTTAGATGTTCTTTGTCCAAAACGCAGTAATTTCTGCAGAAAAGTGCCCCTTGTGAAAGAATAAATAATCATGCTAATGCCACTCATGTGTGAGGGCTGAATAAGAAATAAAGACTTGATACTTGGTATCCAGTGACCCACTGGGAAAATGGTATAGTAAATTAGGGCTGCTATGACGTTTAAATGTATAACTCAGAAGTGCCCCAGCCAAGAAGCTCTAAGTTAAATATTCCTTCTTGCCTCCTCTCGCTGCCTCTTTATCTTGTTTCATCTCACCTGAGCCTCCCCCTGTCTGGAGTGCTCTGAGACTCCTAATGGATCTTCTTGAGTATATAGCAGAGCGTGTTAAAGATGGCAGTGCAGTCAACTATTTTATCCAGAAAGCCTGGAAATTTAGAGAATTTATGTCAAGCAAAAGTCTTTTGGAACCACTTTAGAGACCCAGTTATTTTAGAAGGGTGTTATGAGCGCTCACAACTGCCACATCAGAAAAACTTGAAATATATCATTTGCCAAAATTATGTTTGACCAGCATTTACTCTTCCTACTAGCTGCTAATCTTTCAGAATTTCCTTTTCCATCACCACATCTATTCATTCACTCCATCTGGAGCAGCCAAGGAATAGATTAGATTAAAGAAAAAGCAGAATGAAAGAAAGAGAAAAGATGGACACTTCCGAGAGGCTGTGTGGTGGTATAGGAGGTGCACACAATTTGGAGTCGGAAGACTGATCTTTCCCTAGGTCCACTAGGGACTAGTTTTAGAGCACCATTAATTTAATCATAGTTTTCCAGGAAAAAATAAAAAGAAATGCTACTACATCAAATGTTTATATTGATTGCAAGCTGCATCCTGATTTTAGAGATGTTAAAAGGTAAAAAAATATATATGCATCTGTGGTGCAAGGGATCGCTTTTATATGGCCTTTCTCGCCATGGTCTTGTAACTCCCACCAAAAGATTGGGTGAGACTATGCAAATAAAGTGCTTGCTTGTGGCCTGCCAAAGGGATTGGACAGCTTGCTAATAATATAGTCAAGGTGCATGGCACCCTTGTAGGGGTGGGATCATGCAAATAAGGTATATGGAACCCTAACAAGGGGATTAGTCAGTTTTGCCATCCTGCTAGGCTTAAAATGATCCATCCTAGAGGCAGAAAAGGGGGACCTCACTACCACCAAGAAAGAAAAGCTAGGAGTGGAGTGCATCCTTTAGACCTGGCATCCCTGCACTGAGAACCTCCTAGACCCAGGAGACAGAGCTGTAACGTGGAGATGACAAGAGATGGTGAGAAGCAGTGGAAGGGAAACAGCAGCAGCAGAGGCAGCAGAACCAGGAAACCAGCAGGAGACAGTGCAGTGGGCTTCCCAGCCCACGGAACAAGAAGGTTGAGTGCTTTCGGGCAGGAGGCTTGCCGGCAGAGCAGGGTGCTTCTGGACACTTGACAGAGCAAGGCTTGCCAAGCCATGGAGCTAGAGAGCTGAGCGCCTTTGGGCTGAGGTTTACTGGTGGAGTAGGGTGTCCCCAGACATTTATTGACAGACCTGAAGAGCTTTGTAACACTTGCCCGTGCAGGGCAGAGGCAGGGCCAAGGGACTGAGAGGCTGATGGCTAGAGAGAGGCCTACCTGCAGGCATGGCTCAGAAGAAGCTGTCCTAACCGAAGAACTGTATACTGAGTCGTTTCTGATCCTGAATGTAACCTGTTACTTCCCTAATAAATTGTGAGTATTGTCTTTGAGTTCTGTATGGCCATTTGCAACAAATTGTCGAACCCAGCAGAGAAGCAGAGTACCATGGGAGGAACGGCTGGTGTCAGAATTGGTAAAAAGTTTGGAGAGAGGAGGTATGTCTGACCTCTGCTTCCTGGGAATCAGCCTTGGCCTGTTGATGCTGATAATGATTCTCCTCCCACCTTGTGAAGTTAAACAAGGAGGTCAGACGCCTACATTGCACCACCATTTTTACATCATCTTAGAATTAAGGAACTTTGGTAACTATATGTGTAATCAGGCACTTTTCTCTCTGAGCCTCCCTTTCCTCAGCTCTAAGACAGGAACAGGTGAGTGAAGATTAATCGAGGGCACTGTGTGAAAGGGCTGTGTATGCTCTCGAGCTCTGTATGGTCTAAGAGACCCTGCTTGCTCAACAGTCATCATCAAATGCTGCCTACTCCGTGCTAGCTACTATACAAGAAATCAGTCGGAAAGCCCACTGAGAAGACAGACTCATAAACGGAGGCAATAAACGATGGTAAATGCATGAGTAGAAGCATGAACCCAAAAAACCAAACCCACTGCCATCAACTCGATTCTGACTCATAGCAACCCTACAGGGTTTCCAAGGCTGTAAATCTTTATGGAAGCAGACTGCCACATCTTTCTCCTGTGGAGTGGCTGGTGGGTTCGAACCGCTGACGTTTTGGTTAGCAGCCGACCCCTTTAACCACTGTGCCACCAGGGCTCCTTGAGTAGAAGCATATAAGCTACTAAAGTGGCACAGATGAGGGAGTACTTAAAACTACTGGATGGAGTAGGGGGCTCAGAAAAGGCTTTCTGGAATCAGTGATTCCTATAATGGCTTTTTGAAGATTGATTTGAACTTTGCCAGATGGGTAAGCAGGGACAAGAACATTCCAAGGAGAGGGGACAACATGTTTTGAGACATAATCACAGAACATAAGTTCCAAATCATTGGAACAGGAAATGGGCGGAGGGTAAGCTGCAGAAGATAGGCAGGGGGCAGATCTCTGGAGGCCTGATATTGTACTCAAAACTAGAAGAGGAGGTATATTCAAGTATCGAGAGCCTGTTATATAGCAGGCACTGTGTAGACATTAGGGATTTTGTAGAGACCAAGAAATAGTCCTTGCCCTTGAGGAGCTTGCTGTTTAGTTGGGAAGATAGAGAAACAGGCAGTTACAATACAGTGCATGTATAAGCGAAAGTAAGTATAGGGCCTACCTGCACTTTGGGGGAGGGGAAGTGCTAGTCTAATCTTAGTGAGTCAGGACGAACTATCCTACACAGATTATCTCGGTGAGACTTGAGGATGAATAGAAACTGACCAGGTGAAGAGGGATAGGACAGTGTTCAAGCTGAGTGTCTTAGTCATCTAGTGCTGCTATAACAGAAATACCACAAGTGGACGGCTTTAACAAAGAGAAGTTTATTTCCTCCCAGTAAAGTAGGCTAAAAGTCCAAATTCAGGGTGTCAGCTCCAGGGGAAGGCTTTGTCTCTCTGTCGGCCTTCTCATCAGTCTTCCCTGGACTAGGAACTTCTCTGCACAGGGACCCCAGGTCCAAAGGACGCACTCTACTCCTGGCACTGCTTTCTTGGTAGTGTGAGGTCCCCGACTCTCTGCTTGCTTCCCTTTCCTTTTATCTCTTGTAAGATAAAAGGTGGTGCAGGCCACACCCTAGGGAAACTACCTTTACATTGGATCAGGGATGTTACCTTAGTAAGGGTGTTACAATCCCACCCTAAATCCTCTTTAACTTAAAATTACAATCACAAAATGGAGGACAACCACACAATACTGGAAATCATGGCCCAGCCAAATTGATACACACATTTTTGGGGGGACATAATTCAGTCCATCATACTGAGGGAACAAAATGAGAGAGCTTGCTGCTTTCTGGAAAAAGCACTCGCTGAGTATATTAGTGCAGTAGAGTAGGAATGGGGAGGGTGGGGCACAATGAGGTTGAGTGGTCATTTGTTTACAGGCCATGCTTGTAAACTATGTTGAACTTGAACTTTATTCGGATGACAGGAAGAGCCATTGAAAGGAGAGCAATATAATCAGAATTTCTTTTAGAAAACCTACGGTCTGCATTGTAAAAATGGATTAAAGGTGTAAAAATGGATTAAATGCCATAAAACAGGAGCCAGAGAGTCCAGTGACAAGGCCCTTGATAGCATCTGTTCAACGGATGATAGAGCCCTGAAGTAAGGTGTGGAGAGAAGTGGATGGTGCTCTCAGTTCAGGAAACAGAGGGTGGATATCATGGGGAAGTCTGGCTTCTTTTATTAGAGCTGAATATGCAGTTTAGGGAGAATTGAAATAATTTGGAGCTGCTGTCAGATCTCCTGGAGTTAGTATCAAAAGGTAGCGGTAAAAGACAGACTTTTAAAGATTTTTTTAAAATAGAATTAAATACTTGTTGAAAAAAATTCAGACATTATGGAGGTCCCCAAAGTGAAAAGTGAAGCTTCCTCTAACCTTCTTTGGTATAAGTCCTTTGACTTTTTTTCCCGCCCTATTCACATAGAGATAATACATACAGGCTACAGGTTCCATGTGGGCAGTGTGCTGTTTTTTAAATTTTTAATCGCTATATACCCAGCACCTAGTAGGGGGCCTGTCAAATAGAGTCTACTCAATAAATGTTTGTTAAATGAACTCTTGAAGAATGTATAAGTATAAAGAATTTTTAAAAAATTATATGTATGTATAGTTTTGCATTTGCTTTTTTCATTCAGTAGTTACAAACATTCTTATATATGAGCAATCATTGTTTTTACCTTCCTAATTAAATTTATTCAACCAGCCCTCTATTGATGGACATTTAGATTACTTCCAAATTTTCAGTATTACAAAATTACAAAACATGCAGCAATCTTGTATGAATATTCATTGCACATTTGTGCTGGATTTTAAATACGAGATTGCTTCTCAGAAGCTTTGCTTATTTAAAATGTAACGAAAAACAAATTACCCTTCAAAAAGTTTAAACTCATTCTTTGACACGCCAGGAGTATATGAAAGTGCCTCTTTCCCCACGCCCTCCCCGAGAGTGGATGTTATCAGTGTTTAATTTTTCTCAAGCTGATGGTTAGCAATTAGTATCTCATTGTTTTAATTTTCATTTCTGGTCTTTAGTTAAGCATTTTAAAGTAATTTTATTAGCCATTTATCTTTATAAAAAATTTATTCTTAGACCAGTCAATTCTTTTGGTGGAAAGAGAGATTGAGAGGAAGTCTAATTTCAGAAAACTATTTTTGTTTTTATTAGAAAACCATTCTTAGGATGTGCCCTGTGGTCTGTACTGTTCTCCCACTCCCACCCCCTCTCACACACACTCCCTCATATATAAAGAAAGGCAGGAATCCAAGCCAGGCCATTTCACAGGTTTGTTTACTGGCCCTTCTATCACCAGCAAAGCTTTTGTTTATGTATACGGACATAGCTAACGGGTAATTCACTAGTCTCCAGTTCACTTCATTAGAGATCATATGTTACCTGCTTGCTTTGTCATCAAGAGTAGTTTAAAAAATAGATTTTCTGTTAAATGCTCTATTTTAGCTTCTCTTACGTATACATAACACTTAGAAAATGCATCATAATCTGGAAACCAGACATGTAGACAAAAAAGTTGTCACCCCTTACAGGTTTATTTTGGGCAGGCATATCTAAGGGCACACCTGGCAGCATTATGAACAGCACTGGCACCAAGGGCAACTGTAGGGGGTTAATGGGGACCCTGCATCATTCCTTGCCATGTGCCTGATGAGTAAACTCCTAGAAGTTTCTGGGAATGGTAGCAAGTGGGGAAAAGGCTGCAACCAACAATCAGTGTCACAAAGTGGGGATGACTAATTTGCTGAGGAGACAGTTGAGACAGATGTTTAATTAGCTGAAGTCAGAGTGGATAAATTGGGAGAGGACTTCCTATGCAGAGAGATGCCTTTTCTCCCTCATCTCTCATTTAGCTGTTTTTTTATCCTCACCATTTTCTTTTTGAAGGCAACATTCTCAGATTGTGTGTTGGGGTGGAGGGCAGGGGAGGAATAGAGGGAGAGTACCAAGGTAATGATTTCTGTTTGGTTACGTCTGCCCAACCCTTACTGTATGCCAAGTATTTTTGCATTTAACCTTTACAAAAGACCTTGTGAGATGGAGATTACATCTTTTTTATGGTTGAGAAAACTAAAGATACACACACACACAAAGATAGTGTATGTGTGCGTGTTGCTAATAAGTAATGTAAATGGGATTTGAACCCAGGTACCTTGATTCTTGAGTTCAGTATTTTTTCCCTACACCACAGCTTCCTCATTTAAAATGTTATGTAGATGAGGGAACTTTCTAGAGTAAAGGCAGTGGCCTATATTTTTTTTTGATAGAGGTTTGTGTCACACAGATGTATGCATTTGTCAGAACAATCTATTGGTACTTTTAAGATTTATGCATATCATTGTATGCAAATTTTACCTAAAAATTTAAAAATCTTAAGTATTGAACTCAGTTAATGATATATATGCTGAAGTGTTTAGGGATGCATGTACTGATGTCTGCTTCTTTCTTTGAAATGCATTTTTTAAAAAAGATGGATTGATAGAGATGCACAGATGTATGATAAAACAGATACGTTGTTGTGTGCTGTCAAGTTGATTCCAACTCATAGCAACCCTATAGGACAGAGTAGAACTGCCTCATAGGGTTTCCAAGGTGTAATGTTTATGGAATCAGGTTGCGGTATCTTTCTCCTGCAGAGCAACTGATGGGGTAGAACAGCTGACCTTTCGGTTAGTAGCCAAACACTTAACCACTATGTCACCAGGTCTCCTTAAAACAAACATAGTACAATGTTAATTGTAAGATCTAGGTGGTGGGTACATGGGTTTTCAGTGTACAGTTCTTTCAACTTGTCTGTGGTTTAAAAATTTTCATAATAAAATGGGAAAGAACTCACAAAAATTAAGGATATGAATTTCTGAATTTACAAATAAATATCCTTGTGGCGTAGAAAACACTAATACTCTTTTTACTTTTTGTAAAATAATTTATCTATCTTTCATTACTTTGTACATTAAATAACAT
This sequence comes from Dugong dugon, assembly GCA_030035585.1. Classification (NCBI taxonomy): domain Eukaryota; kingdom Metazoa; phylum Chordata; class Mammalia; order Sirenia; family Dugongidae; genus Dugong; species Dugong dugon. Next base: position 70,103,729 of record CM057471.1, on the reverse strand, counting down.
CTTTGAGGTCACAGTTTCTTCAGTCGACCTGTAGTTTTAAGTAATATATACAGTTATGGATATAAGAATAATTGTTACTGCTTATTGAATACTTAAAATTTGCCAGGCAATCTTGCAGACACTTTTTTTTTTGTTATCTCTCTTAATCCTTACAACAACTATTTGAATTGGTTTTTCATTTCAGAGAGGATTCAAGTCTTGTCTAAGGTCACACAACTAGTAAGTGGGGGAGCTGGAACTCAAACCTAGATGTCTGACTCCAAAGGTTGTGCCCCTAACCACTGTACCACACTTCTTCCTGATAGATAAAAATCCAGTGTCCACAGCTCATGAGATATGGGTGCACTTTTCTCCTTAGAAATACTAAATGCACCTGCTTTGGTTGTGGCTGGCAGTATGATTCAACAGAAAGGGCACAGGCTTTAGAATCAAACTTGCCCACATTCCAACCTCAGCTGTATCTTTCACACAAGCTGTGACGTTAGGCAGTTATCAACTGCTTCTCAGTTATCTCTTTTGTAAATAAGATAATACCTCCCTTAAAAGGTTTTTGTTTTGACTGAATGCTTGTAAAACCCTTAGTCCTTAGTAAGCGCTCAGTGGATGTCAGCTGCCACTATTCCTGTTGGCACTACCACATAAGCACACCATATAACCTAGCTTTCTCCTTAGAGTTTGGTTTTCTTCCTTTTCTACACAGATGACTTGGCCTTTGCCTGTACATTTTGTTTTCCAGTGCATGTTTTCCAGTGAATGAAACCTTATACCCTGTGGAAGAGTGAGACTTTCAGTTATACTTAGACCTAAATCTGCTGAAACCACTCTTACTTTGAACAAAGAGAAAACTAGATCCAGAGAGTCAATTCTAATGATTTTTTACTAACAAGAAAACACATACCATATATATAAAATCAAAAATACAAATCCGTTGCCATTGAGTCGACTCTGACTCTTAGCAACCGTATAGGACAGAACAGAACTGACCCATAGGGTTTTCAGGGAGCGACTGGTGGATTTGAACTGCTGACCTTTTGGTTAGCAGCCAAGCTCTTAATTACCCCAGGGCTAATGATTACAAGGCTCACAAATCATATAGCTTATATCAGCAAATTTAATTTCTTATACCAAAGATCCTAGATATAAAATGAGCAAACTATAATTTCCTGTAACAAGCATGTTTACAAGTGATTTTTTTAAAAAAAAACCTTTGTATTATTAGTTGAGTAGCTGACAGAGCCTGATCGTTCTTCTCAGAAGACATTAAAAAGAGTAAATATACTTAAACATCAGTATCATATTTGAGTGAATTAATACAGAAGTTATAGACAGGTTTGGAGTGCTGCCTCTGCCCCTTATATCTCTCCACCCTCCTTGAAGAGGTTCAGTGTATCCCAGGGGAAGCAGAAGGCCCTCTTTCTTCAGGCAGGCCATCCATGTGCTTATCCTGTTATAGCTGTAAGAAAAACTCTTCCTTCGCCAAGACTGACTGTAGCTAATTTCTATGAAAAACCACCACTTTAGAAGAATATCCTACCACAGAAGACTTCTTCAAGATCATCCAGAGGACCTGAGATACCAGACTTTTGTTTTACTGCTTTCAAATGCCTGACGTTAGAGCTGTATTCCCCCATAAACAATTTTGAAAGTGGTTTTTAACAATTGCAGTTAACAACTTTCGATAAGGAGTTTTTCCTTTTCTTGAGTAAATTGCAAATAATGGTACTTTTGATGTGTATCTGCAGTAGTTTTAAATGCATTAAGTAGGGGGAAAAAAAGAAGAAAAATAGCTAGCCAGTCAGTGAGGGTTATTTCTTTTTCTGCCTTGCAATGATAATAATGTCCAGAGACAAAGATGACTTAATATGAGGAAAATGGCATTAGATTAGCACTGAGAGGCAGATCTGGATAGAGGGAAGTATCATCATTTACCTTTCTTGTTACCTAGCTACTAATCACAGTATGGCAGTCAGCTAAGTGTGTGGGTTCTACTGTCTCATCACACCAGTTTTTCAAACAGAAAGTCAGTGAGATGTGATTAAAGTCCAAGTGCTACAAAAGATACTAGGTGGTCTGTTGGAACTTCTCAGTCTTCCCCAAAACTGTCACCACATAATCATGGTAATATCAAATCATAACAAATCCCCAGCTTTCCTTTTTTTTTTTTTAATGCTACATTTCATAGAACAATGTAAATTAAAGTTAAGAGAAAGCGAGATTTAAGTCTAAAAACTTCTGAGGGTCGTACAGATCTCTCAAGCACCTCAAGTATGGTGTGTCTAAAACCAAATTCATCATTCAGTAAATATTTATGCAATTTCTACTAAGCTTCAGGCAGTGAATGAGAATGACAAGTGCCTGTTCTCAGAGAGTTCTCAATCTAGTGGGGGAGATGGTCAATAAAAAGTAAACAAATCAGTAGGATACATGTGATAGGGATAAGTACTACAAAGAGAATAAACAGGGTGATATCTCCTAGTTTAAATCTACATGTCTACAGAGTGAACCTTCTAAACTGCAGTTCCTCTTGGGTCACTCCATTATTGCCTGCCATGCTCTTAAACCAAGCCCTTCATCATCTCTGTCCCTCACCATCAAAATCTCATTCAGCTCTCATTACGTCATCTTGTGTTTCCTGGGTCTGAATCTGGTTCAGCTGCTTGCAGGGTCCCTGCCACCAGCTCTTCATAAAACATTCCTTCCTCTTTCATGCAGTTGCCCTTGAAATCTTCTAGGCTCTGTGTCTTAAACCCTGCCTCCGGGTCAGGCTTTGGATCTAGTTCCCACCCTCCAGCCCCTTTTGCCTCCCTTTCCACTTAATATTTTCACTGTTCTTTGCTTCCGTAGTTCATGTCATCTGGGATATGGCCTTTGGGTCTCTTTTTCCCCATGCCTGCCCCACTGGGCCCACCTGGGTGCCTTCCATACCTGGCCCCTCTCCAGAGATCCCAGGCAGACAGCAGTTCTGTGTACCTCCCTTTCCCCACCCTTCCACCCCCTCAAGTGTAATTATCTGATAAACCATTTTTCTTTTTTACTAGACATGGTAGAGGACCTTATCAGTATTCGTTGAACAATGCATGAGTCTGAAGAACCAAGATTTCTTCCCTACATGCTAGTAGCCAGAATTAGAAGATTCCTCTATACTTTTTAGTGAGATTTTAAAGCAGATAAAAGGAATTCATGCTTTGAATATGATATCTGGATGTATGGTGTACCTTATGCTCAAGAGGTGATGTAGGCTAAAATTAATGCTATGGGAACTTTCCCCTTAGGTTTTCCCTGAAGTAAGTAATAGGAGGAAATCTTCTGGTCCTCCCAGAGCTTTGAATCATTGGAGAAATGTTACTGGGGCCCGTTAGGAAGCATTTGAGGTTGTATGCAGCTCAAATAGCTGGGAAGTCGCATATGTGAAGCTTAGAAAAGCAAACTTACAAGGTTATCATTTGGAATTCTGGTTTTCACGTCTTTCTTCACAACATCCATGTCTCAACTCATTCCCACAGGCAAACTCCCCCCAGGTGTTCCCTACAAGATAAGTTTTTTGGTGTCAGCAAGAAGCTTCTAGTAAGATTTCTGTTTAATGAGAACCTTCAGATCTTTATTTCAAATGTCTACTTACTCACATGGATGGGGGCAGGGGGATAATGTTGTTTTACTTTTGTTGTTGATTTAGTTTTTGTTACTGATTTGTGACTTAGGAGACCGCATATTACAGAGTAGAACTGCTTTATGTTTTTCTTGGCTTTGATCTTTATGGAAACAGATAGTCAGGCTCATTTCTTCAACACTGCCACTGGTGGGTTCGAACCGAAAATCTTTTAGTCACCAGCCAAGCGCAAACTGTTTGTGCCATCCAGGACCTTAACTTTTTTTAAAAATTGTACTTTAGGTGAAGGTTTACAGAACAAATATTTTCTCATTAAACAGTCAGTACACATATTGTTTTATAACATTGGTTAACAATCCCACGACATGTCAACACGCACCCTTCTTGGCCTTGGAGGACCTTTTTTTTTTTTGTGAAAATATACATAGCCAAAGATACACCATTTCAAAAATTTCTACATGTAAAATTCAGTGATGTCGATTACATTCTTCCAGTTGTGCTGCTATTCTCACTTTAGATGAAGGTTTACAGAACAAAATAGTTTTCTCATTAAACAGTTAGTACACATATTGCCCTATGACAATGGTTAAGAACCCCACTACATGTCAGCACTGTCCTTACTCAACCTTGGGTTCCCTATCACCAGCTTTCCTGTCCCCTTCTACCTTCTAGTCCTTGTCCCTGGACTGCTTGTGCCTCATTAGTCAAGGACCTTAGCTTTTGACACTAGTCAGTCTTTGCTCTGCTCACCATGATGGGTCCTGCTGATGATAGCAGAATTTCCTGTCACCTCCTGTTGGCCTGTTGCTCGGCCCAGCATTCTCAGGTTCTCCTGAAATTCAGCAGTTGCAAGGGAGGCTCTGGCCACATCAGGCATCACCTGAATCTTTGTTGTTTACTTTCCTGTGGAGTTAGGCATGCAGCCTGAAAAGAAATCTCAAGACCCTTTTGCTTCTCTCTTAAACACTACACTCTGTGCTGAGAAACTAGCACCCAGCTTCTCACCCTGGTGCTGCACCCAAGCCCAGGTTACCCAAAAGAGGATCTTGAGAGCCCTAGAGGACCCTAGAGACCAACATCCCTCAGAACACCTCACCCTAGTAATCTCACACCTGAAAACCTCTCTCAGAAGAGAGGGAAGGAAGTAGAGATTGCTCTTTGACAAATTCTTTCATGAGTTCCCAGTTTCATGAGTGCCCCTCCTGAATGGAGCCTCTCTTTCCCCCAGGCTGGGGCATTACCTCAGTCTTTTCACTTTAGCAGGTTTTTTGATGCATCTCCTAATTGGCTACCAGCACTCTTCCCTGATGCAAGGAGAGATGGACAGGGCAGCAAGGACCTGGTGGTGAGTTCATAAGCAGTGAGTTACTCTATCAGAATCAACAGTGGAAATTAAGAGGTACAGGCCATATCTTAGCTGTGGAGGCTGCTAGAGAGAACAGTGTCCTTCACCCCCTCTGCCCTGTGTCAGAGGCATCTTGGTCCTGTCCCCAAGAAGTTCCTAATGCACTAATCTTGCCAAACATTGGTGAATACCTTGCAAAGGAAAAGGATGAGAGCCTCCTTTTCTTTTGGGAGAGTGTTTGGGAGGGGGGTGTTGAGCTTTAACTTGAGTAAAATGAAAGCTCCTGTGGAGAGGAACTGGTTCCTTTTTGTTTACCACTTGATCCGGCACTGTACCTGGCTGGGAGTTGGTTGCTGATGCATTTTGTAGAATGAACCAAGGAGAAGCAGTGAAAGCCACTGTGCGGCCCCCAAATGCTTTGCTCTCTGCCAGCCCAGGCTGGAGGCCACCCACTTTCTATTCAGGAATGGATTCACTACACTTTGATTATTGGAGATCAAACTTCCTCAGAGAATTAAATCATTGAATGAAAATGTAAATGTCTTAAAATGAAGGCACAGTGCACATCAGTCGAAGATAGTGTTGCCTCCTAGGTCCCCTTAATGGTATGGATCTCTAATGAGTCCTTAGGGAGACAGAGGAGTATACCAAAAACAGACACTTTCAACATTAATAGTCAAGTAAAGGTGCTTAGTAGGAAGAAGTTTCTACGCACACTGTATTACAGAAAAAAAGAATTACAGCAAACTCACTTTCCAAAGGGGATGTGTGAACAAGAGCGAGAGAAAGAGAACACGCTAAATCCTCATCTTCCATAGCAGGAAGTTAATAAATACTGTCTGATATTTATATATTCTTAAAAATAGCAGAATAGGAATACTAATTAAAAAATATGACAGTAAATACCAGAAAAATAGCCCAAAAAGTTGCGAATAATTGTCTGTGAGGAGCAGGACTCAGGAATGGGACAAAGACTTACTCTTTTTCATTATAGGATTTATACTAGTATTTACTTTTAAAACTACATGTGCCATGTTACTTGGATAAAAATAAAAATAATTTTTAAAATGCGTAAGAAGAAAACAACTTACTTTCAAATTCTAGGGCTTGGAAAGATTTCTCTTTCATTTTCTTACTTACATGGACTTTTTAATCTGTTTGGAAACTTCCTTTCTTCTAAAAGCTACAATCCATTTTATCTTGTTTGATGTCAGTTTTCTGTGAGAACATCATTATTAAATAGTTACTTCCTATTATAAATATTTCCAAACCTTTTAAGACTAAAATGTTATGTTAAGTATAACAGTTATATTGTAATTTTGCCAACATTTTGTCTCTGTGACCTGTATTTTCCGTAGGTTAAAACACAAGTTATTAGCTGACTACTCTGTCCCATTCTAAGAATGACTAATACCTCAAATATAAATGAAAACAGCTGCTTTTCCATAATACTAGAGTCCCAAACAGCTGTCACATGTACGTTTTGACATTCTTTTTTTTTTTTTTTTTTTAATTGGGACAAAAATTAGTTTATGGGATCTACTAATCTGGTTAAGTATATCATCTAACTTCTGTGGAGAGGCAGAGAAGAGGTCATAGAAAATCCCACTGAGTTAGAATGTAGACTTCTCAAAAGGCTTGAACTTAAAATGAAAACACTGTGATGAAACCCTTCTGTGCCAAGAACATATGCTCTATAAGGGCCTGGCGGTGGTTACTGCACAACTGCTGCTTCTGCCAGGAGCCTGAGCCTCGGGAGGCAGACAGCCATTGTTCTCTTCTCTCGGGCTGAAGAGATTGTGGAGTTCTACTCCATTGTCTCTGGAAAGCCTGAATCAATGCTTTCACCTCTTCCGCAGCCCTTGGAGGATTTATTTCAGGGGATGGCTTTATGTGGATCAGGAGGTTGTGCTTCCTCTGTTGGCTTAAAGCTGGCCCTACCACTACTAGCTGGGTGACCTTGGGCAGGTGACTTTCCCTCCCTGAGCTCCTTGCTTTAGTCTCCTCTTCAGTAAAATAAGGTCACAACTAGATCACAGCTGCTGGTTTATAGTCAAGACCTAGGTTCTAGAAGCACCTGCCTGGTTCCTCCCTTGCTCCTATTGCTTTTTCTATCTCTTTGGTGAGTTTCTTAGCCTGCTTAAATGTCATTTTCTTCATCTGTAAATGGGAATAATAGTAGTATCTTCTTCATAGCACTATTGTGAGAATTAAATTGAAATCTGTGTAAAGCACAAAGCACTCAATAAGTCTAAACTGTTATTATTTTATTACTCCTTTAGTGTTAGTCCTGTCCTCTTCCTTCAGTTTCACTGTTATGAGACGCTGTCAGACTCACAATTTGTGATCTAACACTTCGTTTTTTGTGGGTATGACTGCTTTGTGTCATAGTTCAATAGAGTCATTCAGTAGAGTCTAGCTGCTAAGTAACCCAGCTCAAATTTAGACCACATTGGGTACAGCCCAGAATGTGTACATCTGTCTGCCCAGCTGCTCATTTGAGCTTTTCCAGGGGTCCGAGGCCCCTTGTCAGAGCAGCAGAGCATCAGTGAGAACATAGAAGTGCACATGTAGGAATGACCTCACATTCCTCTGGAGCACCCTGCATCTGGGGCAGGGTGTGCAGAAGGGTTAGAAGCAGGAGAAACTTTTGTCATAAATTCTCTCTTCAGCAGGACTTCCCAGGGAATGTCTGACATTAGCAGAGAGGAAATGCTGATTGGCCTGGGAGTCAGCTGAAGGAGACAGGAGCTGCAGTGGAAGCTGCTGGATTTGCTGTTATTAGCAAGGCAAATGGAAAGCCAGCAGGGCAGCCCAGCTCCCAGATAATAGATCTAACAAGAAGGAAAATTCCCAGAAAGGAACATGGCTGGCAGCCACGTATGTTCTTCTGCCTTTTTTTCCCATTGTTTTTTGTTTTGTTTGTTTAGCACAAGGGGATGCATATTTTAAAATATTGGATTATAAATCACAATTCTTAGTATGCGTCCTTAAGTTATATTCTACTTTTTAATAAATACAAACAGGATATTGAATGAATTGTATATCTTCTAATTTGCTTAAAATAAAACAGGATGTATAATTGAGCTTCTTATCTGTTTGATAGCTTCAGAGTTGATCATTGTGAAATGTGCAAAATTGTATTAATATAATAATAAATACCCACCATTTACTGAGTACTTATTATATGCCAGGCTAAGTACTTTATCTGTGTTATTATTTCATGTAATCTATACAATAACCACACGAGTTAGAAATTATCATCCCCAACTTAGAGATGAGAAAATAAAGCTTAGAGCACTTACGTAATTTCCCAAGGTCTTAAAGCTTGGTGGAGCTGGAATTTGAACCCTGCTGTTAAAGTCCTACCGATTTAGTGAAAGGTACTGAGGCTAGCCAGAGTGCTGGCAATAAAAAAAGCACTTACTGAGGCTTGTGTCTTGACTTGAAACAGCCCCAGTTGGTGGGGTAGTTGTTACAAGGAAAATTGGGCAGACAGAGAGGGGTTGGAACCTGGACTTTGATTCTCCAACGGTGGGCAGAGGATCAGTTGCCAGGCAGAGCTGATATCTGAAGGGTCTGGCCCCAAAACAGGGAGCAGGGCAGATGGGCAGTCAGCATCAGGGATCCAGAAGGACTCGGGGATCTACAGGACATGACAGCAAGGACCAGGGAGCGTCAACATACAGGGGCAGCAGTACAGAGAGCTGGAAGTTCGAGTCCTCCCAGGACACATGACTTCCGAAAAGTCAGCCATTAAAAACCCTATGGAGCACAGTTCTACTCCAGTACACATGGAGGTCGCCTTAAGTCAGAATCAACTCGACAGGAACTGGCTTTCTTGGTGTCCTGTGCAGGGTTAGGTCACAAAGGCAACAGGAGAGCAAACATCCATTGTCAAAATTACCTCTAGAAAAAATCCTTTTAAAAATGCCTGTCAGTGGCCGACATACTGTAATTTTCCTGATTAAGTTCAGCACAGCAAGCGCTTTTCTCTAGAATTAGAACAGATGAAAATTAAAAATACATATCTTTAAGTGCTAAAATCAAACTCGGCAGAGAAGGACACTCACACTATAAGAGGGGCTAGAAAACCAAGATACCAACATCCACCCAATTAATTCAATTAGTCATTCATCAGACATTTACCAAATTCTGTAGTTGCAAAGATGAATAAGATTCTCATCTCACATTCACTCTTTTTGGGGCTCATTGAGTCACTGAGAGTCATGGCAAGTGGAATTCTCTAAACTATTTAAATTGTTTTCATCATTATGTCTGCCCCCCTCCTCAGTTTTTACCAAGTGAGTATAATTGAATTCACGTAAATGTATAATTTATGGACAAGAAGCTCCAGGCAAGTAGGTGGCATCAGGGAGCTTAGGGCAGAATTTCCAGAGAGATACACTGAGCACCTAGCAGCGCACTAAGCCTGGGAGCGGGGTTCCGGGCAGGGCTGGACCAGAGGCAAGGGCAGTTAGCTGAATGAGACATGGAGGCCAAGGTCTGGTTAAGAGAAAGGAAGCCTTGTTTTTGGTTGGCCTGGAACTGCAGAAATTCTTGCCTTGGAGAAGAGCCTGCAGGTGAGTGGAATGTTAAGTGGCGCCAGTCTGGGATTCTGTCGGACAGATCAAAAGGAGAAAATCATGGGCATCAAAAGGAGAAAAGTGTAAATGGTTGCAGAAGCCAGATAAGACTTAAGGGAATAGCCATGAAGGAGGGATGTGATTTTGACAAAGTGGAGGAACAGGCAGTCTGAGTGAAGGGAATGGCACAAGCAATGGCATGGAGATAGGAAACCATGAAGTATATGCACTAAACAGCGAGGAGACCAGTTAGACTGGATCATAGATGGACAAGAAATTAGGATGGGTTAAAGGTCCTGAGACTAGATGAGGAGTTTACATCTAATTTGGTAGGCCCTGGGGGAAGTTATGAAAGGATTTTGAGCATGGAAGTGATAACCTTCAGAACTTGACTCTAAAAAGCACCTTCAGGTAGCTGAGTGGAGAATGGAAGGCTGGAGACCAGGAGACTAGTTGGGAGACAATTACTGTGGGCTGGATGATAAGGGGTACAACCAAAAAAACAAACCCATTGCCATCGAGTCGATTCCGACTCATAGCGACACTGTAGGACAGAGTAGAACTGCCCCATAGGGTTTCCAAGGAGCAGCTGGTGGATTTGAACTTCCAACCTTTTGTTTAGCAGCTGCAGCTCATCATAGCTCTTAACCACTGCACCACCAGGGATGCAAGGGAGACTTTTTTAAGTGGGTGGAGTCTGCATAACTTGGGAGCTGATTTAATATCAACAAGGAGGAAGACAGAATAGAAGAATTATTCTAGACTTGAGTCCCTTGTTCACTACTCTGAGTCCTTAGAGGCCAGGATCAGAATTTTATTCATCTTTGCATCTGCAGTGCCTAGCTTAGGACCTGGCACATGGGAGGAGTCCAATAAATGTTTGAGGAATGACTGAGTTAATTCATTGGGAGAATAGTGATGTCATATTGGAAACCCAGTTACAAGAAAAAGGGGCTATTTGAGAAGGGAAGGTGTGATAAGTTTATAGTTGATTGTTCTGTAAAATTAGAAGCAAAACAGTGCTTATAGTTCTGTCTTTTCCTACAAAGGTAGGCTCAAGCTACTCATTGCCAGTGGTGCTTCCCTGGAGAGTTGGTAGAAACCCGTAAGAGGCCCTGCAGGCTGTGATCCCACGCAGGGCTGGAACCCCTTCCTCCACAAGGGCCTCTGACACTTTGTCTTTATAGACACTTTCACTGCTGGTACCTCATTGAATCTGTTCAAAGCCCTGTAAAGTGGATGCAGTTATTGTCCACATTTTACAGAGGAGAGGGAGGTTCAGAGAGGATGTGGTTTACCCAAGCAGATTCAAATCAAAGTCTTCGGATTCCACTGTATCATAACGAAGTCTGACTATTGAGAACAGCTGGCCCTGCTCTTACTCGCCATTGACTAGGGTTGGAGTCACTGCTTTTTTATACCTCAGAAAAGGCTGCAGACAAATGAAGTCTCCTTTTTGTTTGTTTCTTTTGCTTTTGTCCTTAGGTGCTTGTGACTAAATTCACTGATTTCACTAGCTGTCAAGGCCATGTTAAGGAAAATGGGTTTGAACTGCTGTGGTTTTTGAGTACTGGACTGGATGTCAGAAACCTTTGCCATCATGGGAAATTCTGTCACGCTGGATTTACTGTCTGTTCCCCACAGCTGAATTCCTCAGCAGTGTGATTTAGCACCCTGGCTCCCCATCAACCAGTTTTGGCATTTATTTGAATGCATTACCCCACTGGTTTCCATAAACTATTTTACAATTGTTTAAAATAAATGACTGTTTATTTCCACAAAAACCATCTGTATTTCTTTACAGAGCAACAGATAACTGTATATAAAATTTGGTAATGTCACAGTGACTCAACTTAAGAGAAACAGATTGGATTGAAAAATTGGATGCTTAGGGACGGTGTTAAAGGTTTCTGTCCTCTCTAACAAGTGATATCTGGATTTGAAGGAGAAAAAACTATTTCTTTTTTACAAGTAATATCAGGCCTCCTTTCTCCAAAGGGCAGTGCATTCACGGTGTCTGGATAGTGACAGGATGTGGAATGTTAGCATTCCTCATGGTAGTGAATTGTCTGCCCCTTCCAGCAAGCTCTCTGCCTGGGGTGGCATGTAGAAAGATCCTCTCCAGTAGCTTCCAGCCTTCTCTAAGTTTTAAGTTTTTGGTTGTCTATGCCTTAAGTCTTTTTGTTCTGATGTTGAGTGGGTTCCATTTAGGCCTGTGTGCTGGAACTTAGACAACTCTGGATACAAGGCCATTGAGACAGGTTGCTGTGGCCTGGGTAACGGAACCAGAACTGATCGAGAAGCAGGACTGGCCTCTGACAGTGGTGGTTTTCCATTCTCCAGCCACGGTTCAAAGCAGCAGGGTGAGTCAGCGCCATCACATTCGTTCAATCCATCCTCAAAGAAACCAGAGTTGTGGCACTATTGGGAATCTCCAAATAGTGGGGACATTTGAAGTCACATGGAGGTGGAACTCCAAGTTTGCTTTGGAGCAGGAAGTGATCAGGATGTTAGCTATGATGGTTAAGATTGTGTGTTCAGCTTGGCTGGGTCATAATTCTCAGTGGTTAGGCAGTTATGTAATGATGTAATTTGGCAGTTACGTAATAATGTAGTTATCCTCCATGTTTGTGATATAATCACCTCCACGATGTGATCTGATGTGATCAGCCTATCAACTGTAAGAGGAATTTTCTTGAGAGTGTGGCCTGCATCCGATATATTGGACGTTCTGGGAAAACTTGCTGGCTTTTGCTTGCTCTGGACCCTGTATCTGGCTCGTCATCATCTGACCTCTGGTTCTTGGAACTTGAGCCAGCAGGCTGCCATATTGCCTGCCGATCTTGGGATTCATTGGCCTCCATGGCCCATGAGTCAGCAGCCTGCCGTCTGACCTGCTGATCTTGAGTTCGTCAGCACCTGCAGCTGCATGAGTCAGGAGAAGCCTCCAGCCTAGCACGAGACCCATGGACTTGGGACTTGCCAGCCTCTATAACTGCGTGAGCCATTTCCTTGACATAAATCTCGCTCTCTCTCTCTCTCTCTCTCTCTTTCTCTCTCTCTCTCTCTCTCTCTCTATATATATATATATATACACACACACACACACACACACGCACATATACATAGATACATATATACAAGCTTAACTGCTTTTGCTTCTGTGGAGAACCCAGCCTAAGACAGTATCCAGGCTGAACTTTAGTCACCAAATATTCACTAAACACACCAGTGTGCTAAGGCTATCCTAAGAATGTAGAGATGCTAAAATTTGCTCTCCATCCTCAAGGTGCTTACAGCTCATAAGGGAGACAGAGGTTTTTTTAGTGCAGAGATCATGCTGGTGTAGATCATACACCGAAGTCCAGAGGCAGTGGCACCTGAGCGAGTTTTGACTTCTTGAGGAGGAGAGAACATGGACTAGAGAAGTGAAGTGGAGGGAAGGGTGTTCCAGACTGAGGGACTGGTATGAGCAAAAACATAAAGGTTTGGAATAGCATAGTTTGGAGGGTATTTCCAGGTTACTGTATCATTAGGTAAGGAACCGTGGTGGCACAGTGGTTAAGTACTCAGCTGCTAACCTAAAGGTTGGCAGTTTGAACCCACTAGCCACTCATGGGAGAAAAATGTGGCTGTCTTCTTCCGTAAAGATTACAGCCTTGGAAACCCTATGGGGCAGTTCTACTCTGTATTATAGGATCGCTATGATTCGGCATCGACTCAACAGAATGGGTTTGGTTTGGTTTGAATTATATTATTAGGTGGGAGATAGGAAGGGGAGGGAGATGAGACCAGTGTGGCAGACCTCTAGAGGCTCCAGCCCCTGCAGAAGAACTAAAGACTTCTAAGAGTGCTGCTTGGAAAGTGAAACAGCAGCCCAGGCATATGGGACAGGCAGCTGAAACTACTCAATGCAAAGTGTGGGCTAGGCATTCTTCCCATGCTTTTTACCTGTAGTAACTCATTAAATCCTTAGAACAACCCTATGAGGCAGGTGAAGTTGTTATTCCTCTTTTACAGATGGGAAACTAAGGCACCAAAAGGTTAAATAACTCTCCCGGGGTCATGCAGTTAGTAATTGGTAGAGCTGAGAATTCAAACCCAAGCAGTCTTGCTTATAACCATTTTACCATACCATCTCACATGTGTTTGGGTCGGCAGAGGCTGCAGAGCAGTCTCCCTACACACACACATACACACAAAAAATACTGAGTTTAGGACAGGGATCAAATCCAGACTTTCCCCTGTCCCCAGGCTGCAGGGGTGGATTATTGACGCACAACCTCTTGTCTCAGAGCCTGGTAGAGGCATCAAGACTGCCCTAGAGGGAGTTAAGTAGCCAGGGAAACAGTATAAGATCACCCTTTGTTTTTCACAGTGCCTTCTAGAATCCATGAGGAGGGCAGACATTTGTAGTTGTCCAGACTGGAGTGACACAGCAGCAGATGTGAATTCTGTCCCTTGGTGTGTTGTTGTGGCCTCCCTTTGTGAATGGCCTCAGACACTCCAGTCCTCTTCATCTTTGCTGCCCAGCTCCTTTGAGCAGCTCTGGAAGCCTCTGGGGCTTAACTCTAGATCTTAGGAACCCTTGAACAGGCTCTATCCCATTTTAGTTCCTGGCTCCCCAACTGCTTAGGTGTCTCCCCAACTGCTTAGGTGTCTCCTCAGCATCCCCTGAGCCTGAATGATCTGTTAGGAGCCAAATAAAGTAAGAAGAAGCTACAATCCTTAATCTAGTCTAGTTGGAATAATCTCTAAGATTGTTCAACCTCTATTTTTAAAATTAGGTTTTTACATAAAAAGTAATTCCAATATGTGCCCATTGTCAAAAATCCAAACAAAATAGAAATCCATAAAATAAAAAAGCCTTCTTCTCTGCTACCATGGCATCTTACACCCCAGAGGTAATTCTACTTATCAGTGTAGCCATGAGAACAGTTTGACTCATAACCTTCCAGACTGTGTGTGTGCGCGCGCGTGTTTTCAACAAATATACATATGTAGCTGGGGTTTTACTTTATTAAAATGGAGCATACTCTACATATTCTATATCTTTTTATATTTAATAACATATCATAAAAATATTTCCATGTCTTATTAGCTTATTTTTTTTAACAGCTACATAACATCTCAGTATATAGATAAACTGTAATTTATTTAATGGGTTCCTACTGGTGAGCACTGAGGTTGTATACAATTTTTTTTATATTAAAACAGTGCTGCAGTGAACATCATTGAACATTCATCTTTCTACTTGGTCTGATATTTCTTAGGATAGATTTCTAGAAGTGGGATTGTTAGGTCAAGGTTGTTCAATTTTAAATGCCACCTTGTTGAAATCATTCTATTTAAGAGTGATTACTAAACACCTACAAAGAGCCCGTTTTTGTACTGGAGCGCTGGGGATACAGAGATGAGATTTAAAAAACAAAATCCCCACACCCCAACCAGGTCTCCAAAGAGTGCCCTGATAATGGGGTGGAGGGGGACAGGGGTGGGGAGGTGGCGGGCAAATAAACACAAATGCCTTAATCGAGCATGCTGAATGCACCTATAGAAAAAAAGTCCCCAGGAAGATGGAATGAAAGAGCTCTTAATTCTAACAGAGATCAGGGAAAGCTGCATAGGAGGGGATGTGCCAAAAGGTGTGCCTCCTTCCTCCTCCCAGAGCCTATCTGTGAGGCTCGATATTCCAGAAGAAATTTGTTCTAAAGAATTATGATGCTCCTGCTTTTTCTCCTGCACAAAGAAGGAAATCTCGGCTGTATGCCCTTTCCTTTCCTCCTGTTGGCACTTTCTGATTGATGATTGGAAATGATGGCAATACATAAACTATTTTTCTTTTTATTTTATGACCTGGTAATAGCAGTAACATATTTCCAGTAAATGTTTTCTATCACAATAAAAAGTTGTAACAAGACTAGATATGGGTATAGTTAAACCCTAAAGAAATCACACTTTCAGAACTGTAGATTGAGGCAGTAACTCTGTAAATCATTTAATTTAGAAAAAGCCCCCTCTACTCCCCCCACCCCCGAAAAGAATCAGGGCAAACAGCTGGTGCAGCTGGTGCTTACTTGTAAATGCTCATCAGGTAGGTGCCTGCTGTGAGGGCTGGTGGATGCTCAGTTTTGACCCCCTCAAAACCAACTACCCACTTCCTCTTAACTGCTGCCTGGTCTCCCCACCTGACGTCTTTACTCCTTTCGGAACTGATAAATCGTTTCAACCTTATACTTCTTTTTTTTTTTTTTTTTTTTAACCCAAAGATCAAAACCTATAATGCTCTTTATGGGATACAGCATAACAGAGTGGTTAAGGGCACAGGCTTTGGAATTTTGTCCTGGCCTCATCACGGGCAAATGACTTAACCATTCTGTAAAATGGGGATTATAATTGGGCCTACCTTGTAGAACTCTTTTGAGGGTTCAGAGAGCTAATGCACATAAAGTGCTTTGTTTCAGGGCCAGGAAGGTCCTTAATGTCAGTCACCTTGGTTATTATTATAGCCTAAGAATGAAGCAATATTTGGTTTATTTGCCCAAAAAGGCAAATTGATTATTTTGTCAAACTTGCATAGCAGTGTAATAACTGACACTTATTGAGTGCTTATTATGTGCCAAGCATTGTGTTCAGCATAATCTTTACAATTACTCCATGAAGGTTTAGATCAAGTAACCTGCCCTTTGTCACAAAGCTTGTAATAGGGCCAAGATTTTAATCCAGATCTTTCCAACTCCAAAGCCCCTGCTCTAACCAGTACCAGGCCACCTTCTAGGATTAGATGCTCACAGCAGGAGCAGAGATTGTAGAACTTTGTGTAGTTCTGTCTCACACCAGGCAAGTCTTCCCTTGGTTGATAAAAGATTTGGAGCTGATAATGGTGAGAGCCTATGCTGTCAGAACGCCAGGGTCAGACAGGAAAGAAGTATTTCCTTTCCCTAATTGCAGGCAGAGCAGCCTGCTTCTCTGCTTATCCTTGTTTAGGCTTTACACATTTCTTAGAAGGAAGAAGAGCCTCTTCTGAGTGTGTGGTATCCTTAACATGCTATAAAAATTAGGCCTTTCCCAGCCTTTGCCTTTAATCTCTGATTCTAGCTGACGCCTTCATTAATGGTCCAGCACAAGCTTTCTGTCGACTTGAAGACTGCTGTGTAAAAGTGGTTTTGCCGTCCTATCACTAATGGTCATAATTTCCCCAATACTCTCATCAGCAGTGAATTGAGTCTTGCAGCAAAGAAATGGAAACCCCAGTGCAGTGGTTTTAAAGTGATTTGTCTTGTAGACGGTGTCTTATTTTAGTAAAATCAGGTCAGTGCAGCACTGCTGGGTCAGATGTAAGTCTGATACAAATTAGTTGAAGGAAATTGATCATTTGAACCTTAGATTAAATATCTTTTTCTTTATTTACATGTGTTTTCATAAACTTTAATCATCGTCATTAGGCAAATGTCTTCTCAGTTTCAGCCAAGCCTTAGATAAGAGGAAGGAGTGCTGTCACCTACCCCACAGAAGCAGCCTTCCCTTCACAGTGATGGCTGTGTTGTTTAAACACTAAACCCACTCCTCCTCATCCTCCAGCCTGGCCCCCTGGCTGGGGTTTGAATATTGCGCAGACTGGCCCTTTGACCATGCCCTCCCCTGGGAGGTATTTTTTTTTTTTTTTTTTCATTTTTTTTTTTTTTTAATATATATTTTATTGTACTTCAGGTGAAAGCTTACAGAGCAAATAGTTTCTCATGAAATAGTAGTACACATGTTGTTTTTTTTGACATTGGTTAACAACCCCACAACGTATTAAGCCTCTAAATTCTCAACCTTTTCTTTTGATGAAAATTACAGATGGCCAAAGATACACCGTTTCAAAATTTTCTACATTCACAGTTCAGTGACATTGACTACGCTCTTCCAACTGTGCTGTTATTCTCACTTAAGATGAGGGCTTACAGAACAAAATAGTTTTTCATTTAACAGTTACTACACATGTTGCCCTATGACAATGGTTAACAATCTCACAGCACATCAAGATTATCCTTACTCCACCTTGTGTTCCCTATCACCAGGGGGCTTCCTTGTCCCCTTCTGTCTTCTGGACCTTGTCAGTGGACTATTGTACCTCTTTAGTCTCATTTGTTTATTTATTTATTTATTTATTTATTTATCTTTATTTTATTTAAACACCATTTCAAAACTTTTTACTTACACATTTAAGTGATATTGACTATGCTCTTCCAATTGTGCTGCCATTCTCGCCCAAGATGAAGGCTTACAGGACAAAACAGCCTCCCATTTAATAGTTACTACAAATGTTGCCCTATAGCAGTGGTCAACAATCTCACAATACATCGACAGTGTCCTTATTCAATTTGTGTTCCTTATCATCAGTTTCCTACTCTCCCTCTGCCTTCTGGCCCTTGTCACCGGACTCCTGTACATCGTTAGTCCCATTTAGTTTTACTGGGGTGTCCATTCCCAGGCTTAACATCGAACCTTGAAGGTAACTTCCCCTCTGAGCTGAAAGGGTGTCTGGGGGCCACACTCTCGAGGTTTCTCTAGTATTCTTTAGGCCAGTATATCTGGTCTTCTTTTTTTTTTTTTTTTTTTTTTGGGAGTTAAAATTATGCTCTACATCCTACTCCAGCTCTGCCCAGAACCCTCTGTTGTGATCCTGGTCAAAGGAGTCATTGGTGGTAGCCGGGCACCATCCAGCTGTACTGGGCTCAGTCCCGTGGAGGCCTTGGTAGCTGTGGACCATTAGTCCTTCGGACTAATCTTTTCCTTGTATCCTGTTCTCTTCATTCTCCCTTGTTCCCGAAGGGATGAGATCAGTGGAGTATCTTAGATGGCCGCTCATAGGCTTTTAAGACCCCAGACACTACTCACCAAGGTAGAATGTAGAGCATTATCTTTATAAGTAGTGTCATGCCAATTGAGCTAGATGTTCCCCGAGATCATGGTCCCCAGAGCCCTCCCTGGGAGGTATTTTTGTAAGCACATTATGCTGATTTTTTTTACAGCAATATTTAAAAAAAAATTTGGCATAGCCACTCTTATGAAAATACCTTTTGGGAGGGAGGGTGCAGTTGGCAAACAAATGTACAAGGTGAGTGCTATTTGCATAAAAATACAGTACATATTTGTATGTGCTGCATATATAGTCATATATATAATAGAGCACATAGGGGCCCAGTTATAGAAACTTCTTAGACATATCCGAACACATCATGGGACTGAGTTACTGGGCTTGAAGGCTAAGAACCATAGTCTTGGGGGACATCTAGTTCAATTAGCATAACATAGTTCATAAAGATAATGTTCTACATCCTATTTTGGTGAGTAGCATCTATGGTCTTAAAAGTTTCGAGTGGTCATCTAAGATACAACTATTGGTCTCTTGCCCTCTGGAGCAAAGGAGAGTAAAGGAAACCAAAGATTCAAGGAAGCAATTAGTCCACAGGACTAATGGCCCACGGCCTCCTCTAGCGTGAGACCAGAAGAACTGGATGGTCTGACGGTCTGACCAGGGACACAATAGAAGGTCCCAGTTAAAATGGAAGAAAAATGTAGAACAAAACTCAAATTCATACAAAAGACCCGACTTAAGTACTGGACTGATAGAGACTGGAAGAACCACCGAGACTATCACCGCAAGATACACCTTTTTAATCTGAAACTGAAGCCACTCCTGGAGGTCACCTTTCAGCCAAATAATAGATTGGCCTATAAAATAAACAGTAACACCATGAGGAATGTGCTCCAAAGAACAATCGACTGTACGAGACCAAATAGGTAACATTTGCCCAAAAGCAAAGATAAGAAGGTAAGGAGGGACAGGGAAACTGTAGGGAGGAAATGGGGAAGGCAGGGTGGAAATGGGGAGAGTGTTGACACATTGCAGGGATAGTAACCAATGTCAGGGAACAATTTGTGTGTGAATTGTTGAATGGGAAACAATTTTGCTGTGTAAACTTTTACCTGAAACACAATAAAATGTTTATAAATAAATAAATAAATAAATAAGTGATATCAGCCATGAGACCTGCACATATTGGGTTGATAAGCACTGAAAATATTATGGTTCCGCCTCTCCTACTTATATGCATTTCTGAGTAAGAATATTACTTAACTATAAAATAAATATAAGAAATTTCAACAAGATTTTGTTTTTTTCTGAAATTAATACTTTAAAACTATGTAAATAGTATTTTTTTTAATTTGCTATTTTATCAAGAACCTTGGCTATGAAGGTGTGTATTGAGATGAATAGCGCCCCCCCTGAAACTCATGTCCACCTGGAGCCTAGGAATATGACCTTTTTGCAGATGTAATTATTTGTTAAGATGAGGTCATACTGGATTAGAGTGGGCAGTAAAGCCAGTATGACTGGTATAAGAAGAGGAGAGGAGAACGCCTTGTGAAGATGGAGGCAGAGATTGGAGTGATCATCCACAAGCCAAGGAACTCGAAGGGTTTCCTGGCAGAAGCTTGGAGAGAGGCATGGAACAGATTCTTCCCTAGCATTTTAAGAGGGAGGTTGGCTCTGCTGACACCTTGATTTCGGGCTACTACCCTCCAGGACTGTGAGAGAATAAATTTCTGTTGTTTTAAGCTAAATAAAAAAAAGAAAGAAAGAAAGTTAATGGGGGCAAAATTGCATTCTCAAACATTTGAACCTGAAGTGGCCAGGGCCGAACATAGTTGATCTCTGGTGATCGGTTCAATTTAGTTACGATTTTTTGCCATTAGGCTGGGGCTGAATGATGGTGATTTGGCTGAGGCCAAATGTCTGAAGAAAATTGGCTCTCTGATAAGAGTGCTGTTATCAGAGGGGGCTACCTTCTCATTTACATTTAGATGAGTATTGATTATTTATTTACTCAGAGAAGTGAGATTCGTTTCCAATCTTATCTTTCTCGCCTCTGCTTGTCAGCAGAAAGAGAGATAGAGCTCCTGACATCAGGCCAAGATAACAGCACTTTGTAGTAAAGATAAAAGTTGGAATGGACCTTTTTCTAGTCTTGACTGAAAGGATAAGTTTTAAAAATTAGAACTGATGGGTCATGCTTTTCAAAACCTTTCCTGAAGGTTTTGCAGTTTAACTAGGCAGGAGAATTAGTTTATTGGAACAGCCCTGGTCTCTCTTCTTTTATAATAGGAATTGTGTTTAATTTGATTATATTTGGCTGTTTCACTGAGAGCAAATTGTGTATTGGCTCAGAGGAAGCTAAAGTGTGACGTTATTGTCATGTCTGCTTGTTCCTTTTTTTATTATTTAAATTTAGATTATCCAGTCTGAGCCTCAAAGGGGGTATAAGCTACAGTGGTTATCACTTGAATATAGTTCAGTGCTTGTATTAAGATCAAGCAGAAAATGATTACAGTTGCCCCAGAGGAAGAGTTGTAAGCAATGGAGCTGACGTTTAATGCAAACATTTTAGAATAGCTGATGCTGGATCTGAGCTCTGATATTGACAGTGTCAGCTTGTCAGTGATGCTTTGGCTCAGTAAGGAAGTTGGGATTCAGCTGCCCCTGCCATTGAACAGACAAGGCTTGGCACCATTTGCCTCTGACTGGTCTCCCTGCCACCAGTCCCCTCCAGCTCATTGTCAGCAGTGCCACCGGAAGAATCTTACAAAAATACAAAGCTAATTGTGTCACTGCCCTGCTCTGTTAACATCTGTTGCTATAAGAGAAAATCCAACCTTTACCAACAGACCAGGCCAAGGTCCCCGCTCCCCACCAGCTTCCCCTTGCACCCCTGCACGACCTAGGCCTCTTCCACACTGAATTTCCCATAGTATGTGTGGGCTCTTCAGTAACTCCTTACCTTTGCACACATGTTGTTCCCTTTGTAGAAATGCTCTACTTTCCCCTTCTTCACCTGGCTCTTGTCATCCTCCAAGATCCATTTCAAATGTTTCCGCCTCAGGGAAGGGGTGGGTGAGGTTAATTGTCTCCTCTTCTGTGCTTCCTCAATGCCTTGTCCCTATCTTGGTGAGAGCACGAATTGGGCTGTTTTATAATTTATCTGCTCAAGTGTGTTTCCCCACCTCCCCCAGCCTCCTGGAGGGCAGGGATCATTGATTATTCATCTCTGTGCCTGGCACATCGTTGATGCTTGGAATATTTCTTAGATGGATATATGGATGGCATTGTATTGTCACAAATCTTTTGATATCTGTGCTGCCATGGTTTGTTCTGTGGGTTCTTCATTTTAAGACTATATTTGTAGGGCCTGAGAAACTAGGGAACTTGAGGAATCCTGGCTGAGTATATCTAATAATAAAATGCTGCCTATCTTTTAAACCAGTATGCACCCTCTCCCACCCCATGCCTGCACCTCAGGATGCACAGGAGGAAGGGTATAAACATCTCTTAAGGTCATCATTTCCTGCCACCATGTACCTTTCTTTGATGGGGCTGTTAACCTCCTGTGACTCAGAGGCTAGGAATCTACCTAAACCTCAACTGCCAGTTTCTCTTTCTTCCTGTACTAGCAATAATGTTGTTGTTGTTGTCGTTAGGTGCCATCGAGTCGGTTCCGATTCGTAGCGACCCTATAGGACAGAGTAGAACTGCCCCATAGGGTTTCCAAGGAGCAGCAGGTGGATTTGAGCTGTGACCTTTTGGTTAGCAGCCAAGCGCTTAACCACTACACCACCAGGGCTCCAATATTAGCAGTAATACCAGCTGTCGTTCACTGAGCACCTCGCTAACGGGAGTTGTGGACTATCTCAATTTAATCCTCTCAGCCTCCTGAGGGAGGTGCCATTATCATCCCACTTCACAGACGAGGAATTGAAGCACAAAGAAATTAAGTAATTTCCCTGAATGCACAGCTAGCAATGTTACTCCTTCTCAGAGTACAAATACCAGGAGTTTTCTCCTCAAAACCCAGTCCTTCCTCTTATTTGCTCACACCTTTTTCTGGCTACAAGGAAGTTTTAGATTAAAGCAGTTCTTTTTGTTGATGAATTGAAAATAGTTGACATGAAGGTATAGCTATGGCAGTGTGCAGCCTTTGACTTTATCCTTTTTCCCCAGATTGGTGGTTTTCAAACTTGTGCTGATAGCTCAGCCATAATAGTGATAGTTTAATTTATTTATACCCTACCACAATCCAAAGGCATTTGGATACATATATTATTATAATAGGATTTTAAAATATATATAAATTGATAAAGAAACTACACGAAAGAAAAAAGGAAAATAAATGTTTAGCAGAAAAATGAGCCCAAAGGAGGAATTGGCACAGAAACGTGTGCCCGATTCACCATAGTCCTGGTCACACATTTGTTTAGTCCTAATAGGCAAAGGAGAAAGGGACACAGTATCAGTTAATTACAAAATTTATGTTGAACTGTCTAAAGATATAAAAGGAAGTCAGTTGCTCCAGGAAAGTACTGCTTTTCTTGATACTGAGGCCTAAAGAAAGTTTCTCCCATGGATCTTTAGAAAGAAGATACAGAATAATAGTCAACATTATAGCTTCCCTCTCTTTGGTCTTTGATGGGTACTTGCTTACCATTGGATTTTAGCTCTCAGCTGTTAAGCAATTACATGCTAAAACCTTTTATGTTTCAGTCATTGTTTAAAGGGATCAAGAAAGCTGGACTGAGTAGGTATGCACCACCCAAAAGATTCTGCAGATTTTCTTTGAAACTTATGTGCTGAGATGTTTGCCTCAGGTTTACAAATCCCATAAAAATCATGCCTGAGTATTATAACTTGGAACTCTCCCAAAGTGCCCAGAGCAGTATTTTCTTCCTAGACCATTGAGTGACATTGTATTACTGCAATAAATACATCATTGGAATGCCTAAGCAGGATTTCTTGTCGTTGCAGAGTAACTGCTTCCCAGAATCTTCCTTTTATGTTCCCCTCTGCTGTGAAGTAGAAGACATGTGGCTTCATGCGTGGCTATGACATTTTAAAACCTATTTTCAAAGGGTGGATGTTGCCTTCAGAACTATGTCCTGTTCAGTGTGAAAGAGTCTTTTTTGTGTGTACATATAATATAATCATTCTTCAGTAGAAGTACATTAATAGAAACTGACGTCACAGCTTGTCTTCTTGAAATGGCTTTTGGCTGCTACTTTCTTTTCTCCTATGTCAGCTGCCTAAAAATTAAACAAGCATTTGATAGACACTGTTGTTGTTAGGTGCTGTCAGATAGGTTCCGAATCATAGTGACCCTGTGTATAGCAGAACGAAACACTGCCTGGTCCTGTGCCATCCTCACGATCGTTGCTATGCTTGAGCCAATTGTTGTAGCCGCCATGTCAGTCCATCTTGTTGAGGGTCTTCCTCTTTTTCGCTGACGCTCTACTTTACCAAGCATGATGTCCTTCTGCAGGGACTGATCTCTCCTGATAACGTGTCCAAAGGATGTGAGACGTGGTCTCGCCATCCTTTCTTCTAAGGAGCATTCTGGTTATACTTCTTCCAAGACAGATTTGTTCGTTCTTTTGGCAGTCCATGGTATGTTCGGTGTTCTTTGCCAGCACCACAATTCAAAGGCATCACTTCTTCTTCGGTCTTCCTTATTCATTGTCCAGCTTTTACATGCATATGAGGCGATTGAAAACACCGTGGCTTGGGTTAGGCGCACCTTAGTCTTCAAGGTAACATCTTTGCTTTTCAACACTTTAAAGAGGTCTTTTGCAGCAGATTTGCCCAATGCAATGCGTCTTTTGATTTCTTGACTGCTGCTTCCATGGATGTTGATTGTGGATCCGAGTACAATGAAATCCTTGACAACTTTTTAATCTTTCTCCGTTTATCATGATGTTGCCTATTGGTCCAGTTATGAGGATTTTTGTTTTCTTTATGTTGAGGTGTAATCCACACCGAAGGCTGTGAAGGCTGTGATAGAGACTGTAGTTTGAAACATAGTGGATCAGAGTTGTCGTAATCCTAATTATCATCAACAGACATTTATTAAGAACTTTGTATGAGTGAAGCACTGTGGTTTATAATGTACTATAGGAGTGCAGGCCTGGGCAGCCATGAGTATGAATCCTAGTTTCACCGCCTCTGTGGGATATTGAGCAAGTTATTTAGCCTCTATAAGTCAATTTCTTCTTCTGTAAAATGAGATTCATACTCTTTACACTTCCTAGGGTGAATGAAGAGTAAATGAGATGGTGTATATAAAAGGCCTAACGTAGTAGGCCCTTTGATAATGGTGCTTACGATTATCGGGATTGTTATAATTTCTTCTAATTGTTACGGTCTGGCAATGATGATGATTATAGCCGACAATAACCAAGACTTAAATAATACTATTAATATATCAGACACTTTACAGGCTTTACAACTATTAACTAATTGAATCCTCAGACAGTCCTGTGAGGTAGGAACATCTCCATTTTATAGATGAAGAAACTGAGGGAGGTTATAGACATCAGCACGAAGTTATACAGCCCCAGATTTTGGCCTGGGCAATCTAGCCCAAGTCCATGCCCTTAACCACTAGGCTGTATTGCCTTCTGACATATACCCTGCCTCTCATTACACAGTATGGCCTAAAGTTGTCAATCCGGCCTTTTCAGGGGAAAATTTGTTAAATAGTCTTTCTCTGTAGGATATCTTATCCAGTGTTCAGGCAAGTATCAGGAGAGAAATTAACTGAGATTTGTAAAAGGCAGTTTTCCACTTAGGTTTGGATCTTAAGTCTCATCTACAGCATAACCACCCTATCTTCCCTAGACTCAAAACCCATCAGACCTTTGCTAAGTACAGAAGTGAGTTTCCAAGCTGTTCTTTAGTTTTTATAAAAGAGCAGGGAGTACCCAGAGCAAAAGAAGAAACTCAGAATTTCAGTTACTGAAAAAACTGGGTATAAATGGGAATATTCTTAGAGAAAAATGGGAGAGTCTTCCTGAATGGATAGAAAGATAAGGTGATCATGTCTACGTAAGGGGGCTTTAGTACTGTCATGGGCCCAGGACACAGCTATAGCATGAGATATTTAGTATGTGTGAATTTCATTAAAATAAATTATTTCAGATCATTTTCATTTTGTAATTATAGAAACCACAAGTTAAATGATTCAGAACCCAGATAAATCTACAAATCCACAAACATCTATATTTATGGTAAAAACTATTGCTTCCTTATAATTGGCCACTAATTTATAGTTTGGAAGAAAGATTCAAAGCACACACACTTTAGAGCCAGAAGACCCTTGGGTTTCATTTCCCTTTGTACTACTTCCAACCTTTGTGATTTGGGGCAACTTACTTCACCCCACTAACCTTCAAGGGCCCTATATAAAATAGGGATAATAATATCTACCTCTCAGGGTCACTGTGAGGATTCAGTGTGGTGACATATGTACAGTGCTTGCATATCATGAGCATGTTGTAAATGAAAATCATCATCATACTAGGCTTCAAGGCGACAGTCATAAAGCTGCTCTCAGGAAACATACTGATTTTGATAGAAATACCTGCATGATCCAAGAAACAAGAAAGTAAATATCAAGTAATGGCATTTATGGCCTTAAGAATGGTGCTGGGACAGTGCAGGAGAAGTCACCACAACTGCACTAAACCAAAAGCTAAGAAGTTTCCTAAATACAGCCAAACACTTTGAGGGACAGAGTAGCAGAGGCGAGGGTCTGGGGACCATGGTTTCAGAGGACATCTAGGTCAACTGGCATAACAAAGTTTATTAAGAAAATGTTCTACATCCCACTGCGGTGAGTGGCGTCTGGGGTCTTAAAAGCTAGCAAGTGGCCATCTAAGATGCATCAATTGGCCCCAACCCACCTGGAGCAAAGGAGAATGAAGAACACCAAAGACACAAGGAAAATATTAACCCAAGAGACAGAAAGGGCTACATAAACCAGAGACTTCATCAGCCTGAGACCAGAAGAACTAGATGTTGCCCGGCTACCACCAGTGACTGCCCTGACAGGGAACACAACAGAGAGTCCCTGATGGAACAGGAGAAAAGTGGGGAGCAGAACTCGAATTCTAGTAAAAAGACCAGACTTAATCATCTGACTGAGACTGGAGGGACCCCAGAAGACATGGCCCCTGGACTCTCTGTTAGCCCAAAACTAAACCATTCCTGAAGCCAACTCTTTGGATAAAGATTAGACTGGACTATAAGACATAAAATGATACTCGTGAGGAGTGTGTTTCTTAGCTCAAGTAGATACATGAGACTAAATTGGCGGCTTCTGTCCAGAGGTGAGATGAGAAGGCAGAAAGGGACAGGAGCTGGTTGAATGGGCACGGGAAATCTGGGGTGGAAAGGAGGAATGTGCTGTCACATTGTAGGAAGAGCAAGTAGGGCCACATAACAATGTGTGTATAAATTTTTGTATGAGAAACTGACTTGAACTGTAAACTTTCACTTAAAGCACAATTAAAAATAACAATAATAAAAAAAAAAGAATGGTGCAGGAAGATGTGATTAAGGATAAGAGACCCTTCATAGTATGCCTTGACTCCTCTTGGTTTCCCTGATCCATGTTTGCTGAGGCCATTGCATAAATTGGAAGGAAAAAGTGTGCAAAGGGAACCAGCCTGAAATTCATCTTGATGTAGTCAGGCCTTGGCTCCCATTAATTAGGAAAGGTGTGCCTTACTTAGAATCTAGCTGTCAGGTAGGCTGACAGCATGAAAAGCCCAGCATCCTGTGCCCTGCACTCGAAGTCAGAGTGAGCATGTGAAGTTGAAGGGTTACTTAAGATGAAAATATCTATCTATATAAACAGATAATGTCTGGTTTTGATTAAATTATTACATATGGAAAAACCGATGAGAGATGCCACAGTGTGATTATTATAGTATCTTCAGAAAAATAGCATAGTAGGAAACTGGAGAACTTTAAGTGCGTATGATGTTTTTTAGTTATAAAAGTAATCTTTATTATAGGAAATTTGGAAAACATAGAAAAACACAAAAGAAAAAATAAAAACACTCATAATCCCACTATTCACAATTTGGAACTAACCTTTCAGTTTTGTTTTGTTTTTTTCCCTATGACTTTAGGTATATTTTTTATAATTGTAATCATCCTATACATACTGTGATATAATTTGCTGTCTTCATAAAATACTATATTGTAAACGTATTTTATAAAATTAAATATTTTTTACAACATCACTTTTAATATCTTCGTAGTATTTCACTTGTAGATACACGATAATTTATTAGCCAGTTTCTCATTGTTAGACCTAGGTGGTACCCATTTTGGCTGTCATAAAAAATGAATTATTATAGCTAAACTTTGTACATAGGTTTCACTGTAAATTCATAGACATGAATGTCAGTGCCTTAGAGATACTGTGTTGCTGGGAAGTATTGAGGCTGGGGGCACTCAGAGATTGTGTAACAGGCCAGTGTAGCACTGTAGAGCAGCTCTCTAGGTTCAGGGGTGATTCCCTCCCTCTGGTGGGCTGAAGAGGTCCACGTCTGGAAGAGCAGATATTCAGTGAAGGGGCAGGGAGGATAAAAATTTCTCACTAGCTAAGTTTGCTGGGCATGATTTTTATGTGATCACTTCTGCCAATGAGTGTCCAAGCATCCAGTGATCAGAAGCAACCATGCCTGTTAATTGAAAAATGTTGGCACTGACAGGTTAGAGATAATAGAGACTATTTATAGGAATTACCTGCATTCCCATACTTTTGTTTACTTAATATACTTAAAATTAGAATTTTAGTATGTATAGTGTTGAAACAGTACCTTCATGACCTGAATACAGTGCATTAGCACTTTTGAGAATTCTGTAGATTTCTGAGCATGTTTTGCTTAGTTGTATGTGTTTTTGAGCATTTGTTTTCTTAGTCAAAGCTTTAAAAAGTATTTAAGAAGGACAGAGTGTATGTAAGAACTCTGAGAATTGGAAGAAGAATAATTGGCTAATTAGTGAAAAGATGAAATATACCATGAAGCTGAAATGAAACTCTACAGTGCTACAGATGAACATAGAACATGGGGGAGAAGGATGACTGGGAGTGAGTGAAATGTCTCAAACTAATGAGGAAGTAGTATTGGAGGTGAATAATCAACAAGTTAACAACAACTGAAGAACATATCTGAAAATACTTGTTCCACCTGGGAGCCCTGCAAGGCCTCTGATGTTTTTCTCAGATCTCTTAAACGTCTCTTCTCTGACCAAACACATGCATCTCATAGTCAAAATAATAAGACAGTTTCTTAGCCTCTGATCTTTTCAGTAACCGTTAATAAATCACAGGAGCAGTCTTTTGAATATGATCATTGGACCTGCTACATGTTATCTGAGAAGAACAAGATTGTCATTTGGGTTTACAAAGAAGTATGTGAATAAAGTATTAAATGCCCCAGTGTTTTTATTAAGATCTATCAGATCTTAATGTGTATAATACAGGGTAGCTAGTATCCCTTGTTTCCTATATTATTGAACCTGTGTCTCTTGTGTTTTTATAAATGTTTCTACAAAAAAGTCAATCAACAGCCACTGTCCTCTATCACCATAACCCAGAAATCTGAGATTTACTTTTTTAACCTCACTTTTAAGTTTGTGGGTTATGATATTAGAGTTCCAAACATACCTTATTCTTTATTATAATTGGTTATTCATTATTATATAGTAATTATTAATAATAAATACTTTTTTAGGAGGGCCTCTTATGTAACAGGTACTTTACTAAGTAAGCGGTTTTTTCTTTAACACCTCTAATCTTCATAACAATCCTTCAAGATATATGTATTGCCACATTACATATTAGGAAACAGCGGTTTAGAGAAGGGTAGGCTACCTGCTTACATCTGAGAAACCGTGTAGCCGAGCTTGTGACTCCAGGCTAGTCTGACTCAAAAACCATTTGGCTCTGACCTTGTTTTGGAGAGAACTGAGGGAAAACACACCTGATAGTAGAGCAGACACGTGTGAAACCTTGTGAAAAACTCCAAATTTTTCCATTTCAAATAGCTAGACCCTTTTTGGAAAGGCTCAAGGCAGATTTCAGCATTTTCCTAATGCTTTATCGCTTTTCACCAGTATGTGGTGTTTTTTTAAATGTTAAATTCACTGTTTCAGACTTCCTCCCCTCCTCCTGCCCCTTTGATCTTCCAGGCCCTCAGTACCGCCTGGAGAAGCAGAGTGAGCCCAACATCGCTGTGGACCTGGAGAGCACCTTGGAAAGCCAGAGCACATGGGAGTTCTGCCTGGTCCGCGAGAACAGTACGTTGGCCTCCTCGCTCCGTGCCTGCTTTGTCCATTGCAAACGTGCTTACAAGTTATTTGTTTTGGTACTCTTCACTGGTCTGGCTGGCCTAGGCAGATTTGAAGAGATTTTGATTCCCAAGGCAGACCTTAGCCTTTGTGCCAAAAGTCTATCCCAAATGATTAATTCCGTGCTCTTGGTAAAGAGTCTACATCCTGTTTTGCACTCACTAATTAACATTTTTCTGTTAAATTCTACCTTCTTTAGTTAGGACCAGCCCTGGAAACAGCTTGGGAATATAAGGCCTCTTCTGAGACAAAGGCTGTTTTGTGTATAAAGTAGCTTGCCTCAGTATCACTGTTTAAACATCAAGAGGCTTTAAAGTTTTAGAAAATTTTAACTATTTGCATATTCTTAGCAGGAGACAAAGTAGTGGTTCCTAGTGCTGTGTTGAGAACTTTTTAAAACTTCAGTTAAATTTCTTTTATTCCGTTTTTTAGAGTTTCCAAATTGTGAATTTTGCCATCCTTCTCCTCTGTATGAAAACTGTGATTATGACAGGAGACCCCTGATAGTCATTCCTGCTTCAGGGCTTTTACGCAGGCTGTTTCATCTGTGTGAGATGCCATTCATTAGTTCAACGGATACTCACTGATCACCTGCTCCAGATCAGGTATTGCAGAAGCTCAGTAAATAGAATTTGAATGAGTGAATAAATGGTAGATCTTTACTCATTCCACTGACCCTTTGAGCAAGAACAGTCTGCTGCTCCTTGACCTATGCCCCTGACAGCTTCCTTGGAGAGGCATGCACAGGAATCACCAGGAAGGTGCACTTTTCTCTTGGCATCTAGCAACAAATTCTCAAAGGCAGAAGGCTGGTGCCCCCATAGTCTACAACCAGTTATAAGTGTCTTATGTAAATACACATAGAAATAAAAATCACTGACTCCTCAATGGCCTGAAAAATTTGAGTAAGTAGTAAACATTTGTAAAAATGTTTATTCCAATCAACAATCTAAGATACAAACGTTTTAAAGCAACAGTGTGATACTTTTTACCGATCAGATAAACCAGATATTTTAAAAAGCATCCTCATTGCTGGAGAAAATACAGGGAAATAGGCATACTCAAACACTGCTGACTGTAGTATAAATTAGTATAATGTTGCTAGAATGTCAGGAAACCTAAAAATGTTTTACCCAGCATTTCTGCTTTTGAGAATCTACCTTAAGGAGAAAAGAACTAAAATGCAGCAAACATTCATTCATAATGATAGTTCTTACAGTATAATTTATAATATCCAACATTGGACGAGTAGTCAAATACCTTATGGTACACCCCTGTGTAACTCATGGCTTCACCTTCTGATAATGGCAGATTAAGTAATCTGAACAAACTCTATCACCGAAGGTAATTAAAATCTTCAAAGAACACAAGATAGAAATGAATGGCCTATATCTGGAAGAAGATTTGAACCAAAAGAGGTGAAATCAACGGCTAGAACCACTTTTGCCGTGATATCATTTGGCTGTTTGGCAGAGGTAGCTGAAAGGCTGAGTTGGGCTGTTGAAGTCTTAGGGGAGAGAGAATGAAGTCGAGAATGAAGTCCAGAATTTGCCAGGGTTAGATACCCCAAAAGGAGGGCAAGTAGAAGGCATGTGCTAAGATGATAGATTTAAACTCAAATATATTGATAATTAAATTAAATGTTTTAGTTTAAAAACAAAAGAGAGATGGTCAGAATGGATTTTTTTTTAAATATACTACTTATAAGAAATTTCTAAAAACATAAAGATATTGAAAGTTTGAAGTACACGGATGGAGAAAGATATTCTTTGCAAATGCTAATTATAATAAATCTGGTATCGCTATATTAACATGAGGCACAAAAAATTTGAGGTTGAAAATCATCATTTCATAGTAAGTAAAGGTTCAATTTACTAGGAAGATTTAGCAATTTAGCATAAGTCGTTATAAATAAAATAATATAGCCTCAAAATATGTAAAGCAAAAGTTGAAAAATTTCAAAGATAAATATATAAATCTCTAATCATGGAGGGAGATGTTAACTCTCAGTAATGAATAGAACAAACTTTTTTTTAAAAAATCAAGAATATAGGGCACAGTTAAACTTGACCTAATGGACATGTACAGAGAATATTTCACTCTTTCACTGCAGAACACACATTTCTTTCTATCACATGTGAACATTTATCAACATGGACCATATACTAGGCAATAAAGTAAGTCTTCAATATCAAAAGATAGAAATCATACAGGATACGTTCTCTAATCACAGTGAAATGAGACTAGAATCAAGAAAAAGACAATTAGAAAATTCCCGTATGTTTGGAAATTGAGAAATAAACTTCTAAACCTGTGATACAAAGAAGAAATCATAATGGAAATTGAAAAATATTTTGGACAGAAGATAGTGAAAATTCTGCATATTAAAATTTGTGAGATCCGAAGAGTAAACAATGTAAAACATGAACTTTAGTTAATAATAATGTATCATTATTGGTCCATTAATTGCAAGAAATGTATCACAGGAATGCAAGATGGTAATAGGAGAAATAACGTGCAGGGTAAAGGGGGTGTATATGGGAACACTGTACTTTCTACACAATTTTTCCATAACTAAAACCTCTCTGAGAAATAAAGTCTATTAAAAAAATTGTGGGATATAGCTATAGCAGAATTTAGAGAGAATTTTGTAGCCTTAAAATGTATATATTACAAAAGAAAAAAGACTAAAAAGTAATTACCTAAGCATTCAGCTGAAGAAATTAGAAAAGAAACAGAAAAAGAAATCTAAAGAGAATAGAAGGAAGGAAGCAATAAATAAGAGCAGAAATTAGTGAAACAAAAAAATCAGAGACATCAACCACAAAAGTTGGTTCTTTGAAAAGATTAATAAAATTAATCTCTAATGAAATGGGTGGATCAAAAACAGGAAGAGAAACATAAAAGATAAACATGAATAGTAACTAGAATGAAAAGGAGGTGTCCTTACAGATCCCATAGTCATTAAACAGATCATGATAAATTTTATGAAATACTCTTTACCAAAAATTTTTTAAATGTAGGTGAAAAGGGCAAATGTCTAGAAAAAGGCAACTTACCAAAATTAACACAAAAAGAAATAGAATACTTGAATATTTATGTAAGTATTTAAGAGGCTGTCATAACCTCAACAAGATGGCATGACACAGTGGCTACAATAGTGGGCTCAAGCATAACAACGATTGTAAGGATGGCACAGGACCAGGCAGTGTTTCATTCTTTTGTACATAGGGTTGCTGTGAGTCAGAACCAACTCGATGACATTTAACAACGACATAATCTTGTTACCAAAGTCTAACAAGACTATAAAACCAAAATCAAACCCATTGTCGTCAAGTCAGTTCTAACTCACAGCAGCCCTATAGGACAGAGTAGGACTGCCACTTAGGGTTTCCAAGGCTGTAATCTTTACGGGAGCAGACTGCCACATCTTTCTCTCATAGAGCAGTGGGTGGGTTCAAACCACCAACCTTTCAGGTAGTGGCTGAGCGCTTAGTGACTGCACCACCAGAAATCCTTAAACAAGGACCATACAAGACAGAAATTTTTCAGACCAATCTTACTTTGCATGTAGATGCAAAAATTCCTAAACAAAATATTAACAAACTGAATTCAACAGTATATTAAAAGAATAATGTATTATTACCAAGTTGGGTTCATTCTAGGAATGCTAGATTGGTTTAACATTAGACAAACCCAGTTAATATAATTTGCCACAGTAACAGATTAAAGGAGAAAAATTATCTCAGTAGTTATAGAGTGTTATTCAGCCATTAAAAGTTAACAT
This sequence comes from Dugong dugon, assembly GCA_030035585.1. Taxonomy (NCBI): domain Eukaryota; kingdom Metazoa; phylum Chordata; class Mammalia; order Sirenia; family Dugongidae; genus Dugong; species Dugong dugon. The sequence continues at coordinate 70,070,165 of CM057471.1, read as the reverse complement.
TTACCAAGAGGGGGAAATAATTTTGATGTAACGTTAAGGTAAAAAATGTCAAGAATACAAAATAATACATATAGAATAATCCCAGCTATATAAAAACAAAACAAAAAGCATAGAAGAAAATTGGAAGGAAAATGCCAAAATGTTAATAGTATTTGTCTCTGGTTGGCAAGATTCTGGGTAATTCTTTTCATGACTCTATACTTTATGTGTATTTTTTAGAGTTTCTAAATAACCATATATGACTTTCTAAGAAGAAAATTCAAACAAGCAATAAAGCCAAATTCACAAAGAAGATTATATAGTGAGAATATAGTATCTCTTAGTGTGACAATCCTTGTGACACTTGAAGTCTCAAACCATTTTTAGTACCGTATCATGCCATATCAAAGGAAAAATTATACAAACATACTGTTTTATAACTTGCTTATCTAATTATTTTTCCTGATACAAATGGCTAAATCCATCCTTCCTCCCTCCCTTCTTTTTTTCCTTCCTTTCTTCCAGCTTTTTCTTTCATTCTTTAAGGACTCTCATCTTAAACATACTAGGGGAACTTGTTCTCATATAAGAACCTTGTAGTGAATTCTGTTTCAAAATGATAACTCCTTTGTACAAGTAAGAAAAAATGTTATTTATTAGCATCTTGGTAAAATTTTTGGATAAGTAACACTTCCACAGCACACCACTAGTTACCAAGTCGATTAAAACTCATATTCTAACTCATTGTGACCCCATGTGTGTCAGAGTAGTAGAACTGTGTTCCATGGAGTTGGGTTTTTTTGTTGTTGTTGTTGTTTTTCCTGAATTTTATTTATTTTTCTCTTACTGTTGAGAATATACACAACAAAACGTACACCAATTCAGCGGTTTCTACATGTAGTCTAGTGACATTGATTACATTCTTTGAGTTGTACAACTATTCTCACCCTCCTTTTTGAGTTGTTCCTTCCTCATTAACATAAACTTGCTGCCCTCTAAGATTCCTATCTAATCTTCCAAGTTGCTGTTGTCAGTTTGATCCCATATAGATAGTTCTTGAAAGAGCATAATGCTCAAGGCAGAACATTATTAGTAAGCTAAACTATTGTTCAGTTTTAAGATGACTTCAGAGGATATTTTTGGTTTAAGGTTTAAAGGTTAAATCAAGGCAGTAGTTTCAGGGGTTCAGCCAACCTCCATGGCTCCAGAAAGTCTAGAGTATGAGAATTTGAAATTCTGTTCTGCATTTTCCCATTTTTGATAAGGATTCTTCTAATAGAATCTTTAATCAAAATGTTCAGTAATGGTAGCAGGGTACCATCCAATTCTTCTGATCTCAAGGCAGAGGAGGTAGTTATTCCTAGAGGAAATGAGTCACACATTCCATTTCCTCCTCCTGTTCCTGACTCTCCTTCTTCCTCTGTTGTTCCAGGTGAATAGAGACCAGTTGTTGTGTCTTGGATGGCCACTTGCAAGCTTTTAAGACCCCAGGCACTCATGCAACAAACTAGGAGGTAGAACAGAAGCACTAAATACATTATTAGGCCAATTAACTGGAATGTCCCATGGAACTATGACTTTAAACCTCCAAACCAAGGAACCAAATCCCATGAGGTGTTTGGTTGTACATCAGCCTCCATAGGGTTTTCAATGACTGATTTTTCAGTAGATCACCAGGCCTTTCTTCTGAGTGCCTCTGGGTAGACTCAAACTGCTAACCTTTTGGTTAGTAGCCAGACGCATTAAGCGTCAACCGTTTGCACCACCCAGGGATGCCTCAAGTAACACCCATGGCAAAAAAAATTTTTTTTCAGGTTACAAACTGTCTATAGTGCAAACAAAGCCTCCCTTCTTCTGTCCCCTAATTCCCCTCCAAGAGACAGTAGTTGTTCCCAGCTTCAGTATCTTTCCAGAGATCATCTATGCATACACAAGCATATTCTGTATATATACATGTATCTATGTGTGTGTACATGCACACATTTGTGTTTTCCCTGTTTTAAAAACACAGGTGATAGCAAACTATCAACAGTGTTCTGCTTTTTTTTTTTAATCATTTTAACAACATATCTAAGAGATTGTTCCACATTAATCCACATATTGTTCCACATATAGATTTATTTCTTTTTTTTTAACTACTGCACAGTACTTCATTGTATGGATCCACTATGATTTCAAATTAGTTTTTTTTTTTTCTTTTTTTTTTTAAGATAAATGATGCCTAACTTTCTTACACTAGCAAAGAGAATCTGTGAGCATTGGTGGATAAAGCTTTGAAATGTAGACTATATCTAGTAGTTCTCACTCCACTTTGAAGCATGCATATGGTCTTAATTAAATTGTGTGACCTCTGTGAGCCTTAGCATCCCTATCTTAAAGGATCTCTAAGATACTTCCGGTTCCTGCACTCTGAGTCAGAATCACTATGTCAATGAAAGAAGCCCTTATCAGCATTTTCAAAGGGTGCAAGGCAGTCAGTGTTTTGAAATCAGTGGAATATGAAGATTATAACTAGTCTAAAATGGAAGAAAATTATAAACACAATGTATTATTTTTATAGAAAAGTGGTTTAGGGCTTTTGGGGTTTTTTTTTGTTTTTTTTTTCCACTGGAAATTCCAACCAAGAATGAAATGTTGTTCTCTGATACCCAAAGAATGTTTTATGAGTTGTTGGTTTTTTGGTTTTGTTTTCTTTTTTAAAGTTTTTCCTCAAGAAATTGGATTAAGACAAAGAAAAATATTTCAAAGGTTTTTTTTTTTTTTTTTCCCCCCACTTTTATTGGTATATTTGATTGACATGCTTGGTATCCTTAAAACCATTTGAGAAGTGAACTTAATTATGAGTGAGAATTAGGCAGTATGTAAGAGAATGTGTGGTACAGCCAGACTGCCAGGGTTCACATTCTGGCCCCAGCACTTAACTAACTGTACGACTTTGGACAATTTGCTTAACTTCTCTTGGGTAGTTTATTTGCCCTCATAATTGATAGGAGAATTTAATGAGTTAATATTTATAAAACTCCTAGAACAGTGCCTGGCACACAGTAAGTACTCAATAAATGTTAATTAAATAATAAATAATGAAAAAGCAGCATTTTGTGGCTGATTAAGCAGACAGGACACAGATGTGGAAGTCTAGAATTATGAAACTCTTAGAGCCCTGAAGGAGATGTGTGTTGTGGGTGGGGGGAGGGGTACAGGGGCAAGTCTGTGAGCCTTCACAGAACGAGAGAATTTAGGACAATTTCCAACAAATATGTTGTGTGCTTTGGTGTCCCATAAGGAATGTATACCTTGTAAGTAAAACCATTTGATTGAGAAGACTATCTGCCATAAAAGAGTGAGTATAACCCTTTCAGTTTTTCTTCGGAAGAGGCATGGAGCATAATTTTTTTTATATCAGCCACATCAAAGAATGTTTCATGAGTTGTTGATTTTTTGGTTTTGTTTTCTATTTTAAAGTTTTTCCTTAAGCTGTTTTTTCAGGGCCTACTATTATAAGGCATTGTGCTAGATATTCTGCAAATGCACTTTCTTGTAATTTTCGCAACCACCATGTTGTTGTTGGTAAGTGCTGTCAAGTCATTTCCGACTTTCAGCAACCCTATGTACAACAGAATGAAAAGCTGCCCAGTCCTGTTGCATCCTCACAATTATTGCTGTGTTTGAGCCCATTGTTGGCAGCCACTGTGTCAATCCATCGCATTGAGCGTCTTCTTTTTCACTGACCCTCTACTTTACCGAGCATGATGTCCTTCTCCAGGGACTGATCCCTCCTGATAACACTTCCAAGGTACGTGAGATGAAGTCTCACCATCTCGCTTCTAAGGAGCATTCTGACTGTACTTCTTCCAAGACAGATTGTTTGTTCTTTTGGCAGTCCATGGTATATTCAATATTCTTCGCCAAGACCATAATTCAGATGCATCAGTTCTTCTTTGGTCTTCCTTATTCATTATTCAGATTTCAGATGCATATGAGCCAATTGAAAATACCACAGCTTGGATCAGGCACACCTTAGTCCTCAAGGTGTGACATCTTTGCTTTTTTAACACTTTAAAAAAGTCTTTTGCAGCAGATTTGCCCAGTGTAATACATCATCTGATTTTTTTGACTGCTGCTTCCATGAGCATTGATTGTTGATCCAAATAAAATAAAATCCTTGACAACTTTAATATTTTCTCCATTTATTATGATGTTACTTATTGGTCCCATTGTTCCCTTTCACCATACTTATTCAGTCTGTATGCTGAGCAAATAATCTGAGAAGCTGGACTCTATGAAGAAGAGTGCGGCATCAGGATTGGAGGAAGACTAACAGCCTATGATATGCAGATTACACGGTCTTGCTTGCTGAAAGCGAAGAGGACTTGAAGCACTTACTGCTGAAGATCAAAGACTATATAGCTTTCAGTATGGATTATACCTCAACGTGAAGAAAACAAAAGTCCTCAAAACCACTCTACAAGGTAGATATTATTATTCTCATTTTGCAGAGAGGTTACAACTTGCCCAAAGTTAGCCAGCCAGTAGAGTCAGAATTCTGATATCTGATTCCAAAGCCCGCTCCGAGAGTGTTGATAAAACACCCTAGATTTTCAATGCAAATAATGATGATGACAATTGTCTTTATACAACATGAAAGAGAAGCTTGCAAAGGAAGCTGATGTGACAAGAATTTCTGCCTAGGGACTGAGAGCTAACATTTGTGCTTGGATCTTGGCCTAAATAAGAAAAAGACAAGCCAAAGTACTTGAGCTTTCCAGTTTGGATTCTTATCTAATAATCTACTGCAGCCAACTGTCTGCCAGAAGCTGGAATCAGACCAGAAGGAAGCACAAGTACATTATGGAGAGGATGTAACATTAGAAGACTTCCATTCTTGTCCAAGCTTCTAGATAAATCCTGGCACCAATATAAGCCACGATGTCCTTTTCTGCCAAATGTTGCCAGTGACCTTTTCTCTTATGCACCAATCATATGCCCATCCAGGTCCCTAGAAGAAAAGTGCAGCATGAACCAACTTATTCTTTCCACAGCTTTAGGAGAGTGAAATCCTGGAATGTCCCATCATCAGGGCTAATATATGCTTGGTATGGAGTACCAACAGAGTGTACCCCATAAAGGCACTGTGTAATGCTTAAAGCACAGTTTTTAGAACCAGGCAGACCTTGAGTTTACCACTTGTAGCCTCTGATGTTGGACAAATCATATAAACTCTCTGAGCCTCAGTTTCCTGTGTAAATGGAGGTGGTTGTATTTATTTTACAAGGTTTTTGTGAGAATTACATGAGATATAAGTGCTTATTATAACAACCTATTAAGCCAGCATGGTCAACATCCCTGTTTTATAGAAGAGGAAACTAAAGCTCAGAGGAGTAAAGTCATTTGCTCATGGTCACATCGGTAATAAGTAGGAGACATAGAAAACCATGTCTTCTGCCTATTAAGTCTAATGAAAGAGCTAAACCTAATTATTTTATTTCCTAAATAGTAATTAACTGTAGAGAGAGGCTTCAGTTCTTTAAACATTAGCTCAGCCTCCTTTGATCTCCTTTCCTTTTCACGGAGACTCAGGGAATTCTTAAGACCTTCCGTTATTTCAGAAACTTAACTGAAATCCTTAATTGAAGGCTATACTGACAAAGGGCCCCAGCTCTCAGAAGGTGGGTAGTCACCCAGATAGGTGGACTGTGGCAGAGGAGAGTATCACTGGGTACTCATTCACCTCCTTAGTTCCCCTTAAAGACCCATGAGAGGAAGCAACTCCTAGAAGCCTCACCAGACCACCTGCCTCCCACTCCGTGGGCTTGGATAGAGTCTCTGCTCTGTGCCTCAGCACTTTTCCTTACCCCTTGCTGATGGCTGATTCCACTGGATGAGTTTGCCCACTCTTCCCACCTGAGGGCAGGAATCAGGTCTGAGTTCTCTCTGCATCCCAGTGCCTATGGCAGGGCCTAGCCCATTCCCTAGCCCATTCCCCCAATGGAGTGGGCTTTGGGTGAGCATCTTTATGTATAGGGGGTGTGTGTGTGGGTGTGTGTGTGTGTGCGTGTGCGTGTACGCACGCACGCTTGGGCTTCCACTACCACTACCACCACGAAACAAAAAAAAAATGGAGAAGGGGGAGAACACTGCTGTAGAGAATGAATGTTTACTTTATCCGAGTGTGTTTCCAGATCCTCTGTGATCCTTATTTGTAAAGGGCCCATACCTCCTCTCTGGGCCAGCCCTGGAGACTGTCTAACAGTTGCGCTCTGCTTCTGGAGGATTTGCTTTCTTCAGTTACAGATTACTAATCTTACCAATTTCCATCATGTGACTTAAATACCAGGGCTTTAAACCTGTTTTATTATACTAAAACAGCAGTTTTTAAATATAGAAGAAAATGTGATCATGCAAATAAGCTCTGTTTACAAATAGAAATGACTTGTGATGTTCTTGGTACATATTTTAGATAGATTTTACTGCTGAAAGCCAGTTATGTGTCTTGCTTTGAGGGGAAAATGTTCCCTGTAAGGAATCTTTTTACATGGGTGAGGGCTTTTCCAAGTAGCTTGTTGGATAATAGCTCCCTGATTGCTGCGTACTAACTGAGTTTAAACAAAACAGAAATGTTGTCCCCAACGTAAGTATACATATACATGGCCACATGTGTGTCTGCTTCTTGCAGCCTGATTAATATGGACTGGTTAGCAGTGGGTTGTAGGGGGGAAAGCAAGATGTTTGGAGTCAGAAGCTTGGGCTTTAAGTCCCTCTTCTGAACCAGCCACTGTGTGATCTTGGGCAAGTCCTTCTTATCTGTGAGCCTCATTTCCTCATCTGTAAAATGTGGATGGTAATCCCTACCTTGTAGGGCTGTTGTGAGGATTAAACTATTGAAACAAGTAAATGAGATTGTGTATAGTAAAAAGCACATTGTAAACCACTGGCACAAGTATTGGTCATTACCAAGTGTTTGTACGTGTGCATGAGACAGAGAAAACAAGCGGGTGTGCTACTATGAGCGTGCTAGTCTGAGCATGTGTGTGGTTGCCTCTGCCCCCCCACCCCCGGTTATTTCTGTTTTCCCTCTAGCCTCTTAGACTTCCCACAGACCCTTCTGGGCCATGGCCAGCACCAAGGGTAAGTGATACTTGGGTCAGAAGCCTATGCTTTTTTTGTTGTTGTTATGGAGGCAGACTTGTGCCCTGTCCACACCTACTTTTTCAGTAATGAGTACTTGAATTGTACTATGTAGGCTGAGAAATTCCACATGAATTGCATTTTTCACTCTCCTCCTTTCTCAGAAGTCCCCCCCCCTTTTCATTTTATCATTAGGTAGTAGTTAGTATTCAAAGGAAATTGATCTTAATATATTAAAATTGGTTAAGTGCATTTAGACCTGTACCACAGCCAATGTCTTATTGGAAAACATAATTGGGGACTCTGTGTATGTAATTATTTGAATTACAATCAAGAACTTTCATTAAGCGATACACGGGTACATTAGAGCCATAAGGAAACATGTTTGATGAGCCACAAACCCTGTCTGGTCTCTAAGTGAGGGCACAGGGATTTCTATCCCTCTGGTAGGCACCTGGCCTCAGAATCGGCCCCGCGGATCCTGACTAATGGTTTGGTAATGCATCAGGTGACATTTCTGCTGTGACTCTAGACAGGAGGTGTGATTCTCCCAGCATGCATGATCTCATTCCCCGCCTCCAGAGTCAGAGAGAGGGTGCCTCAGTGTTGATCAGATGTTATAGTTCTTAGATATTTTGCCATATAAATTATCAGAAATGCCCGGGCTCCTTAGAAGACCCCGTTACTTTTCCTGTGCTTTGCACAGAACCAGGATGCATTGGATAAAGAGGAAGTGATGAGAGTTCTGTCATCAACCTAACTTCGAGCAAACCTGTAATGAACTGAAGGTCCAGACCTTTGAATGGTCTTGCCCCATCCTCTGAAGGGTAATTGTCTTTACTTTGGGCACCTATTTGTTTATTCATCCCTCAAACACTGATGGAGCCCTCTTCTGGGCCAGCCACTTGTAGATGCTTGGATGGTGGAGAAGATACACAACCTCACATCATGGAGTCCAGTATTGTGATGAGTGTTACAAAGAGTGTTTAAAAAAAAAAAAAAAAAAAACATAGTGGGGGGCCAGAGCTGGTGGGAAGCTTCTTTGAGGAAGAGACCTGAAGAATAAAAAGGAGTTAGGTAATGAGCAAGAGAAGAATGTTCCAGGCCAGGGGACTGCTTATCTGAAGGCTTTGAGACAAGAAGGAGCTTGACATTCCTGGCATATTTGGGAATGAATGAATGGAGTGGAATGAAAAGAACAAAGGAGAGAGCGCTGAGAGATAAGGCAGGGTCTAGGATGTATAGCCTTGTAGTACCCCCTTCCATAGTCTGATCTTTTTAAAATTTTATAAACCTGAAACTGTTTGTTTCTGATCACCTCATAAAGCATGATTACCCTGATTTACTGAGGATCTGAAATCTCCCTGTGGAAAGTCCTCTAGTCTGGCTAGCTCTGGCTCCAAGAGTTTAATCAATTAGACCCTGACAGCAAGGATTCCTGCCTTGGTTGTAGCCTAGCAGGTTCTAGTGAAGGGTATATCCTACTGTGTGATCCTAGTGGCTATGAAGAGATTGCTGCATGGGGAGGGGGGGGGTATTATAGTGTATCACCTATTGATTGTTTTTAAGAGACCAGAAAAAAATGACTAGTAGCTGAGGGGAAGTGTTTAATAGAAGAGAAGCTTTTAGGCTTATGAGGCTTTGGGAACTTAAAAAATGCCTTTGCGTGGGGAAGGGGGATGTGATGGATGCAGAAAGCTAAGGGAGGGAGGGAGGCGAGTTTTCCTTCATGACTCACTTATGCATCTAGCTTTGAATTTTTCTGAAGGAGTGGATAGAGTTAAGTTTTATCCCTGATTCCTTTGTTCTGGCAAGACCAGGCATAATTGTATTTGCTTTAGATACTGTTGTGTGCCATGAATTTGTGTGCTCCCAGCTCATCCAAGAAATATTTTTAACCAAGAGATTATGTGGTAGTTAAGGGCACAGTTTTGGAATTATACAAACTTGGTTCAATTCCTAGCTCCAGCTTATACTAGTTGCATGACTATACTAGCAGGATAACATTCTGAGCCTCATTTTTCTCGCCTGTAAAAAGTGAATAAGATCCATCTCAAAAAGTTAAATGAGATAATGTATTTAACATGCTGAGCATAGTGTCTGGCATATCGTAAGCACTCAGAGTTAATTGCTATTGTAGTTATTGTTGTAGTTGTTAAGGCAGGATCCCTGTCCTTAGCGCTCCCAGTTTGGTGTGAGGAGTCTGAAGGAAAGCTAGGAATGATGTGTTAGGTCCTGTTAACCAAGGTAAATACAAGGAATGTGTACAAACCTCAGGTACTGCTGGGTTAACCTGTGTTGCAGCAAACTTCATTCATTCCATCAACAGCATTTATTGATCACCTACTGTGTGATAGTGTGCTATGTAGGGTGGAAAGTTCTGCCCTCAAGGAGCTCGTATTCCAGAAGGGAAGTACGGATACTTATCATGCAAAATACTTATCATGAGATCCTTCTACAAAGGGCTGCAGGGTTTCAGGAGAGGGATCAGGGAAGGTTTCATTTGGACTACACCTTGAATCTATACAGAAGTGTATAGATTTTAAAGAATGGAAAGGACATACTGGCCGAATGGTATAACCTGAGCAAAAACTAGTTTGGATGTGTGTGGAGTAGCATTAAGGCTTCAAGATGGACTGAGGCAGAAGATGGTTTATTTATTCTTCATTTAGTCAGTTATTTGCCCAGCAGTATTTTACTTTGTGCCAGGTCCTGAGCTGAGTGTTACTCCTGCTTTTGAAGAACTTCTCTCTATTCCGTACCGTTTTGTTTTTGTCTGCTCTCCTTCACATACCGTTTGTTCCAGCCAAGTGCAAACACTTGGTGTTCCCTATTTATGAATTCATACCTTGTGGACTTCACATTTTTTGCCATACTATTCCTTCTGTGGATTGCCTGTCCCCCTTCCCATCATCTGGTAATTCTACCATCCTCCTTTGTTCCTGAAGCACTAGCACAGCACCTGGCATATGGTTGGTGCTTGGTGACTGTTTGCTGACTTGGAAGGAGTGGTTAACAGTGTCATGCTACAAAAAGTTTTTAAAGGTTAGGATGTAACAAAGGCCATCAGTCTTCTGGTTGAGTTCTAGAGCTGGCATAAATCTTTTTGGAGAAGGAAGACTGAAGTTGCTTTAACTTATAACTAAATTATGGCCTTTGGAAAGTCTCATGCAGTTTGTATTTATAAATACATGAAATCTGTCAGTAGCATACAGTGCGTTTATCTGAGCTTCAATTTAACGATTAGCACCCATTTGTCTGAAAGATAGTCATGCACTTCTAAGTGTCTCCTTCAGTTCCAGTGAAATCACATGTATGAACACTTTGTAAACTATAAAACAATACTTGTTATAATTAGCCTTGTTCTGATCATTTGACAGTAAACTGTTCTCTTATGTCTACAAGCTTTCTATTTGTGTGTGTTGTCATGTATATAACACACTTTTGTTGTATATAAGTAACTATACTTTTGTGTCCCATCTTGATTGTCCAAATAGACATCCAGGAACAATGAAAACATGGCATAATAACCAACAAAGGCAGTGATTCTCGAACTTTTTAGTCTTAGAAACTTTTCACACTCTTAAAAATTATTGAGGATCCCAAAGAGCTTTTGTTTATATGGGTCAAATTTATTGATTGTATTAGAAATAAAAATGGAGAATTTTAAAAATATTTGTTAATCCATTGAAAAAGAAATAATAAATTCATTACATGTTAACATGAATAATAAGTTTTGTGAAAAATAACGGTGGAGAAGAGTGGCACTGTTTTATATTTTTGCAAATCTCTGCAATGTCTGGATTCATAGAAGATAGCTGGATTCTCATATCCGTTTCTGCATTCAGTCTGTTACAGAATGTTGTTTTGGTTGAAGTATATGCAGAAAACTCAGCCTCACACAGATATATTGTTGGAAAAGGGAAGACTGTTTTAATAGCCTTTTCAGATAATTGTGGATATTCTTTACTATACCAAAACTCAAGTGATCATTTCTTAAAGGTTAGTTGCAGTGTGGAATCTGAACCATGTCCAGTGTACTCTGTGCACTTGAAAGAGAACAAGTGTGAAAAAGGCACATAATGTTAATATGAAAATATAGTATTGATATTATGGACGCCCTCAAGGGGTCTCAGGGATCGCCTGCAGTGGGTCCTGAACCAACTGAGAATGACTGATTTTTAAGTTTACCCAACTTGGTCTCTTACCTTTCCATTGTATGTAAGAATGTGGCAAGGTGGGTAGGGCAGGAGCAGCCTTCATCAGTACCATTTGGGGGAAGCAGAAGGAAAAGGAGCAATAGAAGGAACTTGGACTCCAAAGTCCAATAGATCCAGTCCCAGCTCTGCCTCTTCCTAACAGTGGAATCTCAGGCAAGATTCTCACCCACTCTTGACCCTTGATGTCAGAGTTAGGATTTGAATCCACATTTTTGGATTTTGTACTCCATGTTCTTTCTAATGTTGTTAATCCCAAGTCCACCTCCCAAGCTGCCTCCTTCCTCACCTCCATTCTCCTGCCCTCTGCCCCCTCTTACCCTAACCTGGTTTTGCCATTCTTCACCTAAGACAGGTGCCAGGCCTCCCTCCTGACTTCTTACTGAAGACGATTAAGCTGCTTCCTCTCTTGGATTTGTTGCTTGTCCCCCCAAACCTTTCCACATTGTGAACCTACTCATTGTCGTTCTTCCAGAGCCTTGTTTTGAGTCCACTTCAGCTCTAGTGCTCAAGTCACTTTTAGGCCCCCTGCAAAAATTTGATCTGTTGCAGTACATCTTTGAGTTACTGCAGCTCAAGTGTTTTGACACAATACATTATGGTAATCCATGGCACATAGAGACATTAACACTCTTGACTTTGACAAAATACATTGTAAAGTCTTTGAAGGTACCATTACAATTTATCTTGTCATTCACGAGGAGACCCAGTTCAGCATTAATGTAGATGAACACAGCATGGCTTTTGTTTCGTTTAATTGCTTGTGACCTTTTTAATTGCTCATTTAACAAAATACCAAAGGGTTATATTTCAATTAAATTAACAGTTTGGGGAGTGTTCTTTGTTTTGTTTTGTTTTTTGTTTTAGTATGCTTATTTTTAAGGCATTTTGGTTCTCTCTACTTTTTAATTTGAGTGAGTAAAAATCTCTTCTCTTGAACAGAAGTAGGTTTTTAATGTGAAGTTGATAGTACAGTAATAATTTTAATATGCAAATGATGTAATGCCAAGCATGTCTCTTGTGTACTTGGGTTCACCCTTTTCTAGAAGGATACAAACAGTAAAGGTGTACATGCAAAGTCATGTGGAACTTTCTGGTTCAAAACCATGCTTTTGGTATAATGCTTTGCTTCAAATATTTGTCTTTAGATAAAGTGTCTGTTGCATACACCATTTATTGAGCACTTCTCTCTGCCTTGTTCTGTTTTGCTTGTGTTCATAGCTAGTTTGTAGGTTCCTAAAGCTCAAGAACACTGCCTTATCCTCACCAGTGTCTCCCCCTTCCCCCACAGTCTAGCATAGTGCTAGCATGGGGAGAGAGGTGGTTGCAGATTGCATAGGTGACTAGTCTGAACACACAGATATGCCCCCACCAAGCAGTGGCATTCCTGGGCCTATTTTGAGAAATAGTACTGGAACTCTGAGGCCAGAAGTTTATTCCTTTCAGCAGATACCTGCTTTGGAGTAAGTGGCATGTACTGGAGGCAAGTGCCAGACTGTCCATGTTTACTCCCCCAGATGCTTCTGATCATAAAAGCAAACATGCCCCTTGTCAGCTGGGGCAAGACTCAGAACTCACCCAAGTATCAGTGGGGACTTAAACCCTCAAATGGGATATGAATTTACACTGTCAGAGAGTAGAAGGTCAATGCAAGAAGCATTAGTGTGTTGAGCCAGCTCCAGCTATATGTCTTGAACAAAATTAATATAAGGAAATTGACAAGCCTTGCTGGTTATTCCATAGCTTTAAGACCTCTACTAAAATCCTATCATCTCATCTGCCCATTATTAACGTTTCAGCAAAATATAAAGTTTTCATTAATCTCCCACAGCAAATTTAGGAGTGAAAACTGGCACTTGTTTGAGCTTTTAGGACTACATTAGCTGGTGTATTAAACAAAATATGTCATTCTTCAGTAGCTTCTGTAAGAAGCTAAATCAATTTCTAGCCATATTTATGTACCACTTTATCTAAAAGCATCTGAATTATCATTTACAGCTAAGACACTTTATTAGCAGCTGGCATTGAAATTGCTCAGTAAAAATTATATGTCACGTTATAGTAATTTTTAAATTGGTTTTAATCCAACATCATAAAATGTAAAAATCTTAAGTGTGGTTTTTTTTGGTTTTTTTTTTTTGTAATTGACATTTTAGCATAATGAGTTATTACCTTTTTCTAAATCAAATACCAGCGATATTTAGAAAATACTAATTAGTAAAGAAAACAGAAGTTCTTGAACTCAGAGCTAAGTTGTACCTAATAATGGCAATTTCTCAGAAAAGATAGCTTTAAATGATTTTTAAAATATTGTAGGATTTTAATATTTTACCAAAATTATCTGTAATTCTCATGTGTAGAAGGTTCTGAAATAGAAATAAACATATTTTGGCAGTTATGTTTCAGTAAAAATGTAGATTGGGGGATGTGAATGATTATTCTAAACTTTAAATCCTAACCAGCCTCTCCGTTCAGGATATGACCATTACCCAGGAAACAGTGGGGATCACAATCATGGCATCTCTCCTTAAAACACAGAAGTTCCAAGGAGAGGAAACAGGGTTTACAAGTGGCCCTTGAAGACACTGAGTGCAACTCTGCTACATTCTAGTGGTGTGATGTTGGTTAAATTACACCATCTGTGAGCCTCCCCTTCTGTGGGTGTGGCACCTGGTGTTCATCCAGCAAGTTTTTATTGAGCACCTGCTTTATCCCATACGCAATAATAGCACTAGCAGAGTCTAGGCCAAAATGATGAGTAAAGCAGTCACTTCACCTGCCCTCCTGGGGTTTACAGTCTAGACGAAGAGACTGATGATTACTCCCTGTGATAAGTGTTCTGAAGGAAAAATGCAAGACACAGTGAGAGAGGGTAGCAGAAGAATCTGAACTAGACTTGGAAGCCAGGGGTCACTGAGGCTTCCCTGGAGTGTTGTACTAAGCTTTTCAGGGGGAGTGGGGGAGTAGGGAGGAGGCCAGGAGGGAGTGAGATGGGGAGAAAGGTGACCTGGTCAGAGAGGATAATATGTGCAAAATGCTCTAAGATGGGACTCTGTTATAGACATTTAGTGAATGACCAATTAAGGGTGAGGCTGCATCCTAAATGAGGGGAAAGCATTATTGTAGGTGCTAGAGTGATCCAAGTTGGGAATAATTTTAGTGTTCAGAAATAGAATACACAATTCCTAATAAATGAGTTAAACCAACATTGACTTAAAATCTTGCCTTGTAGATAATAACTATAGGAAGGAAAATAATATGTGTCAGACTACCAGTTATATAGCAGAATTTTCCAGTTTTATACCCAGATCTAGAGTTTTACATTCCTCCTGCTCTGCCCCAAGGAGCTCCCTGGGCTTCCCTTTACAGCCATCTCTGGGTGCTCAAGGACTGGGGTACCCTGCTCTGGTTGGCCTCAGGTAGACAGGTGCTTTTTTCTTGTTGACTTGCCCCACACTCTCCTCCTCCCCTCCCCCTCACACCAGCAAATGGCACCAGCAACTGCACCCTCCAAAGATGATATTTCAAATGCTGGGAGCCAGGAGAGAGTTTAGCTTTGCCTAGTGTGGCCTTAGGCCTCCCAAAACCTCAGATTCTTCCTCTGTACAATATGGAAAATTATAGGGCCTACCAGGTTTTCATGAGGCTTAAATGCAATAACGTGGGACTTGCACATAGTAAGCACTCATACATATTAGCTATTATTATCATTTATTATTTGTTTAGCAAAAACTAGTGAGACCATTCCAGTTGCCAGACATCATACTGCTTGCAGAAGAGAGAGAGATGAATATGAAACTTCATTGACCCTCACAAAGCTTCCAAATTAGGACAGAACAGCCACTAAACAACTCTAGTGCAAGGCTGAATGCTATCCTCTATGACAGTGGAATAAAAATAATATCATGGCTGCTATTTATTGTATATTTTATATTAGAGTCTTTTTTTGTATTAGATTCTTTACATATATTTTGACATTCTGTGGATAGCAGGAACTGGGGCTCAAAGAGATAAAGTCACTTGCCCAAGATCACATAGAGAGTTAGAGGCAAAGCTGGGAGTTAAGCCCACGTCTGCCTGGCTCTAGGGTCCAGTGCTGGGGGAATTCACTGCCAGCCAGAGCTATCAGAAAAGATGTCATGGAGGAGGTAGGATTTGAACTAGACTGGGTGAGATTTTGACAAATACAAGGTAAAGGTGGAAGGAGTATTCTAGGTCAAGGGTACTGTCTTAGGCTGGGTTCTCTAGAGAAGCAAAACCAGTAAAGTTTCCATATATAGAGAGAGAGAGATTTATATCAAGGAAATGGCTCACATGGTTGTAGTTGCTGGAAAATCCCAAGTCTGTGGGTCAGACTGAGGCTTCGCCTGGCTCACGTAGCTGCAGGGGCTGGCGAACCCATGATCAGCAGGTCAGACAGTAGGCCTTTGGCACACAGACTGCAGAGGCTGACAAATCCCAAGATCAGCAGACAAACTGCTAGCTCACGTCCCAAGAACCAGAGGTCAGATGGACAGGAGCCAGCTGCAGGATCCAGAGCAAGCAAAAGCCCAGGAGCCTTGCCAGGAAGTCCACCTATATTGGATGTAGGTCACACCCCCAAGGAAACCCCTTTCAGCTGATTGGCTCCTCACAGCAGATCCCATCATGGAGGTGATTATATCATTATACGACTGCCAAACTACATCATAACTGCCAAACCACTGAGAGTCGTGGTCCAGTCGACACACAACCTTAACAGTCACAGTACCATGTGAGCAAAGGCCCAGAAGTAGAAAAATCTGGACCTGTGTGCAATCTGAGAAGTTCAGGAGGAGCTGAGAGATGGTATGTGTCAGAAGTGACAAGTAAGACTGAAAAATTCCTATATTTCAGCCATGGGCTACCTTGATTGCTTGGCTGGAAAAAAGGATGTTTTATTTGGGAGGCCACAGGAAGCCAGGGAAGATTTTTTAGCACCAGTGTTCTTATTTATCCCCAATATCACGTATCAGAGTACTCAGCATATACAAGGCTTTCACTAAACATTTGATGCGTGAATGAATAATCCAAGCTTTAGAAAGATGAATGGATTGCAGAGAGCCTAGTGGCTGGAAGGCCAGTGAGGAGACTGTCACAGCCCTCCAAGCATGAGAAGGCTCGAACCTGAACCAATGTGGAGGCTGTAGGGTACAGGGCAGGAAGCTGTTTAAACAGATGATTTGAGAATCTTGGAAAGGAGAGTGATTCTGCAAAGAACATGTAATACTTTTATGATTAGAAAATAATTATTAGAAAAAGAAACAACAAATGTGGCTGCTCATACTCTTGTGATTTTGGCTTACTCTTGTGGAGACCAATTGCTTCTGGCGAGCTGGTGTTTTTCTATCCTGTATCCCTACTGCCTAGCCAAGAGCCTGCCATAGAATAGGCAGTGTTTGTGGAATTAATTGTTGAATGATTAATATGTTACCATTCTCTGTTTACTGGAATGGCATTATTAAGTCACCACTCAGCCTTTTCTTCTCCAAATTAAATAGCCCATATTATTTTAATTTATCCTGAAGCATTTTAAGCAGGCACCATTTGCCAAGCCTCGTGTATCTTTATGTGTTAAAGTGCTTTTTCTTCCCCAGGTTCAAGGGCAGACGGGACTTTTGAAGAGGATTCACAAATTGACATAGCTACAGTACAGGATATGCTTAGCAGCCACCATTACAAGTCATTCAAAGTCAGCATGATCCACAGACTACGATTCACAACCGATGTACAGTTAGGTAAGTGTGTGAACAGATGATGAACCGAACTCTCTGTATCAGCAGTCAATGTAGAAATAGGGAAAGAAACAACATACAACTTTTGTGTGACCTGAATGACTATAGGTAATTTGTTTTCAGAGAAAATGTTTAAACAATGAAATTTGAAGTACATCCTTTTTCCCACCTGAGTGCTCTCTCCTGTCCTCTTTTTTATGAAGCAGGAGATTGGAAATAGAACTAACTTAAGACTCTTTTCAAACGATTGACTTCTGTGAAGTTCCATAATTCTTTTCATTCTGTAATTCTCTTGAGTATTATCCTTAGAACCACTTTTTAATGTTGCCATTTGCCTTTTCTTCCTCCATGAACTCATTGCTTATTCATTCATGCCTTTACTCAGGCAGCTTTTTAATGATCTCAGGAGTTATATTTGAATCCTCCACCAGATAATCTGGAACTAACTTATTTTCAACTAATATTTGGGGTTAATTTGTTCCCATTAAATGCTGAATTTATGTTTTGGTTTAAACCTAACAGGAGTAGCGTAGTAGTCAACATGATATTAATACATTATCATCATCATCATAATAATGGCTTCCATTTATGAAGTATCTGCTATGTATTAGGCACTGTGTTAAGTGCTTTACAACTGTGCTAAATGTTATTTAACTACCCAAAAGGTAGGTATTTTTACTGTCCCCATGTAGCAGAGAAGGTAAATGAGATACAGAGAGGTGACATCTCATGCCCAAGCTCACACAACAGGTAGGTGGTTGTCTTAGTCATTTAGTGCTGCCATAACAGAAATACCACAAGTGGATGGTTTTAACGAAGAGAAGTTTATTTCTTCACAGTCAAAGTAGGCTAAAAGTCCAAATTCAGGGCATCAGCTCCAGGGGAAGTCTTTCTCTCTCTGTCGGCCTTCTCATCAGTGTTACCCCGGACTGGGAGCTTCTCGGCGCAGGGACCCCAGTCCAAAGGACACGCTCTGCTCCCAGCACTGCTTTCTTGATGGTATGAGGTCCCCCTGTCTCACTGCTCACTTCTGTCTTTTATATCTCAGAAGATTGCCTCAGGACACAATCCAGTCTTGTAGATCAGGTCCTGCCTTACTAACACAACTGCCACCCATCTTCCCTCATTAACATCATAGAGGCAGGTTTACAACATACAGGAAAATCACACAGTACCAGGAATCATGGCCTAGCCAAACTGATACACACATTTTGGGGGGGGACATAATTCAAACTATGACAGTGGTGGTGGTGTCAGGAACGAAACCCTGGTCTGACTTGACTTGAGTGCACCTGCTCTGAGTCCCCAGCCAGTAGGGGATAGGCAGTATAGGGTAGCACTTCGAGAACAGGCTCAGGAGTTAGAAGCCTAGGCTGAAACACCAGCTCGTTTATTAACTTTACTACCCTGGGCAAATAATTCAGAGCCTCAGTTTCCTCATCTGTAAAATGAAGATAATAATAGTCCCTATCTCATAGATAGGGTAATTACAAAGATGGAAATGTCACAACACATAACAAGTGCTCAGTAAATGGTAGCTGCTAGGATGATAGTGATTCTAACAGGATAGATAGATGAATTAGCTCCCGGAAACTTTGAACCTTTAGAAATGTCACTTTGAGGACTAAGGTGCACATGACCTAAGCTCTGGCATCTTCAGTCAGCTCATATGCATGCGAAAGCTAGACAATGAATAAAGAAGACCGAAGAATTGATGCTTTTGAATGATGGTGTTGGCGAAGAATATTGAATATACCATGGACTGCCAGAAGAACAAAAAAGTCTGCCTTGGAAGAGCTACAGCCAGAGTGCTCCTTAAGAAGCAAGGATGGTGAGACTTTGTCTCACATACTTTGGACATGTTATCGGGAGGAACCGTCCCTGGAGAAGGACATCATGCTTGGTAAGGTGGAGGGTCAGTGAAGAAGAGGAAGACCCTCAACGAGATGGATTGACATAGTGGCTGCAACAGTGGGCTCAAACATAGTAACGATTGTGAGGATGTTGCAGAACCGAGCAGTGTTTCATTCTGTTGTTCATAGGGTTTCTATGAGTCAGAACCAACTTGACAGTACCTAACAACAACTTTGAACGAAAACACAGGGCTCACCTTTTATTCCTCTCTATACGTATTCCTTTCCTCTCCTCTCACAAAGAACCCTGAACATCTAAAATGGTAAAAATTGCATATTTCACGTTGATTCTTAAAACACAAAGTTATTCAGGTTGTTCTTCCTGGAGATACTTTTCCTGGTGTCTATCATAGAAATAAAAATAATAAATCTCAAAAAGAAGTCAGACACAAAAGTACATACTGTATGATTCTACTTACATAACGTTCAGAAGCAGACGAAAATAATCTATAAGGTAAAAAGTAAAAAGCATGGCTTCTGGAGGTCAGAGGGCACTAGTGTCTGGATAGCAGCTTCTGGGAGTTGGATTAGGTTCTACTTCTTTTCTTTTTTAATTCATTCACTCATTTATTAATCAGTCCTTTTAAAGATTTGTGTGTGTGTGTGTGTACTTTAGGTGAACATTTACAGCTCAAGTTAATTTCTCATTCAAAAATCTATACACATATTGTTTTGTGACATTGGTTGCAATCTCCACAATGTGACAGCATACTCCCTGTTTCCACCCTGGGTAACCTGTGTCCATTCGACCAGTTCCTGTCCCTTCCTGCCTTCTCATCTTGCTTTTGGACAGGAGCTGCCCATTTGGTCTCATGTATTTGGTTGAACTAAGAAGCACGTTCCTCACTTGTGTTATTTTTTGTTTTATAGGCCTGTCTATATCTGAAGAGTGGGCTTCAGAAAGGGTTTCAGTTCTGTGTTAACAGAGCATCCAGGGCCATAGTTTCGGGGGTTCCTCCAATCAGACCGTTAAGTCTGGTCGTCTTACATGAATTTGAGTTCTGTTCTACATTTTTCTCCTGCTCTGTCCAGGACTTTCTGTTGTGTTCCCTGTCAGAGCGGTCATTGGTGGTAGCCAGGCACCATCTAGTTCTTCTGGTCTCCATCTGGTGGAGTCTCTGGTTTAGGTTCTATTTCTTGATCTAGGTGTTTATTATGTGAGTATGTATATTTTGTGGAAAATTCATCGAGTTATATATATATATACTATATATATAAAACTATATATATATTTATATATATATACTGTTGCGATGTGTGCACTTTCTGTGTATGTATTATGTTTTCAGTAAAAAGTTTACTAAAATAATAATGCTACCCAGACATCCAGTTTGTGTTTGCCTGCAGTACTTTCCCAGCAACAAACGGTCTTGCTTTTTTGTGAGCAAGGCTCGTTTTAGGAAGCCCAATAAGTGGCTAGACTGCAGTCGAGACAAAGGCCCAAGGTGGGGATTTTCCCGGGTGAGCATACAGCAAATCCACCCCTGTCATTCCCCGGAGGTGAAAAGCAAAGCCTTGGAAAGATAACCAACATTGTGGACTTCTTCTCCCATTTTTCCAAAGGCAAAACATTAAACTAGTTCATCAGAGTCTGACATACATATTAAAAGGAAAAAGTTCACCACAGGATCTGTGGAAAGAGCCCAAGCTCTGGAATCAGGCAAGACTAGATTCAAATCCCAGCTTTACCTCTTACCTGCAGTGTCACCTTGGGCAAGTCCCTTCCCTTTCAGTCTTCGTGTTTGTCATTTATAAAATGGAAATTAAAATGTTTACCTTTGAGGATTGTATGAATCATAAAAGTGTCTGCCCTATAGAAGTCATATATTCTAAATGGTAGCTTATATTAGTCTTGCTATCATTGTTGTTACTATTTATTTTGCCTATTGCCTTCTCTCCTCATCCACCATCTTAAAAGTATTTAACCAGATTACTGAGATTAGCTGGTGGCTCTCTGGGCAAAGTTTCACTTGTAGCCACATGGAGACTTGTCAGGAAGAAATGGATGATGAGAGTGATGCAAACATCTCTCCCTAGAGCAGTGGTTCTCAGAGGTGGGGGTGACTGGAGGCTAGGTCCCAGACACCTCTGGAACGCTTCTAGCAGCACACGTGGTACCCTCTGGTGGAGAGCTACAGCCCTGAGGAGCTTCTGAAACACACTGCCAGAACATTTGTTTCTATAAATGAATCCAAGTTCAGTCTTTAGCATTATAAAAAACTCCGTTGAGTAGTCACAAAGAATTGTGTGACACTCACATAAGCTGTGTCTGTGAATATTGTATTATGCAGTGAATAAATAAGCTCATCCTCCCTTCCCTTGTAGAGGAGATCAGATGTGTAACTTCAGACCCTTTCTCCCTCCTTGCAAAGCAGATGATAGTACCCCTTCATTCTAACAAAAATAATTTAAAAAAAAAAAAAAAAAACACCTGCACACACCCATCCAGAAATTCTTTCCTCTGAAACATAATTTTCCACAAAGTGCAGGGCAGCAAACAGCATACTCTTTATGAGAATTCAAGTGATCTTCTGGATTCTGAGATCAGTGAATAATTTATTTTATTTCAACTGACTAGTCAGGTACTTCAGATCTTTCCTGACACTGATGGATGGTCTCCTCTGCTCGTCCATCCTGTGTCAGTCAGAAGCAGAGATTTCACTTGTCCCCTGTGGCAAGTTCTTCTAAGTGGTAAGTGTCTGTGTGTGGCATTTACCCAGCAGCCCTGTTGATTTCACAGAACACTACCCGTCTCCTCTGAGTTTGTGGTACTACATAAGAGCACGCAGCAGAGCACCGGAATTCCCAAGCCTTACAGTGCCATTACAGCTGCATGTCTTCTGATGGGGTAGTTGTGTCTGATGCCCCAATTTTACCATCTGCCATTTGTTTCTGAGAAAGTCGGGATGAGAGACTCAAACTTTGTTCTGCAAGACCCAAACGTAAACCCATCTTCTGCCGTACTTTCATATGACTGAAAACTCTATTAATGAAACCTGTGGCAAATATCTGATGTTCTAAAATAATATTAAGAAGAATTGTAATTTTTAAAGGTAGTTATCTTAGTCATCTAGTGCTGTCATAACAGAAATACCACAAGTGGATGGCTTTAACAAAGAGAAATTTATTTTCTCACAGTCTAGTAGTCTAGAAGTCCAAATTCAAGGCATCAGCTCCAGGGCAAGGCTTTCTCTCTCTGTCGGCCTTCTCATCAAGCTTCCCTTGGTCTGGGAGCATCTCAGCACAGGAACCTCAGGTCCAAAGGACACGCTCTGCTCCCAGCGCTGCTTTCTTGGTGTTATGAGGTCCCCACCTCTCTGCTTGCTTCCCTTTCCTTTTATCTATTGTAAGATAAAAGTTGGTGCAGGCCGCACCCCAGGGAAACTCCCTTTACATTGGATCAGGGATGTGACCTTAGTAAGGGTATTACAATCCCACCCTAATCCTCTTTAACATAAATTACAATCACAAAATGGAGGACAACCACACGATACTGGGAATCATGGCCCAGCCAAATTGATTCACACATTTTTGGGGGGACATAATTCAATCCATGACAGTAGTTATTGTTTATCAAGCGCTTACTGTGTGCCAGGCACTTTCCTGATTGCTTTCTTTGTGTGCATGGTCTCCTATAATCATAGCACTATTATTAGATAGGTACTGATACTATTTCCATTTTATATATGAGGAAACTGGGTGTATAGGGAAGAAACTAGTAAGTAGTGAAGCTGTGATCAGAACACCAGAGTGTCTGAGACTTAAATCTAGCACCTACTATATTATTCCTTGAATACAAATCACCATTGTACTGCATATTACTCTTTAGCTCTATAGCAGTTCACAGTATACAGAGAACTTTCAATCCTGTTACCTTATATAACCCACACAGCACGTTGTTGTTATTCCCATTTCACGGCAGAGAAAACTAAGATTTGGAGGAGTTAATGAGATAATGTTTACTGGCACAAAACTACTAATGTAGTATTATTAACTCCCTTCCCTCCTCCTCAGCCATTAGGATCTATAGTGGGATATCCAGTGCCAGCAGTAGAACTGGTACTGAAACCCGATCCCATACCTTCTGTCACACCACCGGTGCCTTAATCACTAATAACTTGCCTTCACAAAGAAAGTGATTACCTTTAGTTTGCCAGTTCAAAAAATTCTGCATATCCCTCTCTTCCCTACCTAACACTTGGATATCCCATGGAAATGTAGCATGTGTACTGCTGCTCCCTCCTCCCATTCCCCTTTAGACTTTGTTAATCAATCACTGCACTTCTTCCCTCTGGTCCTAGACCGCACCACAGAATGCTTTCCAACATACCCAATGAATGACTCCTACCAGTCAACTGGAGTTGGTACTTAAGTTGAAATCTATTCGCCATCCCTGCTCTGCCAGCCTGGAAAGCTTACCAAACAAAGCCATCGTGCCTGACCATTTCTGTATTTTTCTACAGTATTCTTGGACTGGTTCATCTTGTCTGTGTCTCCTCTGTGTTGGGCCTAAAAGTACAGTTGCTGTTCAATTGTATATCTTGTTTGAACTTATACCAAATTGAAGTTATTTCCATTAAACTTGATTTCACTTATGCCTGTGTACCTGACCACTGGAGAGAGGCAAGGGCACAGAGACAGGGATGCTACCCAGACATGCCGAGACTGGCAGGGGGCGTGGGTTTGGGGAAAATTGAGACAAAAAAGGTCAGATGGTAAATGCCAGCCATGACCTAGGAAGCCTATAATATACTATCGAAAGTATTTGTTGTCTGGCTGAAAGCTGAATTACAGACCCACCCTTTTGAGAATTCCTGCTAATAACCCGGAGTTGCTGATGACAGTGTGTCAGTTTCCTCAGGTGGCTGGCATGGTGGAATCAGTGGGAGTACAAGGAGTACAATATGTGAGAGTTCATCAAAGGTTCTGTATTCTTTTTATCACTTCCTCATCCTTGGCACTGATATCTAACAGTATTCCAAAGCCTGAACATGAAGTGGATCTGATTTTTCTACATTCTACAAACAACATTATGAATTCTCATAAAAGACAGCATTACTGCTTCCTAACTGGCCTTGTAAGCTCACCTGAGGTATCCATTTACCTAGAGAGTATTTAGTGTGGGAATCTAACTACGTCAGTACCTCCCTGTAACTGCCTTCTCTTCAGAAGAGAGCTTAGCCCACGTCCAAAGACAAATATTACTGAGATGAAACTGTCTCAGCTCTTATATAGTGAGCGCCAACCTTGTGCTGTGCTGAGAGCTGCTTTACCTTCTTGGTCTCATTCACGTTCCGGCTGTCCCTTAGTTTTCATTCCAAGGATAGTGTTCTAGTCAGGTACACTCAGACTTGTCGCTGAGTCTGTTAATGTCCACACATTGGACCTGGCAGCTTTTAGTTGTGGCTCCCAAACAGTTTTGGTTGGTTAGCCCCTTGAATGGAACCAGTGATCCTAGGATTCAAGACCCCACTTGCTTTGGGTCTCAGTTGCAACCCAAAATATGATTTTTTTTCACCTGCTTTAAGGTCCCTACAACATTGCTGGAGGCAGTGCTTTGTATACTGTAATGTCTTTGGTCAATGTATGTATACACCTACTACATAAACATGAAAATGCATTGTGAAGCAGGAGAGCTGGTTTGTTTAAGCCCTGGACTGATATTGTGGGAATGTGAATTATGGTCACAGCTCTGTCATTAATGGGTGACATTAGACAAGTCATATCCCTACCCTGAGCCTCAATTTCTTCATATGGAGAATGAAACCCCAGACTAGGTGATCTCTAAGGTCTCATTAAGCCCAAACAGCCTATGTGTCTGATCCTGTGTGTAAATTCAGACAAGTTACAAAGACTTCCCTGACTGCTCTGTGGATGCTATCGATTGGCTGTGTATATTCAGCAAAATCCACTCTGGCAAAGAGTTCTTCAGTGACACTCCCAGGGGCTTTTCCAGGCTTTCGTAGGCTCTAGGTAACCTGAAGACAAGAGGATTGCAGACTTTTATAAAAAGCTACTCCAGGATTTAACAGCAGTGGAGCTTTTGTAGTCTTAGATTCAAAGTTGGAAAAAATTGATGAATGAACCACAGCTCATGATGTCTGAGCAAATAAACAATAGCTCAGGAAATACACTGAGGCAGGGAATGTTATATGTCCTAATCTTTGCTAAACAGGTGTTTTAGTCTCCTAGAGGGGTATTGCAAGTGTGTATTAGGGGAAATTGTACCTCCTGAGTGTCGCACATTCTCTCCAAGGACAGTAAGAACAGCCGGAGGGTCGGAACACACACACAGATAGAGCTGTGCTTCATTCCAGCTGTGCAGTTTACTAACTTGATTCACCCTGGGAAAATACTTCACCTTCCTGGGGTTTATCTTTAATAATAATTTTAGTAGTAATTGAGCCCTTATTATGTGCCAGGCAGTGTGCTGTGTTTTTCACATACTGTGCCATTCCATCCTCATGACACCCTGGGAGTTGGTACTGTTGTTTACCCCCATTTTACAAGGGAGGAAGCTCAGGCTCACAGAGGGGGAAGTAATTTTGCCCAGGATAACACCTGTGGGAATGTGCCAACAAAGAGACTTCACTGGATTGAGGTTCCCTAACACAAATGTTACTACAACTCCAGTTATGAGATTGTTTCTCCTGTTGTTGAATTGAACTCTTTGAGGCTGCAGGGAAGGTGTATGCCCAATGATATTTGGTGGTGGGAGGTTATTGCAAGGATTCATGGAGTTAAGGGCACTGTTCTCCCCAGCTGGATAGTCGTTCTGGATCCTGGTACTTCCAGGACTGGAGTATAGAGCAGGTCTCAGGGTGAATTCCCCTTCACTCCCAGACTAGGGCCAGTCAGGTTCCTTGTTCACATCCCTCTCGTAGCTCCCTGAGCTGCCCAGTCCTCACCTTTGTCACTAGGTCTGTCTCACACTGTTACATCCCTTAGCCCAGTGCCTGACTCAGAATAATAATGATTGGAAGTAGTCGTATTAGTCATTAGCCATGTGTTAGTCACTATTCCAAGCACTTCTACATGCCTTATTCCACTTAATCCTCGCAACAACCCCATGAGTTAGATACTATTATCATCTCCATTTTGGAGGAACTTGCCCAAAGTCACTAGCTAGGAAGTAGCAAAGCAGAGATTTGAACTCAGGACTGTCTGACTCCAAAGCTCCCATCCCTAACCTGTCTGCAAGGTTGTTGTTGTTAGGTGCCTTCGAGTTGGTTCCAACTCTTAGAGACCCTGTGTACAGCAGAACAAAACACAGCCCAGTGCTAATCCATTCTGACGATCGTTGCTGTGTTTGAGCCCATTGTTGCTGCCACTGTGTCAGTCTATCTCATTGAGGATCTTCCTCTTTTTTGCTGACCCTCTTCTTTAAGGAGCCCTGGTGGTGCAGTGGTTAAGAGCTCAGGCTGCTAACCCAAAGGTTGGCAGTTCGAATCCACCAGCCGTTCCTTGGAAACGCTATAGGGTAGTTCTACTCTGCCCTGTAGGGTCGCTGTGAGTCGGGATCAACTCGATGGCAACAGGTTTGGTTTGGTTTGGTTTTTGGTTTCTACTTTACTAAGCACGATATCCTTCTCCGGGCATTGGTCCCTCCTGATAATATGTCCAACATATGAAAGACGAAGTCTCACCATCCTTGCTTCTAAGGAGCATTCTGGCAGTATTTCTTGTAAGACAGGTTTGTTCATTCTTCTGGCAGTCCATGGTATATTCAGTATTCTTCGCCAGCACCATAATTCAAAGGCATAAATTCTTTGGTTTTCCTTATTCATTGTCCAGCTTTCGCATGCATATGAGGTAATTGAAAACACCATGGCTTGGGTCAGGTGCACCTTCGTCCTCAAAGTGACATCTTTCCTTTTTAGCTCTGCACTACTGCCTTTAAATGTAAAATGGGTTAATAATGCATTACTGAAGGAGCCCTGGTGGCACAGTAGTTAAGCACTCAGCTGCTAACGGAAAGGTTGGCAGTTTGAACCCACCAGCCATTCCCCAGGAATTGACTTGATGGCACACAACAACACATGACTGACAGAGGTGTTGTAAGCTCTCAATAAGTCACTGTTCACGAAAGTACCTAACTTAGGGCCCTGTTTTAGCAGAAGATGATACACAGTGCTAGTTTCCTTCCATGGAAATCTTTTGGTTAGTTAAAACAGACAAGGTTCTACTTGTGGTAATTCTAAAGCCTTGGACAAATAGATTCCCCAGAGAGTTGTATACACGTTAGAGTTGCATTTTTATTTATTTTGAGCTGTCTTGTTAAGGAAGGATATATATGCTGGTGTTGATGTAGGACAGCAGTCAGGCAGTGTTTTCTGCCTTTGTCAGCTGGTGTGATAGTTTGCTTCCAGTGAAGTTTGACTCACTGTATCAGGAAGCTGTCAGAAGTGGGAGCATGAAAAGGTCCTGACAATAGCTGTGGATAAGTGGTTAGGGGAGGAAAGCTGGGAAAGGAGACAGATGGCCTCCTTTGTTTCCAAGGGATGGGACCGACTGACCCTGGCCTCTCCAGGTGAGCCCTTATGCTCTTCCCTTCCTCACCTGACATAGGTGGTAGGGTAGAACCTGCTGGTCAGCATTTTTGAGAGTGGCACCAAGAAGGGTATAACGCAGATCACGGGAGCCCTTCCCAGCAGCTCAGCTCCTTGGGCACTTAAGAACTGTTTGATGGAAGTATGAAAGTCATCTTCAACCTTAGGATCACTTTTCATGATTATCAGTTATACCATACTCCGTTCCCCATGTTTTAAAAATTGGGAAGGCGTACTGAGTTCTAAAGTAGAAAACAAACACACAAAAATGTCAACTTTTAAAATGATCTTTGTTTTTTATTTTTGGTGAGAATTTTGTTTGTTTTGGAAAGATCCAGAAAAGTCCAAGGAAGATTGTAATTTCACTAACCAGAATGGACCACTGTTAAGCCAGTTTAGAATATACCCTTCCAGTCTTTTCTAGAAATACTTTTTTCCATAACTGAATCCTTTCCTTTTCACTTAGTATTGTGTCATGAGAATTTTTCTAAGCCAAAAATTTCTCACACATAATTTTTCATCATTCTACTGTATTTCATCACGGATAGATGAGCTATTCCTCTATTGTTGGTCATTTAAGTTGGGGAAATGTAAACTTAACAAAAGCCAGCTTCCCTTGTTTCCTGGTAATAAGTTAATAATTTGAATGACTTAAAAATAGTTCATGGTGACACTTCAGCCAGTGCCTCTGCCTTTCCTTCAGTGACTCTACACAAAAACTTTAGCCAAAGAAATTAATACCATGCTCAGTGGTCAGAAATAGGAATAATGGTTGGATTTCATGCTCCAATTTGCCATATATGAACAAAATAGATAGGTACATTTGCACAGTTTAGCATTTATTTGTTCGTTGATGGAAATTGAGAGAGGTGACTAAAGACTGCTGTGGACAGGATTCCTGATTACATCCTTTTTTTATATCATTTCATTTTTTGTCATTGAGAATATGCACAGCAAAACATACACCAATTCAAGAGGTTTTACATGTACAATTCAGTAACATTGTTTACATTCTTTGAGTTCTGCAACCATTCTCACCCTCCTTTTCTGAGTTGTTCCTCCCCCATTAGCATAAGCTCTCTGGCCCCTAAAGTTCCTATCTAATCTTTCAAGTTGTTATTGTCAATTTGATGCCATATAGATCATTCTGAAAAGAGCGTAATGCTCAAGGCAGACATTCTTTACTAGTTAAACTATTGTTTGGTTTTAAGAAGACTTCAGGGGATATTTTTGGTTTAAGGTTTAAAGATTATCTCAGAACAATAGTTTCAGGGGTTCATCCAGCTTTCATGGCTCCAGAGAGTCTAGAGTACCTGAGAATTGAAATTCTGTTCTGCATTTTCCCCCTTTTGATCAGGATTTTTCTGTAGAATCTTTGATCAAAATGTTCAGTAATGGTAGCCGGGTACCATCCACTTCTTCTGGTCTCATGGCAAAGGAGACAGTTGTTCATGGAGGCAATTAGCCACACATTCTGTATCCTCCTCCTATTTCTGACTGTCCTTCTTCTTCTTTTGCTCCAGGTCAATAGAGACCAGTTGTCATGCCTTGAATGGCTATTTGCAAGCCTTTAAAACTCTAGGCACTACGCAACGAACTAGGAGGTAAAGCAGAAGCACTAAAAATGTTATTAGGCCAATTAACTGGTATGTCCCATGAAACCATGACCCTAAACCTCCAAACCAAGGAACTAAATCCCATGAAGTTTTTTTGTTGTATGTAAGCAGCCTCAGCTGTTACTCTTTTTTTTAATTTGTCACTGTTGTAAATATATCTGTCACACAACTTCTGCCAATTCAAGTTTTTATAGGTGTACAACTTATTGACAGCACTTACAATAATCAGCTGTTCAGCCCTACCCTTAATGCAGTTTTTCCATCACCATAAACTGAAACTTAGCACTCCATAAACAATAACCCCACTTTGCTCCCTCCCTCCCACTCCTGGTAACCACTAATAAAACTTTGGTCTCTGTACATCTGCCTTTTCTTGTCTTTTTATGTAAGTGAGGTCATACAATATTTGTTCTTCTGTGATTGACTTATTTCACTCTGCATAATGTCTTGAAGCTCCATCCATATTGTAGCATGTATCAAGTCTTCATTTCTCCTACTGGCTGAGTAGTATTTCATTGTATATATGTACCACATTTTGTTTATCCATCTGTTGATAGGCATTTAGGTTGTTTCCACCTTTTGGGTACTGCGAATAGTGCTGCAGTGAATATTACTGTACAAGTATCTGTTTGAGTCTCTGCTTTCAAGACTTTCGGGTATATACCTAGGAGTGGAATTGCTGGCTTATACAGTAGTTGTATTTTTAGTTTTTTGAGGAATTACCACACTGTTTTCCACAACAGCTGTACCATTTTGCATTCCGCTATGTCCTCTTGATTCAAATGGAGGATGAGGCCATGTGGAGCAGTGAAAAGAACCAGGACTTAGGAACCAAGTAACTCTGGGTTTGAAAAATGCTTCCCCACTTAAAAGCTCCCTGACCTTGGATAAGCAACTTCACCTCTCCTAGGGTGTGTTATATAAAGCACCTCGTGCAGTTCTTGCAGAATAGTGTAGTCACTGAGAGGACATATTCTGGAACCAGACTTCCTAGGTTCAAATTCCAGCTTTGCCACTTATTAGCTGTATGATTTTGGGCAAGTTAACTTAACCTTCCTGTGTTTCAGTTTCCTTATCTGTAAAATAGAGATAAACATAGTAATGAACATCGTAAGTTTGTTATGAAATTTGAATTAATGTACACAGAGGATGTCTAACCGTGCCAGCACATAGTTGGTGGCAGTTAATGTTAGTTGTGGTGTTGATGGTGGTTAAGACTGTAGGTGCTCAATAAGTGGTAATTATAATTGGCACAATACCTGTTGGGCCCAAGGAGGAGATTGCAACAAATGATTCTTGGTGCTTGCATCTATTGAAGCAAGAACAGCAGAGAGCCTCCTCCTAGGGTTTCACCTTTTCTCTTTTTGGTGGCCTTGGCCTTGAGGAAATGATCCACAGGAACATGCATTCAGTGCCCTCTTCTCTCTGTGATCCACCATCTCAGGGAGATGATGCTGTTTCTGGCCTCCTAACGGTTCATTCCCCTCAGCTATTAGCAGTAGAGAAACAGCAGTGACAAGTGGATCACAGCTGCTACTGCTTGACATCCCCACTTAAGACTCCACCAGCTTGGTTTCCACACCCTTTCTTTCGTCTCCTTCTCCTCCCTTCATCCCTATGGTGACACCCCAGGATCCTCTCTGAGTCTCCCTCATTCCCCACATCCTGTCATTTGCCTAGTCCTAGTACTTCTGCCTTTAACGTGCTTCCTCCCCACCCCTTCCCGTCCTTCCCCTTGGCCAGAGACACCAATCTTCTAACTGGTCTCCCCTCTACCAGGATGCCTCCTTCTTCCAACCAAGAAGGAAACCTAGGACTCCCAGGCCAGGGACAGAAGAAGTCTCTGTTTGCTTCCAGGCTAGATTCTGCAGACTGTCTCAGGCCTCCTGGACTGAAAGTTGAAAGCGGCTGTTTGTCCCGCAGGAGCAAAGAGGCTTCCGTGGGGCCACGTGCTCTGCTTTAAGAAACTGCGACTCACACATATATTTCAAGTAGGGTGAGATTATTTAATGTACAAAAGGATTGTTCCCATCAGGGAAGATTCCCCTCCAGATTCCTTTAAATAGTGACTCCTTTAGGCAGGTGAGTGTTTTACAGATCATTAACTGCTTGACTGAAAGCCTGCAGGGCAGAGAAACTTAAAACTAAAGTGTGGGAAGCCCCTGCCAATCAATCCAGAATGAAGATAAACTATCTCTGGAACTAGAAGTCAATGGGAAAATGTGATTTGATTCAGAAAAAATCTGATATTACACGCGACTTTTTTGGAACATGCCTGTTGTTTAAATGGTGTTACACCTGTCTGCCCCTTCCTGTCCTCCAGCTCCTCCCCATCTTGAACCTAATGCATTCATTCCCACATCTTCATTCCCAAGCCCCAGACTTGGGGTTCCCCTGTATGAATAGTGGCTGCGCAGTAACCCCAGGAAAGGGCGTCATTGGGAAAGTGTTCTTGTGGCCGTGCAGAGCTTAGGCAGTTGATGCAGAGATACAGCCCATAATGGATGAACTATACAGTAACAATTTGCAGATAAAAATAATAGAAGTTAAAGTGTACTTTACATGATAAAAGAAAGATGAAAGAGGACTAGAGTCTGTTACATCTGAGATGGTTACAAAAGTCCTGCTTTGTGAAGTAGGCTCTGTTGAAAAGATTGATGCAGTGGGGAGTGACCTTGGCTTGGAGCAGGAGCTGGTGATGTATGTATGAGCATCCTTCTGCTAAATGGACCCAGATTTGTAGCACTAATATACATGGGAGCCCAGAACCAAACTCAGTACGGCAATAAATCAACAGCCACTTTGGGTGTCATTTCTGGTTTATATTCCACTATTGTTCTATCACTTCAATTCATGTCACTATCATCTTTTCATCTGGAACAGTTTTATATAATTTTCCAGTGGAGTTACCTGACAAATCCTATCAAATTAACAAGGTACATTAACAATATTGACTGACTGCGGCTTCAGGAGTTGCAGGGCCATAGAAGAAAATTTTAAAACCGTGTCTCCCTGGTGATGATTTCCCCCCTCTTTCTTTCTGAGAAAGGAATGTGGAGCAGGGTTTATTTCCAATAAGACATATGCACATTTATTTTGCTCTGCTCATTTTGACTTCTATAAATGTCAAAATAAGCTGAAGAAGGAAGGAAAAAAAACATGCACACACACACACAGATGCTACCAACAACCATGGCTTAAGTACTTTTCTTCCTTTCAGGGAACTCTAGAAATGCCCAGATCTTTAACAGTTAATGACCAAATTGGAAGGAAGGGTGTAACTGTGTAGTTGTAATCTATTTTAAGTGAAATGAAATAAAATTGGTCTCCTGGTACATTCTCACCCTCCTGAAATCATCTAGACCTGCACATCCAGAATCCATTGAACTTATGACATTATGCCTAATTGAAATATGGTGTACCTGAAATATGTCTAATGAAAAATTCCAGCATTCGATTAATAAAAAACTGCCGATTGTTCGTCTTTACCCAAGAGCGCACAGTAATGACCAGGGTTAAGCAACCATCACTACATTCTCTCCTCTGGAGACAACCGGGGAGTCTCTGCTGTAGTCTGTCTTACACAGTCTTCTGCCTTGGTCTAATGGTAATTTGGGATTTATTTATTCATAAAATACAATAAAAATGAATGGAGTATGTAGCAGACGTAATCATTAGGATTCTGTATTTGTTTTCTTTTTTAATTTTAAATTTGCTGTCAGGTTATGGTTATTAGGTGTTTTGTTTTTTTAATTGAGCTGTTTTATCTGCACTTGACTTGCTAGATTTTTTCACACTTTATGCAGATATTTCTGAGTATTATTAAAAAGATTCATAGCATGAAATATCCTAATTTTGATTCTTTTCTGTTACAGTATGTACATTTTCTTATTTTAATTATTTCTTATATCCTTACTTCATTTTGCTTTTTTCACTTTGACCCTGGCCTTTAAACTATGGCCTAAAAATGTAATTACGTTTAAGGTTCCATATGGGGCTCACTCTGCAAGGTATTGTGAAGGTTTTTGTCTCACTTCATAAACAGATTCCTCAGTTTTCAGCAAGAGAGAGAATGAGAGAGCGTCTGGCCTAGCTGGTGTGTGTCAGGCTGTAGTACCGGGAGAGCAAATGCGGTGCATTTCCCAGGTATCCCAGGACACCTTCCATCCCTGGTGTTACCTTTGTTCTGCTGACACTTTTACTCCCAGGCACTGCACAACATGACTGAAAATACATCCTGAAGTGCCAGTGTTTAACATTCTGGATTCCTGGTATAAAGTCTTCGTTGCATAAAGGTCGCACCCAGCGCTAAGTCTCTCCCTCAGCAGAGAAGCAATGACCTCCAAGACATGAACTTGGAAGGCTGTTTGTAAAGGACCCCTTGATCCTCTTGCAACTTCCTTTAAATGTCTCTTGGATAATTATTTCGAGTCAAAAAAAGGAAGAGATAGATTTTTCCTATTCTTAGTGTGTAAGGTTTTTCCAGATCAGAAACTCTTCCTCAGTAGCTTAGCTCTTTAGGCATAGGTAATATTACAAATTTTATAAATTTATCTCTTCAACTCAGAACTTCTTTAAGAAAAAAAAAAACTGATCAAAATTGCTTTTTAAACGAATCTTGTCATTTACTTCATTACAGCATGAAGGTATGAAGGTAACCTCTATATTGTATCTGTATTTTATCTAAGAAGGTGTGTGTTAATACCTTTTTATATATTTTTTTTGTTTCCCCCCAACTCCCTCATCCAGAAGACCAAACTACAACTTCTTGGTGCCATTTAGAGTCTCCTGTGTTTGTTTTAAGAAGACTATGACATTCTCCAGAGTCCTAAGAGAATACTCATGTTCATCCAATGTAGGATTCGTAAAGTTGGTCAAATTATTACACTGAAAACACTCACATCTTCCACTTTTGTGACTTCTTTTTTGTCCTCCCCTTGGCCTTACAGGTATCTCTGGAGACAAGGTAGAGATAGATCCTGTTACGAATCAGAAAGCCAGCACTAAGTTTTGGATTAAGCAGAAACCCATCTCAATCGATTCTGACCTGCTCTGTGCCTGTGACCTTGCTGAAGAAAAAAGCCCCAGTGAGTAGTCCCTTTTATTTATGTCTCCTTTCTCTCTTTCCCCTCTCTTCCCCTCTGTGTGCTGGGTGCCAGGAGAATATATTGCCACCGTGTCCTTTTTTCCTTGGGTCTGTTTAATTCATTACCAGAAATTTCTTTTAATCAAACGGGATTGTACTGTGCGCAGAGCCTGACACGAGCCTCCATCCTGTTCTGTCTTGATACCAGCAGAGAACTTCACAGCCCCCACTCCTGACCTCAGCAGGCCTTCCCAGGGGACTGTGGGTAAGGGGGCAGATTCCTGCTGGGAACTTGCACCCATCAGAACTCTCATTTCACTTTGTGCTCCCTTCCCCTTCTCATTTGGGGTACTTGACCAGTCAGACCTGGGCTTGCCTTCCTTCTATGACAAATCAAGGGAAGCTAGGGAATTTCTCATGGCAGCTGAAGACTAGATTTAGGTATCCATCATGCTGGAAGTGTCAGCACTCCCCAGATTATTGGCAGCTGCATGACCTCCCACCTCGTAATTAAACTCCTTCCTGGTCCTACAGAAGAGATTGCTGCTGGGTTGGCGTTCCTCTGCTTAAATTATCAAAGTGGATAGTCTGGTTGTATGTTTTGGCATTTTATATTTTTGCAGTTAAGTAATTGAGCTTAGCATTTAGATTAACCGTTTTTAGGACTCTAGTCCTGTCAGGGGTCAGAAAGAACACACAGATCACACTGAAATTTCTCCATGGAGGAAAAAGCTTAAACTATAAAAGGATTCATTAACTGCCTAGAGAAGGCTTTTAAGACAATGGTTCCCAAACCCTGGTACACACCAGCATTACCTGCGGAGCCTATTTAAAATGCAGTTACCCTGAGTCTACGCCAGTAGATTCTGATTTAGTAACTTGGGGTAGGGCCCGAGTTTCTAATTTTTTTAATCCCCCTATGTTACGATGTTTACTAAATTTGAGAACATATGTTATAAGGAATTACATATTCAAACAATAAGATGGGTAAAGGCCAGCAAGTGCTTATAATGTGGTTCAAATCTTTGAGGAGCCTAAGGAGCACTGAGCTCCTAAAAGGGGCTTGCAGATGGGGACATGTCATATTGCCTCATTTATGAGTGGGTGTTTAATTTTTTTGTCAAATCCAGCTGTGCTTGGCTATTTATTCTCCTTTCAACTCAGCCTCTAGCTTGGCAAGAAGGGAGAACTCAGTGGTACAGGGCAGGTCAGGAGAAGCTGTCCCCAGCCCCTTGCCACCACTGCTGTCATCCCATTGCGGCCTCTGGGTCTGCACGATGGCTGCTAAAAGAAGCTGGTGATAAAATTGCCTGCTGCTCTGAGGCCCTTGCCCCACATCTGCTGGATTCCCTCTGCCTTTGGATAAACATCTTCTTCCTAATCCCTTTCGCTCTAGCCTGTCAGCCAATAAAGATGTCATTATTCTAGCATCTTTCTTCCAAAAACTCAGGATGCTTTGAAAAGTAACATTTTATAAATTCTCCTTTGTCTCTGAAAAATGAAAGGCAATCACTTACACATTGCATAGAGAGAGAAGCTAGAATGGAAAGGCTAGGGAAATCACTAGAAGCAAGATTCAGATTTCCCTTCTAACACCAAGACTCACTCTGTGCCACGGAGGGCTACGATTCAGGCACTGAAAGGTGAAGGATGTAACACACCTCACCTTGTAGGGGGCAAAGAAAAGATTCACAGCCACCCACTTCCCAGTTGCTTCATGGGGTCATCTGTGTGAGTGAGACCCAAGTTCCAGGCACTGGGATACACTGGCAAATAGCAGATATGAGCCCCACCATTTCAGTGTTAAAAATCCAGAAACAGACTCTTTTGTCTTACTTTCAGACCTATAGAATGGTCCCATGTAAAAAATGCAGATGTGGATCCTACAGAGGTTTCCTCCTCTCTCATTTTGGCTCCAGAGATCTAGAAATTGTGATGATTTCCGAAACAAGAGGATCATTGCCCTAGTAAAACAATTCCTAAGCCCCAGTCACTACAGCAGTGCTTTTCAAACCATATTCTTCAGAACTCTAGGGTTCTCAGAAGTACGCGTGCGTGCGTGCGTGCGTGCGTGCGCGCGTGCGCGCGTGCGTGCGTGCGTGCGTGCATAGGGCAGGTTTGGACATAAGGCCCTCCTTCAACCAAAGGAACTCTACTTTTTTGTTTTCTGTTTAGGGATTATGTATTTTAAAAATCATCTGATATTAAACCTTTAACCAAAAATACCCCTGACGTCTTCTTAAAACCAAACAATGGGTTAGCTTACTAGTAACAAAGTTCAGCCTTGAGCATTATGCTCTTTTAAGAACTGTCTATATGGAATCAAATTGACAACAGCAACTCGAAGGATTAGATAGGAAATTTAGAGGGCAGTGAGTTTATGTTAATAGAGGAGGAACAACTCAGAAAAGGAGGGTGAGAACAGTTGCAAAACTTGAAGAATGTAATTAATGTCACTGAATTGTAGGTGTAGAAACTGTTGAATTGGTGTATGTTCTGCTGTGTATATTCTCAGCAATAACAAAAATAAATAATTTTTTTCTTAAAAGTCATCTGATAAAAAGATTTTGTTGCTTTAAAAAAGCTTTAAAAGTTGCAGGCTTACGGAGTAAAATTCAGACTCCTCAGTGTAGTAGCACTTTACAGACTTTGACAACCAGCTGAACCCTCCAGCCTCATGGCCTATAACTTTCCATCCGGAACTTGAGCTATGGTCACTGTGAACTACTCACACACAGACACACCTTGGATTCTGTGCCTCTGCTATTCCCACTGCCTGGAATACACCTTCCACTCTAACTCTCCCTCTGTCTTAATGGATGTCTCACCTCACCACGCCCAGCCCACTCATTTTTCAAGATCCAGCTCCACTGTCAGCCTCTCGCTGTAACTTTGCCCCCAGAAGTTTGTACACACCTCCGGTAAAGCACATCACACACTGTGCTGTATTTATCTGTTGGAAGTCTGCTCCTTTTGCCCATCCATACTGAACTAATTGACCCAGGGCCTGGTTTCTGTATCCTCAGCCGCTACCTAACTGCACCTTGCACGGTGTTGTCCTCAATAAATGTTTATTGACTTGAGATTGAATTTAGTGAGGCCAGAAAATAGAAACCAAGAATTGTTCAATATAATTTACATTGTAAACTGCCCAAACAATGGTGTATTAAATGATTCGGTTTACATGCTTTGTATTTGGTTTTGGTTTTGGTTTTGTTGTTGTTGTTGTTGTTTCATGAATTCTAGTATCCTCATCAAATTAATTCAGTGACTTAATCTAAAAAGTTCACCTTCAGATTACAGAATTAATCCACAGGGTTTCCTTCTTCCTCCTCTTCTTTCTTTTTAAGGATTAATGGTAACCCTTTTTATCTTTTGTGTTGTTGAACCTTAGAAAAAAAGTTATTTTAACAGCACTAAAGAAATGAAAGTCACTGTATTTCATAAGTTTAGCCTGTGATTTTTATCAGCATAGTGATGTATGTTTGTAGCTGAGTTTACATCAAAAATTATTCTTGGGGCCTTCTTGAATGAATTATGGCAAACAGAGAGAGTCTAGAAGTAGATAAGGTTTTTGATTTCTGCAATATATTTCCTTTTTCATGTTTTTATCTCTCATAACACAAGTGCCTTGCCGAAGACTGGAACGTGTGACCAAATGGAATAATTTAGTTGTGAAAATAGAATAGACGTGTTATTAAACAGCCTTCTTTACATAAAGGCATTAAGTGTTGGGAGGATAATGAAGTTGTCCCCAGTCTTACTTGAGACATGTTTGTCATAATTTTGAACAGAAAAGAAGTGGTTTTTAAAACATTCAAATATGGCCAGTTTGCAATGTTTACTGAGAAAGCTGCTGTCAAACCATTAATTTGGTCATCGTAAGTAACGTGACTCAAATTTAATTGATGCCATATCCAAAAAGTGTATGAATAGCTGACTTGGCAAAGGGACTGAGCTTTAGATCGCCTGCAGTGGAACGCATAATTACATATATTGTGGAATCAGAAGGACCCAGACTCTGCAGCCGTACTTCATAAATAGCAGTTCTGTGCCTCTCTCCTTTACCCTCAACTTCTTCCTCTTAAGCTGTTTTCAGAGGGAAGATTTATTGCTCTCTCCCTGTGAGTGTTTAAGGACCTGAAACTTAATAACTAAATAGATACATGCCTTAAAAAAAAAGATCTGAACATACAAATATGGACCCTTAAAAGAGTTAGTTGAGAAATTCTTTGTATCAGAAGCCCTGAGAAATTAAGAATAAATAGATTTTAAAAAGAAAAAAGCTCCATGCTGCCATTATTATTTAAATTAGTGATTCCTCAGTCTGGTTTTGCCACCCCTTAGGATATCTTTTGCTATTTTTAAAGGATGTCACAAACCTCTGAAAGATGAATTAATTTTAATTCATTTTAACGGAACAAAGATGTGTACAGCACATAGGAGAGGAGAATGTTTTCATCTCAGAAACTGCCATGGTTAAATTGTCTCCAAGAAAGAATTTTCCATCCTTATACCGATCTAGGCACAAGCTTTGAATGCAGTGGGTTCTCTTGTTCAGTGCTAGCCCCAAATTCCAGCACTGAAACAAAAGCAAGGAACCTTTCTGTGAAATTAGCACCCATCAAAGACTGTATTTAAATAAAGTACCAGGCTTAATCATGCCAGGTCTGGTTTCATCATAAGAAGATTGTGCAGGTTTAGAATCCTTAAAGGAAGCATCCTATCATTAAGAAATAAGATTTAAACCTTAATAAAGTAGCTGTCGTCTTTATAGCTGAAAAGAGCTCTGTATCTCAATTAAGTATAGATAATATAAAATCTTAAGGAAGCAACATAATAGAGGTAACCTGATTATGTTCTCTTGCAGTAGTATAATTTAAAGGAAATCTGA
Organism: Dugong dugon; assembly: GCA_030035585.1. NCBI lineage: Eukaryota > Metazoa > Chordata > Mammalia > Sirenia > Dugongidae > Dugong > Dugong dugon. The sequence goes on along the minus strand of CM057471.1, from coordinate 70,031,033 downwards.
TTCTGTTAATGTTGGTTATGTTGGTGGGGGTTTGTTTGTTTTTGTTTTTGTTTTTTGTCCACAACACTGAATGTAAGGTAGGAACTTTTGGGGTTTATGAGTTGACCACAACTGAGGAGACTGTTAAACCCTAGTGAATAGAACCTGCTGGATATTTGAGATGAGCTTCAGTTAAGGCTATGAGTTAAATTAGCTGGGCTTATTGGTAACCTCCTGCTTAAATGAATCTTCTTTTCATAAGTACTTGACAAGATCTGTAAAGTAGTGTATTTAATTTACTAATTAAATTAAAGCTACTGAATAATGATTTGTCCACATTGATTTGGCTTAAATAGAAAAGATCAGCATTGTTGTGATCTTCAGCAACCTTAATGGCCAAGCCAGTTAGACACAAAGGCCTCTTGTGTTTTATAGGTCAGAAGTACATAGGTAAGCCCAGGCTGTAATTGAATTGCCTGCACTGCACCCTGCAGTCGCAGATTTCCTTTGCCTTCTCGTTCCATTGTTGCACTGGGGCTTAAGAGAATGTTAACGTGGTAATAGGCACAGGGCCTTCCCCATTATACGTCTTGCTATCGAGCGGTTCTGCATGACTAGTTAAAGAAGATGGCAAGAAGATTAATGAAAGCAAGGCTAATACAGAAGGGGGTACTTCTGCAAGACTTCTACCGAGGAGATATTAGAGCTGAACCAGAGCTTGGCTTTTTCTTTATCCTGTGACCTTTGAACCTGCCTTACTGTTGAGAGCTGCCAGTGAAGTCGACATTTTGATTGATGTTGGTACACGAGTCAGTCTTTCCCATTGAATTCCACATCTGCACGAAAATAGCTTTTCTAGCAGAATTCATACTGGCTAGAAGTGATAGCCAAATTGATAGCTGAAATGCTTTTATGTAGTTTTCATTTAAACCTAAAGGTATTTGATGGTTTAATTCAGTAACCAGTTTCCATAGATTATATGCATTCACCTGTATGTTCTTAATGGGTTCATCAACCCATAGTGAAAAAGACCCAAAGTAAAAGTGTTCAAAGGTTTGCAGACAGCTCCAAGAAGGCTTTATGGGAGAGTGCAAGCAGTCATCAAACAAACCCTTCACCATTCTTAAAAGAGAAAAATCAGTCTGAGGGCCCAGGGAAACTAACTTTCAGGTTTGCATAAAAAAGCAAATCATATCACTGTTTTTGGAAAACTGTGTTTTGGGGAAGCCTGAAATCTTGCCACTGCACCCCACCTGAGCCTTCTCATTCCCCCAGTGTGGAGGCTCTCTTGATCCACCCAGATGCTCTGTTCCCTGACCTTGTCCTTGGTACACTAGTGTTCCATCTGAAAGAGATGGTTGTGGGCTACTTGGTTCATTCTGATTTGAACCCCTGCTGAGAATTTGCCTTTCCACCCCAGATATACTGAATGAGAATCTACAGTTTAACAAGATCCCCAGGTGATTTGATGTATAATAAATTTTGGGAACCACTGCTCTACTTGTGGTTCTCAGAATTGGTCCCTAACCAACAGCATGCAACTTGTTAGAAATGCAAATTACCAGCAGGGGTTCAAACTGGAACGAACCAGTTTGAAATCCTGGCTACGTACAAGACAGCCCTGTGCAGATAAAAGCCTCTTCATGCATTTTCACTAACTGTGTGACCTTGTTTGTGGAGCTTCAGGCCTCTAGTGCATGTGTGTCTGTGTGTGTGTGTGCATCCCTCACCCGCTCTCCCAACAAAGGGAGAAGGACTCAGGTTTTGTTACTAAAATCAACTTGGGTGCACCTCAGCCCATACATTGAATCCTCTGACCACACAATTTCTTTTCTTCCCATTTGACAGGGGGAATTCTAGTGGAGAAAATACACACCACACTCACACAAACAGATGTGACAGGCATTCCAGTTCCTAAAGGAGATGATACCCAGAAATTTTGTTGGAGCAAGAATTTTGTTATATTCTTTACACGCTCATGAGAATGTGTGAAAGGGGAATGAGGGTGACATTATTCACCACTGGTTGGAAGAGCTACAGTCCTGAGGAGAATAGGTGGCTGTCCATGGCCATGCTGGCATGCTCTGGCCCGAGTAACAGTAAGTAAGGCACCTGCATTTATGCTAAAATGGACCTGTAGCCCAGAAGGGCTACAGCCCAACCTCAGACTCTGTCGAGCCCCAGGAGGTCCAGGTGCTCCAGACATTAGGTGGGCAAGCTATTGGGTTTTTATGCTTTTGACAAGGACTTACTTCCTAAGTTCCAGATCAAATACGGTAAGTACTGCCTGATTACAGAACACAACTGACTCTAACATATTAAATGCCCCAGTTATTGAATTGCCTTTTCATAAGAGTACTCTGGAGCACAATCAGGAGCAGGCAGTGCCTCATCCTTTTAACAGATATGTTTCCTAGCCCTATTAAAAGGGGTCTTCATCTATCCTGTCAAAGGGAGTCTGCTGGGGTTTTTTAGTTTAATTACACTATCCAATTAAAACTCCTTGCTGCATTTGGATGCACCTCTCCTTGGGCCTGAGTGGATATGACATTTACAAGGCTCGCCTTTCAAGCAGACAATAGTGTGATTGATGAGGTGCACATTCAGTGAAGGAGGCGAGTGCCTGTGGAAGTGCTGCTTAGTGCATTTTGATTTATTTAGCATCTCCTTGCAAAACAAGGGAGCTGCTGGGGAGACAGGTTTAGGCAACCAGGGGGACCACCTCAGTTTTTCCAAGTGTGTAGGAGGGAAGGACCTGGAGTGAATGTGCCACAGGATAAAGGAAGAGAAAAACTAAGCATGGGGCCAGCTTGCATCGTTTAATGGCAGGCTGCATTCTTAGGTTCTCTGACCCAGTTTGATTTCCAGCAACCTTGAGCTGTGATCTGCTGTTAAATAGGCCATCACTGTGTTTCAGGAAACAGTTCACTTAAACTAGGCAGCCTTGGCCAGGCTCCTGAGACCTCCGCTGGTGGGAGCCAACGCAGCATGTGTCCCATTGACTGATCTCGTCCTCATTAACTGACATCTGACTTTTGCACCAGGCATGCCTACTTCTGCTCCAGCTGCATCCTCCAGAAATCCAGCAGTTTATACCTAGGGCTTATGGTCACTGCTCAATGACTCTTTCTCTAATTTTGCCTGGGTATGTTGAGTTTTTAAAAGTGCTTCTGGAATTTGGAGTCAGCCAAGAGCAAACACGGCTCTTCAGCAAAGAGATATGGAGGCACAATGGAGAATGGCTCAGGATTGTAGTGACAAGGCAAACCCAACGTCTTGGTCTTAAACTAGCATTGCTGTTTACCCTCAGCATATGATAGATGGGACCAGTGTGCTTATCTTTGTAGTTCCTGGAAAAGAGGTGTTTCACAGCAGTGTGTAGTCTCTGGAAGGATCAACACTATATGAATTTAGGAGACAGGAGATTGCACTGTGAGCCCCAGATCGAAAGAACACACCTCTCATGCTCATAAAGGCCGTTTATGGCATGCTTGCTAACTATGTAAGAATGTCTATGTTTGTGAGGAATATTGACTGGGTCTAAAACACTCAGGATTTTCTAACATTCTCTGAAAACTTTTTTTGCTAGGACTTACTAAACAAGAAATAATTTGTGTCTATTGGAATATCGATATTTGTGAGGGTGGAAAACATTTTGGGAGTGACAACTTTCTTTCCTCCTGGGAGAAGTCTTTTTCTAACTATTTTATAAGTTTTCACTTAATTATTTACTTGGGCCTTATGGGCCCATAATGATAAAACAGTTGTGATGGTTAAGATGGTGTGTCAGCTTGGCTGGGCCATGATTCTCCGTGTTTTAATGTAATCACTCCCATGATTGAATATACTGTCAGTAGCCAATCAGTTGAAAGGGAGTCTCCTTGGGGGTGTGGCCCGCATCTGTATATAAGCAGACATTCTGGCTTTTTGCTCTCTCTGGATCCTGCAGCTGCTTCCTGTCATCTCATCTCCCGTTCTTGGGACTTGAGCTGTCAGCTTATCTGCCGAACCTGGGATTCATGGATCTGCACAGCCTGTGAGTGGGAGCCTTGCTCTCCAACCTTCCGATCTTGGGCTTGCCAGCTTCTGCAGCTGTGTGACTTGGGAGAGGCCTCTACCCTGATCCACGGGCTTAGGACATTCTAGCCTCTACAATCGCATGAGCTGTTTCCTTGATATAATCCCTCTCTCGAAATATACACTTTACTGGTTTTGCTTCTCTAGAGAACCCAGCCTAAGACAACAGTTATCTAGGTATAATGAAAATTTTGCATACATTTGCATTTTCCTAGATTTTTATTACCATTTCCTCAGATTCTTTCTTGATTTTAACATCAGAAGAAATCCTAATTGAGAAGGGATAAGGGCAAGGACTGTTCCCTACTGAAGAACTCTGTGTGAAAGATTTCTCAGATGGATAAATGATGGGAAAAATCTGTTTTCCCTTGCCTCCTGCCAAGCTCCAAATTGTGTTTTCATAATAAATAAGTGGGATGCTTAGATTTTAAGGCATTTTTGTAGACATGGGAAAAGTAAGCCATACTTTCATTAAAATCAAAATGTATATTGCTTACAAGACTCATGCAGGCAACTTCCATGAGAGAGTAACTGGTACGAGACTTGCTCTTCTGTCATAAGCAACTAGAAGACTGTGAAAAACATAAGAAACTGTTTTCAGACATTGGACAACAGGTATCATAGGACCCTGATCCTTGAGAGAAGGGAAATAAATAAGGTGAGACCTATTACCACCTCAGCCATCATCCTGGAAACACTGTCTGATCTGTGGCCCAGGCAGGGAGAACCCAAGGAGAGCACAGCAGTCTAACTGAGCTGGGGAGACTGAGGGAACTGAAATTTGTAGAGCAGAGTATGGAAAGGAGGGAGCTACACTGAGAAAGAGCTCCAGAAATTTGCATGGGGTCCTCTTGAATCTTTCACTATATACTAAGCTGTGCATACCTAGGGTGGGGCCTCACAAGGCTCAACAAAGAGCAGCTACTGGGGAGCTGTAAACTAGAGTTCTAACCAACCAGAGGCACTTAGTAGAGACTTCAGAAAAGCCATGCCTTAGGAGTAGGGCTATACTAGTCCTGGTTTAAATACTAGTCAGTCTTTCCCTAACAAAGCTTTAGAAGGAGCCTTGAAAAGACCAAACTAATCTGCAGGTAAATTAATTGCCTGCCAGAACAAAGCCTAATACTCTCCAAAAGGAGACAACAAAATGCAGACATTCAACAATGTAACGTTTATGTTGTCCAGCATTCAGTAAAAAAATTACTAGACATGGAAGAAAATGTCGCCCGTAATCAGGAGAAAAGCAATCAATAGAAACAGACCCAGAAATGACAGAGGTGATAGCAGATAAATACTTTAAAATAACTATTATAAATATGTTCAAGAACTTAAAGGAAAACAAGAACTCAAAAAGAAAAGAAATGGAAGCTATTAGAAAGAACCAAATGAAAATTCTAGAGATGAGAAATACCTAAATCAAAAAAATTTACTGATGGGTTTAAGAGCAGATTAAACACTGTCGGAAAAAAGATCAGTGTGTTAGTTAACTCTTGCTGCATAGCAGATTACCCCCCAAAATTTAATGGCTTAAAACAACAATCACATTTATTATCTTACAGTTTTATGGAGGTAATAGATGGTCAGGACCTGGGTGAGGATTGTGGGCACATGATGGAGAGGGATGGAAGATGAACATATGGAAAACTCTTTAGAAGATCAAATGCCTGAACTTCACTTGGTGAGTGGTGAGGCCTCCAGCTGAGCTAATGGAGCCTTTGATTTAAGGGAAATGGTAACGTCAGTTCTGGACATGCTGCACTTCAGGCCAGGTGCATATGGCAGTTGTAATGACTGGTTGGCTCTGAAACTCTAGAGAAGGGTGTAGGCCAGATATCTGCTTTGGGATCATCAACATATAAATAGTAATTAAAACCATAAGGGGCAAACCTGGCAGAGGAGAAATGTAGAGTTAAAAGAGATGAAGGCTGGGAGGCAGGGCCAAGATGGTGGAGTAGTCAGATGCTTCCAGTGGACCCTCTTCCAACAAAGACCCAAAAAAACAAGTGATTCGATTATACATGGCAATCTGGGAGCCCTGAACATCAAAGGCAGAGTTGAGGAACTGGACTGAGTGGCAGGCGGAGGGAGCAATGGTTCAGAAGCAGCAAGGAGTTGCCAGACCTGACCCAGCAAGAGCCTGAGCCCTTCAGGCCTGATCAGCTCAGGGGTGAGCGGTGAGGCAGGCAAGTGGCGGTGCTCAGAAGGCGCGTTTTCTGCACCGGAAGAGGCTCAGCACAAGAGAGTCTACACGGCCACCCAGAACCAGTGAGAAGCAGCCCTCATCAGCGAAAGATAATTGCGTACAGCCTAGGGTGTGGATCAAAAACACCCCCCTTAGGGAAAAACCTCTCTCACCCATTTACCTCCCCACTCCCTGCTCTGCACTGGGTCCTAGACTGGCTTCAGCAATTGTCAAGTCCCCTGGGCCAGAAATAGGATCCGTCACACACCCGAAGCCATTCTCCCTGCCTTGGAGAATGAACAGATTAACAAAAGGGAAAAAATAAACTGCCGGTTCTCCTAAGTCAGGAACACAGGGTAGGCACAACTCCCTTGCCTAGGCACAGGCATAAGGGGTCCACAGACTTTGAGTGCCTTTCCCCCTGCATAGACTTGTGCGGGCCCATTTCAACAGCATAGGCCCTCACTACCGCAGTACAACAGGGTGTATACCGGAACTCTAACTTCAGCTGTGAAGTGGCAGGTTCTTGACATTTGACACTGCTCTGCCCATTAAGCAGGGTCTTCACCTACCCACATCAGGGGCCTGAGGACTGGTGGCTCCACCCATAACCACCTAGCCACCTGTGATAGGGGCCCGTGAATAAGAGGCGCCCACCAGTCCTTACAGCCAAAAGCATTAGGTGCTCATAGTCCAGCTGCAAAACCTACCCACCTACACGCTTTAGCAAACAGACACGCCTTCCTTTTGGACACTCGGGTGGCTGTTAGCCAGCTGCCTTGCTCAGAGTGTGTGCCCCTGCTGCAGCCAGATGCCTGTCGCTACACCAATCACCTGTGCTTGTCTAGGCCTGGGAGAGTCTACACCACACACTTGGCGGCTGTCTACCTAGGCACCTGAGCTGAATCCATACAGGAGGAGTGGGCGGACTCCTGAGCTCACATACCTACTAACAGATCTAACCACCTGGTGACAGGCCATTAGAGCTTCAAAGGTGCCAATAATCAAACTAGCTCATGTGAGCAGCCTATTTGGGAATATCAAAACAAAACAAGAAGCTAGGATACAGTAAGCAAACAAATATTGATGGCTCGGAGACAAGAGTCGATATTAAATCACATAAAGAGGCAATCCATGATGGCTTCAGCAAGCTCCCAAAATAAAGAATCTAGAAATTTTCCAGAGGAGGAAGATTTCTTGGAATTACCGGAGGCAGAATACAAAAAATTAATATACAGAACTCTTCAAGAAATTAGGAAGGAAATAAAGCAAAACGCAGAACACACATGTTATGGATTAAATTGTGTCCCCCTAAAAATATGTGTATCAATTTGGCTATGTCATGATTCCCAGTGTTATGCGGTTGTCCTCTATTTTGTTTTTGTAATTTTACGTTAAAGAGGATTAAGGTGGGATTGTAACACCACCCTTACTCAGTTCGCATCCCTGATCCAGTGTAAAGGGAGTTTCCCTGGGGTGTGCCCTGCATCACCTTTTATCTTGAGATGAAAGCAAGCAGAGAGTTGGGGACCTCATACCACCAAGAAAGAAGCACTGGGAGCAGAGTGTGTCTTTTGGACCCGAGTTTCCTGCACAGAGTTGCTCCTAGTCCAGGGGAAGACTGATGATGACAAGGACCTTCCTCCAGAGCCAGCAGAGAGAGAAAGCCTTCCCCTGGAGCTGACGCCCTGAATTTGGACTTCTAGCCTACTAGACTGTGAGAAAATTAACTTCTCTTTGTGAAAGCCATCCACTTGTGGTATTTCTGTTAGAGCAGCACTAGATGACTAAGACAGCACAATAGAGGAAATTTAAAAGATTAAAGATCCGCATAATGAGAAATTTAACAGGCTGCAAGAATCCATAGAGACAGCAATCAGAAATCCAAAAGATTAACAATAAAATTTCAGAGTTAGACAACTCAGTAGAAAGTCATGGGAGCAGAATTGAGGCAATTGAAGTCAGAGTTAGTGAGATTAAAGATAAAGCACTTCACACCAACTTATTTAAGGAAAAATCAGATAAAAGGATTTAAAAAAATGAAGAAACCCTAAGAATTATGTGGGACTCTATCAAGAGGAATTACTTGCGAGTGATTGGAGTACCAGAACGGGGAGGATAACAGAAAATACAGAGGGAATTGTTGAAGATTTGTTGGCCGAAAACTTCCCTGATAACATGAAAGATGACAAGATATGTATCCAAGATGCTCATTGAACTCCACATAAGGTAGCTCCCAAAAGAAAGTCACCAAGACATATTATAATCAAACTTGCCAAAACCAAAGATAAAGAGAGAATTTTAAGAGCGGCTAGGAATAAATGAAAAGTCAGCTACAAAAGAGAGTCAATAAGAATAAGCTCAGACTACTCAGCAGAAACCATACAGGCAAGAAGGCAATGGGATGACATATATAAAGCCTTGAAGGAAAAAAAGCTGCCAGCCAAGAATTATATACCCAGCAAAATTTTCTCTCACATATGATGGTGAAATTAGGGCATTTCCAGATAAACAGAAGTTTAGGGAATTTGCAAAAACCAAACCAAAATTACAAGAAATACTCAAGGGAGTCCTCCAATTAGAAAATCAGTAACATCAGATAACTACCCAAGACAAGAACACAGGACAGAACAACCAGATATCAACCCAGATAGGGAAGTCACAAAAGTAAATCAATGCTAAAACACTGAAAACAGGGAAACAGATGTCAATATCTAAAAGATGACAACAAGAGGGACTTAAAAAACGTAGACATAGATTTTTCATATGGAGAGGAAGTCAAGGTGATATAAAAAAATAAAAGGCTGGTATAAACTCAGAAAAATAGAGGTAAATATTAAGGTAACCACAAAGGAAACTAACAATCCTATAAGTCAAAATAAAAAACTAGAAAAATATAAAGACTCCCAACAAATACAAAATCAAGAACAATGAAAAAGATGAAAATACATAAAGAAAAACAACTCAGCACAGAAAATTAAGTGGAACAAAGAAACTGTGAACAACACACAAGACATCAAAATGATAGCACTAAACTCATACCTATCAATAATTACGCTGAATGTAAATGGACTAAATGCACCATTAAAGAGACAGAGAGTGGCAGATTGGATAAAAAAAAATACAACCCGTCTATATGCTGCCTACAAGAGATACACCTTAGACTTAAAGACACAAACAAACTCAAAGGATGGAAAAAAATATATCAAGCAAACAGCACTCAAAAAAGAGCAGGAGTGGCAATATTAATCTCTGACAAAATAGACTTTAAAGTAAAATCCACCACAAAGGATCAGGAAGGACACTATATAATGATTGAAGGGTCAGTACATCAGGAGGACATAACTGTAATAAATATTGATGCACCCAACGACAGGGCTTCAAAATACATAAAACAAACTCTAACAGCACTGTAAAAAGAGAGAGACAGCTCCACGATAGTAGTAGGAGACTTCAACACACAACTTTCGGTGAGGGCAGAACATCCAGAAAGAAGCTCAACAAAGACACGGAAGAGGTAAATGCTACAGTCAACCAAATTGATCTCATAGACACATACTGAACACTCCACCCAGCAGCAGCCAAGTATACTTTCTTTTCCAACGCACGTGGAACATTCTCCAGAATAGATCACATATTAGGCCATAAAGCAAGCCTTAACAAAAATCGAAATCATCGAAATATTACAAAGCATCTTTTCTGACCATAAAGCCAGTAAAGTAGAAATCAACAACAGAAAAAGCAAGGAAAAGCAATCAAACACATGGAAACTGAACAACACCTTGCTCAAAAACTACTGGGTTAGAGAAGATATTAAGGATGGAATAAAATTCCTAAAATCAAACAAGAATGAAAACACATCCTACTAAAACCTTTGGGACACAGCAAAAGTGGTGCTCATCGATCAGTTTATAGCAATAAATGCACACATCCAAAAAGAAGAAAGGACCATAATCAAAACATTAACCCTACAACTAGAACAAGTAGAAAAAGAGCAGCAAAAGAAGCCCTCAGGCACCAGAAGAAAGGAAATAATAAGAATTAGAGCAGAATTAAATGAAATAGAGAATAGAAAAACAATTGAAAGAGTTAACAAGACCAAAAGCTGGTTCTTTGAAAAGATCAACAAAATTGATAAACCACTGGCCAAACTGACAAAAAAAAAGCAGGAGAGGAAGCAGATAACCCATATGAAAAATGAGATGGGTGATATCACAACAGACCCAACTGAAGTTAAAAGAATCAGAATACTATGAAAAATTGTACTCTAACAAATTTGAAAACCTAGAGGAAAAGGACAAATTTCTAGAAACTCACTACCTACCTAAACTAACACAAACAGACATAGAACAACTAAATAAACCCATAGCAAAAGAAGAAACTGAAAAGGTAATTTAAAAACTCCCAACAAAGAAGCCCTGGCCCAGATGGCTTCACTGGAGAATTCTACTAAAATTTCAGAGAAGAGTTAACACCACTACTACTAAAGGTATTTCAGAGCATAGAAAAGGATGGAATACTCCCAAACTCATTCTATGAAGCCAGCATAACACTGATACCAAAATCAGGTAAATTCACCACTAAAAATTACAGACCAGTGTCCCTCACAAACATTGATGCAAAAATCCTCAACAAAATTCTAGCTAATAGAATTCAGTAACATATCAAAAAAATAATTCACCGTGATCAAGTGGGATTTATAGTAGGTATGCAGGGATGGTTGAACGTTAGAAAAACAATCAGTGTAATCCATCACATAAATAAAACAAAAAACAAGAACCTCATGATCTTATCAATTGATGCAGGAAAGGCATTTGACAAAGTCCAACACCCATTCGTGATAAAAACTCTCAAGAAAATAGGAATAGAAGGGAAATTCCTCAATATAATTAAAGGCATTTATACAAAGCCAACAGCCAACATCATCCTAAATGGAGACACTTTGAAAGCATTCCCCTTGAGAACGGGAACCAGACAAGGATGCCCTTTATCACCACTCTTATTCAACATTGTTGGAGGTCCTAGCCAGACCAGGTAGGCTAGAAAAAGAAATAAAGGGCATCCAAATTGGTAGGAAAGAAGTTAAAAGTATCTCTGTTTGCAGATGAGATGATCTTATACACAGAAAACCCCCAAGAATCCACAAGAAAATTACTGGAACTAATAGAAGATTTCAGCAAAGTTGCAGGTTACAAGGTGAACATACAAAAATCAGTTGGATTCCTTTACACCAACAAAGAGAACCTTGAAGAGGAAATCACCAAATCAATACCATTTACAGTAGCACCCAAGAAGATAAAATACTTAGGAATAAATCTAACCAAAGACGTAAAAGAGCTACACAGTGAAAACTACAAGACACTACTGCAAGAAACCAAAAGAGACCTGCATAAGTGGAAAAACATACCTTGCTCATGGATAGATAGACATAACATAGTGAAAATGTCAGTTCTACCCAAAGCAATCTACAGATACAATGCAATCCCGATCCAGATCCCACTTGCATTTTTTAATGAGATGGAGAAACAAATCACCAACTTCATATGGAAAGGGAAGAGGCCCCGAACAAGTAAAGCATTACTCAAGAAGAAGAACAAAGTGGGAGGCCTCACACTACCAGATTTTAGAACCTATTATACTGCCATGGTAGTCAAAACAGCCTGGTACTGGTAAAACAACAGATGCATAGACCAATGTAACAGAATTGAGAATCCAGACATAAATTCATCCACCTATGAGCAACTGATATTTGACCAAGGCCCAAAGTCCATTAATTGGGGAAAAGACAGTCTCTTTAACAAATTGTGCTGGCATAACTGGATATCCATCTGCAAAAAACTGAAACAAGACCCATACCTCACACCGTGCACAAAAACTAACTCAAAATGGATCAAAGACTTAAATATAAAATCGAAAACGATAAAGATCATGGAAGAAAAAGTAGGGACAACACTAGGAGCCCTAATACATGGCATAAACAAATACAAACCATAAGTAACAATGCACAAGCACCAGAAGAGAGACTAGATAACTGGGAGCTCCTAAAAATAAAACACTTAGCTCAAGAAAAGATTTCACCAAAAGAGTAAAAAGACAGCCTACAGACTGGAAAAAAAATTTTGGCTATGACAAATCCAATCAGCATCTAATCTCTAAAATCTACAAGATACTGCAAAACCTCAACAACAAAAAGACAAATAACCCAATTAAAAAATGGACAAAGGATATGAACAGGCACTTCGCCAAAGAAGACATTTAGCTGGCTAACAGACACAAGAAGAAATGCTCACGATCATTAGCCATTAGAGAAATGCAGATCAAAACTACAATGAGATATCATCTCACCCCAACAAGGCTAGCATTAATCAAAAAAACACAAAACAGTAAATGTTGGAGAGGTTGTGGAGAGACTGGAACACTTATACACTGTTGGTGGGAATGTAAAATGGTACAACCACTTTGGAAATCGATTTAGCGCTTCCTTAAAAAGCTAGAAATAGAAGTATCATACGATCCAGCTATCCCGCTCCTTGGAATATATCCTAGAGAAATAACAGCCATCACTCGAATAGATATGTGCACACCCATGTTCATTGCAGCACTGTTCGCAATAGCAAAATGATGGAAACAACCTAGGTGCCCATCAATGGACGAATGGGTAAACAAATTATGGCCTATCCACACAATGGAATACTACGCAACAATAAAGAACAATGATGAAGCCGTGAAACATAACATGGAGGAAGTGGGAGGTCATTACGCTGAGTGAATTTAGTCAGTCACAGAAGGACAAATATTGTATAAGACATAAGAACTCAAGAAAAGGTTTAAATACAGAAGAAGACATTCCTTGATGGTTACCAGGGTGGGGAGGGACAGGGAGAGTTATTTACTAACTAGATAGTAGATAAGAATTATCTCAGGTGAGGGGAAGGACAGCACACACTAATAGGGGAAGTCAGCACAACTGGACTAAACCAAAGCTAAGAAGTTTCCTGAATACAGTCAAACACTTTGAGGGACAGAGTAGTAGAGGTAGGGGTCTGGGGACCATGCTTTCAGGGGACATCTAGGTCAACTGGCATAACAAAACTTATTAAGAAAATGTTCTGCATCCCACTTTGGTGAGTGGCATCTGGAGTCTTAAAAGCTTACAAGCGGCCATCTAAGATGCATCAATTGGTCCCAACCACCTGGAGTAAAGAAGAATGAAGAACATCAAAGACACAAAGAAAGTAGTAGCCCAAGAGACAGAAAGGGCCACATAAACCAGAGACTTCATCAGCCTGAGACCAGAAGAACTAGATGGTGCCCGGCTCCCACCAATGACCACCCTGACCAGGATCACAACAGAGTCCCTGATGGAGCAGGAGAAAGGTGGGGTGCCGAAGTTAAATTCGAGTAAGAATATCAGACTTAATGGTCTGACTGAGACTGGAGGAACCCCAGAAAGCATGGCCCCTGGATTCTCTGTCAGCCCAGAAATAAAACAATTTCAGAGGCCAACTCTTCAGACAGGGATTGGACTGGACCGTGGGACATAAAGTGATACTCGTGAGGAGTGTGCCTCTTAGCTCAAGTAGATACAAGAGACTAAACGAGCAGCTTCTGTCCAGAGGTGAGATGGAAAGGTAGAGAGGGTTAGCAGCTGGTTAAATGAACGTGGAGAATCAGGTAGAAAGGAGGAGTGTGCTGTCACAGTACGGGGAGAGCAATTAGAGTCACATAACAATGTACGTATAAATTTTTGTATGGGGAAAAAAAGATGAAGGCCAAGGATAGAACACTGGGGAAGACCATCATTTAACAGACAGATGGAGGACAAGAAGTTCACAAAAGAAATAAGAGAAACAGATTAACTGGAGAAGTTGACTAAAAAACCAGATGACTGTGGCTTCATTGAGTCCCAAAGAAGAGAGGACTTCAAAGAGAAATATCAAAATATAGCTGAGAAGTCAAGCAAAATAAAAGCTCAGAAGTATCTACTACATCTCTCAACATAGAGGTTGTGGTGACTGTAGCAAGAGTGTTTTCCCCCCTCACCCCCCAATAAATCAATAAATTGGATAGAGGAAGGAGAGAGATCATGTTGCCATGGGAGTTTTTATGATTAGAAAACCTTGATTATGTTTATATACAGGAGCAAGTTTGAAAGATGCAGACAGAAGAGTTAAGTAGGTTAGATGTGGTTATTGCTCCAGAGGTCAAAGAGATCATTACAGTTCTCTGGGCCTCTGCCACCCTGTGATGCTCAGAAAGACGCAGCCCCTTTTGCCAGTTGAATCATGTGGAACTGAAGCTCCCTACAGGCAGCTCTGAATTGTTGTTTACAGTGGAGACTGGACCTGGAGGGGATTTTCAGCCCAGAGACCAGGGAGGGGATTACAGCCCAGCCTCTCCTACCAGGGCCTACAGACAGGTATGGCTTTGTCTAAAAGAATGTGTGTTCTCTTCCATTTCCCCCAAGAAATCCAGTGAGAGTTTTTCCACCCTCTTCCAGGCCAGAGATCAGATCCCAGAAACTCACTCTTTTAAAAGTGTCCATGCCTGAAGTGAAGTAATCAAGAATGAAGCCAGATCCTCAAGGATGTTCTTCATAGCCTTATTATAAGTATATATAAATACCCAGCGAGAGATAGGTAGCATGAACTATGGCACAGAGCCACTTGTTGGAATAAAATACAGCCATTGAGAAAGATGGTTATGGAGACTGTAGCAACAGGAAAGGGGCTGTGGTGTAATGTCAACTAAAAATTTTTTTGTTATACACTCTGATTACAACTGGGTGAAGACAAACGTGAAAATGACTAGAAAAGAGATCAAGAATGTCATTGTGCTAGGGTGTTGGGATTATGAGGTGTGGTATGGAAGTTTTTCTTCTGTCTTCTAAATTTCTAATGATTTTTAAAATATTTTTTATAATTTTCTAATTGACAAGGAAAGAAACTCGTTATTTTCTTGGCAAGTGGTGACACCTGGGGTTTTAGACAAAGGTGGGCTGCAGGCTCAATTTGGAAGCCCCAGCTCTAGTCAGTCATTGCCAACCTCAGTCACCGGTGGCAGGTTGTGTTAGAAGGGGCCTCCTTTCAAACAGCATTGTCTGTTTCCATTTGCATTAGAAATCTGGAGTACTTCTTTTAGCAGAGGATATAAGCAGCTGTCCTTGTTTGCTTAAGCTTGTCCCACCTTCTAGTAACAGCAGCCTTTTCAGAATGACCACTCCACTGAATTGGCCAGAGGAACCTGTTTTTTCAGTACAGCCCCTTGTTTTAGGTAAAATTCATAATGCAGAAGATAAATGACAGTCCAAAACTCAAACGTCTTCATTTCTGACATTTGTGCTGCTAATTAGTTTCTGCTGGGTATTACACTCCATCTTCTCTGTTTTACTTTGAAAAAAAAAACATAAATGTGAATACATTTTTACATCTCCAGATTTTTATTTCACTATTCAGAAGCAGATACATAATTTCAGTATCTGTCCTGAGTGTGCGGCCAGTGCTTAGATGCCATGTTATATACCATATATTGCATTTTCTTCCTACAATATTGTAGTAGCAAGTCTTCTCAAAAAAGGCCGATTAAAAACAAAATCTTCAAAAATAATGAACATTTTATTTTTAAGTATTAGTTTCATCACAGTTGTAAGAATTATCACCACCACCCATCGAAGCACTGGATGAGACACCTTATGGATGCTACAGCTGGAGAAACCTGGGTGCGTGCAGTGCGGGGCCTGGCCAAGGCCCCACGGCTGAACCTGGGTGGAGGTGGGATTTCATCCTTTATCTGTCTTAACTCCAGAGCCCAGGCTTTTCCCCTCTCTGTGTCCCAGGCTTTT
Organism: Dugong dugon; assembly: GCA_030035585.1. Classification (NCBI taxonomy): domain Eukaryota; kingdom Metazoa; phylum Chordata; class Mammalia; order Sirenia; family Dugongidae; genus Dugong; species Dugong dugon. The sequence continues at coordinate 70,014,954 of CM057471.1, read as the reverse complement.
GTTATGCCTTACTTTCCGAACAGAATTTAAAAGTCCAAGAATAATAATTTGAACTAATTGGAGTATTAGACTTGATATTTTCTTTAAAATTATACTAATATGTAGTTTTTTCTCAGCTGACATTTTACAAAGTTTGCTCCCATGGCGTACCCCTTTCTTATGAAAACTGCTGTTCTTTGAATATTCGAGGGTAACTGCACCCCACCTGTGATTCTCTCTAATGCCCCAGGACAGATGCTGGCTGCAGCTGAGGAGGTGGTTTGACCCCTTACCCTCCCCTACCTGAGATGAGCCTTGCGGTAGCGGTAGCCGAGGCCAATAAAGTATTTGAGAACAGACTTTTCTTACTCTGTTTGCATCAGTGTTGAAATGCCAGTGATTCTTTCTTCCCAGATACCTCTGGTGAAAATTTACCGTGTGGCATAAATCACTCATGTTTACTGAAAGATTCGTTTCCAGCAAGAGGTTAATTAACTTGTTGCACTTTAATATATAGGTTTTGGACTGGCTGATATTATACAAGTGTGAATTCTGCTTATTAGCTGGTATTCTATTGTAAAGCATCCCCGGGGCCTGCCAACACTACTTTCTCTATAGTTCTCAAATCATTCCCTTTCTCAGCAACCTTTTTGCCCTTCTCTAGCTCAGAACCACATATACTCCAACCTGGATGACTATGGCAACTGGGATCCCTGCCCTAAAACACAATGTGACCATTTATTTCACTGCCCTGCTTAAAACCCACCAGTGGGCCCATCAGCTGGTGAGTCCAGGTATTCCCAGCCCTTTGTGGTCTGCCCCAAACCCAAACCCTGTCTGCTCGAGCTCCTACACAGGCGGTGCCGCCTCTTATCTCCCTCCATTTGTCCATGCTGTCTCCTTACCTTGGTACCCCCTTCCTCTTTCCTACCCTTCTCCACCTTCCACCTTTCCCCAGCTAACCCCCATTCCTCCTCGAAGGCTGCTCAGGTGTCATCTCCTCCAAGAAACCATCCCTGGTGCCCCTTCCCCACACTGGGCAGCCGCCTTCTGCCTTGGTGCCTCCACTGCAGCTCCCTGCGCTTACCTTTCTCTTAATGCTGATCATACCCGACTCTTCATGGTCATTTCTCTGTCCCTTGTGCTAGCCTGTGCTCCCGTAGGGCCTGATCTGAGGAAAACTGTCCTTCTGGCCAAACAGCAAAACAAAGGATTCCCTGGGGTGATGGGGAAACTCCTCAGAATGAAAACTGTCTCCAGTGAGTTGACCCTGTGCCTCATGGGTCCAGCGTGGATGAAAACATGGCTGCTGATCTTAACCTTAGCATGTAAACTAGAGAAGCAGCAGAGCTAGAAGGAGGCCTCCTGCTGTGTCTGTCTGTCCCACTGAACCTTAACCCAGGTATTAACAGCTGAGACTAATTGTTCGCAAAAGGGCTGATTCATTCAAATTCAAACACAAATACTGAGATAACTGTTCCCCTCTGTGTTCTCTCCTCATAGAGGTGTAAATGCCTTCCCTGGAAAGGACAGATAAATCAGAGATTTAAGAGAGACGGGGAGGGGTGGGACTCTTCATCATTTTTATGCATTTCACTCTTCCCAGATGGGCCCTGGAATGAGCACTGGGGACAAGTGAGGGCCAGATGCAGCCCACAAGCACAGCATAGACAGTAAAAACACAGAAGGTGGGATGTTTGGGGTCACTTGGCCCAAATAGGCAGTTTTTCAGGAGACTTGACGTGGGGTGATGTCTTTTTCATCTTTTCATGTTACTGTTGTACAGATGAACCACAGGCCTCCCCTCTGAACCCACAGTTGATACGCTTCACAGGCACTGGCATCACTAGGGCACAGTGTCGGGGCTTTCTTCCCGAGGCTCCTAGGCCTATGCAAACTGCACAGCACATATGCCATGTATAGATTTGTCTCAACCTAAAGAGTGCAGAAAATGTGTTTAATGGTGTCTCAGTTGTTCAGATTAAACATGCTGTAGCATTTTGGGGTTTTGTTTTGTCAGTGATGAGTGGGAGCAGGTGGTGTAGACAGTCCATGAGATCAGTTATCAAAGTGATCAGTGAACCCCAAAGCTTAAGTTCTACAGGCATCCCTAAGACCTTCTGGTCCTTTCTAGCCCCAAGCCCTGGTGTCTGTGTCTGTCATGGCCAGGTGTCAGTAGTAAGGCCTCCTAGAGGGGGTGTCTCCGTTTGTCCTTCACAGTCCTGTGTCCTCCATAAATGGTTCTGCTTGGTCACAGCATCGCCAACAAAGATAGCTGCATTGTTCTTCCACACAGTGACATTACCAAACTAGGGTCTAATGTTCCCGGATGGGTCCTGTGAAGATAAAGGAATCTCTCTCTATATATAGGTGTGTATACATACACATATATACACATAAATATAGATGCATCTGTATATGTGAGATTTACTTCCTTATCAGAAACAAGTGGTTTATATATTAACATACGGATTAGCTTCCAGTTAAGAATTCTAACATTTTAGTACCATGATTTAGAATCTTACTAAATTTGTCAAGTGATTGAAAGTGAGGCTTTTCAGAAATTATTAGCTAATTTTTTTCAATATAGAATTTATAGTCACAATTAGTATATTATAATGATATTTCCAAGATAAAATACCAATGACACGTTTTCTGGCCACAAATGTACAACATATATCCATTTATTTTGGGAGATCTGAAGAATTAGCTACTGTAAATAAAGTCTCTAAGAAGGTTTCTCCGGGAAAGAGGTGAACTTACAGTAATATGGGTGATATATTATTAATTAATAACTATGACCAGCCACAGCTTCAATTAAAAGGACAATGGATGAGAAGGCCTAATAGAAAGGATATGCTGAATTCTAATTTTGCAAGCACCAGGATCTGCAGAAGCCTGTTTCTGAGGCTTTTGCTGACAGCCTCTATGTTAGAGATGTCACCAGCTTGGGGACATTTATTGAGCACCGACTGCTGTCTACCTTGGGCAAAGCTCCTTTGGTTGTCATTAATGGGAACGAACTTCAAAATAGCTTAAGAAGAAAGAGGAATTTCTTGGAAGGTCCTGGGGTCCCAGAACCCCAGGAGAACATGTGCTGAGGTGCAGGAAGGAGTTTTGTATGGAACTGAGACCTAGAGTCCCAAAGCCACTTGTTTTGCTTACCCCTAGTTCTTGTGCCCACTCAGACAGGCTGGCAGCTATGTCTCAATTTAGGGGAGGGACTTAGACTGGCATGTCTGGCCAAAAAGACAGACACAGGGAGTGGAGGCATGGCTGCAAGTGTCATAATAAATAGATTTCTTTGTCCAGCGGTGTACAGTGTGATAGGCCTGCTCAAATAGGGTATGTGGAAGTGTAGCTGTGAATATCACCCATAGAGGTAGCAGTTGAGCTGAGTCACCAAGGATTGACAAGTCTTTTCCAGACAGGTTAGTGAGAGGGGCATCCTGGGTTGGGGAAGAGCCTATGCAAAGGCAGACGTGGGCCTGTAGGACTATGCCACACTGTGAGCTGGACCGGCATGTAGGGCTATGAAGTGAGATGAGGCTAGACCAAGAAGTAGGCCCAAAAGAAGTTATTCTGTAGGTGGTATGAAAGGGGCATGAAAGAATTTGAATCTAGATCAGATTTGTGTTCAGAAGATCACCGACCCAAGGTCAGTCTGCTTTGTGAATGCCAGCTTTCCACGGCAGTCTTTACAAAGCAACCCGTATCCCCCAGTCCTTCCAGGGTAGAAATGACCCTTTTTTCCTAGGAGTGTCACATGAAGGAAATTACCAGAGGGCCTTCAAGCAGGGTCACAAGACCAGGATTTACCCCCTCCATGCAGCACCCCGCCCCCAGCAGGAGCCAGGGCTAGAGGAGAAGCCTCCATAATAGCATTACTCTTGGCCTTTCTCCTTCCTGTTGCTCGTTAATTTTATTTTTAGAGTAATAATTTGGTGTTAATAGGACTTCTACCTTAAAAATACCACCTTCTGCATGAAATTATTGTATAGAAGTAGTTCTATAAAGCCTTCCTAATGTGGCATTCCCCTGAATACAACCTCTGGAGTGGAACGGGACTAACTAGCTGTTTGATCTTTTTATTTTGTTTTGTTTTACTGTCCATTTTCTACCCAGCCTGTGATAAGAAAAATGAACCTTCCTGGGAGGAGTGGTTGCTGTTCAGTCTCCACTTGCTCTCACTTGAGTTGGAATGATAAAGGGAGAATATTTGGGGGCCCTCCACATAGGTACTTCACCAGCCCCACTCAACACTGTCTTTTCTCTCTCTCTCCAGGTCATGCAATATTTAAACTTACATATCTAAGCAATCATGACTATAAACACCTCTACTTTGAATCTGACGCTGCTACCATCAATGAGATCGTGCTCAAGGTGAGTGTCCCTTCTCAACCCAGAGACTAGGTATAGGTATGTAGGTTGGGTTTCTATTCATGCCCTGTTCTCAGGCCCAGCTGGAGCCCACCTTGACACTGGGCGAGGTTCCTGGGCCTAAGTTTGCAAAGGATGAACAGCACTGCTTACCTGGGTCACCCAGCTAGTGAACCTACCCCAGGTCCACACCAGTGTTCTGGTTCCAGCCTGGTGCCCTTTCAGGTCAGCTTCTCTGCACCACACTTCAGTCAAAGTGGGACCCCTTTGCCTTCTTCTCAGCTCCCTGACATTCTCCGTTCTTTGTGTACTTATTTATTCTTTTTATGCATCGTTTATTTTCCTCCAGCCATTGTTGGGCTACTTGAGGTTCCTGGAGCAGACTCCAAGGAGATTTTTGTTATTGTTTTGAAGATGATTTAATTGTACTCAAGGTGATTTTAGCAACCTAAGCATACCCAGCTTTATGCTGGAACTGTATGTTACCAGTGTCGACAAAATTTACTAAGCCCTTCCTGTGTGCCAGGCTGGTGCTTGGGGTCCAGCAGTGATCCAGACAGGCCTGGTCCCTGCCCTCAGCTTTTCCTCTATCAGAGGAGACAGACATTAAATAAAAAATTACAAAGAGAATTGTAATTAATCACAAAGGTGCTGTGTGGGTATGTAAAGGATAAATCAACTCTGTGTAGGGGGGAGAGGGAGCAGGGAGAGCTGAATCCCAAAGGATGGCTGAAAAGGCACAATTATCATCAGGTCAGGAGAGAGAAAAAGCATTTCAGCCTGTGAAGGGCTAAGAGGCAGCGCAGGCAGGTGTGGCTGGGAGGCTCTACCCACCTGCGTGGCTGAAGCAGTGAAGCGGGAGGACACATGGCAGAATGAAGTTGGAGGGGCCAGACCCACAGAACCTTGCAAACCAGAGTCAGGCTGAGAAAAGCTTTACTGGGTGTAGGAGTCCCCCTGGGGTCTTGTTGATTCAGGAGGTCTAGGGTAGGTAGGACCCAAGATTGTGTGTTTTATGCTCCTAGGTGCTGCTAGGCTTCTGGTCTGTATAAGACACTCTCAGTAGCACAGCCCTGGGCTAGTAGTTTTCAGACTCTCTTCCAAACTGAGAATCCTTTCTTTAAGCCAAATTGTGTCTAGATTGAGCAGATAGAAAAAGCAGAGCTGCTCTGGCAGGGCAAGACTTAGAACCAGAGGGGACTCCCCGACTCCTAATTGTGTGACCCTGGCTATTTCATCACTTCTCAGCCTCAGTTTTCCCACCTGTACAGTGAGGATCAAGATATCTATGCAGCCCTACTCCACCCTACCAAAGGGCTGCTAGAGCACAAATCAAATGAGATATTGTAAACCTACCTAGGTTATTATTCCTTCTTAAGAGTAGAAGTTTTCAAGTGACAATAATGAACGTAGCTAAGATACACTGAGGGATTGCAAAGTGCAGGACCTGGCCTAAGTGCTTTACATATCGTGTTTCATTGAATCTTCACAACTCTGTGAGGTAGGTGATATAAAATTGTTCCCATTTCCCAGGTGAAAACTGAGGGTCAGAAAAAATAAGTAAGTTAGCTAGAACCAGAACTTGATTCCAGGTTTGGCGGATTCCAGAACTTGTGCTGCTAACCCCAAGATGTGCATAGTCTTAAGGAGTTGAATGAGAGATTTCAACAAAACGGAATTGCTTTGCAGGAACATTTTGAGGCTAAATCCTCATGGCTACAAAAGAGTTTCAAAAGTAGTAGGTGACACTTAAAAGGACAGAGCTGCTGGGAAGACAGTTTGGAGCCAAGACAGAGTAGCATGATTAGTCAAAGGACAGAAGGCAAAGCGTTCATAGACCATCCCATATCGGAAGCCCCTTCCGACCAGGGAGTGGGGACTGACTGCTTGCCTGGGCATGCTTAAAACCAGTAGGCTAAGAGTTACTTGCCAGATTGTCAAGAGATAGCACAAGGAACTTGTGTAAAGTGTTCAGGGACTAAGTTAAGAAATATTCCATTACTCCGTCAGGGGCTGGACTTTTTTTTTATAGCCAGCATTAAAATATTCGAGACTTCAGAAGGATTCTAGTAAAATTATAATCCTGTGTTTGACATCAAAGTTATTTTCACAACAGCGGATTGATGACAGAAACACAGGTTTATGACTTCAATATGAGACTGTGGAAGATCAAGTGCAGAGAAATCATTTTACAGGACCAAATGCTCCCTCGAAGCAGATACTTTTCTGCAAAATCCCTGCGGCCTATCACCTCCCCCAAAATGTCTGTTTTCGTATCAAAATGTTTGTAGAAATATCGCATCATGCGCAAGACTCCAGGAGAGTTGCAGGGTGCCCAGGCCTGAGTCACTTAGGGAGCTAATGAGCATAAGCCTGTTAGAAGATTAAATTTCACTTCTATCTCTGGTTTTTATAACAATTTAAATACTCAGCTTTATTCATGATTCCTGTAATGTCATGACAGCATCTTTGTGAGCTTTGCACCAACACTAAAAGTGACTGAGCGGGGCAGCAGGTTCACTGAGGCACCAGCCATGTGTCAGTAAATTTGACAGAAATGTTTAGTGTTTCCATCGGATGCTCTTCAGAGTCAGTCTTAGACTCAAGTATCGCAAGTGGTTCTAGAACAAGGAATTTTATATACAATGGGAGCATTAGTCTGAAACTGAAGGAAGAAAATGAGGGCCAGAGGCTGATGTCCAAGAAACTATTATGAACAGGCAACTCTCCACCAAGTTATTTTATCTCATTGTGTTTTTCTCTCTGTAGAAATATTGTCTCCCATTTATTGAGCACTAACTATGTGCAAAGCATTTTATGTCATTATCTATTTACTCTTCACAACTGCCCTGCAGAGTGTAGGCATTATTATCCCCACTTTATTGATGAGGAGATGAAAGCCTAAGGCTACAGAGCTAATAAGGGTGAAGCCTCAGTTTGAACCCCTCAGGAGTCCCAGAGTCTGCCCGCTTCCACCTCGATATGTAATTGATCTAAGCTATATGTGATCCCTAATTCTGCAGGCTTTTAAGGTGAATCTCAGAGGAATCATTGGGCTCTTCACAATGGGTTCTTCTCGTGATCTAGTGACGTAGGCTGTGGCTTTATTGACCATGAAAATTCCCTACATTTTTATGCCTTAAGCTGTAAAATGCGTTGAAAGTGAAACACTCTATGTAGTGCATAAAATTGTGCAAGTTTTAAGCCACAGCATATTAACCAGCTAATGGCAGACCAAAGGGCGTTTTTATCTTTTGATTATTACATTAATCTTCCATTAAAGTTATCTATGTGATTATCACAAAGCACTGAAGATAATAAATTTAGGAAATAGTTGGCTTGTTAAGGATCATTTTAAAATGTTTTTGTCAACTTATGTGTGCCAAAAATACTCTGAAAACACTAGGTTGGCTGAGTGTGCAAACAATATAATCCAAGAATTGCTTTTATTAAAAATGATAAAACCTCATCTCCATACATTGTCTATAGTGTCCCAAATCGCCAGCCCAGCCCCACAATCATGATTTATTGCTCTCAGCTGGTAACTTGGCGAGGCGGTGGGCCGAGCGTGTCAGGCCTTCTGTACTTGTCTACCAGCCTTTAACGCCTGCTGCTGGTGACTATCAGAGCAGAAAGTATGGCGGGGCACAGTGTTGGAGCCTTGGCCCCACAGGAGGCCAGCCATCTTGTACTGCCTCCTCCCAGAGCCCTCTGGCTCCTTCTCCGTCAACAGAGGCCTCTCCCGCTTCGGGCCAAGGACACACAGCCCCTTAAACTAGAATAAAACAAGGATGGTGGCTGGTTTCTCTGGCCAAAAATATTTGGGTTCCTAGTCATAACCTTCAGATACTTGGGGGTGAAGAGAAGTGTTTATTCAGAAAAAGTCCCAGCCAGAGGGTGTCTGGGGGGAATGGGAGGGGGTAAGAGGGACAGTGGTAGCTCTCAGGAGGCTGGTGGGGGGAGCTGGAGAACTGGGAGGCATGACAGTCAAGGACCTGATCACCTGGTCCAAATCTTGACCCTGACAGTAATTTTGTGACCTTGGCCAGTTTGATCCTCCTCTGAGCTTTACTTTCCTTTTTGTCAGATGACCCCTGGAGAGCATTAAATGAAATACCATAGTTGGAAGCCCTGTACCTGACTGGTAGGAGGCTGAATACTGAGCCTTATTTTGTGTTGTGTTTTATACCTGTGATATTCTCTTCGTTCAGACGAGGAAAGTGAGGCTGGGTAGGTTAGGTGCAATGCAAGTCTTCGGTTGCACGGCAGGCAGGGGGCAGAACTGGGAAGCATGGTGCATACCTCCTGGGAGGCGGCCTGTGGTAAGGAGGGAATGCAGGCCCAGGAACCAAGTCCACCCCCCTTCCTGACTGAAAGGCCTTGTACAAGCCTCTTCTCCAAGCCTCCTCTTTCCCGTCTTAAAGCCAGGGTTCTGATCCCAGGCTGCCAGGTTGCTGTGATGACTGGAGTCCATCCACAAGAGAGCACCTGGGCCTGAGGGCCCCCAGCTTGGGTCAGGGCCCTCCTCTTCTACCCCTGTCTTTGGCTGGGAGCCAGCTGGCAAGTAACTGGGCTATGTCCTCTTGCTTTCTAGGTCAACTACATCCTGGAATCACGAGCAAGCACTGCCCGGGCTGACTATTTTGCTCAAAAACAAAGAAAACTGAACAGACGTACAAGCTTCAGCTTCCAGAAGGAGAAGAAATCAGGGCAGCAGTGACACTGGCCTCCAGCTTCAATCTGTTGCCGTAGCTCAGAGCCTGCCTGCCAGGGCCCAGGTGGCCCTAGAGCCCACCCTGTGTCCTGCAGTCCTGGGGAGGGAGGCCAGCCCCTGGCTCGTGGGCACAGGGCTGCTGGGCTCTTGGGGAAGATTTGGGAAGGGGGTACCCCCTAGGATGGAGCTGGAGACGTTTCCACAGGACCGAAGCCTCAGCAGCAATGGCTTTGATTAGCAGTACCCAGGGCCAGACCACCACCGCGAGGAGCCACGTGCTGCCCAGCCGTCTTCACTGCCTCGTGACCCTGCCCAAGGATGTACATAGCCATGCCCAGACGTTTCCTTGCAACTTGATCAAATTTCTCAAAGCAAACAGAACAAAAATGTACATTTCTTTTTTTTTTTTTCCTTTTAATAAATAGGTATACTCTTTATCATGGTTGGTATGATGGACCATTCTTTGGGGTGGAGGATTGATTATGTTAGTCTCTTTCAAATCTGTTCGCATATTGAACAGGCAGAGTGGAAAAGCTGTAGCTCGATTTCTCAGAAGAAATGTTTAGGGCTTAGTCAATAGTTTTAACTATGCCATTTGTTTAAATGAGTGCATTTCTTTGAAGATACTATCTTACTAAAAGTTAGTAAAGGGGACCTAGTGTTGTGTATCTCAAGCTGTATCATTTTCCCCTTGAAAAGCCTTGTCTCCTCAACATGTCCCTACAACTCTGATTTCAGAGAAGCAAAACTGCATGTGAAGCGTGGTGTGGTGGGAGAATGAGGGTCGATGGCTAGTCTTAAGGTCATGCTAAGCTCCCGGCCAGAAATGGTCTTTTCCATTTCTTAAGTAGCAAGTGTATGTTTCAGTGGCAATTAGACCTGCATGTGGATTGTTCCTGGAACTGGAGTCGTCTCTGCCTCTCTGGCTTTGAAAGGGCCTCATTCCCATTTCTTCCCCTCCATCCAGTACCTGCTTCCTTGTTGGAACAGGCTGGAAGCTGCTGTTTTTCACTCTATCAGGGAGAACGGTGAGCAGAGATCCCAGGGGACGAGGGAAACTTGCCTGATGGTGTCCTTCTAGGTTGGCAAAGGCAAGGGATCAGCCATCCACTGACACCACACCTCTGGCCACACCAGATGCCTCTGTTGTTCTCTGCCAACCTCCCCAGTGTTTGTCCCAGGGTGACATCCTTTTACCGTCCCCAGCCAGGGCCAAGGACCTCAGCTGTTTCACTGAGGACCTGCATCTAAAACAATTTTTTTAATTGTTATACAGGAAGAGATGTGACTAAAACACCATCTCAAAGTCGAGTGGATTTCTTTGCACGAGGGGTCATTTTAATGAATTCCTCTTTCATTCTGATCTTTGTTCAGCCAACAAAAGCATCCTTTTCTAATGTCTTCCATTCCTACCCACCCCGGAAACAAAAGAACTATTATTTGTAGCTTGCTATCTGTATTTGGATTTTTAGCAATTTTATATTTAGATATCTTTGAAAAATGTAAATGACTAATTTGGTCATTAAATCTTGTAACAGTACTAAAATGATATTAAAATAAAAGGCATATGTATACCCTATTTTGCAAATTGTTTTGAATTCCCGAAGTCTTGAGTGTGCCAAGGCTCTGAACATAATGCTGAACGTGGTGACTGTACCGTTTGTTGCTCGGGCAGCTGAGGGCAGGTGTGTGTGAATCTGCTGGCAGTTGATGTGGTTCCGAGTATCTCTGAGATGCACCGCAGGCTCCTGCGGTGCTGAGCAAGCCAGAGTGACCCTCTTAGAATCAGCACAGTTCTTTTATGATGACATACAATACACCTTCAGTTTACATAAAACACACATGTCCGGCTTAAGGAATAATTTAAGGGGGAGAACACCATGCAACCACTGCCCGGGTCAACCAAATATCAACACTGTTCAAGTTCAGTGTTTCCTCGGCCTCTCTCACACCCCATACCTCAGTTTTAAGATACGACACAGGGCATCTCTCCCTCTCGTCTCCTCAGCGCCAGGCACAAAGCAGGAGCTCAGCTTGTTCGAGTTACGCTAAAGTGACCCAAACCCACTTCAGCTCCTCAGCTTCTCCTGACGTGGCACTGGTGTGGACCGCTGCTGCCTTTGAAAGGCTCTCATTCTGGAATAAAGCCACAGGGTTCATATTTCCTGACTGGGCCTCTGAACACAATCTGGGGCTTTTTGAAAAAGTATGAGTAGGCTGTCAGGCCTGGGCAGGGGGACCCTGGAACCCTGACCTCTACTGGCCCACTGAGAACTGTCCCTCACTCTGAGGGGCTGCTGCATGTCAGGTAGTTGGAGTGCCAGTCCCTTTAAAAATATGCATATTTTTGTGACTCCCACTGCCCACAGTAGAGGTCCTGGCAGATTCTGTCACTGCCTCCATTCCAGAGGTGAGGACACCAAGGCTTGGAAAGGTCACCTCTCTGGCCTGGGGACACTGAGTGACTAATACCGCAGCAGTGGTCTTAACCACTGGGCTCTGCCCTCCACATTGGTTGCTTTGTGGCTCTGAGCCAGGCCCTACTCCCTGAGGTCTCAGTTTCCTAATCTGTAAATGAAGACGCTGGATTAGGTGACCTCTGTAGTCCCTTCTGAAAAACCAAACCAAACCCATTGCCGTCGAGTCAGTTCCAACTTATAGCGACCCTATAGGACAGAGTAGAACTGCTCCATAGGGTTTCCAAGGAGAGGCTCGTAGATTGGAAGTGCCGACCTTTTGGTTAGCAGCCAAGCTCTTAACCACTGCACCACCAGTCCCTTCTAGGAGTCTCTAGATTTCTCAGAATCATCGTGAGCTCAACCTTCCTTCTGCTCACCAAACTGAGGAGCTTCTCTGCTTCTGAACAAGAATTCTAAGCGTTGAAAAATACTGTGGAGTCCTGTAGTCCAACTTCCTTTCTTGGGGCAATAAGTGCATGTCCACCCCAGAGTCCTGGAGCCTCTGCTTCTGTGCCCCTGGTAACGGCACTCACCACCGTTGGCCAGTTTAATCCTCTGCAGCTGACTTCACTGATGGCTGCTCCAGGCCAGGACTTGCCCCAGGCTCTCAGGGGCCCCATTTGTGTGGTATCACTGCACTGCTGCCTCTGAGCCTTGGCTTCTGCTCCCTGACTCTGAGCCCACCCCCGCCCCAAACACACACCGTTCCTAGCTGGTCCCCAGGGACCAAAGGGCCCCACTGCCCCGGAAGGCCCGCCAGCTTTTGGAGACCACACTCACATCCCTCGGAGTCTTCCCTTCATGGGTTAAAATGCCAGGAGATGACCATCACCCCTCTCGTGTCCCTGAAAACCTGCCAGTTTTAGGTCTTCCCATTCACCCAGGTCAGGTACTGTTCAGAACTCAGGGATAGAAAGGTGAGTCAGGGCCCCAATTTGACCGTCAAGACCCTCCCAGTCTGGTGAGGCCAAGAGGTGGGCAAGTGACCCTCGGCCACACCATAGCGGACTCCACACAGGTGCTGGGCGGATGACAGTGGACCTGGAAGCTGCCAGGAGAAGTTCCAGGCAGAGAAGACAGGGAGGCAGGAGACAACAGACTGGCAAAGGCGTGAGGTGCAGCAGCCAACACTAGGGGGGGTGCCGGTGAGGGCAGACATGTACGGCCCCTCCATCCCAGTGGAAGTTGGAGCAGCTTCTTGATGCGCCCTGTGCACATGTAGGACCTGAACAAGCCCCGCCCCTCTGGGAACTCCAGGACTCCTGCCTACAGGCTGAAGAGGAGATTCGAGGTGGGTCCTTCAGCCGAGGCGAGGCGGGGAGGATGGGGTGGGAGTGGTGGGCTGCGGCAGCCTGCAAGGGAGAATAAAGGGCCCCTTCCCAAGCCACCCCAGAGGGAGAGGACTTGTTGTTTCTCCGTAACTCAGCAACTGCTTTCATTTCATCCAGCAGGGTGAGGATGGAGGTCTGGGCTGAGGGAGGGGAGCCCTGAGACTGAGAGAAAGAAACCAAGAGTGGGGGCACAGGGTTTTCTGCTGTTGGCCGAGCCAACCCTGCCCAGCAGCCCAGGCCAAGTGCCACAGTGCCGAGGGGGCCTCAGTGGAGGACAGGTCCGTCCCCACTCCCAGCACAGACTCCTGACACCTGGTTCTTGCCAATGCTGGCAGTGGGGTGCTTTTCTTCTTCCACCGGTGAGGCAGGGGCAGGAAGAAGGAGAAAAAGAAAAAGCAGGAACTTTCCCCAAAGCTCACGGTCGGGACCTGGGATCAAATCTCAGCTCCCCATGCCCTGGTCTGTGACCTCAAGCAAGTCATACTGTGTTCTGAGCCTTGGGTTCCCACATCTGAATTGGGGAATGATAAATGGAATTTGCCCTTACCCATGTATCACAGTCCATGGAAGACTAGGAACCCTCCTGGGGGTCATAATGTGGAGGCTCTACAGCCTGGGTCCAAATCCTAGGTCCTCTGTTTACTAGTGTCAAGACCTCTAGTGATTAACTTCTCTGTGCCTCCATGTCCCTCTCTATAAAATGGGTTGAAAACGGCCACCTCCAAGAGTTGGACTCAAGATTTAGCAAGACACTATGTCCACAGTGCCTGGTGCATAAACACTTGATAAATGCCGGCTATTGATGTTGATATCTGTCATCTCATTCATCCAGTTGCCTGAATACTATGTTCTCCCCCAGTGGTACCATCTCTGATGGGGGTCTAGCAGTGCCTAAGCTGCCCCTCCTTGAGACCAGAATCCCTGGCAGCTGCCTCAATGCCAGGAAGGAGGGCTCTGAGGAGCCAGGCCTCAGCCTCTGCCCCAGGGACTAATGCGGGGGGGTGTTGCACTGTGGGCCTGCACCCAGTCCAAGTTCCAGAGTTGCCTGGGTGCCCACAGAAACAAATGTGCCTTTTCCAAATGTTCTAGGAAACACTGGAACTTTCTTTTTATGCAAAAACTTGCTTTTTGATTATTAGAATTGTGTCACATCTGAGAGGCCATAGGGAGAAGAAAGGCTTTAAGTCAAATACGTCTGAGTTTAAATCCTGTACTTCTTAGCTGGATGAGCTCAGCAAGCTACTTGATCCCTGTGCCTCAGTTTTGTCCTCTGTAAAATGGCGACAATAATACCTACTTCAAGAGGTGTTATGAAGATTGGATGAGTTTACTAGTCAGGATGGGCCAGGCTATGCTGCAGTAACAAACAACCTCAAAGTCTCAGTGGCTTAACACAATAAAAGTTTATATATCTTTCACTCAAAGTTACCTGTGGGTCCATGTGACTCTCCAAGGCAGCTGTTCTCCTCACAGCAACAACTAAATGCTGTGGTTTGAAAGTGATATATGTCACTTCCCACTTCGATTCATTTCATTGACCAGAACTAGCCACATGGTGATGCCTATTTCAAGGGGACAGGATTAAAAGTCACAGATGTTGGGAAACATCTTAGTGTCTGCCACCATGAGATGACACTGTGCTTCCCAAACTCCACCATGTGCAGGCTTCACCCAGTGTCATGGATTGAATTGTGTCCCTCAAAAATATGTGTATCAATTTGGTTAGGCCATGATTCCCAGTATTGTGTGATTGTCCACCATTTTGTCATCTGGTGTGATTTTCCTGTGTGTTGTAAATCCTATCCCTATGATGTTGATGAGGTGGGATTAGTGGTAGTTATGTTAATGAGGCAGGGCTCAATCTACAAGATTAGATTGTGTCTTAAATTAATCTCTTTTGAGATATAAGAGAGAGAAGCAAGCAGAGAGACATGGGGACCTCATACCACCAAGAAACAAGAACCAGGAGAATAGTGCGTCCTTTGGACTCGGGGTCCCTGAGCTGAGAAGCTCCTCAACCAGGGGAAGATTGATAACAAGGACCTTCCTCTACAGCCAACAGAGAGAGAAAGCCTTCCCCTGGAGGTGACGCCCTGAATATGGGCTTCTAACCTACTAGACTGTGAGAGAATAAACTTCTGTTTGTTAAAGCCATCCACTTGCGGTATTTCTGCTATAGCAGCACTGGATAACTAAGACACCCAGGTAGCACCTGGCCAATGATTTAATATTTTCCCTTCAAATTATTTCAGGCTAACTTTGTTCATTACCTTAAAACTCATCCTAAACAAGAATACCCATGAAGTCATGGATTTGGCATGCTGGATATGTGTTTTCTGATGCACATTAAAATAAATATGTAACTATTGAAATTAAAAATCCAGGTACCCGTAAAATCATGACAGGTCTGACCAGTTATCATCTCACTCCAGCAAACACTGAGCTAAGTTAACACTTCTCATTTTTTATCAGTACCTGCCTCCTGCCTCTTATTAAGTGCTCAGCTAATGTTAATTACTATTTTATCATTTTCTCAATCAGTCCTCATAACCACCTAGTCCTAATTTCACAGATGAGGAAACTGAAGCAAAGAAGTGAAGTTCCTCACCTGAGGCCACACAGTTGGGAAGTGGCAGAGTCAGACCTGGGATCCCACTCTTCCCTGCCCCAGCCATCCCCAGCCTTGCTGGGCCCTCCCTCTTGGCTATGTAGCCTAAACACCCTACATTTTGAAAGCCGCCCTGAGCCTGCGCTCAGTGGACCTGCTGGTTGGGAAGCAGCCAAGGAAAGAGAAAGGTTTAAACCTGTCGCGTCACATCGTGTTCCCACCAAACACCTCTGCTTAAATGCAAAATCCCAACAGGGTGGTGTTTGCTATAAAAGCCCTAAGTGTGATTTGTGAAGTCTCGAAGCCCAGTAATCTCGTCCCTTTAATGGGATTATATTTCAAATCACCACAGCCTGTTCATTACCCATTTAAACTCCTTTGACAGAGGACAACTTACATAAAACGCGCACAGCAGCCCTTACTGACTTCCCTACTCTCCTTCCTGATTAGACAAACAGATGCTGAGGTCTGGAATGAAAAAATAATGTGCCCATTTATTCATTTTTCTGACAAGTCACAACAGATTTTTAACTGCCAATGAGTTACCTCCCAGAGGGGCGGTGGCCAGGAGGTGCCTGCCAGGCAGCGAGTGGTCATTTCCGCCAGCGCTGGCCCCACCTACCCTGGCCGGGGGGGATCCCCTGGGACCAGAGCTGGCCACCAGTCTGAGCCACTCTCCTGCACCAGGGAAATGGCTGAGGCTGAGGCCTCAGAAGCTGGGATGTGAAGAGCTGCCGCTGGGCCTCTCAGCAGCCATCACCCAGAGGGATCCAGAGGGGTCTTGACAGGGTGACCAAGGCACAGCCATGGCCTCAAGTCGCAGAGCCCCAGGTAGGAATCTGAGCCCTGCCCCTGTCCAGCTGGGTGATTAGGACGCCATCTTTAATCTCTCAGAGCCTCAGTTTCCTGGTCTTTAAAATGGAGCCAGTGAGAAGCCCATCTGGGTCGTGAAGGCTCACTGGCACAGCTTGGGCTGGCATTGCACTCCGCTCCCACTGCAAGTTCCCTGGGACGGCTGTTCCATCAGTAGTCCCAGCTTGAGGAGAGGGGACAGCCCTCCTTCGTCCATGACCTCGGGGTGTGATAGGGAGCCCAGGCTAGTCACCTGCTGGGTCACACTGGTGGACAGGGATTTCACCGCAGAGCCTCTCTGCTCTCTGCTCCGTGAAGATGTCTGAGCACAGGTGAGCTGGGGGAAGGTGGCAGGATCAAGGTCTCCAGCTGTGATGGCCCTATCCCACCTGCCCCCAGGGTGCTACCCACTGGGTCCCTCCTCCTAATTCAGAAACAAGATGCTGCTCCTGACGATTCATGACCCCTGAGTCAAGCCAGGCGGCCGCCAGCTAGAAAGGACCCTGTAGTGATAAGCAAAAAGGGCCAGTCTAAACTTCCATCTGTCATTCAAAGCCTCCCACCCCTTTCCAGGACCCGTGGGCTAAGCCCCATTGATCCCCAAAGCCCCACGTGGTTGTTCACATTGTGCCCGCCTCCTGCTCTCCCACCCTCCTGATAACAAGACCCCCTGACTCCCTGGGAGAATAAGCCCCCGAGTTTCCATCCTAGAGCCAGCACAGGGCCGCACACCTTAGAACTCACAGGTAATCGCACCTCCCAGCCCTCCCATCCCCCCTCCCATGGCCCCTCCTGGAAGTGATGCTTCTTCCGGGAAACGAACCAGACAGAGGCGTTCTGCCTTCCACAGGCAGGGCCAGGCCTTTGCCCAGCTGCCTGCCTTGCGCTTCCCACTGTCTCCAAGCTGCTAACCAGTGAGCCTTCTGCTTCCAGCCAGCTCGGCACCTGCACCAGAAGCCTTCCTTGATCCCCAGGGAAGTTAGGGGCCTTGAAGTTCTTCTGGAGCCCCAGCACCTACTCGGCACCCTCTTTGTCTGTGACTCTCCTGTAACTGACTGGGACACCTGAGAAATGTCCTTTTCTTCTTTATGAAGCCAATGGGAGGCTCTTTGGATACAAAGCAAGAGTGGTTTGGCCAGTAATAATTGCTGGTCTGCTGACCACAAAGGGATGAGTGTGAGGGGAGGTTGTTAGTCCTGAAGATGAGGTACCCACAGTGAAGCTGGGAAGCAGATGGGGGTCGGGGGTTGGACGCTGGCAAGCCCTGCATGGGCCTCATTGTGTGGCTGGTCTCCTGCCTCCCTCTCTCTGTGGCCTTCAGTCTCCAGCCCACCTGGGGGCTGCCTCTGACCCCGACCTGGGCCAGGGCACCACACAGAGGAGCAGCAGGCCTTCCTGGTGCCACCCAGTAGGCCCATGGAGGACTTGCGTTTGAATCACCTCCTATGAACCTGCTGGTGAGGGAGGGATTCCCGCCCTAGGGCAATGGGAATTAGTCACATATACTCACAGCCTGGGGGAAGAGGACACCACAGGGGCCACACAGGGATTGTACTTGTGAACTGAGTGATGTGGGAGGCAGGTTTTACAGTATAAGAGGGTAGGGTGCCCCCTGATTCCCCATGAGAGGATGTGATTGGCTCATTTGAATAATGCCACAGGCCGGCAGGGAATTGAGACCCGCTACTCAAGGATAAGCAGGAACTGCACCTGATCCCCCTGACAAGGAGGGTTTTGGCTAGGCAACCTTCCTACCGGCGCAGAGTGGGGTGGGGAGCTTGCGGTTAGGCCATTTGAGGCCCTCCTGATTTTACCAGGTGTCAAGCCAGCACATAACATTGAGCCTTAATTTTAGGCCTTACACCACACCTGACCCCTCCACTGATTGTCATCCCTCCTGCTTGGCAAGGAGGAACCTTCCCCACCCTCAGTTCTCCCGCATCCAGATGCCTGCCCCACAACAGAAGTGCCCCTGGTGTTATCATTGCCCACCAGCCTGGCCTCCCACTGACTATGAGCCCTTTGAGCCACCCTTTCTTGAGCATGTACTGTGGCCAGCGCGTCATGCTTCACACACGATTTGTTGACATAAATGATAGCAGGAGCTGCTATTTATTGAGCTCTGTGCCAAGAGTTTACATCCATCATCTCATTTAATCCCTCACCCCAGCCCGTGAGGCACATTTACAGTCGAGGAAACCAAGACTCAGGGTCAGTCACTTGTCCAAAGACACATAGTAAGAGGCAGAGAGACGACCCAAGGACAGACTTCCTACTGGTGGATGGGGACCAGGCCTGGCTCATCTTCAGGTGCCCAGTACCCAGCCGAGGACCTGGCATGGGGGTGGTATCTGTGAGCAGTTGTAACATAAACTCACACTTTATTCCACAAACTTTTCCTGAGCACCTTGTCTGGACTATTCCTATTCTGGGCCCTCAGGGTGTGGCAGGAACACAGACGTGGCGCCCTCCCAACAGCCTCAGCCTGGCAGGGAAGGTGGCTCTGCCTGAAACGCCCTGGACATATGTAAGCCAGGAGTTACAGTGGGGGTCCAGGCCAGGACTCGGGCTCAGGGAAGCCCTGCTCCAGCCACAGGGAACCATTAAGGAAGGGGGAAGCCAGGTGGGTGAACGTTCAGACAGCCCTGAAGGCTGCTGACAGAAAATCTGCCTCTGTGCTGTGTGAACCCAGATGCATGGCACAACCTCTCTGAGCCGTTTCCTCATCTGCACAACAGAGATGAAATCCCATCTTCTTCTTAGTGAGGAGTACATTAGATCATTTGCACAGGCTTGGCACACAGTAGGGGATCAGTAACAGGAAGTCATGACGACAAGGATGCCAAGTCCTTACTGAGAACACACTTGCCAAGGCCTCCTCCCGCCAGCCAGTCTTCCAGCCCAGAGGACAGCCCCAGCCCCCCAGGAATAGGCCTGGGGTCAGGAGGAGGACTCCGAGGGCTCCTACCAGCTGGCCCTCTCCTCCTGCCCCCACCTGCCTCAGCTGAGTAGCCCCAGGCTGAGTTCACATCTTTATGCATTAACTCTCTCTGAATACATAAGAAATACTGTGAGGCTAATTCTTTTTAAAATGATAAAATTTGTCTATATTATAGCATTTCAGCCCCAGCTTCCTGAAAGCTAAAGATATTTTAATGTCATATTTCCATGTAAATTTTAGTTTAGAATTTAATACCCTTTTAACATACATTAAATTTTTAGCATTCTTCAAGCCCTTGACTTTTTTAAGGGCTTAGCTGATGTGCGTTGGCACAAAGGGATGAGGGAGGCTGTAACTTAGGAAGGAAAGTTATAGAAGTCAAGGTTACCCCAAACCTCTGTACCCACATCATCTTGGAGGTTATTCTCCAGGGCTGGAGAGTGTCTGAGCCAAACCTTGGATTCCTGGGGAGGTGTCAGAAATCTCTCTTATTGGAAAATGTGGCTTCGATTGGTGACCTCACAGAGGTACTGGGGAAATTCACCACATTAGCCCGTGGTTGGGAAGAGCCATGATGGTCTAGGGGGTAAGAACATGGACGCTGGAGCAAGACTGCCTGGGTTCAAATCCTAGGCCTGCCACTTGCTAGTGGGTGACTTTGGGCAAGTGAGCACCCACCTCTGTGCCTGTTTCCTGGCCCCAAAGTGGGACTAAGGTCAGAGTGGGTGCACAGGAGATGGGCCGAGTAAATACATGAGACAAGGGGAGGTTGTCAGCTCCACAGATAATGAAACTGAGCTCCAGGGAGGTAAAACTTGCTCCAGAGCAAAGGGCAAATCTGCCCTGAGTTGGCTGGCCTTACTGAGACAGAATTGTTTAGAGCAGTGATGTGTGTAAATGCCCAGTCCAGGCTGGCCATGGTTGTGAACTTATGAAAAGCTTCCAAAGGAAAGGGGCGAAAAACAGAACTGGGGTTTCCCACCAGCCCACTAGGGCAGACCAGAAAAACCAAACCCCTTGCCATTGAGTTGATTCCAACTCATAGAACCGAGTAGGACAGATTCTGCCCTATAGGGTTTCCAAGGAGTGGCTGGTGGATTCAAACTACTGGCCTTTCTGTTAGCAGCCGAGCTATCAGCCACTGTGCCCCCAGGGCTCCCACTGGGACAGATTCTCCCCATAAATGCCGAGTTATAGAATTAAGTAAGAGCTCTTTCTTGCCCAGCTGAGTTTGAGGCCTGGGCTTGCCATGCCCACGACAAAACCAAAACCACTTTTCCCTCCCAAAGGTATTTTTCTCTTTTCCCCTGATTCCTATCTGCACCCCCATCTATGCATCTGGGCTGGAGGATCCTTAGATAGGGGCTGAACTCGAAATTTTGTTTTGACTGCCCTGCACCCAGTTCCTAAGAGACCACAATCACCCAGCAATGCAGGGACCCCCAAGAGTGTCTTTGCAAAGCCCCATGGACTGCGGATCCCATGAATTCCCCTTCTCATGACAGACACCTCCCCGGGGCCAGACTAAGGACAGAGAGGGAAGACCTTGAAAAGGGTTTGGGGGTGGTTTTCACGCTGCCTTTGAGGGAAGGCAAGATGGGGGCTTCAGGACCCCCAGGCTCAGGAGGCAGGTCTGCAGGCTACCTGAACCACTGGGCACCAGCCTCGCACTCCGGGGCTCTGGGGCAGCACTGCCCCAGGCCCACACCCCGTCTGCTGTGAGTCACAGCACCTCAGGTGAATCACTCCACCTCTCTGAGTGTCCATCTGTGAAATGGGGGCAGAAACAATAAAATCTCCTTCGTGGGGCTGCTAGGAGACTGTGCACGGGGAGCACCTAGCATGGGAGCCAGCACAGACAGGCAGAGCAGTAGCTGGTTATTCAGGGTCACTAACGATGTGATATGTAGCAAAGGGCTTGCTGGTGCTGTCTGTCCAGACAATCACTAACCCGAATAAGAAATCTACAATGTAGAGACATGAAATCCAGAGAGATAGACAGCTCTGCTTTCTAATCACTTACAAGGGTTGATATAGTGCATTGACCAACAGAAACGAGCCACGGTTTGGGCTCCCACCACTGCCTGCCACTGCAGCAGGCTTGTTAATTTAGATTTACAAAGAGCTTCTCCAACCTGGGGAGGGGGCAGTATGGGTGGGAAGGAGCTGCTGCCAGTGTGGGATGCTTAGGGACCAGGAACTAGGTAGGAACCCCTTTCAAGCCTGCCCCAGAGGACGCCCAAGGAATTCCTCCTAATTCAGGCTCAGTGGAGGAGTATGAGGCTGCGAAAAAGATGAGCACAGTTTTCGGATAGAGGGTGAGTTCCCTGACCCTGAAGGAATGTAAGCACTCAGCATTCATTCAACAAGTATCCACTAATGCCTACCCTGTGCCATGCCCCACACTGGCCCTGAAGGTACAGAAATGATCAGACTCAGCGCTTGCCCTCAGGGAACTCACAGTCCTTCGGGCCACTGACAAGTCCTCTAGTACTCAAGGGATTGATGTCTGGCAGCTCCTGGGCCCGGAGGCTCCTGGTAAGTGGAGTCAGCCACAGCCCTCTCCCTGCACACTATCTGCAGCCAGGGGCTGAGGACACTCTTGGGGTAAAGGCTCCGCCCTAGCTCCAGAGGACCCAATCCGAGGATGACAAGCTGGGGGAGGCCTGCAGAGGAGTGATTCCAGGGCACGAACCCCCAAGAAGGATTCACCCAACAGGAGGAAGGAGGGTTCAGAGTAAGCCGCCAGCGGTCCACGGGGAGAGGTGTGATCAAGAAAGCGGCACCTCACCCAAAAGACTGGAAAGCAGGGACTCAAACAGAGACTTGTACACCTATGTTCACTGCAGCACTATTCACAAAAGCCAAAAGGTGGAAACAAACCCAAGTGTCCATCAACAGA
This sequence comes from Dugong dugon, assembly GCA_030035585.1. Taxonomy (NCBI): domain Eukaryota; kingdom Metazoa; phylum Chordata; class Mammalia; order Sirenia; family Dugongidae; genus Dugong; species Dugong dugon. Next base: position 69,992,788 of record CM057471.1, on the reverse strand, counting down.
CGAATAGATAAACAAAATGTGGTATATAAACACAATGAAATATTATTCCGCCGTAAAGAGAAATGAAGTTCCGATACATGCTGTAACATGGATGAACCTTGAAAACATTATGCTGAATGAAATAAGCCAGACACAAAAGGACAAATATTGTATGATCTCACGTGTAGGAAAAATCTAGAATGGGCAAATGCAAACAGACAGAAAGTAGAATAGAGCTGAAGGGGAGGAGGAAATGGGGGAGTTACTGTTTAATGGGTACAGAGTTTCAGTTTGGAATGGTGAAAAAGTTTGGGGAAAAAATAGTGGTAGTGGTTGCACAACATTGTGAATATAATTGTTCTGTTGTTAGGTGCCGTCAAGTCACTTTCGGCTCATAGCAACCCTGTGTACAACAGAACAAAACACTGCCCAGTCCTGTGCCATCCTCACAATGGTTGCTACGTTTAAGGCTGTTGTTGCAGCCACCATGTCACTCCAACTCATTGAGGGTCTTCCTCTTTTTCACTGACCCTCTACTTTACCAAGCATGATGTCCTTTTTCAGGGATTCGTCCCTCCTGATAATATGTCCAAAGTACGTGAGATGAAGTCTCACCATCCTCACTTCCAAGGAGCACTCGGGCTGTACTTCTTCCAAGACAGACTTGTTCATTCTTCTGGCAGTCCATGGTATATATTAAATATTCTTCCCCAACACTATAATTCAAAAGCATCAATTCTTCTTTGGTCTTCCTTATTCAATGAATATAATTAATGTCATTGAATTGTGTACTTAAAAATGGTTAAAATGACAAATTGTATGTTATGTATATTTTACAATATACTCTGGGCTTAGGTGGCCTTGCTGTGGGGCCTGTGGCTGTGGTTCCACAGGGGCCAAGAGGTTAATGTGTTGCAGACCACTACCAAAGGACCATCTTTGTCATTACCCAATAAATCTTCTACCAACTACTGAAAGATGAAGGAGCCCTGGTGGCACAATGATTAAGAGCTTAGTTGCTGACCCCACCCACCAAGCTGCTCAGCTGGAGAAAGACCTGGCAATTCTGTAAAGATTACAGCCAAGAAAACCATATGGGGCAGTTCTACTGTCACATGGGGTTGCTATGTGTTGGAATCAACTCCAGGGCACCAACGACAACACTAAAAAGCAACTCTCAGCAGCTATTCCCGGAAAGTTGGTTTCTCCCACATTGGGAAAGGTGGTGTTTGGGAGGGTGTGGTGGGAGGAACCTGTCTGTGTCCCTGCTTATGATGGTGTGAAGGGCCCCTGGTGACAGACGCCAGAGACCAGGCTTTCGTCAATGTGCCTGTCACCTGTACATCCCTCCCGCGCATCACTTTGATCACTCTCGGCTCTGCTCTCCCATTTCTGGGTCTCATTCTCTCCTCCGGAGATAGATGTCCTTCACTTGGCAAGGGGGTCTTGGCCTTACTAGCCTCAGAAGGAGGGGCTTCTCCCCTGAATTCCATAGACACAATCCCAGGCAAGGTCCCTGATTGGCCTGGCAGGGGTCACATGTTCATCCCTGGGCCAATCCCTGGTAGTGAAGGATGGGCTGCTGTGGTTGTCAGGGTCCCTACCCTGGGGACACATGGCTCAGGGGCAGGGCAGTTTCAAAAGGGGTGAGGAAGTAAGGTAAAACAATAGGCTCTTCAGCAGTTTCTGTGCGCAAAGCATTATGCTGAACATATTCTTTTTTTTCTCTCAAAATCCCCAAGAAACTGTTAGTATCACTCCACAATGACAAGGCCTCCAGAGTGAAGGCCCTTTGTCCAGCGAGGCAGGGCATAGGTGGAAGCTGGACCTGGTTCTGACTCCAGCCCTGAACTCCTCTGCCTCACAGGGCCCCACATGGCACCGAGCCGGAGAGGCCTTTGGGAATAACGGCGTGCATGGGAGTTTAATCCGTGAGGCCAGTTAACTCTCCCTTGCCATCCCGGGTGTAGGGCACCCGCCCTCACACATCTGTGCTCTGGGCACAGCCGAGGCTAAGTCTGCTCGTTGGAGGAGGCCATGCCCGGTCTCTAAGCAACCACTAACCCACAGCCAAACAGCTGGCCACCATCTTGGCATGCATCTCCCTGTCACATCTGATTTGCAAAATCGTGTCTGTAACAGACCCACCAGAGCAACCAGTTGGGGCTTTTTCAGGTCAAGGAGTATTTTCAAGAGAGTCTCTAGTTCTTCAGAGAAGAAAATGAATGTGAACAGCACTCCTGTCTCCATCCTCATGCCCACACTCCCACTGTGAAATCTTCTTCTGGGCTGGCCCTGGGCTAAGGCCTTAAGGATCACCTTGAGTTTTTATTACTATGCCATTTTACAGATGAGGAAATTGAGGCTTAGAGTCATTGTCTGGTTTCCCAAGATCACACGGCTAATGAGGGAAGAACTAGGATTTGAACCAGTCCTCTCTAACCCCTAGCCCTTGCTCATCAGTATCTCTGTCCACAGCCTCCCTGCAGATGCCTGAGCTGGGGCTGAAGAGTCCCTGCTGAAAAGTCTTGACTTCAGGGTCACCTTCTCCAGGAAGCCTGCCTGAACTGGCATGGCCTGCCTCAGTCCCTCAGTGCTCTTACCCACTGCTGACTGGAGTTTCTGGGCTCCAGAGCACCCGGAGAGAGGCCTACTAGAGCTAGGTGACTTTGACCCATTGAAGTTATCATCTAAGCTACCAGGAGTAAAACCCCACAGAAGACCATGCAAAGAGATTTTAATAACAAGTCCCAGCCCCTCTGTTTGACTTGCACACATGAAGCCCCTTGGCTGAACCAGAGGCATCAGGGCTGAGCACAGTGACCAGAAATATATTAGGGGTTCAATAAACATTAGCAGGATGAATGATTGCCTTCTGCCAGTGCTTCCAACCTGCCTGGACCACAGACAGGGCCACAGAGGCGAAGGGCTTGAACCAGGGTCCCCTAGCACAGATGATGAGAAAGCAGGGGATGCAGTTGGAGCAATGAGCCATGAGGCCAGGCACAGAGTAGGCCCATTTTTCAGCTTCAGAAGGTCTGTGTAGGCACATAAGCCTTGGCACATATTGGTCAGATTGCTGCCACCTCAGTCAAGATGGTTGCCTTCTCCGTCAGCATAGCTGCCACCTTGGTCAAGATGGCTGCCTCAACAGTCAAGGTGGTCACAATATCAGTCAAGATGGCTGCCACACAGTTCAAGAATGAGGCCACGTCTGCCCCAAGGAGCAAGGTCCACTGGGTAGTAACAGACTCACTGTGACTGGATTTAAAACAAAACAAATAAATTGTCAGACTCTGTCCAGACTCTACGTGGGACAAGTCAAAACTCAGGGCAGCCCGAAATCTCCGAGAAATAAAATAAGAGACCAGTCAGCTCATCCCCGTGCCCCTGGGAATGCTGGGTAATTACTTTTCCCCTTTGTCTTTTTGTTTTCTTTTAGCAGAACCACCAAGAAGCAGGGACAAAAATCAGTTAGAGCTTCCAAAGTGCTTCTTTCCCCAGAAATCTTTTATAAAAGGTGAAAGATTTACAAGACCTGAAGAGCAAACCAGGCAGGATAATTGTTTTTGGAATGACCCCAATATTTTCACCCCAGTGACCCCAGCTCACATCTTGCCCCATATTTATGATTCCTGGTCCTCTGTGCGCCACTGGGTGACCTTTCAGAGCCCCCTCTGCAAGCCCCTAGTCCCTTATCGGGCCTGTAACTCACCCTGACGTTATCTCTCGGGAGGGTTTTATGCACTTTAATTTAACTCCCTCATCATTATTTCCCGGACTTCAAGGTTTTCTCTTTTGAGCTGCCCTTCCCGGGACAAGCATATTCTGTTTGCCATCAAGCCCAATAAATATGTTTGTCCAGGAGACGGGAACCATTTGGGGAGAGTTGCTCAGGCTGAGAAGCAGCCTCCTGACCCTCACCTGCTTCTGAGCAGCAAGGGCTGGTCTTTCTGTCCTTGAGCCTTCATGGGGGTTGCAGCCATGGCCTTGGTCCTCAGATTTAGCAAATTAAAATACAGGCCATCCAGCTAAATTTGAGTCGCAGATAAACAATGATTTTTTTTTTTTTTTTGGTATAAGTACGTCCCATGCAATACTTGAGGCATGTTATTGTTTGGCCATCGAATCGATTCCAACTCATAGCGTCCCTATATGACAGAGTAGAACTGCCCCGCAAGGTTTCCTGGGCTGTAATCTTCATGGGAGCAGATTGCCAGGTCTTTTCACCTGAGGAACAGCTGGTGGGTTGGAACCACCGACCTTTTAGTTAGCAGCCGAGCGCTTAACCATTGCGCCATCGGGGCTCCTATTTGAGACATACTTATGCTAAAAATTACACATCTGAATAAAAATTGTTTATCTGAAATTCAAATTTAATTGGTGTGTTGTATTTAATCTGTTATTAGCTCCTGGGGGCTGTCCCATTCACTCCCTTAAATGCAGATTAATATGTTAGGGGTATTTAACCACATTCCACCAGAGGCACCAGAGTTTGTTAGACCTCAACTCCCAAGCTGCCCTGCTGTAAGCCCCATGAGAAGGACCTTCCCTGCTGGCTGCCACTGGTTCTCAGCACCTACCCCTGTACCTAGCTCAGAGCAGGCTCATATGAATCATTTGCAAGCAGGGCACCATCAGATGTCACTCATATTATCTCCTGACCTCACCACTGCAAATGGCATTGCTGAGGGAGCCCCCTACGATCCTGTGAGGCAGGTCCAACTAGCACGCAGAAAAGGAATGAGGTGCAGAGAGGCCCAGGAGCAGCCCCATATCACACAGCAAATCAGGGCAGTCCTGGGTGTGCTAGCATGCTCCAAAACCAGGGCTCTTTCCTCTCCCCAACTTATGCCTTTAAACTTCTTAGAATCCATAATATAGGATATATTTCCTGCCAAGCTGACTGCATTGTTCAGTCATAATGAATCCATTTTGCAGGAAGCTGTGCAGCATAGCGAGGGTCCGACTGCAGTCAGGAGGGATGATGTTTGTTCACATCCTGGGACAGGCATGGAAGGAGGCTCCCGTGGAAGGGGCCTGGGCCTGCCCACCCCCTCAGAGCCCTCTCATTCCCTGAGGGTTTACTGGATGAGCAGGAACCGTCAGAAGCTCCAGAGGGAAATAGAACTGAGTTCAAATTCCCACTCAGCCACTTCACAGCTGTGTGACCTCAGCACTTCCCTTCACCACTCTGGGCCTCGGTTTTCTCATCTGCAGGATGCCTGAGACAGGATGAGATTTAATCAATTAACCAATGTGTTTGTCCCTCTGATGTTTCCTACTGTTTCTCCACCTAGTCTCATTCAGGTAGCTCAGTGTTTCTCAACCAAGGATGCTTGGGGTGGGACAATTCTCTATTGTGTGGGACTGCCCTGTACCTGAAGGGCATTTAGCATTCCTGGTCTGTGCCTATAGTTATAAAACCTATCAACTCCCCAGCCCCCTCAGCCCTCCCCATTGTGACAACCAAAAATGCTCCCCACCCTGTTACCAAATGACACCTGGGGGTACAGCCACCCCTGGTTGAGGCCTACAGCACCCACTGCTCTGAGGAAAGGGTGTCTTAGCAGGAGTGGAGACAGGTCCTGGAGCCAGGTTCCAGAAGCTTCCCCAAGTCTGAGGGATGAAAGGTGTAAAGACAGACTGTGGGACTTTGAAAAGGGTGCTCTGTTTGCAGACTGTGAGAGGGGGACAGAAATGACAGCAGGACCCCAGAAAGGTTTGGGGGAGCCAAGAGTAGAGGACCCAAGAGTCTCACCCTAGCTGTGGTATAAACAAGCAGGGAGGACAAGATGGTCCCCCCTATGTAAAATGGTGAAGTCTTCTTCCCTGAGGAAGTGAGATTAAGCGTGTAAATAATTAAGCAATCAATGACAATGATTAGACACCCCCCCCAAAATACCATCCTGACCCAGTGAGGGTGAAGCACCCCACTTCCTACTCACTCTGAGGCTCTGTAAACTCTACCATAGAAATATGCACATTTCTAGCCATTAGAGGGCCACGTTGTGTTTTGGGACATTTCCACTTCCAGATCTCTGGAAATGATATTATTGGATTTCTGATACAGCATACAATGTGCCCAGGATGACAGCACCAGAGGACTCTACATCCCCATTGGCTCCAGGGCTCAGGGGCTGCAGCCAATCAGAGCTCATCCCGGTTGAGCACAGAGTTGTTTGTCTACCTTCTAAGAGCATTGCTCTCACCGGCTGGAAGCCCTTTCCTGGCTTCCCATCGCCCTGGAGTAAAGCCTCTGCTCCCAGAAGCTGCCCACAAGGCCCTGCAGTCCCGCCCCTGCCAACCTCTCCAGCTTCTCACACCCACTGAACTCTTGTTCCCCACATGCCCTACCATCCCACCTCCAAGCCTCTACATGGCTGTGCCCTGGCCTATTACCGTCTCCACTTTTCCCTTTCCCTGAGACGGGCCATCCCCCCTACACCACCATCCACCACCCCCATCAAAGCCCTGAACACTCTTATGCTCCTTGTCCATTTCCTCCACCGGACTGTGAACTCACTGGGGGCAGGGATTGGGTCTGTCCAGTTCATCCAGATGCCCCAGTGCCTGGAACATAGCCCAAAACACAGCATATTTGTTGAGTGAGTGGAATCAACACAGATTCACTAATCCACGGTCCGTGCCAGCAATGAAATAAACACACTTCTACTCTGACACACATGGGGTCGCCATGAGTCAGAATCAACTCGACTGCAACTAACAACAACAACCCCTGACAAAAGGTGCCCATGAGACTCTCTCAGACTTCACATTGAGCAAAAAAAGCCAGACTCAGAAGAGCACGGCTTCTACATGAAGTTCAGGAACAAACAGAACTACTCCATGGTGCTATACATCAGAGTGGTCATCCCACTAGAAGGATGGTCACATACATAAAAACTCATCGAGTGGTATACTTAACAATCTGTGCACCTTACGCTATGAAAGTTACACCTCAAGTCAGAAGTTAGGAAAAATAAAAATAATTGTCAAGTATGAGTCACAAATTTGTACATATAGCATAAAACCGCATAGAAACACACACACACACACACACACACACACACACAAACAAGTACATGTAAAACCTGGTGAAATCTGAATAAGGCTATAGTCTACATAACAGTATTGTACCAGTATCAATTTCCTGGTTTTGATATTTTATGGCAGTTATCCAAGACATTATCTTTAGGGGAAGCTGGGTGAAGGGTACCCAGGATTCTCTGTTTTTGCAACGTCCTTTAAGTCTGTAATTACTTCAAAATATAAAGTTAAAAAAAAAAAAAAAACCCAAAATTAGAAATGCATTGAAGAAATCAGAACCAAGTCTTTATTTAAATCACATTTATTAAATTCCAGAAAGAACACAAAGCCCTGGTTGAACTGTGAAAAGATACAATTTATAAAATCAAAGAATTTATTCTGTGTGGGAAAGTTTTTAATCCATAACAAGTTTAACTGATACTAATGTTAAGAGGCCCACTGAAAATAATGGGAAAAAACTCACAAATATTGGATGAAATAGTAATCCACTACTTTAAAAACCTGTTGCCATCAAGTTGATTCCAACTCATAGAGACCCTATGGGACAGAGCAGCACTGCCCCATAGGTTTTCTCTACAGAAGCAGACTGCCGTATCTTTCTCTTGTGGAGCGGCTCATGGGTGCAAATCACCAATCTTGCAGTTAGCAGCCAAGTGCTTAACCACTGCACCACCAGGCTTCTTTCCACTACCTTAATGGTCTCTAATTTTCTCTCCTGACCCCAAGACTGATGGATTTTCATTATTATCATGATCCAATCATGTGCCTCTTTTATGTGAAGATTTGTTTTTACTTATTTTTAGAATATTTTACCAGCATCTAATATCTCTAAATATTATTAATTAATATCTTGGTCTCTGTACTTGATAATCCAGATGATATAAAACCAATGGGGGAAAAATGCCTGACTCAGAGAAAATAGTACAAGAGCAGGACATTTAATTAGGTGATGCAGTAAGACAAAGGCAGCAACTTTGAGAGGCTGTAACTCCAGGAGGGCAAGAACCTATCCGTCTGTCTTACTCCCCAGGGGCCGACACAGAGAAGGCATGCAATAAATATTTGATGAATGAATGAATGAACCTTGCCTCAGTTGGACTTCTGCCCACAGCCTCACTAGCTTATGACTCTCCCTGGGTTGGGTCTCTTGAGGCCTGGTACCATCCCCACAGAAGCCCTGGCCTGTCCACAACTGGAGGCTACTGCCTGCCCCTTCTGTGCCCTCTTGCACCCAAGGACCTACCTTTCCGGGTACCTGGCACCACTGCCTGCAACAAGTGGAGGGCACCCAGGAGAGGAGGAGGGCCTGAGCCTGACTCTGGAGGCCTGGCTCTCACTCTGGTGGCCTGGCCTCTCACACTGGAGGCCCAGCCTGGGCAGCCCGGCTGTTGGGGAGCGAGGCCTCAGCCCTGTAAAGATGTGGTGCTTCTGTGAGGGTCTCCTGATACAATAAAAGATTATCAGCTAAATAAAACAAGAAGTGACTGGGGCCACTATGCCCTGTTGGATTGAAATCGCGTGAGCAAAGTGGTTTTCTCTGAGAGATTTATTTCCTGTGCTGGCTTCAGGCTGCCAGCCCAGCTGGAAAGAATGGGCTGGTCTCCCTCCATTTGGGGGTGGTGGGGGGAAGGGCGCAAGTTTTTATTTAATCTTTCAGTGAGCTGGAACAGTGAAGATGGTGTGAATGGACATTAATTCTGAAACAAATTATTAAAGCGCAATCTGGGATTCTGGGAAAGCCATTTACCCCCTATCTGCCACTTCCCTCACCAAAATCCCTCCTCTCCAATCGAAATCAATGCCATGCTGACTGGGTCTCCATTTGGACTGAGCAAAAAGTCTTGGAACTGACCCAAGCCCAGGGCCAACAGAGCTTGCTCTCAGGCCTAGGCCATCTGCCTCCCTGGGTCTTGGCCCCTGACAGGGGACCCCGTATTTCTTGTACCCTTGTTATCTGTATTTGTGGTCAAGGATGCCCTAGGTAAAATGGCTGCCACCTCTCCCACATGAACTTGGGGAGGGCCCTGGCATCTTGGATGCTGCACAGCTTGGGGTGGGACAGCCAGATCCAAGCCAGCCTGGGCTAGGCTACGTATGGGTGGGGGAGGGAGCTGTGAAGAGGTCACACCAGATATAGGGTGGCAAAGAGAGCAAGGAACCAAGCCTACTGGGTGCTGGGTAGGGTTAGACAGGCTTCCAAGAGAAGATTCCTGACCACGGCATTGATGGATGAGAAAGAAGAAGTTCACCAACTGGACCAGGACATTCTGGTGAGGGGACATTCTGAGTGAAGGAAATAACATTTGCAAAAGTCTAGAGGTAGGACGTTTATTGGTACATCCAGGAGCTAAAATAAGAACAATTTATTGAGCACTTCCATGTGCTCTGCCAAGTACATCACACATTATCTAATTTTAATCTTTCCAACAACCCTATGAGGAGGTAGAGATTATTATTACTCCCATTGTACAGATGAGGAAACTGAGGCTTAGAGAGGCCCAGTTGCCCAACATAAAACCAGGATGTGGAAAGGTCAGAATTTGAATCTAGGTGTCTCTGACGCCAAAGACAGTGCTTCTTACCCTGCCCCATGCTACCCCCCCTGGACAAGGTCCAGGATCCCCCCCACTGGCTCATGCTGTGGCTTCAGACCCAGGTCTCCAGACCAAGACAGCAGGGAGCCTGGGGCCTGGGCAAGCCCACTCACCTGCACACCCAAGGCACTATGGCCTGACATTTTCTCCTTGCCCATTCCCTTCGTATCCCTCTAACAACAGGGTCTGTGTCCCAGGGTGACAAGGGCTAGGGGCCAGGCTAGGCAGGGACAAGAGTCCCAAGGCAGGTAAGTGGTCCACACACTGCCATGTCCATGAGCCCACCTGCCCAAGGGCAGAGATATTTTACAGTGGTTAGTAAAGGGATCACAGACAGAAGGTATGAAACAAGTTATGTGCTAAATGGAAGTCATTCTCTTTGTTCTCTGATGATGGGAAACGAGCATGTTTTTCATCACCCCAGACAACAAAAACAAGAAAAACTGAGGGTTTGCGGAAAACTCAATTAACAGTGACCCTTTCATCATGTCACCTCTGTCCCACTGCCACCATGCTCACCTCCCTACCCAAGCTAGTTTGCTCAGGTCAAATTTTGCCTCCCTCAGGACTCTGACCTCACTCAGCCAGAATGTTCCTTAAAAGCGAAGATGGCGAGACTTGGTCTCACATACTTTGGACACGTTATCAGGAGGGACCAATCCCTGGAGAAGGACATCATGCTTGGCAAAGTAGAGGGTCAGCAAAAAAGAGGAAGTCCTTCAGTGAGATGGACTGACACGGTAGCTGCAACAATGGGCTCAAACACAGCAATGACTGTGAGGATGGCACAGGATCAGCAAGTGTTTCGTTCTGTTGTACACAGGGTAGCTTGACGGTACCTAACAACAACAACACGTCACAACTCACATGTCTTCCTCCCTTTGTCTGAGATTGGATGTCTTTTGTGACAGCTGCAATTATTTGAAAATGATGTCAAACCCCCTGTGTATCTTTTTCTTCAGGTCTCTCTCAGGGGTCCCCACCTCCTACAGTCATGTGTCCCACCCACCCTTCCTTCCCAGTCTCTCCCCGATCTGGGTCACAGTTCCTAGGAATAGGAGCTGGAGACACAGCAGCCCCAGTGGTGTTGACACGCCCACTCTTAAAACCTCAGTTCCTCCACACTTCAGGGAACAAAGCCCTGAGGGATGAGAAAAGGGGGGCAGCTAGTCTGTGTGGGGATGGCAGTCAACAGGGGCTTCCAGGGGGGTTTCCAGGAGAGCTTCATTAAAAGACTGAATGGGCCTTCCTTAGGCAGGCACTGATGATAACAATAAAATAGCTCACACAGGTCTGGTCCTGTAGACTAGAAAACTGATACTAGGAGAGAGGAGAGTCCTAATTCATACTCCAAAGTCTGTGCCACTAACCACTCGGCTTCAGGCCTTGCATTCAGGGGCTGAGAGGCCTGGAAGTACCCAGGAGTCCTGCACAGCTGGATGGGGGCACAGCAAATGGGAAAGCTGGATGGGCAGGTAGAGTCCTGAGGGAGGGTTAGGGACTCGAGACTCAGTTCAGCAGGCAAAATGGAGTCATGTTTAGGTTTTAGCCATGGAGGCTCATGGTCATGTCTGGGTTTAAGTGTCACCTGTATCTTGTGGCCAGTGGTCAGAGGGAAGGGGCAAAGAAGGGAGGGATAAGCAGGAGGCCTCACAGACATGATCAACACACTGACAGGGCTATGGCTTGGTGATAAGGGCTCGGCAGGGACGGGGGTGTCTGGGGCTCAGAGCCCTCCTGCAGCTGTGGCAGCATCTCCCCACACCTGGGTGCAGCCCAGCAATTATTCTTTGCCTCCTTCCTCCTTCTGCATCTTCCTGGTTCTTTGTCCCCTGGCTGGGAGCAGGGGGCTCCAGGGCCACCAGGAAAACTGCAACTCCTACCCTTGACCTGTAGCAATGGCAGAAATGGGGACCCCTGGGGCACAGTCATCACCCTCACTCACCCCTCACTGTGGCCTTGCTGGCTTAGGCTCCAACCTAACCTGACCTCTTCAGTCAGAGAGGTGAAGCCGTTCTCGCCTCTTTATCTCCCCTTCCTCTGGACCCTGCTCATCAATCACCTCCGTCTTCACTCCATGCTTCCAGGGACAGCCACGCCTTTCCCTTCAGCCAGGCCTGCCATCCCCTCCACTGATTGTTCACAGCAACCTTGAGAGGTACTATGCCCCCATTTTACAGACGAGAAAACTAAGTCTCCAAGGGGTCAGTGATTTGTCCAGGGTCACTCAGGGAGGAGCTGCAGAGATGGGGCACACCGAGGTCTTACTCCCTACCTCACTCTCATCCAGAATGGCAGCCGTGGGCATATGCCTGGCACTATTCCTGGCACCGCACATGTATGTTGTCATTGAATCTGCCCCCACAAAAGCCGTTGCCATCCAGTCGAGTTCGACTCATGGAGACCAGGAAGTCACTATTACTATTCCTCAACTGTTCAAGACTTTCTCAATTCCTTGACACAGAAACTAATGGAAAACAGCTAAAGTCAAAAAGGAATTTATGACTAAAACCACAGAAATATGAGAATGCAGGCTCCAGCAGCTTTTTTTTTTTTTCCAATAAGAAAGCCTTTGATTGGTCAGGACTGGGTCACATGCCCGTCCTGAACCTACCACAGACCCAGAGTGGGGAACTTAGATTGGCTAGGCCTGGGGCACACCCCTTCTCTGTCATTTGTAGTTAGGGGTGGGTGGAGTTTACTACCAGAAGGGAAGGAAGAAAATACTGTGGAACCCTAAAATCAAGTTCCCACAGCCTATTTTATAAATGACTCAGAGAGGTTAAGCAACCATCCCAGATCACACAGCATACCCCCTCTTGCTCTGAAACAGTGTATGCGTGTGCGTGCGTGCGGGCGTGCGGGTGTGTGGTGGGGAAAGGCTGTTCTCCTGGCCTTATAGGAAAAAGTCCACATTCCTTTTTTTCTAGTACTGAGGCCCTCCAAGCTCTGGCTCCTTCCTGGCCTTCCCAGTCCCCGCCTCCTCTGATCACATCCCTCTCCCCTGTACCAGTCACCTAAGATATGTCCTGCCTGCTCTGCTGGACTGGACATACCCAGCCGGGGCGGAGTCTCACTCATCTCTATCACCCCCTCTCCTCCCAGCTGCTCTCGAAACACAGGATTCAAAGAGACCCTTGAGCTGGCAAGGACCTACCAGTCATAGGCTTGCAAACCTCCAGACCCAGATAGCTCACCACCTCCGAAGCCCTCTCTTCTTCTTTTTTTTTTTTTTAATTTTTAAATTACGGAAGCTTTTATTTATTTTTTCTTTCTTTTTTTTATTATACTTCAGGTGAAGTCTTACAGAACAAATAGTTTCTCATGAAACAGCAGTACACGTATTGGTTAACAACCCCACAACATGTCAGCCCTCTCCCTTCTCAACCTTTTTTTTTTTTTTTTGGTGAAAATACACATAGCCAAAGATACACCATTTCAAAAACTTCTACATGCACAGTTCAGTGACATCAACCACGTTCCTCCAATTGTGCTGTTATTCTCACTCTAGATGAAGGCCTACAGAACAAAATAGCTTCTCATTTAACAGTCAGTACACGTTACCCCATGACAATGGTTAACAACCTGACAACACATCAACACTATCCTTACTCATCCTTTGGTTCCCTATCACCAGCTTTCCTGTCCCCTTCTGCCCTCTGGCCCTTGTCCCTGGACTGCTGTGCCTCATTAGTCCCATTTGGTTTTATGGGGCTGTCCACTCCCCGGCTGAACGGTGAACCTTGGAAATGACTTCACCACTGAGCTAAAAGGGTGTCTGGGGGCCATACTCATAGGGTTTCTCCAGTCTCCTTTAGGCCAGTAAATCTGGTCTTTTTTCTGTGAGTTAGAATTTTGTTCTACGTCCTTCTCCAGCTCTGTCCAGATGAAGCCTCTCTTCTGTTGCTAGTTTGGGGCAAGTCAAACCACTCCCGCCCACTAGCACCACCACCACCAGAAGTCAGCCCCAAATCATTGCCTTAATAAGAAAGAGCTCATGTGTATCGAGTGCTTTCTCCTGGGGGAGTGGAGCCCGGGACACCACGGGGGACTCAAATGCCTCTTTCCAGCTGGATAACTGGGAGCCAGTTCCTTATTCAAAAAAGGGAGAGGATCGAAAGACTTTCTCCAGGCCCAGTGTGGATCCAAGAAGATGCCAAGACAAACCCCCCACCCCCCACCCCGCCAAACACACACCCACACACACACCCACACACACCCACACGCGCGCGCGCCCGCGGGACTCCCATCTCCCTCAAATAGGGATCGTGACCATCTCCCATTGAAGTTTTTCTCTTTGGGGAAAGAGCCCAGGGAGCCCAGAGGCGAGAAGTTGAGGGAAGGAGGCAGAGACATCTCCCTCCCCCCCATATCTCTGCTCACGCTCACAGCACCCCATGTCTGCGGCTCCCAGCTGGGACCTCCTCTCCTCACCCCCCCCCCACCCCCACCCCCCCACCGCCTCCCTCGGCCGTCGAGGGAGGAGAAGACGGAACAAAGGAAGGGTCCCCAGCCGGCGCCGCACACATGCCCAAGCAGGCTCGCCCTCCACGCTCGCAGCACCCCCACGCAGAGTCGCACGCCCCACGCGAAGGGTACCTACACTCATCACCCACACACACACTCACATCAGGCAACCACACACGGGCCTCGCCACGGACACATAAGCCCCGGAACACGTCTTTTTTCTATCCGCAGCCACTCACGACGCGGGTGGATCCGTATTCGCTGAGGACCCCCGCCTCCCGCGCACACGCCCGCACCTCCCTGCACCCCATGCGCCGCCCGGAAAGGCCCGAGGGTGTAGGGACCCCAAGTGTCTGGACCCTTCGTCGTCGGGCCCCGGCCGAGCTGCGGCGGCTCGTGTGTGTTGGAGGTTGGTGGCGGGAGGGGGGTGTCCGGCTGCCACGCCCGGCCTCTGGAGGGTATGATGCCCGCGCGTCCGTGGGCCTTAGCCTCGACTGGCCGGGGTGCAACCACTAGTGCCCCAAACACACGCGGGGTCTCTGCAGACGCTCCGCACCGCCCCTCGGCCCCGGACACAAGAGACGCCAGGGAGGCCCAACTACAGCCTTGTGGCGCCACCTACGGTCCGCCGCCAGGATTCCCGGCTCAGGACACCGAGTCGGCTTTGTGGTGTGTCAGTCTCTCTCTGTCTGGCTGTCTGGTTGTCTCTTTCTCTCCCGTGGGCGCCGTGATGGGCACTGCCCCCACCCTCACCCCCTGGTACAGCCAGGCCCTGCGGCCTCCTCTCATCGGGCTCAGCCCCAGGAAGGGAGTCTCCAACATGTCCAGGATCCAGAGAGCAGCCAGAGCCCAGATAGCCGATGCCTTACATGCTGGCACTGCTCTAACAGCCCCCTCACCGTTGCCACAGGGAGGGACTTGCCACACTTTACAGGGAGGGAAACTGAGACTCAGGCTCACAGCCAGGAGGTGGGGAAACCAAGACCAGTCCTTAACTGGAGCACCAGGAGTTGGGGCAGCTGAAGCTGGCCTGCAGCCTCCTGGGCTCACCTCCTGACCATGCTGGTTTCTTCCCTGTACCACCACCTCACCTAGGAAGCCCTGGGGGCCTCTCTCTGCACCCCAGCTCCCAGCCCTCCTCTGAGTCCCCCATCCACATTCCACCCATCTGTCCTCAGGGACTGCACTCGCCTGTTTAACATGGTAGATTCTTGGAAAAAGAATCTGGGGTTTCCCCAGCCCCACTCTCCACCGTGGATGGGGAAACCAAGACCCATGGAGCCCCTTTGCTCTGTAAGTTAGTCTGGTGGCCTGTCCAGACTGAGATCTTTCAGGCGCACCCATCCCTCACTGCCCAGCAGGGACATGGCACCCAACATTAGTTGCATGGGTGACAATAGTGAACACCTTTGGAGCACATGCTCTGGACCAGGCCATGTGTCTGTCCTGTAATCCTTACATCAGATCAACCCTGTGGAGTGGCATTATTATTTCTCCATTCTACAGATGAGGAAATGGAGGCTTGGTGAGGTCAGGGGGCTTGCATAAGGTCACATGCAGCAGGTGAGCCTCAGAGTTGAGATTCCAGCCCTCAATTAAGACTCACTTCAGGGCTGTGTCAGGGCCTCCCAGCCCAGTTCACAGCTGGCACCTGGAACCCAGACTGGGAAAGACATCAACACTGACCCTGTGCCATGACCTGCCCTGGCATGGGAGCAGCCACCCACTCACACATACATCATATTTGTCACAATCACACTGTGAGTTTCCAACCTAAGTTTAGACTCAGGAGGGGCTGTCTGTCACAGAGTCCTTGAGTGTCAGACACCTCAAGGCTGACCCTTTCATTTTACAGATGGGTAAACTGAGTCCACAGAGAAACAGGCCTTGATCAGAGTCACACACAGCAACCATGGCCTAGGTTGCTTGATAGTCTAGGAAAGATAAGGAGTTCCAGAGTCTTTGATCCATTTGAGTTTCCAGGACTAGACTGCAGTCTCTACCCTGTAGGGTCAACAGTGATTCAGCTGGACAAATGCATTGCACCTGGGGGCACAGAAGGGGTTCAGATTCTATTTCTGCCCTGGAGGAGCTCATGATCTGGAGATGAAGGGGACAGACACTAACAAAGACAATGACAAACCCAGAGGGCTTGGCTTGGAGCTGGGGGAGCCCAGAGAAGAGACTAGGGGAGGGAGGTGGTCAGGGAAGGCTTCCTCAAGGAAGTGACATCAGGTGGGCTTTGAAGGATGAGTAGGAATTTGCCAGTGGAACCATGCAGGGAGAGGTATTTCAGGAAGGCATGTGCTTTGGGCCAGGCCCTGTGCTTCTCTCCCATAATCCTAACATCAAATCAACCCTGTGAGGTGGTATTATTAGTGTTCCATTATATAGATGTGGAAATCAAGGCCCAGAGATTCAAGACTTAGAGGTCTGAGGAAGCATAGCTACTTCTGGCTGTAAGCCTGTTAAGAGTTAAGTGCGTTTGGGCACGAGGCAGTCCTGGGTTGGAGTCCAGTCCTATTGTGTGACCTCCAGTAGGTGACTTAACCTTTCTGAGCCTGTTTCCTCACCTATAAGGGAAATTACAGTCCCCTCTGTCATGGGACAATTGCAGGGTTAGCACAGGGCAGGACACACAGGAACCTACCAGGGAAAACTAAAGGCTATTGGTGGGGAGTCATCTGGTGACAGGAG
This sequence comes from Dugong dugon, assembly GCA_030035585.1. Taxonomy (NCBI): domain Eukaryota; kingdom Metazoa; phylum Chordata; class Mammalia; order Sirenia; family Dugongidae; genus Dugong; species Dugong dugon. The sequence goes on along the minus strand of CM057471.1, from coordinate 69,976,001 downwards.
CAAGTGGTAAAGTGGTTGGGGAGGGCATCAGGGGTCAGACCATGTGGGACCTTGAATGTCAAGCTAAGAAACTTGGCTTCACTCTGAGAGCAATGGGGAGCCATGGAAGGGGTTTGAGCCAAGGAGTGACAAATCTGATTTGTGTTTTAGAAGGTGCCCACTGGGCGGAAGCTGGGGTCCCCTTGAGGAGGTATGGAAACTAGGACCTTGATCTCTTACCCTCACCCATCCCTGTCCTTGCTCCCTGCCACCTCAGTCCCAACACCTTCTCTCACCCTCAGCTCTGTGAGAATGTGAAGTCATCTTGCCCTGATACTGGGGCTAAACTAGGGCTAATGTTGGGGTGGGACTGGCCTGAAGCCCCTACTTTCACTGCCCCTTGTCCTCCAATCACCCCAGACTCAGACACCCACCCCCCAAGAAAAAGAACCAGGAATCCTTGAGACCAAGCCTCTGTTTCCCTCAGAGAAGCCCCTCATCGCCCCCCCACCCCGCCCCCACAGCTACACACACACAGACGCTCTGCAGGCCCCATTACAGAGAAAGGACAGGCGGCACCGCCATAATTTCTATTTCCTTCTAAATACATGCTCCCAGACCTGCTCCCACAAAACCAATTAAAGCACCTGCTGGGGATGGGACTTTGTCAGCAAATTATTTCCAGGCTCAGCGGCCCAGAAATAAATCTAGGAAGGATGAAGTGGATTGGATGAGGAGGGGAGCTAGAGATGGGGGGGCCTGAGCAGGCAGGGAATTCAGGGTCACTTTGGGTCCAGGCAGCTGCAAGACAGCATCTTCACCCTGGTCCCTAGCCCCCAGGCCAGGACCCCAGTTACCCCAAACCCCAGTACGGTCAGACAATCAGTCTCCCAGGAATCAGACATCACAGCTCCATGTTGGGAACTCACCCAGGAAGTAATTATTGGGAAGTGGTTTGTGGTGGAAATGGCTTCCAGGGCCATGGGGTGGGGAAGCCGTGACCTGGGTATCTCCCTGTCCTTATAACTATCACCTACCTCCTTCACACCCCTTGGCTACTTCCCCCACCATGCAGGGGAAAGAAGTATAAGCAGCTTTAGGGGGCGGGTGGGAGGCTCAGGCTTCTAACTCATTGTGGGACCTTGGGCAAGTCCTTCATCACCCTAGGCCTCAGTGTTTCCATCTGTTTAATGGCAGCAGATGGGGATTCAGCCAGCCCTCCCAGCTCCAACTTTTTAGACTCCTATGAAACTCCACCGGCCTCCTGACTCATGCCCAGGCTAGGCCTTCTGGGATGCCCATGAATTCTCTCCTTTGGGAGAGGCAGAATCCAGGGCATGAGAGGGGTCCTAATCCAACCCAGCCATCACTGCTCTCGGGGAGCTCACAGCTTGGCGCAGGAACCAGACCTGGGCACAGACATCAACAGGCTATCTAGGGCAACTGAGCTGTAGTAGAGGGTAGCGTTGGGCTGAGGGATCCCTGGTGCAGAAATGGGCAATGACCTGACACAGGGGGTTGAGAAAGGCTTTCTGGGGAGGGGCCATTAGAGCTGGGCTTTGAAGAATGAATGGCAGTTCACCAGGCCAAGGCGTCATTCTCCCAAAGTGGAAATGATTCTGGTTCATGTAGCCTCTCTCTGAGAATCTGGAAAAGGCGCCTTTACTTTCAGCCTACTCCCATCTTTATAAAGTTGTCTTAACTTTGGAAAATCTACCATGTCTACAATATGAGCTGCGCTCCTAGCGTCGTACAGTGTACTATGCACTATAGCTGTAGAAAAATCAAACCAACCAAAATCTCAGAGAAGAAACCAATCTACAGGGCTGACAGTCTACACTAGCCACAGCCTCATCTACCCTGAGACCAGAAGAACTAGATAGTTCCTGGCTACCACTACCGACCACTCTGATCAGCGCCACAATAGATGGACCCTGACAGAAGGGGAGAAAAACGCAGAACAGAACTCAAATTCTTAAAAAGTCCAGACTTAACTGGACCAGTTGAGACTGGAGGACTCCCTGACACTATTGCCCTGAGATACTCTTTAAAGTTTGAACCAAATCTATCCCCTGAGGTCACCTTTTAGCAAAATAACAGATTGGCACACAACACAAGGGATGTTACCCATGAGTACGGGGCTCCATTAAAAAACCACCTATGTGAGACTCTAAAGCAAAGGGGAGAACACAAGGGGGGGCAGGGAAACTAGAGCACTGTGTTCGAAACGGAACAATGAGAACACAATGAGAATGTTGACACATTGTGAAAAATGTAGCTAATGTCACCGAACAACTTGTGTAAAAATTGTCAAATGGGAACCTAAACGGTTGTGTAAACCTACACCAAAAACACAATAAATATATATATATATTTTTAAACCACGCCAAAAGGGGCAAGGAGCTGCCTGTCCCACCAGTTGTGAGAAGAACCGAGGCAAGATGAAGAGACTCCTGCCAGCAGAGAGGTGAGCAGGGACTGAGAGACAAAAGCTAGCCCCACCCACAGAGATGACTTCTGATATATCCCATCCCGAAACCTTGTAGATTCAAAGGTACCAAAAGGGCTTCCCCAGTCTGGACCATGACCCTCAAGGAATAGACATCTACTCTGGGTCAGCAGCATGCTAGCCACTTGACCAAATTACTTCCACGAATCATTACCCAACCCTGTACAGGGTACAGTTGAGGAAACTGAGGCATCTGGTAGCTGTGTCTCAGAGGGGCTATGTACCTGTGCTCTGAGTCACCCAGGCTCAGCCACTCACACAGTGTGTGAACTTTGATGTCCCTTTGATGTGCCCACCGCATAGGTGCCTGGTGAGGGTGGAACAGGTATCACGTCCAGCAGTTGGCACCATGCCTTGCCCATGGTGAGGGCTCAGTAAATGATGATTTTTATTACTGTTGTTATAGCAAATGTCCCCACCCCCAATAACATCAGGTCCACAGGACAGGCATTGGCCCATCTGTTCCTGCATTTATTCCCAGTGCCTAACCTGGAGCCTGGCTCAGCAAGGAGCTTGGTAAGGACTTGTTGCATGGCTGAGCCCATCTTACACATGAGGTGATGGAGGCTGGGAAAGGTTACGCAACATGCGTTCCTGTGTAGTGGGACAGAATTTGCACCCAGGTCTCTCTGTTGTCAAACTCAGGCTCAAGCAAATTCCCTAGGTGTCCAGAAGGGGGGGTCTGCTTCGGCTACACAAAGAAGGTCTGGCCTGGGCGGGGGAGCTGCCGAGGCGCCAGAGGTGGAAGGTCACCAGGGAGTCAGGACTCTCGAACCTCCCTCACCCTCCAGAAGCGGCGCCGGCGGCGCAGTAAGTGCTGCAAAGTGCCTATGTCAGCAGCCCCGGCGAGCGCTCCCATCTGCAGGCCCATAAATCCGTGACTCCTTCCAGGGCTCCAGGCCGCCAGACCCCGTCGCAGACACGGATTTCCATCCCTCAGCAATAATCGCGGCTGAGCCGGCAGAGGCAGAGAGCCTGGAGGCCCTTGCCACACCCCAGTTCCCGACCGTGGGGGGCATCTGGGAACCCCTGGACTCTGGTGCTCAGTTCACTGCCACACTTCCCTAGGCTTCAAGGGACCCGCGTGGGACCACTGGTGTTGCTGGTGATTGTAATAACACAATAATCAACTTAAAACAGTAACTACAGCCACAGCAGATCACTCCCTGTTCCCTGGGTCTCTACTCCAAGGCTGTAGGTGCACTAGCTGAAGGAACCTTGGCAATAAGCTCTGACGTGGTTGTTTTAGGGTGCTGCACCGTCAATTATCTCATAGCAACCCCGTGTGACAGAGTAGAACTGGCCCATAGAGTTTTCTAGGCTATAATCTTTACAGAGTCAGTTGCCAGATCTCTCTCCCACAGAACCGCTGGGTGGATTAGAACAGCCAACCTTTCCGATAGCAGCCGAGCTGATGCTTAACCTGTGTGCCATCAGGGCTCCTGAGATAGGAACCACAATTACTCCATTTTATACGTAAGAAAACTAAGGCTTGGGAGAGGTGAGGTAACTTGCCTAATGTCACCCACCTAACACATGTGGAGTCACAGTTGAAACAGATCCATCCACCCTCTCCTGAATCCTGGATATCAATGACTGGGGGCTTCCCGGTGGGTTGGACAGACTGTTTCCCACAGTCTCCCTGGAGTATTTTTTACTTATTAGGTATACATTTAATTTCATGTGCATCAGAAAAAAGAGAAAAACCCACCACTCGTCTGTCAGTTTGTCATGCTATGGTGGCTTGTGTGTTGCTGTGATGGTGGAAGTTATGCCACCGATATTTCAAATACCAGCAGGGTCATCCATGGTGGACAGTTTCAGCAGAGCTTCCGGACTAAGACAGACTAGGATGAAGAACCTGGTACTCTACTTCTGAAAAAATTGACCAGTGAAAACCTTACGGATAGCAGTGGAACACTATCTGATATACTGCTGGAAGATGAGCTCCTCAGGTTGGAAGGCACTCAAAATATGACTGAGGAAGAGATGCCTCCTCAAAGTAGAGTCAACCTTAATGACGTGGATGGAGTAATGCTTCTGGGACGTCCATTTGCTGATGTAGCACAACTCAAAATGAGAAGGAACAGCTGCAAACATCTATTAATAATCAGAATGTGGAATATATAAAGTATGAATCTAGGAAAATTGAAAGTCATCAAAAATGAAATGGAATGCATTAAGATTGATATACTAGGCATTAGTGAGCTAAAATAGACCAGTATGGGCCATTTTAAATCAGACAATCATATAGTCTACTATGCCAGGAATGACAAATTGAAGAGGAATGGTGTCACATTCATTGTCAAAAAGAACATTTCAAGTTCTATCCTGAAGTACAACATTGTCAGTGATAGGATAATATCCATACGTCTACAAGGAAGACCAGTTAATACAACTGTTACCCAAATTTACGCACCAACCACTAATGACAAAGATGAAGAAATTGAAGATTTTTACCAACTTCTGCAGTCTGAAATTGATAAAATATGCAATCAAGATCCCTTGATAATTATTGGTGGTTAGAATGCAAAAGTTGGAAACAAAGAAGGATCGGTAATTGGAAAATATGGCCTTGGTGATAGAAATGATGCCGGAGATTGCATGATAGTATTTTGTCAGACCAACGACTTCCTCATTGCAAATACCTTCTTTCAACAACATAAATGGAAACTATACATGTGGACCTTGCTGGATGGAATACACAGGAATCAAATCAAATACATCTGTGGAAAGAGATGATGGAAAAGCTCAACATCATTAGTCAGAACAAGGCCAGGGACCGACTGCAGAACAGACCATCAATTGCTCATATGCAAGTTCAAGCTGAAACTGAAGAAAATTAAAACAAGCTCACAAGAACCAAAATACAACCTTGAGTATATCTCACCTGAATTTAGAGACCATCTCAAGAACAGATTTGACACAGTGAACACTAATGACCGAAGACCAGACAAGTTGTGGGATGACATCAAGGACATCATACATGAAGAAAGCAAAAGATCATTAAAAAGACAGGAAAGAAAGAAAAGACCAAAATGGATGTCAGAAGAGGCTCTGAAACTTGCTCTCGAAAGTAGAGCAGCTAAAGGGAATGGAAGAAATGATGAAGTAAAAGAGCTGAACAGAAGATTTCAAAGGTTGCCTCAAGAGGACAAAGTAAAGTATTATAACGAAATGTGGAAAGACCTGGAGTTAGAAGACCAAAAGGGAAGAACACACTTGACGTTTCTCAAGCTGAAAGAATTAAAGAAAAAATTCAAGCCGCAAGTTGCAATACTGAAGGATTCTACAGTGAAAATACTGAACGACACAGGAAGCATCAAAAGATGGAAGGAATACAGAGTTACTGTACCAAAAATAATTGGCCGATGTTCAACCATTTCAGGAGGCAGCATATGATTAAGAACTGATGGTACAGAAGGAAGAAGTCCAAGCTGCACTGAAGGCATTGGCAAAAAACAAGGCTTCAGGAATTGATGGAATACCAACTGAGATGTTTCAACAAATGGATGCAGCACTGAAGGTGCTCACTCATCTATGCCAAGAAATTTGGAAGACAGCTACTTGACCAACAGACTGGAAGAGACCCATATTTGTGCCCATTCCAAAAAAAGTGATCCAACAGAATGCAGAAAGTATCGAACAATATCATTAATATTACACACAAGGAAAACTTTACTGAAGATCATTCAAAAGCTGTTGCAGCAGTACATCAGTAAGGAACTGCCAGAAATTCAAGCCAGATTCACAAGAGGACGTGGAATGAGGGATATCATTGCTGATGTCAGATGGATCCTGGCTGAAAGCAGAGAATACTAGAAAGATGGTTACCTGTGTTTTATTGACTAAGCAAAGGCGTTTGACTGTGTGGATCCTAACAAATTATGGATAACATTGTGAAGAATGGGAATTCCAGAACACTTAATTGTGCTCATGAGGAACCTGTACATAGACCAAGAGGCAGTCGTTGGAACAGAACAAGGGGATGCTACGTGGTTTAAAATCAGGAAATGTGTGTGTCAGGGTTGTATCCTTTCACCAATTTATTCAATCTGTGTGCTGAGCAAATAATCCGAGAGGCCGGACTATATGAAGAAGAAGGTTACATCAAGATTGGAGGAAGACTCATTAACAACCTCAGATATACAGATGACACAACTTTGCTTGCTGAAAGCAGAAAGGACTTGAAGCGCTTACTGAAGATCGAAGACCACAGCCTTCAGTACAGATTATACCTCAACATAAAGAAAACAGAAATCCTCACAACTGGACCAATAAGCAACATCATGATAAACAGAGAAAATACTGAAGTTGTGAGGGATTTCATTTTATTTGGACCTAAAATCAACACCCATGGAAGCAGCAGTCGAGAAATCAAACGACATATAGCATTGAGCAAATCGGCTGCAAAAGACCTCTTTAAAGTGTTAAAAAGTCCACTTTGAGGACTAAGGTGCACCTGACCCAAAGTATGGTATTTTCAGTTGCCTCATATGCATGCAAAAGCTGAACAATTAATAAGGAAGACCAAGGAAGAAGTGATGCCTTCAAATTATGTTGTTGGCAAAGAATATTGATATACCATGGCCTGACAGAAGAATGAACAAATCTATCTTGGAAGAAGTACAGCCAGAATGCTCTTAGAAGTGAGGATGGCAAGACTTTGTCTCACATACTTTGGACATGTTAACAGGAGGGACCAGTCCCTGGAGAAGGACATCATGCTTAATAAAGTAGAGGGTCTGCAAAAGAGAGGAATACCCTTAATGAGGTGGATTGACCCAGTGGCTGCAACGATGGGCTCAAGCATAGCAACAATTGTGAGGATGGTGAAGGACTGGGCAGTGTTTCATTCTGTTGTACATAGGGCCACTATGAGTCGGAATGGACTCGACAGTACCTAAAAACATCAGAAAAGAAGTATAACCAGCCCTTCAAACCCAAAGTTTCATACATATTATAGACAAACATAATCTTTGATGCAAGAAATATCATAAGTAAATGAATAGGTAATGGGGAGATGCAGCGTTCACTTCCCCTCCTCTTCTCCGTTCATGCACAGGTGGCTGCAGGCCCCAGAGCAGGGGACTCAGTGGCCAAAGCCCCCAGGCAAATTCCACCATTCAGGTGCTTATTGGGTGTGACTGCACCAGGCTATGTATGGGCACTTTGACCATTATGCATTCACTCAACAATCAATCTTTAAGGCCTGTTCTTGCCAGGCTCTGCTGGGCACCAGGGACACCCTCAAGGAGCTCACCTTCTAGACATGATTTCTCTCATGTTATAGAGGAGAAGGAAGCATTGGTGGTTCAGTGGTATAATTCTTGCCTTTCATGCGTGAGACCAGGGTTCGATTCCTGGCCAGTGCAGCTCATTTGCAGCCACTACCCGTCTATCAGCGGAAGCTTGTGTGTTGCCGTGTTGCTGAGCAGATTTCAGCAGACCTTCCAGACTAAGACAGACTAGGGAGAAAGGCCTGGTGATCTGATTCTGAAAATCAGCCAATGAAAACCCTATGGATCACAACTGTCTGATCCCCAACTGATCATGGGAATGGCAGAGGACCAGGCAGCATTTCGTTTTGTTGTGTATGGGGTTGCCATGAGTTGGGGGCCGACTCTATAGTATCTAACAACAACAACACAGAAGAGAAAACTAAGACTCAGAGAGCTGAGGCCCCATGCCCAAGATCTCATAGCTAGTATGGACAGGTGCTGGGATTCAAGGACAGGTCCCTGCACTGGCCTGGGGCTGTGACAGGCTGGACTTGCCTGAGGAAGTTTCCCGTATCCTTCTACCGGTCCTGTATTTGCCCAGCTGGGCAGGGCAGGAAGGCCCTGGAGGCCAGGATGGGGTTTGGGGTTGATGTTGTTTCTTGTCCATGATGAAAATTATAATTCTATTACATTTCCTCTCTTGAGTACATGTCTTTTTAATATTCTGTATGATGAGATGGGAAGTACATCTAAAGCAATTCTGAAGCATAACGGTTGTCTCCAGGAAAGCACTTGTACAGTGGTTTGAGTTGTGAGCTGTATCAGTCGCTCTTCGTGGAACACCATTTTTACTTGAAAGAATGACTGACAAACCATGGTTAGTCAGCCTTTGGTATTTGCTAGGTGTTTTTCCATAAGTCACCAAAATGAGTCGGTCACTTCAAGGAACACAACTGACAGTGTTTATTGGCAATGATAAAATTCAAGCTGTATTCACCAGCATGAGTTTGACAGCTTCTCAAATTTTAAAAACTTTTCTGATGAGAGAAGTGGTGATACTAACAAATATAATATTTTGATCGTGTGTAATGAAACATGTCAGGATGTGGTAGGTTTGCATAACTCAGTGAACCAGGATTTTCCAAATGACCAGTGCACGATGTGACCAAATCATGCCTGGGTAATAGATCCTTTTAAAGAACAAAATAGACGGATGAATTTGAATGCAACAGAGGATAGAAATTTCATTCATAAGGTGTCAGATTCCATGTTGCAACCAACGTTTAAGAAACTACCACTTGTTGGTGAAATATTGAAAAACTATCCACAAGTATTGGATTCTTTTTTTAACAATAACTTTCTTTCTAAATACAGAGGTGGTGATAAAAAACAGTACAGAAAATACAGTGATTAAGAGCTTGGCTTCTGAGCTTTGTAACAAGCTGTGTGACTTTGGGTCACATTATTTAGCTTCTCTGAGCATCAGTTTTCTCGTCTGCAGTGTGAGGATACTAACACCTCCCTCAGAGGGGCGTTTGAAGGATACCATGAAATAATGTGTGTGTACTGTAATGTAAAGGAGCCCTGGTGGCACAGTGGTTAAGCACCTGGCAGCTAGCCAAACAGTTCAGGTCAAATCCACCAGCTGCTCCTTGGGAAATCTGTGTCTGTAAAGATTTACAGCCTTGGAAACCCTATGGAGCAATTCTACTCTGTCCTATAGGGTCACTATGAGTCAGCATGGACTTGATGGCAGTGGGTTATGAGTTTGGGTTTTTTTCTTTTGGTATTGTAATGTAAGTGCCCGGGTGGCGCAGCGGTTAAGAGCTACAGCTGCTAACCAAAAAGGTCAGCAGTTCGAATCCACCAGCCGCTCCTTGGAAACCCCATGGGGCAGTTCTGCTCTGTCCGATAGGGTCGCTATGAGTCGGATTTCCAAGAAGCACCGGGTGGATTCGAACTGCCGACCTTTTGGTTAGCAGCCCTAGCTCTTAAACACTACACCACCAGGGTCTCCAGATTAAACATGAAAAAAAGGGACTGTAATAAAATGCTGCAGGGGAGTCTCACGAAACCAAAGATAAGACCATGGCCTGGAATCAGGATTTGGAAATGTTACTGGGGCTCTCTCGCTCTCCTCTGCTTCTCTCTCTGGGTCTGCTCCGTTCTTTCTGCTGTACACAGACTCCTCCAGCCATGTGGCAGAAGGTGGCCACCACAGCTCCCAGATTCACAGACTGAGCCCCGAATTCCTCAGTCACTTATCTAAATTTCTGGGGAAGGCACTCCGATTGGTCCACGTGAATATCAGTGCCTGTACTGATCCAATCAGCTACTACAGCAGGGAGGCGGAGTCACATGTCGCCAGAACCATCCCTTACCATGGCTAGGAAGCACAGCCTATGGATTTGTGAGCTGGGCAGACCCTCCAACACTTGACTGGCAGTACGGAAAATATTAAAAAACACTTTATTGTTTGAATTGAAAATATATTTTTGATATTTCTTTTCAGATTTTTCTATGAGTATCTATTTTCTTATTGTTGAGACCAGGCTATATATGTAATTTTTATCCTATTTATCAGTTTACATACTATCATAGTTATTTTCTCATCTCATTATACAACTCACTAATGTAAGTTGTCCCTACTTGTATTTTTAACATAAACAATTTTAGTAACAAGCAACCCTATCCTGAAGGAGCGAGTGGCACAGTGGTTAGGCACTTGGCTGCTAACGGAAATGTTGGCAGTTCGAACCCACCCAGTGGCTCTGGGGGAGAAAGACCTGTCCGTCTACTCCTGTAAAGATTACAGCCCAGAAAACCCTATGGAACAGGGCAATTCTACTCTGTCACATGGGGTCGCTATGAGTTGAAAATCTACTCAATGGCACACAACAACAAGCTCTTCCTGAAGTTTCCTGAGGATAAGTTCCTAAAGGTGGTAGTAGTTTATAATCTACTAGTCATGGCTAAGAAGGTCCCCTTTACTCCCCCCCTTGCCATAAATGAGCAATAACTGGTGAGATTTTTTTTAAAAAATACTGTTGTTCTTTACAAGGAAATCCTGATGTGAGTTTTGGAAGTCAAAGGCGATCAGGCCCCACTGCTGCCCACCCCTCTCTGGACGGTCCCTGGTCTTTAGAGAGTATAAGACAGGCACAGTGACCAAATGTTTTAACTTTTTACTTTTCTTATGTGCCTTTTGCACATTTATTTCATTAATTCTCATTGCAGGTTCCTCTTACCCATAAGGCACAATCATACAGACAAGGGTTGGACTTAAATGCCCTTTTGACCTCAGATTGGGAGAAAGGAATTTGCTTAGCAAGTGAAGGTAAAGCAGATTGTGGAGACCAGCAAGGACAATGGCTTTGCCTATCAAGTTTTGTTACAAGACTTTTTAAAAACACAGAAAAGTTGAAAGAATTATACAGTGAAACTCTGTATACCTTCCACCTACATCCAACCATAGTCACCACTTCACCACATCAGCCTTTTCTCTCTGTCTCTCTCTCTATGTGTGTATAGATATATATACACACACACACATACACATAGAAAAACAAAACCCAGTTGCTCTCTAGTCAGTTCCTACTCATGGCAACCTCACATGTGTCAGGAGAGAACTGTGCTCCATGGGGTTTTCAGTGGCTGATCTTTTGGATCATCAGGTCCTTCTTCTGAGGTACCTCTGGGTGGACTCCAACTTCTAACCTTTTGGTTAATAGCTGAGTGCTTTAACCGTTATCACCACCAGGGTGCCTCTCTCTCTAGATACAGATAGAAATTTTCTGAACCATCCACCAGGGTGCCTCTCTGTCTCTCTAGATACAGATAGAAATTTTCTGAACCATTTGAAAGTAATTGGCAGACATCATGACCCTTTACTCCCAAACTTCTTTTCATCTCCTAAGAATAAGGACATGCTTCTACATAACTACAACACCATTATGACGCCTAAGAAAATTAACAGTGATTCCATGGTTGTATTAAACATTTCAGGACGACTAATTCAAATTTTTGGAGGACTAATTGATATTGATAAGCAACTTCAAAGAATAAATATATATGTAAAAGTATCCAGCACAACTCGAAGATTAGCTAGGAAACTAAGGGGGCAGTGAGTTTATGTTAATGGGGGAGGAACGATTCGGAGGAAAGAAGGTGGCGGTGTTTGCCCAACTTGAAGAATGAATTGTACATGTAGAAATTGTTGAATTGCTGTGTGTTCTGCTGTGTATGTTCTCAACAATAAAAAATAAAATTAAAAAAATAGAAAAAGAAATATCCAGCACACAGTACTGGCACATGATAGGAACACAGTAAATACCAGTGTCCCCCACACCCCTGACTTCCATCACCACTACCACGTTTAAAAACACTAGGTAATTGCAGTCAGGTTTCCTCTGGGAGGCCACACCAGGGCAGACCACCAGGTGGGACACCCCCAACTCTCACCAGCAGCTGCAGGAGCAGACTCTAAAGCAAGAGGAAAACTGCTGGAAACAAAAGACAGAGTCACAGGGCACTGAACTTGGCCTTGCCAGCCTCCTGGTAATGGCGCCAGGGAGGGGATCAGTGCCAGCCAATGCTGCCCAGCCACAATGTGGCAGAAAGAGCTGGGCTCCTGGCCGGGGTCCCTCCACTTTCCAGGGCAAGAGCGGGTTTTTTTTTTTTTTTTTTTTTTAAATTGTTTTCAAAACAGATTTCATGTGGTCCCAAAATGGGACCATGATTGTAAATTAAAGTGTAATTAGCCTTTACGCTTTTATATTCATTAACTCTTCTCTGTTAATGATGCTAGGCTGGAGCAGGAACTCTGCATTATGAAACCACATCCAGGAAATAAAATAGTGATTTAGATAATGGCCACAATGTATTGCTTCTTACACATAATTAAACAAATGCTCCATTTAAACTTGGAAACATGACTGAATGTTGATTAACCCTCGCCCGGCAATTCTGCGTGAGACTGGGGAAGGGAAGGCGCCGCGAGCTGGTCTGTAACGAAGTGTCTGGGCCAGCCACACTGCCTGCCACGTCTGCCCGCCACAGCCGTCAGACACACCTGTGCAGGGCAGGTGCAGGCTTTGTGCCAGGGAGCGTGGCCACGGGTGGCAGTGACCACAAGAGTGATCCTGGGACCACTCAATTGTGCCGTGCCCCAGCTCAGCCAACATCAGGTCCAAAAAGCCTGGAGCTCACCTGCCCAGAGATCATCTCCATTTTCTAGTATGTACTGGGCTTAATAAGACCTGACTCAAGGTTTTACGGAAAATGTTTATATTTTGTTAGGTTGTAATGAAGAATTATTTAAAATGTAAATAATTCAGCATGTAGTGAATAAAAAGTAAAGTTTCTGTTTCTCAAACCCGTTCACAAAGAAGTACTCTCAATACGTTTCTGTTTGGTCTTCCAGATTCTTTTTCTAGGTATACCTTTTCCAAATAATATGTTGTCTTGGTTTGGGTTCCCCCAGAGCTGACTCTGAGTTAAGAATTGGAGCTCAGGTAGTTTCTTTGGGAGGTGATTCCAGAAAAAACTAGAAGGAGAGTGGGAATTAAGACACGGAAGGGGAAGCAACAAATAAAGGGTGCGTGACTGTATCAGTTATTTATTGCCGAGTAACAAATAACCTTAAATCCTACAGGGCTTCAAACAACAATGATTGTTATCTTTCACAGTTTCTGTGGGTCAGGAATACAGGCAGAGAATAGCAGGGATGAGTTGTCTCAACCTCACAATGTCTGGGACCTTGTGGAAAACTCAAAGCTGGGGCTGGACTCATCTGAAGGTCACTCACTCACATGTCTGGCATTCGATGCTGGCTGTCCCGTGGGGGTCTATCTGGGGCTATCAGCTAGAAACCTCCAGGTGTGGCCTCTCCAGGTAGCCTGGGCCTCTCAAACATGCTAGCTGTTCCCAAGGCAATCATCTCAACAGAGAGTGAGCCAGTGCCAGGTAGAAGCCATATCGCCCGTTACGACAAACCTCACTTCTGCCATCAGTTACAAAAGTCGTTTGAGGTCAAGGACGGATGAATGTCATGATCCACTGTAACAAGAACAGGTGAGAAAATACAATCTGCCATAATTACTAGACAAGTTACCCCTGTGGGTAATTGGAGCTCAGTCCTATTGGGGAACTCTGAGAGACAGTATAGAACACACGCCTCAGAGTTTTCCCACCTGACGGGTGGAGGAGACAGAGTATTTGTCAGCGTCGAGTTGTGCCCTAGGCTTCCCTCTTCCTTACATCTGCACAAGCCATTTCCTCTGTATGGAATGCACCCACCCCCACTTAAACTCTACCTGTTCCAGTCCTCCCCTCCCACCCCCCGTTGTGATCTGCAGGAAGTCCTCCTTGATTTACCACTGGCAGGGCCTCACTTCCCCTGAGCTCCCAGCCAAGTCTCTTACTGGCTTTGTCTTAAGGGCCCTGAACACATTCACCCAAGCATGCTATAGTCACCCTGGGTCTTCATGGGCCAACTCATCTCCTCTTGCCTGTGCCTTTCATCTCTGCCTCCTACCTGCCACCCTAGCCTCTAGCCCAGGACCATGCAGGGATAAGTGCTCAATCATTGTGGCAGCAGCTGGCCCCTTGAGGGCAGAGCTCTCTCTGACTTTTCTCTCTAGGGTCCCAGAGTTCAGCACAGGGCCTGGCATGAAGCGGGCATCATTTATCCATTTGCCAAGCATGTAGACTGCTGTTCTATGCCAGGCATGTGCTAGGTGCTGGTCACACCCTCGATGAGGACCGCAGACCCAGGAGCAGCCACCAGGCAAGCATGGGGAGAAGGGAGAAGCCCTTGGGGTGGGAGGTGGGAGAAAAGGGAGCTCCAGGGCTCCAGGGAGCTCCAGGACTGAGCTCCAATTACCCACAGGGGTAACTTGTCTAGTAGCTATGGCAGATTGTATTTTCTCACCTGTTCTTGTTACAGTGGATCATGACATTCCTCCATCCTTGACCTCAAACGACTTTTGTAACTGATGGCAGAAGTGAGGTTTGTCATAACGGGCAATATGGCTTCTACCTGGCACTGGCTCACTCTCTGTTGAGATGATTGCCTTGGGAACAGCTAGCAGGAGATGCGTAGGTTGTGCCAAATCAACTTGGTTAAGCCGGGAAGTACATTTTTCAGAATCCCTCCTGTACGGATCCAAGTTAGAGTGGCCAATAGAGCAGTGTACATAAGATCTGGAAAGCAGATGCAAAGCAGTGACCATACCTCTCTGAAGGTGATAGTCATTAGACATGGTGACGGGCAGACCCAGAAGTGCCAAGTGGGTCCCAGTTTATCCTTGCTGTCCTCCACTCTGCATCCAGCTTGTCTGCTGGATCCTTCTGACCAACTGCAGTCCCAGACCCACCTCCAATAGTTGGCCAAGAATCCACAGAGGCAGTAGCTACACAGAGGTGATAGCTTCCCATAGACCTCTCCAGGAGTGCCCCTCACAGCTGGACCAGGCTGGCTTCTCAGATTGACTGGTGGAGGCTCCTTCTCTGATTCTCCAACTCCTTCTTCTGGACCTTCATTTCCCCTGCTCCTCCCTCAGTCATGTCAGGTCTAATCCATGACATGGCTTTGCTTCCCTGGCCAAACCCTGCATGTACAATTTACTGGTATTGGCAGTGGTTCCAGGAAAACAGAACCTTAAGAATGGGAATCTGGCATTGGTTCTTCAATCTGAGTAGATTTACAGATTAAGGACCCCATTGGTTGCTAGGGGTAAAGTGGACACTGGTGGTCCATGGCATGCCCTTTGTATTAGTTTTCTAAGGCTGCTGTAAACAAAATACCACAAACTGGTTGGCTTATAAGAACAGAAATTGACAGTCTCAGTTGTGGAGGCTAGTAGTCCTAATTCAAGGTGTCGGCAGGACCATGCTCTCTCTGAAGTCTCTAGTAGAAGATCCTTTCTTGTCTCTCTCAGCTTCTGGTAGCTCCAGGCATTTCCGGCTTATAAATGCATCTTCACATGGCTATCCTTCCTCTGTCTCTCTGTGTCTCTTTTCTTTTATAAGGATGCCATTCAGACTGGATTAGGGCCTACCCTACTCCAGTATGACCTCAGTTAACTGGTAACATCTTCAAAGACCCTATTTCCAAACAAGGTCACCTTCACAGGTATGGAGGGGCAGGGAGGTTTAGGACTTCAGCATACCTTTTGGGAGACACAATTCAATCCATAGCACACTGGTAAAGCAGTTATTTAAATTATCACCTTTAGACCTTTAGAATCCTGGAGTCAAGTGCTTACAAAAGACTCTGGATGACAAACTAGCTGCTGCCATAGAACATTTCAGTGGAATTAATGAGTAGAAGGACTGTAGAATAGGTTGGTTACTTCTAAGTATACCGGAAAACTTGAAGAAAAGGAAAAATGATGAGCTCAGAGCTTTAAATTCTTAGATGAAGGTCTAGGTGAGGAACTAGAAAGCATCTGTAATTTCCCTAAAAGAAAAACTTATTTCCTATAGCTACAGGGTCAAGATTTCTGAAAAGTAAGCCCAAAGTCTCATCCTGTGAGTGGCTGAATCACAATGTTAATTGAATTTACAAACTTTCAATTCTCTAATGTTAAAGTTAGGACAGTAGTTGGGGAGGAGTAGAACCCTAAACATCGAGATGGGGCATGTGTGCAGATTACAACGAAGCCAAAGGCCTTGAACCCCAAATTCGGCCAGAGAAAGAGCTTTTCCTCTGCTTCTGAGGAGGTTACTCTCCGCTTGCCTAAAGAACCTCTAATAAACTTTCTTGAGGTGGTGTCCTTGCAGGCAAATGGTGATCTTCCTCAAGACTTACCCCTACCTCTCATTGCTTCTAGATCTATAACAGACTCAAGACTGGGCAGTCCCCAGGGGATCAGGTACAAAGTGCAACCCATGAAGAGACATCATACACCTCAAAAGAATTGCAAGATGCTGCTAATTTATATTGGCAGGGAAATATGTATGGGAATGGACCTGACTTAGTTATCTAGTGCTGCCGTAACAAAAATATCACAAGTAGGTGGCTTTAAAGAACAGGAATTTATTCTCTCACAGTTTTGGAGTCTAGGAATCTGAATTCAGGGCATCAGCAGGTCCATGTTCTGTCCAGTCTAGGAAAAGACTATCTTTGTCTGTTTCTGCATCTGGCAGCCCCGGGCGTTTCTTGGCATTCCTTGGCTTGTAAATGAATCTTCACAGGGTGTCTTCCTCCTGTGTGTCTTTCTGTATCTATATTCCCCTTTATAAAACACCACTCAGAAGGGATTAGGTTAGGACCCACCCTAAGGATGATCTCATTAACATAACAAAAGAAAAGGCCTACTTCCAAATAGGTTCACATTCACATGTACAGGGTTAGGACTTCAACATATCTTTTTGGGGGCACAATTCAATCCATAACAGGACCCTAAGGGATCATAGTGGAAGGAATATAATGTTGGATTTGGCTGAATGGCTGAATGTATTGATGTGGGAGCACTAAGCAGAGATTCTGGATTTGTGCTAACTCAAATGGCTGTGAGTGGCTCTAAGGGTTTGCTCAGTTGCTCACTGAAACCTGAACCCAAAGGTAGTCTACACTGAGTGAAGCTGAGATGCTAGAATTTCCTTGGTACAGCATAAAAGATGGTATTCAAAGGGTTAAAGATATGGAATTCTGGAGCGGATTTATCATTTAAGACCTACTCACCCACCCCCTCACTATGTCTCCCCAGATACGTTCATCAAGGACACAGTCACCAAGGTTTTGAGAACTACATTAGCAAGGGGAGGCCCAGCAGCTTCAAAGAGCTCTGTCGTGTCTATTTTCTGCAGGACAGAAATGATGGTGGGAAACTGCCATGGAACTGGGCTCTCTGAATCCAGTGCAGATGGATCCTGGGGTGGCAAGGGCCAAGTGGTAGCACTTAACCTCCAAAGACAAGGTGGGCATGGTTACTGTAAGGACAACAGAGCCAAAGCAGTAATCAGAATGGTCTGACTTGCAGAGATCTTCGGTGCTGGCTAATTAATCATGGTGCTCCTAAGACCAAAATAAATGGGTATCATAATAAAGCCTTGACTGTATAAGCAGAAAGGTACTAGGTCTTGAGAACAGAAGTCTGAGATAAATCAACTTAATAGAGAATCGAGGCCCCTCCATCAATTCCCAGACTTAAGCAGTTTATAGACTCAGACCTCCTTGAATGAACAGGAGGCTGGATTCCCTTGAAGAGCCTGCTACACAGCCACAAGTCTATACTGTGAACCTTCCTCCTAGTTCCCCCTCACAAAGGGACCTGAAGCCATTTACTAGGGTGACTGTGCTTTGGAGACAGGGAAATAACCAGGTTTTTAAAAGAATTAATGGATGCTGACTCTGAACTGACACTAATTCCTGGAGACCCAAAATGTCACCAGTCAGAGAGGGGCTTCTGGAAGTATTCTGGATATCTATTGCTGCATAACAAACCATCACAAAATTTAGTAGATTAAAACAACCATTTTATCGCATCTCATTATTTTGTGGACCAGGAGTTCAGGCAGGGCTCAGCAAGAGATTTTTTTGTTCCTTGTGATGTCAACTGAGATCACTCTATAGTACTCAGCTGGTGAAGGGCTGTTCTGGAAGGTCCAAAACAGCTCCTCTCACATATCTGGTGCCTTGGCAGGGATGGCTGGAAGACTGGGCTAAGCTCAGACAAGAGCACTTAGCATGGTGGTCTCAGAGTAGTCAGACTTCTTATGTTGCCTTCACAATGCTTCTGCCAAAACCACAACCCATGACTTAAAAGAACCTCTTATCTACTGTCATGGTATCCCACACAGCATTGCTTCTGACCAGGAAACCCATTTTGTAGCAAGTGAGGTATGGCAATGGGCCCACAGAATTCACTGATCTTAACCATATTCCCCATCACACTGAAGCAGCAGGATTTATAGAATGCTGGACTGGCCTTTTGAAGACTCTGTTACAACACCAGCTACTTGGTAACACCTGGCAGGGCTTGGGCAGTATCCTCTAGGAGGTGGTATATGATCTGAACCAGTATGCAATATATAGTGCTCTTTCTCACACAGCCGGGAGTCCAAGAATCAAATGATAGAAAAGGGTGTAGTATTATTATTCCTAGTAACCCACTAGCAAAATTTCTGAGTTCCCAATGAAAGAGTGTTCCCACCAGGGGACACACCAATAGGTCCACTAAACTGGAAGCTGAAACTGCCATCTGGCCACATTTGACTCTTCATGCCACTGAACCAACTGCAAAAAAGGGGGTCAATGTACTGGCCAGGTGATTGGTCCTCGGTTCTGAGTGTCCTAATTTACTGAGTTTAAGGGGCCTCACAGCTTCAGAGACATCCCACAGATTCACTCAGAGTAGTTAGGACACTTTGCTGCCTCTTCCACACCTGCCCAGGACTTGTGCTTGGTGGGCATATGAAGGCCCTCGGGCCTCCTCCACTTCCAGGTCAAACTCCTTCCTGCTGCAGCACAGCTGTCTGGAGGTCTGGCCTGGACATTCAATAGGCAATGGTCACACTGATGCCTGGGACCTCTGAGTCACAGGCGGCCTCCGCCCTTATCCCTCTTCCTCACATCATTTCTCTCCTCCCCACGAGGTGTTGTAGACAGCACGCCGATATCGACCTTGGAGTCCCACAGACCTGGGTTTCAAAGCCCCTTGACCTACCTCATCTCTCTGAGCCTCATTTTCCTCATCTGTCGAGTGGGACTGTGGTGAAGACTCCGTGGCATCATCATAGAAACTTGTTAGAGTAAGTGTTTAATAGGTGTAGCTGCCATTGTTGGAGGCCCTGCCTGTCTCTGTTCCTACTCTCTGCTCCATGTGTAACTTTGAACATGCATCGGAGAGCAGGGACTTTTTTAAAAAAATTATTATTCTAACTTCTGCGTCTCCAGACCTTTGCATGTGCTGTTGCCTCTGCTGTAATGCCCTTCCCTTTTTTGTATCAATGGCTCCCGTTATGGAGCCCTTACTGCTAAACACTTTATATGTATCTTTTCATTTCCTCACAACAGCTCCACAAGGTTTGGGTTGTTCTCCTTGTTTCATATGTGAGAAAATGAGACCAGAGAGGTGAAGTCACTAACTCTTAGTCACACAGCTAAGTCAGTGGTGGTGCTGAGTTTGAACCTAGGTCTGTCTAACTCCCAAGCCCATGCGCTTAAACCTTACTAATCTGGAGAGTTATTCTGCATTCTTTCCCATTACCCTCCCCACCTGGCTGGGTGTGGTACCACCTTGGGGCTCCTCTGTCCCTTGAAGTGGCTGTCTATATCTGTGTTTATGACTCTCCCTCCCATGCTGAGAACTTCTTAAGGGACAGACTGGGTGGGATTCAACTCCAGGTCCCCAGTGCTGACATGCAGCCAGGCTCACAGAGAGGGGTTCCCAGCTCAGACACACTTTACTTCATTCATTCATTCAACAAATATTGACTGAGCACCTACTATGTGCTATACTTTATTCTGAGTGCTGGGGACACTGCAGTAAGCAGAGAAATCTGATCCCACCCTCACAGAGCTCACATTCTTATAAGGAGTACCTGACAGTCAGTGCTTGGTGCTAGGGAAAAAAATAAAGCAAGGCAGGGTGTGGATAAGGTGGGTGGGGATTGTTTTAGACAGGGCAGCAGCAACAAGAGACTGCTCAGCTAGTGGTACAGGACAGCCTCCACCATGCTCTGGCTCAGTGACGAGGGCAGGCCACTTAGCCTCTCTGTGCTTCTGTGTTCTCATCTATAAAATGGGAATAACAGTAGCCTTGACCCTATATGGTTGCTGGGAGGCTTAACTTATATCTGTGACAGCTGACGTCAGTGCTAGCATGCAGTAAGTGCTATATAAGGACTCTGTAGGAAACAGCATGGCTTTTGGTTGGAAGGGCTGCTGGGGAGCAGGAGAAGGGAAGTGATGATCTTTAAGGACTCCGTCACATCTGGGAGTCTCTGCATATGTACCACAAGGTCACCGCGTAACTCCGAGGCTTAATTTCCCTGTTATAACATGATGGTCAAACAGGGATAGTAAACATGCACACTATCTCACTTACACCCCTGAATACCACAAAGTAATAAAAAAGACAAAAACCCACAAGGACAAAGAGCTCAAGAGGGGGAACCACAATGGGCATGAAATGGCAATGCATTTTGGTAGAGAATGTGTTGAGAAGAGCTGAGAAAGCTGGAATTCAAGAGTCTGCAGATGAACACCAAATGGAAGCAAGTGGCTTTGATCCCCAGAGCCCCTGAAAGCAGGGATGGGAGGCACTACATATTGCAGGGGAGGGAGGACAGAGGCAGTAAGGTCTGCTGGACTACTGCTTCCACCAGGGGAAAGTTATCTTCTCCTCTCAAAGCCTTGGCTTACTCATCTGTAAATTGGGGATTCCATCACCAGTATCTCCCAAAACACCAGTATCTCCCAAAACACCAGATAGATTTAAGTAGTACCCAGAGAAGGCATTTAAAAACATTCCAATGTTATTGCCTTTTTAATTCTCTTTCAATCCTTCAGATTACGTCAGGAGAAAACTCAGTTTGGTGCTAGTTTGTCTATTGCCTCTAATACTTGCTAATCTCCCTTTCTAACGAAGGCTCAGAGACTCAGGCAGACAACAGTATCCAGCTCAATTTTAACAAAATTTTATTTTTATTAAATTTATTTTTATTCTTACCTTCTTTTATGACAATAATTTTTCATTTAGAATAATGACAAAATTTTCTTCTAAAATAAATTTTGGTTTAAAAAGTATTAACTATTCAATATTTAAAATATTAAATAAATAATATGTTAGGAAACGACAAAAAATGTAATGATGGTGATATAGGAAAGACTATTTAAGTTTGGAAAATACTGGTTTGGTGGAATTGTGGTGTAAGTATTGGTAAGTTAGTTTCAATGCTAAGCCTCTGTTTACTCATCTGTAATATGGGAATATCACCATCTAGCTAAGAAAAGTTGTAGAAAGGACTACATGAGATAGTTTAGCACATTGCCTGCACACAGTAAGTGTTGAACAACTATTTCTTCTCCTTCCTTTTTAAGGATATTACTGGAAAGAAGCCCTTTCTTAGAGGCCAATAGAGAGAGACTTTCCAGGGGTGAAATAGTCAAGCTTTCTGTATATAAGAGACAGGAGCATTCGTTCTGGTTGTGATACCTCCTACCAATCACCTCTAGGAACCTATCCTTGCTTTTTACCCTGATAAAACTACAGTCTACTGTTCTAAAGCCCATTGTTCTAGTTACAAGCAAATGACTGGGAATAGTGTTACAGAAAATCAGTACACATCTTAAATCACTGAGAAGTCAGACCCTGGCAGATTGAAAACAGAAGAACTGGTTAAGTTGGTATGAGCCCCCCAGGTTCCCTCTACCACCTACCTCCCAAATAGTAGGAGATAGGGGGTTTGCCTGGAGATAAAAGTGAACTAGAGAGGTACACTGAGCACTGTAGAAGGTGAGACAATAGCCATCCCAGCCTCTTCTACCACAGGACTACAAACACCCTGGATGCCACGAACGTTCCCTTTGGGTAGGAGGTTGGTGGAATCTTCCTTAGAGAAGCAAAATGGCCTTAGAGAAAAGACCTACAGACAAGATACTGACATTTGGGAGTCACCCAATGAAAACTCACCACCTGAAGTCCACCAGCCAAACTCTGCCCAGGAAACAGAACTTCCAGTCAACATTTTAGAGCCCTACTCTTAAATATGAATAGACATCCAATAACCATGTTGAGGAAAGTCTCTAACTTGAAAGACTACAGCCAAAACAAGCAAACAGAAACTCAGGGGAAACAAAGACAGTGCAAATAAAGAAGGAGAAAAGAGGAGATGAGGGATAGGGAGGCAGGGAAGGGAGGAGAAGAAAACATAATTAAAAAGATAACGCAAAATACTACACCCATGAAATAAATCTAGAATTAAAAAAGAAAGAAAGAATCAGAATATAAGAAAAATAATGTGAACTAAAGTTTTGATAGTAAAAAATTTCAACATAAGGTTCTGGGGAAGGAGTAAAGGAAATCTTTCAGAAAGTAGCAAAAAACAGATACAAAGAGGGAGAAAAAATGATATGAAAAATAACCAATCCAGGAGGTATACAATCCAAGTAACAGAGAATTCCAGAAAGAGGAACCTAGAACATGGTCGGGAAAAAAATTTTAAGAAAGTAATGTAATAAATTTCTAGAACTAAAGGAAATAAGTTTCCAAACTGAGAGTTCCCATCAAATCCCAGCACAGTGAATGAAGACCCACATCATGGCACATTGTCATGAAGTTTTATAACACCAGATAGGGGTGGGAGGAATAAAAATTTCCAGAAATGGGAGGGGAAAAGACTCACACATGGTGAATCAGTCACCTGAATAGCTTTGTACTTCTTACCAACCTAACAGCAATAGTTGAAAGTAGAAGATGAAGGAGCGTAGTCCTCAAAATTATCTGGGATAAGGATTTACCACCTAGAATTTCATACCCAGCCAAACTATCAATCACAAGTGAGTATGGAATACGTCCATTTTCAAACATGCACTTTCCTCAGCAGGCTACTGAGGATGTGATCTGCCAAAGTGAGGCAGAATATCAAGAAAGAGGAACACCTGAGGTTCAAAGAGCAGGGGATCCAAGACAGGCAAGAAGTGAAGGGAATCCTGGGGTGCAGCTGTACAGTGGGCCTTGAAAGCAATCAGCCAAGACTAGAGCAGGAGGACAGAGGATTTCAGTAGAAAGTCATAAAAAGGAGAAAGTCAACTTAATGCATTATTGGATCATATGGAAATCAGATCTCAAAGGGATTCTATAGTTCTGTTGGAGAGCTGGGGAAAAATTAACAATCAGGATAGAAAACTAATCAAATGAAAACACAAAGCCCCAAAAAGTTATAAAAGAAAGGAAATGTGATCAGAGTTCCCTACATGGCTCAAATGTGAACAATAATACAAATGCTGAATATTGATTTAACAAATATTGATATATTCTTACACTGTGACCATGGAAAGAGGGAAAGTTGAGGGGAGGACTAGTGAGAGAGCTAAATTGTCATGTTCCATTACAGAAAGTCAATGGACAATGTCTCAAGTTGATAAGAAATAGTGGTATAAAGCTATCATTGACAA
This sequence comes from Dugong dugon, assembly GCA_030035585.1. Lineage (NCBI taxonomy): Eukaryota > Metazoa > Chordata > Mammalia > Sirenia > Dugongidae > Dugong > Dugong dugon. The sequence continues at coordinate 69,952,165 of CM057471.1, read as the reverse complement.
ATACAAGTTGAAATACAGTTGAAAGTAGTTGCTTTTGGGGAAAAGGACTCAGGAGGGAGGTAGGATGGGGGAGGAGACAGCTTTTGTTAGGAGCTTTCAGTACTATTTGATTTTTTTTAATGATTTTTAAAAAATGATGCATTTGTATTACTTTGGGGGAAAAAAACCAAAATAATTAAAATACCATAAAGAACATGATGGGGTTAAACTGGTTGGTCTCAGAAGCCTTCCCAGCTCCCGCAACTGCCATGGAAAACGGGACGGTGAGGGCCATCTCTCCCGCAGTGCCAATCTGGATCAGCCCTAGATACCTCATTATGGTGTGGCCCAAACTTCAACACTGGAGGACCCCATTCACCAGTTCTGCCACTTGTACTAGTATTTGCTTACTATTATCTTCAATATCTTAATTACATGGATATATTTCAGAAGGCAACTGGAAAACTAGCATCCTTTGCCATAAACCTAAGATAACTGTAAAAAGAATGCATTACTATCACAATGTTTTGGAAAGTTCATCTGGGCACCACTCAACTCTTTGTCCAGCAGTGGTGCTGCTGTTCTGATCTGTGCAAGTACAGTCAGCTTCCTGCCTTCCAGGTCAGCCTGGCCTCAGGACACCTGAGGAACTGAGAGCCACAATCCTTCTGGCTATTTCCAACCTCCTGTAGAGGCTTTGAAAAGGCTCTTTCTGCCTCAAGGCAGGGCCCCTGTGGGGTTGGGACCCCTCTCCTAGCAGAAGAGGCAGGATAAAGGCTGAGAGAGCCTGTCTCTTCAAAGGTCCATTTGGGGATTTTTTGGTGACACATGCAAAGTTCAACGCATTGAGCCTGGCACCTGAGGGACTGTCACTATCAGGATCATTCTCTGGGTAACTCCCATCCAACAAATGGAGGGCCTGACCTGAAAGACACAAGCACACTTGAGGGACCCAGAGATGCCCTGGCAGGGACCACTGCTCACAAAGAGCCCTGACAAAGTTTCTGTCTTGGATATGCTTCTTCTCTCCTTGTCTCTAGCTCCCGCCAATTCCCCAGTATCTTCTGGCTCCATGTCTCTGTCTCTTTATCAGATGAGTTCATCTATCTGGAAGGCAGGTTCATGGAGTGTTCCACAGCTAGGAATGGTCTAAAAGGGGGTCTGGGTGGGTAGGAAAATAGTCAATGAGGTTAAGAGGCTGGGCTCCCTTGATTTTGAAGTGTGGGCATGTGCATGTGTGTGTTGTGTGTACATGTGTGTGAGTATGTGTGTACCTGTGTACGTATCCACGCATACATGTATGTGTGTGCACGTGTGTACACGTGTCAATGTGCATGGCATGTGCATGAGTGTGTGCACATGTGAGTGTGGCTGTGTGTGCATGCTGTGTGCACATGTGTACATATATATGTGTCCATGTTCATCCCTCTGTGTGTGTGAGTATATTGGGCTAGAGCAGAGAACTCTATAGACACAACTAGACCCACCCCAGATGGCTTTCTACTCCAACACTTTTTGCCGAGGAAATTCATTTAAGCACCGGATCCTCTCCTTTTCCTGCCCCCATCACTATTGATCAGAATGATCCCAGCCTCTGGTTCTCTCACTGGAAAGCCTTTCTCAGCCTGGTGCTTGTCAGCTCGTGACCAACTTACAGGTAGAGTAAAGGATTAAATGGAAGGCACAATAAGAAGTGAAACAATTAGAATTTCTGCCTCATTATCATGGTAATCTTATCAGTCGGATAATGAGGTATTAATGGAGATTTAATGTGCATCTCATAACAGAATCCCTTGGAGAAAACACACAGGGAAATTGCTGTAAATCCACTTAATGATGGAGAAGTCCCAAAACACCATATTCTAAAGGATGAAAAATGCAGGATGCAAATGAGAAAGAATCAAGGTCAATAACACCGTGGGGAAGAGCCTAATGGCAGATGTGAAGATATATGTAATAAAAATTGCATGTTGCTTTTAAACCTCACCCTCTGTTGTTTTCAAATGTGCATCCCTAGTAATGAAACACAGGAGTGCAGCCAGAATGATCTGTATGTTTTAGAAACCATAGGGGAGATGGAAACACGTCTCACAACCCATCAGGCCCCCTGCGGGGAGCCATGGGAAACAGGGTGTTTTACAGAGAGGCCTCCAAGGGAAGGGGGCAGAGGAGGAGTCCCTTGGTTGGCAGAAGGGGGAGAGCAGCCTCAAGGTCATTTGGGAAACACCAGTGGGAGGGAGCTGCACGCATTTACTTCCTCTCCTTCATTCAGCAAACATTTGTCTGGTGCCTGCTGTGCCGCTGACCACAGTCAACTCAGAAACATGAACGACGTGCACAGACACAAGCTGATTCTGAAAGCTCTCATTCAGAGAGCACTGACTATGTGCCAGGCACTGCTGAAACACCATACGTGGATTGTCTCATTTAATTTCACCAGCAGCACTGAGAAACTGAGGCTGAGAGAAATTGTCTCAAGTCAGACTGTGGCCTGAACTTCACCATTATTATCTTAGGTTGAACCATTTGAAATTGCCACTACTTGACTGTCTGGGATCCATATGTAAAGAGTAATTTCATATGGTTCAAGTTAATATTTTGCTTTCTGGCTGGGGACCCTTTCTAGATAAGTGAGCCAATAACAAAGGCAGGATGGAGGAGCAGAAACGGTGTGCCAAGCTGAGGGTCACAGAATCCACGGGGCTGCTTGCTCTGCAGCCTCACGGGGTCGAGGAACAAGAGCCCTGTGCTTCTGCCACGGCCACCAAACTCACATCAGCCCTGAGGGCTCAGGCAGTGGGTACCGAGTTAATGGAAAGAAAGCCCCTGAACACTCATCCCCTAAATTAAAAGCACTTCATGAGTCAGAAAATGCTAAGCAAATGTTGGCTGTTGGGTTTTTATTATTGACAACAAATAACCCTTGGGCCTATCAGACATTTCCAAGGATTGAAGGTAAAGTTTAGCTCTGTTTTCAGTCTATTTTAGGGAACTTGGATAAGGGTAGCTTCGTGGGGCTCTGAAAGGGGATGACCAGCTGTCCTGGTTTGCCTGGAACTATTTCTATTTTAGTCCTAAAAGTCTTGTATCCTGGGAAATGCCTCAGGCCAGGCAAACTAGGACAGCTGGTCACCCTGTCTGAGAGGGGAGACCCTGGACTCCCAGTAAGGAGACACAAAGTGAGAATCCAGGGCTGAGCTAGCAGCCCCTGGGGGACAACAGACACAGCTTTTCCTTGTCACAGACTGCCTGGGGTGCCCTGGCCCTCCATCTTTTTAAAAATTTTATTGTGGAAAACATATAACAAAAAATTTGCCATTTTAACCATTTTTAAGTTCACTATTCAGTGACATTAATTATATTCACCATGTTGTACAACCACCACCATTATTCATTTCCGAAAGTTTTTCATCACCCCAACCAGAAGCTCAATACTCCTTAATCAACAACTCCCCATTTCTACCTGGTAGCCTCTGATAAACTTTTGTCTCTATGCATTTGCCTAGTCTAGATCTTTTATACAAGTGGGTGGGGCCTCCGCCTTAGTGAGAGCCCACAGGTGTACACGTCAGAGAGGAGGAAGCTTCATCGCATGGCTACTGGCTGGGTTCTGGAACACCCACTGAACCTCCATCACCTCCCTTATTCCCCAGGAATCCCGAGAGCCAGGGGATTGTGAGACCCACCTTACAGATGAGGAACCTCAGACACATGGGCTGGTAAAGGGGCTTGGCCAAAGTCACACGCAGCTGGTGAGCGGCCAAAAGGGCTGAAGAAAGATGACAAGACCACGCTGGAGGACAGTATGTACGGCTCCCAGAGACTAGGTCAGTCTGAACCTGGGAAAAGGCTGAAATTGGGCAACATTTCTGGAGTCTTGCAGCTGTGTTGCGTTTAATCACAGACTGCAGATTGAATGAAGTTGAGGCAGTGTTGCCTCTTTGAATTCCCCCAGGCCCTGTTTCATGAATAAATAGGCATGATTTGTAATTAGCTTATCCATCGTGTGAGCACTTCTAAAGCACCTGAAGTGAGTTAAACATGCCCCCTGCAATCTCGTCGACAATATTAATTCGCTCAGCAAACCTTTCTTCCTGGTCCATGGTGCATGTGACCGAATGATCACGTATTGCACTGCAGTGGACATATTGAGAAAAATGGGGATTTTTCAGCCTGGAAAGATGAAGACACAATGTCCTCATCAGTCCTGCCTCCCAGTGCGGGATTTGGATGCTGCAAGTTCAGTTTGTTTTCATCAGCAAATGCTAGATAACCCACAAAACCATCTCCCATCTTTCCTCCCCCCTCCGGAACCAGCCCTTAAAAGCCCCAGAGCCCCTTGCAGAAAGGCTGCTGGTCATTAACGCGCCGCACTGAGGGGTCTGGGCTGGGGTCCTCACCAATCTGGGCTGCCTTTCTTTTGTGCAATCTGTTGTCTGTTTGCAGGGGCTGCCTGATACCCGCAGCCGCTGTTTGAGTCCACTAATTCCTGCCAAGCTAACGGGCGTCCTGTATCATTTATCCAGTAATTGGGGCTGCTTATCATGACTTTTGTTTGGTTTCTGTGCTAACCTTGCGGCTGCTGCTGAAATTCCGAATCCAAACATTTCCTTGCTCAGGACTGGTGGGAGGGCCCCTCGGCACAGGTAGCTGCCTTGATTGTTGCCACATTTTCCAGCAAAGGTATTTCCATTCATCTTCATCATGGGCTCAATCTGTGCGCAGAGAGGAGGCGGCCACCCTGGAGGAGCCTCTCCACCCAGTCACCTGGAGGCTTTCTCTCATCTGTTCCTCTGTGTTCCCAGCCACATTTATATTCCACCCACCCTGCTGCTTCCTCCAGGGTCTGAAAGGGATCTACCGAAACCAGGCCCCTCTCCCCCTGGGCCCCACATGGGAGTCCAGGTGCCAGCCTGACAATGAAGGGGGAGGTGAAGGTCACCCCTTCTCCTTCCAAACGAGGCAAATCAGAAGGAGGGGGAGACTTTCAGTCTCTGTCCTTGCCATGGCCTTGACACTGGGAAGTGGACCTGGCCCGTGTATGGGGAAGTGGATTTTCCCTGCTCCGAAGACTCAGACTCAAGGGGAAGTGCACACCAGGACGGGGATAGTAATGAGCCATTATGAGCACCACTCTACAGTTCACAAAGCTTCTCCTCGCTCCAGCGCGTGCAATTGCCCACAATCCTGTGAGGCTGGTATTTTGCAGAGGTGCAGACAGGATCCGTTAGAAGCTATAAATAAGGACTTGGGAATCTGCTAGACCTGGATTCAGATTCTGGCTCTGCCATTTATTTGCTGTGTGGCCTTGGAAAAGCTACTTCCCCTCTCTGTGCCTCAGTTGCCTCATCTGTAAATTGGTGTTCATAATGATACCCACCTCATAGATGATGAGGATTCTGTGAAATAATGTGCACAAAGCCCTCAGAACTGGTTCTGGCACAGGAAATGGTCAAAGAACGAGAGACACTGTTGTGACCAATAATACCTGCTTCCTCTGGTAGCACCTCTCTGGAGAATGGGCACCACTGAGGGCTCCCACAGTTCTCAGGACTGTCCAATGAGGTCCTTTAGCAGTGGAGCCAGTCGCAGCGGGGCTCAAGTCCTGACTCGGTGTCCTAGGCATCTAGTGCTGCTATAACAGAAATAGCTTAAGTGGACGGCTTTAACAAAGAGAAGTTTATTTCCTCCCAGTAAAGTAGGCTAAAAGTCCAAATTCAGGGCGTCAGCTCCGGGGAAAGGCTTTCTCTGTCGGCCTTCTCATCAATCTTCCCCCGGACTAAGAGCTTCTCCCCGCAGGGACCCCGGGTCCAAAGGATGCGCTCTGCTCCTGGCACTGCCTTTTTGGTGGTATGAGGTCCCCCGTCTCTCTGCTCACTTCTCTCTTTTATATCTCAAGAGATTGCCTCAGGACACAATCCAATCTTGTAGACTTAGTCCTGCCTCACTAACACACCTGTCGCCCATCCTCCCTCATTAATATCATACAGGCAGGATGTACAACATATAGGAAAACCACACAATACTGGGAATCACGGCCCAGTCAAACTGATATACACATTTTTGGGGGAACATAATTCAACCCATGACACTTCGTTACTCACTAGCTCTGCGACTGAGACAGCTGCCTCATCTGTAATATGGGAATAATAACCTTCATATTTTGGGAATAATGATGATTATTTGCCACAATGAAGGGTGGGCAGAGCACCTTGGTGTGTTGTGTGTGTGAATGTGGAAACATGGATGAGTTCTGGAGTCTGTTTAGAACTGTCCTACAAAAGGGTTCAGCGAAAAGCCCGATTCAGAGGGAACTGTGGGGGCTGGGGGCTGTTTCTATGGCTGGAGCCTCCTTCTCCTCTCTGGTCTTCTGGCTACTCAGCCAGGGCTTCAGTGATAGGCTACAGCCTCTGAGCTGGGGGGCTGCGTTTACTCCACAGCCTTTTCAGCCAATGGTTTGTACCCATCCTTGGCCACAAGATGTCACCCAAGGAACAGCAAAGCAGGGGCCTGGGAGAAAACTGGCCAGCCCAGAAATCAACCCAAGGAACAGCAGATTTCACTGATTCCAGTCTTTGGTTCAAATCTCAGGATTTCCAGCAAGGGACACCCACACCCACCCACCCTACCCCAGACTCTCCACCCCTATTCAGATGATAGCCCCTCTTGCCCCTACCCCTCAGAGCACGATTAAACAGTACAGTGCCTGGCATCCTCAGTCTCTGTCCCTGTGCTGTGCCTGATGGGGAGGGTTAGGTACAGGAGAGGCAACACAGTGTGGCATAACTTCTGCCTCTCGTGGTGGCCCCAAACTCCATCTTCCTGGTGGTTCAACCCCACATGGCCCAGCAGGACGCACAGTAATTCTTTGCGTGGCGGCCATTTGGCGCCTGGAGCTAGAAGGGTGAAGAAGCGGAGGAAGGAGCATGACCTCGGCCCTAGCTCTCGGCCAGACGGGTGGCAGGTGGCTGGGGCACGACCCTTGGCAGCCCACCGTCCAGAACTTACTAACAGGGTGGCGTGCACAGGTAGAGCAGCGTCGTGCAGCGAGCAGACCACAGCTTCAGGCACTCGCCCGGCGGCCAGGGCCACAGCAGAACACCTTGAGGCCCGGCCAAGTGCGCCTACTGCTTCCTGGACATCCTGGGGCTGGAGGTGCCCACGGTGCCCAGCCTGACCTCCCGGAGCCTCGGAAGGCGGCTGGAGCTCGATCGGCCTGCAGCCAAAGCTCATCGCGGATGGGTACTTGGCACAGCTGTGCCGGCACTTTGGCTGGGTGCTGGCTCCTTATCCATCTGTCTGCCAGCTGAGGACCAGGAAGGGTGACCGCAGTGATCCAGCATCTCCCGCTCCGATTTGTAGAGTCCCTGGCAGGACGGTGGTCTGGCTGCTGCTGGAGGCGACGGGTAAGGGCCTCCCGGACCCGACGCACAAGGCCGGAGGCAGGAGGTGTACAGGAGGCTGCGGCGCACCCTGGTGGGAGGGGCGCAAGGAGCGTGCTGAGACCTAAGGTGCGGCCCTGGGGCTTTGTGGAAGGGGGCCCATGCCAGGGTGTGGACGGGTCATTCCCTGCTTCGCTGCAGTGAGTAGCGGGGCTGGGCTGCAGGGGAGCCACTACCCCACTACGTCTACCTGCGGAGGACAAGGACTTGGTGCACATGTCTTCCCAGAGGACATAAAGAACTACCCAGATTCGCACTACGTGAAGGAAGGGAAGCCCTACACGAAGGAAGGAACGAGAGGGAGTATTCCAGCGGGGCAGCAGGGGCAGGTGGGCCAAATTTTGGAGGAAAAGATAGTGGAATCACTGCTGGGCACTGAGGGGCTACCGTCTGCCCACCATACCCATCTGCAAACATTTGGGGACACCTGCCATTTGGGGGAGACATTGTCCTCAAGGAGAGCACAGGCTCCATCCAGTAAGATCACTGCTGTGTTGAGGTGTCTGGGGGGATTCGGCCTCATTGCAGAGGAAAGGAAGGATGGGGGCAACTGGGGAGTCTTCCTCCAGAAAGGAACATTTGAGGGGGAGTGAGGGGACAGGCATTCTAACCAGAGGATTCAGCAAGGGCAAAGGCTTACAGGTACACAAAGCACAGCACTTTGGGGATAAAGGTGGGAGTTCTGAGGGGCCAGAGTGGAGCTAGAGGGGAAGGGGAAAGGATAGGTGCTCAAGGCAAGTTGGACCAAAATAGAAAAGAGATTTTAGGCAGAAGAATCTGGATCAGACTTGATTAATTCTGGGGGCACCTAAGAGAAAGGGTGAGAGGGAGGCATGGAAACCAGTCAGGAGGCAGTTGTGATAATGGAGGTTAAAAAAATAGCTGTGGCAGTGGGGATGAATTCAAAACATCTCTACAAGGTTTGGATGATCCTGGGACTAAGGGCAGTGATGAAATGTTGGGAAACAGGATGAGTGAATAACTGAGAGGTGGGATGGGATGGGTTACTTAAGGATTGAAGTATCTAAAATCCAGAAGGAATAACATCAAGTTTCAGAAAGTATTTCACTGTAGTTATTCATGACCATAGCAAAATAGAATTTAAGCTCACAACAGCATGACCACTGGCTCTTGTTTAAGTGATTTCTATGCTCACAGGTTATTCACATGACAATGGAAGGTCTTTACCTCCTGGATAGTCTTGAGGTATAACCAGTGCCTGGCCCTCTTTCAGCAAATGCTCAGCTGGCTGATACTGGAATGCAGTGCCTTCCAGGACTTACTGCCTCTGTCTTGTCACCTAAGGTATCAGTCCTAGTTCGAATTCCCCTGTGAGTCAGCTCAGTGCATGGCCTCTTCTATCAGGCCTCTTCATTCAGCGGTACTCATGGCAGCCTCCATGGTGTCACTGTACATTCCTCAAATAAATGACAGCACAGGAGAAATATTTCAAGATTATACACACACATATGGCAAAACTAGAGACTGGAAGGGATCACTGAGGCAATATAGCCCAAATGAGGAAAAGCCCCTCAAAGAAAACAAGTCACTTGCCTTCGGTGTAGTAAGCGACAGAGCTAAGCTTAGACCATCTTCAAATTGTCGGATCTGGCCTTAAAACCATACACCATTTGAAATCCATGACTCTTCAGTAAGTGGCAAGATTGATCCTGGGTGGCTTACACCATACACAAAAACAAATTCAAAAATGGATTAAGGACCTAAATGTGCACACTAAAACCACAAAATTCTTAGAAGAACAAGCAGGGGCAACGCTGTCAGGCCTCGCTTTCAACAATAGATTATCAAACATAGTAACAACAGCACAAACAGCAAAAGACAAAATAAATAAATGGGACTTCATAAAAATTAAAAACTTTCGTTCAACAAAAGACTTTACCAAAATAGTGAAGACTAGCTACTGACTGGGAGAATAGCTTCAGAAACCACATATCCGACAAGAATCTAATAACCAAAATATATATAAAACTTCAACAACAACAAAAAGACAACCCAATCATGAAGTGGGCAAAGGCCTTGAACAGACATTTCACCAAAGAAGACATGCAAATGGCCACCAAACACATGAAAAGATGTTCTACGTCATCAGCCATCAGATGCAAATCAAAACTACAGTGAGATACCATTTCACTCCCGCTAGGATTAAAAAACAAACAAAATAACAAATGTTGGCAAGAATGTGGGGAAATTGGAACCCTTATCTATTGCCATTATGGAAAACAGTGTGGCGGTTCCTCAAAAAACTAAAAATAGAGCTACTATATGACTCAGCAATTCTACCCCTAGTTATCTGTCCAAAAGATATGGAATGTGTGGCTAATTGCCTCCATGAACAACTGCCTCGTTTGCCATGAGACCAAAAGAACTGGATGGTGCCCAGTTACCATTACTGAACATTTTGATCAAAGATTCCACAGAAGAATCCTAATCAAAAGGGGGAACATGCGTAACAGAATTTCAAATTCTCAGGGTCTCTAGACTTTCTGGAGCCATACAGGGTGGATGAACCCTTGAAACTACTGCCCTGATTAAATCTTTAAACCTTAAACCAAAAATATTCCCTGAAGTCATCTTAAAACCGAACAATAGTTTAGCTTATACCAGTAACAAAGGTCTGCCTTGAACATTATGCTTTTTTAAGAACTACCTATATGGGATCAAATTGACAAAAGCAATGGGAGAGACTAGACAGGAACCTTAGGGGGCAGTGAGTTTATGAGGGAGAAACAACTCAGAAAAGGAGGATGAAGATGGTTGCACAACTCAAAGAATGTAATCAGTGTCACTAAATTGTATATGTAGAAACTGTTGAATTTGTGTATTTTTGCTGTGTATATTATCGACAACAAAATAAATAAATAAAATCTAGAAGAAAAAAAAAGATTGACTGATCCAGGAAGGAAAAAAACCTCTTAAGGCTCACTGGTGTGTTCCAGGTGGTGCTGGTGGGTGTCACTAATGAAACTGTGTTAGTGGGATTGTCCCTTCCTCTCATCATCTGTCACTTCCCTATGCATTCACTTCATCCACCTTTCTTTCCATTGGGCTGGCTCACACTCAGCTTATGGCCTCTAAGCAGAAGCAGATGCAGCCTCGCCTCCGTCACCATCAAAGTCTCCAAAGAAGGAAAACGGGATGGTCAGTGATCAAGAAGTGAGGTGGATGAGAGGGAGGTAAATCCAGGAGCTGGTGTCCATATGTTGGCTGTGGGGACTAGAAACAGGAGAGGGAGCACACTGGCACTGCTAAAATATTCTCTCGCTTTCAGCAGGGGCAAGCCAGGCTGCACTCTGGGAGCAAAACAGCTACCAAGTACAGTGGCTAGGGGCTGCTGGAGTCAATGCTGCTGTTTCACACGGGACACTAATTAAGAATGGATACAAAACACAACACAAATGAAACTGCCATTTTAAAAGCTTAATGAGAAAAATCAGACAAAAAAAAAGTTTTTAAACAGAAATTAGAGTGTCATTGAACACTGATTCCTCTGGGTATGTTTAGTGGTCAGAGGTTTAGGAAATAAATACCTTTATATAACCAGACAGATTATAGGTAAACACTTGGATTGAAGCACATAAAGAGCTATCCTGAAAGGATAAATTGGACTGGCTGTCAGGTAAGAGTTTCATTCTTTAAGAGTCTTCCCTATTCACACCCATTACCCCTACAGGATGTGGAACCAAGTGTTTATGAGTTGAACACCTTCTGTAATGGACCACAAATTTTAGTGAGCATAAGAGTCACATGGAATGTTTGCTAGGAATGCAGATTCCCAGGCTCTACTGGAGAAATGCTGATATCCAGTGGGTATGGGGCAGGATCACAAGTATGCAGTTTTATAAATGGCCCCAGGTGTATGGTACAGGTGGTACACTGGTTCAGACTTGGTGAAATGCTTCTTCCCAAACTTCCCTGAGAATAAAGAGTCGCCTAGTGGACTTGTTTAAAGCCCTAGTTCCATCTGTCACATAGACTGATTTACGAACAAAAGCACTAGGTGATTCTCAATAGAAAATCCAGGCAACAACAGTTTATGGAACTCCCTGGGGCACTTAAAAATTGACGAATTCCCAGACCCTAGCCCCAGAGATTACAATTCATTTGGTCATGGAAGGGGTCTATATGCAGCCAGTGAAGGGTGGGTCAGATCAGACCCCTTGACTTAACTAACCAGGAATTATTGATAAGAAACATCAGAAGTTATAGAATATACTAACAGCACTGGTTATAAAAAAAAATTTGTCAAAACTACAAATTAGGAGCGGCCATCTAAGACGCAACTATTGGTGTCTTCCCATCCAGAGCAAAGAAGAGTGAAGAAAACTAAAGACTCAAGGAAGCAATTAGTCCAAAGAAGTAATGGCCCACACAAACTGCAGCCTCCACTAGCCTCAGACCAGAGCTAGATGGTACCTAACTATTATTACCAACTGCTCTGACCAGAATCATAATAGAGTGTCCCCAACAGAGTGGGAGAAAAATATAGAAAATCCAAATTCATAAAAAAAGACTAGACTTACTGGTCTGACAGAGACTGGCCCTTAGTCACCCTTCTAACTTGGATCTGAAGCCACTCCCAGAGATAACCTTCCAGCCAAATAACAGGCCTATAATGTAAAACAGTAATACCCATGAGGAAAGTGCTCCTTAAAACAATCATCTATATGAGACCAATAGGGCAACATCACCCCAAAAGCAAAGATAAGAAGGCAGGAAGGGGCAGGAAAACTGGACCAATGGGAATGGGGAATTCATGGGGAGAGTGCTGACACATCGTGGGGATTGCAACCAATGTCACCAAACACCAAACGCAAATATATAAATTATTGAATGGGAAACTAACTTGCTTTGTAAACTTTCACCTAAAGCACAATTAAAAAAAAAAAAAATCCTACAAATTAGGGTTTTTTTTTTTGAGATGTTTTGAACTTTTTATTGACATATAAAATCAAACCCACTGCTGCTGAGTTGATTTTGAGTCATAGTGACCCTACAGGACAGTGCAGAACTGCCCCCTTGGGTTCCCAAGGCTGTCATCTTTACAGAAGCAGACTGTCATATCTTTCTCCAGTGGAGGTGCTCGAAGTTTGTTTGTTTTTTTAAACACACGATTGTGGCTTTCTTTAAGGAAAGCTAAAGTAAAAATGTCCTACTTTAAAAATCACATCGGACAGTCTTTTCACAAGAGTATAAATTTTAACATTTTGGGCCGGCAATATGCCGAATTCCTAGCTAGTTAACAGGAGGAAGATTACCACAGCTTTCATGTTCACAGTCTACAAGTTCAATAACTTATAACTGAGAGCTATTTCCATTTTAGCACAAAACATGGAAGATGCTTTCTAGATCCCCACCACCAGAGATTTTCCAGTCAATATTAATTTTTTGATCATTATTTTTAAGAAGTTTACGGATGCCAGTTGCTATCCTAAGCAGATGGTAAGAGCTTTTTCTGGAACAAAATGACTAAAATTAAAGCTCTTCAATGAATAATCTTTAGGCAGAGGACACATTTACAGCCACTAGAATCTTCTGACCTGGTTTCCCTTCTTAGGGTCATCACATAACATTTTACAGGCAGCGCTGTGGGCACACACCGTCAGCTCAGCAACCTTTGTGAAAAAAGCTACAAAGCTACTTACTCACAGAGGGGGTTATGATCAGCTGCCGCCGAGTTTACTCAGACTCATGGCAACCCCATGTGTAAGAGAAGAACTGCACTCCACTGGGTTTTCAATGGCTGATTTTTCAAAAGCAGATCACCACACATTTCTTCCAAGGTGCCTCTGGGTGGACTAGAACCTCAGACCCTTCAGTTAACAGTCAAGTGTGTTTACACTACCCAGGGACTCCAAGGAGAAAGGGTTGAGTGGTACAAATGTAACAGGAATCCGAGAGAGATGCAATTCCAAGCTGGCAAGGAGAGTTGAATTCTATTTTCTGTTCTAGGCAAGTCATAGCATTAATTTTAATACTGAATGAACTGAATGAAAACTGAGCCCTAACATAGTTCTTAAATGTTTCCTTCTAAATGAAGTGCAATCAACACAGGGAACGCACCTTTTTACCAGTGAGAGGAGCCTGCCTCTGTGATAAAGAGCGCCTTCTCTAACAGTAACTCTCTCAGCTGAAAAGATTCATATGAGCTTCAGTGAATTTCGTGATTAGGACGGTGACACTTTTGCTTTCAGAACTAAGGCTGATGAATAGCTACCAAATACAGGGGTCAGACAGGAACTGTGTTAAAACAGTAAATGTTCACCATCTCATTAGTAACTACTGGATCATTCTTGTTCCCCCTTGTACCACACTTAACAAATATTCTTAGATGTTTGGACGAAAAATATGAGTGTGAATTGATGGAGAACATCAGTTATATTCAAAAAGTCAAAGGAATTTTTAGAAATGCCTCTGAATACAAAACAGATGATGCAAACATAAAACCCAATGAATTAAACTGCTCTCCCTTTTTAATCAGTTTTACAGAATGGTATCATACATCAGTAATCACATTAGAAGACAGGATGGGTTCCTTGTACATATACAAGATTGTGCAAGCTCATTGATTTAGGCTTATATAAAGATTTTACCAGATTCCAGAGGAGAGGCAGTACAAACCTTTTTAATGCAGGAAGCACAAGAAGAACATGGTATACAAGACGGACTATTAACTCAGCAGAGATGAATTCCTAAGGCGTGTGGTCCCCACCCACACTGTCCGCTATTACCCAAGTGGAGAGTACTTCTTAACCTTTGCTGACTGCAGGCCTGCGGAAAGTGACTGGCCGAAACGCACTCCACAGCTCAACCATACCAACGTTGCTTTAACTCTGAAGCAAACACAACATTTCCCAAGTGTACTCAAGAGTAATAAAGCTATTCCTGGTCATCCTACTAAGGTAACCTACATTCTAAAATATAGTAACCGATTATTAATCTGGCAGTTCTCAAGTATTTTGGCATTCAAAGTATCTCAAATATTTCATCACTGTCAAATCCATTTATTAAAAACTCCTTGATCTTCAAGATTTTTTTTCCCCCAAAATTATAGCAATTACATACAGAACTCACTAGACTTAAAAAAGAACTAAAAAGAGAGCAAACACTGACTTTTCCTTTAAGAAACAAACAAGAATGAAGAGGCAGGAGGAGAAAGTCTAGGATACACAAACTGAGGAACTTAACCCCACTCTATTTCTATGGCGCCTATGCGATCCACTAGTAATTTTGAGCAAGTGTGTTCCTACTTTCCCTCTTCACATCCAGTGACATCAGAGAAAGAAAAATGTAAAACTCTACATATTTAAAATACCTAATTCACCTTTATTTGGTCCAAACTGGAATTCTCAAGGCAAGCAACAGGACAACAGTGCCAGGGCTCAGCACGCGCTGCCAGCTACAATCTCGTGGCAAGAACAGTCTAGTTACTGCTTGAGCCAGGTTTTTGTTCTCTTGCTGACAATACCGCAGTAACATGTATATGTAAAATCCACTTCAAACAAAGACTTCCAGAACACAACAGGAAGAGGAAAACCATGCATCACATATTTTTTCCAATCTCTCGGAAAGCCTAATTCTTTTACTACAGCTATTTAACTATCTGTATAAAAAGGCTTTCATAAGCAGGTTTTTAAAAAGAAAAAGCAGCAGACAGCAATAACCATGGTTGAAGTCTGACCTAAAGTCAAACAAAATGTTTACCAGGTTTAAACAATAATAAATTTACAAGGAAAGACAACCTTCAACCTTTATTTCTACTACTTAACTTCCAAAAGCAAAATATTAATACAAAATACAAACTGACTTTTCTTTTCAGTAGAGAAGAGTTAACCTTTCAAGATTCTGTGAGCTGAGCTACTATCTCCCCATTTAATATCCATTATCTTTGTAAATTCAATATTATAATTGTTGGCTACCGAATGTTCCCCACGGGTGATTTTGTAGTTTTGCTCTAAATCTTTCATGTAAAGTAAGTACTAGGAGGAAGTTTAGTAAGAAACATTTGAATAACAATTATTTCTCTTTCCTGAAAGAGCAAAATCAAATTACTCCATCTCACACACCACCTCCATTGCCACGTAGCTCGTTACTAACTGCTAACTTCAGAAACCAGCTCTATAATAAATCCTGTCATGAAATCAAACAAGTGATGCTTGATGCTGACAGGATTTTCAGAGGGACCTTAAACAGCTGGGCTGTGCATCTCTGCCACACCTGAGTCAAGATCCAAGCAAGAGCATTCATACGTAATTCTTATGCCGAATCTCTGTGGTTCTATCCTCCGCACTGGCTCAAGCACTGCACACCCATATCTCCTGCCTCCAGTGGAGCCCTATACCCCAAAACCACCACCATCTCCTCCACATACAAGAGCCCTGTGCAAGGTCCACATCTTCATATTTATTTCCACAGCAGTAACATGGAATAGCTTTAGCAACCATCATGGAGGGAAAAAAAAAATCTCTCATTGACTTACGGGTTAAACCTCATTACAATGAATTTCAACTATCCAGAGTCTTCTGTTAACATGTATTGTTTCAAATGCTGACGTAAATGGACTATTATCTAGGTCTTAGAAATCGTGGTATACAGTTTGTCTTCTATTTATGATAGGATTTGATTTCTAATACCTAGGCAAGTTTAACAGTTACAGCTCATAAAGCACATGACTCTCTACAGAGATTTCTTGACCTAACATTCAAAAGTACATTTCATAGTACTAGTTTAATTTTGATCTCTCCCTAAAAAGCAGAAACCACATCCCACACTTTTATGTAACTTGATGTTTTAAAATAAATGAATGAGAAGATGTGAAGGCATAAAGAAAATCCCGCTTCTTTAGGTATCAGGAAAAACAGATCTTAGGGGGGCACAGACAGCCTCTGTATTCATCTGTTCAAGGCTGTTTGTCACAGTCCCCTCACAAATGCCTGGAAGCGCTGCCACCAGCAACAGGGACTCAAAGTACAGGACTGAGTTTGTTATAAAAGCAGCCGATCAGTAAACATGTTTAGGAAACAAATACGAAGTGAAATCAGTCAGCAATGGCCTATGTATAAGACTTGTGCTTGAAGCTTTGGTGTGCCTCCTTGGCTGATTTCTCAGGCACCAGAACCTATTTCTGGATTAATTACTGATGTAGAATGCAAACCAAACTACTGAAACACATACTTTTTTCAGAAGAGAGAAATAAAGGCACAAAAACTTGCCAAAATAGATTTTTTTCATAAGAATAGTATGGTTGATTAAAATAGTTTATCACTAGTAAAACCTGTATCACTAGAGCAGACAATACAAATTAGTTTTTAAAAAAATGACATTCACTGAATTCCTGGACTGTGCATTCAATGTGAATAA
The DNA here is from genome assembly GCA_030035585.1 of Dugong dugon. Lineage (NCBI taxonomy): Eukaryota > Metazoa > Chordata > Mammalia > Sirenia > Dugongidae > Dugong > Dugong dugon. Next base: position 69,935,366 of record CM057471.1, on the reverse strand, counting down.
TCATCAAAAAATATATTACAATTAAAGGTTTGTAAGGAGTTCTGTTTGGGGTTTCTACAGCATATTTAGTATTTCAGATGAGAAGTACCACAATAAAGTATCAGATATCTACTGTTCCTTTTAATGTATGGCAATTAAAAGAGTCTGTCTCCTACGTGCAGGCTCGAAAACTTCCATGGTGAGAAATATCTGAGTGACTTACTCAGTGATTTTTATACTCCTCATCAAAGGCAGCCCTGCGCATAAAACTCCACAGCTAGGAAATTCGATAAACTGTATTACACTTTAATAAATACTTCCATGTATTTTCCTGTTTTTTTTTGCTCTTAAGCTCAGCTTAATTTTGTCAAGGAAACCATTTCACAAGAGGGTATGTCACAACCTACTATAAGCAATATTCCTTGTTTATTAGAATCTGAAGATGTCCTTATTACATCAAATATAAATATATATTATATTTACATTTCCTTCTTAGCTGTCCGATTTAGGTGAGTGTATTTATAGATAATGCCACTACTGTCACCACTATTACAATCCTCGGTGCAATTGGTATTTTCCTTCCATTAGATGCATACAAATTAGACAGCATCTTAAAAGGTGTACTGTTCTTTTTTTAAAAAAAGAAAAGGAAAGAATGTGTATCCATGGATAGAGATCTAAGAATTCTGTAGATTTTTTGTTTTTTAGTATTTCAAAATACCTGAAAAATGTGGTCCCTTTTTGCAGTGCTATTCTCTACCAGGGGACAAGAAAATAACAAAATATGCAACTCTGAAAGGAAAAGAGCCCAAAGAAAACCTGCTTGTTAACTCATTAATCTGTTTAGTAAAGATCTGTTTTAAAATGTCTGAGTGCTGTACAATATTATACAAAAGCAATCTTCAGCCTTCAACGCAGGTGGTACATTTTCTCAGAGATCTGTTTGCTAACAGTCTGCTGCCATGGTGGGCCTTGGTGTTGGTCATTTCCGGTCATCGATGGTTTTAATGAATTCCACTGCTGCTGTGAACTGCATCCACCAATAGGACTCTTCTCCAGACAGACAGCTGGCATAAAAGCTACTGATATACTGAACAGTGGACAGCAAACAGGGTGGATTTGCCTAGTGAAGTGAAAACCAAAAAAGATTCAATTACTCAGACACAGAGCTCTGCTAAAATCATTTAACTTTTCTCCAAATGTTTTTTTGTGAATGAGACACTGGTGCTTTAGAAATTCATCCCAAAATTGTTTTTTGGAGGTAATCTGAAAACCCCAGCCACCCTGAGTAGCAACAGTATAAAGGAAAGGCAATCCAAGTTTTATCCTAGCTGATCTAGAGCTTTTTATCCTTGTAAGTCACTTAACCTCACTGGTTGTTAAAGAGGCTGAACCACTTCCAGTGGTTTTACTCAACTTCCCAGAGTTCCAGTATGCTATATAAGGAAATAAATTGTATGCAAACTGAGTTATATCTGGTTAGGAAGTCCTGGAAGAATCAACTGAGAAAGAAGAAACAAAAAATGACAATACACCCTCTAATGTAAGAGGTAACATAGAATGTGTCCTGTTTTTTCACCTTCTTTCATGTGAAAAGAAGAAAAGCTAAGGCTGATCACAAACTCTTCCTATAGGTTTCTAACTCTATGAGTTCAGTTGCAGAAACATTGCAAACATGAAGAATTAGTAAGATTATATGCCAAATATACTTTAGACATTAAATTAAGAGCTGCTCTAAACAATCATCTTTGAGTCTAATGTTTGATTAACTCAGATATGTTAATCCTTGGATAAAGTATCAAGAACCAATGGACGGGCTGAACTGCCTGGAACACATAACCGATGATATTGTCACTTAATGGGTATGTGTACCCAAACTGCAGGGTTCCCTCTGAAAATGTTCTAAATAAATTTTTAAAATAATAAAACCTTAATCTTAAAGTCAAAAAAAAAGGACAATAAATGTCAGTCCTTTAAAAAATATGCTACAACTACAAAATAAGGTTAAAAGGGAGAGGTATGATTAGTAAATCTATGAGACAAGTGTTATGAAGAATTGAGTGTGAAAGAGGACAGCAAAAGCACAATAAAAAGAACTTGCCCTCATTCAATCATTCAACAATTATATACTGAGCTCCAACTGTGTGCCAGGCACTGTTAAGGTGTGAAGGATGTATCAGTGAATAACAGATATCGATCCCTAAACTCATGGAGTTCACATGCTTGAATCATGAACTCAAGGCACTGCTTTAAAAGCTGACAATGTTCAGGAATCTATCCTCCCATCTTTTCTTTTGAAAACCTCAGATTTGGATGGGACAAATCTTAACATTAGACACCTTCTTTTTGGATACCACAGAGCTTGAAACATGGAAAACAGCTGAGTTCTCTAACATCACGTCAAGTCCTGCACCATCTTGCTCAGAACGCCAGATAAACTCTTTTAACTAACGGTAGTAAGGAGCCCACCTTTATCAACACAAATACCAAAACAGGGACAAAGTCATCTGCTCCTGGGACAGAGTCTTCATTGGCCAGGCTCAGGAGGTTCATAATAGTAGAGCACATTCTCAGGATGCACTGCACTTTGTCCCGGGGGGTTTTGTAAGCACTTATTGTCCTGATTTCTGATTGAGCAGATGGCCACGGTGCCTCCCGGAGATACACCTAAGTAAGACCACAAACAGAGACATAGAGCTTCACTCTAACGGCAACCTCGGGTAGCGACCACAGCAACCTCCACATCAGGAGGCTACATTTTCCTTTCTCCAAGAAAATCATGTTGCAGTTCTTCCCATTCCACCCAAGACTGAAGATTAATTTTCAAACTGTGATTTGTTTTGCATTTAAAAGTAAGGCAACCCAGATATCCATTAATAGAGAAAGGGAATACAGTTAACACAGAATCTGGAGTTAATGAAATTTCAAACAATTATCTTTCTTAAATAGCTAAGAATGGAACTTCTGTATATTCACTAGCTGATTCCAAAAGCACAAACAAGTTACTAAAAGAATATACTTTAAAAATGAATATGTACCCCTGTTACAGTAGTTCTAGAAATAAGATTCAGAAAATCAAAGACAATTAAAAATATTATGCTAATTAATATTCCATTAGTGAGAATTCTAATGAAACAACCAGAAAGCTCAAATACCTGAAACTTTCCTGTTTTCTTCTTTTGTGGTAAAGAGGTAAAGATGCTAATCTCAATAACAAAAAGGTAATTCTGAGGCCACATTATGGATTCAATTCCCTCTCCTGAAACAGTGGTTTTTATCCTTTTTGGAGTGCTGAAGGACTCCTTCTTCAAATGGGAAGTTTCTGCAGAGCGTGACTATAAAGCATTAATGCAGAGCACTGCCCCAGGGAGAGCAGGGCTGAGCACCAGAAGCCCTGCCTGCATGCTTAGCCGCTTCAGGGGAGGGGCTCCTCCATGCTGGCTCTCCCTCCTCACCACTACTGAGGCCCCTCTCCATGCCAGATTTCAGCCCTCGGAAGCACCTTCAGCAACTTTATAATTAGAGTGAATTACATCCTGTGCAAATGGTGTTTTGTATTTTTATTATATTCTAGTTCCTTGAAAAACTGGTAATACATGTATGGTACACTCAGTAACTTTTAGTTAATAATATCACCCATGCTATATAAACCTGTATTACCTCTGGTATCTGAAGAGCTCTGTGATTTGCAGTCACTACTTTAGACAATCTCTGAATATGTTCATGAAGAACCCTGAAAATACCCCAGAATATATATATAAATATACATTTCAGGTACACAAAAAGTCATAATTGATTTTTTTTTCAAAACATTAAAAACATTTTAGACTTACTTCTAAATACAGATTACAGTTGAGACTATAAGCTTTCTTTCGTGTCAAAAAAGTCTCATGTGTAGGATCTGCTTAAAAATGCTGAGAGAGCCAAGGGGATACAGGGAGGAGGGAAGTCCTACTTTCCTGGACTAGGACACAGCATTCCAAAGGAGAAAGGAGAGGAGTCCTTAGCCCAGGAGTTGCTTGGACACACTATTTAATAAATAAGCTGAGAGGAAACAGATCAAAAGTCAGAAACCAAAGATCTCAGATCTTAAATAGAAAAGGGACTGAGAACACCCAACTCCTCATTCTGTAGACGAAAATAATCAGGCTTAAAAAGGTAAAGAATTTGCCTAAGGCAAAGTGTAGGTACTCAAAGGGGTCGGCAGCAATAGCTAAACCCAGCTTTCCTGGTTTCCAGAACACCTTGTTGATTCTCCATTCCATAAAACCTGCAGAAACGCCATAGAGGGGTGGGTAGCAATAATCTACTTCAAAGTTACTCTTTACGGGAAGTACAGTTTGAATGTCCCTACTCCTTACCCCACACCTGAAGCCCAGGCCTGGTACTCTAGAGAGAAAACAGGGCCTAGCTAGTATATGTAAGTACAGAAGCCTAGGGTGGGCTAGAAGCCTCTGAGTCTGCACAAGTGAGGGAGGCAGGCTGAAATGATCCTACTCCATTCACAGGAAAGTGAATTCTCTCAAGTATATATGCAATATCTTAAAATTTCCATTTAAAAAATCTTATATAAACCACTAATGACCCACCCTGAGATTCTGTTACAAGGACCCCTTGAGAGTTACTGGCACAGTGAGCCACTATTATTGTTCGGGAGCATGGGAGCACCCTCAACAAGGTTGTGAAGCAGTGCTCAAAAAAAAATGCAGATGAGGAAAAATAAAAATGTTGATCATCCACAGTCCTACTACTCAAAAATAACCCAGTGTTACCATTCCAGATGTATATTTAGGATTATTTCTTTAAAAAAAATAGCTTTACTGAGATATAATTCACATACCATACAATTCCAAGTATTTCTGATATTAAAATATACAACTATTCATTGCTATATACATAATAAGCATGTATTCGCTGTCAAGCTGTGCTTGACACTGTAATAGAGTGGTGAATAGAAACACTGAGTTCCTGCTCTCACGAACGGAACAATCCAGGGGGCAGAGAAGCATTCATCAAACGATCACATAAACCAGTGGTTCTCAGGACCAGGAGGTGAGTTTGCCCCCATGGGACATTTGGCAACGTCTGGAGACACTGTTGGTTGTTACAATTTGGGGGAACGTGTTACTGGTATCTAGTGTGGAGAGCAAGGGTGCTGCTAACCACCCTACAATGCAAAGGACTGCCCTCCACAACAAAGGATGATCTGGCCCAAAATGTCAACAGCGTTGGGTTGAGAAAACCGTGACTCAAACAAATGTAAAATTGCAACTATAGCAAGCACTATGAAAAGTACACAGGCCTGAGAGCTCTAACAGCAGATTTAACATAATCAGAAAGGTAAGGAAAAGTTTCCATAGTAAAGTGATGCTTGAGTCAAGATCTGAAGGATATGTTTAAGAGTTGATCACATGAAGAAAGAAGGGAAGAACATTTCAGGCAGAGTAGAAAGCATTGCCTTCCCAAAAGACCATACCAATTTATACTCCTTCAAGCCTAACTCCCCATATCCCTGAAACACTGGGTATTATCATTCTTTTTGATAAATGAAAAATGATAACTGATGCATTTTCTTTTAGTATCAGATACTAAGTCTCACGTATAGCTTGCCTAAAATATACAGTAACCTGATGTATCCCTACATAGTCCAACAGGGACACTAAATATAGAAGCACTCACTGGTCGCGAAGTATGTCCCCATCCTGATTAGGGTAGAAGGCAAGCTTGAAAATCCGATTCATCACACTTCGTTCAATGGCCAGCTGAGCATCCTGAAGCTGCTCTTCACTGGCGTTTTGCCATATGACGTCCTGAGCCATTGCACCATAAAGAAACTGCAGAAAATCTTCTACCTGAGCAGTCTTATCATCAGCTGCTGTGAGTTTCTGAAAGTCTCCAATGTAAAATAATAAAAATTTTAAATAAATTATCTGAACAATTTTAAAAAGTTATCGAATTAATTTTAATCACTAGCTACGCACATACCATAATCTTAAAGCCAAAGGTATGTGTGCGTTTGGCTTATTTTAGAAGAATATGTAGTCAAATCATTAAAACCAAGAGAAAATAAGACATACGTTAAAGTTTAAGAGCAAGGGGTTTGTTACAAAAATAATTCATTTTAAAAAGTGAGAAAAATTTTATAGATCCAAAAAGTTACCAATTTTCCCAATTTTTTTTATTAACTATAGATAGGTCAATCCAGGATAAAAATGCAATTTATCTGTCTGACATCAAAATTTAATTATTAAGAATCCATAAAATAATTCTGGAAATTTAAGGAGCTGTTCTAAGGAGTGTAGGTACTCAAACAAGCAAAACAAAAAACATCTTTTCAATAACATATGGCTAAAGAGGTATTTAGTTACCATGAATAAATTCTCTGATCTTCTTCTCTTTGCTCTCAAGCAGTAACCTCACACAGACGGTAGTAAAGTATCGATTGGCCACCTCTTTGTCCCGCAAAACTCTTTGCAGTAGTCTTTCCAGGTGAGCCTGTGTGGTCTGCAATCCTTGTCGACAACGAGTTAGATAGGCAATATATGGGGCCCTTTTCCTAAAAGAAAAAATGCTTTGCAGAAGATCAGATATATACAGTGCATAATTTCTTTGGAAAATTATTTCATAACCCTTGGTTTTACAAATAGGCATGTCTGCTGCAGGCAATTTTCTGCAGGACTAATCGTGCTGCCAGCTCAAGAAACAGAATTATCTTGCATGTAACATAGTCTATAAAGAAAATGTTCTACGTCTTACTTTGGTGAGTAGCATCTGGGGTCTTAAAAGCTTATGAGCAACCATCTAAGATACTCCACTGGTCTCACCCCGATGGAGCACGAGAGAATGAAGAAAACCAAAGACACAAGGAAAAGATGAGTCTAAATGACTAATGGACCACAAGTACCACTACCTCCACCAGAGTGAGTCCAGCACAACTACATGGTACCTGGCTACCACCACCAACTGCTCTGACAGGGATCACGAATACAGGGTCCTGGACAGAGCTGGAGAAAAATGTAGAAGAAAATTGTAACTCACACACACAAAGAAAGACCAGATTTACTGGTCTGACAGAAATAGGAGAAACCCCGAGACTACAGCCCCCGGACTCCCTTTTAACTCAGTACTGAAGTCACTCCTGAGTTTCACCCTTCAGCCAAAGATGAGACAGGCCCATAAAACAAAATGAGACTAAATGGGCACCCCAGACCAGGGACATTACTCTATTAGTGAGAGCAGCTCATCTATGACTACGTTTGTAGGCTAAATAACCAAATGTGTTCCTCGGAAAACTATATCCAGGTAAACATAGCCAAGCACTCTGTAGTAAGCCTAGATTTGTTTCTGAATAATGACTGAAGAGAAAATACAGCTGAAATTCAGGTCTAAGAGCTGAACAGGCTGGGTCAATTACCTGTAGTCCTCAGCAATAGATGCCAGCAGTTTCCTACAAGTCCTATTATCAAAGCGGCACACACAACGCATTGTTTCTTGAAGTTGAGCCATTAAGTTCTTATCTTGTAGATTAATTGCTTCAGCTATCTGAACTTTTAAGAAGCATACAATTTCATTGTCTAAAAAAAACAAACAAAAAATGCTAGTAAGAAATCTTACTGTTGAGAATTTCCATGGGCTCACATAGCTGTATGTAATACCTCAGCATACAGCTCTGTTTTACCATGTATTATCAGCTATATTACCACTCCCACTTATAGAACCATTTAATTACAGAACCAATTAATGAACCATCAATAATCAAAGTGCCCTTAAGTGATGCTAATATAAATTCACTACACTGAATCATGTGGAATTGCTGTGTAGATTAAACACAGTTGAATACTGGTAATTTCATATGGTTCTACCTATAAATACAGGAACAAATAACTATCATGCAGCAACTCACCTTCCGGGTCTGTGTGGTCTGGTAAACCATTCCTTGAATGGGTTAGCACTGGGAAGGCAACAGAATCCGCAGAACAAAGAGCAAGCCTCAGTTTCTTTTTTGCATCTCTAAAGAATGAGATTTATAAAATGTATTACTAAAATATACTAGTATTAATAAAATGTACTAATTTTCTTAACCAGACATGGTCACATTTTAGAAACATTTACTATAAAAATCAATATGCTACCTCAGGACTCAAAAGTTTCAAATGGTCAGAAACAAAGATAATTTTTAACTGACACCTCACTTAAAGGAACAGAGTTTCTAGTTACCCGTGAAACAAGGTTGTGAAGGTACTTTGGGCAAGGATCACTCTGTAACGTCCTCAGTATCAGTCAAACAGCAAATCCTTTTTGAACTTCTATCATATGCTGAGCTCTATACTAGGCATATGGCAAGAGTAAGAAGAGCATATTATGCCAGAGCTGGAAGGGACCACAGAAGCCATCAGACCCACCCACCACCAAAATAAGAATTGAATCTCTTCTACTACCCTCTGGAGAAATGCTGATCCCACCACAAGACAAGCTCGCCACCTGACAAGAAGCCTTTTCTACTGCTCTATGCTTGAAAGTTTTTTGTGTTGAGCCAAAATCTGCTTCCTTTTAACTTTCAACTGCTGACTGAATACTACCTGGTGGTAGAGCACACCTTCAATTAGGTGTCATCCTCCATACAATGTAGCTCTTCATACTGGGAGATACAACTGAGTTTCTTTTATCTACTATTACCAGTGGCCCTTTCTGGTTCTGTGGGCATGGAACAGAGCATCTTCAGAACATCCAGTTCCACCATCCAAAGAAAGAAGCCTAAACACCTTACAGAACAGGGCAATTTGCTCTTCCTCTGCAGGAAGATGTACTTGTCCACCTAATCTGACTAGCCCAGAATCTTTCCCCGTTGGTTTTCTTTCTATAAAACGACTGATTTAGAAATCAAGCTGATCAAATATAACATTCACCCACTCTGCAAACATTCTTATAAAACATATAATGGTAAAGTGACCTGGTGAATTTAGTAAAATAAAATAAGTCATGGTTATAAAATAAAAATGCTGTCTCCCACTCCCCCTAATTTTACTATAGAAAAAAAAATTATAAAGCTTCATCATACTTATAAACGAAATATGCTATTTGGAGTTTGCTTTAAAATAAGATTGCGGGGCTAAGTATGAAACAATATTGGTCATGTATTAATAACTGCTGAATCTGGGTAACGGGTCCGTCATTGTACTCTTCTATTTTTGTATACTTTGAAAATTTCTATAATAAAAAAGTTAAAAAAGAGAGAAAGAGAGGCAGAGCCAGAAAATCTCATAAGTCCATAAGAAATGACTGGTGTTTTAAAATTGATGCTCCTTGGCAGCGGAGGCAGAGGTTCCCTATGAAGCAAAGGCCCCTAAAGCCACTTTCTTTCTCAAGCCCTGTTAGAGATAAAGAGACCCGCCCAGGGCATGACGGAATGACAAACTGAGAGGGCTCCAATAGGTTTACTGGGGACAGCGGGTTATTCAACTATGTGGCAGTTGATCCTGCCTCCTAATTACCTCAGTCCCCCCCTGACATTTCTCACATGGGCTGGTAGCTTTGGATGGGCAGAAGCACTGCCACTTCTTTCATTTAAATTACTTATGTGGCCCCTGTGGGCAGATGAGTTTTTTAACCCTGAATTAAACCCTTTGATATATGACACCCACATCTAAAGGAAAAAAAAAAAAAGTATTTCATTCTCATTTCTCTGCCTTATATACATTTATTAAGTGAATCAATCACCTGACTTGAAGTAACTACAATGGTAATCAGAAGTCCAAACCCAGAAGTCCTAAATCCTGTAAGAGGAATACCTGTAAGAGAAAGCTGAGTCCTGAGGGTGGGCCGCTTGGCTCGCGGAGTCTGGGAGATCATCAGCTGAGATGTTCTGCAGTGTTTCATCACGAGGAGAATCATGTGCACTTTCACCATCACCCATAACCTCTAAATAAACACACACCCCCAAAAGGATAGCCAGGTTAACTTTGGAATATTCTGGCACTAGTAAGTATTCAAAGCAACTCAACAACAAATCAGCCGTATGCTGTACAATAAGAGTTCTTTTAAAAAAAAAAAAAATTCAAGCATTTAAACTTAAGTTAATCGATAGCAACGATATATCAAGAGATTAATTTTGAGAAGAAAATGGTTTTACTTCTTATACCAACCCTAATCCAAAACAATTAAAGTCTGTATTAACGTAATAAAGTTAATACTCTGTAGTCAGAATCACTGAACCACAGAATTGAAAGGGACCTCAAAAACTATTTTACATAACACCCTCATTTTATAAACATGGAATCCTGCCCAGTCAGAAAATGGCTTGCTATAAATCCCTTGGTTAGCTAATGGCTGAGGTGGACAAAGTGATCAGGTCTCCTGATTCTCCTGACAAGAGCTCCTCCCACACAGCCATGAATGAGCCAGGGGACTAACTCACAGATGCAGCAAGGACAGATCTGTGGTTCTCAGCATTGTCTTTATGTTTGTAATTAATCAATTAACAGTAGATAATACACATGCATATAAAATCAAAAGGAATAAAAGGTAATAAAGATACTGTGGTTATCCGCAAAATATCCTTATTCTTATAATGATAACTTAATTTCAAATGCTTCAGGAAAAAAGAAAATACGGCAAAAATTGATAAGTCTAGTAGTGGGTATGCAGACCTTTACTGTACTATTCTTACAATTTTTCTGTTATTTTGAACTTTTCAAAATAAAAAAAGTTTGGGGAGGGAAGTCTCCCTAGGAATCCTCCTCAGAGCCAACTCATGTTTACCAGTTTCTAATGAATTCTTCCAGGGACACTCCATGCATATTCAACATTAATATATTTAGTATACTATTTATGCTTTTATACACTTTTGTTCCCCACTTAATTCATCTTGGGGACTACACCGTTTTCTAACAAGTTATTCAGTATTCCACTGTGAGGAAAACAGAATCCTTAAAAAAATAAGTACCGAGCAACAATGGATAACCTGTGCTATGACTCTGCTTCCATATGTACACTAAGTAACCAGATAAAAATACACTTCTGTAGACAGTGAAAAAGAACCTCCTCCCATTAAAGCATGCCCTAATTCCCTCTGGCCAGTCACCCCAGACGTATGGGATGACAACTCTAAGGCGTTTGAATATCTGGGCATACCCAGACTTAGTGTGAGAGTGTAGAGTGGGACATCAATTCAATTTGATTTGGTTTGAAATACATATTTCTCTGGCTATTCTTTCTTTTAAAGACTACTTTTAATTCAGATTACCTTTATCATTGTGGTACAAAAGTTACTATTCAAATCTTTATCATAATTATCACCTGTACTTTCATAGTTTGCCATTGCTCCTTCACTGGGGCTGGTTCGTTTAATAGCATTCCTGTACTTGTCCAGAATATCCTCAGCGACCTGAGCTTGCGCACTGAGTCTAGGGCTGGGATCATCTGCAGGGGAAAGGAGAGTGTGAGAATTAGTTCCCTTTGGTTTGTACCAACGCTGATGTTAGTACGACACCAGTAGCACAATCCCAAGGGCGTATTAGGAAGTAAGACTTAAAAAGAGCACATATCTCTATGTTAAGAGGCACCATGCAGCTGCCTACTCATCCCATTTCTAGGTCTTAGAGCCTTGTGAAAGCAGGAGACTGGTAGGAGTAGCTCCACTTTCTCATCATTGCCAGAATTCTGCATGACAGTGTCAAAGTTCAGTGCAGACTGAATGGATGACGGTTTCTAAAGTGCTTACACCCAGATCATGGTTATTAGCAATTCATGCTAACAGAACTTTCAACAATGCGTTTTTATATGCAGACTCCACTTATTCAGACATCTCCATGCTGAAGGAGGAAAAAAAGAGGTAAAGTATTCAAACTTAGAATTAAGCCCTTTTTAATAACAGTGAAGTATTTCTTACTCCACTCTCCCTTCATGAATTTCTCTCCCTACATCACATTTGAAAACTACAGATATTCATATTCTGTCTCACTAAATCTCACCATGACAGTGCAGCTGCTGGAATAGAGCACTTTTGTGCTGCAATGGTGTCAGAGGCACTCCTAGATAATCTAGACATTCTTGGGGAGTGCTGGAATTGTACCTGGGATGCACAGAGAAAAAGCTTATCACAATCACAAATGTAAGCACTGTTTACTGACAGGACTGTTATATCCTGTCAACAAAATCAGCACATCAAAAATATTTTCCTGGAGTCTAAAATGGTAGAGACACTAATTAACTGGGTTGTCAAAGCAAAGAATTGCTACAGATCTACAGGACAAAATAAGTTCCATAGTCAGACAAACTCTAAAGACAGCTCTAGGCCAAGCAGGTAATCATACATGTCCACATTCTGATAGAATCCCATTTTTTAAAAAAATTCTAAAGAGACATCAGAATTAGATTTTATGTGTGTGTGTATTTTAATAGCAACTATTATTAATAGCAGCCAACATTAAGCACTTATCAAGTGCCAGAAACTGTGCTAAGCACCTCATCTAACGATCCTAATCACCACAACAACTGTACAGGGAGGTACTGTTATCACCCCCATCTTATAGTAAACAAAGGCATAGAGAGGTTAAGTACCATGCCCACAAGCTCTTCTTTTGTTTCCATGAAACAAGTATTTGGTATTCATGTCTTGTGAAGTAGTAAACTGTAGAGAAAGGGGATTTCCAAAGTAACCTTTCTGCTACAATGGTATTTGAATGTATGATATGGTACTCCTAATAAAATCTGATATTTTTCAAAATATAAAGTGATAAAACCTTTATCATTACAGAGTCTTTTTTTGGAGGAGAAGTACTTTTTGACTATTGGTTTTGAGTACTGGTAAAGGCTCTGAAAAAGGGACAGTACACTTTGGCTAAACATAGTGAAAACCACAATACTGCTTATGCCCTTTATTTCTATAACACCATTCTTGTAAATGTTACCCCAGGGAAATAATTAAAACCAACAAACAAAAAATGCTATAGATACAAAGTTGCATCCAGTATTTTCACAGTAAAAAATTGGAAACAATTTAAAGATCCAAATAAGAGAATGCTGATGTTGCAGTAGAATCATGATAAATTATTTTATAGCTAATAAAAATGATTAAAAAACCAGCTCTGTCTAGTAGAAATAGGCAGAAGCGTTTATGAACAACATGTGATAAAAGAAAAATAAAAAGCTACATACATACTCTGATTCAATCATAAAAAAACTAGGTAAAGATATGGGAAAAGACTGGACGAAAATATGAAAAAAGTAATTAGGGCAGAGGGATTATGGACAGACTAGTAAGAAACTTTCTTTCATAACATTTTAAAATTGATTTAATAATTTTTAAATGGGTCACAATTAGATCTGGATAGCAATTTCTGCATCAGTACAGAATGTAAACTGCTTAAATCATACACCAAGAAAATGAATTATTTTATGAAAAAAATTCACTGTTCTCTAGTTAGCTTCTAGTCTCAGCACCAAGAATCAAGCAGAATGTATTAAAGACACAAGTAAAAAATAATTTATAACTTCTCCAAAGTTATTAATTCAATATTTTAAAAACATGAAATTTCATTAAGAATATTTTACTTTGTAAATTTTGGTGTTATACTAACACTAGTTAACATAACTACTCTGCCAAAAGGACAACGTCTTTCCAATTCTTCCCAATCAGACTGTAAGTTCCTGAAGAACAGGGGTCATGTGTTATTGGACTTAATACCCACAATACTTAGCACAGTGCCTGTCATGAGTCAGATATTCAACAAGTAAAGTACCTAATGACTGAGCAAGGTGCTTGACTGCTCTCAGCAGGAAATTATGGCCTATAAGCACATCTCCCTGCTGTTCAAACCCTTTATTCCAGGGAGAACACCGTTATCAGATAAAGCAGGGATGCATGTTAGGACACAGAAAGATACCTAAATATATAGGACTAGATATTAGAATAAAATGCATTAAAATGGGATTCTACCTGTACTATGCTGAACTCTTTGAGGAGGACGTTCTTTCAAAACTTATCCCGTTTTTAGATAATTTCTTCATTTTAACTTAGCAGGATAACATGTTTAAAATCAAGATAAGAAAAGAACAGGTGAGAAATTAACTTCTCTCTAGATGTGCTATAGCCAGGGGAAACAGTACACAACTATCAAACTCAGGTTGAGTCATTAACACTACCTCTCAAACTTTTCCGTTTTAGGACATTCGTTCATAATGTGCCAAAAAGAAACTGAGGAAATACAAATGCTGAATAAGGTTAAGAACCCAATTCCTAGTTATACTTTCCTTTGGTTAGACAGCAATGTTAAAATGGTTCAAGCTGAAAAAAATTGGTAAAGTTTATAAAACTTTTATTATAATGGTTGGCATTTATGATACCGTTTGAATAAATACTTTATCACCAAAAAAGAAAACAATTCAGTAAAACAGGATTTCACTGTGATCCTGAATAATCAAGAACAAACTGTACATGGAAATAAATTTTGAGTTCTATGATCAGCAATAGAGAAAACTACTCAATCAATGTTCCAAAGATATGGCATGCATAGTACCAAAACCGTCACCACAGACTTTCCTAAAAAGCACTGTTTCATCATCCCACTAAATGTCAAGTTGTACGGTATGCCGAGAGGCTCAGGATCAGAGGCCTCATCATAAACAGAAGTTATGATAATAAGGATGATGATGGTGGTGGCGGTCTGCAGGAAGAGCACACTGAGATTCACCGTGGCCACCAAATGGAAACCACAGAGCTATGAAGAACATACTCCCCACTGTACACACATACACACACACGCTCTTCTAAAAAGGCAACGCTTATGGCACCCAAGAAAAAGTGTTATGAAATATGTGCTCTGGGAATGAAGGAGCCAGGAAGTCCATGGGTCTACAAACCTGTGAGTGTTGAGAATCTGTCAGGCCCCAGATCATCTTTGTCTTTTTCTTGTTTTTCTTTCTTTCTAAATGGTATAGGAGCTGGAAATTAAATAAAGTCAGTAGTGTGACATATAACATACTGCACTACTCGGAAGACAGCAGTCATTTGGGAGTTACTGGTGTGCCAACATTTCTAAGTGAAAGGAGGCTGAAAAGTTTAAAAGCTAAGAAATCGCGAGCGTCAATTGATAACTGTTCTTAAAATAGCATTGAAGGTTCTTAAATTAGCTTTCAGAATCTGCTTTGGGGTCAAGAATGATTTAATGGGAATCCACTGGAAATAAAAACCATTGCCTCTTAACCTCTGCTCAAAAACAACACATTCAAAACTCCAAGCATCATTCTCTCCTCCTCATCAAGTGGGCTTGAGTATGGCGTGAAAGTAGCTTTCCTTAGCTCCTCAGTGCCACAGTTCTGAGAGAGGCCTTTGGAACAAGTCTCTAGCTTTAATCCTATATGATCCCTCCCCTCAGGAAGAGATGCTTCTGCCAACTCAAATCTTAATATCTACTGGTATGACGCCAGGCTATCACAAAAAAAAGCAAACAATTATATACAACTGCCTTCCAAAATAAACACTCACTAATATTTAGGGTATAAACATTCTCAATAAACATAGACATAAAAAGCTTAAATTTATTCCAGGAATGTAAAGGATGACTTTTCTATACTTAATTACCAATAACATCCCTTTTTCCTGCAGTAATTAATAGCAATACATATCTATGTTATATGATATTTAAACAACCGTGACCTGCATGATTTCCATTACCGAAACAACTACCACTTCCTGCAAAGAACAAGAACTATCACTTCTAAAGCTCTGCCTTAGCATCCATTCTGTATGGAACCACTTCATACACCCTAAAAACAGCTGGAAATTTAGGTCCAGCAAGCCTCATAGAGGAGTTGAGATGCTGGGTCTCTGAAAGAGATTTTGGGACTTTGCTTCTTGTTACTAATGTAGCATTCTAATACTGTTATAAAATTACCTTTAGGCATGGCTGAAACAAAACGTTTTCTCCACCATGGTCTGTTCCTGTCTGATTTCTCATCATCGCTATCTTTGCGTTCTTCAGTCTGTAGAAAAAGTTTGATGCTTTACTTGGAGGTAGGTAGCAGGGTAAATTACTATGAAAAAGATTTCAGTAAGTCTGTGCAAGGCAAAACCACTTTTGTTTGCCTTAAATTAACACTGCTCTTATTGCCATGTACACAACTTCCAAAACATGGAAGTATACCTTTTAAGCATCACACAGTGATTTCCTTGAGGGCAAGCATTACCTCATTATTCTTAGTAAATCCAATGCCTGATACAGAGCCTGGCACACAGGAGGCACTCGATTAATACTTATTGAATGAATAATGGTTAAATGCAATACAAATAAACTCTAGAGTGCTAGTAGAGGTAACGGCAGTAGTATTAATAATAAATCCGAGTGTATACTGTGTGCCAAACACTGAGAGTAAGGATATATATTATCTCATTTAATCCTCACAGTAGCCTTAAAAGATAGGCACTATCATGAAGTTCTTTCTATCAACGAGAAATGTTAGGCTAAAAAGGTTACCTCCCTGTCTTCCCCAGTTACACAGCCTATATATGGTACAACCGGGACTTAAACCTAGATGTGACCAACTCCAAAGTTCGTGTTCTGAACACCAATCATATTATCATTAAGATCACATGTCAAAGGGCCTGGACTGTAATTTCCTTTACTGGACTATCATGTGATCTTTCTATTTTTTCATCTATAAAACTGAGAGAGCCCAAGCAGAAAGATGAGGGCATCCGTGCCTGGGAAGGGTTAGCAGTGGGGATGGGAAACTGGTTACATATAGGGGGACTGATCAAGTAAGTAAACACTTGAAGAATAATGAAAGTAGGTTTCTCACTGTTGGAGAAGGGAGTTATAAATATGGAAAGGAAAAAAGATAAATTGAGATTTGTGTTGTCGGACTGGAGTTGACTGTACTGGTGTGAGGTCATGGTCCCTTATATACATATATATACACACACATATATATATACATATATATATACATATATATAGATATATACATATATACATATACATATATATATATATATACACACACATATATACACATAGATAGGTATACATCACAGATTGAATTATGCCCCTGAAAAAAATCTGTGTATCAATTTGGCTGGGCCATAATTCCCGGTATTGTGTGATTTTTCTATATGTTGTAAATCCTGCCTCTATGACGTTAATGACGGAGGATGGGCGGAAGCTGTGTTAATAAGGCAGGACTCCATCTACAAGATTGGATTGTGTCCTGAGGCAAACTCTTGAGATATAAAAGAGAAGTGGGCAGAAAGACAGGGGGACCTCCTACCACCAAGAAAGCAGCGCCAGGAGCACAACCTGTCCTTTGGACCTGAGGTTCTTGCGCTGAGATGCTCCCAGACCAAGGAAAGACTGATGAGAAGGACGACAGAGAGAGAAAACCTTCCCCTGGAGCTGATGCCCCGAATGTGGACTTTCAGCCTACTAGACTGTGAGAAAATAAATTTCTCTTTGTTAAAGCCATCCACTTGTGGTATTTATGTTAAAGCAGCACTAGATGACTAAGACAGTATAGAAATAAAAACAAATGTAAATGTATGTATGGACATGTACATACACATATTTCCTATTCTCTGGTGGCGTAATGGTTACGTGCTAAGGCTGCTAACCAAAAGGTCGGCAGTTTAAATGTACCAGGCACTCCTTGGAAACTCTATAGGGCAGTTCTACTCTGTCCTATAGGATTGCTAAGAGTCGGGATGTACTTGACAGCAAAGGGTTTGGTTTGTTTGGTTTGGCCCACTGAGAGGTCCTGGGAGCAGCAACATCTCTTCAGCAATGAGCATACTTAGTACTCAAATCTTGAGTTCTAAAAACAATTTTTCATTAAAAAGAATGAAGTTTCGCTGGAGAAATGGCTGACTCCAGGGCTAGGGCAAAGTACAAGATAAGCTGGAACATCCTGTGCCAGAAAGCAATGAAATGTTAAAACAATGATGGGGGTATATCAAAAGAAACCAGGAGCCAGCTTGAAGGGGCTCCCACTGGCCAAATCAGGAACAAGTGGGCTTCAAAATAAATGATAGTAGTAACAAATCTATTGACTTAAACATAAAACCATGAGACCACAGATATAAATTAACAAGTGTTTACATTCATTATAAGGAAGACCGAAGAAGAATTGACGCCTTTCAATTGTGGTGTTGGTGCAGAATATCGAATATACCATGGACTGCCAAAAGAACAAATCTGTCTTGGAAGAAGTACAACCAGAGTGCTCCTTAGAAGGAAGGATGGCAAGACTACGTCTTACATACTTTGGACATGTTGTCAGGAGGGATCAGTCCCTGGAGAAGGACATCATCCTTGGTAAAGCAGAGGCTCAGCAAATAAGAGGAAGATTCTCAAAGAAATGTACTGACTCAGTGGCTGCCAACAATGGGGCTCAAGCGTAACAACGACTGACCAGGAGAGTGCTTCGTTCTGTGGTGCACAGGGTTGCTATGAGTCGGAACCGATATGACAGCACCTAACAACAACAACAATACATTAAAAATTTGATGAAGAGAGGCAGGGCCAAGATGGCAGAGTAGCCAGACACTTCTAGTGGTCCCTCTTACAACAAAGACCCAAAAAAACAAGTGAATCGATTATATATGACAATCTAGGGGCCCTGAACATCAAAGGCAAAGTTGAGGAATCAGACTGAATGGCAGGGGGAGGAAAAGATGGTTCAGAAACAGTGAGGAGTTGCCAGATCTGACACGGCAGGAGCCAGCAACCTGTGGACTGGATCAGCTGGCATGTGCGGTAAGGAAAGCAGTGGCGTTCAGGACGCGTTTTCGACGTCGGGAGAGACCGAGTAGCGGAGAGCCTGCTCAGGCCTTCAGAGCCAGTGAAAAGCAGTGCACAAAAGGCAAAAGATGAGTACATGCGTTTAACTACCACACGGATCAAAAAATACCCTGTTTGGGAAGAACCTCTCTCACATTTACCTGCTCCCTCCCCTCTTTGCACTGGATCCTGGGCCAGCTTCAGCGACTGCCGCATCCCTGTCAAGCGCCCTAAGCCATTCTCCTGGCCTTCCAGAGGGAACGAATTAACAAACAGGAAAAAATAATCTGCCAGTTCCCCTAAGCCAAGAACTCAGGGCAGGCATAGCTCCTTTGCCTAGGCACAAGCATAAGGGATCCATGAACTTCAATGCCTTTCACCCGGGTAGAGACCTGGGTAGGCCCATTTCTACAGTGTAGGCCCTCATTACCACAGTACAACAACATACATACCTGAAGCCTAACTTCACTCTATCAGCTATAAGACGGAGTGACAGGATCATGACATTTGATACCGCTCTGCCCATTAAGCAGGATCATCACCTACCCACATCAGAGGCCTGAGGACTGGTGGTTCCACCCAAAGCACCTAGCAACCTGCAACAGGGGTCCCAGAATAAGTGGTGCCTCCAAGACCTTACAGCTAACAACACTGGATGCCCATAGTCTGGCTGCAAAACTCACCCACGTAGGCACTCTAGGAAACAGGGAAACGCTTTCCTCCCAGATGCTCGAGCAGCCATCAGCTCCTTGCCTTGCTCAGCGCGTGACCCCCTACTGCAGCCAGATACCTGTGCCTACTCCAATCACTACTGCCATCTAGGACTGTAGGTGAGAGCCTGCATCACACACTTGGTGATCGACTATCTGGACACCTGAGCTGAATCCACACAAGAAAAGTAAGCGGACTCCTGGGCTCACATACCTAGTAACAGATCTAACCATCTCCTAACAGGACATTAGCGATTCAAAGGTGCTAATAAAACTAGCTCACACGAGCAGCCCATCTGGGCATGTCAAAACATAATAAAACAAGAAGCTAAGACACAGTAAACAAACATAAAATAAATTAATACAATAACTTACTGAAAGCTCAGAGACAACAGTCAATCTCAAATCACATAGAGGCAGACCACGATGGCTTCAGCAAGTTCCCAAAACAAAGAACCAAGAAATTTTCTGGAGGAAGAGAAATTCTTACCAGAGGTAGAATACAAAAGACTAATATACAGAACTCTTTAAGAGATAAGGAAGGAGATCAGGCAAAATGCAGAATAAGCCACAGACACACAAACAAAGCAACAGAGGAACTTAAGATTATAGAAGGCCAAAATGACAAATTTAACAGGCTACAAGAATCCATAGAGACAGCAATCAGAAATCTAGAAGATTAACACTAAAATTTCATAATTAGAAAACTCAACAGAAAGTCATCGGAGCAGAATTGAGGCAATAGAAGTCAGAATTAGAGAGAGTGAAGATGAAGCACTTGACACCAACTTATTTGAGGAAAAATCAGATAAAAGAATTTAAAAAAATGAAGAAACCCTAAGAATTATGTGGGGCTCTATCAAGAGGAATAACCTACGAGTGATTGGAGTACCACAAGGGGGTGGGGGGGGGGGAAGAGGAACAGAAAATACAGAGAGAATTAATGAAGATTTGATGGCAGAAAACTTCCCTGATATTGTGAAAGATAAGAAGATATCTATCCAAGATGCTCATCAAACACCACATAAGGTAGATCCCAAAAGAAAGTCACCAAGAGATATTATAATTAAACTTGCCAAAACTAAAGATAAAGAGAGAATTTTAGGAGCGACTAGGGATAAACGAAAAGTCATCTACAAAGGAGAGTCAGTAAGACTAAGCTTGGACTACTCAGCAGAAACCATGCAGACAAGAAGGCAATGGGATGACATATATAAAGCCTTGAAGGAAAAAAACTGCCAGCCAAGAATTACATATCCAGCAAAACTGTCTCTCAAATATGATGGCGAAAGTAGGACATTTCCAGATAAACAGAAGTTGAGGGAATTTGTAAAAACCAAACCAAAATTACAAGAAATACTAAAGGGAGTCCTCTGGTTAGAAAATAATATCAGCTAACAACCCAAGACTAGAACACAGGGCAGAGCAACCAGATAGGGAAGACATAAAAACAAATCAAAGCTAAAATGCAGAAAACAGAGAAAAAGAGACGTCAATAGGTAAAAGGTGACAACATTAAAACAAAAAAGGACTAAAAAATGTAGTCACAGATATTTCATATGAAGAGGAAGACAAGGCAATATAAAGAAATAAAAGATTAGTTTAAACTCAGAAAAATAGGGATAAATATTAAGGCAACCAAAAAGGAAACTAACAATCCTACACATCAAAATAAAAAGAAAAACATAAAGACTCAGCAAATATAAAATCAACATAAGAAAAAGATGACAAGAAAATACATAAAGAAAAATCACTCAGCACAGAAAATTAAGTAGAACAAAGAAAATGTCAACAACAAAAACAAAAAGACATCAAAATGACGGCACTAAACGCGTACCTATCTATAATTACACTGAATTTAAATGGACTAAATGCACTAATAAAGAGACAGAGAGCGGCAGACTTGATGAAAAAACATGATCCGTCTATATGCTGCCTACAAGAGACACACCTTAGACTTAAAGACACAAACTAAAACTCAAAAGGATGGAAAAAAATATATCAAGCCAACAGCGATCAAAAAACAACAGGAGTGGCCTATAGAAATCTCTGACAAAATACAGATTTTAAAGTAAAATCCACCACAAAGGATAAGGGAGGACACTATATAATGACTAAAGGGTCAACACACCAGGAGGACATAACCATAATAAATATCTACGCACTCAATGACAGGGCTCCAAAATACATAAATTCTGACAGAATTGAAAAGAGAGAGAGAGACCTACCCAATAACAAAAGGAGACTTCAACAGGTCACTTTTGGTGAAAGACAGAACATCCAGAAAGAGGCTCAATAAAGACACGGAAGATTTAAATGCCAAAATCAACCAACTTGACCTCACAGACATATACACGACACTCCACCCAACAGCAGACAAGTATACTTTATTTTCCAAGGCACATGGAACATTCTCCAGAATAGACGACATATTAGGCCATAAAGCAAGCCTTAACAGAATCCAAAGCATCAAAATATTATACAGCATCTTCTCTGACCATAAAGACATAAAAGTGGAAATCACTAACATAAAAAGCAAGGAAAAAAAATCTAACACATGGAAACTGAACAACACCTTTCTAAAACTACTGGGTTACAGAAGAAATTAAGGATGGAATAAAGAAATTCACAGAATCAAATGAGAATGAAAACACATCATACCAGAACCTCTGAAACACAGCAAGAGCAGTGCTCAGAGGTCAATTTATAGCAATAAATGCACACATCCAAAATGAAGAAAGGGCCAAAAATCAAAACACTAATCCTACAACTTGAACAAACAGCAGCAAAAGAAGCCCTCAGGCAGCAGAAGAGAGCAAATAATAAGAATTAGAGCAGAATTAAATGAAATAGAGAATAGAAAAACAATAGAAAGAGTTAACAAGACCAAATGATGGTTCTTTCAAAAGATCACCATAGTTGATAAACCACTGACCAAACTAACAAAAGAAAAGCAGGAGAGAAAACAAATAACCCGAATAAGAAATGAGATGGGCAACATCACAACAGACTCAACTAAAATTAAAAGAAACACAAAAGAATACTATGAAAAATTGTACTCTAACAAATCTGAAAACCTAGAGGAAATGGACAAATTTTGAGAATCACACTGCCTACCTAAACTAACACAAACAGAGGTAGAACAACTAAATAAACCTGTAACAAAAGAAGAGATTGAAAAGGTAATTTAAAAACTCCCAATGTAAAAAACCCTGGTCCTGACAGTTTCACTGGAGAATTCTACCAAACTTTCAGACTAGAGTTAATGCCACTACTACTAAAGGTATTTTAGAGCATAGAAAACGATGGAAAACTTCCACACTCATTCTATGAAGCCAGCATAACCCTGATACCAAAGCTAGGTAAAGACACCACAAAAAAAGAAAATTACAGACCAATATCCCTCATGAACAGAGACGCAAAAATCCTCAACAAAATTCTAGCCAATAGAGTCTAACAACATATCAAAAAAATAATTCACCATGACCAAGGGGGATTCATACTAACTATGCAGGAATGGTTCAACTACAAAAACAATCAATGTAATCCATCACATAAATAAAACAAAAGACAAGAATCACATGATCTTATCAATTGATGCAGAAAAGGTATTTGACAAAGTCCAACACCCATTCATGACAAAAACTCTCAGTAAAATAGGAATAGAAGGGAAATTCCTCAATATAATAAAGGGCATTTATACAAAGCAAACAGCCAACATCATCCTAAATGGAGACAGTCTGAAAGAATTCCCCATGAAAATGGGAACCAGACAAGAATGCCATTTATCACCACTCTTATTCAACAATGTGCTGGAGGTCCTAGCCAGAGCAATTAGGCTAGAAAAAGAAATAAAGAGCATCCAAATTGGTAAGGAAGAAGTAAAAGTATCTCTATTTGCAGATGATATGATCTTATACACAGAAAACCCCAAAGAATCCACAAGAACACTGGACCTAACAGAAGATTTTAGCAAAGTATCAGGATACAAGATAAACATACATCAATCAGTTGGATTCCTCTACACCAACAAAGAGAACTTCAAAGAGGAAATCACCAAATCAATACCATTTACAACAGCCCCCAAGAGGATAAAACACTTAGGAATAAATCTAACCAGAGACGTAAAAGACCTATACAAATAAAACCACAAGAGACTACTGCAAGAAACCAAAAAGGACCTACAGAAGTGGAAAAACATTATCTTGCTCATGGATAGGAAGACTCAAAATTCTGAAAATGTCAATTCTACCCAAAGCGATCTACAGATACAATGCAATCCCAAACCAAATTCCAGTAACATCTTTTAATAAGAGAAACAAATCACTAACTTCATATGGAAAGGGACGAGGCCTCAGATTAGTAAAGCATTACTAAAGAAGAAGAACAAAGTAGGAGGCCTCACACTACCTGATTTTAGAACCTATTATACTGTCAGGGTAGTCAAAACAGCCTGGTATTGGTACAACAGATACACAGACCAATAGAACAAAACTGAGAATCCAGACATAAATTCATCCACCTATGAGCGGCTGATATTTGATAAAGGTTCCAAGTCTGTTAAATGGGGAAAAGACACTCTCTTTAACAAATGGTGCTAGCATAACTGGATATCCACCTGCAAAAAAATGAAACAAGACCCATACCTCACACCATGCACAAAAACTAACTCAAAAAGAATCAAAGACCTAAATATAAAATCAAAAATGATAAAGAACATGGAAGAAAAAATAAGGACAATGCTAGGAGCCCTAATACAAGGCATAAACAGAATACAAAACACTACTAACAATGTGCAAACACCTGAAGAGAAACTAGATAACTGGGAGCTTCTAAAAAATCAAACACTTACGCTCATCTAAAGACTTCACCAAAAAGTAGCATCTGGGATCTTAAAAACCTGTGAGCAGCCATCTAAGATACTCCGCTGGTCTCATACCCTTGAGAGCAAGGGAGAATGAAGAAAACAAGATACAAGCAAAAGATTAGTCCCAAGGACTAACAGACCACAACTAACATGGCCTCCACCAGAATGAATCCAGTACCATCAGATGGTGCCTGGCTACCACCACTAACTGCTCTGACAAGGATCAAAACAGAGGGTTTTGGACAGAGGTGGACAAAAATGTAGAACAAAAAATACTACCTCACAAAAAAAGACCAGACTTACTGGTCTGACAGAGACTGAAGAAACCCCAAGAGTATGGCCCCTGGACACCCCTTTAGCTCAGTAATGAAGTCACTCCCGAGGTTCACCGTTCAGCCAAAGATCAGACAGCCCCATAAAATAAAACAAAACTAATGGGGCACAACAGTCCAGGGACAAGAACTAGAAGGCAGGAGGGGACAGGAAAGCTGGTAATAGGGAACCCAAGTTTGAGAAGGGACAGTGCTGACATTTTGTGGGGTTGTTAACCATTGTTGTAAAACAATATGTGTACTAACTGTTTAATGAGAAACTATTTGTTCTGTAAACCTTCATCTGAAGTACAATAAAAACAAAAAAGACTTCACCAAAAGTAAAAAGACAACCTATAGACTGAGAAATAAAGCTTTGGCTACAACAAATCCGATCAGTGTCTAATTTCTTAAATCTACAAGATACTGCAAAACCTCAACAATAAAAAGACAAATAATCCAATTACAAAATGGGCAAAGGATATGAACAGACACTTCACCAAAGGAGACATTCAGGCAGCTACCAGATACATGAGGAAATGCTCATGATCATTAGCCATTACAGAAATGCAAATCAAAACTACAATGACATACCACCTCACACCAGCAAGGTAAGCATTAATCCAAAAACACTAAGTAATAAATGTTGGAGAGGTTGTGGAAAGACTGGAACACTTATACACTGCTTGTGGGAATGTAAAACAGTACAACTACTTTGAAAATCGATTTGGTGCTTCCTTAAAAAGTTAGAAACAGAAGTACCATATGACCCAGCAATCCCACTCCTTGGAATATATCCTAGAGAATTAAGAGCCGTCACATGAATACATATATGCATACCCATGTTCACTGCAGCACTGTTCACAACTGCAAAAAGATGGAAACAACCTAGGTGCCCATCAACAGACGAATGGATAAACAAATTATGGTATATTCACACAATGGAATACTATGCAACAATAAAGAACAATGAATCTGCGAAACATCTCATAACATGGATAAATCTGGAAGGCATTATGCTGAGTGAAGTTAGTCGCAAAAGGACAAATATTGTATGAGACCACTATTATAAGAGCTCAAGAAATGGTTTAAACACAGAAGAAAACATTCCGTGATGGTTACGAGGGTGGGGAGGGAAGGAGATGGTGTTCACTAACTAGACAGCAGCTAAGAATTATCTTAGAGGACTTCCGGGCAACATAGCGCTGTAGTCAGAAGCACCACACTGTCACTCCACAGCCAAGATCAGAAAAACTAAGTCAGAATCACATGTCAATCCTGACACCCTAAGCATCAAATGAAGAGATAAAGAACTCAGCCAAGCACCGAATGGAATAAGAAACTGACCGAGAACAGAGAGCAAGGAGAGATACATGCAGAGGTCCCCTATCAGCTACCACAGCACGGCTCCGCCATCTTGGACTCTTACTGGCAATCAGTGAACACGGGGTACAAGAAAACAGCTTCACGGAGCTTCCAGCAGGAGACAGAACAACCAGTAACCAGCGATATATGCTTTCCCACCCCAACCCCTCTTCACCCCCACTCAGCTTCCTCTGCTTCCTGCAGCCACAGTCTCTTGGCCGGGAAGCACCAGCTTCACCCCAGTATCGCTTGGATTCCACCCGTCCACACTGGCCGGCTCCCTGAGGGCCTTTTGTTGGCTGCTAGTGTTGCTTTTTTCCGCTTGTTTAGACTTCTTCCTTACCTCTCACCACCTCCCCTCCTTTCTCCCAAATACCTGGCTCCGTGTGCCATCTTTGCTTCTTCCTGAAAGGCTGCGAAACACCGCTCAACTTTGAAACTGCTTTCCGGCCCACGCTGCCAGCTGGTGGGATCTCCGGGGCTTTTGTCTGTTTGTTTGTTTGCTCTGATTTGTTCTGTTTGATTTCTTTGTTTTCTCAGCTCGGGAGCCCTTTGTAGCCGTGAGTACCACGCAGCTTGGAAGCTACTCTCTTACTCTGCACGGATGCACAGGGACATCCCGGCAAGCATTTTTTGTTGTTGTTCTTTCTTTCTTTGTTTTGTTTTCTTCTCTCTCTTATTCCCTTTTTGTCTTTCATTTCCAGTTTCTCAATTATTCATTTTTTTCTTTTACCCTTTTTCTTTTTTTCCATTTTTGTTTTTCCCCATTTCTCAGTCTCTCATCTCTCTACTCCAACAGGAAGCTTCCTTAGCAATCATTTTTGTTTGTGTGTATGTTTTTGGCTCCTGTTCCTCTCTCCTCTCTCTCATCTTTCCCATACCCATCTTACCTCCACACAGCACAATCTACCCCCTCCTTCCTGCCTACCTGCACTGTGCGTTGAACGTCACACTCCCAAGCAGCACAGGCACAGCCTACTGGAACCTGCCCTGCATTGACTCCTGGTCTGCACTGTCGGCCCTGGTACATGCCACTAACAACCCATCCAGCAACTACTTTAGCTGGACCTGCCCTGCTGTGCCATACCTGACTGACTGATCCTGCCCACTGGAGAAGGAGGTGAAAAGTATCATGCCCACAGATGAGCAAACAACAAAGAACACACAGCCTGCCTGCTCAGACATAAACAAATAAAACAAATAGGCAGGATGAAACAAACAAATCTACAATCAATAAACGAGGAAAATAACCACCGAATGTCCTGAAGACAGCAGACAATTATCAAGATAAACATCTACAAAAACCGGACAGGACAGTTCCAGTAGGCATCCAAAATAAAACACCAGATGAATTTCCAGTAGAAGAAAAGGCACTAGAACTGACAGGGAATTCAAATCTTTAATATTCAGCATTATTCAAGAGTTGAAGCAAAAAGCAGACAAAAATGAGGAAAAAATAGACAAATTCATGGAAACAGAC
The DNA here is from genome assembly GCA_030035585.1 of Dugong dugon. Taxonomy (NCBI): domain Eukaryota; kingdom Metazoa; phylum Chordata; class Mammalia; order Sirenia; family Dugongidae; genus Dugong; species Dugong dugon. Next base: position 69,907,884 of record CM057471.1, on the reverse strand, counting down.
AAAAAAAGGAAGAATTCAAGAAAATAATACAGGAACAAAGTGCTAAGATAAATTCACAACTAGAAATCATAGAAAAACAACAATTAGAAATCCAAACAATAAACAAGATTTCAGAAATGGATAGTATCATAGAAGCGCTGAGGAGCAGGTCTAAAACAATGGAAGACAGGATCAGCGAAAAGTGAAGACAAACACTTGGCTACAACTCTGAGGAAAAAAATCAGAAAAAAAAACGAAGAAAAATGAAGAAACCCTGAGAATTATGTGGGATACAATCAAAAGCAAAAATCTGCAAGTGATCGGAGTTCCAGAACAGGGGGAGAAAACAGAAAACACAGGAGAGGATCACTGAAGAAGTGCTGACAGAAAATTTCCCCAATATCATGAAAGATGAAAAGCTGACCATCCAAGAAGCTCAACGAACCCCATATAGAAGAGACCCCAAAAGAAAATCACCAAGGCATATCATATCCACACTTGCCAAAACCAAAGACAAACAAAGAATCCTGAGAGCAGGACGTGAAAAACAAGAAGTCACATACAGAGGAGAAACAGTAAGACTAAGCTCGGATTATTCGGCAGAAACCATGCAGGCAAGAAGGCAATGGGATGACATATATAAAATCTTGAAAGAAAAAAATTGCCAGCCAAGAATAATATATCCTGCAAAACTCTTGTTCAAATATGATGGTGAAATTAGGTCATTTCCAGATAAACAGAAATTAAGGGACAATGTAAAAACCAAACCAAACTTACAAGACTTGTTAAAGGGAGACTTTCGATCTGAGAACAAACAACATCAGACCACAGGCGGAACACAGGACACAGGATTGTACTAGCCAGATACCAACCTAGGAAATGAACTCTTAAAGACTACCCAAAACCAAAAAAATTACAACGGGGAACCAGAGAGGTTAATCTGTAAATGACAACAGCATCAGAACAATAAAAGAGGGAATAAACGGTGTAGATATAGAACCTTCTAAAGGAGAGGAAGGCAAGGCGATACCAAGTAATAATAGACTGGTTCAAATCTAGGAAGATAAGGGTAAATTTCAAGGTAACCACAAAGAAAGTTAACAAACCTACTCATCAAAATAAAGAAGAAAAACATAAAGTCTCCGTAAGAACAAAACGTACAAAAACAAAAGAAATGAAAAAAAAAATCCACAAACAAAAGGAACTCAGCACAGGAGAGTAACGGGAACAAAGAAAATGTCAGCACCACAAAAAAAAGCACTACAAAATGCAATCCCACTCTTAGGAATATATCCTAGAGAAATAACAGCCATCACACGAATAAACATGTGCACACCCATATTCATTGCAGCACTGTTCACAATCGCAAAAAGATAGAAACAACCTAGATGCCCATCAACAGATGAATGGATAAACAAACTATGGTACATACACACAATGGAGTATTGTGCAACGATAAAGAATAATGATGAATATGTGAAGCATCTCACAACATGGATGAAACTGGAGGACATTATGCTGAGTGAAATAAGTCAATCACAAAATGACAAATATTGTATGAGACCTCTACGGTAAAAACTCATGTGAAAGTTTACACACAAAAAGAAACAATCTTTGTTGGTTATGAGGGATGGGAGGGGTGGGTGGGGGAACTAAACAGACAAAGGTAAGTGGTAACTTGGGTGAAGGGTAAGACAGTACACAATACTGGGGAAGCCAGCACAACTTGTACAAGGAAAGGTCATGGAAGCTCCGTAGACACTTCCAAACTCCCTGAGGAAATGATTTGCTGGGCAGAGGGCTGTGGGGACCATGGTCTCCGGGAACATCTGGCTCAACTGGCGTAACGCGGTTTATAAAGACAATGTTCTACATTCTACCTTGGTGAGCAGCGTCTGGGTCTTAAAAGCCTGTGATCAGCTATCTAAGCTACTCCACTGGTCTCACCCCTTTAGGATCAAGGGAGAATGAAGAGAATAAACATAAGGAAAAGATTAGTCCAAAGGACTAATGGACCACAGCTACCATGGCCTCCACCAGACTGAGTCCAGCACAGCTAGATGGTGCCCGGCTACCACCACTGACTGCTCTGACCAGGATCACAATAGAGGGTCCTGGACAGAGCTGGAAAAGGATATAGAACAAAATTCTAACTCACAAAAAAAAAGACAAGATCTACTGGCCTGACAGACTGGAGAAACCCCGAGAGTATGGCCATGGACTCCCTTTTAGCTCAGTGGTGAAGTCACTCCCGAAGTTCTCCGTTCAGCGGGGGACTGGACTGCCTCATAAAACAAAATGGGACTAATGAGGCACAGCAGTCCAGGGACAAGGAGGAGATAGGATAGCTGGTCATAGGGAACCCAAGGTTGAGAAGGGACAGTGCTGACATGTTGTGGGGTTGTTAACTATTGTCATAGGGCACTATGTACTAACTGTTAAATGAGAAACTATTTGTTCTGCAAACCTTCATCGGAGGTACAAAAAATAGAATTATCTATGTGAGCTCAAATTCATAAAAGCAACTCAAAGGATTGATGGGAAGCCTGGGGGCAGTGAGTTGAAGATAACAGTGATGGAATAATCTGGAAAAGGATAGTGAGAATAGCGACACAACTGGACGAATGTAATCAAAGTCCGTGAATTGTAAATGTAGAAACTTTTGAATGGTGTAACTTTGGCTATGTATATTTTCACCAAAAAAAAAACGTCCTCCAAGGTCAAGAAGGGAGAGTGTTGACATGTCATGGGGCTGTTAACCAATGTCCTAAAACAATATGTGTACTGACTATTTAATGAGAGACTATTTCTTCTGTAAACCTTCACCTAAAATACAATTTAAAAAAAAAAAATCTCTTAGGTGAAGGGAAGGACAACACACAATACAGGGGAAGTCAGCACAACTGGACTAAACCAAAAGCTAAGAAGTTTTCCTGAATACAACCAAACACTTCAAGGGACAGAGTAGCAGGGGCGGAGGTCTGGAGACCATGGTTTCAGAGGACATCTAGGCCAACTGACATAACAAAGTTTATTAAGAAAATGTTCTGCATTCCACTTTGGTGAGTGGCGTCTGGGGTCTTTAAGGCTAGCGAGTGACCATCTAAGATATATCAACTGGTCCCAACCCACCTGGAGCAAAGGAGAATGAAGAACACCAAAGACACAAGGAAAATATTAGCCAGATATCCGACAGAAAGGGCCACACAGACTAGAGACTCCATAAGCCTGAGACTAGAAGAACCAGATGGTGCCTGGCTACCACCAAGGACCACCCTGACAGGGAACACAACAGAGTCCCTGATGGAAGAGGAGAAGAGTGGGGTGCAGAACTCAAATTCTGTAAAAAGATCAGACTTAATGGCCTGAGACTGGAGGGACTCCGGAAGACATGGCCCCGGGACTCTCCATTAGCCCAGAAATGAAACCATTCCCGAAAACCAACTATTCAGACAAAGATTAGATTGGACTGTGGGACATAAAATGATACTTGTGAAGAGTGTACTTCTTAGCTTAAGTAGATACATGAGACTAAGTGGGCAACTCCTGTCCGGAAGTGAGATGAGAAGGCAAAAAGGGACAGGAGCTAGTTGAATGGACACAGGAAATCCAAAGTGGAAAGGAGGAGTGCGCTGTCACATTATAGGGACAGCAGCTAGGGTCGGATAGCGATGTGTGTACAAATTTTTGTATGAGAAACAGACTTGAACTGTAAACTTACACTTAAAGCATAATTAAAAAAAAAAAAAAAAATCTGATAAAGACCAGAACAGTTACATGATTTAAAAGTACCTCTCCACAAAACACTTATTATTTACAAAGTGGAAAAGAGTAACTTTACAGTGGCAAAGACCGGCAGAAAACACCTTCATCAAGCGATCCAAATGTGTACCACAGTGACGGAACAAATCAAAATTGTGCGCTGATAGGATGCAATGAAAAAAAAGCAGTGTTACTTTAGGGATATTCCTACCGAAGATGAAGGACTTGAATCTAATCATGAGACAACATCAAACAAACTCAAACTGACAGACATGTGACAAAATAAGTAGCCTGTAATTTTCAGGAGTGTCAACGTAATGAAAGTCAAGAGAAAACTGTTGTAGAGTGACAGAGACTAAAGAGACATGACAACTAATGCAACACATGATTCTGATGGGATACTTCCACTATAAAAAATGGTACTGGGGTATTGGAGAAATAATGAATGGCATCTGAGAATTATATGGTAGTAATGTATCAATGTTAATTTCTTGATTTTGGTGGCTGTACTAGGAGGATTCAGAGATGATGGACCATCAGGTTGGCAACTTACTCTCAAATGGTTCAGGGAAAAAAGTTCTCTGTATTGTTCTTCCAACTTTTTTGTAACTTTGTAATTGGTTCAAAGTAAAATACCTCAGCTAACCATCTCAGAGAGATACTGGGAAGTTTAAATGAAATTAGCTATAAAAACGTTTGAAAAAAGAGTCACAAGATGCAAAATACTATTTCTACAAAATCAAAATTGCATAGTTTCCTGTGAGTTATGATCATGGGCATATTAGACTGACAAATCATCTTTAGTCATGATTATCGACCATCTTTAATCCTAGATTTATATATTTCACTTTAATTCCAGAGATCAAGAAAACTAAGCCAATAAAACACTAAAGCTAATCATAATTAGCAAATTCTTCTACATGGTCTGTGTCCCATACCTCTCCTCTTGAGGAGTCCTTACTCGGGGATGAAGATGATGAGTGAGGTGCAGCCACCAAAGAAGTAGCACCAATGGCTGCAGCTGGTGGGAGTTCTCTGTCTTCATTCCCTGTACGTCGATTCCAGCTGGGGTCACTCATGGGTCGCCGGACAGAAGATACTATATCAGAGCTCCTGCTGCGAACTAGTCTCTCAGGGTAAGAATGCCTTTGCTTGAATGCCTCCATTTCAGATGGAGTTAAAATATGTGAACCAAAGTTTGGCAACCTGGCCTCATTTCCTCCCACAGCTCCTTCCAGGATTGGAGGATCCGGTGGTGGATGCGATGGCCTCGCATAGTGAACCTTTGGCCTTACCACAGCAGAAGCCCCTTGAACACAGAAAAAGAATTTTGCAACTGAGACACAAATGATCCAACAAAGGCATTAACAAAGGGTACTAGTTTCTTTCTTCTGCTCATGCCCAATACAAGAGTCAAAAAGTTCATTTCACTAGTTTACCTTCATGTGAAGACAGTGGATCAAACATGGCAAGCAGAGACTCTGACTGAGAAGGAGGAGAGGTCAGCTGATGGGCACCTGAAACAGAATATTAAACTGTGAAACCAACTCAGAACTTGCAGGGCTCAAGCATTTTTTGACAGCGCTCTTTTTTTAATCAATTAGAACTTGAGGGGCATGCCAACGGGGAAGAAAAAAAAAAGAATCTAATAAATATCAAATTCTGATTACTTCAAATTCATTTTATGTTTTTAATCTACATACATGAATTTTAACTACATTTAAGTGGTCTAGATATGCACATGCCTATGACTTTTAATGGCCAAACAGTGCTATGGTTAATGCAAAGAGCACAGAGCCAGAAGACCTAAACCAACAAAATCTTCAGTGGCAACTTCCCTGAGCCTCACCTTCCCCACCTATAAAAAATAGGGGCAATACTACCTGCAAAAGGGGTATAAATAAAAAGCTGGAAAATCTGGAATTCTAATATTGCTCTCATAAAATCATTCAATAATTAAAAAAAAAAAAACTATAGCAAAAATGAATATTACATTATACCATGAAACAATTGTAACTGTTAAAGTACGACACTTTAAGCTACAGAGTAAAAGATAACGACTCCTTTAAACGTATGATTAAACAACCAGGAATGGATATACTAAAACAGATAAATATACAGAGACTAAAACCTTCAAATATATAAAACTGTTAATCTAAACATTTTCAGTCTAAAGCTATCTTTTTAATAATGAATGACAGTACATTGTCTTTTTTCTTTTGTTCTACATTTTGTTTCTTTCCTTTTTTAAAATCATAAAAATAGTGTATCACTATGAAAGATAGTTTATAACAGCAGTTCTCAAAGTTTTGGTCTCAGGACACCTTTACACTATTCAAAATTATTGACCCTGAGCGCTTTCGTTTATTTGGCTATCTCTATTAATTACTGTTAAAAATTAAAACAAAAATTTAAAATATTTGTTAATTTGTTAAAAAATAACAATAATAATCCCATTAAATGGTAACACAAATAACTTTTTAAAATGGAAAATAACTTTCCAAAACAAAAACTAATGGGAATTATGGCATTGTTTCACATTTTTGTAAACTCCATTAATGTATGGCTTAACAGAACACAGGTGGTTCTCCTATCTGCTTTTGTATCCAATCTGTTGCCATAAATTGTCTTGGTTGAAGTACACAAAGAAAATCTGGCTTCACACAGTTATGTAGTTGGAACAGGGATGATATTTTAATAGCCTTTTCAGATAACTGTGAATATTACTAACACTACACTAAATCTTGATAAGTAGTAGTTTTTTAAAAGTTAGTTACACTGTGGAATCTGGAACCACATCAATGAACTTTTTGTTCTCTGTTACACTGAAATTAATTGGTCTATGGTACACACTGAATGGATCTTTTACCCATGCATGATTTTACAACACTGATTGTCTGGAAAACACTGGTTCATCAGTTATGCAGATCTTCCAAATACTGACACATTTCATTACACAATACTGAAAAATCATATTCTTAAATATCACCACCAGTCTCACCAGAAAAGTCTTTAAATAACAGAAGCTGTCAAGCTCATGGATACAAGTTTTCCAAAATTCTAATTTTTATTTGAAAGCTTAAATCTTATCATTGGCAACAAACTCTACGTTGTAAGTTGTTACCCTTGAAGTGACAGGCTCACTTTATTTTTGAGAAAATGTCTGCCAAATGCCCAAGTCAGAATAACCATAGTTTCTCTACCAGTCGTTCTTTCAAGTAAAAATAGTGTTTCATGAGAAACAAACAAATAAAATGGCTGGTCAAGCTCACAACTCAGACAATTATACAAGTGCTTTTCCTTGCAACAGCTCATATTTTAGAATGCAGCAAAAATGTGTTCCGGGTACTTCCCATTTTTTCACACAGAATATTAAAAAGACGTGTACTCAAGGGTTGAGACGTAATTAAATTAATACTTTTTACTGTTTCATCAATGACATTCATAACTTTTTTTTTTTTAACTATAAGAATACAGTGACTTCTAGTATAGTTTGGTGTCACTGCCTTGATTCATGCTTAAGGCTCCAGTAGTTTTACCCATTTTTGCTTGTCAACTATTAGTACAAATGTCAACACAGTGAAAATAGCCAAAAGCCCCTCAGTAATGTTATGAAAATAGTTTTGACCTTGTACCCTCTTCCCTCGAAAGGGTCTTGAGGACCCTCAATGGTCCATAGATCACACTTTGAGAACTGCTGCTTTAGAATAGTTGTTCTCAACTGGGGGCAATTTTGCTCTCCCAGGGGACATTTGACAATATCTGGAGACATTTTAGGTTGTCACAACTTGGGGGGTGCTATTGTTAAAGAATAGGAATGTCGCTAACCATCCTATAGTGAACAGGACCAACCCCCACAACAAAGAATTACCTCGCCCAAAATGTCAACAAAGTTAAGGCTGAGAAATCCTGGTTTAGAACAAACAAAAGTGTAAAAAAAAGACAAAGTACCTCAAAACTCAAGACCCAATATATAAAACCACTGTTAGCATTCTGGAGCCCTGGTAGCGCAGTGGTTATCCACTAGCCACTCCTTGGAAACCCTATGCGGCGGTTCTATTCTGTCCTATGGGGTCACTACAGGGTCACTATGAGTCAGAATCAACTCAATGGTTTGGTTTTTTCGGTTAGCATTTTGGCATATTTTTCCAGTTCTTTTTCTTTTTTTTATTGTACTTTAGATGAAAGTTTACAGAACAAATAGTTTATCATTAATCAGTACACATATTGTTTTACGACACTGGTTAAGAACCCCACGACGTGTCAACACTCTCCCTTCTCAACCTTGGGTTCCCTATTACCAGCTTTCCTGTCCCCTCCTGCCTTCTAGTCCTTATCCCTGGGCTGTTGTGCCCCATTAATCTCATTTTGTTTTATGGGCCTCCAGTTCTTTTTCTATGTACAGGTTTTTAAGCATTTTATTATCTTGTATATAAAATTCTATAAAATTTTCCACTTAATATTATGTTCTAGGTAGTTCTTCAAGTTACTTCATATTCTTTAAAGCACTGAAAAAATAGCTATATAAACTCTAATGAGCAGTTACACCAAAATACACTTAATCATTATATTTTTTAATTCTAAGTTGCTTCCAATTTTCTGCTAATATAAACGTTACAAAGAATATCTTTGTACATAAGACTTTCCCCATACTTAGAATTGCTTCCTATAACTGATTCCAAGAAGTGCACTAAGTAGGCCAAATTTAGAACATTCAAGGCTTTAAATACATACTGCCAAATTATGCCCCAAGTTGCTATACCAACTGACATATCATCACCAACAATGTGTAAGAGTGCCATTTCTCCCATGGATCAGATCATTTTTTAAGAAGTCATTCTCATCTGCCCTTCTTACCATGGGTTACTTCATCCATGTCTGGACTAGTGACAGAATCTTTACCCCCAAAATCAGAGCTGCACTCAGATCTCAGGTCTTCAATCTTATTTGGAATATCCTCAGAGGTTGCACTTATGCCTTTAAAAAAAATAGTAAAAAATAAACAGCAAGAACAAAAAAAATAACCACACAAAAAGTAAGTGAAGTTTGGAAAACTTTAAACACTCTCAAATTTTGGGTGTCTCAGTTGTATACTGGTGAGCTGTTTAGTGTTATATCTTTTATCCTACTATTGCTTAAACATACTTCATTTGGACAACATAATCAGAATTATCAAGTGATAACTAAATACAGTAGCAGAGGCTACCAAAAACAGAGAAAGTGTTGTAGAGGAAACAGACACAGACTGTTTGCCAATTACTTCAAAGGCTCTAAAAAGTCACACATTAAGTTCTTATAGATTTAAGGTCCCATAGAAATAATTTTGTTTTCTGGAAATTACTCAACTCTCAAATAAAATATCTCTTTGCAGCAACTTTATAAATGGGGGTGGGGGAGGCAGCACACCTCAAATCCTTATTCCTTAAAACAAGACAGACATACCCGACACAACACTGAGGCCTGGTGTGCTGGGGCGGGAACTGACCTCCCTGACATCCGTATCATCAGATGTGCTACCCAGTCCAGAACAACTCTCCAGTTCTTGCAGACGCTCCTCCTGCTTTAGGTCTGGGGCCTCTAAATAGAAGATATGAGGTATCACATTAGTAATTCTGTTAGCATGCCAGAGTTTCAGCTTCTGTGACCCAGATGACAAAAGCTACCAGGGCATGAATGAAATCAGTTAAGTAGATTTATAAGTCTGGACCAGGTGCAAAGTTAGTTAGATCAAGTGGTAATGGAGTCAAGATTGTGATTTCTATCCCAATATAGGCTAGTCCATTGTGTGCAGATGAACACACTGTTTCTAGATCATTAATCTCATAAAGTATGCTGTTGGTTGAAGTATAAACCGGACACTGCACAAAACAATACAGTACAGGATGGCATTAAATCAACCACTTCCTAAAAAAATAACTCCTATGCATGCTCCGTAGATGGTGAGCTAATCCCACTGTCTCTTTACATAAGGGTTATTAGCATTTAACTGACTGTTTTAACATTATAAAGTACAGACAAGGATCACTTAATTATTCTTGAGCCAAGTAAGTCAGATAGAACATAACACAAATATATAGTTACTTATATCTGCATTCTAATAGCTGACTTATTTGAAGACTAAATGTCTTCAAAAGCAAGAAAAAAGCAGAAATACAATACATACGAAAAAAACACAAAATACTTCAAAATACATTTATAATAATTGTGCACAAAAGAATTCTCAGGACTCCAAACTCTCGATTTCAACGTATTACAAAAATATATTAAACATCTTTTAAAGGGTCAAGTTCTTCTCTGCAATAAATCTAAACATGATTGATGGGCATCCAACCACTAAGGGTTTTAACTGTGTTGCTATTTCTATCCTGTGAAGCCCCACATGGAACCCTAATGAGTCACTAACATTTGCTTCCAAAATAACTGAACACAGAGTCAGAAAGCACCTGCCAACTAAGCCTATGCCACTTAACACTGCATTTTTCTTAATGGATAGAAAATACCCTAAACTAATTTTCCATCTGAAATTCTGAGTAAGTGATTGCCTCACACTTGTCAAATGTGTACTTGACAAAATGTATATAAGATAGAAATTAGGATACCTTACATTTAAAACTTCTGTGCAAATGAAAAAGCAAACAATGACGACGTACTAACCTGAGTCACTTGGCAATACCTCTACACTCCAAGCTTCGCTGGTTGTCTCTGATATGGTAGAACCAGTGCAGGGGTCAAGAAGCACTGACCCTGCACCTGGCAGGCACAGCAAACTGCCTAACATGTTCTCTGCTGCTGCACCTGTGTAACCGGTGGGGAGCAAAGAGTTAACAAAAGATCCTGATGGAAAGAGCAGTGACAACGGAGAGAGACCAAACACTAAGCTAAGAAAATCTTCTCTCTACTCCACCCTCAAGAAAGAAGCCAAGGTTAAGAATAATTTCAATCAATAACACACTAAAAACACAAATCTCTTACTTTGGTCACAAAGGTACAACCTCCTTTTCACCTCTGACTCTCCACAGAGAAAACACACATTATCAGGTCAAGTCATTTCAACTAACTTTCACCTTGGTTTTACAGCAAAGTTTATACGTATCCCTAATATCATTCTAAAATTTATAGTCCTACAAGCATTAAGAGGAGCCCTAGTGGCACCGTGGTTAAAAGCACTCAGCTGCTAACCAAAAGGTCAGCAGTTCGAACCCACCAGCCACTCCATGGGAGAAAAACATGGCAGTTTGTTTCCGTAAAAATCTACAGCCTTAGAAACCCTATGGGGCAGTTCTACTCTGTCCTATAGGATCACTGTGAGTCAGAATCGACTTGATGGCAATGGGGTTTGACTTTTAAAATTAAAAACACTCAGAGAGATTTAACCTGATTTAACCAGTTACACTGGCCAAATATACTATCTTTCAGCACGTTAACCACATATTCAGAGCAATAAAACATATTTGCAGTAAAATATACACCTCCTCTACAGCATTCATTCAACTGCAAATACACTTTATTGCTCAAATACAGCTACTGCCAGGAAAAATATTACTTTGACATCTGGAACAAAGTAATGCAAAACCAATTAAGAAATCTATTTACACTACTTAAAAATACAAATAGAAAGGCTTAAACATTATTGTACACTTGCATTAAAAATACTCAAACTCAAAGACTGCTCTACTACTTCTGATCAGGCTTAATAAAAAAATTCTACTTCACTGCATGAAGAGTTTTGGAAAAGAATTACTGGTAAAAGTTACCTTTTCAAGATATATCACGTACTAATTACAAATAACGTCTAGAATTTGCCTAAACATAATAGGGGGGAGGGGAGAAAAGGGTAGTGGGTGGGAGTAAAGATGAAATGAAACAGCCATGTACGTATATAACTGCTGAAGCTGAGTGTTGGGCAAAATAGGTTCATTATAGTATTCTCTCTTTTATTTGTTTGAAAATTTCCATGATTTAAAAAGAAAATTAAGGCGGTAGTTACAAAACTGTATAAACCTTTCAGTACTCACAGAACATTCTCCTAAAAAGGTTGTAAATTTTAATGTAAATTATACCTCAATAAACTTGACATTTAAAAAAAAAACTGGCTACCCTTTAGAACAGAAATGATCCTTTCAGAGGTGAATTAATATTTTTAGGGAACTTCATATCATATTATTCCAAAAGGTGTTATAGCTATAACCTGTAAGAATTTTCATCTTAAGGTAAGGCACTCAGTCTCAAAAGGAAAATATGCTAATCACAGACAGACTAAGAACATACACTATACCCTGCAAACAAGACTGGACCAGAAGCTAACTCAAAACATTGGTTTTCCTTTCTTTTTCTTTTGTTTTGGGGGCGGGGGGGGGGGGGTTAAGTGTAGAAAAGAAAAACACTATCTACGTTTAAGTAAAAAAAAAAAAAAAAAAAGTACAAGAATGCCTTGCTACATAGTTACCACAGTTTCCCCATAAGTGTTAACACACACCACGTTTGTCAGAGCACTGAAGCTCCACCTCACGAAAGGTGAGTGGATATATGAATATCTAAACAGCAATCTTCCAAAGACATTAAACAGCAGTTACCTGCAATTTCCTGCAAGCGATCTTCATCAATGTTAGGGTCAAAGTCACTTCCCAAGACATCTGTACTCCAGGTCTCACTCACTGTTTCTGATATGTCCCTATCATCTGTTAGTCCCATCATGTCACGAATTTCAAACTTCCTTAGCTTATCATCAAGATTATCTTGGGTTGTGGCTGCCAAAAACAAAATTAAGAACTTTTAAAAATGCAGCATAGCCATAACTTTTTCATCCACTTTCAAGAACTGTATGTTTTTGAATTTCAAGTTACATGTTTTATCATTAACACTGGACACTAAGTACTGAATTATTCCCTCATGGATGCATCCCTCTCTGAACTGAAGTCAGCATATGTACTTCCCCTTATGGTAGATTAACTGGAGCTACTGATATAATCAATTGCCTCCCTATAACCACTTTGCAGGGTGACTTTGAAGGTCATCCCAATAACAGTTGGGATATATCTCCCTTCTCTTTGAATCTGCACTGGCCTTGTGTCTTGCTTTGGTCAACAGGGTGAGGAGGAAGTGTACTACTTGTGAGTCTAGACCTCAAGAGACCTTGTCAACTTCTGCTCTCTCTCACTCCTGCTTCTTGCATGAGAACAAGCCTAAATTAGCCTGTTGGAGAATGAGGAATCACCTGGAACAAAGTCAGGTCATCCTAGAAGAGCCAGCCCCCCCAGACCAGCTGACCCCCAGCCAAGTTTAGCAGATCTCCCTACCTGACCACTGGTAACCACAGATATATGAATGAGCCCAGTCAAAATCAGAAGAATCACCCAACTGACCCATAGACATGGGAGTAAAAATAGAAGTTTATTGTTTTAAGTCACTGATTTTTGGGGTGGTTTGTTATGTAGCATTATTGTGGCAGTAAATTAACTGATAAACCCATATTAAAGGAAAAAATAATAATTTTCAATTGACTTGGATACCTACCCCTTACCATTCGAGTTTTTCTCTCTTCCGCTGACCGGTGAGAAGCAGTCTGCAACTTGCCTCAATTTACTTCTTAACCTAATGTTTCTCACAGTGTAGACTGCCAATCACCTACATCACAATTACCTAGACGGCTTGTTAAACAGGTGATATTCCTTCAACTTTCGTCTTAAATCAATATTATTTTAGGTTTCTCTGTTATCTGCAGCAAATTTAATCCTAATAGATACACTGATAAACCAATCCAGCAAAGCATTATTTTTATTCAAGCCATATACACTCCAAAAGCAATACTCTTTTCCTTTCTAAAAATGGGCTGAAATAGGATTTCCAGAAGTGAGACTTGAGAAATGGCATTTTAAAAAAACACCCTACGTAATTTTTATGCACACTAAAGTCTACTAGCGGAAAGGCTGGTGGTTCGAACTCTCCCAGACTGGCCTTGGAAGACAGGCCTGGTGATCTGCTTCCAAAAGGTCAGTCTTAAATATCTATGGAGCAGTTCTACCCTGCACACAATTGGTTCCCATGAGTCGGAACCGACTCGATGGCAACTTATAACAACAAAGTCTAAGAATCACTGCCTCTAATCCTGTTGTCCTCTTGAAGGCCACCAATGCTATTTAAATAAACAAATCCAAAGAACTTTTTCAAATTTATCTTCCTAAAGCACAGGAGGATATTATCTTCACCCCCTCATCCTCAGCTAACTAAAAACTTTTGACGACTTCAGGCTTACCACTAAAATACAGACTTCTCTCTACAACAGGGATCCACCAATTTTTTCAGTCCCTACCTCTCTCTCTATTCCCGTAATTGATAGTTCCTGAATAAGTACTATGGTTTCCCACCTCTTTGATTTGGCTTATATTATTCCTTCATCTAGAATGACCTCCCTCCAATTCTGCCAGCCCAATGCCAGCCAGTCATTAAGCTAGTATTTCTTCCAATAAGCTTTCCCCTACATTTTCAACTACATGGATCTCTCACTCAAAACTGCCAAAGCACTTTTACAGCACTCTTTTAATAATTTGTGTACCATCCCCTCATTCTATTGTAAGTTCCTTGAGTCCTGAGTATTTATCTTTGCATCGCTTAAATATTAAATCATACAACTGAAATATCAAATATTACAGAATTTAAAGTAATATTTGTTAATTATTCCATGTAATTTAAGCCCAAACAATTCACTTACCAACTAAACACATTTTTAAGAACTGAAGGAACTATAAATAAATCAAGTTTAATGGTCTTTATATAGTTAAATATATTCCCTGACTGAATATAGCAAATTTACATGCAAGCACATTATTTTTCAGCCATGTAAAGTATCTGCTACTTGAGCAACTGTGGTCAACTTCACTTTACCTTGTTCATGTTCTAATAGCTGTAGAGCTTCAACTCCATTACTCCCAGAAGGTCCTGCTCCAAGTTCTGATACAGACTCTCCTTCTAGGTCTAGAGAGGACACTGAATTGGAGCGATTTGAAGGACCTAGAGAAATGTTTTTCCTGTGAGTAATCGTTCTAAAACAGTGATGAGCCACCATACAATTTTTCATGCTTTGAAAAGAGCCCAAAGACTAATTAAAGTGCTTTTAACACTACATTTATGCCTTAAAAATATACGTCTGCACACCGCTAAGTAAAAGAAGACATTCTGAAACTATAAGACATTCTGAAAAAGGCAAAACCGTAGAGACAGTGAAAAGATCAGTGGCTACCAAGGGTTCAGAGGACAGGTGGGGAGGGATGAATAGGTGGAGCACAGGGCATTTTTAGAGCAGTGAAACTATTCTGTATGATACTGTAATGGTGGATACATGATTTTATGCACTTGTCAAAACTTATACAACTGCACAACAGAGTGACTTTAGTTAATGATAATGTATCAATATTAGTTAATGTACTGTATCAAATGTATCACACTAATGTAAGATGTGGGGCCCTGGTGGCACAGTCATTAAGAACTCAGGCTGCTAACCAAAAGGCTGACAGTTCAAATCCACCAGGTTCTCCTAGGAAACCCTATGGGGCAATTCTACTCTGTCCTATAAGGTTGCTAGGAGTTGGAATCGACTCGACGACAACAGGTTTGGTTTGGTTTTTTGTTTAATGCGAGACGTTGTTAATAGGGGAAACTGTATATGAGGTGAAGGGAAAGGGAACATATGGGAAGCTCTGTATATTCTGCACAATTTTCTGTAAACCTAAAACTGCTCTAAAAAATAAACTCTACTTAAAATATATATATATGTGTGTATGTAAGTGTGTGTGCACACACACACGTTCTTTGAACTAGTGATTCTGTTTCTAGGAATTTATCCTAAGGAAATACTTAAAAATTAATCTAAGTTGCTCACTGCAGAGTTTCTTACAATGTCTGAAAAGTAGAAGCAATCTAAATGTTTAATCATAGAAAAATGATTAAATAAATTATGATATCTCCATGAGAGGATAAAGAAAACAGTCATTAAAAACCCTGTTATTTACGTATGCTAAATTACCAAAGCAAATAATGTTATACTGTTAAATAAATCAAAGATTACAAAACAGCGTAAGCTGAATTTTGCTATAAATATACCAAAATGTTAACTGCTATTAACAGAATGGTGAGATTACAGATAATTCAGTATCTTTTCTGCATTTTTTAGAATGCAAAAATTTAGTTATGTGATTTTTTAAAAAAATATTAGATAAAAAGAGAAGTTTTACGTTTATCTTTAAATGTCAGTAAACACAAACCTTTTTCATTAAAAAAAAATGTGTCCTAATGGAATGACATATTCTCACTTTACTCTTGGCTTTTAATTTTCTTTCCTACTCCTATTTTCAATGTTTGCTTCCGCTTCATAAAGGTGTGCATGAGAATGTGTGAAAAAAGAAATACAGAACATTAAAAACTATACATAACATTCTGAAATACTTGTGAGTCCATTTTTTTCCATTTAAATATTCATTATATCCCTCTAAAGGAGCTCTATAAGCGTTGGTGTATATTAATTCTGGAGAAACAAAATCTACTGATATTCTATTTAAGTCTCAACAATGACTTTTATCTTCTCCATTTTATAGCATCCAAGGTCTCTTACAATCTTAATTTTTGCAAATAACAATCTTTACAGCCAACTGTTCAAGCTCATTAGACGAAAACTTCATTACTCTCCTTAGTGAGAGGTGCAGATGGCATGATTGTAATTTATAAGGCTCCTTTAAAGAACATAAAACAAATATTACTTGAATTACACAACTCTTTGAATGAAGTAACCCTTCACCTTCAGATATTCCTTCCAGATTATCACTGCAGAGGGAAAAGCGCAAGGTTTTATCAGGTTTACCGTGGAGTTTGTTTTCATCGACAGGGACATCTCCTTGTCCTCCATCCGAAAGCTGCATATTTAGGACCTGAAAAACAAAATGCCAATTTTAGTTTATCATAACTGAAAGATTACTAGTTAGAAAATAAACCACAGTAAATCTGTATTTAAGTTCTTTTTAATCTTAAATGATCAGTTTTAACTAAAACCAATTTATAAGGTTCCGATCTAGCTTTTTAAGTACCCCTGGAATAAAAGAATATCAGTTAAAATAACTGAATCTATGCCTTTCCATTGCCGTTCCAGTGTTAGGAAGTCCCTGGGCAGTGCAAATGGCAGTGCAAATGACTGCTAACAGAAAGGTTGGTGGTTTGAGACCACCCAGAGGTACATTATGCTGAGTGAAATAAGTCAGTCACAAAAGGATAAACATTATATGATCCCACTTATATGAAATATCTAGAATATCAAGTATATAGAGATCAAGTTTATTAGTGATTACCAGGGATGGGCAGGAAGGAGGGGGAAAGGAAGACAGAACTCTTGAGGGACAGTGAGCTTCTGTTAAGGATAATGGTAAAATTCAGAAACAGTTAATGGTGACCGTTAAACAACATGATAAACATATGTAATGTCACTGAACTGTACATGTGAAGACTGTTGAAATTATATTCCAGAGCTCTGAAAAAGTTGACTCTGGTAGTTTTTACAAAATTACTCAATGCTTTTGTGGGTGTCATGATGGAGTTTTGGAGTTCCCTATCCACTATTCACTTTGAGAGTCCTCTTCCCTACCAGCCATACCACAGTCCCAAACACAGCTTTACCAACCACCATCACCACTTCATCAACCACTATAACTGGTTTCTTCTTCCCAAGCCAGGAATGAGCTTTCTTGAATAATAATAAATCACTGTTGAATATAAGATGCTGCTTCTTCTTTAGGAGGTCACAATCTATGAGAAGAGGCCCCCACTTTTAGATAATCAGGACTTCTTCTTCTGCCTCTGTCCCAATCTCTTCTGTTTATAAGTATCTCGAAACTGATTCCCATGCCCCCGCTCCTACTGCTTCAAAATATTTTACTTCTTAGTTTTCTTCTCAGTTATCTCTTCCATTTCCTCCTGACCAGCCAAAGAACAGAGAAGTATTTCCCAAGAAATTTTGGCGCCTCCCTCCTCATCTGGGGTCTTAAACGCTAGCGAGCGGCCATCTAAGATGCATCAGTTGGTCCCAACCCACCTGGAGTAAAGGAGAATGAAGAACACCAAAGACACAAGGAAAGTATTTGCCCAAGAGACAGAAAGGGCCACATAAACCAGAGACTCCATCAGGGTGAGACCAGAAGAACTAGATAGTGCCCAGCTACCACCAATGACTGCCCTGACAGGGAACACACAGAGGGTTCCTGACAGTGCAGGAGAAAAGTGGGGTGCAGAACTCAAATTCTAGTCAAAAGACCAGACTTAATGGTCTGAGCCTGAAGAACCTCAGAAGACATGGTCCCTGGACTCTCTGTTAACCCACAACTAAAACCATTCCCAAAGCCAACTCTTCAGAGAATAGACTGTACTATAAAACATAAAATGATACTTGTGAAGAGCACGCTCTTAGCTCAAGTAGATACATGAGATTAAATGGGCAGCTCCTGTCCAGAGGTGAGATGAGAAGGCAGAGAGAGTCAGGAGCGGGTTGAAGGGACAAAGAAAATCAAGAGTGGAAAGGAGGAGTGTGCTGTCACAGTAGAGGGAGAGCAATCAGGGTCACATAACAATGTATAAATTTTTGTATGAGAAACTAACTGGAATTGTAAACTTTCACTTAAAGTACAACAATAAAATAAAAACCAATTTTAGCCCCTCCTAAAACAGGAATACAACTAGAAAGAAAATGAACACAAAACATTTCCTACAGGTCACTGGAAGAATTCCTTCAATTTCCATAGCACAACTTCCTGGCTTTCTATCTCTTCTACTACTACTATGAAAATTCCTTTTGGTGTGGACCTGCTCACCAGCTTCAGTGCCATAGGTGTATTAATGTAAAGGGCTTCCAGTACTGTTCACAGAGAGTTTAGTATTTGAGAGTATGGCATAGTAGCCTCCTTGAAGATAATGAAGAATATGCATTAAAGCATATTAATTTATAGAAGCAAGTGACCATTAATTAGAAAAGAAAAAAACATTCTAAATGTCTTAACATTGATGGCTACAAGTTAAATGCAACAATTCATTCATACCTCATTTTCTGACATCATCCCTGGAGTAAGTTGGGGACCTGTCCCTAAGGAAATGACCAAGACCTCTTCTGGTTGTACCTCCTGGATAGTTTCTTGAGATGATACTTCATGATCCATATGCTGATCCATTAGCATATTGGTGCGGCTTCTACTCCGAGTTGCTAATAAAAAAATTTCAAATAAAATAATTTAGGGAAAAAGACAGAATGAAGAAAATGGCACAGTAAATACAAAAACATATTTTCTGTTAGTAAAAAACATTTGCGCATGCACAAAAAAAAGTGGTGAAAATGTGGATTAAAAAAAAAAAGACTAGATCTTCCCAGTTCCTCTACTGTTGACTAATACAGATTCTTCTTCAAAACTGATAACCAGAAACAACGATCCAAGTCTACCTGACAGGGAACGCCACATAGATGATCATCCCTGCAGAACAGCAAACACGTCCCAATCAATTTAAGACTTGGGGCAACGAGAAAAGCATCATCAGATTTCTTACATATTCCAATATCTTTCCTGTAAGATGATTTAACTGTCACAGATCTCCCATGTTAATTACTGAACTTATAAGCGCAAGAAAATTTCATGTGGAAATCTGATGGACATGTAAATGTTAATTAGGCAACTGTTGACAAAGCCAAAATATGTTTTGAAACTCGTTTTTTCCTCTTGAAATTTATTAATCTCTTTCCATAGACGCAGAAGAATAGATTTCCCTATGTGTGATTATGAGGTCCTTTCTGCATTATGGAAGCACCCTAAATTGATAAAAGATCTAATGATTTCTGGTTTTTCCCTCTTCCTGTAAATAATATTTTTTTCTTGTTTCTAAAGATCCATCCTATAGATAAAGAATTTTTGGATACTAGTATCTTCTGAAGATTTCGCTAGTTTGTGACAATTTTCTCTGAGATTTTAGTCTTTTTGTTAAGTTTCAATTTTCTTTCAGAGGACAATAAAATTCAATACAACTAGAATACTAAACAGAAATTATCTTTCAGTGCAGAATAATCAGAACTATAGGCATAATGCAAAAATACTCTAGAGTAACAAAAGCTTTTCAACTTCACTTTGAGCAAAAGCTGACTTACTTCAAGACAAGACAAAAAGAATCAGAAATATAAACAACCATCTTCCCTCCACAATATTGTGGATCTATTCATTAATCAATTTTAGTTTCAATAGTCAGAACACATACCAATTTCCACATCTAAAATAAGCCCACTCCCACTTTTATTTGCTGGCCCTCACCATCTTCTACAGAATTGTGAACTTAAATTCAGCTTCATGAATAGGTCATGAATCTTACATAACAAACTCTGTAACTCTATAAAAAATACAAGTAATCAAATTTTACATAGCAATTTACATAAAGCCAAAGCAACATGCACATAAAGCACAATTTTATAAACTATTTCTTACAGAAAAGTTACATAAGAAGAGGAAGAACAGCCTATTACCCACCAAACGGGGTTACTAGAGTAATATGAGCAGTAAGATTGGTGGCTGAGGAATCCCAGGCAGTAATGGCTGCTAACTGTTGTCCTGGGTTGCGAAAGCATTAAATAAGAAAGAAAATCAACCCTTTGAACAATGGATACATTTTTAAAAATATGAAATAAACGCAATGACCAGGTCAAATGATTATACAAAATAATACTGAGTAAACATTTGAAATTTACTTTCCATTAGAAACATATTTAATGACACTTCCAGATGACAGAAAATTAAAGAATATATAGCAGTGAAAAATGGGGGAAAAAAAAATCTCTGGTATACCAAAAATCATTTATTTCTTCATGTTAACAGGTTGAGAATATCCTATAATACTGAAAAACCACTAAGCATGAAACGTTATTTTTTCTATTTTTAACTCTGAAAATTCACATTTTGGGATGATGAAAAACAAAGACTTGTAGTCCTGTGAGGCCACATTTCTGCTGATGATATAACTACATACTATATTAAATGTAAAGTAAATTAATTTTAAGAAACTGACAGTTCTTAATAAAGACGTTCATAGAAGCTGAAAACGAAATTCTCTTCTTCAAAATACAATAACTCTTCACATTCACTAACTGTTGCTGAGCTCCTAATTAAGAAATTGGCACTATACTACTCCTGCTCCCTAGACCTAAACACTCTCTCCCTGTCTTGTTTGCTTTGTCTAACTCCCATTCATCCTTCAAGAAAAATACAAGCTTCCCTTGCTCCAGGGTCCTCCTGATAAACCACTACCACCTGGCTAAGTTAGCTGTCCTCATACCCTCCTATACGCTTACCTCCATTAGAACACTTAGCACACTGAAAGCTACTGGTATCTTCCTGTTCTCCCCAATTAGACTATGAGCAACTAACTTGAGAGTAGGGGCATGTACTCATGGTTTTTATATCCTCAGTGTCTAACACAGTGCCTCACCTGCAAGATAATGATTATACCTACCCTCACAGGATTTTTGTGTGGATTAAATGAAACAACATTTATAAAGCGCCTGCCAGTGTGTGGTATATAATATAGGCTCAATTAATTTTCGGCATATATATATATATATATATATATATATATGTAGATTATAGATGTTTTAAAATTGTAACTGAACCTAAATCTTAAATAAATTAATGAATCTGACAAAATAAAATGACATTTCTACTTTATTTTATAACACTGAGATACTATAGTTCAGTTGATAAAAGATTAATAACAATGGAAAAATAGTAACTGTATTTTTCACTTTATTGATGGAAACTTCTAAAATAGTATTATTTCATTATACTATTATTACTATATTATTTAGAAGTTTGTCAAAAGCAGAGGGCTACACAATTTTAAAAATTACTATAACGAATGACATTTTCAAAATTTTCCAAGACTCTAAGATATCAACAAAGCATACTGTAAGTGACATGATTTCAATTACTAATAAGATATACATCTAGATAAACTAAAGTCTACTGAAAAACCTTAACTAATGTGCTGGGATTCTTAAAAACTGAATTACCATTAGAAAGCCAGAAAAAGACTTCCAGATTATTAAAAACTATATTCTAAAACACTAAACAATAATAAAGGCTAATGAAGAAATATTAAATTTAAGAGAAAGCCCCAGTATGAGAAATTCTCTTTACCTATAGGTAATCGATTCTTTTTATTTGCTGGAGTGGTTGCTGGAGACAGTTGAGGAGTATTGTAGGGAGTCATTTCCAAACTACTGCTTTTTCCTGGCTTGGCCTGGGGTAGATTTGCTAATAAATTGTCAAGAGCCATCCTATCTTCTCTCAGTTGATCTCCAGACATCACACTCTTCATAAAATTCACCTGACAAAAGTGAAAGAATATTAGCTAACAAAATCAAATTTTCAAACTCAGTATGTATTTCTCACACAATGTACTCATCTATGACTCTGCCCATGCTTAACTAACTTTGCAGAAAATCTTATTAAAGAATAAAGACATTACCAGAGTAATAAGCTGACTATAGGTTATATAAACCACAGTTCTGCTCAACCCTTCCAGAAGATTAACGGAGGACATTGGAGGAGTCTCCACTGCACGGCCCCCAATGACAACATCAAGGAAAGCAGCAACACAACTCTGTTAAAAAAAAGGACAAGATCACAGTAAAATAATGGAACAAAACTTCTGACTAAGCTGGACATGCATGCAAAAAGTTTTACTTTCTGAAAACTCAATATCAGAAAAAAATTTAAACTTTTTATGTATTGATATAGAACAATTTCCAAGATACTCTGGTAAGTAAAATAAATATGATGCAGAACAATGTGCACACTATCCTGTCATTTGTGAACAGACAGGGATGGGGTGAGTGGGAGAATACATGTAGGAATTTGCTTATATATATACATACATGTATGTATGTGTGTGTACATATGTATATACACATACATATAGACCTCTGAAGGATACACAAAACACAGATAACATCAAGCACCTTTTAAGAAGGAAATAAAGGCTGGAGATCAGAAATGGAAAGGAAACTTCACTGTATAACCTCTGAATTTTAAACCAGTTTGAATGGATTGCCTACTCAAAATACGATCAATCAAACTTTTATTGAATTGAACAATGCCATAAACATTCACTTATGAAATACGCTTAAAATTATATAGTTATTGCTGGTTCATATACCAACATATTTGATTTATTCATAATTTTTTAAATTAAACTTTTGAAAATAAAATAATCTTAATAGCTCTTTGATTCCCATTACAAAGGCATCTCCATAATCTTTCTATAAGTGAGAGTTAGAAATCTTTTGTGACTTCTTCCTTTAAACGTTGTTGATCCAGCATAGTATCCGCTATAGCTACATAAAGGGTGAATGAAAAGAACTTTAATGAGTAAGTCATCTAAGAGTAGGATTTAATAAAGACAATAATTAAGTTCACTGATACTTTGGTAGAATTTTCTGTAAACAGTATTTCACATGGCATAGTATTAATTCTTACTTTGTCAAATTTCCCAAGGCTGCCTTTTGTCCGGGGGTCTCCCTCTTCAGAACCAGTCATCGCTAATTGCTGCAAAAGGCGGCCAACCTGCAACCCAAAACAGTGGTAGGGAGACACAGGCTGTAATACTTACAAATTTTTCTTCTATTCTAAAAATCTGTTTCACAATAATATTCACACTACCTACCAGACATGTAAAATAGAGACCCCAAAAAAGGTATAGACTATCTATGTCAGCTTTTACTACTTTTAGATTAAGAGTTTAAATAGAAATTTTTGCTTTAATTTCTCTTTAACATATAGTATTGGCATTAGAAACTAAAAGGCAATTTGTCTCTAATATGGTTCTTTTCATGTGTTTATAATTTTTTAATTAATTTGTAAAAGCTGACTTACTCAAACTATTCCAAGCTAATATTACTTTTCCCTATATAGTTTATAAAGCACTCAAGGTAGAGTATTTTTCCTAAATTTAAAAGCAAACAATTCCTACAGAACACAAATTGTTTGGTAAAGTAAATACTAATTCTCAGAGCAAATACTTTACTGCCAAAAGTAAACTGTTAATCCATTCTCTTCTAAAGCTCATTGCTGAAAGTTAATAGTATTATCTTCTTAATATCTGGGACTATTCCCCTTTTCACTCAGTTTGAAAATATACGATTCAACCTCCACTGGAATGACAAATAAAAACTACAAATACATCATAAAAATAAATTGAGTGTTTCACAGATGATAAAAAATTAAAACCTTTATTTCAGGATTTCTATATAGTTAATCACTAAACATCCCAAGGAGATATAATGGATCATGAAAAACACTTAACGCTAAAAAAAAAAATCATCCAAAGATGTAGTCTATTCTGAATAAACTCAGTCTCTTCTTCACAGTATTTCTGGAGGAAAAGATAGGATTAAAACATCTCCTTAAAAAATAATAACATGACTTCAGTAGTTCAGATGAGCATGAAATAAATGCTAATACAGATCTAAAAATTCTTCTGAAATTCTATGTCCAAAAGTGTTTCAGATTTCAGAATTTGGAGATTTCAGAAAGGTAATTTAGTGCATATGTGTAACATGTCCAGTAGGGTGGCGCCCTGCAACCAAACACATTAACATTTCTGCAGCAAAGCATGCTATTCACTAGCATAAATGGAATAACAAACATTTATAAATAGCTTCATGTCAGGTTTTGCTACTAGGAAAGACACTCTCAGTTTTCAATCATTCTGGATTTTGAAATTATGGAAAAAGAACTGTGGACTAGTTCTAGAAAATCAATCAACTGTACATCCAAGTATGTGAGGATTCCATTTAAAAACTAAAATAAAATGTTCTATGACTATAATATTTTAAAATCTCAGTACATTTGCTTTTATTTCTTAAGAAACAAATATGTAGGACAGTTTGAGGAAAAAGAATGGTAGGAATATATGAATACCATTATCATATCTTATGTTCCCACCCCCCTGCCCAATTACCTGATTTTAAACTGAATGTCATATTAATAATAATAGCAACAGCATACCTGCATCAGATTAAATCTTGCCACCTCATTAATAGGAGCATCAGAAATTATTCCATACTGTTCTGGATTGACAACTGCAGGACAAATGAAGCAAGCCAGGAGGAGATCAGTACACATTGCCCTGACCTCCCCAACTTCCAGTCTATCTACACAGGAGAGGGTTTTGTACATCTGTGACACAATCCACCTCAAACTATGCGGAAAGCAGTATGTGTTCTGTTTGAGATAACCAATAAATTTGTTTACCAAAGCCACTAGTTTGGCCTCATTGGAATCCACCATCTCTTGAACCTTTTGCCTGAATCTATCTGAGCCCTTCTCTCCAAAGAGTTTTTCCTGTTGAGATGGGGAGAACCTCTCAATTAGCTTGTTTGGATCTGTTTCCAGGTGATCTTCATCTTCAACCAGCAGTTGCATGATTGGCTCATGTAACGTAGCTGTGAGGAAAAGTTTGGCAGAAAACAGTCCTTCAGAAAAAAGTTTAAATAAGATGCTGAAGGCACAAGTTCCTCTCCTCAAAAGTCGTCTGGGGTTGTCACTTTCTTTAAGTTCAAATTCAATCAAGTATCGCAAAACCTGAAGGAGGTAGCTTTCATCTTCTTGCATAATGCAGTTGCCATAGAGGGAGGTAAAGACTGTGTAAATAACACTTTGTGTGTTCTCCTGATTAAGTTTCTCTCCTGCAACCAAAGAGGAGGCAATAAGACGAGGATTTTCCCTTAATCGACTCAAGAACTCTCCATAAGCAGTCTCCTGAAATCCCAATTGCTTATATCCATCAACAAACTGTGTATCTTCCAAAATCTTGGCATGTTGGCAACATTCTGCAGGGGAAGCTTCAGCACTAAAACAAACAAACAAAAACCGAGGAAATAAGCTCAAATACTATTAATGATAATACATGTATACCATATCAAAACGTGGAAATGTGAGTTGATTATAGTCCGTCCCAGCAATCAGATCACTCTGAATTGCTAAAATTTTTTCAAACAACAGCATCTGAATGTATGAAGAAAGACAAAACCAAAAAGTATAAAAGAGGACAAATTCCTCATACTACATCAGGTTCAATGAAAAGTATCAATTTGTAGATCCTAACAACTATTGCTCAGAGCTGCACTCTTACGGATTATATTAAATAAAAATTAGCTATAGTTAAAAACTGCTCATTTATGGACACAAGAAAGTTTACAAATATTCAAGTACTAAAAAATAATTTAAACTAACTCCATATCAGGTATATTAGTATTAGTTCCACCTTTCTCAACAGCAACCTGCCAGTATGTAATAGATGTAAAATTATAATCCTTCAACCCAGGCTTTCTACTTCTGGTAACAAATCCTAACAAAATAAGCCCGAAGGGGGGAAAAAAACACAACTGTAACCATGTTCATGGCAGCAAATTCTTTTTTTCTTTTTAACTCTTTTATTGAGCTAAACATACAACAAAGTATACAAATCTCAAGTGTTCAGCTGATCAATCTTTACAAATGTATACACCCATGTAATCACCGCTCAGATTAAAACACAGAACATTTTCCCATTTTGATGAGTGGCATCTGGGATCTTAAAAGCTAGCAAGCGGCCGTCTAAGATTCATCAATTGGTCCCAACCCACCTGGAGCAAAGGAGCATGAAGAACACCAAAGACACAAGGAAAGTATTAGCCCAAGAGACAGAAAGAGTCACATAAACCTGAGACCAGAAAAACTAGACGGTGCTCGACTAACACCAATGACCGCCCTGACAGGGAGCACAACACAGAGTCCCTGACGGAGCAGGCGAAAAGTGGGGAGAATAACTCAAATTCTAGTAAAAAGACCAGACTTAATGGTCTGACTGAGACGGGAGGGACCCTGGAAGACATGGCCCCCGGACTCTCCGTTAGCCTAGAACTGAAACCATTCCCGAAGCCAACTCTTCAGACATAGATTAGACTGGACTATAAGACATAAAATGATACTCATGAAGAGACTGCTTCTTAGCTCAAGTAGATACATAAGACTAAATGGGCAGCTCCTATTCGAAGGTGAGATGAGAAGGCAGAAAGGGACAGGAGCTGGTTGAATGGACATGAGAAATCCAAGGTGAAAAGGAGGAGTGCACTGTCACATTACAGGGAGAACTAAGGTCACATAACAATGTGTGTATAAATTTTTGTATGAGAAACTAACTTGAACTGTAAACTTTCACTTAAAGCACAATAAAGAAAAAAATAGAGCATTTTAATCACCCAAAATGCTCCCTTGTGTCCCTTCCCAGTCTATACCACCCTCCCAAGAAGTAACAATCATTCTGATTTTTTTCATCAAAGATTAGTCCTGCCTGTTTTGGAACTTCATATAAATGGAATCATACAGTATGTACTCTTTTGTGTCTGGTTTATTTTCTCAACATTTTATCTTAGTACTACTATTCTTACAGTTGAAAACTGCTTCTTGGAACAATCAGATATTAATACAATGAAACATGTAGCTTCTAAAACTGAAAAATAGATACACAGTATCAAAACACAGAAATGTATATATTAAATAACACTAGAAGAAAACTAGAATACAAAATAATTTACTTTATGCAACAATAAAATATGCTATTATATATCCAAAGATACAAAATTAATTGGTATGGAATAAAATGTTAATGCTTAAATGATAATCCTCTCTAACAGTATTTAAGTTAAAAAACAAATTATCTGTATTTAAGCAAAGGTTCATCTTAAGGTTGATTTAAACTATCTCAAGCACTTTATTGGAAACAGATTCATTTATCTTTAGCTAGCTGTTAGCACAGAATTATAGCGGTTCACAAAATTCAACACCTCAAAATCTTTTCTTTACCTGGTTATGATAAGCCGATCCAAATTAATTCTCTGTTGCTTCGCAATCCATGCCGTCCGATACAACTTTTCAGCTGTCTTAAGTACATCTGCATTGAGCCTCTGAATAAGTTGTTTCTCAGAGTTTACATATAAGCGTTCCTGCTTGAGGTGATGAGCCAGAGTATGAATATCTAACTTCACCATCTTCAAATGTGGAAAAGGTACAAAGACTGATCACTAGGAGTCAAAAGACAAATTAAAAAGAAAATTTATGTCACTTAAATTGTTTTCCAAAATCAAAAGAGGTAGAACACATTAAGAATTGAACTACATTTAATACCATTTTTAACTCCACTTCTGAAAGTCTATATATTTTTTATTACAGAAGTATTACAGGTTCAATATAGAAAAATTGGGAAATACAGATAAGCAAGAAAGAAACAAATAAAAGCTCCTAATAAGACTACAAGGAGCAACAGTGGCACAGTGGTAAGTGCTCGACTGCTAACTGAAAGGTCGGCAGTTCAAACCCACCAGCTACTCTGCAGGAGAAAGATGTAGTAGTCTGCTTCGGTAAGGATTTACAGCCTTGGAAAGCCTATGCAGCAGTTCTACTCTGTCCTATAGGATCACTATGAATCGACTTGATAACAACGGGTTTGGCTTTTTAATAACACCACTACTCAGAGACAGCCACTGTAAATGCCTTGTATATATCCTTCAAGTCAGTGTCTATTTATTAACCCTGGGTTATCCTTAACTGCAATTTTTCACAATGCAATCAATCAACATATCCTGTGGACTCTATCTTCAAAATATCTATCTCAAATCTGACTACTTCTCATCACCTCCATCACTAGTCCACCGTCATCTCTTACCTGGAGATCTATCATCACCATCTTCTAACTGATTTCCCTGCTTCCTTTCTTGTACTTGTAGAGTCTGTTCTTGACATAGCAGTTAGTTATCCTTTAAACTTAAGTCAGATAACTTTATTCCCCTACCAGAAACCATCCAAAGGCTTATTTTACACTTAGAATGAAATCTGAGGGTCCTATATGAGCTATCCCTAGCTACTTCTCCAACCTCATCTCCTCCTACCATTCTATCCTTGCTCAACAGCTCCAGACACACTGGCCTCTTTAACTGCTCCTTTAACAGGCCAAGCACACTCCTCCCTCAAAGGCTCTGCAATTGCTGATTCATCTGTCTGGAAGGATAGTTCCTCCACCTCACTCAGGTCTCTGCTCAAATGTCTATTTAGAAAGGCCTTCTCAGTCAGCTCATTTCTGAAATAGAAAATAGCACTTCCTATTCCCTCTTCCTTTTTTTTTTTAAGCACTTACCCCTATCTAGCATTATATTATAAACATCTATTTTCAAGTTCATCATGCTTATTGTATGTCTCCCTACTAAAAGGCAGCAAACACCACCAGGGCCAAAGCCTTGTCTGCTTTGCTCACTCACAGCTATACCTTCGGAGCCTAGGACAGGGCCTGGTTCGCAACAGGAGTTGAATAAATATTTGCCAAAGGAATGAATGAATTCACATGATTCTTATTTATCTAGTAGCTAAACAAACTGATACAAATAGCACACACATTTTAAAGTACTACTATTTAAGCTATACCCTTGAACCTAGGATGCCTACCAAACCACAAATGTTTTATAACAATAAAAGTATGTGTGGGATAGATAACAGAACACAATGTTAACAGCAAACAGTCATTAAGCTAGAAAATTATTTCTCATTAAGAATTAAACATTATGGCAGCAGCTGGAAATATATTTGAAATCACTTTACTAAATAAATAGATTTAACAATTTTTAATAGCTTGATTTCAGCAATTCCATCAAACTTGAATTTAACTGCTTTCAAAAAACACTTTCTTGTACCCTTACCAATTCCCTAGTAAACTATGCAAAGGTTTTATTCTAAATTTCCTGCACTGTTAAGGTTCCCATATCAATCTCCTCTCAATCTACCAGCATGTCTACTTCACTAAAATGGTTTCCTGTTGGATTAGTCACAAAAACATCCGTGTATTCAAAAAACAAAAAATTGTTGACATGTATACATATACATATATAATCTTATTAATTCAGTCTACAGAAAATGCGTATATGATTTTGTAGACTTCTACATGAGAACTCTGATACCCCCTAGGGGGATCTAGTCCACAGACTGAGAACAGAATTGTTGCTGAGGTGGTTTTAATTATAGGAGGTATCATAGTTAATCAAAACAATACTGAACTGAGGAAATGCTCTCCATCATTAGAAATGCAAATCAAAAGTACAACGAAATATCATCTCACCTCAACATTACTGGCATGAATCAAAAAAAACAGAAAATAACAAATGCTGGAGAGGCTGCAGGGAGACTGGAACTCTTTATGCATTGCTGGTGGAATGCAAAATGGTACAACCACTATGGAAAATGGCATGGCACCTCTTCAAAAAGCTAGAAATATAAATACCATACAATCCAACAATCCCACTCCTAGGACTATATCCTAGCGAAATAAGAGTCATCACACAAATGGACATATGCACACTCATGTTCATTGCAGTATTCTTCACAATAGCAAAAAGATGGAAACAATCTAAGTGCCCATCAACAGAAAAATGGATAAACAAATTATGGTACATACACACAATGGAATGCTATGCAACAATAAAAGAACAATGATGAATCCGCAAAACAGCTCACAACATGGATGAATCTGGAGGACATTATGGTAAGCAAAGTCAGTCAATCACAAAAGGACAAATACTGCATGAGACCACAGTTATAACAACTCAAGGAAAGGTTTACACACAGAAAAAAACAATCTCTGATGGTTACGGGGGGGCGGGGGGCGGAGAGTGGAAATCACTAACTAGACAGTAGACAAGTGTTAACTTTGGTGAAGGGAAAGAGAACACACGATATAGGGGAAGTCAGCACAACTTAACCAAGACAAAGTCATAGATGCTTCCCAGACACATCTAAACACCTTGAGGGACCAAGTTACTGCGGCTGAGGGCTGGGGACCACAGTCTCAAGTAACATGTAGGTCAACTGGCATAACATACATAGTTCATAAAGAAAATGTTCTACATCCTACTTTGGTGAGTAGCATCTGGAGTCTTAAAAGCTTGTGAGCAGCCATCTAAGGTACATCTATTGGTCCCATCTCATCTGGAGCAGAGGAGAATGAAAAAAAGCAAAGACACAAGAAAAATATTAGTCCAAAGGACTAATGGACCACACAAACCACAGCCTCCACCAGCCTGAACCCAAAAGAACTAGATGGTGCCCGGCTACCACCACCAACTGCTCTAACAGGGATTACAATAGAGGGTTCCAGACAGAGCAGGAGAAAAATGTACAACAGAATTCAAATTTACGAAAAAACACCACGCTTACTGGCCTCACAGAGACTGGAGGGACCCCCGAGACTATGGCCAGTGGACACCCTGCTAACTCAGAACTGAAGCCACTCCCAAAGTCTACCTTCCAGCGAAAGATCAGACAGGTGTATAAAACAAACAACAATACACATGAGGAACGTGTTTCTTAGTTCAATCAAGTATATGAGACCAAATGGGCAACACATGCTCAAAAGCAAAGCTAAGAAGGCAGGAAGGGACAGGAAAACTAGATGAATGGACACAGGGAACCCAGGGTGGAAAGAGGGAGAGTGCTGACACACTGCAGGGACTGCAACCAATGTCACACAACAATTTGTGTATAAATTTTTGAATGAGAAACTAATTTGCACTGCAAACTTTCAACTAAAATACAATTGAAAAAAAAAAAACCCAAAATGAGCTTTTAAAGACCTGTCTGCTTCATTAATTAATTCTGTTACTCTGGGTACAAAATGTATATCCTTTGAACTTCTCTCATCCATAAAACAGGGACACAGTATCTGGATTTATTGTGTGTCTAGTACAAGCAATGTGTTAGGTATTAGGGATACAAAAAAGAATAAAACTTAGTGCGCTCAAGAAGTTTCTAATCTAGTAAAATGAGGCAAACATGCAAGCAAACAGCTGCCCAAAAATGTTATGGGCATTATGCCAGAAGTCTATACAATGTAGAGTAGGAATAAAAGACAAGGAAAGGAATGACTGAGGAGGTGGATACCTGAACCTAGTCTTAAAAAACAAGTATTTGCAAAAAAAAAAAAAAAAAAAGACAAGTGTTTGCCACACATAAAGAAGATGACAGGCAGGTAGGGGTAAAATTTCAAACAGAGGGAGCAACCAAGCAAGGGCAGAAAGATGTTATACTGGTATTATAGTTACACAGGAGAATGTTTTATTTTTAAAAGATATATGCTCAAGTATTTAGAGGTGAAGTGTCAAGGTATCTGCAACTTGTATGTGGTTCAGCAAAAAACAGATAAAATGCAGCAATATGTACACAACTGTTGAATCTGAGTGGTGAGTACACAGTGATCGTTGTTATCAACAACAGTTTCTGTATATTAGAAAATTTTAATAATAAAAAGTTAGGGGAAAATACGTTGTGTATTTCTTGCTGCTTTAATTCAATGTAATTCAACAAGTTTATTGTAAGTTTTGCTGGAGCCAAACCAGGGTCCCTAATCTCAAGGAGTCACAGTCTAATTACAACCAAACTACTGTACAAGATAAAGAAGGAGCATGTTTTCAATGACACAGCAAAATATGAATCAATTTATGCAACTTAGAAATACATTTTCAAATATAGCTTCACTTAAAAAATTTAACACATGAATAAAGTAGTGGTCCAACTAATCTAAACAAGAATTCACCTTCTAAACTTTTCAATAATCCCAAATGTCTTCAAAGACATTAATAAACGTGCTAAGCATCTTCTTTTCTTTAATCAAGTTCAAGAATTATAAACTTTGTTGCTCTCTTTTCTAAAATAAGCTGGTCAGAATGCTGTCAAAAACAAGTAGTGGCTTACCTACAAAAAGCAGTACTTTAAAAAATATCATTGTATAAATGTATAATACTTTTATTACCACACAAAGACAGGAAAGTGTCAGTAAGCCACAAGATACACTCCAAGAGATCTAAAATAGGCATTAATTCAGACTTACATTTTTGCCCCCAGTTTTAAATGTATACTCTGAACATTGTTTCGTACAATATGTAGCACCTGCCAGATTATAGTAATATGTTATCTCTATCTATCTCTGCCACTAGACTGTAAACACTAAGGGAAAGGAATAACTCAACTGTGCGTCCTAGTATAGCCGATGGCAAGTGAGAGCAGTTCAAAAATGCTAACTGAATTCAATTCAGCTAGCACCAAGTATATGGACTCACACATTTTGAAAAAAATAATACCACACCCTACTTAACAGGTCACTACTTAAAAACATTAGTTGTGAAAAAGGATTTGAAAATCTGAAAGGTAAAGTCTATAAAATTGTTCTATCTTCCAAGGTACCACTGTAATGCAACAGAAGTAGCAGCCACCAGATATAGCTTAAATAAAATTTAGGCATGAGTAACTAAAAGTGGGAAGATTTTACCATATGGAAGACAACAAGCAAGTAGACATTAGCAAATAAATCGGTTTCCTGAAAACTAACAATAACAACATTAATATCAAACTAATATTTATTTAGGACTACTTATGCCAGGTACTCTGCTAAGGGCTTTTAAGTATTTTTTCCCTCATTGAATCCTCACAATTCCATGCAGGTTATTCTGTCATTATCCTCATTTAACAGTTGAGAAAAGTATTGACATAGTAAGTAGCTAAGTCAAGATTCAAACAGACTCAGATCTGTCCGATTCCAAAGAAGCCCTTGCTCTCAACAAATTATCTAAACATACCTACTTTAATTTCCAGTTCTATCAATAATGGACTCCTTAAAGTTCCTTTTGCCTATTGGTTTTTACAAAACTTCATCTGACTGTGGTAACAGCTACTTAATTTTTGTTTACACTCAAAACACCATATAAAATACAGGTGTCCTCCAGCCGTCATCTCTTGGCTGAGCTTAAATTCTTCCCTTTATAACAAAACTCCTTGAAAGATAGACTACTTGTTAACATTATGGAATGCAAACTTGTTAAAAGACTTATTAAAAGTGAAATTAAAGGCCAATTATCTTCAACCTAAGAGCATTACCAATAATATAATATTCCTCATCACACACAAGTGCAAATAAAGCATACCTTTGCAAATAAATTGATACATCTAATATAAGACGATCCCATTAAAAATTACACAAATAATGCAAACTAAAGGTAATCTGGTATCCTGGATGGTACCCTGGAATAGAAAAAGGGTATTAGGTGAAAATTAAGGAAATCTGAATAACCTATGGACTTTAATAGTAATCTAACAATATTGGTTCATTAACTGTAATAAATATACCATACTAATGTAAGTTGTTAATAAAAGGAAAAAGTTGGTACAGGGTATATGGCAACTCTCTGTACTATCTTCTCAATTTTTCTGTAAATTGAACACCTGTTCTAAAAAATAAAGTCTATTTTAAATAGTTTCTTTAATTATACAAATAATATACTTCTAAATTCAAACACTCCATTTTCAAACTTGTTTTCAGTATGAAACATTGTACAAACTTGAGAAAAGCATTTGAGCAGTGTAATTTATTAAAATCAGTGACAATCACCACCTAGAAACGGGATTATCAGCTATCCTACAGAAATTTTGTAACACAAAATTTCCATTGCTATATTACATTTTACACTAATTCCTGGTCAGTTAAAGCAAGCAAATATATTTCCTAGCCTGAATTGTTTAAGAAAAGCTAGTTTTTATATTATCTCTTCTTCTCTCTCCCTAAGGGAAAGATTTATTTAGAGAATATCCTTTAATATTATCATCTGCCTCCGAGTCAGTCCAACATTTCAACAGTCTCTTCCTCTTCTCTCCTTGCTGTT
Organism: Dugong dugon; assembly: GCA_030035585.1. Lineage (NCBI taxonomy): Eukaryota > Metazoa > Chordata > Mammalia > Sirenia > Dugongidae > Dugong > Dugong dugon. The sequence goes on along the minus strand of CM057471.1, from coordinate 69,873,353 downwards.
GTTGAAAACAATCTTTCAAAAACACAAATCTTGTCATGCTACTCTCCGTTGCCTACAGAGTAATGTCCAAGATCTGCTACATAGCATGAAGCCCTCAACCATGAAGTCCCTCTTTTATATCTCCTACCTTATCTTCTGTCTCTTCACTTCCCTAAATCAGATGTTGCTGCCATAATGAACCATGTTCCATTGAAAACATCATATCCTAAAGTCTCCAACATTTGCAAATGCTATTACACATGCCTGGGAAGTCCATATTTGACTTATTCTTTAAGGCCTAGCCCCAAAATATCTTCCCTTTGTGAAGCTCTCCAGGAACTCCTTCTGCCAACAAACAGAATACCTACTCAGTTCCCCTATAACACCAAATAACACTAAACTACTAAATGGGAAAATCATTCCATTTTTGAGTCTTTCAGTCCTTCTATTTACATCATGGAGAAAGTCAAAGTAAGGTGTCAATTCGTCTTCATCACTTCTCTAATACTTGTTAATCTCTCCCTTTAACAAAGGATAAAAGGCCTCAAACTCAGTATCTTCTGCAAATGGTAGCTAACAAGGTTTTCATAACATTGTTTTGCTTTTATTACATTTATTTTAAGTTGTCTATTTAGGGTAAGTGATGCTAGTCTTCCATTTACAGAAATAGCGAAGTTTCTTTAAAAATACTTTTTAGTGTGGCACAAAATAAATAACAGCAAAAGTAGTATGCAGACTTGGGGACAACCATGTTACTCAAAGGATTAAGCTTGGGAAACATTTTTATGAACTAATGCCTACACAAGCTGTCAGTTACTGTTTTTGTTTACTTGTACAGGCACTTCTCCTCATAGTAGTTACATAATATTCATATTAATAGTTCCCTGGATGGTGTGTTAGGGCAAAAAAGGACATGACCGCCTTTTTTTAAAAAAACAACCTACTATAATGTTGGAGGCGTCGAGGCACAGTAGTGAAGTACTTGGCCAGTGGTTCAAACTCACCAGCTGCTCCTCAGGAGAATGATGTGGCACTCTGCTTCCATAAAGATTACAGCCTTGGAAGCCCTATGGGACAGTTCTACTCTGTCGTACAAGGTGGCTGAGTCAGAATCAACTCAACAGCAATGGGTTTGGTTTAGTTTTACTACAATAGTATCTCCTGCTCAATCAAATAATTTTAATCTGAGCATTTATTTTAATTACCCACCACTTTTCAGAAATCTAACCAACTCATAAATCAAGAGAGAGGCGTCCCCTGCCTTTTCACAAAGATAGTGCCAAAGTGTAGAAGCAAGCACCTGCCCCTCCTAAAACCCAAGCCAAAAGCAAAGGCTTTGAAGGCCAAGGCGGCAGCATGGAAAGGCATCCACAGCCATACATAAAAAAGAAGATCCATAAGACACCCATTTCAGCAGCCCAAGACACTACAGCTCCAAAGGCAGCCCAAACATCCTCAGAAGAGTGCCCTCTGGAGAAACAAGCTTGACCACTGTGATGGTTAAGGTTGTGTGTGAACTGGGCTGGGTCAAGATATTTTAGAAGCCCTGGTGGTGCAGTGGTTAAGCATTCAGCTGCAAACCAAAAGGCTGGCAGTTCAGATCCAACAGCTGCTCCTTGGAAACCATACAGGGCAGTTCTACTTCGTCCTATAGGGTTGCTATGAGTCAGAATCAACTAGACAGCAATGGGTTATATATATGCTCCACTGGTTTTGCTTCTCTAGAGAACCCAGCCTAAGACAACCACTATGCCATCACCAAGTTCCGCTTGACACTAAGTTGGCCATGAAAAAGACTGAAGACACACTTGTATTTATTGTGATTGTCAACATCAACGAGCACAAGATCAAACAGGCTGTGAAGAAGTTTTATGACACTGACATGGCCAAGGTCAACACCTTGATCAAGTCTGATGAATAGAAGGCAGCATATTCGACTGGCTCCTGACTATGATGCTTTGGATGCTGCCAACAAAATTGGGATTATCTAAACTGAGTCCAGGTAATTCTAAATATAAATTTTTTCACTAAAAAAAAAAAAGACAGAGGTGTCCCAGCAAATCTCTCTTTATAAATATAAAAAAAACACACTGAATTACAATGATTTGTCTACATGTCTGTTTCTCCGTACAAGACATCTCTTTTAGCACAGGAACAGTTTCTTATTTTATAATGTTTTGTTAAATTACATGATCTAAAAATTGTCAGGCATTAATAATATATTGAAATGAGTTCATTCTCACTCAAAAAAGTGGACAAATATTTACTGTACTTCCTTAACTTCATTCAACAGATGTGTGCTGGGTGCTGATGAACAAGACAGACAAGGTCTGTTCTTGAGGAGCCCGCATTCTGGTAGGTATGCATGACATTTTAATGGCAATTTTAAGTGGCTTCCACAGACCACACCCCCTATTTACACCCTCTATTTAGAATTTTTTGTCTACTTCTTTCACTGGCCAATTAAATCCACTTAGGCTTCAGGGCCCAGGCCATACCAAGGAGTCTTCAGTGACCATTCCCTTGACTCAGAGACTTCTTCATTTGGGCACATCTCTATCATAGTAATTTATACTGTTTGCAACAAAACGGTGTTTTCTCAACAAAACTCTACATTCCCTGAAGTAGGGATGTATGCAACTTGGTATCCCCCCTACCTAGCATAGTGACTGGCACGTTGCAGGTACTGCATAAATGTTTCTATATTAATGAATAACTAGATGGTGAAGAACAATGCTGTTAGGAATTAGTTAAGAATTAGACAAGCTGTTGCTAACTCAGTTCCAAAATGATTAAAGAACAGCAACTAAATTTAAGTTGAAAATATCTACTAACTTTCCCGTACGTACATCTGAAACAATAATTAATGTACCAGAAAAAATACTTTCTCACAATTAGAACACACAGATTAATGTGGAAAAATCTTTCAAACAAGTGATACTTTATAACTTTAGTTAGTATATTCAAAACAAGAATAAAATATCATAAAGAAGAGTGGACTTAGTACCAACTATTCCTGGCACAAGTACAAGGAATTGAAAGATACATTTATTTCTTTGAAGATATAAGTAATAAAAAGCCAGGTTGCATTCAGAATTCAAATACTGTAACAGACTTCTTGCTATGACACCAGAAAATCCAGACCTTACCAAAAGTAAATATATTCCAAACAAATAATTTTATTCCCCTACACTATTAATTTTCCAGCGCTAAAGAAGACATATCAACCACAAAAATAATGAAAATCACAACTGAGAGAATATCAAAAACACTTGGATAGCTAACAGGCATTACTTAGTAAATACAAATGTATCCTCACTATTCCAGTTCAAAACCTTGACTTTTTAAAATATTACCTGAGATCATTACTAATGGGATTGGCAATATTAAACAAAATTAAGTTTGAAAGGTCTTAAGTTAAATAAATTATCGTGTATTCATGCCACAGAATACTACACAGTTTATTAAGGAGGGGACAGAATTACATGGAAAGATGTCCATCACATATCATTAAGTGAAAAAAGCAAACTACGGAACAATATGCATTGTAAGATCCCAGAGGCAATGTAAGGGTTAGAAGCACAAACCCTGAAGCTAAACTATCTGAGCTCAAATCTCAGCTTTGACATTCAGTAACTGTGGGAACTCTGGCTAGTCCTTTTATTTCTCTCAGTTTCTTCATCTGTAAATCCATATAATAATAGAATTTACTTTATAGTTTGTTCACAGGATTATGAGGGTTAAAACAGTTGATATGTGTAAAGCACTAAGCAAGCAAAAGTTCTAACTATAATTTTTGGAAAAAGAAAAAAAACTTAAAAATCCAAATCATACAGTACGTGCATCTATGCAGGGGACCAGAGAAAACTATCGCTTTCTGCATTGTTTTGAATTTTTTTTTAACAAAGAACATTTATTACCTTACATAATTAAAAAAAGAAAGAAAAGAAAAACAAAAATTTGGCACCAAGATTTCCCCTGCTAAACTATCTGCTAGTGCAATTACTAAAACACTCAGGACCAGGCAAAATCCTGTGAACAATAACATTTTTTAAATGTGAAAATTTTCAAATCCAACAAAAAAGACACAGTATTTAATTTTCAGATAGACATAGTTCAACAATACTAAGCTACATAGCAGTAAGCAGAACTGCAGTGGCATTAAAATTATATTCCTTTGTTTCTCAGAGACAAAAAAATGACACAAAAATATGCAGTGTAGAAATAGGTATTTCAGTATAGAAACAGATGAGTATCAGGAACTTTTACAATTAAATAAACCTCCATTAATTTTAACAGTCTGAAATTAAATACCACCAAATCTAACTTCCTTCTACTCAACAATCTTTAATGACAACTCACTAACACATATATAAATCTGGAGATCAAAATAAACTAAATAACTAAAGAAAAGTCTAAAGTCCTTAGAACTATCTGCAAACTTTTAAGAAAAAGATTTTACCACCCACATGCTTTGAGGCAGCTTTGGTCCCCTGGATAAACTTAGCTTCTTCCATAAATACAGTGGATGTACAAAACAACCAAATGGAGGCGCAGAACTAGAACTCTGAGCTTCAGCTGCATTTCTGCTGAGCTGTAATACTGGTAAAGCCTGTTTCAAGATCCAAGCATCCACCCTCAAAAATAAGAAAACCATGTGAACAGCAGGCTGTCATGTCCATTTTATCACATTCACCAGAATGGTATTTCATAAAAATTATAAATATTCATTATTGTTGCTGTTAGATGCCATAGCATCAATTTCCACTCATAGCGACCCCCTGTGACAGAGTAGAACTGCCCCATAGGATTTTCTAGGCTGTGATCTTTCTGGGAGCAGATCACCAGGTCTTTCTCCCACAGAGCTGCTGAATGGGTTCAAACCTCCAAACCTTTCAGTTAGCAACTAAGGGCTTAACTGTTGCGTCACCAGGGCTTCTACTAAATATTCATTACCAAACTATAAAACACATTACTATCACTGATTGTGTTCTACTTGAAAGGAACCTTCTGGAACACACAAAAAATTACAATAGCTTTTCAAAAAGAAATCAACCATTAAGATGCCTCCATAAAATTAGAGAATTCATAATTTTAAACAGCTATATAAACAAGAGAAGAAACTCAATGAATGTTAGCTACTATTATCATTAAAATAAAGCTTTGAAATGATGGAACAGAAACTTATTCATAGGGAAAATTAATAAGTCACTTTCTGCCACAATCTTCAATAGTTAAGATATTAAAAGGCACTTTGTTTTAGAGGAGTCAAAGTTACATTCCCTGAGTTCTCAAAGAGGTAGTAGAGATGAACAACTACCGTCTAAAAAAAAAACAAAACAAAAACTATTCTTTTTTAAGTTTTTCTGGGGCAGAAATCTATTTTTGTAAACATTTTACAATTCTGCCTTAAGTAACATGACTTTTAGACGTAATGTATTTTTAATCGAGTAATAAGGATTTATAAATAATGAAAGTAAAATCAGTCTTCTGCATTAGAAAGCAAAAGAAGGCAGTTAAGAGTGGGCTGAAAATAGATTGTTTAGCCTAAGTTATAAAAACTTAAAAAATACAAGTATTTTAAATTAAGACTAAGTTGTTTGAGAAGATAATATATGACTCTGGTCCTGAGAAAAGAGAAAAGGCTAATATCCCTTGAACTAACTGTTCTGCCTTTTAAATTTTCCAAAAGAAACACTACACTTAAAGCTTTTCAAAAATTCATGAAAAATATATTAAAAACATAAATTAGTAAGATAAAACAAAAAGGAACTGAACATGTTCAACAACATGCTTTCCACAACTACCTGGCGTGGGTGAACTGGCATTATAAGAGAGCAAGACCAAGCAAGCACTTTCTCAGACAGACATCTTAGATTAATGAGTAGACATTCTGTCTACGTTTTTACGGTTACAAGACTATGCTTAACGCCTTATAAAATATGGCTTACACAACAGTTTAGGAGAACATAACTGACTTTATATATATTATAATTACAATGTTAGCATTAAAAGTCAGACTTTCCTTTCAGATACAGATACTTATTAGGTATCTGGTTCAATTCAAACTTAAAAAAAAAAAAAATCAGACACACTATAAGGTCTGTAAGTTGTTCTTCTTATTTTAATTCACTCCACCATTCATTTCTATACATTAAATATGAGAACTTGAAGTATCAACAGATATTTACTGCCTCCTCTGACCACAGCATTGCAGAGTTCAAAATTGGGTCTCAGCCTATAAACAATAAACAGTGTTCTTTTAAACATCTTTAAAATCATAATACGTATTTATACATATTCAGAAAAGTTAGAAAATATAGGTAAGCACAAAGAAGGAAATTTTAGTCACCTAGAATTTCAGTAACCAGAAATCAAACAACTTGGTGCCTAAAACTTCTTCTCAAATGTATATACAACACAGAAATTATCTGGTCCTAGTTCCTTTACAAATGAAAACATCTTGATTAGGATTAAGGAGCTAAAACCAAAAATAATTCTATACAAATGTAAGCTGAGGTAGTTAAAATGTAAAAAATATGTAACAGAAAAAAACAAAAGTTCTGAAATCTACTCTGCCCAAGAAAAAACTAATTCCAGAGAAGGAAAAATGTGTTATGAAAAAAAAGAAAGGCTCTGCAAAGTTGAAGGGAAAAAAATAAAATCTTTTGAGATCTTTTTTCCAAGTGCTAACCTTTCCAAAGCAAGTGAAAAGGGATTTCACTTATACTAGGCATTTTAAAAAATATCATACTTTACCTTCGAGGTTCGTAGAATAATGTATAACCAACTCTCCCCAATACATTCACCCCTTATTTAAAAAAAAAAAATAAAGTGAAATGTCCACTGTGAATATATCCACTTTCCCTCTTAAACCACTAAATTTACTACGAATATTAGGGATAACTTTCCCCTAATATTTCCCTAATAAACTAAATTGAAGTATGTCACTTTTACAGAGATCTGGTAGCACAATGGTTAAGTGCTCAGCTGCTAACCTACCAGAAGCTCCATGGGAGAAAAGACCTGGCAATCTGCTCCTGTAAAGATTACAGCTTCAGAAACCCTATGAGACAGTTCTATTCTGTCCCATAGGGTCCTATGTGTCAGAATCACCTCTACGGCACACAACATCACATTCAAATAGTCAATTTTGTATTGTTAGTCACACCCCAAAAAATGTTAATACATATGGTCACAATCCCCAGAATAACATTAAAAGACACCTTGTGAAGGTTGAGAAGGGACAGTGTTGACCTGTCGTGGGTTGTTAACCATTGTCATAAAACAATATGTGTACTAACTGTTTAATGAGAAACTATTTGTTCTGTAAACCTTCATCTAAAGTACAATTTAAAAAAAAAAAAAAGACACCTTGTGAGGGGCAAACACTGTGTGCCATTACTAGAAAGCAGTTCACAAACCCCCAGTAGAGCTAACCAGGTGAAGTGGGAAGTGACAACACTGTGACAATGGCCAAGAAGACACCAAAAGATAGGCCTTGTTTTAAAATCTGGGGTGTGGTACCAAGGTGGAAAAGATTAACAGTTGACTGAAAGCTGGAGCACCAAAAGATTACTAACGACTAAGTGAAAGCCACATTCTTGATTCTTTCCACATACTATTAGATTTAATCCCATGTGATACGTATTCATCACCCCCATTTTACAGATGACAAAACAGGTTCAGAAAAGTTAGATAACTCACTGCCTGATCATTCAGCTATGATGCAGCAGAGAAGGGTTTAAAATCTAGATTTGTTTTGACTCCAAAGCCCATATTCTTTCCATTTCCCCATGCTGCTTCTCTGGCTCTTCAGTTTACTGACATCCTGTGAGCAATGCAGTATAGTAGGCTCTAGGAAGAGTAGTGATCCATCTGGAGGTAAATGATCCTGCACTGGCCCACAATAAACTTCTGATTATAATGGGGTAAAAAGCTGGGTAGCCTTGTTTTTTCAGACTTTTTTCATCCCAAGCTACCTTTATAATCTCTTCCTTCATTTTTCCCTCTCACACATTTAACACACTAGCTCCCTCTCCCCAGAAAAAAAAAGACTTGGACGTTTCCCCCATTGGATTTACAAACTCTTTTGTCTTTTCTTTGTTCAAGTTGTTCCCTCCTCTATCTGGAGCCCTTCTCCAATATTCCCTTGGCCAATTACATCTATGATTCAAGGTCCAGTTAAAATGTCATCTCCTTCACACAGCACTCCCAGATTCCCCACTTCCTCATTTAAAGGTGGTATCTCCAATCTAAATTTGCTTGACCCTTTATACCAGTACCTCTACTAAGACCTCATGACTTTCCGAAAGTAAACAAGATTATCACGCCACAGACTACTTATTAGTTACAAAGGAAAAAAGGTGCCTCTACGATAGAAAACTAGTGATTACCTTAATTAAATGATCAAATTCTGCATCAATAATTAAACCGACATCATGTGCCTCTGATGTCATACACTGAAAGAGACCTAAAATCACCTATTTAGCATTTTCGACACACAGGTGTAGACACTTCTAAAAATTTCACTGTCACGTGAGACCAAAAAAAAAAAAAGGCTGGAGGGCATTCTACAGTGAATGAGACAAGCAAATGCAATGCAAGATCCTTGACTGGATCTTGGATTAAAACAAACAAACAAAAAAACTAAGGACAATATTGGGACAACTGGGGAAACTTGGATATGGACCAAGTATTATAAAATCCGTGTTAAATTTCTTGACTATAATAACTGTATTATAGATATATACGAGAAAGCCTTTGTTTTTGAAACAATACATGTTACAGTATTTAGTGAGTAAAGCGCCCTGATGGTATTTAAACCTACCTCTCAGATGGTTCAGCAAAAAAAAGTCTGCATTTATGTGTTTTGTGTAAACATGACAAAATGTTAACAACTGGCAAATCTAAGTGAAGGGTATGTGGGTGCTCACTGTACTATTCTTACAATTCTTCTGTAGGCTTACAATTTTTCAAAACAAACAGCTGGGGAAAAGTATTTAAAACTTACGGAGTAGAAAAATAAACCAACAGCAGAAAACACAGAAAGGTGCAACGAATAATTTAGCACACATATTCTGCTTCCTGAATTAATACTGCCATAGTTGTCATACTTGCTTCTAACTATATACATATAAAGGAGATTATCATCTCCTTTGCAACCACGGCCCCTTCTTGTTTCCTTAAAGAGACTGTGAAATTATAGGGTAGGGTATGCCTATTTTCAGTTTTACTAAGTACTGCAAATATTTTCTCCAAAGGTGGCTGTACTGATTTACACTCCACCAGGAGTTCCTAAAATTACCATTTCACCACATATTCACCAATACGTATTGTCAAACTTTTTTTTTTATCAATCTGATGTGAAAAATGCTGTATCACTCATTTTAATTTATACGTCATTGATTAATAGGGCCTGCATGATTACTAGACTCCTGAAGAACAGTATATTTCTAAAGCTAAATTTTTAATGCTAATATTAGCACCATTATCTCCTTTAAAGCTACTTTTTTTAGTTCTGACAGAAGCAAATCTGTGGTTCTTTAGAATTCTTCAACTCAACATATTGAACAAGATAGTAATTAAGTAATAAAATAAGCAACCCAGAATTACACAATAAAAGAACCTCAGCAAAACAGGAACTTTACCTACAGACCTTTTATTTTATTACATCATCATAAAAGTTAAGGATATTCAAAACCTACATGGTAGCATGTACTAAAATGCAGTAAGAATGGTTAGTCCCCTATGAAACTAAATGCCCACAAAAGCATCAGTATTTGTGAAATAATTTCCTGTCTTTTAAAAAATGTAAGGTGAAAAAAATACATATATATATATAAGATGAAAAGATTCAATTCAACTCATATACATAATGTTATTTGCAAGATTTTTAAAAACAGACGTGCTTTATTCCTAGAAACAAAAAGCTAGGTCCTATAAATTAACTCATTCATTTATTTATTCATCAAATATTTACTAAGCATCTATTATGGGCCAGCTGCTACTGTGGTACAGCGCCGAAGAAGACAGTCCATTTTCTCACAGTGCTGACATTCTAGTAGAAAATACAAAGATTAAAGTACCAAACAAATATACAGATAATATAATCTTTATAGATACATGCTTTTAAGAAAATAAAGAGGCAAGGGACAGAGAATGACAAGAGGAGTAGAGTAAGGGCACAAAAAATGGCAGGCAAGACCTCTTCGACATAGTGACTTGTGATATGGTATGTTCAGTTCAGCATAAACTGTTTCGGCACCAATAACCTGTTTCATAAATACTTTCTTTCACCTTTCCATACCTCCTTTATTTCTTCCAGAAAAACTGTGCTGCTGTGGTTTTCCATTACTGCTATAATTTTAGAAGAGAAAAAAATTTTCACACAAGATGTGACAGGTCCTTTACAAATAGGTGTACATTTCAAGCGACACATATTCTGAAAAAATGTTAAGGGTAATTTACCAGTGAGAAATCTGATGACAAAATGAAGCTGATCTACAAAAATTTTAAATGGAATTTCAAGAGAATGACTTCTCAACTCTCCAGCTCTATAATCTGCATGCTTACTTTCTATAACAGATGAAAAGAAGGATAATAGCAATAGGAATACATATTTGAAAAGAGATCCTGCTGCTTTTCACTTAGGGTAGAAAAATTAGGATGCTCCCTTTTTAAAAGCCACACTATCTACCTGATTAAACTAAAACCAGGACACACTAAAATTTCCTTTCACAGGTTTACAAAAGAGCTCGGAAGGCTTCAATCACTTGTAATCAGGAGGTGCCTTAATACAGAAATCTAAGGGCCAAAGTAGTCACTGTCCTTTCTTCCTCAGATAATTTTGCTAATTCCCCAGTATACTAATGAAATATCTGTCGTCTATTTTTCAAAATTATTATTTTGATCCCACCCAAATCTTTATTTTTATTTCCCTAATTACAAAATTCCCTCTTTCATCTGTACTATCATCCTGCCTACTTTATCTTCTTTTTAATCCAATGGTTCAAATACTTTTCCAGGAAGGCTTATAGATCTCAAAAAACTTATTTCTACTTCATGAGGTCTTAATCTTTTTCTGTCAAGGACCCCTTTGGCAGTCTGGTGAAGCCTATGGACTCCTCAGAATGCCTCTAAATGCAATAAATACATGGGATTACAAAGGAAATGAATTATACTAAAATAATTAACAATTAAAAAACCCAGATATACTAATATATGTATGGCTTTAGTTCCACATTAAATAACATTTCCACCAGTAGGTTTAATAACTACTATAAATTTGAAGAAGTGATAGACATAAACAATATTTTGAGATACTTGCAACTGTAAACATGATACAAAAATATCTGTAATTTTTATTGATGACAAAGTCACAGGCATTGCTAATACTGTGGTTTATTGCCTACATTCATAATTGAAGGAAATGATAAATTTCAGTCAGCATTTAATAAAAATACAGATGTAATTTTATCCTCATTTTAGTTCAAGGAGCCCCTGAATTCTATCCACCAACTGGTAGAGCCCAAGTCCAAGAGTCTTTCTAGTTCAAAGCTCTGCACAAACTGATTTTTGTCATAATTTTAGAAGCAGTTGTTTCTCCGTTGACCTAGCTCTCATCTAAACATATCACCACGCTTCCTTGCTTTTATGCAGGTTTATACACAAAATCCTATTTATTTCTGCAGTTTGTCCAGCTAGCACCCATTAAATTTTGCCCAATCAGTAAAAGGTGGAGTTGAAGGAAAGGAGATAGAAAGCAACCAACATTCCCTCACTTTAGGACCCCCAGCAGCAAGTGGAAAGATGCTAAGTGTAGTGTGTATGTTTATGATAGGTGGGCTGCCCCCAGATTTCGTAGGTACAGCTTGTCAGAGTCCCCGAAGCACGACTTCTCCACCAGCAGCACTCAGAAGACATTCCATCTCCTCCTCGCCTGTGTGCTCACTTCTCAACCTAGTTCTCATCTGAATATACCCCCACGCTCCCCAGGGTCGCTCGCCTCTGGCCCCCACCCGAAGTCGCCCCGAGGTCTTCCTTTCCCTTCCCATCCCCCACGCGTCCCTCCCTCCCGTCCACCCCAGGCTATCCTGGTACCTGCATGCCGCCACACCTCTTTTCTGGGCCTAACCGTGTCTTCCCCCATTCCCACCATGTCTGACACGAGAGGGAAGCGGCCAGGGCTCCAGGAATCAGCAGGCCTGGCGGCCCGGCCGTGAGGCTCAGGCTGCGGCCCTAGGCCGGAGTGGCCGGGCCGCTGGACAAGATCCACGCGCCCAGCGCGGGTTAACCGAGGGCGTGCACTCACCAATGTGCTCATGCGGAGGGGGTAACCCAGGTCCACCGGATGGCCACTCGGGGCTCGCAGACGTGGCCCTCGCCGCGAACTGCCACTGCCGCCGTCGCCGCCGTCGCCCGGTAGTTGCCTTCTCTGCGTCCTGCGGCGGCAGCGCTGCCACGCCACCACGCTTGCGCGGTGCCGTGGGGGCCGCTGGGATCGGTAGTTCGGCCTCGACGGCCAGCTGCTCCCATTCCGCTTTAGCCAGCCATATCCGCCGCGGGCTGGAGCGGTCATGGGTGTAGGAGTACAGGAAATTGCCTTCCGGGAAATTGTGATCAAGCATGCGCCCTCGCTTCCGCGTACGGTAATGCTGGTTGTGAAAAAGCCATCTGAGGAAGTGTGTCTAAAGTAAAACAATTTAGACCGTTTATGTTTTTTATAACAACTCTCACTTGTCGAGGACACACTCATTATTCGAATGACAAATACGCAGACAACACTCCTCACACACCTTACCTCGCTTTCTGTTAAAAAATGTCGTTAATTATCTTGGGTGGTATCTGGATTTTCGGAATTAAACTTGGTTTCCACAACTTAGGTTATCAAACTTAATTTATAAACCTTTTTAAGTAAATCAATTGAACTTATAATTTAAAAAAAAAAAAGAAAAAACCTTCAGGTTAGCCGAATTGAACAGTAACAAACATTAGAATTGGAAGACACCTTAAAGGTCATTAGTCCAGCATCCTGCCCTGAGCAGCAATTCCCTCTTGTACTTTCCAGCCACATCTAAGTTCCATTTCAACAGTTCAAATTTCAGAGTGCTCACTATCTTTAAGTGATGCAGGCTGCTCCAGTGTTGGACAGCTCTAAATGTTAGAAAGTGCTGTCCCCTGCTGAGCTGAAATCTGCTTCCCTTTTACTTTACAATGCTGGTAGTTATACTGCCTGGAGCAATATAGAATGTTTTCCACTTGACAGCCCTTCAAAAAATTGAAAAGAATGATTATGTCCTCCAACACTGGGAGTCTCCAGGCAAAAAAAGAAATGCAAAAAAGTAATAATCAGTTTTCCCAACTATTTCATATGTGAATCAGCTCCCAAACTTCTCTCCATCTAGTCATCCTCCTTGATGGGACCTTTTAAAATTGTCAAAATTTTCTTCATATTTATTCCCTTATTTTATTACCACAATAGCATTCTCTGGTAGGCTAGTCAGCTATTATTGCTATCATGCTGCCATTCAACAGATTCAAGAATTCAATTTGATCAAAGATTATTTATCAGCTCTGTTACAAGGCATAGCCCAAAACATTAGGGGGATGAAAAAAGCAACAGATCACAGTTCACAATCTAGGATGAAAGAATAACTTCCACAGATCAAGGATCATAATAATAAGTTAAGATACAAAGTAGTATGAAACTCCTGAAGAAGGAGGCCTCATCAAGTCGAGGGGCTATAGCTTTATGAAGAAGGTGACACTTGGGAGTTACTGGATGATTGATTTCAAAGAGGGGAAGTGGCATTCAACCATTACTAAGGAAGAACCCAACCTGAGCAAAATGAACGGGTTCACAGTGGGCTCTGGGACACTGAGTACTCTAGAAAGGCTGAGCACACAAGCCTGAGAGTAATGAAAGAAAAGGCCCCCAAAATTTCAGAAGGATCTTAAGGGTAGTGAAGAAACTATTGTATGTGGTAAGTAAAAGAACTGGGATGATGGTCAACTAATAGCTCTGAGTCCTATTCTGCTACTTACAAATGAAGAGCTTGAACTAGATAGGCAGTCTTCAGTCTTTTTTTCCACTCCAGCATATCCAAGGAATTCAACACTCCCATTGGAAACTGTGGATCACTACAACAGTGATTTTTACAGAATATGAAGTAGGTATTATTCTCACCACCTTTTGTTGTTGTTAGTTGTCATCGAATTGGCTTTGGTTCACGGAGACTCTATGTACAACGTAACAAAACATTGCTCAGTCCTGCACCATCTTCAGGATCATTGTCATGTTTGAGTCCATTGTTGTAGCCATTATGTACTGCCTTCCAACCAAGGGGGCTCATCTTCTAGACTGTATCAGACAATACTCTGCTGTGATCCATAGGGTTTTCATTGGCTAATTTTCAGATGTAGATAGCCAGACTTTTCTTCTTTGTCTTAGTCTAGAAGCTTCACTGAAATCTCTCCAGGGGTGACCCTGCTGGTATTTTAAATACTGGTGGCGTACCTTCTAACATCATAGCAACATGCAAGCCACCACAGTATGACAAATTGACAGACGAGTGGTGGCACTACCTTTTGCCATGGGAAAATAAAGTGAAAAATTTTCTAAAAATCAATAACCCCATTTTATTCACTACTGTCTCCCTGGAACCTGACATACTGCCTGATATGTAATACGTATTTGGTTTTTTTTTTTTTTTTAATGAATGGGATGAATAAACAGTGAACTCTTGCCAATGCCTTATTCTTTCCATTATAACACTCAGCATTCCCTGATGGACAGAAATATGAAGATACTTGTCCATTGTGACAAAATTCATACTGGACCTCGATTAGAGTTCAGGTCTTCATACTGCCAACTCCATTTGTCCATTAAGCTACCTTGCCTCAGAATTACAAAGCAGCAACAAACTTAGAACTTAAAAATGTCCTTTCTTTCTATGCATGCACAGCCAGTCTTAGAAGTAAGCCAAGAAAGTAGGTGCTATGCCAAGTGATTTGAGGGGCCCCTGGCAGGCATTTCAGGACAAAAACATTTCATCCGCAGGTCTGAAAACGGCACAGATGGTAGAGCTGTGTCTCGGAGATCATTTAGTCCAACACCGTCACTCTTTTGAATTTGGAGGCTGCTCCTCAAGAGATCCTAATTAAAAATGTGCATGCCCCTGGGAAGAGTAACACTTTAAGTTATTATGCATCTATGCTTAGGAAGGAGCCCTGGTGGCAAAGTGGTTAAGAGCTCAGGCTGTTAACCAAAAGGTCAGCAGTTCACATCCACCAGGCGCTCCTTGGAAACTCTATGGGGCAGTTCTACTTGTGCTATAGGGTTGCTATGAGTTGGAATCAACAGCACACAACAAAACGCAAACAAAAGAAATATGACTGTTAACTGACAGAAAACCTTACAGAAAGAAAAACAAGGCCTTATCCAGCTATCCAGAAAGAAAGAAAGATTAGGAACAGAGCAAGATGAAAGGGAAGAAACAAGGACTTCACCTACAATGTGATATTATCTACTTTGGTACACAATTTAGAAATGAAAATACTTTAAAATTGTAGTACACACATGGCTGTGGAAATTCAAAGCCACGTGGAAAGATTGGTCTCAGTGTCTCATCCAAAAGAACCAATTAAATGATAAACTAGGAGATAAGTAAATGTAACAATAACATGAATAGAAACCAATACAGCAGAAAATTCATAATTTACTATGAAAGAACTCTGAGACTGTATTTTCAGCTGCAAAACAGAAATGTCACCAACCCTATCTATTCCATTCAGTTGTTATAAGAATAAGACCAAAGGATGCAGGTCAAAGCTTTGTGTACTTTAAAGCAATACACAAATGTAAGCTATTACACTGTGACATGGTTCAAACTCAAACAGCAGGCAGACATTTGAAACATTCAGTGCTAAAGGCTAACTTAAACCATTTTTAGTTTACTACATTTCTTTTTCTCTACTTTTTTAAACTTCCTGTTGTGTGTGTGTGCGTGCCTGCGCGCACGCTTTAGGTGAAAGTTTACAGCTCAAGTTAATTTCTCATTAAAAAATTTATACACATATTGTTTTGTGACATTGGTTGCAATCCCCACAATGTGACAGCAAACTCCCTCTTTCCATTCCGGGTTCCCTGTGTCCATTCATCCAGTTCCTGTCCCTTCCTGCATTCTCATTCTGCTTTTGGACAGGAACTGCCCATTTGGTCTCATAGATTTGATTGAGCTAAGATGCACATTCCTCAAGTGTTATTTTTTGTTTTATAGGCCTGTCTAACCTTTGAAAAGCGGTCTTCAGGAATGGTTTCATTTCTGGTTTAGCAGAGCATCTGGGGGCCGTAGTTTTAGGAGTTCCTCCAGTCTCTTTCAGACCAGTAAGTCTGACCTTTTTTTGTGAATTTGAGTTCTATTATACATGTTTCTCCTACTCTGTATGAGACTTTCTGTTGTGATCACTGTCAGGGTGGTCGTTGGTAGTGGCTGTTTTCCCCTCTTTTTTGAAATTTATTTTCAATCAAAAAAAAAATACAAGAATACATTCTTATTTTTTAAAAATGTATACAGGACAAATAAGTCAAAAGTTTCCCTTGATTCCCATCCAGATCTATCCAAAGGGAGCCACTTTTGTCATTTTTGTAGATATTTATGCAGACAGATAGAAATAGGATCACATTGTACATACTGTTCTGTTACTTGCTCTTTTCATTTAATAGTCTTTGGCATCTTTCCACATCAGTACATAAAGTCTCCATCATTGTTCTCCAACTCTGTACAATATTTCCATAATATAATCTGCCATAGTGCTCGGGAGGCATTTTCTACATTGGGAGAGACCCAGCGGTAGAGAGTCTACTCAGGCATCCAGAACCAGTGAAAAGCAGCGTTCAATCGTTCAATGGCAGAAGATAAGCATGTGCCTCTGACCTACCACAGGGATCAAAAAGCACCCTCTTTTGGAAAAACCTCTCTCCCATTTACCCTCCCCCTCTCTACTCTGCATTGGGTCCCAGGCTGGTTTCAGCCACTGCCGCTTCCTCTGGGCTGGAAGTAGGAGCCATCACATGCCTTGAGCCATTTTCCCGGCCTTGGAGAGGGAACAAATTAACAAACAGGGAAAAAAATAATCTGCCAGCTCCCCTAAGCCAGGAACTCAGGGTAGGCACAGCTCCTTTGCCTAAGCACAGGCATAAGGGGTCGAGGAACTTTGAATGCCTTTCACCTCTGCATAGACCTGTGTGGGCCCATTTCAACAGCGTAGGCCCTCATTACCACAGTACAACAGGGTATATACCTGAAGCCTGACTTCAACTGTATCAGCTATATGGTAAAGTGGTAGGTTTGTGACATTTGACACTGCTCTGCCCATTAAGCAGGATCCTCACCTACCCACACCAGGGACCTGAGGACTGGTGGCTCCACCCATGCCATCTAGCCACCCATGAAAGGGGTCCAAGAATAAGTGGTGCCCCCAAGTCCTTACAGCCAACTACACTGGGTGCTCATAGTTTAGCTACAAAACCTACCCATTTACCCGCTCTAGGGAACGGGGACATGCTTTCCTCCCATACACTCAGGCAGCTGTCAGCCCGTGTTGCTCAGCACGTGACTCCCTATTTCAGCCAGATACATGTGCCTACACCAATCACCCATGCCTGAGTAAGACTGTAGGTGAGAGCCTGCACCACACACTTGGTGACCGACTACCTGGACACCTGAGCTGAATTCATACAAAAAAAACAGATTCCTGGGTTCACATACCTAGTAACAGATCCAACGACCTGGTGACAGGACATTAGAGCTTCAAAGTCACCAATAATCAAACTAGCTTACATGAGCAGCCTCTTTGAGCGTATCAAAACAAAACAAGAAGCTAGGACACAGTAAGCAAACATAAAATAAATAAGTATAATTACTTATAGATGGGTCGGAGAAAAGAGTCAATATCAAATCACATAAAGAGGCAGACCATGATGGCTTCAGCAAGCTCCCAAAATAAAGAATCAAGAAATTTTCCAAGCAGGATAAAAGTTGGGTACAGAACTCAAATTCTAGTAAAAAGACCAGACTTAATGGTCTGACTGAGACTGGAGGATCCCCAGAAAGCATGGCCCCTGGACTCTCAGTCAACCCAAAAACTAAAACCATTCCAGAGGCCAACTCTTCAAAGATTAGACTGGATTGGGGGACATAAAATGATACTCGTGAAGGTGTGCTTCTTAGCTGAAGTAGATACATGAGACTAAATGTGCAGCTCCTATCTGGAGGTGAGATGAGAAGGCAAAGAAGGTCAGGAGCTGGTTGAATGGACATGGGAAATCAGGGGTGGAAAGGAGAAGTGCTGTCACAGTATAGGGGGAGCAATTAGGGTCACATAACAATGTATGTATAAATTTTTGTTTTAGAAACTAACTTGAATTGTAAACTTTCACTTAAAGTACAACAATAAAAAAAAAAAAATTCCAGAGGAAGAGAATTTCTTGGAATTACCGAAGGTAGAATGCAAACGATCAAGGTATCCTATACCCAGGTGGCATAAAGTGTACCCTCATAAAATACTTTTTGCACTTTTGAACAATCCAATTGAAAGTAAAGGGCAGGACTCCAGTTATCACTTTAGTTCATGTTCTGGTCCCTTTGTTGTCCTGTACTGGCCCCCACTGGCAAGCTAAGAAATAGTGGTACTGGGAGGTCAATTTACCTTGAAGCTGATGTAGCTTATGATTTAGGACCCCTCACTTGCCTGGGCATATGGTTTTGTAACAATTGCCAAGGATTACTGGCTAAATTGAGGATAACAAATAATAGCCTAAAACTTGAGAAAACTAAAAATGTGGAAAGTGACTTCTGTAGAACAGGGTCATAAATCGTCCAACTTACCCAACTCAGTCCAAACAAATCTATTGTAAACCTTATTTTTCTACCAGTATTAGGGAAGCTCAAACTGTTAGAAGCTGTAATATTAATGCAACATAAAAACTTGGTGCATTAATTGTACTTACCTGGATTTGAATTTAGCCCTTGGTTGATTATAATGTATCAAATGTCTTGTTGTCATTAGGTGCTGTTGAGTTGATTTCGACTCATAGTGACCCCATGTGACAGAGTAGAATGGCCCCATAGGGTTTTCTTGGCTGTAATCTTTACGGAAGCAGGTCTTTCTACCAAGAAGCCTCTGGGTGGACTCGAACCACTAACATTTTTGTTAGCAGCCAAGTGCTTAACCATTTGCAGTACCAGAGATCCTTTGAAATGTCTTACTTTATTTTTTATTGTACTTTAGATGAAGGTTTACAGAACAAATAGTTTCTCATTAAACAGTTAGTACATATATTGTTTTATGACAACAGTTAGCAACCCCACGTCAACACTGTCGCTTCTCAACCTTAAGTTCCCTATTACCAGCTTTCCTGTCCCCTCCTACCTTCTAGTCCTTGTCCCTGGACTATTGTGCTCCATTAGTTTTGTTTCGTTTTATGGAGCTGTCTAATCTTTGGCTGAATAGTGAACCTCGAGAGTGACTTCATTACTGAGCTAAAAAGGTGTCCAGGGACCACACTCTCGGTGTTCCTCCAGTCCCCATCAGACCAGTAAATCTGGTCTTTTTTTGTGAGTAAGAATTTTGTCCCACATTCTTCTCCAGCTCTGTCGGGGATCCTCTGTTGTGATCCCAGTCAGAGCAGTCAGTGGTGGTAGCTGGGCACCATTTAGTTGTACTGGACTCAGTCTGGTGGAGGCCGTGGTAGTTGTGGTCCATTAGTACTTTGGACTAATCTTCTCCTTGTATCTTATTTTCTTCATTCTCCCTTGCTCCCGAAGGGGTGAGACCAGTGGAGTACCTTAGATGGCTGCTCACAGGCTTTTAAGACCCCGGACGCTACTCACCAAGGTACAACGTAGAACATTTTCTTTATAAACTGTGTTATGTCAATTGAGCTGGATGTTCCCCAAGACCATGGTCCCCACAGCCCTCTGCACAGCCTTTCAGTCCCTCAGGGAGTCTGGATGTGTCTATGGAGCTTCCATGACCTTTCCTTGGACAAGTTGTGCTGGCTTCCCCAGTATTGTGTACTGTCTTACCCTTCACCAAAGTTATCACTTATCTATTGTCTATTTAGTCCCCCCCCAACCCCTCCCATCCCTTGTAACCAACAAAGATTGTTTCTTTTTGTGTGTTAACTTTTTCGAGTTTTTACAGTAGAGGTCTCATACAATATTTGTCTTTTTGTGATTGACTTATTTCACTCAGCATAATGTCCTCCAGTTTCATCCATGTAATAAGATGCTTCACAGATTCATCATTGTTCTTTATCGTTGCATAATACTCCGTTGTGTGTATGTACCATAGTTTGTTTATCCATTCCTCTGCTGATGGGCATCTAGGGTGTTTCCATCTTTCTGCTACCGTGAACAATGCTTCAATGAACATGTATGTGCATATGTCTATTCGTGTGACGGCTCTTATTTCTCTAGGATATATTCCTAGGAGTGGGATTGCTGGATCATATGGTATTTCTATTTCTAGCTTCCTAACGAAGCGCCGTATCATTTTCCAAAATGGTTATATCTTTATGCATTCCCACCAGCAGTGCATAACACTTCCGATCTCCCTGCAGGCAGCCTCTCCAACATATATTATTTCCAGTGTTTTTGATTCGTGCCAGTAATGCCAAGGTGAGATGGTATCTCACTGTGGTTTTAATTTGCATTTCTCTAATGGCTAGGGATCGAACGCATTTACTCATGTGTCTGTTGGCCACTTGAATGTTTTCTTTGGTGAAGTATCTGTTCATTTCCTTTGCCCATTTTTAAACTGGATTATCTTTTTGTTGTAGAGGTGTTGGATTTTCTTGTAGATTTTAGAGATTAGACCTTTGTCTGACTTGTAATGTCCAAAAATTTTTTCCCAGTCTGTAGGTTCTCTTTTTACACTTTTGGTGAAGCCTTTTGATGAGCATAAGTGTTTAAGTTTTAGAAGATCCCACTTACCTAGCTTATCTTCTGGAATTTGTGTGTTGTTTGTTATGGTTTGTATCCTGTTAATGCCGTGCATTAGGGCCTCTAGTGTTGATCCTATTTTTTCTTCTATGAACTTTATAGTTTTTGGCTTTATATTTAGGTATTTGATCCATTTTGAATTGTTTTTGTGTATGGTGTGAGTTATGGGCCCTGTTTCATTTTTTTGCAGATGGACAGACAGTTTTGCCAGCACCATGTGTTAAAAAGACAGTCTTTCCCCTGAAATGTCTTACTTTAATATAATTATATCTTGTGTATCTTTCACTGACAACTTTTGTTCTTTTGCATTGCTTTTAGTTTTAAGTTCTTTTTAAAGTTTTTCAAGCTTGGTGAGTTCCTGATATACATGGTTTGTTTTTTTTCGGGTTTTTTTTTTAACGGAAAGAAGATGTAGACAGAAAAGTAACATACTTAACAATTTACTCTTTGAAAAACATATAATCAACAATGTTAATGGCTATATAATATTTCATCATACTGATGTACAATAATGTGTCATTTCAAAATGGAAACCACTTATATTTTATAAAACTATGCAAATTTTTAAAAATATCAAAATACATAAATAAATGGAAATTTGACTTTGTAAATGCATATTTTAAAAATAAATAATATACTGTTTAGTAACCTGTCTTTTTTTTTTAACCTAATAATTTATGGAGATCCTGGTGACGTAGCGGTTAAGAGCTATGGATGCTAACCAAAAGGTCGACAGTTCAAATCCACCAGGTGCTCCTTGGAAACTCTATAAGGCAGTTCTAGTCTTTCTATAGGGTTGCTATGAGTCGGAATTGACTCGATGGCAACGGGGTTTTTTTGTTTTTGTTTTTTTAATAATATATAATGGAGAGATCTGTCCCCCAAACTCTAGACTTGTGTATTTGACTAACTATTAGACATCTCTACTATTATTGAATAGGCATTTCAGACTCATTCTATCCAAAAAGAACCACTTGATTTACCTCCAGAAACCTGTTCCCCAACTGAGTAAATGGCACCTTTAACCTTCAGTTGCTGAAGCCACAAAAGCTAGTTAGTCCTTGACTAGTCAGTCTCTTTTTCTCATATCCCACATCTAATCCATCAGCAAATTGTTGGCTTTACCGTCAAAATATATCCAGAAACTTAACATTTCTAACCACTTCTACACCTATTACCCTATTCACTATCATCTCTTACCTGGATTATTGTAACGGCCTTCTAATTTGTCTCTTTACTTCCACCCT
Organism: Dugong dugon; assembly: GCA_030035585.1. Classification (NCBI taxonomy): domain Eukaryota; kingdom Metazoa; phylum Chordata; class Mammalia; order Sirenia; family Dugongidae; genus Dugong; species Dugong dugon. Next base: position 69,851,119 of record CM057471.1, on the reverse strand, counting down.
TAACTCCTGTATCCTCCCTGCAGTCAAAGTGATCTTTTTAAAAATTAAGTAAAATCGTATCACCCATCAGGTCAAAATGTTCTGATGATTTTCCATCTTATTCAGAGTAAAATCCACTATTTTCTAAGGCCTACAAAGCCATACATCATCAAACATCTCTTCCAAGCATCTCCTACCATTCTCCCCTCAACCATTTAACTCCATACACACAGCCTCCATGTTGTTTCTTGAACACATTAAGCACATTCTTACTTCAGGGGTTTTGCATTTGCTCTTCCTTCTGCCTGGAATCTTCTTCTCTCAGAAGTCTGCATGGCTAGATCCTTCACTTCCTTCAGTCTCTGCTCAAATGTCCCCTCATCTGAGAGCCTTCCGCAGCCCCACTCCCTTTCTCTATCATCCTTATCCTGCTTAATTTTCATAAGAGCACTTAACACCACCTGAAATGTATTTCAGTGTTTGGTTTCTTGGCTGTCACTCCCAATTAGTAAGCTCTAAGAAAGCAGGGACTTTGTTTTGTTCACTGCCATGATTTCCTGTGCTGAGAACAATGCCTAGCACATTGAGCGTGTTCAATACATATTTACTGAGTGAATATTTTTTTTAAAAAAACAAATTATTATAATTAATTTAATGAGTTAAAAACATCTATATTTACCAAGTATTGGTAAGGATGTGGAGCAATTGGAACTGTCATACATGTTAGTGGGAATATAAAACGTATAGCCACTTGGGAAAAGAGTTTGGCAGTTTCTTAAAAACTCAATCGTACACCTACAAAATGATTCAGCCATTCCATTTCTAGATGTTTACCCAAGAAAAATGAAAGCAGTACGTCCACACAAAGACTTGCACGTGAATGCTCATAACCATTTTATTTGTAATAGCCAAAACCTGAAAACACCCCAAATGACCATCAATAGATAAATAAATTGTGTTATAGCCACACAATGAAATACAACTGAACAACAAAAAGAAATTAATTAATGATTCCTGCCACAACATAAATCCCAAGATAATTATGCTGGATGAAAGAAGCTAAAATTAAAATACACTGTATGGTTCTATTTATATAAAATTCTAGAAAATATAAACTAATCTATAGTGACAGAAAGCATATCAGTGGTTGCCTGGGGATGGGGGCATCATAAAAGGGCACAAGTGATGGATACGTTCATTGTCTTGATGGTGATGATGGTTTTACAGGATATACATATGTCAAAACATATTAAATTACCCCGAGAGTATAGCTCCCAGACACCCTTTTAGTCCAGTAATGAAGTCACTCCTGAGGTTCACCCTTTAGGCAAAGATTAGACAGGCCCATAAAACAAAATGAGACTAAAGGGGCACATGAGCCAAGGGGCAAGGACTAGAAGGCAGAAGGGGACAGGAAAGCTGGTAATAGTGAACCCAAGGTAGAAAAGGGGGAGTGTTGACATGTCTTCGAGTTGTTAACCAATGTCATAAAACAATATTCATATTGTTTAATGAGAAGCTAGCTTGTTCCGTAAACCTTCATCTAAAGGACAGTAAAAAAAATATTATATACTTTAAGCATATGCAACTTATTGTATTAAAGTCTACCTAAATAAAACTGTTTAAAAAATTTTTTATTGTGCTTTAGAAGGTTTACAGAGAAAATTAATCTCATTAAACAATACGCATACTGTTTTGTGACATTGGTTGCCAACCCCGTGATGTGTCAACACTCTACCCTTCTAGACCTTGGGTTCCCCATTTCCATTCATCCAGCTTTCCGTCCCCTCCTGCCTTCTTGTCCTTGCCCCTGGGTTGGTGTGCCCATTTAGTCCTGTACACATGGTTGAGCTACGTGTATTAATGTTTGTTTCATGGGCCTGTCTAATCTTTGGCTGAAAGGTGAACCTCAGAGTGACTTCAGTACTGAGTTAAAAGGGTGTCCAGGGGCCATACTCTCAGGGTGTTTCCAGCCTCTGTCAGACCAGTTAGTCTGGTCTTCTTTTGTGAGTTAGAATTTTGTTCTACATTTTTCTCCAGCTCTGTCCAGGACCCTGTATTTTGATGCCTGACAGAGCAGTCAGTGGTGGTAGCCGGGCACCATCTAGTTGTGCTAGACTCAGTCTGGTGGAGGCTGTGGTACTTGTGGTCCGTTAGTCCTTTGGACTAATCTTTCCCTTGCGTCTTTGGCTTTCTTCATTCTTCCTTGCTCCAGATGGGGTGGAACCAGTCGAGTATCTTAGATGGCCATTCAAGAGCTTCTAAGATCACAGACGCTACTCACCACAGTCTGATATAGAACATTTTCTTTATAAACTATGTTATGCCAATTGAGCTAGATGTCCCCCAAGACCATGGTCACCAGCTCTTAGCCCAGTCAGTCAGTCCCTCAGGGAGTTTGGATGTGTCTATGAAGCTTCTATGACTTTGCCTTGGTCAAGTTGTGCTGATTTCCCGAGTTCTGAGTGCTGTCTTACCCTTCACCAAACTTACCACTTATCTATTGTCTAGTTAGTGTTTTTCCCTCCCCACCTTTCCCTTCCCTCCCCTCATAACCATCAAAGACTGTTTCTGTGTGGAAACCTTTTCATGAGTTTTTATAATAGTGGTCTCATACCGTATTTGGCCTTTTGTGATTGACTTACTTCACTTACCATAATGCCCTCCAGATTCATCCATGTTGTGAGATGTTTCACAGATTCATCATTGTTCTTTATCATTGCATAGTATTCCGTTGTGTGTGTGTACCATACTTTATCCATTATCTATTGATAGGCACGTAGGTTGTTTCCATCTTTTTGCTATTGTGAATAATGCTGCAATGAACGTGGTTATGCATATGTCTGTTCATGTGACGGCTTCTATTTCTCTAGGATGTGTTCTAGGGGTGGAATTGCTGGATCATGTGGTATTTCTATTTCTAGCTTTCTAAGGAAGCACCATATTGTTTTCCAAAATGGTTGTACTAGTTTGCATTCTCACCAGCAGTATATGAGTTCCAGTCTCCCTGCAGCCTCTCCAACATTTATTATTTTCTGTTTTTTTGATTATGCCAGTAATGCCAGGGTGAGGTGGTATCTCATTTTGGTTTTGATTTGTATTTCTCTAATGGCTAATGATAGCAAGCATTTCCTCATGTGTCTGCTAGCCGCCTGAATGTCTTCTTTGGTGAAGTATCTGTTCATATCCTTTGCCCATTTAATTGGATTGTTTGTCTTTTTGTTGTAGTTGTTGGATTTTCCTACAGATTTTAGAGATTAGATCTTTGTCAGATATGTCATACTCAAAATTTTTTTCCCAGTCTGTTGGTTCTTTTTACTTTTTTGGTGAAGTCTTTTGATGAGCATAAGTGTTTAATTTTTAGAAGATCCCAGTTATCTAGCTTATCTTCTGGTGTTTGTATTGTTAGTTGTGGTTTGTATCCTCCTATTTATGCTGTGTATTAGGGCCTCTAGTGTTACCCTATTTTTTCTTCTATGATCTTTATAGTTTTGGGTTTTATATTTAGGCCTTTGATCCATTTTGAACTAGTTTTTGTGTATAGTGTAAGGTATAGGTCCTGTTTCATTATTTTACAGGTGAACATCCAGTTTCGACAGTATCATTTGTTAAAAAGACTGTCTTTTCCCCATTTAATGGACTTTGGGCCCTTGTCAAAGATCAAGTGACTGTAGGTGGATGGATTTACATCTGGGTTCTCGATTCTGTTCCATTGGTCAATGTGTCTGTCATTGTACCAGTATCAGGCTATTTTGACTACTGTAGCTGTATAGTAGGTTCTGAAGTCAGGTAGTGTGAGGCCTCCTATTTTATTCTTCAGTAGTGCTTTACTTATCTGGGGCCTCTTTCCTTTCCATATAAAGTTAATGATTTGTCTTTTCATCTCATTATAGAATGCTGTTGGTATTTGGATTGGGATTGCATTGTATTTGCAAATTGCTTTGAGTAAAATTGACATTTTCATAATGTTGAGTCTACCTATCCATGAGCGCAGTATTTTTTCCATTTAGTAGGTCTCTTTTGGTTTCTTGCAGTAGTGTTTTGTAGTTTTCTTTGTACAGGTCTTTTACGTCCCTGGTTAGATTTATTCCTAAGTTTTTTTTTTTTCTTTCTTTTTAAGGGTTATTATAAATGGTACTGCTTTTCTGATTTTCTTTTTGCAGTTCTCTTTACTGGTGTATAGGAATCCGACTGACTGATTTTGTATGTTTATCCTGCTACTCTGCTGAATCTATTAGTTCCAGTAGTTTTCTTGTGGAGATCTTTGGGTTCTCTGTGTATAGAATATCATCTGCAAATAGGGATAGTTTTACTTCTTCCTTACCAATTTGGATGCCCTTTATTTCTTATTCTTCTCTTATTGCTCTAGCTAGGCCTTCCAGCACTGTTGAAAAATTTTAAAATAATGGTTTATAACATCAACTAGGATTTACATCAATCAACATTCCAGCACAGTATTTCACCTATTAGTAAGATTTGTCACAAATTTCTGTGACAGTCTCAATTTAACAAAAATGAACTTAGAATTGTTAGCTGCCATCAAGCTTGGCCTTGACTCATGGCTACCTCATGTACATTGGAACAAAACACTGCGTGGTCCTGCTCTATCTCCGTGATCAGTTGCAGGTTGGACTGTTTTGATCCATACAATTTTCATTGCCTGATTTTTGGAAGTAGACCACCAGGCTTTTCTTCTAGTCTACCTTAATCTAGAAGCGCTGCTGAAACCTGTTCAGCATCATAGCAACACACAAGCCTCCACTGACGGATAAGTGGTAGCTGCATATGAGGTGCATTGGCCAAGAATCAAACCCAGGTCTTCCCCATGGTAGGCAAGAATTCTACTACTGAACCACAAATGTCCTCATAATTTATAATGAAAGGTTTAAAATATGTAAAACATTCAGCACATAGTTGGTGCTTAATTAAGGATAGCCACTATTTTTTCATTGTGGAAAATATATATGTAACATTTGCCATTTCAACTATTTTTTACATGTACAATTCAGTGACATTAATCACGTTAAGGATGGCAAGACTTCGTCTCATGTACTTTGGACATGTTATCAGGAGGGACCAGTCCCTGGAGGACATGGTGCTTGGTAGAGGGTCAGCGAAAAAGAGGAAGACCTTCAATGAGATGGAGTGACACAGTGGCTGCAACAATGGGCTCAACCATAGCAACAGTTGTCCTGATGGCGCAGGACCAGGCAGTGTTTTGTTCTGTTGTACACAGGGTCACTATGAGTTGGAACCAACTGATGGCACCTAACAATAACAACAATTATGTTAATCATGTTGTGCAACTACCACCACTATCTGTTTCCAATTTTTTCCCATCACCTTTAACAGCAGCTTAGTTTTCTTTAAGTAATGACTCCTTCTTTCTCCTTCTCTCCCACTCCTGGCAACTATTAATAAACTTTGGTCTCTACGTATAAATGGGATCATGCAATATTTGTCCTTTTGTGACTGACTCATTTCACTCAGCATAATGTTTTCGAGGTTCAACAAACATGTTGCAGCATGTTTCAGAACTTCATTTCTTTGTGGTTGTGTAATATTCTGTTGTATGTATGTACCACATTTGGTTTATCCATTCATCTGTGGATGGACATTTGTTTCCACTTTTGGGCTACTGTGAGTAGTGCTGCAATGAACATTGGTGTACAAAAAACTACACTGACATATTAAAAAAAGAAGAACAAAAAAAAAAAAAAAGAGGAAGCCCTATAGGTACTGATATGGGACAATCTCCAAGAAATATAGTTAAGTAAACAAAGAAGCAGAACTGTGTGTGTGGTATGTCCATCACTGGTTTTAGAACAGGGAGATAAATAAGATAGATAGATAGATAATATGAATAAAACATCTCTGAAAGGCAACACAAGAAAGTGGTAGTAGTAGTTACTCCTACCGGTATATGGGGAACTGGGCCGGGGACTGGGTGGTAGGGAGAGTTATTTTCATTGTATATTTTTGTACCCTTTGAATTTTATATCATATACATATATTTCCCACTAAAAAATTTCAAAATTTAAGATATAGGTCAAATAGTATCATTTCAGATTCTATAGAGGTAGCTCTTTATACCTGGTAGTTTATTTTACTTAAATGGAAATTTTAAGGCAGAAGAACAATTAAAAGCTTGTATTTTATGTATGAAATTTAGTGTCTTACAGTTAATCAAACACTTTTACATATATTCCCTTATTTAATCATAACAACCTTGTGAGAAGGCAGAATTATATTCACTTAAAAAAAAAAAAACCCATTGCTGTTAAGTCAACTCCAACTCATAGTAACCTTGTACGGCAGAGTAGAACTGCCTCATAGAGTTTCCAAGGAGCACCTGGTGGATTTGAACTGCCAACGTTTTGGTTAACAGCCACAGCACTTAACCACTACACCACCAGGGTTTCCACATATTCACTTTACAGACTACTAAACAGAGCCTCAGGGAGATTAAGTGACTTACCCTAAGTCACACAGCTAGTGCCAGAACTGAAACTCAATTTTTCTGCCTCAAACTGCATAATCTCTCCCTTTTTTCATTCTATCTGACAGAGTGCTCTCCTAAATGCTTTCCAACAACAAAATATGTGAACAATAGAAAATGCATTATATGTTAGTTTTCCTTTTGTGTGTGGAGAAAGAAAAGTTCTTCATTAATTATAAAATTCACTTTTAAAATTGAAAACAAAGAAGGTAATTTATTGCATTACACAGTACACTTTCAGAAGTACAAAAAGACAGACTTTATGATTTATACCTAGTATTGTTCCTAGCTCAAGTGTTAGGGAGACACTTCTGTTTTCCTCCAATGTTGTTTAGTGAAGGTTAAGGAAGTTAATTATTCCCAGTCCCTTAATAAAATAAGTATCTATGTGGCCAATATAAGAGAATTAAATACAGCACTTTTAAAAACAATTCCAAAAATCTTTGTCAAATTCAAAGTAATCATCAAATTCTTTTTACTTCCCATTGAAAGAAATGTTTGCAAATTGACTCTCAAGTGGTGGTCTACTTCAAGAGCTTCTAAAATTTCTTCTCATTGTATACTTGTTATTAATATACCACTGCTCTACAACTTTCAACATACTTTCACATACAGCATCTCATTTGATTTTTGAAACAACCCAGTAAGACAGGCAGGACAGAAATCTCTGCTGTTTAATAGATGAAGAAACTGACAGTTTGGGAGGTTGGTTTTTTCAAAGTCATATGTCCTTCTACCTTCTAGTTGAATGTTCTCTCCAACAAGCCATATGCTAAATTCTCAATTATCTGAGTCTGTACATTCAATTTTTAATTACATAAGTTCTTTTCCTTCCTGCTGTATGTCTTTTGATTATTTATTAATCCCTCTTTCAGAAAGGAAGACTTTGGAGCTAAATGACATTCATTCCTAATCAGTCCTGAATCTTCTCAGCTTTCTGAGATCAGATGGGAAGCAGAAATCTATTTTCTTATGCATGGGAACACAAATGAAATGAACTAGTTTAAATTACTGGATAAAATCTACATTTACCTATTACCCATTATCAGAATATTTGGAAAATATATAATTACTCTATATCCTAAAACAAAATATAAGTCCTATAAACCCAAAAGAGCTCTGGTGGCACAGTATTTAAGAGCTCAGCTGCTAACCAAAAGGTCAGCAGTTTGAATCCACCAGCCACTCCTTGGAAATCCTATGGGGCAATTCCACTCTGTCCTATAGGGTCGCTATGAGTTGGAATCAACTTGACGGCAATGGGTTGGTTTGCTTGTTTTTAATAAATCCAAAGCTCAAGATGACAACCTAGACAATACAAGTTAAAAATCAAACTGGCAATGCTCAAAATCCTGGCTCCACATCTCCTTAGCTGTCTGATCTCCTGGGCAAGTTTCTTTACCTCTTGCGGCTTCAGATTCTTCAGCTCTAAAATAGGTATAAAAAAATGCTTTCATGAGAGTTAAAATAGATAATGCACATAAAGTGTTTGGCGCAGTATCTGGTACTTGGTTAAGTACTTGATTAACTTGGGCACCAATACATTTAACATTTAGTAAACTAGATTTGCCTATGCATTTCCCTGTTCAATCCATTTCTATACTTTATATAAGAAACATTAATGATCACACTTTGGAATATTTAGCATAAAATACTTAACATAATCTTCTTTGGAAGTTAACCAGATTATCATCACTTTTATGGATTTAGAAAGAGAGTTGCAAAAAGTTACTACAATCAATTAAGGGTGAGGGTGAAATTGAGAGCTTTGTTTTTTAACAGACATGGACTTCAATACGTACATAAAATTTGCTTGAAATGACATGAAGTTTTAATGTGGCCAAATGGTGATTTCTATCTTGATAATGGACTGATGCAACCCAAAAAGGGTCAGTGTTGCAGTGGTATTACAAGCCCATTGAAAGAGATGGATGAGGTAACCACTATAATAAGAATGGAGTCAACTCTGAGTCACTGGTATAAACTCTGAGGAGCACTAAAGGCCAAACGAAAATTCTTGAGAATTGACTCCCAAGCCCATCATCTTAGTGAACTTTGTATAAAATGTTTCAGTGCAATACGGACACAGTATTGCAAGTACCCATGAGTATCAAGGGTACATTTAGCTGCCCAAAATAGTGGGAAAAATACTGGGGTCATCAATTCCCTACTATGATAATGTCCCAAGGATTTTTTGTAAGAATCTCGAAAATTTTGTATCACAGCTTTGGCCTATCCACAGTAGGTCATTCAAAAACGTTTGTCGAATGAATGAATGAACGAATGAAAAAGTTAAATGCATTGGCTATGGATTTAAGCAGACCTGGATATCAATCTGATTTAACTTTAATCCGTTATTATCTTTCTGTTTCAAATTTCTCATCTGCAAAATGGGAAATGCCTGCCAAGTACTGAATTGTAAAGACCAAACAACACAGAAATAGCGTATAGAACAATGCTTGGAATATGTTGTTGTTGTGTGCTGTGGAGTCCATTCCGATTCATAGCGACCCTACAGGACAGAGCAGAACTGCCCCATAGGGTTTCCAAGGCTCTAAATCTTTATGGGAGCAGACTGCCACATCTTTCTCCTGCCGATCACCTGGTGGATTCAATTGCCAACCTTTTATTAGCTGCCGAGTGCTTTAACCACTGCACCACTAGAGCTCCTGCTTAGAATATTGTAAGCCTTTAAGTAAATAGTAATCGTCATTATTTTTTGCTGAGGGATGTTATACAAGAGTAAGGCAATATCAAGACCTGTTAGTCGAATGTTTTTAGCACAATCAGACCTTCTCCAAGAAAAGTGGAGGTAGAAAGGCATCAAGAACAAGGGATGAAGAAGACCTTGTAAATGATAACCGGAAACACAAAGGGAAACGATGGGCAGGGGGGAAGGGGTCGCAAGCTAGAAAAAAAAGACACATCCAGGGTGGCTTTAATAAGCTCTTCTGAAGAGAGTTGCCACAGTGGGGCCTCACGGCACGGAGGCAACTACTTTGGCCAGGTCTGTCCTGTGACCTTCCGTGGGGCAGAGCAATTTGGAGAGGCCTGGTATAGCCAAAGATACTGGGCAGGGGTAAAGGGAAGACATAACTTGCTGAGAGGAGCCATGATTCGCGGCCAGACAGAGCCCAGACCAGGCCACAGTGATCAACACTCTGGACCCGGCAGTTGCTATAAAGGACAGAGGAAGTGGACTATTCGGAGGTGAACGCAGCATCTACCCTGAGACCCGCCAGTCTGGGACGAGATTGATACGGAGGAGAGAAGGAACCTTTTACGGCTTTTAGATGAGACGGAGGAGTGGAGGGAGGGCAACGGAGAAGCGAAGGCCTCAAAGCCCACCACCCCGGGACATCACGCACACCGGACTCTCGCCTACACCCTGCGGCCCAGCGTGAAGGCGGGACCTCAGTGGCGGAAATGGCGCTAGGATGAGAGGTCGAGCTAGGGACAGGCAGCTGGTGAACCAATGGTTCCCGCGCAGGGGGCGGATATTGCCTCCCATTGGTGGTTAGTGGAGAGACAAGCGGCCAATGATACTGCCCAGGAGACGTAGCAGTGACGTTAATTGAGGAGGAGGCCGCTTCGAATCGGCGGTGGCCAGCTTAGTAGCCTGGGCCAATCAGCGGCCTCCAACGAGCAGCACCTTCGCCAATCGGCGGCCTCCACGACAGGGCTGGGGGGAGGGTATATAAGTGGAGTCGGCTACGGCGCCGTCGACGCTGACCGAGACATCAGTGGCTGGGCTGACTTGGGTGTTTTGTGAGTGCCGGGGGTAAGCGCTGCGGCCTTCTTTCCCAGCCCTACCTTTCACTTCGGCCGCTGCTCCTCCTAACCCCAGGCTCCGGTCCCTTGTAGGTCGGTAATCTTTGTGCGCTTCTGGACTGCGCCCTGTGACTGAATTGCCAGTGACGTCCTGCCTGCCTGCTGACCGACTGGCCGACTGCGCCGGCAAAATGAAACTCTCCCTAGTGGCTGCGGTGCTGCTGCTCCTAGGCGCGGCCCATGCCGAGGAGGAGGACAAGAAGGAGGATGTGGGCACGGTGGTCGGCATTGATCTGGGGACCACTTACTCCTGGTAAGTTGGACCTGTGGAAGGGGAGAATGGGGCGTGGCCTTCTAGGGCGGCGTGAGGAGTGCGGTGCTGATTTTGTTCGTCTTTCTCCAGCGTCGGGGTGTTCAAGAACGGCCGCGTGGAGATCATCGCCAACGATCAGGGTAACCGCATCACTCCGTCTTATGTGGCTTTCACCCCTGAAGGGGAGCGTCTGATCGGCGATGCTGCCAAGAACCAGCTCACTTCCAACCCTGAGAACACGGTCTTCGACGCCAAGCGGCTCATTGGCCGCACTTGGAGCGACCCGTCTGTGCAGCAGGACATCAAGTTCTTGCCTTTCAAGGTCCAGCTGGGTTTTTCTTATTCAGACAGAGGATGGGTGGTGGTGGTAGTTAAGAAGTAACAAAAACAGTGATAGGATAGCAAAAAAAGATATAAAAAAGATCTATACAACTTTCGAAGGACTTTCCTCAACAGTGTTCTTTAGTCCTTAAAGTTTTAGTTAGTATGTTATAAAACAGGGTAGCAGGGAAACAAAAAGAAGGCACAACTATGTCCAGAAAGTTGAAGAGACTCATTCAAACTGAAGAAGCTTGTCTTTATGGCACCTAGATTCCCTAGTAATACTGGTCAATATTCAGCTCCAAAATAAACTATGGGGAGGAGGAAATGAGTCTCAGACATTCCTCTTTTTAGAGTTCAGAATGTCTTTGCCTCTGTGTCTGAAAATTGTTGTTCTTTAAAACAGGTGGTTGAAAAGAAAACTAAACCGTACATTCAAGTTGACGTTGGAGGTGGGCAAACAAAGACATTTGCTCCTGAAGAAATTTCTGCCATGGTTCTCACTAAAATGAAGGAAACTGCTGAGGCTTATTTGGGAAAAAAGGTAAATATTTCTAAAACAATGTTAGGATCCCTCTCTCCCTGGCCTTGGTTGACTGTTATGTATAGATGCCTTCATGATTTTACTATTTTCTGAATGACATCAAGTTTGAGTGCTTTACTGTGTACCAGATATTTTTCATGTATAATCACTTAGTGCTTTCAATTACATGTTTTGAAATATTTTCTAAGATGGGTACGATATATATCATTTCTTACCCAGTTTAGAAATAAACTAGCTGAGATGCTAAACTGATGGTTTCATTGTAATTTAAATAAGGGTTAAACCATCACGTAACAAGATATACTTAACTTTTTGGCATCCTCTTAGGTTACCCATGCAGTTGTTACTGTACCAGCCTATTTCAATGATGCCCAGCGCCAAGCAACCAAAGATGCTGGAACTATTGCTGGACTGAATGTTATGAGGATCATTAATGAGCCGTAAGTGTTAAACTCATGCGTATGGCATATTTACCAAATGGAAGAAATGTGAACTCGACTAAGCATTTTTTTTCTTTCATCTACCTAACAGTACAGCAGCTGCTATTGCTTATGGCCTGGATAAGAGGGAGGGTGAGAAGAACATCCTCGTGTTTGACCTGGGTGGTGGAACCTTCGATGTGTCTCTTCTCACCATTGACAATGGTGTCTTTGAAGTCGTGGCCACTAATGGAGATACTCACCTGGGTGGAGAAGACTTTGATCAGCGTGTCATGGAACATTTTATCAAGCTCTATAAAAAGAAGACTGGCAAAGATGTTAGGAAAGACAACAGAGCTGTGCAGAAACTCAGGCGTGAGGTAGAAAAGGCCAAACGGGCCCTGTCTTCTCAACATCAGGCAAGGATTGAAATTGAGTCCTTTTATGAAGGAGAAGACTTCTCTGAAACCCTGACTCGGGCCAAATTTGAAGAGCTAAACATGGTATGTTCTTGTTTTTTGGTTTGCTAATGAGGGTTAATTATACTCTGAATTTAGGATAGTGCTTCTGGGTGTCACAGGGATCACAATAACCATATCTCTTTTTCTAGGACCTGTTCCGTTCTACCATGAAGCCTGTCCAGAAAGTGTTGGAGGATTCTGACTTGAAGAAGTCTGATATTGATGAAATTGTTCTTGTTGGTGGCTCTACTCGAATCCCAAAGATTCAGCAACTGGTTAAAGAGTTCTTCAATGGCAAAGAGCCATCCCGTGGCATAAACCCAGATGAAGCTGTAGCATATGGTGCTGCTGTCCAGGCTGGAGTACTCTCTGGTGATCAAGATACAGGTAGGTCAATGTCATAATGCTTGGGTAGTAATAGAATGTGAGCAACTTGTCCAAGGTTATGTAGCTAGTAAAAACCTGTGGCAGTCTTGGGAGGCCTTAGCTACTAAGTGTATTGCACTGCCTCTGACACATAACTGAATGGCAGAGAGATGGTGAACTTTTACACCGTTCATGGGGAGGTTGCTTAGTAGTGCTTGTTTGACTCTTGAATTAGAGCTTATCTTGATTAACTTATTTTTGCAGGTGATCTGGTGCTGCTTGATGTATGTCCCCTTACACTTGGTATTGAAACTGTGGGAGGCGTCATGACCAAACTGATTCCAAGAAACACTGTGGTGCCCACCAAGAAGTCTCAAATCTTTTCTACAGCTTCTGATAATCAACCAACTGTTACAATCAAGGTCTATGAAGGTAATTACCTGCGTTTGTTCATTTGTTAATACCATGGTATACTTTAGAAAATGTGATTTCTTTAATATACTGTACTGAAATGGTTAGGGAAATACTTGCTAATTTTAGGTGAGGGTCCTTATTTTGACTAGTGTGGGGTTTTGTTGTCAGCACTAAAATCTTTCCCATTAAAAGTAACTTCTGAGCTGGCTCAGAATATAAGAATGACAATGCTATGAAGTAGGTAAAATTCAGTTAAGTCCCAGTTGCTGCTGCTTGTAGACTATTAAGACCGAGCCACTTCTAGCTTGATATAGACTGTCGGGATTCAGATCTGCTAATGTTTGTTAATAACAAGTTTTTGTAACTTCTAGGTGAACGACCCCTGACAAAAGACAATCATCTTCTGGGTACATTTGATCTAACTGGAATCCCACCTGCTCCCCGTGGGGTCCCACAGATTGAAGTCACCTTTGAGATAGATGTAAATGGCATTCTTCGAGTGACAGCTGAAGACAAGGGTACAGGCAACAAAAATAAGATCACAATTACCAATGACCAAAATCGTCTGACACCTGAAGAAATTGAAAGGATGGTTAATGATGCTGAGAAGTTTGCTGAGGAAGACAAAAAGCTCAAGGAGCGAATTGATACTAGAAATGAATTGGAAAGTTATGCCTATTCTCTAAAGAATCAGATTGGAGATAAAGAAAAGCTAGGGGGTAAACTTTCCTCTGAAGATAAGGAAACCATGGAAAAAGCTGTAGAGGAAAAGATTGAATGGCTGGAAAGTCACCAAGATGCTGACATTGAAGATTTCAAAGCTAAAAAGAAGGAACTAGAAGAAATTGTTCAGCCAATTATCAGCAAACTCTATGGAAGTGCAGGCCCCCCCCCAACTGGTGAAGATGAAACAGCAGACAAAGATGAGTTGTAGACACTGTTCTGCTAGTGCTGTAATATTGTAAATACTGGACTCAGGAACTTTTGTTAGGAGAAAATTGAGAGAACTTAAGTCTCGAATGTAATTGGAATCTTCACCTCTGAGTGGAGTTGAAAATGCTATAGCCTAAATGGCTGTTTACTGCTTTTCATTAGCAGTTGCTCTCATGTCTTGGGGTTGGGGGAGAGACGGAATTGGCAATCTTAAAACACGGGGTAAAAACAATGGGTTTGGGAGTGTGCTCACCTTGGAAATGTTCTATTTAACAATTGGGTCATGTGCATCTGGTGTAGGAACCTTTTTCTACCATAAGTGACACCAATAAATGTTTGTTATTTACACTGGTCTAATTTTTGTGATAAGCTTCTAATTAGATCAATTATTTATTTTAGGAAGATAACCAAAACGTAAGGTTATATTCTTTTTTGGAGGAGGGGTGCATGTTCTGGGACGTTTGAAGATGGCATAAGGAAACATTTCTATTCAGTACTTCCAAAGAATTTGACTATCCTTGGGGACGGGAGGTTCATCCACATCCTTTAGGCAAGGAACATTTCACAGTGTCCAAAAGTAGTTTCCTTAAACATTTGAAATTTTTACTTCTCTTTTTAAAACTGCATTTCTAGTGGCCTTTTATAATGATTTATAGCTGCTTAGATTCTTTTGTCTTAAGAATTGATGGAGTGATGTGACTGCTGATGTTAACTTTACACGTTACGTACCGTCGAGTCGCTTTCAATTCAGCAACGCTGTGTACAACAGAATGAAACACTGCTGGGTCCTGTGCCGTCCTCAAAATTGTTGCTGTGTTTGAGCCCATTGTTGGCAGCCCGCTGTGTTAATCCATCTCGTTGAGGGTCTTCCTCTTTTTTGCTGTCCCTTTACCAAGCATGATGTCTTTCCAGGGACTGGTGACAGGTCCCTCCTGATAACATGCCCAAAGTACATGAGATGAAGTCTTGCCATCCTCACTTCTAAGGAGCATTCTGGCTGTACTTCTCCCAAAACACATTTGTTCATTCTGGCAGTCCATGGTATATTCAATATTCTTCATCAACACCCTAACTCAAAGGCGTCAATTCATTGTCCAACTTCTACATACATGAAGCGATTGAAAATACCGTGGCTTGGGTCAGGTGCACCTTAGTCCTCAAAGTGACATCTTTGCTTTTTTAATACTAAAGAGGTCTTTTGCAGGGGATTTGCCCAATGCACAGTACCTACTGGGATTTAATTCGTAATTTTAGGATGTTGAATATTTTCAGTCCGAGCTATGTCAGTCTTTATCCCTGAAACTTCATTGGTGGTACTGGGGTGGACCCAGGACGATAACTATGAAACTACACTAAACCTCACTACAATTTTGGATTAAAGGCAGTGATTTATATAAGAACAGATTTAAGATTACTTGGAGTGGCTTCCTAGGGAAAGGGTGGTATAGGAGAGTCGTTATGATCAGTGAAGGTCAGGCTATCAGATGCTAACATGAAATCCAGTATTGCCTGAGGATAGATACTATTTCATAGATGGGTTAATTTGATAAAGATGGTAGAACTGGGACCAAACACCAAGCTTGTCTTAATCTAAGGCCTGGACCTCTTATTGCCACAAAAGCATTTGGGCATCTGGAGCTTAAAACATTAGGTCTTCAGGCCAAGCTTAATACAAACTAAAATTGACCTGAGTGGCTTGTGCTCTGGGGTGGTGGGGTTGGTTAGGAAATACAAACGCCAGTCTTCTGCCCTCCAACCACTCTCATTACCTTGTACCAAGACTGCACCTCTTCCTGAGGAGCAGATACTTAATATTAAAAAGATGGACTTCAACCTGCCAATGTCCATTCCCTGATTTCTCCAGCTTATGTTGTGTCTAGCAATTGTGATTATGCAAATTTTTGGTAATTAGTATTCATAACAACTAATCACACCTCGGTTGTATTGCTGATAAAACCCTTAAGATAAAGATGTTTTTTCCACTGGGTTATCCATTTCTACACCTATCGAAGTAGAGAAGAGTAAGATGGATAGATAGTCCAGAAAATATTTTGGAGGTATAAAACAGCTAAAGTGTCATTTAACTTTTCTGAAAGTAATTGATACTTAAAATAAAA
Source organism: Dugong dugon (assembly GCA_030035585.1). Lineage (NCBI taxonomy): Eukaryota > Metazoa > Chordata > Mammalia > Sirenia > Dugongidae > Dugong > Dugong dugon. The sequence goes on along the minus strand of CM057471.1, from coordinate 69,834,982 downwards.
CATAAGTTTTATTAGTCAACTACAGTCACAATACAATCATCATAGATCTCTCCTTCTGTATTCATGCCACCAAACACAAAACAGAGCAGTATGTCAGCCTGACTTTCCTGTGAGTCATCACCTTGGATCACTCCTTTGTCAGCAAAATCCTCTTTCTGAACTTCACAGTTTAGAGGGACAGAATTTGAATCTTTCTTCTCATAAGACGTCACTGGCCATGGAATGATACACATGGAATGATCCAATCGTCCAGGGGGTAGAAAAGTATCAAATTTAAGCAAGGTCCAATGCTGCTTTTCTATATTGGGGAAGAAGAAAACAAAGGCTTCGTGTTAACAACTTTCTAGAAATGCTCAGTAATTTATTATACCAGCTGAGCCTTAACAGAAATGGGACCAAAGGAAAAAAGACTAATGATGGCAGTATTAAACTGCTTTGATGATGTCATTACCTACAAATTGGGTTATCCTTTGGATTTAGATGCTGAGGGGCCAATTTCAAAAACCAAAGCACTTAAACTACTTCTAATCTGAGTGGTTACATTTGTTAAAGATCCAGGATGATACTTGCTCACCTGTGTGATATTGGTACATTGTGTCCAGTGCTCCTGTAGGAGCCAGTCCTCCAAAGATATACACATGTTTCCCCACAGCCACAGCTGAATGGGCAGCACAGCCTCTGGGAGCAGCCCCAGTGGGACTTAGCTTCTGCCACTTCATGTCACCTGCCAAGAGAAAGTAAGTGTTTTGGCACAACATGGGCTAAAATGTGGTTTCAAACTTATCTGTCGGACTCCTGCAGCTTGCAAACCAATCACTGAAGGTCATTCACTAAGAGCTCTTAGAGGTAACGCAGCAAGGTTTAGTGTGCGTAAGAATTACTTGGGGGAGTTTGAAATTCTAATTTAGTAATCCACAGAGGGAGGGGCTAAGTAATCTATAGTTCTAACAAGCACCCCAGGTGATTCTGATGTAGGTGGAGCACACTGAAAAATGTGATATAATCTTTGGTGACCATCACCATGAACTGTTTTGAAACCCATAAGTAAGGTTCTGTGTATGTGTGCATGTGTGTGTGTGTGTGCATGTGCACATGCTTGTTTTAAATACTAAAGGTTCCTTAGAAAGCAACTTTGTGGAGTGCTGGCTGTACAACATTAAATACCTAACTTCACTTAATTCTCATAAAAGCCCTATGAAATTGCTATTACTTCACGCCTGCCTGCTTTCTTCTTACAGATGAGGAAACAGGATTAGAGAGGGAGAGACTTGTTGTGGGATACCACAGCTAGTAAGTGGCAGAGCTAGACTTGTACCTACGTCTGACTCCAAAGCCTATATTCTCTACACTGTAAACGTGCTGCTTCAGCGACTACTCCCAAACTATTTTTGCAAGGAATGAGGCAGGGTATCACCGCATTTAGGTTTACAGAACTACTTGGGTGGGCAAGAAAAATAACTAGGAAGTAGTTCCTTAGCACAAGAGAAAAGAACTTTACTTTCTAAAAATAAACATTATAACCCTATTTGTTGGTATATGTTTTTCTGTATATATTTTCACTAAAAAAAAAAAAAAAAAAAGCAAAACATATATATGTAAAACAAAAACATTTGACTGCCTGCAAGGAACACTTCAATGAAGATACTTTCCATCTGTACAGACAAGGTAGGGGCCCAGCATCCCAGAGATGGAAGAGAGGATCACCCAGTCCAGCCAAAATTCTAGTCAATGTAGGAATCCCAGCCAGCATCACCTGGCCTAAGATGTCACCAAGCCAGAGAACCCACTGCTTGGCAAGGTAGCACAGCAGTTCCCCATGCTTTCTGACCACCGTTCCAATTTCTGAAGTCTGGAGCACTGCAGAACGTGTTCATTTGTTTGTTCATCTGTCCACTCATCCAATAGATATGCACTTATCTACTATCTGCCAGACACTGTGCTAAGTGCTGGAAATACACTGGGAAACAAACAAACAAACAAAAAAAGACAAAGTCCTGTCTTAATGGAGCTCAGTCTGAAGGACTGACCAAGAATGAGTCCAGGCCCCATAGCGCACATCAGCACTTCAGTGACAATTCTCATGTCATCCCTAACCCTCTTCTTCACCAGTATTTTCAACCACGTTTGGCATGCAATTCTAGTCACCAATCTCAAAACACACTCTAGTAGTTATCCATGTTTCTCACAGCTCATGCCTGAAAGAAATGCACTTGGAGAATAAAAAGCATAATGGATATTAATGAAAGAGCAAGTTGTTGGATAATCAAAGATAATGGTTGGACACATAGTCCTCAGGAAATGTCTGCATTTACTGCTGTTATTATTTATTATTATTCAGGCTACACTTGACTTGACAGAATCCAGTGAAGAATCTACACGCTTGTCAAGTTACCCACATCTACAAGTGTGGCTATATTCTATCAGAGCACATTCTATTTAATTTTAAGCTGACAAGCCCCTACTTTACTTACTTATATCAATGCAATGGAGATCATCATAGAATTTGTCCCCTGCTAAGCCTCCATGGATGAAGAGCTTTGTTCCTGCTGCCACCATCACATGACCATGCCGGGGTGATGGGGATTTTCCAAGTGTCTCTGGCTGTGACCAGGTCAGAGTGTCTGGAAAAGTAAATTCATTGGCATTAGATGGCAAAGCCATGAAACAAGAACATGAGAAATACACCCAAGCTTCTTTACCACTTCCCAGCAGAGATGCTCCAAACAGGAAAGGGACCTTAAGGTCATTCACTCCTACTCACCAACCCAATCTAGGCTTCCCTCCATAGACTCTATAGCCTGGAAAGCCACTGCTTGGACACTTCTAGGGCTGGAGAGCTTATTTATTAACAGGCCTGCCCCTTCTGGGCATTAGGAAGCCATTCCTTGCTTTGAATTAAAAAAGACCTCCCGTCAGCTTCAACCTAGAACTGCCCCAAAGTTAAAAAGAATGAGTTGGCTTCCTCCATAACAAGCGTTTAGTCTTCCTTTTTAAAAAGATAATATCTTTAACTGCTTTGTTGAAAGAATGAGGGAAGAAAATAGGTTACTATTAAAGTTAACAAGAGTGCCATTGGTGTGGGAGTATTAAATAATGGTTAGAACAAGGGTTTTGGAGTTTGAAACCTGGTTCTCTGACTGTGTGCCCTTGGGCTAGTTTTTCCATAAACAGTATTTTCTACAGCTATAAAATGGGGATACAACAATACCTGAAAATACCTACCTCTAAGGACTGAGGTGTAGATTAAATGAGATAATGTATATAAAGCACATGAACAAAGGTATTCAATATATGAGTTATTAATATTTATATTATTCTAACAGTGCATTCTACCATAGGCAGCTCTTCATATCTTCAAAATTGTACATATACAGAATTCTGGAAAATCAATGAATCAAGTCAACATGCCAGAAAATCTTGAAGGAGTGCTGCTAAAACTATTTGAGACAAAGACCTGCTAAACAACAATTTATCTTTGAATTACCATTTATGACATGCCTGCAGGTTGTTCAAGGAGGCCTCCTCCTCCGTGTGCCAAGGAATATAGTTTAAAACAATCTGAAAAGGTTTATTCACAAATACGTTTATCATAATGTTGTTGGTAATAGAGAAGAACTGGAAATAGTATAAGTGTTCAACAACAGGTTGAGTTATTGATACAGCCACGATGGAATAGTATGCATTTATTAAAAATGTTAGTTTAGACTTTGTGATCATATGTGGAAATGCTAAAGTGAAAAATGTAAGATATACATATTATGCATGAAATTATCTCTGCTATGTTAAAAAAAAGACTGGAAATGCACTGAGATGTTAATAATAAGTCCTGGTGGCACAGTGATTAGGCCTTTGGCTTCTAACCAAAAGGTATACAGCTCAAATCCACCAGCTGCTCTGTGGAAACCCTATGGGGGAAGTTCTACTCTGTCCTGTAGGGTCACTATGAGTTGCAATCGACTCAATGGCAATGGGTTTGGTTTTGTTTGTAATATATACGTCTCTCTGTATATACATATGTATACACACACACCACAACATATATATACACACAAACATACACAGTTATTTACTTCTTCCTTTTAGTTTTATATATTCAAAACCACTATTTAAACTTTTAAAAACTGCTTTAAAAGAATCACAAAGTCCATTTCTTTCTAGAAAGAGAAGAATTAGACTGTGAAGTGTCTTAATTCTTCCAATTTTACTTTGCAAGTATGAAATTTTGCTTATTTCATTTCCTTAAGGCAAGTTGCATTTTACTGAAAAACAAATGAAAAGCATTTTTGTCAGATGTTTTTTGTAAAACATTATTTATAAATGCCCACTAGTAAGAGAAGGACCCCTGGTGGTGCACTGGTTAAGATTTCGGCTACCTTCCCGGATGGGGCAGGAGAAAGGTGGTGTGCAGAACTCAAATTCTAGTAAGAAGACCAGACTTAATGGTCCGACTGAGACTGGAGGAACCCCGGAAAGCATGGTCCCTGGATTCTCTATCAGCCCAGAACTAAAACAATTTCCAAGGCCAAATCCTCAGACAGGGAGTGGACTGGACTGTGGGACATAAAGTGATACTCATGATGGCTGTGCCTCTTAGCTCAAGTAGATACAAGAGACTAAACGGGCAACTTCTGTCCGGAGGTCAGATGGGAAGGCAAAGAGGGTTAGGAGCTGGTTGAATGGACATGGGGAATCAGGGGTGGAAAGGAGGAATGTGCGGTCACAGTATGGGGAGAGCGATTAGAGTCACGTAACAATGTATGCGTAAATTTTTGTATGGAAAAAAATAAAAAGAGTTCGGCTGCTAAACTAAAGATACAAGGGAAAGATTAGTCCAAAGGACTAATGAACCACAACTACTATGGCCTCCACCAGACTGAGTCCAGTACAACTAGATGGTGGTACTCGGCTACCACCACTGACTGCTCTGACAAGGATCACAAAAGAAGGTCCCAGACAGAGCTGGAGAAAAATGTAGAACAAAATTCTAACTCAAAAAAAAAAAAAAAAAGACCAGACTTACTAACCTGACAGAGACTGGAGAACCCTCTAGAATATGGCACCCGGACATCCTTTCAGCCCAGTAACGAAGTCACTCTGGAGGTTCACCTTTTAGCCAAAGATTAGACACACCCATAGGACAAAAATGAGACTAAAGAGGCACACCAGCCCAGGGACTAGAAGTTAGAAGGGGACAGGAAATTTGGTAATAGGGAACCCAAGGTCAAGAAGGGAGAGTACTGACATGTCATTGGGTTGTTAACCAATGCCTTAAAATAATATATGTACTGTTTAACGAGAAGCCAGTTTGTTCTGTAAACCTTCACTTAAAGTTCAATAAAATAACAATAACGTCCATACTTGCGTCAAACACGTGCAGCTTCACATCCTGCACAGGCTGGGCACCTCTCTCTCCACCTCCAAAGACATACAGCTGGTTTCCAATGGCTGCTGATGACGTGTGGAATGTTCTTGGGGATGGTGAGGGGCTGGTCACCTCTGGAGTGGTCCAGGTCCCGGTTTCTGGTCCAGAAAGAAGACACATGCCTCAAACATCTAGGCTCGGGGGCCTATGACCTCGCCTCTGGGGCGGGGTAGGGTCACTTTCCAAACCCCAATCCCCAAGTGGGTCAGCATAGTTCTAGGCAGGGACCTCATGCCCATCAAAGACAAGGAGGGATGCGGGCAATCCTTAGAATTCGTCTAGATGTACCAAAATCTCCAAGATTGAAAAGCCACAGGTACAATTAAGAATGTGGTCACTCTGCCTTCAGAGGCCTTCAAACATCCTTTCTAAACCCCTTTCCACTTTGCTGGCTACCCTGCCCCAGGCCCATTCAGAAGAGTCCAACATCTTTTAAAAAAAATTCATTCCCACTAGAAGCCAGAGAACAAATGTCCCAGGATATGTGATCATTAATACAAAAGTAGGCAATGTTATTGCAGTTTTAGTAGTAGTAATAATAGTCCTAGTAATAATAGTTGCTACTAAGCAATAAGTGCCCAATAAATATTAGTTTCCTCATTTTACAGATAAGGAAATTGAAACAAAGATAGATTACGTCCCTTCTATAAGGTGTTATGGATAGTAAATAGCTGAGATGGGTTTCAAATCCTGTTTTGATAACAGCAAGATCTATGATTTTCCACTCATCTGACCTGAGAATAAAATTTCACCAGCTGGGTAGGCATATAGAAGATTATTTCTTCTAAAAATGAAACATGAATTGTTGCGATAACATATACTTGTTATGTATATTTTCACCACAATTGAAAACAAAAAAAGAATGAAGAATTTTATAGAAACAGATGCATTAATTGAGTACCCTCCTTGTAATGAATCATGCCCTGAGAATTCTTCCATCCTCACTATCCTCACTCACCCCCGGGAGTTGAGGGGAAAGTATTTCCATTTTGCAGATGAGGGAACTAAAGCTCATAAAAATTAAATCCTTTCCTCTGGGTCTCAATGCTGTGAGTAGCAGAGCAGAGGTTTGAACTCTGATCTCTTCAACTCCCATACTCACTATACCACATCACACCAGGAATTGCTTCTTGCCTAGGAAATTCTTTGCCTTATATGTAGGTCTTCACTGGATGTACGAAGTGTCACGTGAAGCGTTTATAATATGTGTGGAACTCAAACACCTACCTGGAGATGAAACAAGTTGCAGTCTATATATCCAAAACACAATATAATTGTCTCTCTAGCTACAGATCTTGGAGAGCTTTTGGATCTTAGGAGGAGTTAGAATGTGCACAACCACCAGGGTCAGAAGATCATGGGTTTGTGTTGCTGCCAAGTCAAACACCAGCACAAATAATCACAAAGGTCCTAAGCCATTTGAAGTAGTAGATTTGCTCAGTGTAACGTGTTGTTTGATTTCTTGCCTGCTGCTGCCATGGGGGGAGCACTGGTTGTGCGGTGGTTTAGCGCTATGGCTGCTAACCAAAAGCAACTAACGATTTCACTTACATTTTTCATATTTCTTAGGTACGTTGTCAAATTATACTTTTTAGGAGAGAAAAAGAATCTAGTGGAAAATCAATTCCTTTGACAGAAGTTTCCAAATTCTCATTGTCTGTATTTTATTCAAATGGATGCCATCATTGAAAATCAAAAGGGCAGGGTCCCAGAGCTGAATTTCCATGTGCTGAACCATAAACATATCAGCCACAACAGCTAATGATTATTGGGCATTAACTATGTGCCAGACAGGCAATAAACAAATAAATCAAATAAATAGATAAGATACTTTTAAATGCTATGAAGAAATTTAAACACTTGACACACAGGAAAATTCAGTTCCATCTCCTCCTGAAGGACCAATTGTCATGCAAATACATTGTTGCAATGAGTTCTGACACCAACTATGTGAAGTTAGGCCAAACTTCACAGGTTATGGGCATAGTCCACAAGACCGTTCTCACTTCAGACAATAGTTGTAAGCTCATGGGTCCCCAAGCCACCTTCACTTCTGACCAGCTGGCTACAAACTGGGGAGTTCTCACTAGCTCCCTCAGGTTTAAAAATTCGATAGAACATCTCACAGAACTCAAAAAAGCATTATACTTACATTTACAGGTTTTTTGTAGCAAAAGGATACAAATCAGAACCAGCCATAGGGTTAGACCCATAGGGTGAAGTCTGGGCGGGTCCAAAATGGGAAGTTTCCATTGTCCTCTCACAGTGGACTTAGGATGTGTCACACTCCCAACACCTCGATGTGTGACAATACACAATACTGCCAACCAGAGAAACTCCCCTAGGCTTTCATCTCCAAAGTCTTTATTGGGGTCTCATTATGTGGGCTTAACTGATTAAATCATCAGTCACATAACTAAACTTGATCTCCAGCCCTCTCCCTTCCCCCTGAGGTCGGCTGATGTCAAAACTCCAACTCTCTAATCATATGGTTGGTCTTTCTAAAGTTGCCAGCCAAATTCTTTATCCCAAAGGTTTAAAGGTTACCGCCCAGGAATCGAGGACAAAGACCAGCCAAATTCTTTACTACACAATTGTTGATAGAGGGAACTGGTCAAGAGTTGACTGACACGTGAAAAATGTCCAGGTTATCAGTAATTAACAAAATGCATATTTAAACAACTAGATAAAAAGAATTTTTTTTGGCCTATCAAATTTGCAAAGTGTTTAAAAATGATAAATCCAATGCTAGTCAGGGTAGAGTGAAACAAGCATTATCAAATACAGCTAGAGAGGGGATAAACCAGAAAAATCTCTCTGGAGAGCTATTTGGTAGCATGTATCGAAAGCCTTAAAAAGGTTTATAATATTTTACCTAGTCTTTTTAATTCATAGCATGAATATAAATTTAAATACAGTCAATTACTTCTGAACAATCATGTTCACTGCTTTGTTATTCACAATGGTAAATATTTGAAAACCTAGGTGTCCATCTACAGGGGAATTATGGTATCATTATAAAATAGAGTATTACATAGCCATAAAAAATGATGTTTTCAAAGTATTGTTAATAGAAAATAACTTCTGCAGTAATTATGAAATTGAAGGGAAAAGGGTACAACAGTGCATATATAGTATGCTGTCAGGCTTGTTAAAATGCAGAGAAAAGATAGGAAGTACAAAGAAATGCTGTCAATAGCCTTAGCATAGTAGAATTGTGGATGACTTTTGTATACTTATTTAAACTTTACAAATATTTTACAACGAATATAAATTATATTTAAAGAGAAGACAAAAACAAACTTTTTAAAATGACAAAAAAGTCCCCCTCCCATATGTGGTTCAGCAACATCCTCTCAGTATTAACTATTGGTCCCTAAATTGCTTCCTTTATGGTAACATTGCCTATAAGACAAGCCAAGAACCTTGCACTTTCTTAGCTTAATAAAAAACATACCAGGAGAATCTGGGTCAGGGTTTCTCAACCTTGGCACTTACTGACATTTTAGATTAAATAATTTGGGGCTGATTTGTGCATTATAGGACTTTTAGTAGCAACCCTGGCCTACACCCACTAGATGCCAGTAGTATCCCTCCAGATGTGACAACTCAAGTCTCCAGATATTGCCAAATGTCCCCTGGGAGGCAAAATCGTCTCCGTTTGAAAACCATTGATCTAGATGTCTTGGGTTCTACCCTGGCTCAGTCACTGACTCTTTGATGACTTTAGGTAAATTACTTCCCCTTGCTGGACCTGAGTTTCCTACTTGGCATAGCTGTTCTCTGAAGTCCCTTCCAGCTTTGGCATTTAAGGAGTTGATGACTGTATGTGTTACTCAAGTGGGGGGTAAATCTGTTATTTTCAGTTTCTGCTAGAAGTTAAAATTCCTATTTTCTGTGAGGTCAGCAAAGTTAATAATTAGTACAATCCAAATGGGTTTCAGTACACGAATCTGAATTGGACTCACTTATTTAGGTAAATAAAATAACTTTGGATACTTACCAGGATTCAGCACTTGTAGACAATTTCGATTTCCTGATTGGTAGGCACCTCCAAACACCCAGATGCTGTCAGGTGTGCAGGAGGGAATGAAGCTGGCATGCTCGTACCGGGGCAACAGGCCCTCCCAGGTGGCTAAATTCCACTGGTGTGTACCTAGAAAACATTTTACCCAGTTCCTTGATTGGAGCTGCCTCCTGCTTATAGTGATTGACAGGCTTGGGGAGGGTGGTGAGGAGAGGGTCAAAAGCATAAATGAACAACCATCAAATCACTTAAAGGCAATGTGGTCAACCTCCAAAAAGTTCCACTCAGAGGGCTATCTGCCTAGCCCATCAACCCTTTTCTATGAAAATTGTCCCACTCTCTAATCACAGGGGCAGATCCCAGAAGACATGTTCGTACTACAACACCCTTGACTTTCTAGCCTTAGCTGATTGGGTCAGAGGTGGCCACTTGACCCAAGCTAGGCCAATCAGGTCCTTCCTCTCAAGAATCTGAAATTCAAACAGATTTCTGGATTTGTATGGTTGTCTTACACCATGTGCAGAGAAGCAGAGAAAGCCAAAGTAAGGAATAGAGAAGAATGAAACAGATCTGAGTAAAGAAGCAAGATCTCCCCAGAGAGAGAGAGGGAGGAGACAGATGGTTTTTGACAGCTTTCCAATACCTGCTTCCACTCTCTCCTGAGGCTGGGCTGTACTTCTTACCCTTGGATTCTGTGGAACACTCTTGTATCTGTATAAATAAATCCCCGTTTTGTTGATTTAATTTGGTTTATGTTACCTGAAACTAAATGATCTCTGGCTAAAACAAGTTCATAGAATAATAATACCAAATCCATTCATTATTTTAGTTAGCAAGGTACTTACACAGGACTTTCACAGCCATTATCTTTTAGATCATTATAACTGCCAAGTGAAGCAGGTTATTATCCCCATTTTACAGGACACTGAGGCACAGATGATTTGGATGGTTTGGCCAGGGTCACACAGCTAGTAATAGGTGGCAATAAAGATGTAACTGAACTACACGGCAAGTTCCTGAAGACTGGGGCAACTGTGGCAAATTGAAGAATGACAACCCCGTTGATAGGTGGCAGCTGCTACTCAGCTCCAAATCATTGTTGCCATATGTCAGATCTTCCAAGATCCTCAAGAGAAGCCAAACCATTTCAATATTTATACTGAAGCCTTCTGCACATTAAGTTGGCAAACAAATTAGATTAAAATACTAACAACGTTATATGGGTGGATCTAACAAAGCATGTATGTGGGTGACCAGTTTTCAACTTCTGCTCTGTTGTGTAGTACATAGTAATCACTCATTCATTTGTTCATTCATTCATTCATCAAAATATTTACAAAGCACCTACTCTGTGCCTGGAAGTAGCTAGGGATACAATAATATGGAAAATAACTACAATTTCCCATTTTCAAGAAGTTTATACTCTTGTGGGGCAGACAGACAAGAAAAAAATCACATGCAATAAAGGTTATGAAGGGGGATAAGGATGGCAAAGTGCAGGGTACGGTTGAAATACAGTCATTTGCTGCATAACATCTGTTTGGGCAACATCCGACTGCATATATGTCTGTGGTCCCAAATAACTTCGCTAAGTATATACGTGTACACAGCTAAGTATATATGCTGTCTGGACCCAGGAAGAAAGGGGCAGAGGGAGGAGGAAGGGAAAAGCGGGCGGCAGGAGAAGGCCGGAAGTCCTATACAGATGTGGGGACAAGTTCATTGGAGGTCAGTGAACCTTGACAAGTCAAGCTGAGTGGCTGGGCGAAGTGGCTGAGTGGCAGCCGTGCTCAGCAGAACCTCAGCTGCCTGCTCATGGTACACAGTAAGCAGCTGCTCTTCTGAATCAGGTTAGTGCAACCAGGCTCCAGCAGGATGTGGGGTTCTGGAAGGTGGGCACACTGGGGAACAGACCAAGAGGCAGGGGCTGTGGGAGAGCTTAGGAAGGGGCATGGAGTGGGGGATCCAGGGCCAGAGAAGAAGGGTCAGAGAGGTGGGCTGGAGAAGCCACTGAATTGGAGGGACTGGAGAGGGACAGAGGCTGAGGAAGCGTACATAGTTTGCTAAGTAATATGGTGTTCGCATAACATCCAAATCACTAAACATCCTATTTCACAGAACATATTGTGGACCTTAAGAAATGCATGACTGTATAGGGCAGGGGCGCCTAAACTACTCCAGGAGTATCAGGGAAAACTTCTCCATGAAAGTGACATTTAATCTGGGATATGAAAGTTGAATAGTATACAGAGCTTTCCAGGCAGAGGGAATAGTATGCAAAGGCTTGGAGGCCAGAGAGCTCAAAGTGGGTTCAAGGAACTGAAGGATACTCAGTGCAGCAAATATGTAAGAGTTGGGAGGGGCCAAGAAATGGTGTTGCAGAAGGTTTCAAACAAGGGAGTGACATAGTCTGATTTGTATTTTAGACAATACTCTCTGGATAAATATGGAAATTTGACTGTACTGGGGGTAAACTTGGATTCAGGGAGACCAGTGAGAAAGCTATTACAGCCTAGTTGAGAGATAATGGTGGCTTGGTTTATGGCAATAGTAGTGGAAGCGGAGAGACATGGAGGAAGATAATAGATATTTAGGACTCGGTGATTAACTGCATGTGTGGATGAGGGAGTGGGGGAAGTCATCGATGTCTCCCAGAGAAATATTTGATGAATGAATGGCTAGATGGCCAGGGCTCCATACACAAGCTCTTTCCCTCAAATCAAGGAGGTATTAGTTGGGTGGATGTACTCCAGGATGTCAGCTGAGACCTTAGGGACCTGTCAGTGATATTCATTTTGTTTTAGAGGAAAACCCTGCTCTCTGGCCACAGGGTGCAAGCTCCATCACTCCCACCACTCCTGGTCTTACCCAGATCCATGGTGTGCACATCTGAGAAGCTCCTGTTTGGATTTGCTCCCCCAACAATGAAGACTTTCCCTCTCTTGGCGTCACCAACTGGGGGTAAATATGAGCAGCTATGACCAACCCGAGCACAAGGGCTGTCTCCAGGGGGGGTCAAGGTGTACCTGCCAAAGGGAGGATACGTTCAGGAGGCCTGAGCATAGACCAAATGCAACAGTATGGTCCTTCTATTCCTCATGAAATTCGCCAGAATGAAGGATCTTATTCACACGTGACACTTACCCATTTGCACAGAATCTTTGGCTTTTTAAGTTTGTTGCTACTCTCATCTCACAGTAATCACTGGGGCTAGTTTTGGCTAGTAATTGTCCCCATTTTCTAGACAGGGAAACTAAGACCCAGAAATGTTCAATGGCATGTTCAGGGACAGGATAGTGGTTATAAGCATGGTTTGTGAATTCAAATACACCTAGTTCAAGTCCCAGCTCAGGTACTTTCTAGATGTGTAATCTTTTGACAGTTACTTCTAACCTTTCTGAACCTTAGCTTCCTCATTTCCAAAGTGAGGACAGCAACAATTCTAACCTCAACAGTGGTTGTAAAGACTAAGACTGGTAATAGTGCATGGAAGGATTCAGTGTATGGTGACTGGAGCTTTATGTGCAGTCATATAGGAACCTACAGCCCCAAGGCCCTTGTCAATAGCCAGAGATGCTTTCCCCGTCAAGAAATACTCTCTTGTATTTATTGATTTTAAAAGCCCTTCCAGATTACTCACAAAGCTCAATAAGATAGAAAGGCAAAGCTAAGACTTTGAAGAAATACAGCATCTATTTATTCTTCTCTCTGAAGTTATTCTGAATGCTGACCGAGAGAGCTTCCTGATGGGAAAAGAAAATTCCCTAGCCATTTTTCAAGCGCTGTCTTATTCTGGAGCCCGGGTGGTGCAGTGGTTAACGGCTATGGCTGCTAGCCGTAGCTAGCAGTTCGAATCCACCAGCCACTCCTTGGAAACCCTATGGGGCAGTTCTATTCTGTCCTACAGGGTTGCTATGAGTCAGAATCAACTTGACAGCAAGGGGTTTGGTTTTGTCTTATTTGATGTCTCTGGCATTTAGTACTCCTGACCCCTCCCTCCTTCCTGTACCTTTCTCCTTACCTAGCTTCCCCACACCCCTCTCTTTTGGTTCTCTATGTACCTTTCTAGCTGCTCTTTCTGTTTCCTTCTCTGACTCCTTTCCTGTCAGCCTCCTCCTAACTCTCAGTGTCCTTGGGATTCTCTTCTCTTTTCTTCAGTATATGTTTGCTTACCTGATCAATTTTACCTATATTGACGGCTTCAATTACCACTCATCTATATATTCATCAGTGATTTCCAAATCTCTGTTTCCTGTCCAGCTCTCTTTTCTGATATCTAAATTCACATATCCCACTACCACCTGAATGAATAACTGTTAACATTGTACCAGGCATGCTGCTAACTACACTTAGTCTGTATAAAACCTCTTTGAGGATAGTACTAGTATCATCATTGAATTTTACAACTGACGAATTCGGGCCTAGAAAGGTTAAATAACTTAATCAAGAGAACAGAGCCATCTAGATACATGGTGAACAAGACGAAAAAGTCCCTGCCTTCATGGCCCTTGCTGATTCATTGGGAAGAGAGACACTAAACAGATAATTTCACAAATTACCTATTTCATTTCACTTGCGCGATAAAGGAGGACAGGCTGTGTATAGTATGAGAACACATTACACAGGGAACTTACCCTATAAGGAGAGGTGAAGTGGTGGTGGTGGGGTGGTCAGAGAAGGCTTCCTGAAGAAGCACCATCTGAACTGAGATCTGAAGTATGAATAGAAAGTAGCTATGCAAAGAGAGGGATAAAAGATGGAGGCAAGGGAGGCTTCAGGTAGAGAGAACAGCATGTACGGTTCCTAAGCGGGATGGTGAAAGGCATGCAAAACGAAGAGAAAGAGAACAAAGGAATGAGTAAGAAAATTTGAGGTTGGAAAGACAGGCAGGAATAGATTATGCAGGGCCCAGTGGGTCATTTTAAGGAGTCTGGTTTTATCCTAAGATCATGGGGGAGGCATGAAGGGGTTTTACGGTGGGGCAGGTCATGGTCATGGAACAGGCTGCATAAGCTCAATTACCACCATTGCTGAATAATTGCTTCACATCATTACTAGCCCCCACTTTTCCTCATGATATTTTCTTTTTTGTTATTCTTTCTCCCTCCTCCTATTCCAGTAAGATTAACTAAAGTTTCTCCTTGGAGGGTGGCAGAACAAATTGATAACCCTCAAGGACTAGGATTAACTCATCTGTGATGCAACAATCGTGACTAACGGTGCCAGATAACCTTCAAGGATTACCAGTAAGAAGTGAGATCATCTGAGATGTGAGAAACATGACCACCAGAAGAGAAACTATAATCCTGTCCACATAAAAACTTTCAGCCAGTCTCCAGTCGGGGAGACAGGTTTTTTGGAGAAGCTCATTCCCCTCTGTCTCCTGTATATCGATGTACGATAAAACCCTCTTGCTGCTCACCTCACCCCTCTCAGTATTGGCTTTTGCAGCAGGTGGCTCAAATCAACGATTTGTGGTAACAGTCAGATTTATGTTGGGTACAGAGCAAGAATGGATGCAGGGAAATCAGAATGGAGGCTCTCCTCCAAGGTCCTGTGGAAACATTGCCTCCTGTCTACAGCCTTCCCTGAGCTCTGCTTCAGCACTGATCACAACACATCACCATCATCTGCTTAGCCTGCCTCCCCCACTACAGAGATTATTCCCCTCTGCACCTCTAGCACCTACACAACAGCTGCCCTCATCAGGCCATTGTTAGTTGTTGAGGGTTGGCTAAGCAAGCAGCTGAGAAACAGTGAAGCCCGTTTAATCCAAATCCAATTCCCTGAAAATCTTAAAAATTAGTCATATCTTGGCAGGAGTCACAGCGTTGGAGCTGAGGATGCCAGATGGTCAGTGCTTTCCTCTTTCTAGTAAATGGATTTTAATAAAATCAACATCTGCTCTGTGATAATTACTGCCCCACTATCTTTCCTCTGAAGACCTTCTCAGACAGTTTGAGTCTAATTACCAGAAACTACAAGATAGTTTCATCTCTACCCTTTTTTGCTGATGATAAAGTATGTTAGTAAACTTCTTATAAATGAGACAAAAACTCATGTTTTTCTGTGTCTGATTCCTTTCCTTACAGACCATGTTGCTTTCCTCGGCTTGTCTCCAGGCTCCAAGACAGGCAGCAGCTTCATGGTGTCCTATGCCTAAAAAAGAAAAGCACTTTTTAGACATTAACTTTTATCTTCTTCCTAAAACAAAGAACAAACCAGTCACTCTCCTTCTTAAAACCTTTCTTGTTGAATGTATCAGTTTCATTTGCATTAGCATCACCAACTTTTTGATATAATCTTATATTTGGGAGGCAAAGTTCTTCTCTTAACACAACTACAGTAAATAAGTTTTTTTTTTTTTTTTTTTGGCTGAAGTCTTCTGTGTATCTGTGATTCTCAAGGGGGAATAGCACATATTAAAATAAATTTTCAGAGATCACAAGATGTTTATGTTTATCAAAAGATAAAACATTTTAAAAGGCTGAAAAATACTGAATTCTAGGATAAATCCTGGCCTCAGCATGAAATTGAAGGCCTTCTGGTCTCAACCTTCTTTCCAGGAAAACACCTCCATAATCTCTTCCTATATTAAGCTTTTTGCTGTTCCTCTAACATGGCATGCCCTTCATAACTTGCAGTCTGTGCTGCTTCCCCTATCTGCAATGTCCCATCCATCCTTCACAACTCCTAGTCAACCTCCAAAGCCTAGTTCAAATATCCCCTCCTCAATGAAGCCTCACCTGATTTCTTGCTTTCCCTTTCCACTCCGAAGTTACTTCCTTCTCCTTCTGGGCTCTGAAGTAATCTATTAAGCAATCATCATTTCAGGGATCACTCTGAATGCAATTACTTATTTTTCACTAGCCTAAATTCCAAGAGCGTCGGGCCCGTCAGATTCATCAAGGTGTCTCCAGAACCTACCAAAGGGCCAGGCATAGTGTAGAAGTGAGTGAATGATGAATGAATGAATAAAGAAAACGGATTAACGGATTGAGGAATGGATAAATCCGACCTTCGGCCTAGGCCACTGACCGCCATCCCCAAAGCCCAGAGGGCTTCGCGTGGGCGGAGATCTCCCCCAGCCAACACTTTCTAGACCCATCACTGAAGCGCTTGGCGGGAGGAAGACAGGGTCGGTAGAGAACAGGCTGGCTCCTTTCCGTCAATGTGGCCAGGCGGGAACATAGAAGCTCCTTCCCAGGCCCTTCCACCGGATCGGGCCCATTCCCCCAAAGGATCCGGCCACCACCGCCCGGGATCGCGCCAGACCCTCGGCCGGGAGGACCCCACCACCGGACTGCCTTACCTGCGGCAGCTTGGGCTTGTCCCGGGACCTGGCTCCGCCCTCTAACGAGAGCGGAGTTGGGCCCTCGCCCCTCCTCACCAGGGCCGGAAGAGGTCCCGGGCCAATTGCTCCCCTATTCCCTCCCCTCCGCTCCGCCCCGCCCCCAGACCAAAGGCGCGGCCTTGGAAGGAGGCAGAGAAGGGGCGCTACCTGCCCGGGGTGGCTGCTAGGCTGTACATTTCTGGAGAACCAAACAAGCCTAGCTGTCCCTAGGGTCCTGCTCACTCCCCAGCAGAGTAAATAAGCCGGAGCTACTTGGAAACGACTTACAAGCGGAATGCCTTAGTGCTTGGGCGTCTCTTCGAGTGACCCAAATTATTTCACTAGCTGGACTATCCTAGAGGGGCTAACAGTTCCATTTTCAGTTATAGTGGTTGTTAGAACTGGTGTCTGAAGGGGAGAATTAAGGGTGCTTTCCTAGGTGTGAAATTGCCCTGCGCATTTCGTAGGGCCAGTTTACACTTCAGGCGCCTTGAGCAGCTAACTCATTCCATAATTACCGTTGTGAAGGCCTGATCAGTGCCAGCCGTTGTACTGAACAAGACAAACACGGTCCCTGGCCTCCTGAAGGTTACAATCCAACTAGACAATATTAAACAAACAAATACACAAAACCCCCAAATAACTAGATACAATTGTAAAAAGTATAAGGAATACAAAGTTCATTAATGAGACTATCTTGGGGAAGTTACTTTTCTCTATGTCTAAGCATCCTCCATCTGTAAAATGGGGAGAATAAGTTTTATCTCATTGTGTGTGGTGAGGCATACATGAGATAACGTATATAAAGTGCTCAGTGCCCAGTGGCTGGTTCAGAGTTGGCCCTTTGTAAAGGTAAGAATATCGCTGGCTATGGAGTTTTTGTTGTTGTTATGTGCTGTCAAGTTGGTTCCAACTCATAGTGACCCCATAGGACAGGGTAGAACTATCTCACAGAGTTTCCAAGGAGTGGCTGGTGGATTCAAACTGCCGACCTTTTGGTTAGCAGCCAAGCTCTTAACCACTGCGCCAGCAGGGCTCCAGCTGTGGAGTTAGATGTGTTCATCTGTGTTATGTCTAGCTAGTTCATAACCATAGGTCCCCTGTGGCTTTCCTGAAAATAGAGGGGAGGCTCACCTATGTCTGTGTTTCGGAAAAGCCCACAATCACCACTTGTGAGCTAAGGCCAATAGTTGTGTCCTAGAAGTAGAGGAAAAAGCCAACAGCTAAAGATGGAAACCACGGGAGCTCCTGGAGTACAAAGCTGAAGTGAAGTACCATCATGAGAAGCAGTCAGGCATAAACCTCCGAAACCAAACCCACTGCTGTTGAGTCAATTCCAACTCATAGCAACCCTAAGGACAGAGTAGAACTGCCCCATAAGGTTTCCAAGGCTGTAAATGTTTACGGAAGCGGAATGCCACATCTTTCTCCCATGGAGCGGCTGGTGGGTTCAAACCACTGACCTTTTGATTAGCAGCCCAGCACTTAACCGCCATATTTTCAGACACACTGGGGCTCAAACCCAGGCTCCAGCACCAGCCATCTAACTCTATGACTTTTGGCAAGTTCATTACCCTCTCTGAGCCCTAGTTTTCTCATCTGTAGAATGGGGATAGTAATACCTACCTTGCAGAGACAGCTGTTGCAAGGATTTGATAATACAGGTGAAAGGCCAATCTGGTAAATCTTCGCTACTTGAAACCATAACCAAAATTTATTGACAAAATGGAATTTGAGTTCTGCAGGTCTCCTCACTGCTCAAATATCCTATTTCAAATGCCAGAAATTTTTGTGAGTTCCCATGTTAATGGAAAAATCCTCTTTAACTATCTGCCCAAGAGTTTAGGAGTAGTCAGTCATTCTGATCTCTTTCAGGAAAGAAAACCAAGGCCAGACTGGCTCTGCCTAATATATCCACGTGCAACTGGATGGAGATTTTTGCTCAGAGCTGCAGAATGCTCTGATGCCCCTGGTGTTTTTTGGCTACTTCAAAGTGCTATGCTGGAGTCACACATAAACAAGAAAAACTGGAAGAGGTTTGTGGGGAAAATAGCAACTAATTTTCATTGTGGGACCTATGCTTTTAGCCTAGAAATCACATTCGATAAAGTGATGGAAACTGAGGCCCAGAGAAGGGAAAATGACTTACCCTTGTAAGTAGCAGAACCGGGAGCCCGTATTTACAGCTTCAGGCAAGGAACACTAAGAATACATTCCAGTCAGCAAGCTCTGCACAATGTCTCCATGCCATGTTACTGGATGTGACTATCACTTCTTGCAAGGACTTACCCAACAGTCCTAGAGATGCTTTTTTCTTTCCTTTCTGTTGTGGATGTCAGGAATAAGGTTTGCTCAGTGAAGTGGATCTGCAGGAGGAGGGAGCGTCTTGCTTCCAATTAGGTAATGTGAGGACTGTCATCTATCTTCACTAGAAGGGCATACTACCAGCTTTCGTTACTTATCGGTTCACAGACCCATCAACAAAGGAAGACAATGATGGTGGTGACACTTTCCTTTTAAGCATTTACAGTCTATGAAGAACGTTCACATCCATCTCTCTACTTGTCAAGAGGTTTAGAGATGAAAAATGAATTGCTAGCTCTTTAAAGAGGACTGTAATAAAAAGAAAGTCAAACAACAATAGCAACAAAAATTTCCCTGTTTGGAAATTTTTCCCCAGGAAACTCTGAGTATATTAGCTCTTTACTTTTTAATCCCTAAAGTCTTAAATGTTACCTCATCAGAAAAACCTTCCTTCCCACCTAATACTCAGACCTAACACTCAAATTGCACTTACTCTGTGCTAAACACTGTTTGAAGCACATATTAACTCCACTAAACCTCAGTACAAGTCTCTTCATAAGAGGTAGGTACTATTATCATCTCCATGTTGAATCTGAGAAAATTAAAGTGCAAAGAGGATAAATACGTTGCCCAAAATCACACAGCTAGTAAGTGGCAGAGTCAGGATTTGAACTCAGGCCATCTGGTGTTAGAGCCCATACACTTTATCTCTACCATACTGCCAACCTAAAGTAGGTCTCTTCTACTCCATTTTTCTTACTCACAGTATTCCTCTTTTCTCTTTTTAGCACTAATCATAATTTGCAATGAAATATTTGCTCATTTATTTATTACTTGTCTCCCCTCACAAACTCTAAACTCCATGAGGGCAGGGATCATAGTTGCCTTATTCACATCACAGGCATTATATAACTGTTTGCTGAATGAATGAAGAAATGAATGTTTATAGGCAGCATTCATTCTGCAATGACATTTCTTTTTAAAATTAATTTTAGTTTGAAACAATTTCAAACTTACAGAACAGTCGTAAGAATAATACAAAGAACTTCACCCAGAGACCTCATTAAAGTTTAGCCTATTGTTCCAAAAATATACTTTAGAACAAGAGGAGAACAGTCCAGGGTTACTTAAACAAGAAATATTTACTAAGTAGCTTCTACTACTGGATTATGTAAATAGTCTAACTGGTTTCTCAGCTGCAACCATTGCCCTCTACATTCTCATACAGCAGCCAGAGCGAGCCTTTTAAAAAACAAGTTAGATCATGTTACTCCTCTGCTCAAAACCCTACAATAGTTTCCATTTCATTAAGAGTAAAATCAATGTTCTCCTTTCCTCCATCTCTCTGATCTCCTCTCTTACTCTTCTCACCTTGCTCCAAACACACACTTGCTCCAAAGACTCTAGATATGCTCCAGTTTTAGGGCTTCTGCACTAGCTCTTCCCTATGATTTCCCCGAAGTATCTGCATGGCTAACTCCCCACCTCTTTGCTGGTTCTTAAAAATACATCACTCCACCTCCCTTGCCCTGTTTTTTTTTTTTTTTTCCACCATAGTAGTTATCATTTTGAAACATGCTATAGTTATTTATTATGTGTATTGTTTATGTTCTTCCTCTGCTAGAATGTTGAAGATAGGGATCTTTGTCTACTTTGTTCACTGAATATCCCAAACACCTACAACCCTACTGTTCTTAGCACTAGAGATTAAAAAAAAAAAAATTATATATATGTATGCATACATAGTCATGCGTATATATATATATATATATATATATATACAGTCATACACCATATAATGTCCGTTCAGGCAATGTCCAACCACATATACATCTGTGGTCCCATAAGGATAAAATACAGTTCAGAAATCCTGATCGAAGAACAGGACATGGTAGCAAACGCAACAGCTTCCCATACACAACACGTGTATCTCATGTCTCCTCTGTACAAAGCTATTTTGCTCTGCCAGGTGTATAATGGTACAGTACATATATAACATACGTCTTCATAGTCATAATAAATGTCTGTGTTACTGGCTTATGTATGTACTGCACTGTACTTTCTATCATTATTTTAATGTGAACTTTCCCTACTTACAAATAAAAACTTTACCATATAACAGTGTATGCTTCAACTCATAGTCAGCGGCATCCAATCTCATGTATCACGCATCTCTGGAGTGTTATAGTATTATATCTCTGTTTAATTTTCTTCCAAAACTATTACTGTGATTAATTCAAAAAAACACAAAATAATAAATGCTGGAGAGGTTGTGGAGAGACTGGAACACTTAGACACTGTTGGTGGGAATGTAAAATGGTACAACTACTTTGGAAATCAATCTGGCGCTTCCTTAAAAAATTAGAAATAGAAGTACCGTACGATCCAGCTATCCCCTTCCTTGGAATATAACCTAGAAAAATAAGAGCTGTCACATAAATAGGTATATGCACACCCATGTTCACTTCAGCACTGTTCACAATAGCAAAAAGATGGAAACAACCTAAGTGCCCATCAACGTACGAATGGATAAACAAATCATGGTATATCTACACAATGGAATACTAAGCAACGATAAAGAACAACGATGAATCTGTGAAACGTAACATGGAGGAATTTGGAGGGCATTATGCTGAGTGAATTTAGTCAGTCACAGAAGGACAAATATTGTATAAGACCACTATTATAAGAACTCAAGGAAAGGTTTAAACACAGAAGAAAACATTCTTTGATGGTTACAAGGGTGGGGAGGGAGGGTGAGGGTTATTTACTAACTAGATAGTAGATAAGAATTATCTCAGGTGAAGGGAAGGACAGCACACACTACAGGGGAAGTCAGCACAACTGGACTAAACCAAAGCTAAGAAGTTTCCTGAATACAATCAAACACTTTGATGGACAGAGTAGCAGGGGTAGGGGTCTGGGGACCAGGCTTTCGGGGACATCTAGGTCAACTGGCATAACAAAGGTTATTAAGAAAATGTTCTGCATCCTACTTTGGTGAGTGGCATCTGGAGTCTTAAAAGCTTGCAAGCAGCCATCCTTAGATGTATCAATTGGTCTCAACCACCTGGAGTAAAGGAGAATGAAGAACACCAAAGACACAAGGAAAGTAGTAGCCGAAGAGACAGAAAGGGCCACATAAACCAGAGACTTCATCAGCCTGAGACCAGAAGAACTAGATGGTGCCCGGCTACCACCAGTGACTGCCTTGACAGGGAACACAACAGAGAGTCCCAGATGGAGCAGGAGAAAGGTGGGGTGCAGAACTCAAATTCTAGTAAGAAGACCAGACTGAGACTGGAGGAACCCCAGAAAGCATGGCCCCTGGATTCTCCATCAGCCCAGAACTAAAACAATTTCCGAGGCCAACTCTTCAGACAGGGATTGGACTGGACTGTGGGACATAAGGTGATACTCGTGAGGAGTGTGCCTCTTAGCTCAAGTAGATACAAGAGACTAAAAGGGCAGCTTCTGTGCGAAGGTGAGATGGGAAGGCAGAGAGGTTTAGAAGCTGGTTGAATGGACATGGGGAATCAAGGGTGGAAAGGAGGAATGTGCTGTCACAGTATGGGAAGAGCAATAAGGGTCACATAACAATGTATGTATAAATTTTTGTATGGAAAAAAATAAAGATGGGCAAAAAAAAATTACTGCAAAGTGCATCATGGCTCCCAAATACAGCAAAATCAGTGCTAGTAATAGCAGCAGTAAGAGGCGAAGGAGAAGTATCGATTTGGAAGTGAAATAAAAGGTTACTTAGCAACACAAAGGTGGAAAATCAGTGAATGCTACTGCTGATGATTTAGCCATGTTGCACTCGACAATCGTGAGGATCCTCAAAAACAGAAAAAATTCTCCAAGGTGTTAAAGGATCAGCTCCACTGAAAGCTACAAGGCTAGAGAAAATGCAAGAAGAACCTATATCAGATATAGAGAAACTGCTAATGACATGGGTTGAGGACCAAACACAAAAGCGAACTCCTCAGCACGTTGACAGTCACTACTAAGGTACAAAGCTTGTTCCAGATGCTTAAAGAAAAGGCAGTACCAGACTATGATATTGAGTTTAGTGCTAGCTCTAGGTGGTTCATGCGCTTCAAACAATGTTTTTCGCTGCATAATGTGACAGTGAATGGTAAGTCTGCAAGTGCTGATGCAAAGGCAGTAGAAGAATTTGTTGAAACCTTAGATAAACTAATTGTAGAGGGAGGTTATTTACCCCAGCAAAATTTAAATATGGACAAAACCTCCTTATTCTGGAAGCGAAGGCCTGAACGGACCTTCATCCTTAAGGAGGCGAAGTCAATGACAGGCTTTAAGGCTTTTAAAGACAGAATGACAGTGTTGTTAAGAGGCAATATCGTATGTAACATGGTGTTTCCACAATGTCTAAATCACATAAGGTCCTATTTCACAGAACGTAGAGGACATTAAACGATGAATGATTCTCTCTCTATATATGTCCCTGCCCTCGTGGGAGTCACACTGAAGTATATTTAAGCCAGCAGACTTATTTTCCAATCTCGGTTCCACCGTATATTCCCCGTGCCATTTTGGGCAGATTCCTTAACCTCTCCTGTTTCCTATCACTCATTATGAGGACTAATGGAATAACAGCATCTGTAAAACATTTAGCATAAGAAATATTTGAATATTTGTTTTCCATCCTTCCAGGAAGGAAGATTGGGAGCCTGACATCTCTGCCACAGGTTTAGGCAAGATTTTCACAAGGCCTCAGAGAGGTGCACACAGGTTACCATGGTCAAGCTTACCCAGTTTTTAACTGGAGATGTTCTGGTAAGACAGAGAGGAGAGTGCTTAGAAGGGTCGGAATGAGAAACCAGGAAATGGCTAAGGAAGCTTACTTCGCTGTTTTTCACCGGAAAATCCTTGCCGGGTCCCCAGAGGTGAAAGTCTGGAGGGAAGGGCAAGGAAACAGGCGTAGATGCTCACAAATGGAAACTACAAATCCCAGCATTCCCCGCGGCAGACAACTACGGGTCCCGGCAGCTTTCGCTCGCCTGGCCGCGGGGACTCCAGGAGCCTGCAGCCTGGGTTTAGCCAGAGAGGGCGTTGAGTCTTGCGGAGGCAGCGAGGGGAATCGAGTCAAGCTTTAACGTCGCTGCGCAGACGCCTCTCTCACGGCCGGACGTGACGTAGAAGAGTTCCGGCTTCGGCCTCTGCCGCTGCCGCCGCTGTTACAGCCGTCGCTGCCGCCGCAGCCGTATCCTTTGCGGCTTGTTATTTCTAAAATGGCGCCCCTAGACCTGGACAAGTATGTAGAGATAGCGCGACTGTGCAAGTACCTTCCGGAGAACGACCTGAAGGTGAGCCCGGCCATGGCAGGAGCCCAGCTTGCGGGGCTTGCCCTTCCGGCAGTGGGTCTCTCACTGGCCCGCCCTTTCTCCGCGGTACCACTGCCGGGTGTCCCGTCCCGTCGCGACGGATGGCCCGGTGCGGTACGAAGCTGCTCGGTCGGACCTGGCGTCACGCGCAAATTCCCGGACCCCGGCTCCCTTGAATGCCGTCCTGGTTCCCTCAGCGGGAGTCCCGAGGGAAGTCGCGGCCCCTGCCCCAGAGTCATCCCTTCTGGCACTAGGGCTGCCCCAGGACTCCGAGCCCTAACAGCTTTGATTAGAAGACTTCTCCCCCCCCGACCTCCACCCCCGGGTCTCCCGGAGTCCGAACCGAGCCCCTGCGGGCAGTGTTCTCGGGGAGGGTCATCTCGATTAGAGGTGACAGGAGCGCGGGGTGGCTGGCGTTTGACAGGAGATAACGCCGGCGTCTCGGAACGCAGCCCCGGTGTGTTTAGGTTTCTGAAGAATGGGAAGGCAGTTGTCCAGAGCGGTTTGGTAGTGATATGAGAGAACGTGCAGTTGTCCCCCTTTCCAGTTGCGGTTTAGGAATGTTGGTTTTGTTGTACTAATTCAAATGTGAATTACGTTTATGAGTACGTTATTGAGCTAATTTAGGGGTTATCTTTACTTGAGGTAGTAGGACCTCAATAAATACAAATACTTTTCTGTCCTTTAAGTCGTTCTCCCACAATCTTTTCTTAACTCAAGATTTCATTTTCTTTGTTTAGTAAAGTAGGTGAGTTGTTCCTTGTGACTGCCCAGTCCTAATAAGGGTAAAGGAATGAATGTCAAAGTAAAGGAATATAAATCTTTGTTATACTGCTTTTTTGAAGAGTGTTTCTATGTGCTTGCTAAAACCAATGCTTAGGTGTTTAGAAGTTATTTACCTGCTAGTGCCAATACCTGTTTTATTTGTTCAGTAAACTTTCATTTCATATGTGGTTAGTGGATAGATTGTTGATCGTTTGAATTCTTTTTATTCTTTAAGCTATGGGTTTAAAGCAATTTACCTTTGTCTTTGAATTCTTTATCATAACGAAGAGGTTATTGCCTTTTTCTTCTGTTACCTCCCTTGGTACAGGAAATTGATATTTAACATAACATCAATAAAAAGTATGCAAAATGTTGAAGGTCACTTGCGCTGTTGGAAATGTAACTGAATTGTACTTCCCAAAACCAAACCCATTGCCGTCTGAGTTGATTACTGACTCATAGCAACCCTAGAGGACAGAACAGAACTGCCCCATTGGGTTTCAGGGAGCGGCTGGTGGATTCGAACTGCTGACGTTTTGGTTAGCAGTCAAGCTCTTAACCACTGTGCTACCAGGGCATGTTAATTATATATGCCGCATGATAGAGTAGTTATTCTTGTGCATTTTTTCCCTTTTTTAATAGGACCATTTAATTTAACTGAGAACAAAGCAAGTATTAGTAGTAATGTAGCTTTCATGCTCATCAGAGTTCTTCAGATATTAGTTTTGCGGCTTCTTTCTGCTGTATGCTTTTTCAGGAAACAAGAATATAACCAACATTGAGACCGAATTTATGGGAAACTCACCATACCTCTTTTGATAGCATTGTTAATCCCATAGGTGAAGTTGATTATTGCATATCAGTGAACTGATGTGAAATTTTGTTTTCTATTTATTAATCATATCTGAAGGTGTTTTAAACTTTGTGTCTACAAGACATGTTATCTTTTATTAGGAAAATGTGTCTTAATATTGACTTGAAATTGGACACCAAAATGATTTGAAAGATAATCAGTTGGATTTTCTTTAGGCCTCTTAGTTTGATAAACATTAAATTTCCTTCTCACTTAAAGAAATAGTAAGTCATTTCATTTTCTTTTAAAACAATTCGACGGTAACGAGTTTGGTTTTTTTGGTTCGGTACTTAGCTTGTATCTGTTTATTAATAAACTTTTTTTTTTGTTTTAAATCTTCTTTTCAACTACTGAGGAAAAGGAACCTTAATTAGAGACTTCGCTTCTTTGTCTCAGAAATGTTTCCATCAGATTAATTTACTTGTGCTGCTCATCTCTGATGTATTTAAGGAAATTTTATTTTATTTTTGTTTCTTGGCGTGAAGTGCAAACTAAAGTTAGTCAGACCAAGAAAGTAATCCAGGAGCACCTTTTCTTAGGTTTCAAAGCCAAAATAAAAGATTCTGTTAGAGGAGGGAAAGAAGTTATGAGGGCCACTTAACTATCTTAATGGAAAGGATTTGTTCTGATAGAAAAGAAAATGACATAAATTTACCTGTGTTAATTTTAAATTGTCTAGAAGTTGGAGGTACTAGATCCAATAGTAAATGCATAGGATGTTCTAGATCTAGTCAAGATTTCCCTTTAGCTGAATTAGAAGTTGTCATATCACTAGAACTGGATCAAATCTACTTGTTTTGAAGGAATATGGATGAAATATGTGAAAGTGAGTGGACCAAAGTGTAACCTTCTTTACAAAGAGCTCACTTGATTCTCTTCCACAAGAAAGATTTCGGAAAGGACCTTAGAAGGTACAGATCCCATATTTGGCCAAGTGGGAGGATGAATAATAAAAGGCAGGTTTACCGAATACTTAAACCTTAGTGGTTTTTTTGGGGAAAGGATTCTGTAGCTTGGAAAGTGTCCAATCTCTTGGACAGTTCTTAAAGGTGTTGTAAGTTAAGCGCTCGACCGCTAACCAGAAGGTTGACAGTTGAAACCCACCTAGTGGCTTCACAGGAGAAAGACCTGGTGATCTGCTCCCGTAAAGATTATAGTCTAGAAAATCCTATGGGGAAGTTCTGCTCTGTCACATGGGGTCTCTATGAGTCAAAATTGACTTGGTGGCTCCTAACGACAAGAAGTAAAGAAATTACAAAGCAAGTTAGAACTTGGTGTTCAGTTTTTTACTTAGGAGCTGAAGGCAGTTATTGCAGAAGGGATTGGGAGAATGCTAGTGTCTGTCTTAAAAATTAGCAATGCAATACAAGGAATTGTATAATTCTGTAGTAACTACTTTTACGGATTAATACTTAATGTAATCTTTTTAGAACCCACTTTCATATTCAGTCTGAACTATCTCTGAGTTTTTCATATAAGACTACCTGCTCTGCAAAGTTGTACTTCTGTCTGAAATCCCTCCATGAAACTTCAAAGAATTTTCCCTTGCTGTTTTCTGAGATTTGGTGAATGGCCTTTTGCACCTCCTCATCCAGGCTCTATCTGATTTTATAGACTCTCATTATATACGGTAGTCTTTATCCTTCCAGACTTGAAGCTTGCTTTGTCTCTTACTGCTTATCTTGTTCATCATTCTACCTAGTACTGGATGGAATCTACCTAACTGTTTTGAAGGAATATGGATGAAATGTGTGAAAGTGAGTGGACCAAAGTGTGACCTTCCTTACAAAGAGCTTATGTGCTTCTCATGAGTATTATATTTACCTGAGTTGTTTGGTTTTGCATTGTATCTTTCTTCAGGTACTGCAAGGAAACCTGAAAACGGTACAGCAGTTCGGCGCATACTATGGCTTTGTGTAGTCCTAGAAGAGTGTTTTCTGTGTTTTCAAGACCATTTCTGATAATGTCTGGCATTTTGTTTTATCCTTTTGGCCACAGAATCACATTCTCCTGTGTTTTCTGAAAATAGTCTATATAACAGTACTGCCAGTAGAAATATAATACTCACAAAATGTGAGCTACAGATTTTCTGGTAGCCATATTATAAAAAAGTAAAAAGAAGCAGGTGAAATTCATTTTAATAGTATTTTATTTAACCCAATATGTTTAAAATATCCTTTCAACATGCAATAAATATAAAATTATTAATGTAATATTTTGAGCTTGTTTTCGTACTAAGTCCACAAAATTTGGTGTGTGCAGCACATCCAGGTTTGGATTAGCCACATTTCAGGTGCTCAGTAGCCACATGTCGCTGGTAGCTACTGAGTGCAGGTCTCTAATGACTCCTCAGCCCCTTTTCTAGAATTTCAGAGCCGAAAGAGTATCAGAGTTCATCTAGTTCTGTACCCTTCCCACTTTAATGAAAGGGAAACTGAGCTTCACAGTTTATGATCTGCCTGAGGATGTCCAGCTGTCAATGACAGTCAAAACTGGGTTGGAAAGCTTCCCGGTGCAGGGCTTTTTCTGATATAGTTAATAGACTTTTTAGCATGGCTAATAGTAAGCCTTTTTTGATCATGTACTCTATAGACTACATCATGTTTCTTTTTACATTCCTATCTAAGCACTTTAGTGTCCTCTTCTGACAACATGCCTTGGATTTTCCTGATTCTGTGCTTTCACTCAGTCTGTTTCTGTCACCTATTATATAGTACACAACACAAATATTAACTCATTTACTACTCATAACAACCCTATGAGGTGGGTACTATTACTTGCCCCATTTTACAGACAGGTAACTAAAGTACAGAGAGATTAAGTAACTTTCCAAAGTCATACAGCTGGTAAGTAAGTGGAAGAGTTTGTATTCAAACCTAGGTAGTCTGACTCTGGCATCCACGTTCATGTCCACCTCCTATGCTTCCTCTGTAGAATACCCTGTGTGCTCCCTAGTACCTCCCTTTTGAGCTCAGCTCAGATACCACTTCCATTCAGGGCTCCTGGATGTTAGTAAAGCTTAGAATTTCCATAGCTATTTACAGTTTTCAGAGCACCTCCATGCCCATTCTTTTATTTATGCAATCCTTGTGATAGGCAGAACAGATATCAGAGCCCGGACTTGGTGAGGTTTGAGTGACCCAGCAGAGTATATATCTGAATTTTATTAACTGATTTTAAATTCCCATTATTTCTTTTCCACACTAACATTGCTTTGCCCCATAACACTTTATTGCTCCATTGTACCACTTAGAGTGTTTTGTCAACAAATATGCCCGTCTCCACTATTAGATTGTAAGCTTTTTGAGGGCCAGGATCATGTTTATTTTTGTATTCTCCACAATCTCAGAACCTACCTTGTAGTAGTAGACAATAAAGGTTTGTTGAATTGAATCGTATACTTCTTTACAGCAAACATTTCTTTGAATGGCTTCTTGTGTTAAGTCCTGTTCCCTGTGGGTGCCAGAGACAGAGTCAGATACTTCTCCCTGTTTTTGAGGGGCTATCAGTATAATAAGGAAGATGGACAGGTAAACAAATAATCATTATATAGTGTAGTGGGTGCTATAATAGATGACTGTCCAAGGTGTTGGGGAACATTGAAGAAGCATTTAACTCAGGAGTTGAAGATGGTTTCACAACGAGAGGATGAGCGAGTTTGTTCAGGTACACAAAAGGGGAAGGAAAGAACATACAAACAGAATAAATACCACGTGCAATGCTATAGCTTAATCTGAAAGAAAATGACTGGTTTATGGAACTTGAAGTACTTTATTGTGACTGGTGGTAGTGCTGGGAAGACAGGCAGAAACCACATCATGGAAGACTAAGCCAATTAACTTGGATTTTTATCTTTTAGGTGGTACATGGGTAAACACTTTGAAATGTTTTTGTATTTTAGGGAAAAAAATCACATTGTAACTTTGTAATATTGTTTAAAATGCAGCTAACTAAAAAAAGTAGATTCAAAGAAAACTAAAGATAGACTGCTATGTGGTAGAAATATGACAAAACCATGAGGATGGTATTTGAATGGAGTTTAGTGACTTAGTTTCCTTGGGCTGCCATAACAAAATACCATAAAGTGGGTGACTTTAAAGAATAGAAATTTATTTTCTCACAGTTCTGGAGGCTAAAAGTCCAAATTCAGGGTGTCAGCATGGCTATGTACTTTATATGTGGGCTCTAGGGGAAGATCCTTGTCTCCTTCAGTTTCTGGTAGCCCTGAGCGTTTCTTGGCTTGTGGATGGATCCTCACATGCTGTTTCCCCCGTGTGTGACTCTTTCCATGTCTGATCGCCCCTTTTGTAAAACATTACCCAGAAGGAATTAGGAATAGGACCCAGCCTACTCTGGTATGACTTACTGCTATCTTCAAAGAAAGACTCCATTTCCCCAAACAAGTTCACATTCACAGGTACAGGGGTTAGGACTTCAGTATATGTTTTGGAGCGGTACACAATTCAGTCCATAACATTTGAAAACACTGTCATAGACAGAGGAGTCCTCTTGAGTGATTTTTTTCTCGTGAAAATATTGTTTTATTGTGATAAAATATATGCAACATACAATTTACCATTTTAACCATTTTCAAGTGTATAATCCAGTGGCTTTAATAACACTTACCAGTATTGTGCTACCATCACCACTATTTGTTTCCAAAACATTTTCATCACCCCATCTTGAGAGATTTTAAGGAGTGTGGTGATAATAGGTTTCAGATATATTATTCTGTGGACCGTGGATTGAAATTGGACAAAAATGTCATAGAAGCAAGAGGCCAAGTGACACATTATGAGGGCCTGAAGTAAGGCAGTTACAAGTGATTCTCGTGTAAGAAAGGATACGAAGGAGGTATATCTGTTGACTGATTAGGTTATGAAGGAGAGAGAAGCGTTCAGTATGTTCTCTTAGTCTCTGGCTTGGATTACTTAGTAAGTATACTATGACTAGATTAAGGAATACAAGGGAATTTAGGTTGGGCCTCACTGAGTTTGAGATGCCTCCAAGTGGAAGACACCGAAGTAGAGATATCCAGGAGACTGTTGGATACACAGGTCAGTTAGGCAGAGCATATTGGAGCCAAATGTGCTCCAGACGCCATTTTAATAGTATTAAACTCAGGTGAGAGGTCTAGACCAGTGGTTCTCAGTTGGGGCAGTTTTGCCCCCTGGTGGGACATTCGGCCATGTCTGGAGACATTTTGGATCCCTGGTGGTATAGTGGTTAAGAGCTCGGCTGCTGACCAAAAGGTCGGCAGTTCAACTCCACCAGCTGCTCCTTGGAAACCCTATGGGGCAGTTCTACTCTGATGTATAGGGTCGCTATGAGTTGGAATCGGCTCAACTGCTGCAGGCATCTAGTTGGTGGAGAGGCCAGGGATGCTGCTAAGCATCTTACAATGCATAGGATAGCAGCCCCTCACAACCAAGAATTATCAGTTCATGCCATGGTTGAGAAACTCTGATACAGACTGAAGACACAGATAATTACCTTCTAGATTGTAAAGATGTGAATGGCATCCTCGTGTCAGATTCCCACTCCTCATTCCCAGTGTTTTGCATTATAGTAGAGGCTGTATACACTGTAAAATATAATTTTAAATAGATTTTTATTTCTTAAGCTAAGGGAATTTTGTAAATACCAGTGTATAGAAGTAAAGAAGGAACTAGTATGTTTTAGATAGCCAGATCAGCTAAACAAAGAATTATGAAAGTTTAGAATTCAGGAGATTTGAAGGGCAGGAGGGAAGAGGGAGACAGGACGTAATGAATGGAATGGAACTGTGAACAAACGTCTTGAAAAAGGAGAGAAATAGGGGCTCCTAAGAATGTGGGCCTTGAGAGTGCTTCTAATTCAAGGGTTAGGAATTAACTGGGCATGGTGAGGAGTGCAGTTTGACCTAAATTTGGGGTAAGATTGAGAATCTTGCCTTAGTGATTATTTGGAGCAGTAAGAGAAGCCATAATACTTTCTTACAAATCAAGCAGCAAAACAAACTTGGGAAGGGGTTGAGAGGACAGGGGCATGTGTCTTGCCCATGGCAAGGCTGGGCTGTGTGAGGCCACTGGTGTGTGTAGTAGGCTCACCCACATGGAGTTTATACTGAGATTTCATAGGCTTGGTATGAATTTATAAGCTGCTGCTGAACTGAGGAGATGAGGGGCAAGGACTTTAGTTTAGAGACATACCTCTCTAAATCCTCTGTTGGGATTTGCAGAAGTAGCAGTCATAGCAGGAGGCAGTTGATATTTTACTCTACTTACCATGCCTGGGCTCGAGTAGGAGGATGCTACCTGAGTATTTTATGTGTGTTCTCCAGATACTTACCAGGCTTTGAGAGTGACAGGGTTTCACTGTGATGTTCTTCACCTTATGGTCCAGTGTCACTTTCAGATCATCCCCAGGGATGATGGACCAGTCACAAAGGCTGACTTGCAGTTCTAGGAGGCTGTGGCTGCAGATTTTGGCGTGTTCACTATGGGAATCATGGAGTCCCTCAGGAATCTGTGCTGCAATTAGTTTCAGAATGTTAATTAATTGATAACTCACTTTGTTCCAGAAAGTGTATAGGGTGGCTTACCAAGATGTATTAGTTTGGCAAGATAAGTTACATTTAGAATAAGTAAGAAAAATGAGATAAAGAGAAAGTAAAGGTAGGAAACCAAGATGGAGCCAGCAGTAAAAGTAAGAATAGTATATAAAATAAAAGCTATGATGACCAGGTTACTTCTTAGAGATTAGACCCTAAGCTTTCCAGGAGCCTATAGAAAGATGGATATACAGATCAGTTTAAAAATCCAGAGTCTGTAAGATGATAAAAACAAACTAGCTTCTCAGGGAAATCTCATTTATCCCTGTTAGAGGGAGCAAAGTGACATTCCTCCTCTGTGTCCTCATTGAAGGATATTGTTTAATCACAGTATCCTCTGCACCTTGTTTATAGTCTACACAGTGACAGGCTCTACAGAGGACTCTTTCTTATAATGTCCCTCACTACAGATTGATGGCATGACATTAAGGTGTAATTTGGGAAAAAGCAATTGGAGAGTGAGGGCAGTATAATTAATGCAGATGAGGGCAGGCCCCTCTAGAGGACCCAACCTGTTACCATCTAGTCAGTTCTGGCTCATAGTGACCTTATAGGACAGGGTAGAACTGCCCCCTGGAATTTCCAAGGAGCAGCTGGTGGATTTGAACTGTGGACCTTTTGGTTAGCAGCCTGAGTTTTTAACCAGTGTGCCACCAAGACCCCTTCTAGAGGACAGTCAGCTTAATTCAGGATAGACTTTACAGTAGGTTTATTCTTTGGGTAACATTTAGATAATTGATCCTTATAAAGAGGTGTACACAGTAGAACCCCCAAGTTTACAGGAAACACACATAGTTTCCTGAGAGTGGGCAAGTTGAGAGAGTAACAGGGTGGAAAATAGAGGACTTTTCTTTCTCAGAGATGCAGTATGGGAAGAAGAATGGAAGATGAACTTCTTCTGTGGCTTGTGTCAGAGAATGTGAATATACAAATTATATTCATGGTGTGATGGGTGCAGACCCACACTAATGGAAGTTAAGTCTCTTCTTAAAAGATAAAAAGTCTGAAAGGTAGTGTGGATGGGACAAATGACTAACAACATGCAGGCTTTACGTGGAATTGACTTGGAGGAAACAGAAAACTGCCCACTCTTGTGCACGAATTACAGCAAAGAACTTGTGCAAATTCCACAGTGGAATTCTTTGATGAGGTTTGGCGTGTATACCTGAAGAAATATTGCAGATTTTAACTGAGCAAGGCATTATACCTAAAGAAGGTGGGTATGGTCCTGAGAGAGCCACTTTAAAGCATCACTGTATTGTTTTAATTTTTATAATTGTGTAGTACCAGAAGGGAGTTCTGGGTTGCGCAGTTGGTTAAGCACTTGACTGCTAACCGAAAGGTTGATAGTTCAAGCCCGCCTAGAGGTGCCTCAGAAGAAAGGCCTGGCGATCTGCTTGTGAAAGGTCACAGCCTTGAAAGCCCTATGGAGTGCAGTTCTACTCTGCAACACATAGGGTTGCCATGAGTCAAAATCGACTCAATGGCAACTGATTTGTTTTTTGTTTTTTTTGTATTAGAAAAGAAAAATGTTTTCAAAAATATATATTGCTGCTGTATGATGCTAACCTAAAAAGAACAGTACTCTTTATTCTGGAAAGATGAGGAGAAGGGAGGTGAGACTGTGATGAAAAATCATAATGTAATATAGGCAAAATATAGAATTTTTCACTGGTTCCTGGCATATTTGTTCTTTGGAACTACCCTTAAACTAGATGGAAGTAAGTTAGGGTTATGACAATAGCAGGTTGTAAACTTTGGAGATAATTGTTTCAAAAATAATAAAAAATTATATATCCTGATCTAATGGATTCTTAATGGAAATAGGATGCTGTACAAAGCTGATCTTTTTTTTTTCTTGAGAAATTTTTATATCATAACAGAATTTACCATTTGAACTGTTTTTGAGTGTACAATTCAGTGACGTTAAGTACATTCACAATGTTGTATATGTATCATTACTATGTATTTCCATATCTTTTTTTATCATACTAAACAGAAACTATGCTCACTGAACAGTAACTCCTGTTTACCCCCTTCCCACAGCTTCTCTAGCCTATTTTCCTTCTATATGAATTGCCTATTCTAGATATCTTATGTAAGTGGAATCATACAATATTTGTCTTTTTGTTACTGGCTTATTTCACTTAGCATAGTGTCTTCAAGGTTCACCCATGTCGTAGCATATATCAGAACGTCATTCCTTTTTATGGATGAATAATATTCCATTGTATGGATATGTGTTTTGTTTATGTATTTATCAGTTTCATGGACACTTAGGTTGTTTCTACCTTTTGAATATTTTGAATGCTGCTATGAACATTGATGTACAAGTATCTGATTGAGTCCTTGCTTTCATTTCTTTTGGGTATATACTTAGGAGTGGAATTGCCAAATTGTAATTTAGGTTTAACTTTTTGAGAAACCACCAAACTGTTTTCCACAGTGGCTGCATGATTTTACATTTGCAGTGCATGAGGGTTCCAGTTTCTCCGTGTTCTTTCAACACTTGCTTTTTTTTTTTTTTTTTAAATAATAACCATCACCTCCTCCAAAAAAAATAACCATCCCAGTAGGTGTGAAGTGGTATCTCATTATGGTGTTTGTTTTTTTTTAAATTAAATTAAATTTTTTAAAATTGTACTTCAGGTGAAGGTTCACAGAACGAATAGTTTCTTATAAAACAGTAGTACACATATTGTTTTATGACGTTGGTTAACAACCCCATGACATGTCAACCCTCTAACTTCTCAACCTTTTTTTTTTTTTTTTTTTGGTAAAAATATACATAGCCAAAGATACAGCATTTCAAAAATTTCTGCATGCACAGTTCAGCGATATCTACTACGCTCTTCTAGTTGTGCTGCTATTCTCACTTTGGATGAAGGTTTACAGAGCAAAATAGTTCCTCATTAAACAGTTAGTACACATGTTGCGCTATGACAATGGTTAACAACCTCACAACACATCAACACTGTCCTTACTCAACCTTGGGTTCCCTATCATCAACTTTCCTATCCCCTTCTGCCTTCTAGCCCTTGTCCCTGGACTGCTGTGCCTCATCAGTCCCGTTTTGTTTTACAGGGCTGTCCAATTCCCGGCTGAACGGTGAACCTCGGAAGTGACTTCACCACTGAGCTAAAAGGGTTTCTGGGGGCCATACTCTCGGGGTTTCTCCAGTCTCCTTTAGGCTAGTAAATCTGGTCTGTTTTTTTTGTGAATTTTGTTCTACATCCTTCTCCAGTTCTGTCCAGAACCCTCTGTTGTGATCCTGGTCAGAGCAGTCGGTGATGGTAGCCGGGCACCATCTAGCTGTATTGGACTCAGTCTGGTGGAGGGCTTGGTAGCTGTGGTCCATTAGTCCTTCAGACTAATCTTTTCCTTCTATCCTGTTCTCTTCATTCTCCCTTGCTCCCAAAGGGATGAGACCAGTGGAGTATCTTAGATGGCTGCTCACAGGCTTTTGAGATCCCAGATGCTACTCAACAAGGTAGAATGTAGAACATTGTCTTTATAAACTGTGTTATGCCAATTGAGCTAGATGTTCCCTGAAACGATGGCCCCCCAGCCCTCCACCCCGCAATTCAGTCCCTCAGGGAGTTTGGATGTGTCTATGGAGCTTCCATGACCTTTCCTAGTATCATGGTTTTGATTTGCATTTTTCTAATGACTAATGATGTTGATCGTATTTTCACATGCTTATTGATCATATGTGTATCTTTTTTTTGGGAAATCCCATTCAAGTCCTTTGCCTGTTTTTGAATTGGGTTGTTTGTTTTTTTCTTGTTGATTTATAGAAGTTCTTTATTTTGGATATTAATCTCATTAGATACACGATTTGCAAATATTTTCTCCCGTTTTGTGGATTGTCTCTTCACTTTTTGATGGTATCCTTTGAAGCACAAATGTTTCAATTTTCATGATATCCTATTATTTTTTTCTTTGTCGATTGTGCTTTTGGTGTTATATCTAAGAAACCATTGCCTAATCCAAGGTCACAGAGGTACTCCTTTGTTTTCTTCTAAGAGTTTTATAGTTTTAGTGCTTACATTTAGGTGTATGATGCATTTTGAGTTAAATTTTTGTAGTATATGGAGTGAGATAGGGAGGGGTCCAACTGCATTTTTCCCAGCACCATTTGTTGAAAAGACTATTCTTTCCCTATTGAATTGTCATGACACCTTTGTGGAAAATCAGTTGGCCGCAGTGTAAGTTCTTAGTTATCTAGTGCTGCTGTAACAGAAATACTACAAGTGGGATGGGTTTAACAAACAAATTCATTTTCTCACAGTTTAAACCAAACCCATTGCCACTGAGTTGATTACGACCCACAGTGACCCTATAGGACAGAGGAGTACCGCACTGTAGGGTTTTCTAGGCTGTAAATCTTTATGGAAGCAGACTAAGTTCTTCTCCCGCAGAGCAGCTGTGGGTTTGAATCGCTGATCTTTTGGTTAGCAGCTGAGCACTTTAACCACTGTGCCATCAGGGCTCTTGTTCTCACAGTTTAGGCTAGAAATCAGAATTCAGGGCACTGGCTCTAGGGGAAGGTTTTCTCTCTCTGTCAGCTGGGGCTGAGGAGGCAGGTCCTTGTCTCTTCAGCTTCTGTTTCCTGGTTCCTTGGAGACCTCCATGTGGCTTGATATCTATCTGTCCCCCATCTCTACTTGCCTAATCGGCTTCTTTATTAAGAGATTAACTCAATACACACCCTACACCGATCCTGCCTTGTTAACATAACGAAGACAATCCATTCCCAAATGGGATTATAACCAGAGGCATAGAGATTACAACACATATTTTTGGGGGACGCAGTTCAGTCTGTAACAGTGAGGGTTTATGTCTGGACTCTGAATTCTGTTCCATTGAAATGTTTGTCTACTCTTATGCCAGTACCACACTGTCTTGATTATTGTAGCTTTGTAGTAAGTTTTAAAATTGGGAAGTGTGAGTTCTCCAGCTTGGTCTCTTTTTTCAAGATTGTTTTGACTATTCTGGTTTTTTGCATTTTTGTATAATTTTTAAGATCAACTTGTCAATTTCTGCAAAATTTCCTGGGATTTTAATAGGGATTGCATTGAATGTGTAGATCTGTAGGTTTCATACATATACACGCATACTTTTTTTTTTTGTGGTGAAATACATATAAAATAAAACATTTGCCATTTCAGCCTTTTTTAACATGTAGAATAAGAAGCTCTGGTGGCGCAAATGGTTAAGTGCTCTGCTGTTAACCGAAAGGTTGGCGGTTCAAACCCACCCAGCAGCACCAAGGGAGAATGAGCTGGCGATCTGCTTCTATAAAGATTGTTATTGTTGTGTGCCATTAATTCAATTCCGATTCAGCCAAGAAAACCCTATGAGGCAGTTCTGCTCTGTCACATGGGGTCTCTATGAGTCAAAATCAACTCGATGGTACCTAACAACAACAATGTGTAGGTAATATGTTTTTAATAATTATTTTTGTATGGGTAATATAATCGTAAGTTTCCAAACTTAGAAAGTATAAAAGACTGTAAGTGTTAAATCTCTCTTCCATTCCTGTGCCCAGGCAGCCAGTTCTCAATCTTCATGTTGGTAGCCAGTGTTATGTCTTATGGATCTTTCCATAAACAACAGTTTAGGCATGTACAAGTAAATGTAAGCAGTATTTGTATGTATGTGTGTGCATGTATATGTGTTTTTTCTTTTACACAAGTGGTAGCATATCCTATATATTATTCTAGATCTTACATTTATTAAAACATTTTAATGCAGTACTATGGAAGAGTATGAAGAATAACTTAACAACACATCTATAATTCCTTTAATAATATAATTTTTTCATGCTTTTTTAACAAAAAAGAAATAAACAGAGATGAATTTGGAGTCCCATTTGTTTGACATCTCTAGCAGCTACTATGACGGATTTGATGTGTATCCATCCTTCTAAGCCATCTGGTCTCTGATTGAAGGTTCCCCCCCAGTTCCCTGTGCATAGCAGGGATATATACTTCATCCTCCAGAGTGCTGTTATGAGAATCATTTGCTTTCTATGAAATCTTTTGATTTGAGTGCTTTGAGAGGGCAAATATTTTTTTTTTTAACTTTTTTGTTTATTTATTTATTTATTTTTTATTGTACTTCAGGTGAAGGCTTACAGAACCGATAGTTTCTCATGAAACAGTAGTACACATATTGTTTTATGACATTGGTTAACAACCCCACAACATGTCAACCCTCTAACTTCTCAAACTTTTTTTTTTTGGTGAAAATACACATAGCCAAAGATACACCATTTCCAAAATTTCTACATGCACAGTTCAGTGACATTGACTACGCTCTTCCAATTGTGCTGTTATTCTCGCTTAAGATGAAGGCTTACAGAACAAAATAGTTTCTCGTTTAACAGTTACGACAAATGTTGCCCTATGACAATGGTTAACAATCTCACAACACATCAACAGTATCCTTACCCAGCCTTGGGTTCCCTATCACCAGTTTCCTTGTCCCCTTCTGCCTTCTAGCCCTTGTCACTGGACTCCTGTACCTCATTAGTCTCATTTGGTTTTACGGGGCTGTCCACTCCCAGCCTGAACGGTGAACCTCGGAGATAACTTCACCATTGAGCTAAAAGGGTGTCTGGGGGGCCATACTCTTGGGGTTTCTCCAGTCTCCTTTAGGCCGGTAAATCTGGTCTTTTTTGTGTGTGTTAGAATTACGTTCTACATCCTTCTCCAGTTCTGTCCAGAACCCTCTGTTGTAATCCTGGTCAGAGCAGTCAGTGGTGGTGGCTGGGCACCATCTAGCTGTACTGGACTCAGTCTGGTGGAGGCCTTGGTAGCTGTGGACAATTAGTCCTTCAGACTGATCTTTTCCTTGTATCCTGTTCTCTTCATTCGAGAGGGCAAATATTTTTGAAATGCAAACATTTAGAGTTCTTTTTTAAAAGTAGCATAACTCCTCAACTTTAGATTCAGATTTTATAATTATTTATTTACTGAAATGAACCTTTTCATTTTGAGGTAAGCATAGATTCACTTGCAGTTGTAAGAAATATTCAGAGAGATATCATTTACCCTTTACTCAGTTTCCCTAATAGTAATACCTTACATTCATATACATTATTCTACATCTTGCATTCTTTCAGTTAAGGCTGTTTTGTAGTTTCAAAACAGCATTTATTAAAAAATTTTAATGCAGTAACTACAGAAAAGTATGAAGAATAACTTAACAACACATCTATAATTCTTTTAAGAATATACTTTTTTACCATATGGCCCAGCTATTGCACTCTTGGGTATTCATCCCAGATAAATGAAAACTACACAGAACTATACTGTAAGATCACAACCAGCATATTGATATTGATACAATCCAAAATCTTGTTCAGATTTCCCCAGTTTTACTTACACTCATTTGTGTACGTATATTTAGTTCTATGCTATTACCGCAAGGATTCCTCATACTACATTTTTATAACCACACCCACCTCCCTTCTGCTGCCCCTGGCCTATGGAGCCCTGGCAACCTCTAATCTGTTCTCCATTTCTATAATTTTGTCATTTCAAGAATGTTATGTAAATGGAACCATACAGTATGTAACTTTTTGGGGTTGACTTTTTTTCACTCCTCATAATTCCCCTGAGATTCATCTAGGTTGTTGTGTGTCAATAGTTTGTTTCTTTTTATTGCTGAATAGTATTGCATGGTACAGATGTACCACAGATTGTTTAACTGTTGATTTGTTGAAGGACATCTGACTTCTTTCCAGTTTTGGCTATTACACGTAAAGCCATTATGAACATTCATTTGCAGATTTTTATGTGAATGTAAATTTTCATTTATCTGGAAGTACGCAAGAGTGCAATTGTTGGGCCACATGGTAAGTGCACAGTTTACAATTTACTTTTAAAATTAACAGATAAAAACCTTTTCCTGCTATAATTATTCATTCTTACATTTCTTATGGTGAAAAGCATCATTTCCCAGTCCTTGTAAAGTTATCTTTCTCCTGCCTAAGTAGAGGGAATCTGTTTTCTGTGTAGTGAGGGAGTTTGAATTTTGGAATAATTATTGTGTCGTTCTTATGCATTATGAACTATAGGTGAAAGCTGACAGAAATCTAGCCCCAGAATCGTCACAGGATAATTTGTTTTTCTATCTTAGTCTTGCCAGTGATTAGTTCTTTCTTGTAATTTTTGCATTTGATCCTTATTTTAATATTGTAGTAAAAGTTTACATTTTCTCTTCTTACAGCGGCTATGTGACTACGTTTGTGACCTCCTCTTGGAAGAGTCAAATGTTCAGCCAGTATCGACACCAGTAACAGTGTGTGGAGACATACATGGACAGGTAAAATTTCATGAGCAGATTTTTAGGTTTTGTACTGTGCTTGGTCCATGTGTGTTTCGACTGTGTTGCAAAATATACAAAAAAGAGTTTCAAAGCAGGTACACTTCATTTTTAAACTCTGGAACCTTACGTGTGGTTGTAGAATTTTTTCACTGGGAAATGAAAGCTGAACAGAGCACTCATAGCTTGTTACATGCATACAATGTAGTTGGGGCTATAAGACATATAAAAAAATTAGTTAACAATATAGCATTTACGGATGTCAGCAGGACTTGCTATCATCTGTGCAATTTCTCTGTCATAAATATGAATGCCTAAAGGATAGAAATTTGTGTAAATTGGCTGTGAATGAGGGCTGCTTCATGAGTAAAGTCCTATTTTTGGCTACTCAGAGGACTGTTTTCCTTTTGGTTTTTCAAGCTGTTTTCTTGATGGTTGAAGCTACAATAAATCTGACATCTACATGTTATCAACTTCTAAATAGAGGCCCCATTATGTCTTCTTTGATCTGTTAAAGCTATAGTTCTCTAAAGTAGACTTTAGCAATGGCTTTCTAAAAATTTCCATGTAACTTCTCTCCAAAAAAAATAAACATTTGTATTTTGCTAACATAAAGTATATTAATATAAGCAGTGCCTTAATACATTCCAGAAAACTGGAATAAAACTGGTTATAATATTAAAATTTAGGAGTTACCTGTGTGGTCAAGGACTTTTCAATATATAAATCATAGCCGTAATCAAAGGTCAGGAAGTTACAGACAACTTCAAACTACTAAAATTAATTAAAATCATAAAGTTGTACCTCTATACTATGTATATCTTTGGTCAAATGTACTACCCTTGCTAACGTTTATCTGTGTTTTGAGGTTAACAAAGTTCTTTTTCATGTATACCATGTCAATAACTTTTTCAAAAGCCTTATGAGATAGGACTGTTTTGTAGAGAAGGAAACTGAGGCTGAAAGTTTGAAGAATTAGCCCTTACTCACTGTCACGGGTTAAATTATGTCCCCCCAAAAATGTGTGTATCAGTTTGGCTAGGCCATGATTCCTGGTACTGTGTGATTTTCCTGTATGTTGTAAACCTGCCTCTATGATGTTAATGAGGGAGGATGGGTGGCAGTTGTGTTAGTAAGGCAGGACCTGATCTACCAGACTGGATTATGTCCTGAGGCAGTCTCTTGAGATATAAAAGACAGAAGTGAGCAGTGAGACAGGGGGACCTCATACCAACAAGAAAGCAGTGCCGGGAGCAGAGCGCCTCCTTTGGACCGGGGTCCCTGCCCTGAGAAGCTCCTAGTCCGGGGGAACAGTGATGAGAAGGCCGACAGAGAGAGAAAGACTTCCCCTGGAGCTGATGCCCTGAATTTGGACTTTTAGCCTACTTTGACTGTGAGGAAATAAGCTTCTCTTCGTTCAAACCATCCACTTGTGGTATTTCTGTTATGGCAGCACTAGATAACTAAGACACTCACATAGCTACTAAGGGGCAGAATTGAATTTTTTTTTTTATTGTACTTCAGGCGAAGGTTTACAGAACAAATAGTTTCTCATTAAACAGTAGTACACGTATTGTTTTATGATGTTGGTTAACAACCCCATGACATGTCAACCCTCTAACTTCTCAACCTTTTTTTTTTTTTTTTTTGGTAAAAATATACATAGCCAAAGATACACCATTTCAAAAATTTCTACATGCGCAGTTCTGTGACGTCTACCAAGCTCTACCAATTGTGCTGCTATTCTCACTGTAGATGAAGGTTTACAGAACAAAATAGTTTCTCATTAAACAGTACACATATTGCCCTATGACAATGGTTAACAACCTCACAACACATCAACAATGTCCTTACTCAACCTTGGGTTCCCTATCACCAGCTTTCCTGTCCCCTTGTGCCTCATCAGTCCCGTTTTGTTTTACTGGGCTGTCCAATTCCCGGCTGAACGGTGAACCTCGGAAGTGACTTCACCATTGAGCTAAAAGGGTTTCTGGGGGCCATACTCTCGGGGTTTTTCCAGTCTCCTTTAGGCCAGTAAATCTGGTCTGTTTTTTGTGTGTTAAAATTTTGTTCTACATCCTTCTCCAGCTCTGTCCAGAACCCTCTGTTGTAAGCAGAACTGAAATCTGAAACTCATTTTTGGGTTCCTGTGGCTCATGTTATTTAAGACTACCACCAAACTGTGAACATTGTCTTGTACTTGACCCTTAAAAACAAGTGAACTTAAAGATGAGAAGGCAAGGGGGACAGGGAAGCCAGATTAATGGAAACGTAACAACCAAAATGGAAAAGCTGATACATTGCAAAAGAATGTAACCAGTGTCACTGAACAATATGTATACTTTTTGCCATTGAGTCCATTCTGACTCAGCAACCCTATGGGACAAAGTAGAACTGCCCCCTAGGGTTTCCAGGGAGCGGCTGGTGGATTTGAACTGCCAACCTTTTGGTTAGCAGCTGAGCTCTAAACTACTACGCCACCAGGAATCCAACAATATGTATAGAAATTGTTAAATGAGAACCTAATTTCCTGTGTAAACTTTCACCAAAAAACACAATAAATTATTAAAAAAAGAAAAAGAAAAAAACAAGTGGACTTGAAGAGCTTCTAAATATATACCGACTGATTAAATCAAATGTAAGATGTATCGTTGGGGCTTGTACAGTTGTCTTGCCCGTGGAATTGCAGGATTGGGGTATGAGTATGTATAAACAAGTTGGCATGCGTGTAGTACTGAGAAGCATTGAAGCCTTGTAATCTAGTGAGGAGAGTATAGACTTCAGTGTCAGAGTGTGGTTTAAATCCTGGCTTGCCCACATACTGGCTGTTCAGCAAGTCACTTCAACTAGTTCAGGAGTTCTCTAAGTGTGATCTACGGACCCTTGGGGGTCCTTTAGGTAGTACAAAAGCCTTAGCATGAGTAAACAGAGTGGCACAAGACTATGCTGGTCATTATTGTATTCTTCACCAATTTT
Source organism: Dugong dugon (assembly GCA_030035585.1). Lineage (NCBI taxonomy): Eukaryota > Metazoa > Chordata > Mammalia > Sirenia > Dugongidae > Dugong > Dugong dugon. The sequence continues at coordinate 69,791,028 of CM057471.1, read as the reverse complement.
GCATGCAATGTAAAAAAAAAAAAAAAATGCAAGTTTTTCTTAAGAACATTGTTGATTAAGCGGTAAGGGTTATTAGCTTTCAACCCTTGAATATATCCATCTTTTTAATATTCTGCTTGATGAAATGGGAAGTATATATAAAGCACATCTGCTGCATACTGAAGAAAGATGGTTTACACAAGGAGATATAGTTTTGCAATTCTTTGAGTCATGAGCTGAAGTAGCCAGTTTTTTATGGAACACCATTTTTTCTTGAGAGAACGAATGACAAACTATGGTTATTTAGACTTGGGTATTTGGCAGTCATTTCTGCAGAAATGAAGGAAGTGAGACAGTCACTTCAAGGAAAACAATTGATAGTATTTGTTGCCAGTGGTAAAAATTGAGCGTTCAAGTGAAAATTGGCATTTTGGAAAATTTGAGTCTACCACCATGAGCCTAACAGCTTCCAATACCTAAAGACTTTTCTGTTGAGATAGGTGCTGGTATTAACAAATACAGTTTTTTGATGTTGTATAGTGAGATGTCATTCCCTCTTTTCAAGTGAAGAGTGTATCATCCACTCAAGATCACTGTGGCGGAGGATGAAAAGATCATTGATATGGTTTCAGATTTCGTATTTCAACTCACCTTTAAGATTCTTAAACTACCACTTGGTTGAATTTTGGTGTAATATTAAAGAATACTGTGTACACAGTTATCTGAGAAGGCTATTAAAATGCTCCTTCCTTTGCAACTGCATGTCTGTGAGGCTGACTTTTCTTCATATACTTCAATCCGCACATCCCAGCGACTTCAATAAAGAGGCAGATATGAGAATCCAGCTGTGTTCTATCTAAGCCGACATTAAAGAGACCTGCAAAATGGGAAATAATGCCACACTTCTTATTAGATTTTTGTTTTGAAAAGTGTCCTGGATTAAATTGTGTGCCCCCAAAATATCTGTCAACTTGGCTATGATTCCCAGTATTGTATGATTGTCTACCGTTTTATCATCTGATGTGATTTCCCTATGTGCTGTAAATTCTAACACTGTGATATAATAAAATGGATTAGTGGCAGTTATACTGATGAGATCTACAAGATTAGATAGTATCTTAAGCCAATCTCTTTTGAGATATAAAAGAGAGAAGCAAGCAGAGACATGGGAACCTCATACCACCAAGAAAGCAGTGCCGGGAGCAGAGTGCGTCCTTTGCACCTGAGGTTCCTGCGCAGAGAAGTTCCTAGATCAAGGGAGGATTGATGACATGGACCTTCCTCCAGAGCCGACAGAGAAAGCCTTCCCTTGGAGGCCATGCCTTGAATTTGGACTTCTAGTCTACTAGACTATGAGAGAATGAATTTCTCTTTGTTAAAGCCATCCATTTGTGGTATTTCTTTTATAGTAGCACTAGATAACTAAGACAAAAAGCATAATTTACTTTTCATTAAAAATATGTGTTATTATGTAATGGGTTTATTATTGATATTTTTTAATGAATTTAAATATCTAAATTTTCAGTTTTAGTTTCCATTATGGTAATAGAATTGACTTAACCTACATAAACAAAAGCTTTTTGGGGACCTCTAATTTTTAGGAATATGAATAGGTCCTGAAACCAATAAGTTTGGGAACTATTGAGCTAGCTGTTTCTTTGCCTCTAATGATGAAATAAAATCTACTCAGGATTATTTTTGGTTTAAGATGAGAATATATGCAGTGTGTCTGAGATAAGAGAAACACGATTAATGGTAAATACTGCTTGTGAAATGATGATGTGAGCTGCCAGTAATGTAGGACAAAGATAGTTGTCTATACACGTTCTTAGTAAATGTTTATGATATGAATAAATCTTGGAAAAAAGCTTCCAATATGGACTAAAGGTCATTGAAAATAGATTTAATCACCTAGCTGTTAAACATACTTGGATAAGTAGAAATTTACAAAGCTTTTATTCAATGAAAAATTTCTATAAATATCAGTAGAAAAGTTTAAGGACTCTCACTCTTCCACCACACTTTTATAAAAACAACTGTTTTAAATCACCAACTTCGTATGGAAAGGGAAGAGGCCCCGGATCAATAAAGCGCTGCTCAAGAAGAAGAACAAAGTGGGAGGCCTTATACTACTTGATTTTAGGACCTAATATACTGCCACAGTAGTCAGGACAGCCTGGTACTGGTACAACAACAGATACATAGACCAATGGAACAGAGTTGAGAATCCAGATATAAGCTCATCCACCTATGAGCAGCTAATATTTGACAAAGGCCCGAAGTCCGTTAATTGGGGTAAAGACAGTCTCTTTAACAAATGGTGCTGGCATAATTGGACATTTATATGCAAAAAGCTGAAACAAGACCCATATCTCACACCATGTACAAAAACTAACTCAAAATGGATCCAGGACTTAAATATAAAATCAAAAACGATAAAGATCACGGAAGGAAAAAATAGGGACAATGCTAGGAGCCCTAATACATGGCATAAACACAATACAAACCATAAGTAACAATGCACAAGCACCAGAAGAGAGACTAGATAAATGGGAGCTCCTGAAAATCAAACACTGATGTCTATCCAAAGACTTCACCAAAAGAGTAAAAAGACAACCTACAGACTGGGAAAAAATTTTTGGCTACAACACATCTGATCAGCGTTTAATCTCTAAAATCTACAAGATACTCCAAAACCTCAACAGCAAAAAGACAAATAACCCAATTAAAAAATGGGCAAAGTATATGAACAGGCACTTCACCAAAGAAGATATTCAGGCAGCTAACAGACACATGAAGAAATGCTCACGATCATTAGCTATCAGAGAAATGCAGATCAGAACTACAATGAGATATCATCTCACCCCAACAAGGCTAGCATTAATCCAAAAAACACAAAATAACAAACGCTGTAGATGTTGTGGAGAGATCGGAATACTTATACACTGTTGGGGGGAATGTAAAATGGTACAGCCACTTTGGAAGTCGATTTGGCGCTTCCTTAGAAAGCTAGAAATAGAAGTACCATACGATCCAGCTGTCCTGCTCCTAGGAATATATTCTAGAGAAACAAGAGCCGTCACACGAATAAATATATGCACACCTGTGTTCATCGCAGCACTGTTCACAATAGCCAAAAGATGGAAGCAAGGTAAGTGCCCATTGATAGATGAATGGATAAACAAACTATGGTATATCCACACAATGGAATGTTACACAGCGATGAACAATGATGAAGCTGTGAAACGTCATATAACTTGGTGGAAGCTAGAACTTATTATGCTGAGTGAATTTAGTCAGTCACAGAAGGACAAATACTGTATAAGACCACTTTTATAAGAACTCAAGAAAAGGTTTAAACACAGAAGAAAACATTCTTTGATGGTTACGGGGCTGGAGAGGGAGGGTGAGGTTATTCACTAACTAGATAGTAGATAAGAATCATCTTAGGTGAAGGGAAGGACAGCACACACACTGCAGGGGAAGCCGGCACAACTGGACTAAACCAAAGCTAAGAATTTTCCTCAATACAGTCAAATACTTTGAGAGACAGAGTAGCAGGGATGCGGGGTCTGGGGACCATGCTTTCAGGGGACATCTATGTCAATTGGCATGAAAAACCTTATTAAGAAAATGTTCTGCATCCTACTTTGGTGAGTGGCGTCTGGGGTCTTAAAAGCTTGCAAGCAGCCATCTCAGATGCATCAGTTGGTCCCAACCACTCGGAGTAAAGGAGAACGAAGGACACCAAAGACAGAGAAAGTACTGGCCCAAGAGACAGAAAGGGCCACATAAACCAGAGACTTCATCAGCCTGAGACAAGAAGAACTAGATGGTGCCCGGCTACCACCAATGAACGTCCTGACAGGGAACACAACAGAGGGTCCGTGATGGAGCAGTAGAAAGATGGGATGCAGAACTCAAATTCCAGTAAGAAGACCAGACTTAATGGTCTGACTAAGACTGGAGGCACCCGGGAAAGCATGGCCCCTGGTCTGTCCATCACCCCAGAACTAAAACAATTTCCGAGGCCAACTCTTCAGACGGGGATTGGACTGGACTGTGGGACATAAAGTGATACTTGTAAGGAATGTGCCTCTTAGACAAGTAAATAGAAGAGACCAAAGGGGCGGCTTTTGTCCAGAGGTGAGGGGAAGGCAGAGAGAGTTAGGAGCTGGTTGAATGTTCATGGGGAATCAGGGGCAGAGGGGAGGAGTGTGCTGTCACAGAATGGGGTGAGCGATTGGGGTCTCATAACAATGTATGTTAAAAAAAATTCTGTATGGGAGAGTAACTTGAAAAGTAAACTTCATTTAATTACAACAATAAAAAAAAAGCAACTGTTTTATAAAGTTTTTAAATGTTCCCTTCCCTACTTTGTGTGTATACATACTCAATTTTTAAAAAGTAAATTTTGTAGTTTACGGTAAAGGTATAGTTTTGTACTCCATTCTTTTCCCTAATTATTTTTCTGTTTTGCTACACAGTTTAGTTAGTCATGAGGGGTGTTTCTTTTGTTATTATAAGTAATGATGTAATACATTTTTTTATGTTTATATAGCATTTGAGATAACACACATATATATGCATGTGTATATATTTTGTCTTTAGGCTATAGTCATAGAAGTGGAATTACTAGGCCAGAGTTTAAAAACATTTAATAGTTCTAGAAATATTTTTGACAGATTTCTTTCTAAAAATATTATAACTGTATATTATTGGAAGATACATTTATATATGTGGATATATCTGTATGTGTATATATTTTTTACTGCTCATACTATATATATATGTCAATTACATATATATATATATATATATATATATATATATATGAATGATATACGATACACACACATTGTATGTATATCAGTGGGATGGGAACGATCTTGCCCCAGGGAGGGCACCAGGGACTTCACCTAGTACAAAGAAGTAGCACATGTTTTTAACAAATAGTAATCTGCCTCTTGACTGAGATTGAATGTTTCTTTTATTTGCTTGCCAATTTTTTTAGAGGGTTTGAAAATTTTATTTTAAACTTCCTAAAGTGTTATTGTTTTTTTTAATCTGAGCAAGTTATGAGTGTCTAGGTTTATGGAACATTGTTATAAAGGGTATTGCCTCATTTCTGTCAGTAGTTAACATTTAAATCTCAGGTTTGTTTTTTACTCTAATAAGAGTCCTCTACTGTTTTGTCTTAAGTGTTAGAAATTTGTGTTAATTTTATTTTCAAGTTTAAAAGATCAGTGTTTTGGAAATTATTATTTGTTGTCATTACAGTGAATTCCCTTAATCTAAAATCCGTTTTTGAAAGAACAGTAAAGTGTTTACCCTGAATGACAGGTGATTAGGATAACCTAGTTGACTGAGTTTATTAAATATACAATTCTTCTTTTTTACTGATTACTTTTTCACCGATTATTCAGAAGATTCCACGTTTGTGGAGCCTTAGGGTACATATTATGAATATCACTTCTCCAACACTAGGGTGTAAGAAGGTAGGTCAATCTATAATGGCATTGTGAAGTATCATGTAAGTTCATTTTTGGAAAAAAACGCTTATCTACTTGTTTATTTTGTCTTATTAAAATAGGTCCTGAATACGAGGGGGTGGTTAGCTTAGGTTAATGAAAAGTTAGATAACTGATAAATTTATTTCAGAATTCTCAGGATATGGATGGTGAAATCTATGAAAGAAATTCGAGAGGGCGGGCATATAACAGTAATGATCTAGGAACGACTTAATGGTAACTGTGTGAGTTTTATTTAGTGCTTTTTCTGAGCTTGGGAACTGTGTGCTTTGCAGTTTTGCTTACACTTTGTTTCATTTTATAAGTGTGAATATTTGAAGTCCTTTTAATTAACTACTACTTTATACATTTCACTCTCAGTTTTATTATTTTACTCCTTAACAGGAATTTGTAATCAGCATATATTGCCTTTCTTTTATAGTTTTATGACCTTTGTGAACTATTCAGAACTGGAGGTCAGGTTCCTGACACGAACTACATATTTATGGTATGTAAACAGGAGTGATACCAAGTGCTTATTTATTGAAAGGATATGACTTATTACATGTAAATTGCATAATAATTTTATTGCTATGTGACAATTACTGTTTCAAATATGAAGAGATGATTTTCAGTGGGTAGTAGAAGGCATCTGTCTGAATATGAAAATCACCCGAGAGGAATTTTTTTTTTAATTGTACTTTTCTCCATTTTGCTTTGTCCCCTAGTTAAGAATCATTGCTTTAGTAGACTGCTGTATAGATGGGACTGGGTTGTAACCTTCAGTAATTGATGGGACAGAAAAATAGCCCAGAACCACTGGTTTAAAGCATACATCCTCAATTTACTGTTATTTTATCAAACTTTTTGAGCATTCATTTTCATCTCTTACTGTACTAATCTGTGGCTGCATGGATATACACACACACATTTAGTATTAAGGTGAATGTTTGCTTGCTTTCTTTTTGTAATGAAATGTTACTATTGAACTTTACCTGAATCCTCCTATCCTTTTTCTTCTGAAAGTTTCTGGGTCACCTTCTTTTAGCTGTTTTCTCATTGGCCTAATATTGGCCCAAGTAAAACATTAATTGGAAATGTAAATATTTAAGTCATCATATGCTGTTGTTAAATACAAAGCTGAAAGTAGAAAATTATTTTAATTTTGGTATGTGCCTTACAAAACTGTTTTCTTCAAGTAGGCAGCTCTTCCGATATAGTTAAAATGATTTTTAAAATTTAAAATTGATTTTAAAAATTTTGATTCACGTATGACCTTTTAGGACCATCTAATGTAGGTAATAGAGGATTTAAAAATGGTGATTTTGCAGGGGAAATGGTTGAGAGAATTGCACAAGTTTCTGTAAGCCCCTCCTTAATGAGACTAGCACAAACATTTGGCAGAAACAGCATGTTTACTTCTATTTGAATTTTTTGTTAAAACCTAATTTCCTCATAATTCAGTGTGTAATTCTTTATTGTTATTGTGGGCTGTCTCTGAGTTATACAGTTTGGTATAATTTTAAGAGAATATTTTACTATTGTATTGTTTATAACCATAAACTTTTGCTTTACAGGGTGATTTTGTAGACAGAGGTTACTATAGTTTGGAGACCTTCACTTACCTTCTTGCACTAAAGGCTAAATGGCCAGATCGTATTACCCTCTTACGAGGAAATCATGAGAGTAGACAGATAACACAGGTGTATGGATTTTATGGTAAGACCTTCTGTTTGTCTGATTCTGAATATTTTCTTTTCCTCTGTGGAGAAAAAAGCTGCAGAAGTTATGTGCTTTATAGTAAAACTAGAAAATACAGATAATCTTTTTCCATTTTTTTCACCTCTTAACTATGTTATGTCCCCCAATCAATTGAAAATCATACCATGGAGAGAAAAACACTGTTAAAACTTTTTGGTGTAGTTCTCAATTCACCTGTATTGAATCACCTGAAGTGTTTGTTAAAAATGTAGATTGCTGGGCCCCACTGCAGACCTCCTAATCCCGGGTTCTGCTGAAGGTGAATGTTTTGCAAACATAAGTTTGAGAATCTGTCCTAATATAATTGATTCATTCATTCACACACATACACACACACTGAAATGGAGTCATGCTATGATGTGACTGCCTTTTTTTATGTCATTGGCGTTTTTATAGCTGCATCCTATAACATTGTATGGATGTATGATAGTTGATTTAACCAGTCCCTTTATCATTGGAGTTGCTATTACAGACATAGCTGAGTGAATATCTTTTTATGTTTATCTCTTGCCCCACAGAATGTCTGGATTGGAGGGGTCAGAAACAGAAGAACTAAGTCATTAAAAGCAAAGTAGCTGCTTCTATAAAACTTACTTACTTGAAAGTAAGAAAATGAGGTTAAGAAGTTCTTTGAAGGAGAGAGCAGAACTGTTGAGATCATGAATATAAATACTCCTTGAGCACAGTTGAGCCAGATATTGAGAGAGATGCAAATATTAGTGTCAGAACCCTTTAGTTTTAGATGTTATATTTTGAGTTATCTTCTGTTACTATAGAGATAGGCTATACTCTCTTAATTTGTCAACCGTTATCAGTTATTAAATTGAGAGATTTTGGTAATTTATTATTTCTGTATAACTTTCTTATTAATAATTGCTACGGTACATGATTAATATTTGTCTCCTTTCTATAAGTTACTTATTTTCATTCACATAATACCATTTGCCATTTCAGATACAAATTTTGATCCTTTTGCAAAACAATCAATATTTTGGATAGTGTGTTATGATGTGGTGCTTGAGCTCTGTAAAAGCACCTAGCTCCAATTATCTAAGAACGGTGTTTTACATATAATTTTACCCCAGAATTTGACTAGTATTTATCAATGTATGGCAAAAGGAAAAAAAAATGGGGAGAGGAAGGAGAACGTTTTAATCAAGATGCCTTAACTGAGGAAAATGACAACAGCATGAAATCTAGTATTGAATTTTCTTAAACAAATCCAAAGCTTTGTTCACCTAGTGGTTTTATGGTTCGGTTTAGTAAAAGGAAGCCTACCAGCATCTCAGGAGGGAGATAAGTTTAGTTATCATGAGACTTTACTTTGATTTTAAAATAATAATAATGTCCATATATGGTTATTAATTATATTGGCCCTTCAGTCCCAACTGACAAACATTTACTGGGCAGTTATTAACCAAGTGCTTTGCATATGTAAAGAGGAAAAGGACAGGGTTCCTACCAAACAGGGATCGATGTTAGAGTTCTCGAAAAGAAAGTTTACATAGGATCCTGCTTCATAAAGAGATATAATTTAGAAAATCATAAGGATTGCCCATGCCCCATAGTCTTTTTTTTCTCTGTCAGTTTTAGCTACACTTGGGGCAACAGTGGGATGTCAGTTTTTTAAAAAAATTGGGAGAAGCAGAACTTCCATGGTGTTAATTGAAAGAAGACGTGTGTACTCTATTAATCGTGTAAACAACAGAAGTGTCTGTCTTCAGTGATGACTACAAGGATACTTATTGGAGCTGAAGTATTTAGTTGTACAGTTTGCAGAAAATCTCAGATGAGACAACCTAGGCCTCGAAATATTGAGATAGGAATTATCCAAGCTCTTATAATTAAGGCTCCTCTAATTTTGTTTGATTTGATTATCCTGCTAGAATAAGGAGTTGTTGTGACTCATAGCGACCCTATAGGGCAGAGTAGAACTGCTCTATAGGGTTTCCTAGGCTAAAATCTTTATGGAAGCAGACTACCACATCTTTCTCTCACAGAGCAGCTGGTAGGTTTGAACCACAGACCTTTTGTTTTGCAGCTGAGTGCTTAACCATTGTGCCACCAGGGCTTCTAGGATAGGGTAGACACATTAAATAATCAGTTTGATAGAACTGCCTAGTATTCATAACATAGTAAGGTCCTTAGGTAGCACAAATGGTTTGTGCTTGACTGCTAACCTAAAGGTTGGTGGTTCGAACCTACCCAGTGGTACCGTGGAGGAAAAGACCTGGTGATTTGCTTCCCTTAAGATTACAGCCAAGAAAACCCTATGGAGCAATTCTTTTCTGAAGCACATGGGGTTACCGTGAATCACATTGACTCGATGGCAACTAACAACAAAAATAACAGTGGGCAAAAGCATGTTTTGAGTTGTGTCAAATTCCTACTTAGCTCTTCCTGATGATAACATTTTGGCCAGTGATTTCAGTTGCTTCTTAGGGCCAGTCCTGGAATGAAAAGAAGGACCACATGCTTAGTGTGTGTGTATGTGTGTGGGTATATGTGTGTATATACACACACACATACATACATAGTATGAGATGGAATCGACTCAATGGCAGTAAATGTATATGTAGTGAGACCCTAGTCTTCTTTTGACTTCATGGACCTGCCAGGGCTAAATATGTGTCATAACTTGCCATCCTAGTTGAAGCTGAGTTTCTTTTGTCCTGAAGGCTGCTCTAGTATTGGGTGTGTTGTTTATTTTTATTTGCAAATTCAGAGCTTCATTAATGAGAACTCTTCTATTTCTTTCACAGATGAGTGCCAAACCAAATATGGAAATGCTAATGCATGGAGATACTGTACCAAAGTTTTTGACATGCTCACAGTAGCAGCTGTAAGTTATATGAATCCTTTTTTTTTTATATGAATCTTTTTTAAAACTTCCAAGTATTTTCCTGCCAGTAACACATTGCATATTTTTATCTGATTACCATCTCAATTATATTGAGATCTTCAGCATTCACTGATGGATTTGGATATAACTGAGTTATATCATTTTATATTTAACTCTTTGTTATCCTTTTTTCCCCTAGTTAATAGATGAGCAGATTTTGTGTGTTCATGGTGGTTTATCTCCTGATATCAAAACACTGGATCAAATTCGAACAATTGAACGGAATCAGGAAATTCCTCATAAAGGAGCATTTTGTGACCTGGTTTGGTCAGATCCTGAAGATGTGGATACTTGGGCAATCAGTCCCCGAGGAGCAGGCTGGCTTTTTGGAGCTAAGGTCACAAATGAGGTAAATTCACCATTTTTGAAAAGTGGTTTGTTGGTTGCTAATGGATTGCATAAAGAACTATGGTGGCCATAGATAACAAACCTTGGTCTAGTTTACTCAAACTATTGTGGCCGTGGGTATCAAATTTCCAGTCTAGTTTACTTAAATATATCTTTACTTAATGGTTAAATATGATCACATAGTGAAAGCACCGATTCCAGCATTCACTTGGTAATATGTGTAAAATAAACGTTCTTTTCCTTTTCAAATACTGCTGTTAAATAACAGAATAGGAAGGGCAAGATAGGTGACTTTTTGAGGTTCAGTTATTTTCATTTAAAAAAAGAAAGTATGCACACATGCATACATGTAGGGATGAGCTTATATTGGGAAGTGATCCAGCATAATGGAGTCAGAGAACTAGGTTCTAATCCCACCGATGCAGCTTTGGTAAGTTATTTATCCGGTTTGAGCCTTTGTTTCTTTAAGTTGCAAAAGAAGGATAATAAATCTCTTTCAGAATTATTGCAAAAACTGCACATACTAAACCCTCAGTAAGCGTTCACTAAATGCTAGATAGAGTCCCTGGGTGTGGTGCAAACAGTTAACACACTCGGCTGCTAGCCAAAAGGTTGGAGGTTCGAGTCCACCCAGAGCCTCCTTGGAAGAAAGGCCTGACTTTCACTTCGAAAAAATCAGCCACTGAAAACACTGTGGAGCCCAGTTCTACTCTGACACAGCATGGGGTCACCATGAATCAGAATCTACTGGGTGGCACTGGTTTAAATGCTAGATATTAATAGTATTTATCTTTATTATTAAACTTTAAAAAAAGAAAACCTTTTTGGTTTTGTATCTTGATAGTATTTACATAACACTTTTCTTCCCAGAAATGTCTAATTAATTATGTGACTCTATGATTTGATAGCTGTATCATTGAGTCAGGCCAGAGTGATTTGATTTGCTATTGAACTTAACTGGGGATAACTGTAGAATGGATTCTATAATCATGACAACTTTAATCATCAACAGAATTTGACGTTTTATTTAAATGATCATGTTCTTGTAGGCTGATTTTTTTTTTTTATTGTGTTGGATACTTACAAAGCCTTTCTAAATTACAGTTTGTTCATATCAACAACTTAAAACTCATCTGCAGAGCACACCAACTAGTGCATGAAGGCTATAAATTTATGTTTGATGAGAAGCTGGTAACAGTATGGTCTGCTCCTAATTACTGCTATCGTTGTGGAAATATTGCCTCGATTATGGTCTTCAAAGATGTAAATACAAGAGAACCAAAGTTATTCCGGGCAGTTCCAGATTCAGAACGTGTTATTCCTCCCAGAACGACGACGCCGTATTTTCTTTGAGGCCTTCGCCCATCCTGCTGACCCGTTTTCCTGCCCTCTTCTTACCCAACTTTTCGTGTATTACCTTCTACAATATACTTTTTATTGAGCACTTTGCTGCTGAAATGCTGCCTCTTGCCTTTTTTTATTTTAAATTATCTAAATTTATTGTTTGTTATGGTGTCTATAGCAATGTTTTTCTATCAGTTTTCTCCCCCATCCCATCCCCACCTGGACTCATTTGAGAAGACTTGAGAAATGTCTTAATACACTGCTGCATGTAGCTCTTGCTTATTTACTGGTCTGGGGGAAACAGGATGTGTTTCCTTTGTTTAAAAAGCCAATTGACAGAACAGTCTACACCGAAATACTCCTCCTTTTGTATCATTCAGCCTTTTTTTTAGTTCGGTAAGTTTTAAGAAATTTCAGCAGCAAAGTTGTTATTCAGTGGGCATGATGGACTGCAGATGCCTCAAGTTATGTATACCTGTTCCAGCTGTAAACTTCATTGTCCTCTGTTGGATGATATTTTAAATGGATATAAAATAAATTGGTCTAAAGGGCTGCCCTCCTTGTTGTGTTTTTAAATTTTAGTTAAAAACTGCTTCAGCTTATGACTTTGTACATTAAGGTAATTGTACTGATCTTTTTTCAGATTCCTTGTATTTTTTACTAAAGTAATCTTAAATAGAACCCAGATAGGTTAAATGATAGAAGTTTTAAACAGCTTGCATTGTTGGTTTAAAATGATTCTCTTTTTTTGTCTTTCCTAATCAGAGTTCTTGACCCTTTGGTTATTGAGTTTAAAAACTTCAATTGAAATTCAATAGTATTTGTTTAAAAAAAAAATCGCTAAACTGTGCCTAAAGAACGTAACTGCCATATTAATGTTTTGGTTTATATCCTCTATAGTAATAGAAAAACATTTAATACTTGTAATGCTGATGTATTCATTTGATACCAGTTGGATAGAATGTGATCAATCCAGTTTACAATCTATCATGAATATCATTAAGTAAAATCTATGTATTTTTCAATAGGAGTCATTTCTTCTCGTGTAACACTTGACCTTAACTTTTACAAAATGTTCATTTTTTAACTATAACTGGAAAGGTTGAAAAGTCAGGCCTCTTGTATTTGTGAACTGTAATCTGAAGCAGATTTTTAAAAGTGTAGAAAGAAACAAATGTCCTTTTTGTAAAGGTCTGTGGTACCATGTTTCGGCTTTGTGTAAGTAATTTGAATATCCAAAGGGTTGTGATGATCAGTTCTTGATATGCAACTGTCCACTTAATAAGGACGGGTGTTCCAGTATCTCGTATGACTGTGGTCATAAATGATGTTGGAATTTACTATTTTTCGAAAGAGTTGGTATCCCTTTACTATGATTTTTATCATTCCAAGAAATCCTTGTGAAGCCAGCCAATTCATAAAGCACTTTAGCATCTGTTCAGGTAGTTTTGAAAACCACCTTTTCACCTTCAGGATAAGAACTACCAGGTTACTAAAAATGCAATAAAATCCTTATAATCTAAGCTTCTTGGCACATAATTTTTCATCAGGGTTTCATTTCATTAAATGAGCACAATACTGTTTTTATTTATTTTTTTCCTTACCAGCCAGCTCCTTGTGTAGTTTTTAATTATATAGCTATGTGAAAGAAGTGGCTAAGACTCTTGCTGCATACACTTGAACTAATGTTGGGTCAGTAGCTTCATGTTAATGCCCTGATCCCAGTGTAATTCAGGGGGAAAGATATTTTTATCTTACAGAGATATGTAGCTGTGTATTTTACTAATTGTGAAACACTGGAAATTAATGATGCAGACAACTTGGTGTGGTCTTTGAACAGCTGTCTACAGTATTTTTTTCCGTTACCATAAATTGTATTTAAGTGCTTGCTCTCCACTGCTTTTAAGTTGTACCAATAAAACTGATAACCTTCAGCCCACCCTTCCTACTTGACATTCCTTAGCTTAGACTGATGTAGTTGTTTTAGTTATCCCTGTAATGTGACTTTTAAGTCATGATATACTGCATTTGTTGTCACTAGTTGGGCACATGCCAGTGGTATTCTGTCCATTCCTTAACTGCCATCTGTTTTGCCTGATTTCTCTTCAACTAAATAATGGCTTTTTGCATGAAAAAAAAAAAGTTTTTACTATTAGACGTGTAAAGGGAAGAGAGAGTGAATGTATTGGACTTTGTAAGCCTAAGAGGAATATTTGGATCCCTCTGTTAAATAAGGGCTATGTACTATGTAGCATAATCAAGTGGTGGAAGATATTTGCAAGTCGTAGATATGTAGGCAGGAAGATCTGTCACTCCCTGTACCTAGGCTGAATGTAAAATCCCTTATGTTGTATTAATGGGGTGGGAGGTGGGGGTAACTATTTTTATTTGCCTATGATATATTTGGTTTCTAATAAAGTGTCCTAGGCTCTAGTGAGAACTGCCTACTTTTAATTGCCATGTACTCCCTTTCCTCACTTGCTTGATATGCTCTTGGCTAGCGTTTTATAGCTTATTGCTTTTCCCTGAGAAATCTCACTACATGTGTTCATCTGAGTGTGATTCTAAAAAGCCTGAATCAAGAGTACATACATCTAATATGCAACCTGCATCAGCTCCTACTCGGTCTGGATGTCTAGAACTGTTGGAAGATTTTGACGTCTTAAAGGCTGGGCTTTGCTTTTGATACAAGGTTTGAAATATTGTTAATTGCATTAAGATGTGTGTGTTTTTGCTTTGTAAGCCCAGAACCAGGTTTTGGAAAATACTTGTATTGTGAAAACAAAACAGGACTCTTTCCGAGCTTCTTCATTGTCAGGAATAGAATTGCTTTCCATCAGCTTCCAGAATGTGTATCTGGAGTCGAAGAGATTTAACAGCAAGAATCCAGATTTTTTAATGTAATTGTTTTTTAAATGCTAATGTTTGTAAAGCACCGTCAGTTCTTTGGATGAAAGGTGCTATATGTCCTCAGTGTAAATTAATAAAAAGATTATAGGAAGTTTGTGAAAAATAATTTCATCTAATGCATAGTCTGTAGTATGTCTTGAAAAGAAGTTAGCTGTTTATATAACAATTTAAATTAAAAAATGCGTATTGCTTCACTTGGTTGCTTGACTTTGGTAAACAAAACTGAAATTTTTTCTAGTTCTCCATTTGACTCTGAGCTAAGTATTCCAGTTCTTTAAAGTCAATATTCATTGTTAATCCCTGCATCCAGTACCCAGAACCATGCTTCATGAGATCGTCAAAATCTTTCAGTTGTGTACTTACAGTGTGCAGTGGTGCTGACAAAATACACCTTGGTATAAAAACACCACGCACACACACACGTTGTAAAGTCCCCTAACATGATGCCAAACACAGAGTAGATGCTCTGGGAAGGCTGGTTCCTTATTCCCCTCCTGGTCTTCTATTTCCTTGTCAATCCATTGGTGAATATGTGCCTTTCTTATCCTCATGACAGTAAGCTTATGCTGGCTTGGATAATTCAGGTATTAATACAAAAAAATGCATGAAATTTATAGAGGTTTTTTTTTATATCAACAAAATTTATTACAAAAGTTTATTTCCACTCAATCCCTGGGCACCCACTATTCTCAGCACTCCGCTTTTGAGTATAAATGGGAATGGGATATAAAAGCCTTCATGGAAACATTGTGGAATAGTGGAAAGAATACAAGTTTTGGAATGAGATCTAAATGTAAAATGCAGCTCTGCCATGCAATAATAGCACCTTGCCTGTATTGAGCATTCTTAGCTGTACTGTACATGTCCTATTTTGTGGAATGCTTACTGCGGCTCTGTATTATCTCCTTCAGATGAGGAAACAGGCTTAGAATAAGCATAACTTGCCCAACGTTGCACAAAAGAAACTGGAACTTTGAACCCCTATAGGGCATACCATAGCGCATCTTAAGCCCTTCAACTTAAGCCGTATTGGTTATTATAGCTGTATGACCCTGAGCAAATTAGATTCTCTGAGTCTTAAATTTCTTATGTATAAAATAAGAGCTAATACTATACAGGGTTGATCTCACGACTAAAAATAGCATACATAAAGCACCCAGTCCCTGGCCCAACACTGCCACTTATTGAGGGCTCACGTACCGTTTGCCAAATTCCATGTAGTTGGGGAAGTAATAGTCAAAGACAATATATAATTGCTAACGTAGTGTAGCTTATGTAAGTACAACGGAAATTTGGAGGAAATGTTCGATGTAGGATGGAGTAAGTGGGGGAAGACTTGAAAGAAAGTGTGAATTAAACTTGGAGTGATGGGCTTTGCACTTCTTACAGAGGAAAAGCACAGTAGCAGAGGTTACTAGAATTTGTACACATACAGACTTGGCTTTAGACAGGACTTGAGGGTACTTCTTGGGAAGACATGAGAAATGATAGGTGCAGTTCTGTAGGCAGAGTATCTACCATGTATCAGACATTGCCCACATTAATGAAGACTTCGAAAATCAGGCAGAAGATTTTAATGTTTTTAAGAAATAGGTAACAAGTGATATTTCAAGATTAGTCCCTTAGTGAATTGATGGTCCTTCCCCACCAGGACTCTCCCCTCCTTTCAGTCTTGGCTGACACAAATTACTCAGATTCTTCTTTCCCCTTTCTGGTTTGGTGATGATACGGGTGGATATTATTGGTTGGGATTGAGATTTGTGGTTCTGTGACCTTGAAATTGCATGAAATATTAGTTTGGAGGGCAACAGAAATTTGGCGGTATTTTTTCTTGGTCGAAGCCTTTAAAAAACACTACAATTTACCATCATTTATAAAAGGCCATTTTGACACTGAAAGATGTATACAGGACAATCTCAGAATAAAGCACAATACTTTACACCAAACAAATTTTATAAAAAAAGTATCCTAATTTTGGCCATTTTTGAAGATCAGTGAGACATTTGTCCTTGACTTGTGTCTGTGTACTGCTCTAGGGTGTCACATTATTGATATGAATGGAAGTGGCTTAAGAGAAAGTTTTATGCCTTCTCACAGCTCTAAACATGTTAAGGGTCTAACAAAAACTACCTATACAAGGAACAGAGATGTAAAGAGGTTGAAAGGGTACACCTTGCAGGAAGAATTTTTAGAATATGTTAATGAGCTGTGCTTTATTTCAAGGATAGTTTTGCATGTTTAGCTCTATCAACAAAAAAATGCAGTAATATTTCTTTTAAAATTTATTGACATAAAAATGACAATTATTTCCAGTATACTGGACGGTTAGCACACGGAGAGATCAGTTCTGTTTAGGCCTTTCAAAATGGAACACTTGCTTTTAGTTATGGCATCAATTCTGTTTGCAGTGTTGATTTTTCTTTCATGGTAAAAATTTAATAACTCTCCTGCCAAGAGGAAGCCTGCACTCAAGCTTGTGATCTTTCCTGCAAAGGGTTGAGAATCCAATCCAGGCTTTATTTTGGTGAATTTTTACAGTTTTCTGGCTGTATCTTCCACGAAGAGTAGCTGTGAGCTGTGAGCCCACTTCAGCTATGATGTACAGACAGAGATCGCATTCGAGGTGGTTCAAAGGAAGCTCGATTGGGAGAGTTGCCTCCCTGTCTCATCTGCCAGAGGAGTTTGGGAAATTACAGTGCATGGCCTTTTGGTCCCGGCGTGGTGCTACAGTGGTGGTGGTGGTGCCAGCAGGTATGTGGGATGAAGGACGCAGAGCCTGGAGGACCTGCAGGCAGGTGTCTGGCGCCGAGCTGCAGTTCCTGCTTTCGAGCGCACGGTGGCACTTAGGTCTCCCCCGGTCCAGCTAGCAGCCTCTGTAAAGCACCTCCGCCGCCACCTGCAGTCTCAACCAAACCTCTGGGTGGGCAGCGCGGAATTTGACAGCCGGAGTGTCCAATCGACTGCCAGGCTTTCGGCCACACAACGGCTCTAGCCAATCGGAGACGAGGAGAGGCGCGAATGAGGCGGGCCCGCAGAAAGCCTTGCAGAGGCGCGAGGCCCTCCTCCAGCCCCTCCGCCTACTCCAGCCTCCGCCGCCTCAGCTTTCCGAGCGAGCCCTGTGGCCGCCGGAGCAGCTCCCGCGGCGGAGCCGGAGCCGGATGGTCAGAGGAGCCCGGCAGCAACAGCAGCCGCGGAGTCGCCTGGTCCCCAGGTGGGGTGGGGGTTGTGCGGAGGTCGGGAACAGGGATGGGGCCGAGCGGGGCGAGAGAGCGGGCCCGGGGGCAGTGGCTTGGGGCCACGAAGCTTTCGGGGAGCCGAAACTGGAGGGGCGGGGGTACAGGCTGTGCGGGGTCTTGGGGGCGCCGAGGGTTGGGGGCGCAGGCTGCGTGGCGGTCGCATCCTCGAGGCCAGAAGAGCGGGGCGTGTGAGGGAAGGGGCGCCGAGGGGTGAGGCTGGGGGCGCTGGGCCGGGCGGGGCAGGGCGCGGGCGCCCCGCGGAGGGGCGGTGGAATGCGGGGAGCGCCAGGTCTGGAGGGGCGGGGCTCGGAGGGGCAGTTTATGTTTGGGAGGGGGTGGGCATGGGAAAAAGGAGGTCAGAGGGGCTTGCGGGGGTGATAAGGCAGACAATGAGTAGGTGGAGGTGGGTGGTTTTGGGGAGCTGGGCTGTGACGAGTAGGGGCTGAGAATAGGATGAAAGACTAGGAGGAGGCAGAGCAGGTTTTGGGCTGAGAGGGCGGGCAGTAGGGGAACGGTGAGTCCCAGGATTGCTCAGTCTTGGTAAATAGGGGAAACTGGGCATAAGGCATTTGTAAGGTAAGATATGGACTTAGCGAGCTTGTAGTTCCAGAGGGTGGTACATTTAGTTCTAGATTGGCACAGTAGGTCCTAGAGATGTGTTCTTGTGAATTACTTTTAGTTACTGTCTTATCTGTTTGGTCTGTAGACTGAGTGGCACAGTGGAGAAACCACCTCGAAAACGGAAAAGCAGGTAAGGCAAATGCCTTCCTAGTTTGCTTTATGTTTTTCTGTTTGCTTAGCTGCACCTGTGCCATACTGCATAATCGTACAGTCAGTAGATGAAGTTTTTTATTTAGCTTCTTTGTTAATATAACTACATGCAAGACCTTTGTTTTGAGGGCGTCAAAGTACTACTTATACACCTTTTAAAAAAATCTAATAGAATGTTGGAAAGAGACATGGGTAATTGAAAAATCCTAGTTTTTTATTTACTTTTGCCATAATGTCAACGTTTTCTTCACCAGCTCCGTTTAAAAAGCAAGTGTTTGTTGAACATCTACTATATGCCAGGTACCAGGTACCAGTTGATTTATATGTATTATTTTCTATAATCCTCGAGGCATCCCAAGGAAGTATGTGTTATTATCATTATTTTGCAGAAGAGGGAACTGAGGCGCAGTGAGGCCAAGTAATATCCCAAGATCACACAACTAATAAATGATAGAACCAGGATTTGACTCCAAGCAGTCTTACTCCAGAGCTTAAAGTCTTAACCATTATACTATACTGCCATTAATAAACCATTGAAAATAGGTTTTCTTATTGCTTTTTCTTTCTTCATTGTATTTGTTGTTGTGTGCTGTCGAGTCAATTCCGACTCATAGCAACCCTGTATGACAGAGCAGAACTGACCCATTTCATAGGCTGAAATCTTCACTGGAGCAGATCACCAGGTCTTTTCTCCCAGAGCAGCTGGTGAGCTTGAACCTACCAGCCTTTCAGTTAGCAGCTGGGCACTTAACCATTGTGCTGCTAGGGTTCCTTCATTGTGTATAGAATCTAATAAACAGTGAAATGGTTGAACAGTAGGAAAGTAGAGAGAAACAAAGAGCTTAAGTAGTTGACATACTAGTGAATTATTCTTTAAGTAGTGAAGAACAGCGTATTTTCATTTCACAAACATTTTTGGTGCATTCCCTGTGTCAGGTGCTACATAACAATTCTGTGCATTCATTCGTTTTCACAGGCGTAGGCACTGGCCTAGAGAGAGTAAGCTACAGTAGTAAGGATATGACCAGCAGGGCTACTCTCATAGTTAATACTTGATAAGTTATTGCTGAAGGAGCCCTGGTAGCGCAGTGGTTAAGCAAGCGCTTGGCTGCTGACTGAAAGATCGGCCCGCCAGCCGCTCCTTGGGAGAAAGATATGGCAGTCTGTTTCTGTAAAGATTACAACCTTGGAAACCCTATGGGGCAGTTCTGTTCTGTCCTTTAGGGTCACTATGAATTGGAATCGACTCAGCGACAATGGGTTTGGTTTTTTTGGTTTTAAATTATTGCTGTTAGTACACAGAAAACTTCAACAGTAGGTAGATATGAGATGCTGATGGTGAAAATGCCAACAGCTAAAATTCCTTTGTCGCTTTTGAGGCCTGTACTATCCAAAATGGTAGTCACATGTGGCTGTTGAGCATGTGGCTGTCATGACTGAGGAACTGAAATTTTAATTCTATTTAATAGTAATTAAATATAAAAACTGATACTCAGTTTCATTATTGGAAAACATTAAAGTATGTTTTGATCAATTTGAGTATGGGAATTTGCTTTTTCATTTGTAAATTTTATGAAATGTTAAATATAGACCAAATATTTCCAATGAAAATTTAATGTCCAAATTGAGATGTGCTGTAAATACATACCAGATTTCAAGTTAGTACAAGAAAATGAATGTAAAATTTCTCATTACTAATTTTTTATATTGATTACATGGTGAGATAATATTTTGGATATATTGGGTTAAATATGTTACTAAATAGAATTAATTTCACCTTTTTTAATGTGACTACTAGAAAATTTATAATTACATATATGGTTTGCATTATATTTCTTTTGGATAGCACTGGTTTAGCTCCCATTGTCCCATTGCCAGACTCTTGCAGTAGCCTCCTGACTGGTTTCCCTGCCTCGAATCTGATGTCTTGTAATTCATTCACTGTGCTGTGCAAGTTGATCTTGTAATTCTCATTCTTAAGATCCTTCTGTGGTTCTCCATTGCTTTTTGAACATAGTTCAGACTTTGTAACCTAATCATATAAAAGGACTGCCTTTATTTCACTCTGACCTATCTTTCCAGACAGTTTAGTACTGTGGTCATAGATGTTCTCAATAATAGACCTATTACATGTCTAATTTTAAATGATACAACTTGCTGGTGAACCCTTCAAGACGAGTTAATTGCCAAATGTAACAACTCAATGTTCCATTTACTGTTCCCAGAACTTGTTACATTCTCTCTTTGCTTTGGGTTTTTGCACACAATTTCTGTTTCTCTCTGGAGTACTTTCTCCTTGCTTCTTGACAGGCTCCCCCCTTTAAGGCTCAGCTCAAACATTATATCTTCAGTGAGGGCTTTTGCACCCTCTTCTCCTTCCTATATTCTATGTTGTTTACTCCCATGATAGTCTGTACATATACTATGTGTAATGGTTTGGGCTGAATTTGAATCCCAGTTCTTCAGATACTAGTTGTGAGATCATATGCAAGTTCATTAACCTCTCTGACCCTCAGTTTCCTCATCTGTATAATGGAAATAGTAATAGTCCAATCCTCATAGGGTTGTAAAGTACTTAGTACAGTGCCTGGCATGTAGAAAGTACTTAATAAATTTTAGGTTAAAAAGCACCCACCAAGTACTTTTTATTTCCCATCTCTTATATGCAGTGTAGGAAATTAAAAATAAAGAAACTAAGGCAAAGAAAAAACAAGAAAAGAATAATATAATTAAACCAGTGGCAAAGTTAGTACATAGACCAGAAAGTACTGCACCATTATTAATGGTGGGTTCTGTATTTGGCTCAGTTTCGTAGAGCAAAGAAAAGATGAAAATAATAATTCTCAGATTCATAGTGGTTATAAAATTAAACACATGTTGTTCAAGAGAAGCAGAACTTTTTAAAACTGTTCGATCTGAGAGAAGTTTCTCTCTGG
Organism: Dugong dugon; assembly: GCA_030035585.1. Lineage (NCBI taxonomy): Eukaryota > Metazoa > Chordata > Mammalia > Sirenia > Dugongidae > Dugong > Dugong dugon. Next base: position 69,769,331 of record CM057471.1, on the reverse strand, counting down.
TCTTCATACTGGGTACACTGTGTGGTTTTGTGGACAAAATCTCAACGATAGAGTAGTGATTTTTTTTTAAGATTGCTTCTTCTAATGCTTCTCAATCCAAGTTGAATTAATGCCAGTGAAAATTCTCCAAAGGGCTAAGATATACATCTGTGATTTAGACATACATCTCTGATAGTTTGGCTTGATTTAGAGGTAAAGAGGAATGAATAAGCTACAGGGACTCTGTTCATTTTTTATCCCTAGCACCTTGAATAGTGCTTGGCAGTTGGAAAAACAGTTTATTGAATGAATGAGTCCATAACTCTCCATGAGTATTATTTCTTGTAACTAAGTTTTGATAAGCATCAGGCAGCGGTGAGTTTAAGCTAATATTCTCAGTCAGGAATCATGAGGACTTGTATCTGCATGTCTGATTAAGGTCAGATCCTGATCAGGTCATGACTTTGACCTGAATGGACGTTTAGTGTACATCTCTAAACAGATCTCATGGTCAAGATTTTCCTCGGAAAACAGTTCTGGGATTGCTGTTGGAGGGTGTGGGAAGGCCAGTTAAGACTCTAAAAATGGATTCTAGAGAAAGGATGTAATAGTGGTAGCCAGAAATTTTTATAGCTGTTATTATCAGTTTAATACTGTGGCCATAGAAATTCCCGTATCAAATAGATCAAATGATACAACTTTGAGATGAACTCTTCAAGATGAATTAATTGCTGAATATAGCCTTAAGTATCAAATTGAGTTGGCCTGCTATGTAGAGTTGTTGACTATTATGTATTCTATTACATTTTGGAAAACAGTTGCCAAAAGTATGACTTTGATTTGATTTTAGTATAGTTGATGTTAAGTCATTCTTTCTGATAGATGTTAGTGGCTGAATTATCTTTTGAGAACATTGCTAGTGCAGACCCACCTGTAAGACAGTTGAGATAAGCACCTCATCTTCTAATGTTAATATTTTTTGTGTGTGTTTTTTTATTTCCTTGAGGACAGGAATGGTGTCTTCGTTCGCCTTTCTGCTTCTAGTACTGAGAGATGCTCAGTAAAACTATAATGAACCAATAAATGAATTGGTGGCAAGAGGGAGTTAGTGTGGAATGGGGCTTTGGTGATCCAAAATAATGTAGTACTATTTCATGCTCTTGATAAACTGTACTAGACTGACAATAATTTTAAGATCAGGAAACTTGATATCTGTGTAGTTTTGGAAAATTCCGAAGACTTCAGTATGTCTCTTAATAATGTTTGGATTATGAGTTAGGGAATCCTTTCAGGTCCTGTTAGGAACAGGACCCATTTGTTTGGTTAGGATTCACATTGATTAAAGCTGTACTGTGCCATTTAGGTTTTTTTTGTGGAGGTGATGTGTTTATAGCAAAGGGGTCCAGGCATTTTAATGGTATATGTAATCTGTTTAAGAAACATTTGAATGCTTTCTTGTTCTGGGTGCTAGGGATACTGACATAAGTAAGATATGGCCTTTGCTATTAAAAAGCCCATATATTAGTGGGAATGACAGACACTAAAATAGGAGACAGTGTAATGACTTTGTATATATACAGAGGTTTATATAGTATATACAAACGGTTTATAGTAGTTCTGCATACTGGGAGTGAGGGAGGTTTCCAAGACATTTCATTCAGGTCTTGAAGATTTTGAAGATTAATTTTGGCAGTGGTGTGGCTGTTGAAATGACAGAGAGTAGAGTCTGGCTCTAGATGGACTAATTATGAGATCTTAGGTGAGCTGAATTCAAGACCTGAACCAGGGCAGTGTCAGGTGTGGAGCAGCTTACAACATATCTTTAAGGGCTGTGATGTCAGACTAAGCAGTGGTTCTCAGCTGGGGCCAATATTGCTTTCCAAGGGACATTTGGCAATGTCTGGGAACATTTTTGGTTGTTATAACTGGGAGCCTCTACTGGGTAGAGGCCAGGGATGCTGTTAAACTTCCCACGATGCACAGCACAACCTCCCTCAACAAAGAATTATCTAGCTCAGAATCTCAGTAGTGTTAAGGTTGGGAAATCCTGGACTGGAGTTTCAATCTTAGCTCTTCCAAATACTAGTTTTGGGCTCTAGAACAAAATATTTAACCTTTAAATCTGTTTGCTGTTGTGCAAAATGCTGTAATGATAGTACCTACCTTGTAGGATTATTACTGTCCTCTAATAGAATGTAAATTTGAGTGCAGAGATTTTTGTCTATTTTGTTCATTACTATATTTCCAGCACAAAGACAGTGCCTGACACCTAATAGGTACTCAAAAACTCTTTGTTGGATGATTCAGTGAATGGCTGATTGAGAGGATTCAGTGGAATAATGTACATATAGTACCTGGATTTCATTTTACTTGGATCCACAATCAACATCCATGGAAGCAGCAGTCAAGAAGTCAAATGATGCATTGCATTGGGCAAATCTGCTGCAGAAGACCTCTTTAAAGTGTTAAAAAGCAAATATTTCACCTTGAAGACTAAGGTATGCCTAGTCTGAGCCATGGTGTTTTCAGTCGCCTCATATGTATGTGAAAGCTGGACACTGAATAAGGAAGACCGAAGAAGAATTGACTCCTTTGAATTATGGTGTTGGCGAAGAATCTGTCTAGGAAGAAGTACAGCCAGAATGCTCCTTAGAAGTGAGGATGGCGAGACTATGTCTCACATACTTTGGACATGTTATCGGGAGGGATCCGTGTCTAGAGAAGGACGTCATGCTTAGTAAAGTAGAGGGTCACCGAAAAAGACGAAGACCCTTAATGAGATGGATTGACACAGTGGCTGCAAAAATGGGCTCAAGCATGACAATGGTTGTGAGGATGGTACAGCACCAGGTAGTATTTTGTTCTGTCGTACACAGGATCACTGTGAGTCGGAGCCAACTCGATGGTACCTAACAACAACAGCAGTACATGGTACAGTTACCTGACATACAGTAAGGACTCAATAAATGACAACTGTGACTAGGTGGCACAGTGGTTAAGAGCTACAGCTGCTAACCAAAAAGGTCAGCAGTTCGAATCCACCAGCTGCTCCTTGGAAACCCTTTGGGGCAGTTCTACTCCGTCGTATAGGGTCACTATGAGTCGAAATCGACTCAGTTGCAGTAGGGCTTTTTTAATCATTAATTTTTTTTCCAGACTTTTTAAAAATCAGCTTTATAGAGGTATTATTCGCTCAGTACAATCATGATGTAGAATATTACCATTCCTGCCACTCTCATGCCCAAATAGTCTTGTATTACCTTGTATTCATGGCCCATGGCACATTCTATCACTATAGTTTTGCCTTCTCTAGAATTTCATATATGTAGAATCATACATTATATAGCCTTATTGTGTCTAGTTTTGTACCCTTGGCATAATGTTTTTGAGATTCATTCATGTTACTGCATGTAGCTATAGTTAATTCCTTTCTACTGCTGAGTAGCATTCCACTACATGATTTTACCACAAATTGTTTATCCAGTCACCAATTGATGGATGTTTGGCTTGTTTCCAGTTTTTGGCTGTTATGAATACAAGTGCCATGAACATTTGAGTAAAAGTCTTTGCGTGGACGTATGTTTTTACTTCGCTTGAGTAAATACCTTGGAGTGGACTTGCTGGGTCTTATAGTAAGTGTATATTTAACTTTTTTAGGAATTGCCAACTTATTTTGCAAAGTAGTTTACCATTTTGCATTCCCACAACCAATGTCTGAGGATTGTGTTTTCTCTACATCCTTGCCAATAGTTGGTATTGTCATTCTTTTTTAAAACAGCTTTATTGAGGTATAATTGACATATAATAAACTGCACACATTTAAAGTTTACAGTTTGGAAAGATTTGACACATGCACACCTTTGAAATCATCACCATTGTCATGTTTTTAATGTTTGCCATTCTATGGGTGTATAATGGTATATATCATTGTGGTTTGGAACTGGGAAGAGACATTAGGGCTTAAGATATAGATTCAGAAGTCATCACAAACACTTGGGGATTGAAGTTGTGAAAATGAATGAAATAACTGAGGAAGAGCATTTTGAATGAAAGGTGAAGAGGACAATAGAATGATAAGATGAGATGCCAGGAGTAGCCAGGGGGAGTTTAGCCTCTAAGGCTCTACTTCTGCTTTTATCTATCTGTCTGTCTGTCTGCTTTTTAATACGGGAATTTTCAAATATAAACTTAGAATACTACAATGAACCTGAATTATTCAGCTCCCAGCTTCAAAATTATCAGCTTAATCCTGTTGCATCTATACATCTTTTATTCCACCTGATGCATATTTCCATACATCATATTATTCATCTGTAAATATTTCAGTATATACTGCTGAAAGATGAGGACTCATTTATTTATTTTTCTTGGCTGTAAGCTTAATTTTTTATTTTTTAATAAAATATAACCACAGCCCTATTGACAATAATCCCAAAGTTAATAATATCCTTTGATACCATCAAATATCTAGTCTTTTTTTTTTTTTTAATTTTTTTTTTATTGCACTTTAGATGAAGGTTTACAGAACAAATAGTTTCTCATTAAACAGTCAGTACACATATTGTTTTATGACATTGGTTAACAACCCTACGACATGTCGACACTCTCCCTTCTCGACCTTGAGGACCCTTTTTTTGGTGAAAATATACACAGCCAAAGTTACACCTTTTTGAAAGTTTCTGTATGTACAATTCAGCAACATTGATTACATTCTTCCAGTTGTGTTGCTGTTCTCACTATCCTTTTCCAAATTATTCCATGACCATTATCTTCAACTCACTGTCCCCTAGTCTTCCCATCAAACCTTTTGAGTTGCTGTTGTCAATTTGATCTCACATAGATAATTTTTCTTTTTGTACCTTAGATGAAGGTTTGCAGAACAAATAGTTTCTCATTAAACAGGTAGTACACATATTGCCCTATGACAATGGTTAACAACCCCATGACACATCAACCCTGTCCATTCTCAACCTTGGGTTCCCTATCACCAGCTTTCCTGTCCCCTCCTGCCTTCTAGTCCTTGTCCCTGGACTGCTGTGCCCCATTAGTCCCGTTTTGTTTTATGAGGTTGTCCAATCCCCGGCTGAATGGTGAACATTGGGAGGGGCTTCACCACTGAGCTAAAAGGGTGTCCGGGGGCCATACTCTTGGGGTTTCTCCAGTCTGTCAGGCCAGTAAATCTGGTCATTTTTTTTGTGAGTTAGAATTCTGTTCTACATCCTTTTCCAGCTCTGTCCAGGACCCTCTATTGTGATCCCAGTCAGAGCAGTCAGTGGTGGTAGCCGGGCACCATCTAGTGGTACCGGACTCAGTCTGGTAGAGGCTGTGGTAGTTGTGGTCCATTAGTCCTTTGGACTAATCTTTTCCTTGGACTAATCTCTTCCTTGTATCTTGTTCTCTTCATTCTCCCTTGCTCCCGAGGGGGTGAAACCATTAGAGTATCTTAGATGGCTGCTCACCGGCTTTTAAGACCCAGACGCTACTTACCAAGGTAGAATGTAGAACATTGTCTTTATAAACTGTGTTATGCCATCTGAGCTAGATGTTCCCTGAGACCATGGTCCCCATAGCCCTCAGCCCAGCAGTTCAGTCCCTCAGGGAGTTTGGATGTGTCTATGGAGCTTCCATGACCTTGCCTTGTACAAGTTGTGCTGGTTTCCCCAGTAATGTATACTGTCTTACCCTTCACCAAAGTTACCACTCTAGTCAGTTTTCAGATTTCCCCAATTGGCTAATCAATTTTTTAAATATCTTTTTTTTTTTTTAAATCAGGATCTGGACCTTGCACTTAGTTGACTAGTTACTAAGTCTTTTTTTAATTTATAATTTTCCCACTCGATCTCTTTTTCCCCATTTTATTTGATGAATAAAGCACATTTGTTGTTATTAACAGTTTCCCACAGTCTGAATTTTTAATAGCTTTAAAAAAATTGAGGTATAATTTACATAAAGTAAAATACACCTATTTTAGTGTGCAGTTCTGCAAATTTTGGCAGATGCATACACTTTCATTATCATCACTGCAATCATTACATAGAACAGTTGTATCATTCCCCCAAATTTCCTTTTGTTCCTACTGACCATATTGAATTTTGTGCCTGTGGCTGATACTCTTATTGTCCAAGAGGATATGGTTCCTTGAAGTTAGGTGGCTGTATTAGTTAATAGCCAAGCTTAGGGACAAGATCTTTGCCAGATGTATGGGTTTTGGTATCCAGCTTTCAGCTTTCCTAGATACAACACATACCCATCCTCCTCTAAGGTCTTGCCATTTTATCTAGAGCACTGCTAAGAAGTAGTTGCAGTCCCCCTCTTTTTTGTGGATCCCTTAAGGAACTCCTCCTTTCTAGATAAATTACTGCCCCTTTTTTTCTCCTTGTTTCTAGCTTTCTCCCCTCCAAGGCACTCATCTTTGAACTGTTCCCCCAGCATTATCTCCTCAAAGAGTTCACATTTTCAGAAAACAAATACAAACCTCCCTTGAGGCAAGGCAGCAAATAGGACCTTGTTCTTGGTCATTGGGGAATACAGTGAGAATAAAACATCTACTGATATGTTAATAATTTATCCAGCTACTTTTTTTTTTCCCCTCAATAATTCTTTTAGTCCTTGTGGTGGTTTTAAAGATATGTCTGCAAATTCTTTGATTCTTCTGTCTTTAAAAGATGGAGCTTAATTCTCCTCCCCTTGAGTATGAGCTAGACTTAGAGACTCACTTTTAGTGAATAGAATACAGCATGAGTGATGGGCTGTCACTTCCAAGATTAGGTTATAAAAAAACTGTGGCTTCCATCTTGGATGTGCTCTCTTACTCGCTCTCTCTTGAATCACTTGCTCTGCTCTGTAGGTAGGTAGCTGCCATGATGTGAGGCAGCCCTGGATAGAGGGAGGCCAGCTTCCATGTTGTGAGGACCTCAGGGAAGGGCTACATGGTGAGGAAATGAGGCTGGCCGGCAACCACATGAGTGAGCTTGGATGCAGATTTTCTGATGCCTGCAAACAGCCATATAAGTGAGGTTGGAAGGGAATTCTACACTAGTTGAACTTTGAGATGACTGCAGCCCTGGCTGACAGTTTGACTGATTGTCTTGGATTCAGAAGGGCTGAGTTATGTGAGCCTGTGATTTGCCTTGGAGCGTCTCCAAGCACTGACTCCATTATACCCAAGGGGCTCAACCTCTGGCTAAGCTTCCTTTCATTCTGGATAGGTCTCTGATGAGGAGGGAGGGAGGAAGGGAGGGAGAGAGAGAGAGAGAGAGCGCGTGCGCGTGCGCGTGCGTGTGTGTGTGTGTGTGTGTGTTATGTAAGCAGCTATCGTTTGATTGAAGGCATTGAACGACAGTTCACTTTGAGGCAATTATATGTGCCTGTCCTAACAGCTGAATCTCCAACCATTTGTTTTTCATTTTCAGAGTCATTCCTTTTTCCCTGGTCTCTTGCCCCACAGATTGCTAGGTAGTCCTCTGCTCGTATTTATCTTTGTCAAAGAAAGCATTATAAAGTAGTTGCCCAGTAACCTATCACTAGGTTCTAAACTCTTTTTAAACTCCTTCTTGGCTGTCTGGGAAGAATGAGCAAGTCAGTTAACTAAGCCTAGTCTTTTTATGGCCTACTTTCTGATTCATCCGTGGTTTTCCATAGTGCTCCCAAATCTGTCTTAACTTCTGCATTACTAGCTGTGGGTTCTCTCCGTGTATACCATCTACTATGAAACGTCCACCTTCACCACAACCTAATCAAAAGGCGAGGTGCTTAGATGTCTGTAAACTTGGCAGCTATTTTAGAAACATCTTACCCTATGGCTATGCACCATTCACTGTATTCTTGTTTTGCAGTTATGTTTCTTTCTCCTAGGCTCTCTTTCCATATTCCACAGGCCTTGAAAGCAGATGTGCCTGCTTGGCGGGGTTCTGGGAGTTCTTCTCCAGAGGGAGCCCATATTGAAGGTGCTCACACATGGTTTCCCAAAAGTCTACAAAAGGGCAGTCAGGGCTTTTAAACTATTGTGATAATTTCCAAACCATGGAGTTATCATGTATAGATTTTCGGAAAGCGTTTGCCAAAAGTAAAGATTTTTAGATTTAGAATAGTTGCCATTAAGCCTGTCTTTCTGACAATAGGTAGGCAAGTCATTTACCTAATGAGGCAACTCCTGGTTGGTGATAGTAAAATTGTCTTCAATAAATAAGAGGACTATTACTTTTTTATAAGACAGGAATATATATCCATATTGCCCAGAACCAGTTTTAAATAATTACGACTTAAGTTAAAAGAAGAAAATGTTTTTCATTATTTATAAGAAAATTATAGAATCTGTGTTTGAAGAAATTGGTCGTTGAGTGCAACCGCAAGCACAGTATAAGAAGTCCTAGTAATTCTACTGGTGTAACATACCTGAAAAGGAAGTCTTTAAAACTTCCTCAGTCTTAGTCTTTTCAAATATACTTTATTAACATGTTTGGTAATAAAAGAAAAAACCAAGCCCATTGCTGTACAGTTGATTCTGCCTCATAGTGACCCTATAGGACAGAGTAGAACTGCCCTATAGGGTTTCCAGGGAGCAGCTGGTGGATTCATACTGCCAACCTTTTGGTTAGCAGCTAAATGCTTAAACCACTGCACCACCAGCTCCCATTTTTTGGTGTTAACTGACATATGTTCAATGTTCCCTTAGAATGTTATCTAAATTGAGTGCCTCACATACATACTATTGTATCTAAATGACCTTGTACAAGCAAAATACAAATAATATTTAGTAGAGGTGTTATTGAATTCATGGTAGCTTCTGTCATTATTTCTCAATAATTTATTTTTTTCAATAATCAGATAATAAAATCACAGTTGTCATATGAATGTCCACAGAATTTTTTATTATTTAAAAAGAGATTATTTTACTTGAAGGTGTTGGAAACCTCTGGAGCCTTTTCTGGCTCTAATATTTAAAACATATGGAAAAAAAGACCAAGGCTTAAAGGTGAAGTCCTTATATAAGAACTTGTTTAAAGAACATGTAATGTTAGCATAGTGTGCTGGTGAAATCCCCAGAGCTTTGGCTGGTTTCTAGTCACTCCTTTTCTTTTCTTTTTTTTTTGGTTTACATGCCCCAGGGGTTCGATTCATCTTTTTTCAACCATCCATTATGTAATCGATTCTGCCCATAAACTCTTCTTTGAAACAGGATGCAGGTGCTTCAGCTTTTCCCTTACCTTGTTAACTCTGAAAGTATTTGATGCTTTCTCATTTTTAAGGGTTTTTACTGCCAGTAGCAATAGAGAAGGAAGTGAATAAAAATATATGCATTTTAGAATTTAGAATTTTACTAAAAAGTAAGAGGTTTCTCTGACCTCCATTGAAAGGTGAATAAGAAAAGTTCAGTTTTCTAGTAGTTGCTGGAAGAAAGGGAGTAGACTAAATGATGTCAAAATTTTCTTCCAACTCTCATATTGTTTAACTTTTAGTAAATGATCACTCATTTTCCTTGTTTTATCACACTTTTATTCTGGGAAGTACCTAACCATCCTTTCTCCTCTGTTTTTCTCTATAGTTTGTCCCTTGAATTCACTTCCTCACAGGGAGGAAAACTCTGGGTTATTGTCTCCAACCTCTTTAGCCCTTGCTTTTTACAGGAAATGTCTACTTAAAAGTCAATAAACACTATTAAAGAAAGTCACCTTAGGTATATTCTGACACATAACCATTCCACTGGTGTGATAGATTGTATTTTCCAAAGATGTCTACAACAATATCTTTCATTCTACATATTCTGTTTACAGTGTAACCTTGACACTTCATCCATCTAGTGGTGAGGTCTCCTCTTAGTTAGGGCAGGCCTTTGCAACTGCCTTGACCAATAGAATATGACTCAAGCGACACTATGTGATTTCTGGGGCTAGGTCATAAAAATGCCATGAACTTCCACCTTCCACTCTTGGGACACTCACTTTTGGAACCTAGCTACCATGCTGTGCGCAGCCCAGCCAACTCATGAGAGGCCTGTGTAGAGAGGAACTGAAGCTCCTGGCCCACAGCCCCAGCTGAGCTCCCAGCTGATATCTAGCATCAACCTGCCAGCATGTGAATGAGCCATCCCGAAAGTGAATCCTAATCCTCTAGATCCCAGTGAACTGCCCCATTAGGTACCTCTGTGGAGCAGAGATGAACTGTCCCTGCAACGCCCTCCCAATTTGTAGATTCATGAGCACAATAAATGATTGTTGCTTTAAGTCATTAAGTTATCCAGCAGTAGATAACCGGAATGATACTCCATTTTGTCAAAGTTCAGAGTAGAGACCATACTATATATTAAACTACCTGAGCTGTAAGAATAAGATGTGTTTCCACCTTCAGGGGCAGTTAGTTTCATCAAAGAAGAAAAACAGATCCTTTGTTTTTATCCCTTATAAATTCTTCTTTTGTTGACTTTCATTTTACATGTTTATGAAATTATGAGTTTTTTGTTTTTTTTTTTTTAATTGCAGCATGTTACAGAACAAGACAGCAAAAATTGAATCATACTATCCCTTTGCAGATAACTCTCTTCTGATGTACTTCTAATTTAGAAGGCTGTGTGCACGTTAGCAGAGCCCTGCTGGTGCAGTGGTTCAAACACGGCTGCTAACCAAAAGGTCGGCAGTTCAGATCCACCAGCTGCTCTTTGGAAGCCTTATGGGGTTGTTCTACTCTGTCCTATGTCCCTGTGAGTTGGAATTGACTTCAGCGGCAAAGAGATTGGTTTTGGTTTGGTGCATATTAGTAAAGAGCTGTGATTTTAGAATGACTCGGGTATAGTATGTGACTTTGGAAAGCAACATCCTCTTTGTAACTCAGTTTCTTCATCTATAAAATGTTATCTACTTCATAGGGTTGTTGTGAGACTTCAGTGGTATGTACCTACAAAGTGTTTAGATAGTGCCTGTCACAAAATGGTAGCTGTTCATTACTCCTTTCATCACTACCACTACTGTTACTACTATGACTATTATTGGCATTTTTTAAGACTAAGTAGGGAAGGATAACCAGCAGAAAAGTTGCAGTCTGAAATTGTGGAGGAAATAGTCCTGAGAAGTCAGGGAGAGAGGGATGTTGGAAAGGCCGAAGGAATAAGGAATTAACAAACATATTTTAGATCTTTCAAGGCTAAAGTTTCATCTAAGAGGTAAAGACCAGAAATGACCTCTTTGGGAAAAAGGATTAGGAAGAAAGTGATAGAGAAATTTCAAAACCAGGGTGGGATGAACTGGTGCTGGTTTCTGGACTTCTTGATAATAAGTGGCATTTACTGTGTCGTGAAAGTTTAAGAATATTTATTGGTAAATGATAGATTAGGCAGTGATGTCTCAAATATATTACCTGTTGTCTATATATTTTTTTTTAAGATCAACAAGCACTTTAAATTTATTGATGAATACTTCACACGCAATAAAATGTTTAGATCTTGTTTGTTCACTATGCATTTCTATAAATTCTTAATTGTTTAATGTTCAGGTTGCTTGCACAGAATAGTGTATTAGCAGACATCAAACTAAATGGAAGGAGGGGACCAAGGGAGAATAACTTAACTCCCAGGTTACTGGTGTTTATAAACAGATAAAATTTATATTTGTTACCTCATTAGAAGGCAGGTGGTATTATTTCCATTTTACAAATAGAAATACTAAGCCTTAGGAAAGTGAATTGACTTACTCAGAGTAACAGCTAGAAAGTGGGATAATTAAGACAAAGCATAGTTTTCTATTACAGACTAAAATAATGACATCAAAATTATTAAAAAAAATTTTTTTTTTGTAGTGATAATTTCCTATGAGGGCTTATTAAGGTCCCCGCAAGAGAAATGAAAACAGCCTTTGATAAGAATGTCTTCTGGATTCAAATGCAGAACTTCAAGTTTCTAAAACCATTATTTTCAATTTCTTTACCAGCTTCTGCAACTGAGGTAACGTAGTTTCATTAAACATTTCTGTCTAATAACTCAGGTAATTAGGTAAAAGTAGTTGTTTTGGATAATCTTGGTGCATTTTTAAGTATCAAAGAAAATAATGACCATTAAGAATGTGAAGAATTTTGGTTCCAGACAGTTCATATTCTTGCGGGTCTCATAAAGATCCAAGATTTAATGGCACAAATATAAGTAATGTTACTTAATTTTGCTAGATAACAAGTCACATACTTGAGACTAGAGGATGGATGTGTAATCAGAAGTGTTACCGAGTGGAGAACATCTACAGGTGTGGGAATGTAGTCTTTGATTTGATCAGCATAGTATTCCTGAAGACCTCAGGTTTTTCTTTTCTTCTCTTGTATTTCAGAATCCTTGGTACTTTGCAGCATGTGAAAAAAATTGGTCTGTTTCAAAATTGACACCAGATAAGGAGATAACTATAATAGGTGAAAGGAGAAATGAGAATTCATTTTTATATATTTTTTTTAAAAAATTTGTTTCTTCATTGTATGAAAAATGCTAGCTGAGAAAATGAGATAATTAAGACAGATTTTCATTTGGAAAATAAGAATTTGTTCAACAGATATTTTTTAAACATCTAGGTATACTGTTTTGTTTTGTTTTTTTAATACATCTTGCAGACTTTTGGTGGATAATCTACTTGACATTTTCAAGAATATTGAAAGTAGAAAACAGCTTTCTCCTAATACCTTGTTGAAGGTTTCATCTCTTAGGTTTTTCCTAGTTTCTCATAAACTGGTAAAAATCTAGGAGTTTTTATTTGTATAAAAATTTTATTTGTAGTAAAAAATGTAGTCATCTCAGATTAAATTCAGTGAATATTTCATATTACAATCTGCTGTATGCTCCTGATAGTGTTTTCACTACTCTACTCTTTTTAAATAAAAAAGTACGTATATATATATATTTTTCCCATTTATTCATTTTAGTTGTTCCTTTCTTGTCTTCTTTTCCCTGTCCATAAGGTATCCTAAGCACAGGAAAATATCGAAACACAGTAGGTGCCCAATGAATATTTTGTTGAGTGAATAAATATTTTTATTACTATTATTTTTAAATTTTTTAGTTGTACTTTAGATGAAGGTTTAGAAGAAATGGTTTCTCATTAAACAGTTAGTAAACATATTGTTTTATGACATTGGTTAACAACCTCACGACATGTCAACACTTTTGCTTCTTGACCTTGGGTTCCCTATTACCAGCTTTCCTGTTCCCTCCTGCCTTCTAGTCCTTGTCCTTGGGATGTTGTGCCCCATTAGTCTTGTTTTGTTTTATGGGCCTGTCTAATCTTTGACTGAGGGTTGAACCTCGGGAGTGACTTCATTACTGAGCTGAAAGGGTGTCTGGGGGCCATACTCTTGGGATTTCTCCAGTCTGTCAGGCCAGTAAGTCTGGTCTTTTTTTGTGAGTTAGAATTTTGTTCTACATTTTTCTCTAGCTCTGTCTAGGACCCTCTGTTGTGATCCCTGTCGGAACAGTCAGTGGTGGTAGCCAGGCACCATCTAGTGGTACTGGACTCAGTCTGGTGGAGGCCGTAGTAGTTGTGGTCCGTTAGTCCTTTGGACTAATCTTTCCCTTGTATCTTGTTTTCTTCATTCTCCCAAGCTCCCAAAGGGCTGAGACCAGTGGAGTACCTTATATGGCTGCTCACAGGCTTTTAAGACCCCAGACACTAGTCACCAAGGTAGAATGTAGAACATTTTCTTTATAAACTGTGTTATGCCAATTGAGCTAGTTGTTCTCTGAGACCATGGTCCCCACAGCCCTCAGCCCAGCAGTTCAGTCCCTCAGGGAGTTTGGATGTGTCTATGGAGCTTCCATGACCTTGCCTTGTACAAGTTGTGCTGGCTTCCCCAGTATTGTGTACCGTCTTACCCTTGACCAAAGTTACCACTTATCTATTGTCTTTTTGTGTGTAAACCTTTTCGTGAGTTTTTACAGTAGTGGTTTCATATAATATTTGCCCTTTTGTGATAGACTTATTTCACTCAGCATAATGCCCTCCAGATTCATTCGTGTTATGACATGCTTCACAGGTTCATCACTGTTCTTTATTGTTGCATAATACTCCATTGTGTGTATGTACCATAGTTTGTTTATCCATTCATCTTTTGATGGGCATCTAGGTTGTTTCCATCTTTTTGCTGTTGTGAACAATGCTGCAGTGTTCATGGGTGTGCATATGTCAATTCCTATGATGGCTCTTATTTCTCTAGGATATATTCCTAGGAGTGGGATTGCTGGATCATATGGTATTTCTATTTCTAGCTTTCTAACAAAGCGCCATATTGTTTTCCAAAATGGTTCTATCATTTTGCATTCCAACAAGCAGTGCATAAGAGTTCTGATCTCCCCACAGCCTCTCCAGCATTTGTTGTTTCCAGTGTTTTTGATTTGTGCCAGTAATGCCAACGTGAGATGGTATCTCATTGTGGTTTTAATTTGCGTTTCTCTAATGGGTAGTGATCATGAACATTTCCTCGTGTGTCTGTTGGCCACTTGAATGTCTTCTTTGGTGAAGTGTCTGTTCATTTCCTTTGCCCATTTTTTAATTGTATTATTTGTCTTTTTGTTGTAGAGGTGTGAATTTTCTTGTAGATTTTAGAGATTAGACGTTAGTCTGGTTTGTAATGGCCCCAAATTTTTTCGCAGTCTGTAGGTTCTCTTTTTTACTCTTTGGTGAATTCTTTCGATGAGTGTGTTTTAAGTTTTAGAAGATCCCAGTTATCTAGCTTATCTTCTGGAGTATTTATTTTTAAATGAAATATATCATATATACAAAAAAAGCATATATAACATATGTATATTCTATTCTAAAGAATAATAAAATAAATATCTTTGTTCCCACTGGTCAATTTAAAAAAAGATAGCACATTATCAATACCTTTGAAGTTCCATGTATGCCTCTCTTCTATGGCATTTGTCCCCTTCCCTCCCCTGTGAGAGGAAAGCGCTACTCTGATGTTTTTTCATTCCGTTATGTTCTTCCCCTATGGTTTTGCAATATATGGATATAACTGTAAATATATTATCTAGTTTTAGATTTGTTAAATTATGTATATATGAAGTAATACTGAATGTATTCTTCTGCAGTTTACTTTATTCATTCAGCATTAGGTTTTTGAGATTCATTCATGTTGGTGCATTTGGTTGTGGTCCATTCATTTTCACTGTTATGTAGTATTCAATTACATGATTATGTTACAGTCTATTTTATCTATGAGTAATTGAATTGCTTCTAAATTACAAACAGTATAGCCACAAACATTATTTGTATCTCCTGGTGTACATGTGCAAGAGTGGTTTTAAGGTGTATAGCTAAAGAATTTCTGGATCATATAAAATGGGCGTTGTCAACTGAATATTGACAATTGTTTTTTGAAGTGATTGTATCAGGTTGCACTCCCACCGGGTACTTGTGTGAGAGTTCTAGTTTCTCTGTTTCCTTGCTAGCACTTGGTATTTTTTAATTTTAGTCATTCTGGTAGATATATAATAATATCACTTTTTTTTTTAAGAAAAAAATATTTTGATTTCATTCCTAAATAACCACAATTACTTACTAGTGAAGTATATGATGGGCACTGCATAGCTTCTCAAATCATATTGGACACCATTACCTCATTTCCTGTACCACAATGATATGAGCCCTGGTGACACAGTGGTTAAGAGCTCGGCTGCTAACCCAAAGGTTGGCAGTTCGAACCCACCAGCCACTTCACAGAAGAAAGTTGTGACAGTCTGCTTCCATAAAGATTACAGCCTTGGAAACCCTATGGGACAGTTCTGTTCTGTCTTATAGGGTCGCTATGAGTCGGAATCAACTCGATGGCAATGGGTTTGGTTTTTATATTTGAGAGTCAATTCTGACTCATAGTGACCCTGTAGGACAGAGTAGAGCTGCCCCACAGAGTTTTCAAGGAGTGCCTGGTGGATTCGAACTACTGACCTTTTGATTAGCAGCCGTAGTTCTTAACCACTATGCCACCAGGGTTTCCATATATATATATATATATATACTAATAATTATTATTATTAACTTATGTCTGTATTTTATTCTGATTTCGTTAGTTTTTACCTCATGTTTCAGGATCTCATCCAGGATACTACACTGCATTTAATTGTCTTATTTCCTTAGGCTCCTTTTGGACTATGACAGTTTCTCAGATTTGCCTTGTTTTTCCAGACCTTGACAGTTTTGAGGAGTATTGGCTAAGTATTTTATAGAATGTCCCTCAATTGGGATTTGTCTGATATTTTTCTCATGATTAGACTGGGGTTATGGATTTTATGCATTTCCTCTGCCAGGTATTTCATATAAAAAACCAAAACCAAACCCGTTGCCGTCGAGTCAATTCCAACTCATAGCAACCCTGTAGGACAGAGTAGAACTGCCTTATAGGGTTTCCAAAGAGCGGCTGGCAGATTCGAACTCCCGACCTTTTGGCTAGCAACTGTAGCTCTTAACCACTTCACCACCAGGGCTTCAGATATTTCATATAAGTGGGATTATACAATATTTGCCCTTTTGTGTTTGACTTACTTTACTCAGTTTATTGTTTTCAAGGTTCATCCATGTCATAGCATATATCAGAATTTCATTTCTCTTTATGGCTGAATAATATTCCATTGTGTGTATATACCATGTTTTGTGTATCCATTCATCTGTTGATGCACACTTGAGATGTTTCCACGTTTTGGGTATTGCGAACAGTGCTGCACTGAGCATTGGTGTACAAGTGTATCTGAGTCCCTGCTTTCAAGTCTTTGAGTATACACCTAAGAGTGGAATTGCTGGGCCATATGATAATTCTGTTTAACTTCTTGAGGAACTGCCATATTTTTTTCCATAGCAGCTGCACCAGTTTATAGTCCTACCAGCAGTGGATGAGGGTTCCAATTTTACCACATCCTCTCCAATACTTGTTAGTTTCAGTTTTTCTGATAATAAACATCCTAGTGTAGCTCATTGTGATTTTGATTTGCATTTCCCTAATGACTAATGTTGAGCATCTTTTCATGTGCTTACTAGCCATTTGCGTATCTCCTTTGGAGAAATGTCTATTCAAGTCCTTTGCCCAGTTTTTGATTGGGTTGTTTGTCTTTTTGTTGTTGAGTTGTAGCAGTTCTTTATATATTTTGGGTATTAAACACTTATCAGTATATTATTCCCAAGTATTTTCTCCCATTTTATAGATTGTTTCTTCACTTTCCATTTTTGAAAACTAGTTCCCGAAGCATTATTCTTGTTTTGTTCTAACGGTTTTATGGATTTAGTTCTTATATTTAGGTCTTTGATCCATTTTCAGTTAACTTTTGTATATAGTATGACATATTGGTCCAGCTTCATTTTTTTTAAAGTGGAGATCCAGTTATCCCAGCACCATTTATTGAAGAGGCTGTTGTTTCCCTATTGGATGGACTTAGCACCCTTGTCGAAAATCACAGATGCATGAGTTTGAGGGAAATTTAATGAATATGTAGCATTTTAATACCATAAAATTTGTTCATTTTGTTATAGAAAACTTAGTTTAAGATTCACACGTTAGGAGAGAGTGTAGACTTGTGTGAAGAGGGTTCAATTGAAGGTCTGTTTCTATAAAGTATGTAGTTTATTGCCAAGAGAAATATTACCTAGCAGCAGTTTACATGTGCCAAGAGAGGCCAGTGAAGTCTTGTAGCAGAAATTGTACAGAGGAGCTGTCAAACTGGATCCCTGAGGATGTCAGACAGGAAATAGAGCTTACGATAAACCATACTGGATGGCTAAACTATTGAAAAATAATCTTCCAGTGCTTGTATTTTTTATCATGCTTTTATGTTGAGTAGACAGTTACTTACACTTATGTGATTTAAACTGTTTTTAGAATTTTAAACCAAACTTTAAGAAATTTTCTCAGATCATATTGACTAAATATTGACTCATTTCTTTTTCCTAGAAAGTGTTTATCCTCTGAGATTAACATTTGGAAATTTATAAGGAGTGAGATTTTATGTTTTTAGTAATAAAATATAGTAATTTATGCAGTTTCCTTTCTATGACAAAAATGGAAATATAGAAAAAGTATATTAGCAAGTGTGCTAAAATGTTTATCTGTGATTCTCTTTGTTTTTAAAATACAAATTTCCCATTTCTACTATACGTATTTGAATGTACCATACATAGAGTCACAGAATTATAGGGATTTTGAGCTTGAAAGACTTTCTTTTTTTAGTTTTATTTTGGTAAAATATGTGTAACAAAATGTTTGCCATTTTAACAGTTTTTAAGTGTACAATTCAGTGACATTACTCACTGCTGTCTATCTCCAAAACTTTTTCATTACCCCAATCAGAAACTCAGTACCTCTTTAACAATAACACCCATTCTCCTCTACCCCTAGCTCCAGTAACCACTGCTAAACTTTTGTCTCTGTGTTTGCCTAGTCTAGATATTTCATATAAGTACGATCATGAAATATTTGTTCTTTTGTGTCTGACTTATTTCACTCAGCATAATGTTTTCAAGGTTCATCCATGTCATAGCATGTATCAGAACTTCATTTCTCTTTACAGCTAGATAATATTACATTGTATGTATATACCACATTTTGTTTATCCATTCATCTGTTCATGCACACTTGGGTTGTTTTCACCTTTTGGGTACTGCAAATAATGCTGCAGTGAGCATTGGTGCTTTCTCTGTCAGCTGTGGAGGAAGGTCCGTGTCATCAGTCTTCCGCTGGTCTAGGAGTTTCTCTGCACAGGAACCTCAGGTCCAAAGGACACGCTTTGCTCCCAGCACTGCTTTCTTGGTTGTATGAGGTTCCCCTGTCTCTCTGCTCACTTCTGCCTTTTATATCTCAAGAGATTGCCTCAGGACGCAATCTATTATTGTAGATTGAGTCCTGCCTTACTAACACAACTGCTGCCCATCCTCCCTTATTAACATCATAGAGGCAGGATTTATAACATACAGGAAAATTACACAATACTGGGAATCATGGCCCAGCCACACTGATACACACATGTTTTGGAGGACATAATTCAATCCATGACAGTGTACAAGTATCTGTTTGAGTCCTTGCCTTCAAGTCTTTTAGGTATACATCTAGGAGTGAGTCATATGGTAATTCTATGTTTAACTTTTTGAGGAATTGCCAAGTGTTTTCCACAGCAGCTGTACCATTTTACATCCCATCAACAATAGATGAGGATTCTAATTTCTCCACATCCTCTCCCAAACTTGTTGTTTTCTGTTTTTCTGATTATGGTCATCCTAGTGGGGTCGCTATGAGTTAGAATCCACTGGACAGCAATGGGTTTTGGTAGTAGGGGTGAAGTGATATCTCATTGTGGTTTTGGTTTGCATTTCCCTTGTTACTAATGACGTTTTTTTCATGTGCTTATTGGCAATTTGCTATCTTTTTCAGTAAAATTTCTATTCAAGTCCTTTGGTTGTTTGTCTTTTTGCTGTTGAGTTGTAGGAGATCTTTATCTATTCTGAGTTAAAAAACAAAAACAAAAACAAACCCATTGCTCTCAAGTTGATTCTGACTCATAGCGACCCCATGTGTTACAGGGTAAAACTGTTCTATAGGGTTTTCTTGGCTATAATCTTTTCAGAAGCAGATCACCAGGCCTTTCTTCTGTGGTGCTTCTGGTGGTTTTGAACCGCCAACTTTTAGATTACTAGTCAAGTACAAACTATATTTGCTATCCAGGGGTGTTATATATTATGGATATTAAACCCTTATTAGAGACTTGATTCTGTGTTGGATTCAATCCAATTCTGTTGTTTTCCTGTTTCACTTCTGTTCTAATAGCAACTGCACATGTAGTACTTCTTCCTCTGATTCTCACCACTCTTATAGGGGAAAAACGTCATAAAGTTTAGTAAAACAAAAGAAAGTTTTATTTGGTATATATTCAAAAGGGCAGAAGTGGGAAATGGACAAGCCTGCTGCCACAGCCATGTCTGTCCGAGTCCAAAGAATATTACAGAACAGGCAAGAGTGGGAAAATAGACAAGCATGCTGCCACAGCCATGTCTGCCCGAGTCCAAAGAACCATTACAGAGCCATCAGTATATATTAACTTTCCAAATGGGCAAAACCATTGAAAGCTTAGCCTTTTCAGATTGGCTAGAAACTGTGATCATCCTACATTTTGAATTGTCTTTCTTAACAATCATTGGTACAGGTTTCAGTAAGGAGAGTCAGGAGGGTCTTCATTGGTCCAACAAATTTCTATTCATTAAATGCTAATAGAAAAAGATAAGAGTGGAAAGTCTTTTGTGTTGTGTTTGATCGGCTTTATGTGAAAGTTTCCCTAAAAGATATTTTCCAAGATTATCTTAGCTATTGCCTTATACCTCAGGGCCCAGTTGATGTGTCCTTGTGAGTCCTTGTGAGCCTAGCTCCAGCTGGGTCACATTCTCTATGCTCAAGGATGGGGAATAATGACTCCAATATTGTTTCCTAAATCACCACCAGAGCTAGGTCAGCTCTCACAAATTAAAAGGACACACTCTTTCAGACTGCCTAGTCTGCCCAAGTCCTCAGACACCAGCCACAAGCTCAGAGGTCCCCACAACACCCTCACTTCTGACCTACTGTCTACAAATTTGGAGATTTCTCACTACCCCTCAGGATGCCAGCTGTAAGCTAGGGGGTTTCCAGGCCCCCCCATCACTTCAGACCTGCTGGCTTCCACTGCACCCTTAGGTTTGATAATTTGCTGCTAGAACAGCTTAACAGAACTCAGGAAAGCTCTGTACTTACAATCACAGTTCATTATAGCAAAAAGGATACAAGTGAAGAGACATGTAGGGTGAGGTCTGAGAGGGTCTCTGATGCAGAACTTCCATGTCCCAAAAAAGGGATGCATCATCCTCCTGAGCACTGGTTGGACTTGCACCGACCTAGAAGTCCGTGGAACTTCGTGTCCAGAGCTTTTATGGGCCCTCATTACATAGGCATTCATTGAATCATTGCCTTATGTGGTTGAACTCAACCTCTGATGCTCCACCCTCCTCTGAGGTCTGGCTGATAACAAATGGTGGAATCAGCTCATTCACATAGATACTCAGATGTGATATGGAGCCCTTATAGATAAAAGACACTTTAATCACTGCATAAATTCTAAGATTTTAGAGGTTATCTCTTAGGAACCAAGGACAAAGACCACATTCTTTGGGTAAGTTAATTGTAAATCCCACAGATTCCCAAATACTACTCCTATAGGTTCTCTCTTCACTTTCTTGAAAAATCTTTTAATGTACAAAACCTTTTTAATTTGGTGAAGTGCAGTTTTTTTCTTTTGTTGCTCATGCTTTTGGTGTCATATGTAAGAATCCATTGCCAAAAACAGAGTCTTCAACTTTTACCCCTATGTTTTCTTCTAAGAGTTTTATAGTTTTAGGTCTTTGATCCACTTTGAGTTGATTTTCTTATATGCTTAATTCTTTTACATGAGGTTATCCAGTTTTCCCAGCACCATTTATTGAAGAGACTGAAGGACTATTAAAGAACAGCTATCTGGATACTTCTATTTTGTGGGAAAGGGAAATGAGGCAGGTAAGGTTGGGATACAAGTAAACTTTTCCAGTGTCATGAAGGGAATAGGAATAGATTTAGCATTTAGGGAAGTAGAACATTTCCTTAATTACTGTTCCATTAGTGAGTTATTTGAAATTTTATATATATGCTGATGACTTTAGTTTTCTGACCACCAGATGAGTGAGAAAAGTTGGTATATCAGCTTTTTAGTTCACTGCCAACAAAAATGAAAACTGTCAAGTCCCTTTGAAGACCATTATAACTCAGGAAACAAAACAGTGTTGGTACTTTAAATATGAATAGCTTCAGTTCTCAGAATTGAGAGAAGGTTGTTACCCGTTAATTGTTCAATTTAAGCCTACTGGACTGCTTCTACATCCATTCTCTGTGCTCCTTAAAGTTCATAGATATGCTTTAGACTAATGGTACTAAACTCTAGAAGAAATAGTGTCCTGCCATTTAAGTTATAGGCAGCCCTTTTAACTCTGTTGTACGTTGATGTCTTCTCTAGGGTAAGACTGCAAATCAACCAGTCTGGTTCACTTTTGGGTCATAGAATGTTGATATTAAAAAATGCATGTAATTCATTACGGCATTAAAGAACTTTTTGAAGGAGCAAAAGAAGTTGCCACTTACTTTGGGAAAAATATCTTTTTACATAGAAGTTTTATTCTGAGTTTAGATTGTATTCATCTCTAAAATGGGAATAATAATAGCATGTACCTCTTAGGCTTGTTTTGAGGATTAAATTAATACATGAAAAGTGTTTAGAATAGTGCTTAACATATGGTAAGTACTCAATAAGTGTTAACTATTGGTGTTGTTATAACATGTAAAATCTTCCTATAAAACTATTAGGAGAAAACAGGAGTCAACATTTATGACCTTGGATTAGGCAGTGGTTTCTTAGATATGACACTAAAAGCATAAGTGACAAAAGGAAAAATAAACTGGTTTTAATCAAAATTAAAAATTTTTTTGCTTCAGAAGATACCATGAAGAAATTGAAATCGAAAAGAAATTGAAAACTGAATAGAATATATTTGCAAATGAAGTATCTGATAAGGGACTTGTATCCAGAATATATAAAGAATTCTTACAATAAAAAGGCAACCCAGTTTAAAAAGGAGCGAAGGATTTGAATAGACATTTCATAAACACATGAAAAGATACTCAGCACCGTTATTCATTAGGGAAATGCAGATTAAAACCATATGAGACACCACTCCCACTAGGATGTCTGTCATCAAAAAGACAGACAATAACAAATGTTGGTGAGGATGGTTGGTAAGGATGTGGAGAAATTGGAATCCTTATACATTGCTGGTTGCATTATAAAATGTAGTCTTTTTTGAAACAGTTTGGCAGTTCCTCAGAAAGTTAAACACAATGCTACCATGAAACAAAACCTGTTGCTGTCAAGTCAATTCCGACTCACAGTGACCTTATAGGACAGAGTAGAACTGCCCATAGGGTTTTCAGGGAGCAGAAGATAGATTTGAACTACCAACCTCTTGGTTAGCACCCAAGCTCTTAACCATTGCACCACCAGGGCTCCAGTGTTACCATATGACCCAGCAATTCCACGCCTGTATACTTAAGAGAAATGAACACACATGTCCACTCAAAAACATGTACATGAATGTTCTTAGCAACGTTATTTATGATAGCAAAAAAGTAGAAACAACCCAGATGTTCATCAACTAAGGAATGGATAAACAAAATATGATATATCCATACAATGGAATATTGTTTGGTCATAAAAAGAAATTAAGTACTGATACATGCTACAACATGGATGACCCTTGAAGATACTATACTGAGTGAAAGAAGCCAGACATAAAAGGCCACATATTATATAAATGTCCAGAATAGACAAATCCATAGAGACAGAAAGTAGATTAGTTGTTTTCAGTGCTCAAGATGGGGTGAATGGTGAGTGCCTGCTAATGGGCATGGAGTTTCTTTTTGGGGGGATAAAAGTGTTCTGAAATTAGTGGTGATCAGTGTAGAAATTCATGAATATACTAAAACCTAGTGAATTGTATACTTTAAGAAGGTTAACTTTATGGTATATGAACTATATATCAATAAAGCTGTTACGAAAAAACTTATGGATTACTTACTTTAATGACTAATATAAGATTGTTTTGTGATAAAATATGAATTGGAATCATAAAGTAATTACACACCTCTAGATCAGGGGATGACAGAGAAGCAGCTGGAAAAAAATGCATGCGCTTCCAGTAGACACCAAGTAAAACTTGGCATAGAGTTGCTAATGAATTGCCAAAAATAAGATAACATTTTTGTTGTTGTTTTGTCTAGATTCTTTGAGGGTGGGCCATTTTCCTTTAAGTCTGAAGATGGATGTTGGTTTGAAATAAGTATTTTGTGCCTGTAACATTTTTTCACTGAAGTGGGTTAAAACAATGAGTATAATATAAGATTGTTCCTTTAAATTCCAATTAATTGTCAAATCATTCACTAAACAAACAGGAGAAAGAACTGTTTTGGTCACAAATATTCTACCTCACTATTATATTTAGGTAGAAGTGGATGCTCTCTTTTGGGAAGCAACATGAGTCACTTTCAATTAAGTATTTGGTGGTTTTGCCTGATAAGGGACAGATCAATATTTTAATCTTACCCTTGACATTTGTTATTTCTGATGAATATGTGTTTTAAAAAGTGGTCAACCTGTCACCCAGGTTTTTGGCATTATACCAACACTACCACTGTAATTTTATACAAATGTTTCTTTAGCTTTATCAGTTTGTATTTATTGACAGTCTGTGCCAGATTTTACTGTGATGGTGGAAGTCAACAGTTACACTTACGTGATTATGCACTTTGCGATTTCCTTTAATCATTAAAACTAATGAACTTAATTTTACAGTATGATTTGGCCCAGGTGATTGTGTAGTTGAAATAATACTAAAGTCCTCCTAACTTTGTGAAAATGCGTGCTTGAATGGTTAATTTGGGAATGTATTTGACTTAGGGCCAATTAAACTTCTGTGTCAGCTGTAGTTAGTAGCTCTTCCAGAAAATTATCTTAAAATGACTTTAGCTTTCTGCTGTTAACAGTCCAAAAACTTTGTTTTTTTTTTTTTTAAATAAAACACACTGAAAGCTCTTTGTTTTCCAATATTTGTGAATTTTTTCTTTTCCTTTGTTTTTTCTTCAGCGTGTTGAGGGCTGTCAAAGTTGATCTGACAGGCAGAATTAGACTGAAATCTCTTCGGGAGATTGTAGAGTGTTTGGATTCTAAAGCCTAGAGCTAAGAGGAAGTAACGGCAAGGGTATAATTATAAACCTCAAAGTCGTTCTGACTTATGATGCATTCATGACTCTTTTCCATTAAAGATTTGGAGTTAACTTTTTGAAACTAGTTACAGCCATGTAACATATATGCACCATAAAAGAAACTCGTTCATTTTTCAGTTACTTCTGCTAGAGGGGTTTTAATGTAATAGGAAAAATTGTTAGGATGTCAGTCAGTTCCTTTGCACTTTGGACTAGAACGATTTTGTTCTCTTGTCAACTTGAAGAGTCTAATTGTATCCCTCTGTACTGACTGGCTTTTTTTCTTTTTTTAAAATTTTATTGTGTTTTAGGTGAAAGCTTATAGTGCAAATTAGTTTCTCATTCAAAAATTTATGCATAAATTGTTTTGTGACATTGGTTGCAATCCCCACAATGTGTCAGCACCCTCCCCCATTCCCTTCCCATCTTGGGTTCCCCTGTGTCCATTTGTCCAGGTTTCCTGTCCCGTCCTGCCTTCTCGTCTTTGCTTTTGTGCAGGGGTTGCCCATTTGGTCTCGTATACTTGATTGATCTAAGAAGCACATTCTTCACGTGTGTCACAGTTTGTTTTATAGGTCTGTCTAGTCTTTGGTTGAAAGGTGGACTTCGGGACTGGCTTCAGTTCTGAGTTAGCGGGGTGTCCGGGGGCCATAGTCTCGGTGGTTCCTCCAGTGTCTGTCAGACCAGTAAGTCTGATCTTTTTTTTTTTTTTTTTTTTTTTTTGAATTTGAATTTTTTTCTACATTTTTTATCCTGCTCTGTCTGGGACCATGAACGGTGATCCTGTCAGAGAGGTCGGTGGTGGTAGCCAGGCACCATCTAGTTCTTTTGGGCTCAGTCTGGTAGAGGCTGTGGTTCATGTGGTTTATTAGTACTTTGGACTGATATTTTCCTTGTGTCTTTGGTTTTCTTGATTCTCCTTTGCTCCAGATGTGATGGGACAAATAGATGTATTTTAGATGGCCTCTCGCAAGCTTTTAAGACCCCAGATGCTGCTCACCAAAGTAAGAAGTAGAACATTTTCTTTATGAACTGTGTTATGCCAATTGACCTAGCTGTCCCGAGACCGTGGTCCCGAGCTCTCAGCCCCAGAAACTCGGTCCCTCAAGGTGTTTGAATGTGTCTAGGAAGCTTCTACGGCTTTGTCTTGGTCAGGTTGTGCTGACTTCCCCTGTATTGTGTGTTGTCTTTCCTTTCACCAAAGTTAGCACTTGCCTATTATCTGTTTGGAGCCCTGGTGGCACAGTGGTTAAGAGCTTGGCTGCTAACCAAGAGGTTGGTAGTTCAAATCTATCTTCTGCTCCTTGAAAACCCTATGGGCAGTTCTACTCTGTCCTGTAGGGTTACTATGAGTCGGAATCAACTCGATGACAATGAGTTTTTGTTTTTGGATTATCTAGTTAAGTGATTTCCCCTCCTCGCCCCTTCCCTCCCTCGTAACCATAAAATTTTTTTTCTGTGTGTAAATCTTTTCTTGGCTTTTTATAATAGTGATCTCATACAATATCTGTCCTTTTGTGATTGATTTATTTCACTCAACATAATACCCTCCAGATTCATCCATGTTGTGAGATGATTCATGTATTCATCGTTGTTCTTTATCATTGCATACTATTCCATTGTGTGTATGTATCATAATTTGTGTATTCATTCATCTGTTGTTGGGTACTTAGATTACTTCTCTCTTTTTGCTATTGAGAATAATGCTGCAGTGAACATGGGTGTACACATGTCTATTCATGTGACAACTCTTATTTCTCTAGGATATGTTCCTAGGAGTAGGATTGCTGGATTGTATGTTATTTCTATTTCTGTCATTTTCCCTAGTGGTTGTATCATTTTCCATTCCCACCAACAGTGTATAAAGTTCCAGTCTCCCTGCAGCCTCTCCAACATTTGTCATTTTCTGTTTTTTGATTAGTGCCGATAATGTTGGAGTGAGATGGTATCTCGTAGTTTTGATTTGTATTTCTCTAATGACTAATGATCGCGAGCATTTCCTCATGTGTCTGTTAGATACCTGCATGTCTTCTTTGCTGAAGTGTCTTTTCATATCCTTTGCCTATTTTTTAAATTGGATTATTTATCTTTTTGTTATTGAAGTGTTAAAGTGTTCTATAGATTTTAGAGATTAGACCGTTGTCAGATGTGTCATAGCCAAAAATTTTTTCCCATCCTGTAGGTTCTCTTTTTGCCCTTTTGTGAAGTCTTTTGATGAGCATAAGTGTTTAATTTTTAGGAGCTCCCAGTTATCTGGTTTATCTTTTGTGTTTGTGTATCATTGTTAGTTATGTTTTGTATTGAATTTATGCCATATATTAGGGCCCCTAACATTGTTCCTATTTTTTCTTCCATGATCTTTATCATTTTAGATTTTGTATTTAGGTCTTTGACCCATTTTGAGTTAGTTTTTGTGGATGATGTGAGGTATGTGTCCTGTTTCTTTTCTTTTTTTTTTTTTTTACAGATGGCCTTCCAGTTTTGCCAGCAGCATTTGTTGAAAAGACCATCTTTCCCCCATTTAATGGATGTTGGTCCTTTGTCAAAGATCAGCTGACCATAGGTGATAGATCTATCTGGATTCTCAACTCTGTTGCACTGGTCTCTGTGTCTGTGGTTGTACCAGTACTAGGCTATTCTGACTACTGTATAGTAGGTTCTGAGATCAGGTAGTGTGAGGCCTCCTACTTTGTTCTTTTTCTTCAGTAATGCTTTGTTTATCCAGGGCCTCTTCCTTTCCATATAAGTTGCTGATTAGTTTTTCAGTCTTATTAAAGAATGCTGTTGGTATTTGGATTGGGATTGCATTTTATCTGTAGATTGCTTTGGGTAGAATTGACATTTTCACAATATTGAGTCTTCCTATCCATGATTGTGGTATGTTTTTCCATTTATGTATCTCTCATTTGGTTTCTTGTAATAGTGTTTTGTAGTTTTCTTTGTATAGGTATTTTTACATCCCTGGTTAGATTTATTCCTGAGTGTTTTATCTTTTTAGGGGCTATTATAAATAGTACTGTTTTCCTGATTTTGGCTTTTTTTTTTTTTTTTTTTAAATTGTAGTTTTTAAGTGTGCCCATTTCTTCTTGAGGTAATAATCCTGTTAGGACACATATTGCCAACTGTATGTGAAGGTATAGCTATATGGAGCATAAAATTAGAAATGCTTCTGTCCTTTGGCTCACAATCTAAATTTAGTAGATGAGAATCTCCTTTCCTAGATGTTGTTAAAAATAGGAGATACCCATCTGTCCAATGTGGTTTAGATAAAATTGTGCCTACAGGCTTGGAGATGAACTACATAACAGTAACTTCCTTTTAGCCCTATAGTTCTTAGAAAAATGTTTTCTTTATATGTAGATGTCAAGAGTGTACAGTTTACAGTGTTGAACTTAAATTATTCTGTAATTTATGACAAACAGGAAGCCCTAGGAAGTTGACTTTTGAGGAGAAATTTAAATGATGAACTTGATTAAGAGAATTCGCTTTGAAATAAAATCTAGTTCCAGTTCTGGCTTTACAATTTACTAGTTATGTGACCCTAACAAAGTTACTTAACCTCTCTGAGATTGTAATCTAATTTATATGGTCAGAATAGTAAGGTCTACTTCAGAATGGACTGGCATATGGAAGGCATCTTTTGTTGGTACTTCTTAATATTGTTGTTGATGTTAATGTTACTTTTGGTTGATTTTATTTAAAATTCTGCCACTTGGCTATTAAAATTCTTAATTTGGAGCTCAGGGTATAATATAGGGCCAGGCATAAATAGGGAATTCAAAGGGATATTCGGAGTCATAGACATCATTTAGTTACAGAATATGGCATTAGAAGAGGACTGAAAATCAACCCCAAAGGACTACCTACATCTAGGAGATGCAGAGAAAACAGGGAAGGAGACTGAGAGAAAGCCATCAATGAGGTGAAAAGAGATCTAGGAGAATAATATGTAATTCAAGGGATAGATTGCTTACCAAGTCACATATTTTCTTCAGAAGTTCATTCAAAAATATTTAAACACCCGTTAATGCCGAGTAGTAGGAGAACTCACAGAAAGCCATTGAACTGGGCAAGTTAGAGGTTTTAATCGTCTTTGAGAGAGTAGGAAAACGACTGTGCAGCTAGATTTTATTGGGCAGAGAAATGAATGTGAAGGGAAGAAAAGTAGAGGCCATGAGTATAAGAGTGAGCCTTATGAAAATTTAGTTGTGTAGAGGAGAGATAATACTTAATGGGGAGGAGAAAGGGTTTGAGTTTGTTTTGTTTAGAAAAGAAAAAAATTAAGCATGTTTGGAGCCTGAGGGAGAAATTAAACATACCCTGGTGACACAGTGCTTAAGAGCTCGGCTGTTACCCAAAAAGTTGGCAGTTGGAATCCATTAGCTGCTTCTTGGAAACCCTATGGGCCAGTTCTGCTCTGTCCTATAGGGTCACTATGAGTCGGAATTGATTTGACAGCAGTGGGTTGGTGAGAAGATAATTGATGGGCAGGGTTGTGGTATGAAGCAAGTGGGAATGGAATCCATTGCACAGGTGGAGGCGGCATGTTTGAGAGGAGCAGCTGTTCTTTTTGTAGAGCAAGAGGAAAGGGCAAAGACAAGTCTGAGGATGGAGGGGAAAAACGAGCAAATTAATGTCTAAGGGTCCCTATGTTAGTATTTAAGTGGGGGAAATAGTGAACTTGTGTTAGTTATCCGGTGCTCCTGTAACAGAAATACCACATGTGGATGGCCTTAACAGACAGAAATTTATTCTCTCACAGTCTAGGAGGCTAGAAGCCTGAATTCAGGGCACCAGCTCCAGGGGAAGGCTTTCTCTCTCTATTGGCTCTGGGGAAAGGTTCTTTTCATCAATTTTCTCTTGGGTATAGGAGTTTCTCAGCACTGGGACCCCAGGTCCAAAGGACATGCTCTTCTCCTAGCTTTTCTTTCTTGGTTATATGAAGTCCCTGTCCCCTCTATTTGATTCTCTTGTATATCTCAAAAGAGGTTGACTCAAAATACAACCTAATCCTGTAAAGTGAGTCCAATCTCATTAGCATAACTGCCTCTAATCCTGCCTCATTAACATCATAAAAACAAAAACCAAACCTGTTGCTGTCAAGTTGATTCCAACTCATAGAGAACCATATAGGACAGAGTAGAACTGCCCCATAGGGTTTCCAAGGAGCGGCTGGTGGATTTGAACTGCTGACCTTTTGGTTAGTAGCCAAGCTCTTTACCGTTGCACCACCAGGACTCCCATTAACATAATAGAGGTTAGGATTTACAACTCATAGGATAATCACATCAGATCACAAAATGGTGGACAACCACGTAATACTGGGAATCATGGCCTAGCCAAATTGATGCACATTTTTGGGGGACACAGTACAATCCATAACTTATTGAGATAATTGGAATAGATCGGTAAAGCCTTTTCTATTGCTGAGTAAATAAAAATAGAATTGAATGATAAAGGAATATTATTATCTTTTTTTGGAATCATACATTATTATAACATTAGACCAGTGGTTCTCAACTGGGAGTGATTCTCCTCCCACCCCTCGGAGACATTTGGAAATGTCTGGAGACACTTTTGGTTTTTAGAGTGGGGGTGGGAAAGTGATGCTACTGGTATCTAGTGTGTAGAGGTCAGGGATGCTGCTACACATCCTACAATGTACAGGCTAGTCCCCCACAACAAAGAATAATCAGGTCCCAAGTATCAGTAATGTTGCAGTTTCAAACCCTGCCCTAGATTAGAACATCCCTACAACATGATGTTCAACAAAAACCTGTAATCCAAGAAGTTTGAATAAGAATTTATTATATCCCCTCATAGAGAGTTACAGTACACATTAGTTTATTAAAGGCTGAAAAATTCTTCAGAAGAAAATCTAAACTCTTTTAGCCTGCTCTTTTTTTTTTTCCCCCTCTTTCATAATAATGTTAACACTCTGAGAAATGCGTTTAGGAAAATGTTGCGCTTTAATCTCTTGGCTGGCAGATACTGTATCTTCATCCCTAGTGTCTGGCACAATTCCTGAGGTGTTTTCTTGAAATGAATTAAGATTTTAAATTCAACTTTTGCTTAATTTCATCATATTTATTTATAACAATTTTATTTGCAATCTAGCACTTACCGTTTTTAAAGGTAAGTATTAGGAGGCAATAACCGTTTTAGGCTGGCATCTTCCAAATTTTAGACTCCAGCCTACACCATTCCCCTGAATTCTAGACTCAAAATTCCAACGGCCTATTAAACATTTCTGCTTGGTTGTCCAATAGTTTCTCAAACGTAACACATCCAAAATTACCTCCTGACAGTTCCTTCAGACCTGTAGAACCTCCAGTCTTCCTCATCTTAGCCATTGACTTTTCCATTTTTCCAGTTGCTCAGACCAAAGGTCAGTTTTTCTCATTCCCTGCGTCTATTCCATCAGTAAATCTTGGCTCTACCTCTAGAAAATATTCAGAATTTAACCATTTCCCATTATCTGCACTGCTACCAAACTGATTCAAGCTACCATCAGGCTTTTGGCTGGATTGTTCTAACTGATCTCCTTGCTTCTGTCCTTCTTCAACACAGTAGCAAGTGTTCCCCTTTTAAGACGTAAATCAGATCATGTCACTACTCTGTTCAAAATACTCCAGTGGCTTCTCATTTCCCTCAGCAAACAAGCCAGAGTGCTTTCAATGGCCCACACAGCCCTATGCCAACTGGCTCTTCCATTACCTCTATGAGCTCATCCTCTCCTCATCAATTCATGGCTTGCTCCACTTCAGTCACACTTGACCTCTCTGCTGTTCCTTGGACACATTCAGCAGGCTCTCAACTAAGGGCCTGTGCACTTGTACTTTTCTCTGCCTAGAATACTCTGCCAGATTTCCTGCATGATCTATTCTCTCACCTCTTTTAAGTCTTTGCTTAGAAGTTGTCTTCTTGGCAAGGTCTTTTGTGATCACTCTGTTTCCAGTTACAGCTCCCCTCCCTCACTCACTGTCTCCTCTACTTTCTTTTTCTCCAGACCACTTATCACTTTCTGATATACAATGTAATTTACTTATATATTTTTAGTCTCCCCCCCCTAGTAGAGGCAAATTCCATTAGGCCAAGAATATTTTATGTGTGTTTTATTCATTGCTATTTCACAAGTAGAATACTACCTGGCAGCATATTAGGGCTTCAGCAAATGTTAGTTGCAAGAATGAATACTGATTAACAACAAAGACTCATACTTAGATCTCAGCTTGAATCTTGGTACTGGCACATTTGTCAGTGACCTTTGTGATGTTAGGCGTTTTATGTGACCCATCTGGCTTATTTGCCCATCTGTAAAATGGAGATTGTTGTTGTTAGCTGCCGTCGAGTTGGCCCCTGACTTATGGCAACCCCATGCACAACAGGATTGGACCATTAAGATCCATTGGGTTTTTTTTTTTTTTAATTGTGCTTTAAGTGAATGTTTACAGCTCAAGTTAGTATATCATACAAAAATTTATACACACATTGTTATGTGACCCTAGTTGCTGTTCTTTTAATGTGACAGCACACTCCTCCTTTCCACCCCAGATTCCCTGTGTCCATTCAGCCAGCTCCTATCCCTTTCAGCCTTCTTATCTCTCCTCTGGACAGGAGCTGCCCATTTAGTCTCATGTATCTGTTTGAACTAAGAAGCACACTCTTCACGAGTATCATTATATGTCTTACAGTCCAGACTAATCTTTGTCTAAAGAGTTGGCTTTAGGAATGGTTTTAGTTCTGGGTTAACAGAGAGTCCGAGTTCCATGTCTTCTGGGGTTCCTCCAGTCTTAGTCAGACCATTAAGTCTGGTCTTTTTCCTAGAATTTGAGTTCTGTATCCCCACTTTTCGCCTGCTCTGTCAGAGACTCTGTTGTATTCCCTGTCAGGGCGGTCACTGGTGTTAGCCGGGCAGCATCTACTTCTTCTAGTCTCAGGCTGATGGAATATCTGGTTTATGTGGCCCTTTTTGTTTCTTGGGCTAATATTTTCGTTGTCTTTGGTGTTCTTCTTTCTCCTTTGCTCCAGGTGGGTTGGGACTAATTCATGCATTTCAGATAGCAGCTCACTAGCTTTTAGGACCCCAGACTCCAGTCACAAAAGTGGGATGCAGAACATTTTCTTAATAAACTTTCTCATATGCTAGTTGACCTAGATGTCCCTCCGTAGGGTTTTTTTTTTTTTTTTTTTTGGTTAGTTATGTAGTTTTCTAGTTCTTCGAAAATCTTTTTTTTAAATTTTTTTCCCATACAAAAATTTATATATACACTGTTATGTGACTCTAATTGCTCTCCCATACTGTGACAGCACACTCCTCCTTTCCACCCCTGATTCCCCATGTGTCAATTCAACCAGCTACTAACCCTCTCTGCCTTCCCATCTCACCTCTGGACAGAAGCTGCCCGTTTAGTCTCTAGTATATACTTGACCTAAGAGTCACACTCCTCATGAATATCACTTTATGTCCCACAGCCCAGTCCAATCCCTTTCTGAAGCGTTGGCCTCAGAAATTGTTTTGGTTCTGGGCTGATAGAGAATCCAGGGGCCATGCTTTCTGGGGTTCCTCCAGTCTCAGTCAGACCATTATGTCTGGTCTTCTTACTAGAATTTGAGTTCTGCACCCCACCATTCTCCTCCTCCATCTGCAACTCTCTGTTGTGTTCCTGTCAGGGTGATCATTGGTGGTAGCCAGGCACCATCTAGTTCTTCTGGTCTCCGGCTGATGAAGTCTGTGGTTTATGTGGCCCTTTCTGTCTCTTGGGCTACTACTTTCTTGTGTCTTTGGTGTTCTTCATTCTCCTTTACTCCAGGTGGTTGGGACCAATTGATGCATCTTAGATGGCCGCTTGCAAGCTTTTAAGGCCCCAGACGCCACTAACCAAAGTAGGATGCACAACATTTTCGTAATAAGCTTTGTTATACCAATTGACCTAGATGTCCCCTGAAAGTATGGTTCCCAGACCCCTACCCTGCTACTCTGTCCCTCAAAGTGTTTGATTGTATTCAGAAAACTTCTTAGCTTTGGTTTAGTCCAGTTGTGCTGACTTCCTCTGTAGTGAGTGCTGTCCTTCTCTTCACCTAAGATAATTCTTGTCTACTATCTAGTGAGTAAATAAACCACCTCCGTAACCATCAAAGAATGTTTTGTTCTGTGTTTAAACCTTTCCTTGAGTTCTTATAACAGTGGTCTTATGCAATATTTGTCCTTCTGTGACTGACTAAATTCATTCAGCATTATGACCTCCAGCTTCCTCCATGTTATAAGATGTTTCACGGCTTCATCGTTGTTTTTTATCATTGCATAGTATTCCATTGTGCGGATATGCGATAATTTGTTTATCTGTTTGTCCATTGATGGGCACTTAGGTTGTTTCCATCTTTTTGCTATTGTGAACAGTGCTGCAGTGAACATGGGTGTGCATATGTCTATTTGTGTGACGGCTCTTATTTCTTTAGGATATATTCCAAGGGTCGGGATAGCTGGATCGTAGGTACTTCTATTTCTAGCTTTTTAAGGAAGCGCCAAATAGATTCCCTAAGTGGTTGTACCATTTTACATTCCAACCAACAGTGTATAAGTGTTCCAGTCTCTCCGCAACTTCTCCAGCATTTATTATTTTGTGTTTTTTGGATTAATGCTATCCTTGTTGGGGTGAGATGATACCTCATTGTAGTTTTGGTCTGCATTTCTCTAAAGGCTAATGATCGTGAGCATTTCTTCATGTATCTGTTAGCCACCTGAATATCTTCTTTGGCCTGTTCATAACCTTTGTGCATTTTTTAATTGGGTTGTCTTTTTGTTGTTGAGGTTTTGCAGTATCTTGTAGATTTTAGAGATTAGATGCTGATCGGATTTGTTGTAGCCAAAATTTTTTTCCCAGTCTGTAGGTTGTCTTTACACTCTTTTGGTGAAGTCTTTTGATGAGCATAAGTGTTTGATTTTTAGGAGCTCCCATTTATCTGGTCTCTCTTCTGGTGCTTGTGCATTGTTACTTATGGTTCGTATTGTGTTTATGCCATGTGTATAAGGGCTCCTAGTGTTGTCCCTATTTTTTCTTCCATGATCTTTTTTGTTTTTTATTTTATATTTAAGTCTTTGATCCATTTTGAGTCAGTTTTTGTGCATGGTGTGAGGTATGGGTCTGGTTTCGTTTTTTTGTAGATGGCTATCCAGTGATGCCAGCACCATTTGTTAAATAGACTGTCTTTTCCCCAGTTAATGGATTTTGGGCCTTTGTCAAGTATCAGCTGCTCATAGGTGGATGAATTTATGTCTAGACTCTCAATTTCTGTTCCAGTGGTCTATATATCTCTTATTGTACCAGTACCAGTCTGTTGTAACTACTGTGGCGGTATAATAGGTTCTGAAATCAGGTAGTGTGAGGCCTCCCACTTTGTTCTTCTTCTTGAATAATACTTTACTTATTCATGGCCTCTTCCCTTTGCATATGAAGTTGGTGATTTGTTTCTCCATCTCATTAAAAAATGCACTGTATCTACAGATTGCTTTGGGTGGAACTGACATTTTCACAATGTTGAGTCTACCTATCCATGAGCAGGGTATGTTTTTCCACTTATGCAGGTCTCTTTTGGTTTCTTGCAGTAGCGTCTTGGAGTTTTCATTGTATAGGTCTTTTACGTCTCTGGTTAGATTTATTCCTGAGTATTTTATCTTCTTGGGGGCTATTGTAAATGGTATTGATTTGGTGATTTCCTCTTCGAGGTTCTCTTTGTTGGTGTAAAATAATCCAAATGTTTTTGTATGTTTATCTTGTATCCTGAAACTTTGCTGAAATCTTCTATTAGTTCCAGTAGTTTTATTGTGGATTCTTTGGGGTTTTCTCTGTAGAAGATCATATCATCTGCACATAGAGATACTTTGGCTTCTTCCCTACCAATTTGGATGCCCTTTATTTCTTTTTCTAGCCTAATTGCTCTGGCTAGGACCTCCAGCACAATGTTGAATAAGAGTGGAGATAAACGGCATCCTTGTCTGGTTCCCGTTCTCAAGGGGAATGCTTTCAAAGTCTCTGCATTTAGGATGATGTTGGCTGTTGGTGTTGTGTAAATGCCCTTAATTATATTGAGGAATTTCCCTTCTATTCATATTTTGTTGAGCGTTTTTATCATGAAAGGGGGTTGGACTTTGTCAAATGCCTTT
Source organism: Dugong dugon (assembly GCA_030035585.1). NCBI lineage: Eukaryota > Metazoa > Chordata > Mammalia > Sirenia > Dugongidae > Dugong > Dugong dugon. The sequence continues at coordinate 69,733,381 of CM057471.1, read as the reverse complement.
TCTGTATCGATTGATAAGATCATGTGGTTCTTGTCTTCTGTTTTATTTATGTGATGGATTACATTGATTGTTTTTCTAATGTTGAACCATCCCTGCATATCTGGTATAAATCCCACTTGATCATGGTGATTTATTTTTTTGTTATGTTGCTGAATTCTATTGGCTAGAATTTTGTTGAGGATTTTTGCATCAATGTTCATGAGAGGTATTGGTCTGTCATTTTCTTTTTTTGTGGCATCTTTACCTGGTTTTGGTATCAGAGTTATGCTGGCTTCATAGAATGAGTTTGGGAGTATTCCGTCCTTTTCTGTTCTCTGAAATACCTTTAGTAGTAGTGGTGTTAACTCTTCTCTGAAAATTTGGTAGAATTCTCCAGTGAAGCCATCTGGGCCAGAGCTTTTTTTTGTTGTGAGTTTTTTAATTACCTTTTCAATCTCTTCTTTTGTTAGGGTTTGTTTAGTTGTTCTACTTCTGTTTGTCTTAGTTTAGGTAGGTAGTGAGTTTTTAGAAATTTGTCTATTTCCTCTAGGTTTTCAAGTTTGTTAGACTACAGTTTTTCATGGTATTCTGTTAGGATTCTTTTCATTTCTGTTGGGTCTCATTTCTTATACAGGTTATCTGCTTCCTCTCCTGTTTTTCTTTTGTCAGTTTGGCCAGTGGTTTATCAGTTTTGTTGATCTTTTCAAAGAACCAACTTTTGGTGTTGTTAACTCTTTCAATTGTTTTTCTATTCTTTCATTTAATTCTGCTCTAATTCTTATTATTTCCTTTCTTCTAGTGCCTGAGGGCTTCTTTTGCTGCTCTCTTTCTACTTGTTCCAGTTGTAGGGTTAATGTTTTGATTATGGCCCTTTCTTCTTTTTGGGTGTGTGCATTTATTGCTATAAACTGATCTCTGAGCAGTGCTTTTGCTGTGTCCCAAAGGTTCTGGTAGGATGTGTTTTCCTTCTCGTTTGATTCTATGAGTTTCTTTATTCCATCCTTAATTTCTTCTATAACCCAGTAGTTTTTGAGCACTGTGGTGTTCAGTTTCCATATGTTTAATTTTTTTTCCTTGCTTTTTCTGTTGTTGATTTCTACTTTAATGGCTTTATGGTCAGAAAAGAAGCTTTGTAATATTTTGATACTTTGGATTTTGTTAAGGCTTGCTTTATGGCCTAATATGTGGTCTATTCTGGAGACTGTTCCATGTGCGTTGGAAAAGAAAGTGTATTTGGCTGCTGTTGGGTGGAGTGTTCGGTATATGTCAGTGAGATCCAGTTGGATGATTGTAGCATTTATCTTTTCCATGCCTTTGTTGAGCTTCTTTCTGGATGTTCTGTCCTTCACCAAAAGTGGTGTGTTGAAGTCTCCTACTACTGTTGTGGAGCTGAGCTGTCTATCTCTCTTTTCAGTGCTGTTAGAGTTTGTTTTATGTATTTTGGAACACTGTCATTGGGTGTGTAAATATTTATTACAGTTATGTCCTCCTGGTGTATTGACCCTTTAATTATGATATAGTGTCCTTCCTTATCCTTTTTGGTGGATTTTAAAGTCTATTTTGTCAGAGATTAATGTTGCCACCGCTGCTCTTCTTTGAGTGTTGTTTGCTTGATATATTTTTTTCCATCCTTTGAGTTTTAGTTTGTGTCTGTAAGTCTAAGATGTGTCTCTTGTAGGCAGCATATAGATAGATCGTGTTTTTTTATCCAGTCTGCCACTCTTTGTCTCTCTATTGGTGCGTTTAGTCCTTTTATATTCAGCGTAATTATTGATAGATATGAGTTTAGTCCTGTCCCCATTTTGATGTCTTTTTTTGTGTGCTCACAGTTTCTTTGTTCCACTTAATTTTCTGTGCTGTGTCGTTTTTCTTTATGTACTTTCTTTTCATCTTTTTCATTATTGTTGATTTTGTGTTTGCTGACTGTTTATATTTTTCTCGTTTTTTATTTTGACTTGTAGGATTGTTGGTTTTCTTTATGGTTACCTTAATATTTACCCCTATTTTTCTAAGTTTATGCAAGTCTTTTATTTATTTATATTGTCTTGACTTCCTCTCCATATGAAAAATCTATGTCCATATTGTTTAAATACCTCTTTTGTGTTTTAATGTTGTCATCTTTTAAATATTGACATCTGTTTCCCTATTTTCAGTGTTTTAGCTTTGTTTTCCTTTTGTGATTCCTCTATCTGGGTTGATACCTGGTTGCTTTGTCCTGTGTTCTAATCTTGGGTTGTTATCTGATGTTGCTGATTTTCTAATCGGAGGACTCCCTTTAGTTATTTCTTGTAATTTTGGTTTAGTTTTTGCAAATTCCCTAAACTTGTTTATCTGGAAATGCCCTAATTTCACCATCATATTTGAGAGACAGTTTTGCTGGATATATAATTCTCAGCTGGCAGTTTTTTTCCTTCAGGGCTTTATATATGTCATCCCATTGCCTTCTTGCCTGCACGGTTTCCGCTGACTAGTCCGAGCTTATTCTTATTGACTCTCCTTTGTAGCTGACTTTTTATTTATCCCCGGCTGCTCTTAAATTTCTCTCTTTATCTTTGGTTTTGGCAAGTTTGATTATAATATGTCTTGGTGACTTTCTTATGGGATCAACCTTATGTGGGGTTTGATGAGCATCTTGGATAGATATCTTGTCATCTTTCACAATATCAGGGAAGTTTTCTGCCAACAAATCTTCAACAACTCTCTCTGTATTCTCTGTTATCCGCCCCCCCCCCCCAACCCCGTTCTGGTTCTGCACTGACTTGTGGGTTATTCCTGTTGATAGTGTCCCACATAATTCTTAGGGTTTCTTTATTTTTTTTGAATCCTTTTATTTGAGTTTTCCTCAGATAAGTTGTTGTCAAGTACTTTATCTTCAGTCTCACTAATTCTGACTTCCATTGCCTCTATTCTGCCCCATGACTTCTCTTGAGTTGTCTGTCTTTGAAATTTTATTGTTAATCTTCTGAATTTCTGATTGCTGTCTCTCTATGGATTCTTGCAGCATGTTAAATTTGTCATTATGCACTTCTCTAATCTTTTTAATTTCCTCTATTGCATGTTCTGTGTTTTGCTTAATTTCCTGAAGAGTTCTGTTCATTAATCTTTGTATTCTTCCTCGGGTAGTTCCAAGAAATTTTCCTCCTATGGAAAATTTCTAGATGCTTCATTTTGGGAACTTGCTGAAGCCTTCATGTATTGCCTCTTTATTTGATTTGATATTGACGCTTGTCTCTGAGCCATCAGTAAGTTTTTATATTTATTTATTTTATGTTTGCTTTCTGTGTCCTAGCTTCTTGTTTTGTTTTGAAAAGCCCAAATGGGCTACTCGTATGAGCTAGTTTGATTATTGGCGCCTTTGAATCTCTAATGTCCTGTCAGCAGGTGTTTATAGATATTTTACTAGGTATGTGAGCTCAGCTTCCACTCACTCTTCCTGTATGGATTCAGTTTAGGTGCCCAGGTAGATAGCCACCAAGTGTGCGGTGTAGGCTTTCACTTATAGCCCTAGACAGGCATGGGTGATTGGTGTAGGCACAGACATCTGGCTGCAGCAGGGGGACACACTCTGAGCAAGGCAGGGGGCTGATGGCCACCCCTGAGTGTCCCTGAGAGGGGTGTGTCCCAGTTCCGTAGAGCATGTAGGTGGGTGGGTTTTGCAGCCTGACTATGAGCACCTAATTCTGTTGGCTGTGAGGACTGGGGGGCACCTCTTGTTCATGGGCCCCTCTCGCAGGTGGCTAGGTGGCGTGGGTGGAGCCACCAGTCCTCAGGCCTCTCATGTGAGTAGGCAAAGACCCTGCTTAATGGGCAGAGTAGTGTCATATGGCAAGAATCTGCCACTTCACAACTGAAACAGTTGAAGTTAGAGTTCCGGTATATACCGTGTTGTACTGAGATAATGAGGGCCTATGCTGTTGAGATGGGCCCACACAAGTCTCTGCAGGGGAAAGGCACTCAAAGTCCGTGGATCTCTTATACCTGTGCCTAGGCAAAGGAGCTGTGCCTACCCTGGGTTCCTGGCTTAGGGGAGCCAGCAGTTTATTTTTTACTCTGTTTGTTAATTTGTTCAGTCTTCAAGGCAGGGAGATTGATTCAGGGCATGTGACGGATCGTACTTCTGGCCCAGGGGACTTGGCATTTGCTGAAGCCGGTCTGGGACCCTGTGCAGAGCAGGGAGCGGGGAGGTGAATGGGAGAGAGGTTTTTTCCTAAGTAGGGTGGTTTTGATCCGTGCAGTAAGCCGTACGCAAGTACTTCGTGGAGGGCTGCTTCTCACTGGTTCTGGGTGGCTGTGTAGAGTCTCTGGTGCTGGGTCTCCCCTGGTGGGGAAAACACACATCTCGCTCTCTGCTGCTTGCCTGCTTCAGTACTCCTCCACCAGCTGTTCAGGCCTGAAGGGCTCAGGCTCTTGCAGAGTCAGGTCTGGCAACTGCTTGCTGCTTCCGAAGCATCTCTCCCTCCCCCTGCCACCCAGTCTGTTTCTTCAACTCTGCCTTTGATGTTCAGGGCTCCTAAATTGCTATGTATAATCGAATCACTTGTTTTTTCGGGTCTGTCATGGATTGAATTATGTCCCCCCAAAAATGCGTATATCAGTTTGGCTGGGCCATGATTCCTGGTACTGTGTGATTTTCCTATATGTTGTAAATCCTGCCTCTATGATGTTAATGAGGGAGGATAGGTGGCAGTTGTGTTAGTAAGGTAGGACTGGGTGTACAAGACTGGATGGTGTCCTGAGGCAGTCTCTTGAGATATAAAAGACAGAAGTGAGCAGTGAGACGGGGGATCTCATACCATCAAGAAAGCAGTGCCGGGAGCAGAGCGCGTCCTTTGGACCGGGGTCCCTGCACCGAGAAGCTCCTAGTCCGGAGGGGGACACTTATGAGAAGGCCGACAGAGAGAAGAAGCCTTCCCCTGGAGCTGACGCCCTGAATTTGGACTTTTAGCCTACTTTGACTGTGAGGAAATAAACTTCTCTTCGTTCAAACCATCCACTTGTGGTATTTCTGTTATAGCAGCACTAGATAACTAAGACAGGGTCTTTGTTGTAAGACGGTCCACTGGAAACGTCTGTCTACTCCGCCATCTTGACACCGCCTCTCCATATGGTTTTTGGTGGCTGATTTTTTTGGAAGTAGATCAGGCTGTTCTTCCTAGTCTTAGTCTGGAAGCTCTGCTGAAACCATTTCAGCATGACAGCAACATGTAAGGCACCAGTGACAGACAGGTGGTTGCTGTGCATGAGGTACACTGACTGACAGTCAAATCTGGGTCTCCCCCAGGGAAGGCAAGAATTCTGCCATTGAACCAAACAATGAATGCCTAATAAAATGGAGATTAAAAATCTGCGGATTGTGACTCATTGCAACCCTGGTGGTATAGTGGTTAAGAGTTAGACTGCTAACCAAAATGTCAGCAGTTAGAACCCACCAGGCGCTCCTTGGAAACCCTATGGGATAGTTCTACTCTGTCCTGTAGGGTCGCTGTGAGTCACTGTGAGATGAAAATGGACATAGTAGGACCAAATAGAGTCATCGTTAGGATTCAGTGTGAGAATGTATGTAAAGCTCTTAGCTAAGAATCTGACATATAGTAAACTATCAACCAATGGTAGCTGCTATTATCACTATTTTTTCCCTTCAAATGTTAAATCTTGGGTCTCCTTCTGATATATATATATATATATCGAAAGTTGTAATTATAAGGTAAATGATAGGCCATGTTAACAGCCAAGACAAGAACTGCTTCTCATAGAGCTGTAGAATGAAGTGATATTTGTGTATTAAAATCTCTAAATAAATTATAATATTTAGCAATCACCAAAATGCTGCCAAGAGCTTTGACGATTATTTCTTTAGAGCTTCAAAAAGATCAGTAGAGACTAGTTTTAAACTGTACTTTGTCAGATGAGACAGTTGTAAAAATACATAAATGAAAAAATACGTTCATTTATTATGTCAGAATGATTAATAAAAATTCATCAGCCATTACTGACAAGGCAGTTAATTTCCCTACATTTATTACTCACCCCCAAAGTTTGGAAACAAGTCCAGCCAGAGCCTAAGTCAAGGTACCAGTGATAATTCTTATAGTTTGTTCAAGTAAAAAATGTGTATTTGTTTTTGTTAGAAAAAAAAATAAAATGATTCCTTTATGATAATATTCTGTAGAAATTACATCCTGGTTAGTTTAAATATCTACACGTATATTTCTCCAAGTTCTACCAGAATTGAATAGTCTTGAAGGATGTCAGTAATGTAGCTAGTGGTATTAGAAATAACCTTCAAGGAACTGCAGTCACTTCTCTACATCTCAACAAAATCCTCTACAAGTAAATCTGTTTTAAAAAATTGTCTAAAAAATGTTTGTATCCAACGCAATATTGGAAACACTTACCTAGGGCAGTGGTATTTTATCTGTGATTTCACCAGTTGAGAAATAAATGGAAACAGGAGGGAAAGTTTTGATAGTTTAGATGTACGTGCTGATTAAGGGATAAGGGCACATACATACAAACCCAGGAATTATCTAATTTCTTTAAAAAAAAAAAAAAATCTTCAGACCTCCACTTCTAGCCGGTGTAATTGCTTTTGACGTTATACCTATTACCTCAGACAGACTGAGGGTTTAATAACTAGATTGGAGATTTCCCTTTGCAGTGCACAAATAGGAAGAACATCACCGCAGAAGTTCTTTCCCACATCTGACCTCCTCCCTTTCCTATTTTACCAGCAGGGTGATTGCATCTCATTCCATACCTCATCTTAGCATTCTTAAATTATAATGTTATAGGCTATCGGTCCTGCCAATTTTTTGATATGTAACATTGAACAGTACCAAATGAGGTTAAAACAATCTTGTCACTCATAAGAGTTTGTATTTTGAAGGCTTCTGCTTGATTTTGTGTGCCAGTATAGTCAAATAATGGTACACTGCTGTATTAAATCTGTTTTATGCTTGTAATCCAGGTTTACGATTCAATAAGAGATCATTTTTATTGTTATATTTTCAGTTACATTCAAAATAATGTTTTTATTCTTAAATAATATTGGTGTTGAAATATTGAAATTTCTATTGTTGACTTTTTAATTTTTGGAGGTTCATGAAACACCTATAATTCCTTCTTCCATATTTCACGCAGCGTGCCCCTTTGAAATATCCACATGATATTTTGCCAATAATGACAGGATATTCCTTGGAAACACCAAACTTCTAAAAGAGTTAGAGACTTTCATACAATTCTTCTTTTTCTCTTCTCCCTGCCTCCTTAAACCATAAGACTCTAAGGAATATACAGTAGAGCATGAAGGGGGCACAGTCATAGAAGCTTCCTAGACATATCCAAACACCTTGAGGGACTGAGTGCTGGAGACCATGGTCTCGGGGACATCTAGGTCAATTGGCATAACATAGTTCATAAAGAAAATGTTCTACATCCTTCTTTGTTGAGTAGCATATGGGATTTTAAAAGCTTGCGAGCAGCCATCTAAGATTTATCTATTGGTCCCATTCCGTCCGGAGCAAAGGAGAATGAAGAAAACCAAAGACACAAGGAAAATTTAGTCCAAAGGACTAATGGACCACATGAACCACCAGCCTGAGCCCAGAAGAACTAGATGGTTCCTGGCTACCACCAACAACCACTCTGACAGGGATCACAGTATAGGGTTCTGGACAGAGGGGGAGAAAAATGTAGAACAAAATTCAAATTCATAAAAAAAGACCAGACTTACTAGTCTGACAGAGACTGGAGGAATCGTTGAGACCATGGCCCCCAGATACCCTTCTAACTCAGAACTGAAGCCACTCCTGAAGTTCACCGTTCAGCCAAAGACTAGAAAGGCCTATAAAACAAACAATAACGTACATGAGGAACATGCTCCTTAGATCAATCAAGTATATGAGACCAAATGGGCAACACTTTCCTGAAAGCAAAGATGAGAAGGCAGAAAGGGACAGGAAACCTATATGAATGGAAATGGGGAACCTGGGGTGGAAAGGAGGAGAGTGCGGACATATTATAGGGATTGCATCCGCTGTCACAAAATAATTTGTGCATAAATTTTTGAATGAGAAACTGATTTGCACTGTAAACTTTCACCTAAAGCACAGTTAAAAAAAAAAAAAAAACCCTCAAAGAAAATCTTGACTATTTTAAATATTAATTTTATATGTATTTAAACATATATTTAAGTGGAAACCCTGGTGGTGTAGTGGTTAAGAGCTACATCTAACCAAAAGGTTGGCAGTTCGAATCCACCAGGTGCTCCTTGGAAACTCTATGGGGCAGTTCTACTCTGTCCTATAGGGTTGCTATGAGTCGGAATCAACTCAACGGCGACAGGTTTTATACATTTAAGTATTAGTATATTGAATGTTATGTATACATATACACAGGTAGTCCCAGACTTAAACTACAGGGTTCCATTCCATGACTCCATCTTAAGTTGGTTCTGATCTAACCTCTTTTTTTTTTTTTTTTTTTTTTTTTAGTTTTCATTATTATTTCCTTCATCAGTATCTTTATAAATCTGATCTTTATTTGTCCTTGGGGGTTGGAAACTGTGATGGTTAAGGTTTTGTGTCAACTGGGCAATGAGTCGCGGTGGTTTGGCCGTTATGTAACGACGTAATTTGACAGTTATATAATGATGTAGTCATCCTCCATGATGTGATCTGATGTGATCAGCTAATCAGTTGTAAGGGGAGTTTCCTTGGGAGTGTGGCCTGTATCCATTATATATGTGGATGTTCTGGCAAAGCTCACTTGCTCGCTCTGGATTTTGCATCCAGCTTGTCATCATCTGACCTCTGGTTCTTGGAAGTTGAGCCAGTGACCTGCCGTATTGCCTGCCTGTCATGGGATTTGTCAGCCTCTGCAGCCTGTGAGCCAGTGGCCTGCCTTCTTACTGCTGATCTTGGGATTCGTCGGCCTCTGCAGCCTGTGAACCAGAAGTTTGCTATCTTACTTGCTGATCTTGGATTCATCAGCCCCTGCAGCTTGGTGAGTCAGGAGATGCCTCCAGCCTGAAGCCCGACCCTCAGACTTGGGACTTACCAGCTTCTATAACCACGTGAGCCATTTCCTTGAGATAAATCACTTTCTTTCTCCCTATATATAAATGCTTCACTGGTTTTTCTTCTCTAGAGAACCTAGCGTAAGACAGAAACGTGATATATAAATTTACAGATAATATAGTTTAATACATTAATATGTACATAAACAATATACAAATCATAAAAAAAAGAATGGTCTTAAGTGCTGTTCATTGTAACTCGAATACCTCATAAGTTGAGGACTACCTGTAATACATTAATCTATTTCAGGCCAGTCATGGATTGAATTGTGTCCCCCAACATTATGTGTGTCGGTTTGGCTAGGCCATGATTCCGAATGTTGTGTGATTGTCCACCATTTTGTCATCTGATGTGATTTTCCTGTATCTTGTAAACCCTACCTCTATGATATTAATGAGTTGGGATAGGTGGCAGTTATGTTAAGTAGGCAGGACTCAAGATACAAAATTGAATTGTGTCTTGAGCCAGTCTCTTTTGAGATAAAAGAGAGAAGTGAGCAGAGAGACAGGGGGACCTCATACCACCAAGAAAGCATTACCAGGAGCAGAGCGCGTCCTGTGGACCTGAGGTTCCTGCGTGGAGAAGCTCCTAGGCCAGGGGAAGATTGATGACAAGGACCTTCCTCTAGAGCCGACAGAGAGAGAAAGCCTTCCTCTGAAACTGGCACCCTGAATTTGGACTTCTAGCCTACTAGACTGTGAGAAAATAAATTTTTCTTTGTTAAAGTCATCCATTTGTGATATTTCTTTCATAGCAGCACTAGATAACTAAGAGAAGGCCTTTAAATGCTTTCAGGAGTTTAAAGAACTATAAGAAAAAAGATACAATTTATCTACTTTCAACAGATTTTACATTGCATCTTTTTGGTGTTCTTAGAAGTCAATATTTATATAATTTTTATCAGTTAATCTTTCTCTTCTCATTGTTGAGCAAAACTACAGGGGTGAATCAAAGCACTGTCCTTCTCTTTTTCAACTCCTCCCCCACTTCTCTCCTCTGAAAAGTGTTTATGATATTTGTTTAGACTTCAAATTATAGCTAATCATGGATCGTCACAAATAATGAGGTTTATATGTATTTTGCTGTTACGGAATGTGAAATATTTAAGTGAAAAGAGCAAGTTGCATAGTTTATATCATATAATTCCATTTTCACTTAAGAGAATCACCATATGTTTGATTATACAAAGTAAAAGGTTTGGAAGGATGTGTAAATTGTTAACAGTGATTAACCCCGGGGAATGAGACAGAAGTAGGATACCACTTCAGGTTGGGTTCCCCAGAAGCAGAACTTGAAATGAGGATCCACAGCAAAGTGACTTACTAGGAAGAGTTTCAGGGAAACCTGGTAGGGTTGTGGAAAAGTAGAATCAGGAAGAGAGGAGGAGGCTGGAGGCAAAGCAAGGGTGTGATATGAAGCAAAGTTCCAGGGAGGATAACTTTGGCTCAGTCCTGCAAGGCAGTTCTAGAGCTTACACCTAATAATTGTCACTGTCAGGGATAAAGAAAGAAACTAGAGCCTGATACTCCTACACCCATCAGTCATTGCTTAAGGACCACCCCTTGTGGGGAGGGGGTGCTTAAGTTTGCAGGAAGTGCTGGCGGTTTGAAGGTTCACTCCTCCAAAGACCTACAGGTGCTGGCTGTTGGGAGTGAAAGTACAGGGTTGGAAGGAGGTGTGGGCAGAGCACTGACAGCAATTGTAGCTGTCACTCAAGTTATAGAGAGCTAAACAAGATAGAGGTTTATTTCTTTCTCATGTAATAATCCAGTTTAAACAGACCAAGGCTAGAATGGTGGCTCCACAGGGATACAGGCTTCTATCTTGTTGCTCTGCCATCACTAGGCTATTGCCTTCATCTGCATGGTCCAAGATGTTTAATATTATGTCCATATTCCCATTAGAAGAAAGGAGGGAAGGTGGGATGGAAGAGGCACATTAAATCCTCTAAGGGCAAATTCTTGAAGTCATACCACTTCAGCTGAAATCCCATTGGCTGTAACTTAATCAGATGGCCATATCCAGATGCAAAGGAGAACAGTTTTTATTCTGGTTGGCCATATGCCTAGTAAAAAATAGGGGACTCTATTCTATGCAGTCATTTCTGTAGAAGGAGACAGCACATTGGAGGACTGTTTACTACAGGGTTGTTCATTTTCTACTTTATAGGAATATATTTTCTTGTTCATGTTTTTAGTTTTAACGGCAAGCATGTTGTGTTTTTTCTATTGACTGTATCACAGGATGAGTTCTCTGGGGAGCAGAATTTGAGACAGAGTTCGTATACAAATGTTAAGGAATGCCCTGTGTTTAATACCTGTGGATAGAAGGGGAAAGAAGTCAGATGTGGTGGGAAGAGAAGTTGAGCTATGTTACAGTCCTGAACAACAGTCTTGGCTGATTCCACCAGGACACTCTGGAGCTAAAGTGGCCATTCGGTATTGTCCCACAGTGACCCGAAATGACTGGACCTTTATTTCAGTAGTTGGATATGGATTACCTTGGGAAGAACATGAACTTGGCAGGGCAGCTCTGTAGAGGTTATCCCTGAAAGGGACCGCACTCCCAGCAACTGTCCGAAGGGAGACCTGGGTGGCACAACTCTATGTTTATCACAAACTTTTTTTTGGTAAAAGCAATTAATACAGCTTTACCGTGCTTTTATGTAAATAATGTGTACCTTCTATGTTTGTTTGCTCTCCTCCACAAGTTATTTTCATAAGGTTGATATGCCCTTTTTTTTTTTTTTACAGCAACATGTAAAAAAAAGTTGACATAGTGGCATTATGAAAATACCTTGTTTGGGGGAGGACATGGTTGCCAAACGAATGTAGAAGGTGCACACATATTTGCGTAAAAACTCGGTATGTATTTTATAAATTTTAAAAAAGCTAAAGTTTACTTATTCATTCAACAAAACTTTATTGGGTAGCTACTATGTTCCATAGTCTATTCTAGACACCGGAGATAGGGAAATGACAAAATAAAGACCTGCCCTTCATGAAGTTTATTTTATATTATATTTGGAGCTAGATAATAAATTAATAAAAGTAAATTTATAGTATGTGAGATGATGATAAATACTTGGGAGAAAAATAATGCAGTATTAAGGAGGGGTGTTGCTGTTTTACGTAGAGTGATCTGGGAAAGCTTCACCGATAAGTTGATTTGACCAGAGACATGAGTGAAATGGTGGGGCTATCTATGCAGATATTTTAGGGAAGAACATTCAGGTTGGGGTTACAGCACATGCCAAGGCAACTCTGTGGCTAGAGTTTGTTGTGTATTTGTCATGTCTGAGAAACAGTAAAGAGGCCAGTGTGGCTAGACCAGAGTGAATGAGCATAGTGGGAGAGAGTCTGAATATTGTGGTTGTCAGATCACATGAGACCTTGTAAGCCATTGTAAAGACTTCGGCCCTTCTCAGAATGAAATGGGAAGCCATTGAAAGGTTTTGAGCTGAGGAATGATAGAATCTGATTTATGTTTTAAAAGGATCACTCTGTCTACTTTGTTTGGAATGGACTGTACTGAGTAACTGGAAGAAGGGAGTTGCCATTAACTGAGAAGGGGAACGTGAAGAAGATTGAAGAGGAAATTTTTAGGAGGAATTACTGGGATCAAGTTTTGGATATGTTAAGTTTGAAATGCTAGACTTCTAGATAGAGATGTCAAATAGGAAGTTGGATAATGCAGACTGGAATTCAGGGGAAAGGTTCAGTCTGTAGATAAAAAAATTTGGAGTTGTCATATACAATTGGTATTTAAAGCCATGTGAGTAGATGCTATTACATCTGGAATGAGAAAAGAACATCTCAGAAGTTTGAGCTCTGGGACCCTGCAACATTTCAAGGCTGGGAGATGAGGTGAACCACCAGTGGAGATTTGAAAAGAAACAACCAGTGAGGTAAGATGTCTTAGGAGACAAACGGGAATGTCTCAAGAAGAGGAAAAGGATCGACCGTAATCATTGCTATTGATAAGTAACATAAAATGAAGATCGAGAATTGTATTTACCAGCATGAAGACCACTGATATAGACAAGAACTACTACAATTGAATGGTGGGAACAAAGTGGGTTGGTATGTGTTTAAGAGAGAATGGGAAACTAATTGGAGACAGCTATATAGACAAGCCTTCTAAAGAATTATGCTGTGAAGGGTAGTAGAGAAACGGGGTGATAGAGGAGGACTTGAGGTGGAGAGAGGGTTTGTAAAGTTGGGAGATAACGATGATGGTAATTGTTCGGTAGAGAGGGGACAATTGGTGATACTATAGATAGGGAGCAGTTGCTGGATTGATGTCCATGAGTAATGGTGGGGATATGAGAGCTTAAGCATAATGGAGAGATTGGCCATGGATAGGAACATGGCCAGTTCAGTCAAGGTAATAGAGAAGACAGTGCTGTACAGGCAGTCCCCAGGTTACAAATGTCTGACTTATGGACAACTCATACTTAAGAACAGACTGCCATAAAGCCTGTTATATTAAAAATTTGAGTTAAATACATACAGTGGTTTGTAATGATGAATGCATGCACTACTTTGTGATGCTCATGAAAATATTGTGCTGTTTGGAAGTGTTAAGTGTTTTATATGCATAGAAAGGTAAAATATATACTATATACTAAGACAAGCATTTGACTAACTGACGCTAAATAAGAAACTGTATGTACCTGTTCTGACTTACCTACAAATTCTACTTAAAGACAGACTTAGGGATGGATCTTGTTCATAACTTGGGAGTGCCTGTATGTGTATATGCAGGTAGATTGGTAGATGTGTGGCTGGATGTGTGTGGAACATTTTCTCTGATTGCCGCTGATTTTTCCATTAAGAAACAGTTGCCATCGGCTGAAAAATCCATCAGTTGAGGGTAGGGATGAGATGTATATGTTTAGGAGAGAGGAGAAGGTATGAAATCGTGCTCTAGGAAAGTAATGGGTGAATGGACTGAGAAATGTAATGGGAGTGCCCATTTTGAGGTCATGAATTGAAAGTGAGACCAGTCAGCATGATTATGTGTATTTCTCCAGCCATACTTAGCTGCCCAGGTGCAGGCGCAGAGTCGGTAGAGGGTTGAAAGTAATCAAGTAATAAAGAAAATTAATTGTTCTCTTTGAAAGCTATTTTCAGGTGGTTGGTGATGTGAATGATGTTTAGAATTTCATCTTTTTAATTACATCCATTTTTGGAAGGCTAAACGTAAGGAGTGACAGAGTATTAAAAAAATGAAGGCATGGAAAGATTCTTGGTTAAAAATTATAGGCCCTAATTCCATCCAATTTAAGCAGAATATACATTTACTAGAAGATTGTCAACTATGTCACAGTACTGATAAAAAGACTGGAGAATCTGGTTCAGAAAACAGGCAGGAACCAAGGGAATCAAAGATCTAGAGTACTGCCAAGGTCACACCACTGGAAGAGAGTGGTTCAGGATGATGTTGCTTCCATTTCTGAACCCTGGTATTTATTACCTCTCTTGGGAGAATGACTTCTGAACTATCATTTCTTATTTGAGTCACTGGCTCCATCTCAAAGACCTTTAAAAAGATCACTCTGGCTGTTGTGTCAAGAATGGAGCTAGGGGTTCAGGAGTGAAACTTGGGAGAACCAGTCATCAGGCTCCAAAAGAGCTGCTATTGACTTGGATGAGGATAGTAGCAGTGGAGATGAAAAGAAATGTACAGATTCATGAAATAGTATATTAGTTTACTGCTAATATTCTTATCTAGGGAAGAATTGCCTTCCCCTTCTTTACTTGAAACCCAGACTTTTTAGAGACCTTTATGAAATTTCATCTTGCACAGGGATGTATAACTTATCTATCAGCTATCTAATAAAATTTCGTGTGCTTTTTCTTTTTCTCCCACTTACCCGTATAATGTTTATGGTGTCTAAAGTCACCTTTATTCTTTAAAACTTTTCTCCTTCTCTTTTTTCAGTTTGAACTACTTGGGCAATATTTTCTAATGTGCCACTTTCTATAACTTTTTCTTGTGATGTTTAATTGAAATTAAGTAGTTACAGGGGGAATAAATGTCTTACTTTGATTTCAACAGAATTTTTTTTTTTCCCTCTAGTTTTACTGGGATTTAAGAGCAAAGTGGGGGATAATATGACTGTTAAGAAAATGGGTTGCTAGTTATTTGCTGGAGGTGATCCTCCTTTGTTCTCTAACTCCTTTATACTTTGCTACCTATGAAAATCTGGATATTCTTCAGGAAAATAACCTCCTGTATTGCTATAAAAACTTCATCAAGCTAAAACACACATTAAATACCGTTAGGATTTAATGCCCACTGAATGCCTAAATGCCCCATAAATGCCTACTTTTGTGGTATTGGAAGCATAGCACACGATTGTAGTTGCATGCTTGAACTTTTGCCTAGTCTTTGTTTTTTGATCTACTTTTGTGAGTGAGGGGCACTTGCTTTTGTGCATGTGACCTTTCATATCCTATTGTTTTTCAAGTCTTTGTGTTGCTTCCCATATTTCAGCAGCTTCTAAAGGAAGATAATCTTTGGCTTTTTAAAATTCTCAATCCTGATTAAAGTTACTACAAGTCAAGTTCGGTATTCAGAAAGTCTAATTTAGAATAACTTTCTGGCGAGTGATTCAGTTAATTTTGATTAATTGATGGGAATGAAATGTACATTATGTGTAGTCTACACAAATGACAAGTATTGAAAGCACTGAAATGCAAATTTTGAACCAAGCTAGTTTCTAGTGCTTTATTGAGCAATTTGCGTAAAATAAAATTTACCCATTTTAAGTGTACAGTTAGGTAAGTTTTGGTTAAGTGCTACAATTGTGCAATCACCACCACAATCAAGTTCTAGAACACTTCATTCACCTCCAAAATTTCCTCACGCTCTTTTGCAGTTATCCTTGCCCCTACCCTCATCTCTAGGCAACCACTGATCTGTTTTCTTTTGCTGTAGTTTTGCCTTTTCTAGAACTTCGTATGAATGGAATCACACACTATGGTATATTTTGTATCTGACTTCTTGCATTTACTATGATGTTTTTGAAATCCATCCACGTTATTGTATGTATCAGTAGTTTGGTTTTTGTTTTGTATTGCTGAGTAGCATTATATTATAATGATGCAGTACATTTTGTTTATCCATTCACCAGTTTTTGGGTTACTTCCATTTTTTGGCTATTATGAAGATCCATATACAAGTCTTTGTGTAGACATATGTTTTCAGTTTTCTTGGTTACATATCTAGGAGTAGAATTTATGTTCATATGGTAAATGTTTAATTTTTAAATAAAAAAGTGACTGTACCATTTTGCATTCTGACCAGCAATGTTTGACAGTTCCGTTTATTCCACAGCCTCACCAACGCTTGGTATTGTCAGATTTTTTTATTATACCCATTCTAGCGGATGTGTAGTGATAGCTCATTGTTGTTTAGATTTGTATTTCCCTGATGACCAATGATCTTGAACATCTTTTCCTGTGTTTGTAGGCCATTCATATGTCTTTTTTTGTGAGAGTCTGTTTATATCTTTTGCCCATTTTTTTATCGGTTATTTATCTTATTAGTGAGTTGAGAGGTTCTTTGTATATTCTTAGTACAGGTCCTTTGTCAGGCTGTGTTTTTCAGGTATCTTCTCCCAATCTATGGCTTGCCTTTTTGTTTTCTTAATGTTGCCTTTTGATGAACAAAAGTTTTTAATTTGATGAAATCCAGTTTATCAATCTTTTCTTTTACAGTTCATTCTTTTTGAGTCCTATCTAAGAAATCTTTGCCTAACTTAAGGCCACAAAGATTTTCCCCTGTGTTTTCTTCTAGAAGTTTTATGGGTTTTGCTTTTAATGTAGGTTATAATCTATTTTGAATTAATTTTTGTGTGTGGAATGAGAAAACGATCAAGGTTCAATCGTTTTTTTTCATATGGATATCCACTTATATTCCATTTTATTGAAAAGCCTAACCTTTTCCCTATTGAATTACCATGACACCTTTGTTGAAAATAAATTGACCATACGTATGTGGCACTATTTCTGGACTCTTTTCTGTTTCATTGATCTATATGTCTGTCGTATGCCAATACTGTATTGTCTTGATTGCTGTAACTTTATAAAAATTCTTAAGAAAAGGAAGTCTGAGTTCTCTGACTTTTTTTTTTCCTGAGAAATTATTTTGCCTGTTCTAAGTCCTTTACATCTCTAAATGAATTTTATAACCAGCTTGTTAACCAGCCTGTTGAGTTTTTGCTTGCATTGAATCTAGAGATCAGTTTGGGGAATATTGCCATCTTAACAATATTGAATCTTCCAGTCCACACATATATGCTTACTCAAGCTTTAAACTTGCTATTTCAAACTAAGAGACTTCTAGACTCTGTTCTGTTTTTTAATGGAATGTTGAAATTTTAGAGTCTTCATTGAAGAAAATATATTTGGATTATAATAGTGTGGACACTAGAATTTTGTTATACCTTTTTTGGTAAGATTCATATTTGATAGATCTCTTTAAAGGTAACAAAAACTAGATCTTTTGATTCCTTGATGTTTAGAAATTTAAAATTGTGATTGGCATAAACCCATTGCCTTCGACTTGATTCCGACTCCTAGTGATCCTATAGGACAGAGTAGAAATGCTCCCATAGAGTTTCCAAGACTGTAAATCTTTAGAGAGGCAGACTGCCACATCTTTCTCTCGTGGAGCAGATGGTGGGTTTGAACCACTGACCTTTTGGTTAGCAGCCGAGTGCTTAACCACTCTGCCACCAGGGATCCTATGTGGTTGGCATACTAGGGACAAAATACATCTTTTGTTTTTGGCAACCTCTTTGTTTCTAAGTCTGATACAGTATCTCATCTCCTAATTTATTATGGAGTTTTTAGTGTTCATCCTCTCTTCACTGCTATTTGCTGGAAATTCTTCTCAGGGTCGAATATAAGATCTTTTCCAGGCCCAGGTTCAAACATTTCTCCCTATCATCCAAGAGCATTTTAATACTCAGAAGGAACTCAGTTGTTGATTGAAGTGATCCCCCATCCTGACTGTTTTCAGTTAAGGTAGTTTGTTTCTTCTCAATGAGAAGAACTCATTTAAAAATTTTTTTCCCTAAGCTCCTACTATGTACACTATGGTGCTGAAGGAGGTTGTTAGTTGCAGTCGTTCTAGAACTGAGTTTACAACGCTAGACGCTCCGAAGTGATTCATTTCTTCCATGGCACTACGTGATTGCTGACTAGGCCAACCATCTTTTTTTAGGCATGGGTAATGGAGAATACATGATCTAAAAAATTTTTCCCCGGACTCATTAGTTTCTTATTATAGTCATTTACATATCAGTTATTTGAAATAGGCCAAATGCATATCCATTATTTAAAAAGTATTGAGAAAGAAAATGGTATCTTTTTTTTTTTTTTTTTTTAATCCTCTTAAGATAGGGATTTTCAAAATGGGACTAATCATCAGAAAGGGCTAAGATAGTTTTTAAAAGTATAGATCCAGGCATCCTGAATCAGAATCTCTAGGAATAAATCCCAGGAATTTGTATTTGTTACAGATTAACAGTCTATAATAATCAGCTAGGCTTAGGAACCACTGCTTTATGAAATTCAGAAGGATAGGTTTACTCTTTACCTGGAGAGTTAATTCTTTTTTGGGGGAATGGATCTCATTATATATGAATACTTGGATTTCTCAAACTTGATATTTTAAACAATTTTTTATTGTGGTAAAACATGTATAATAAAAAAATGCCTTTTTAACCATTTATAGTTGTACGATTTACTATGTTGTGCAGCAATCACCACTGTCTATTTCTGGAAGTTTTTCATCATCCCAAACAGAAGTTAAGTATTACATATGTATTAATTCTCCATTTTCTCTTCCCCCCACCACCCAGCCCCTCGTAACCACTATTAAACTTTTGTCTTTATACTTTTGCCTAATCTAGATGTTTTATATAAATGGGATCATATAATATTTGCCCTTTTGTGTCTGACTTATTTCACTCAGCATGTTTTCAAGGTTGATCCATGTTGTAGCATGTTTCAGAATTTCATTTCTCTTTATGCCTGAATAATATTCCATTGTGCGTATATACCACATTTTATCTATCCATCTGTTGATGGAGGCTTTAGTTGTTTTCCACTTTTGACTATTGTAAATAATGCTGCAGTGAACATTGATGTATGTACAAGTATCTGAGTCCCTAGTTTCAAATCTTTTGATTATATACATACCTAGGAGTGAAACTGCGGGGTCATATGAGAATTCTGTGTTTAACTATTTGAGGAACCGTCACACTATTTTCCGTAGCAGCTTCACCATTTTACAATCTAACCAGCAGCGTATGAGGGTTCCAATTTCTCCACACCCTCACCAACACTTGTTATTTTCTGTTTTCTGATAATAGTCATCCTAGCTGTATGAAGTAGTATCTCATTGTGGTTTTGATTTGCATTTTCCTAATGACTTATGACATTGAGCATCTTTCCATATGCTTAATGGCAATTTGTATATCTTTGGTAAAATGTCTATTCAAGTCCTTTGACCAATTTTTAATTGGTTTGTTTGTCTTTTTCTTGTTGAGTTGTAGGAGTTCCTTATATATTCTGGATATTAAACCCTTATCAGATACATGGTTCCCAAATATTTCCTCCCATTCTGTAGGTTGTCTCTTTACTTTTTTGATAAAGTCCTTTATGCACAAAAATTATGAATTTTGATGAGGCCCAATTTATCTATTTTGTCTTTTGTTTTCGTGCTTTTGGTGTCATATCTGAGTCTGTTGTCAAAAACTAGATCCTGAAGCATTGCTTGTATGTTTTGTTCTAAGAGTTTTATAGTTGTAGTTCTTACATTTAGGTCTTTGATCCATTTTGAGTTAATTTTCATCTATGGTACAAGGTATGGGTCCACCTTCATTCTTATGCATATAGAGATCCAGTTGTCCCACACTGGGTGGACTTAGCACCCTTGTTGAAAATCAGTTGGCCATTGATGTATGGGCTTATTTCTGGACTTACAGTTCTAGCTCATTGGTCTGTGTGCCTATCATATTTCCAGTATAATATTTAATAACAGTGGTGAGAACGGGCATCCTTATCTTGTTCCTGATCTTAAGAGGAACACTCTCCATCTTTCTCCATTGAGTATGATTTCAGCTGTGGGTTTTTCATAAATGGTATTTATCATATTGAGGAATTTCCCTTCTATTCCTGGTTTGCTGAGTGTTTTTATCAGGAAAGGGTGTTAGATTTTGTCAAATGTTTTCTCCGCATGGATTGAGGTGATCATGTGGTTCTTTTCCTTTGTTCTCTTAATGTGGTGAGGAGCCCTGGTGGTGCAGTGGTTAATCGCTTGGCTGCTAACCTAAAGGTTGGTAGTTTGAACCCACCAGCTGCTCTGTGGGAGAAAGATCTGGCAATCTACTTCTGTAAAAATTTACAACATTGGAAATCCTATGGGGCAGTTCTACTCTGTCCTGTATGGTTGCTATGAGTCAGAATCAACTTGATGGCAATGGGTATTAATATAATGTATTACATTGGTTGATTTTCTAATGTTGAACCACCCCTGAATTACTGTAATAAATCCCTCTTGGTTATGGTGTATAATCCTTTGAATAAGCTGTTGGATTCAGTTTGTTAGGATTTTGTTGAGTATTTTTGAATCTATATTCATAGGGGATATTGGTCTATAGTTTTCTTTTCTTGTGGTGTCTATATCTGGCTTTGGTTTCAGGGTAATGCTGCCCTTATAGAATGAGTTAGGAAGTGCTTCTTCTTTCTAGTTTTTGGAAGATTTGAGAAGGATTGGTGTTAATTTTTCTTTAAATGTTGGATAGAATTCACCAGGAAAGCCATCTGGTCCTGGACTTTTCTTTCTGGAAGGGTTTTGATTACTAATTCAGTTTCTTCACTTGTCATAGATCTGTTTATAATTTCTGTTTCTTCTTGAGTCAATGTAGGTAGTTTATGTGTTTCTGAGAGTTTGTCCGTTTTCTCAGACTTGATTTTGAAATACGGTATTTGTCTCATCTTTGAGATTAGTTTCATAAGATTATAGATTTTTTTGGGGAGGAGGATGGAGGTAAATTTCACTACTTTTTATCTTACTCTCTGGCTATCTTGTAACTGTATAGTATTAGAATTTGTAATTATAACTATAAAGTATAAGGATATTATTCTCTGTAATTTTATAAGAATAAAGGTTACTAAACTTTAGCTTCAAACAAGTTTGTGTATAACTAGCTAGATCACTGCTTCTCAAATTTTAATGTACATGCAGATCACCTGAGGATCTTGTTAAAATGCAGATTGTGATTTAGTAGTTCTGGCATGGGTCCCAAGATTCTGCATTTCTAATAAGTTGAGGGGTGATGCTGTTGCTGCTGGTCTGCAGATTGTATTTTGAGTAGTAAAAGGCTAAATATTAATTATATTATCTTTTGAGCCTTTATCTTTGTATGGGCTACTCTACTTTGGGGCACATTGTGGGTCTGTTGTGTTTGATGAAAGGTTGAACAGTACATTTTAAGAATATTAGATTATATAACCTGAGTATATTGCTTTTCCTCATATTCTTGAAGGGTATAGTACTATATATAGCCTAAGGTTTTTAGATTCAGCCTTTGGAAATGGATAAAAGAAGGGATGTGTCAGAAGCAGTATAATTTTTATTGGATCAATAAAATTCCAGCCGCAAAATTGGTTTATCTACTTGGGATAGTCTGAATTATAAGTAGGCTATTAGTAACTGAATTAAGAATAAGAGAAAAATGATATAATGTTGAAAAGTAGTAAGAGATCTACAGAATATGTCTAAGAATTGGACAAATTATGTTTTGCAGAATTGAGGATGCTTTGGATAAGATATATGATATGTTAGAGCAGTGGTTCTTAACTGGGCATGATTTTGCTACCTAGGAGCATTTGGCAATGTCTGGACACATTTTTGGTTGTCATAGCTGGGAGTGGGGGTTGCTATTGGCATTTAGTGGCTGGAGGTCAGGGATGCTGCTAAACAAGACAGCCCCCCACAACAAAGAATCATCTGGCCCAAAATGTCAGTAGTACTGAGGTTGAGAAACTCTGCTAGAGAATTTTCACTAGTATTTGATTAACTTTTTAATTCAAAATAATACAGAAAATACAAATGGAAAATAATGATCTATATTACCACTGATCAAGTTTAACAGATTTTAACATTGTAGCATATTTGATTCTAGGCTTTTGGTTTAAGAAATATCACTTTTGTGGGGGAGTGGGTAAGAAAACAATACGCAACTGTGATTTTGAATTTCAAACAGTATAGAAAGTTCAAAGATGAAAGTAATGAAGCTGCCCCAAATCTCACCACTCAGAAATAACCATCGTTAGTACTAGATGAACATTATCCCAGATATCTTTGTATTCATATATTCAGATGGAAGAATAGAAATCCTTTTATAAACCAGGGATCATATTGCAGAGGTATTAAAAAAATTTTTTATGAAAAATTTTAAACTTAAACAGAAAATTAAATAACCCCCATGTACTTATTGCCCATCTTCAACAATCACCAGCTTACAGCCAGTATTATTTCATCTATACTCACACCTACTTCCCTGACCCTGAGTATTTTGAAGCAAATCCCAGACATCAGATATTTCATCTGTGTCTCTGAAATATGAGAAATCTTTTTTAAAAAAATCATTTTCACACACGCAATCAACAATTTCCCTTTTTCATTTTCTCTTTTCCTTGGATTATGTTTTCTTCCAGATTGGATTTTTTGTTTCTAATGCAATTGCATATTATGAAATTGGTGTAATTCCACAAAGAAAGGGAAACGTATTCTACATGGACAAAAGCAAATGCTATCTGCTACAGATACTTTTTGAAATTTTGTTTTTTTAGAATGTCTTAGTCTGTTTAGAGGTGTCATGTAAAATAATAAAATATTTTCTTTCTCTTTTTCAGTAAATTCATTTTCAAACTACTTTTCTCATCTTTTCCAATATTTTTCTGAAATACCTTCCTGGCTTGGTGTATTTGCTATAATTAGTGGCCTCTGGGGGCTATTAGCAGGAAAGTACTAGTAGGAATAGTTTATCTCTGTGGTAGTGAATTTTTTTTTATTATTATTATTATTATTGTACTTTAGATGAAAGTGTAGAGAGCAAACCAGCTTCTCATTAAATAGTTAGTACACGTATTGTTTTATAACATTGGTTGCCATCCCCACAACATATCAACACTCTCCTTTCTCGAACTTGGGTTCCCTGTTACCAGCTTTCCTGTCCCCTCCTGCCTTCTAGTCCTTGCCCCTGGGCTGGTGTGCCCCTTTAGTCTTGTTTTGTTTTATGGGCCTGTCTAATCTTTGGGCGAAGGGTGAACCTCAGGAGTGACTTCATTACTGAGCTAAAAAGGTGTCCGGGAGCCATACCTTTGGGATTTCTCCAGTCTCTGTCAGGCCAGTAAGTCTGGTCTTTTTTTGTGAGTTAGAGTTTTATTCTACATTTTTTTCCAGCTCTGTCTGGGACCCTCTATTGTGGTCTCTGTCAGAGCAGTCAGTGGTGGTAGCCAGGCACCATCTAGTTGTACTGGACTCAGTCTGGTGGAGGCTGTGGTAGTTTTGATCCATTAGTCCTTTGGACTAACCTTTCCCTTGTATTTTTAGTTTTCTTCATTCTGCCTTGCTCCTGAAGGGGTGAGACCAGTGGAGTATCTTAGATGGCTCTTCATAGGCTTTTAAGACCCCAGATGCTTCTAGTGGTGAATTTCTTGAATGTAAGGACCAAGTGTTACTGTCTTTGTGCCTGATACCATTACTATGTCCTTTGTATTTGTTGGATGCCTGCTATCAATCTTGAGGGAATCATGCCAAGACTAATTAGTATATCACTTGAAATAATTTCTTTACCAAAACAAACAGACAAACTAAGTATGCTCATTTAGCTCTAACATATGTGTGTACAGGGAAAGATAATTTATATGTTAACATTTGCTACCTGCATATATGGGTGGTCTCCACATAAGGAGGTAAAGAAGAAGAATTCTACTTTTTCTGGTGACATTCTCAGTTTCTTCATATAGGGTGACCATATGTCCTTGTTTGCCTGATACAATCTCAGTTTTTGCAGTTGTGATATAATTATGAATAATGTCCCTTTTCAAGATGATAAATTAAATAATAATCCTACCTATATGACATTTAACATGTGCCAGGCTCTCTTCAAAACACATATATTCTCACTTAATCTTCATGACAACCTTAAGAAAGAAGCAAATTCTCTTGTTATCCCCATTTTATATATGGGGAAGTTGAGGCACAAAGGTTAAATAACTTGGCCAAGGTCACACAGCTAGTAAGTAGCAGAAACAGAATTTGAGCCCAGGTCATTTTGGTGCCAGTGCTCTTACCCGCTCTACCATATTGCCTCTATGCTGGTCCTTATATATCTGTCTTTGTAGAATACATGCTCCTGGACTAGGATTCTCCTCATGTTAATCTGCATATTTTTAGATCAGAAGTCTGGATAAGACTTTACTAATTTGGGGGGCCAGAGTTTTCTTTATGTTCAAAAAATCCTTGTAGGCTCCCTCATATATCAACAGGCCAATGTGGTTACAGACTTCTTTCTCAGAAGATTGAACACTCACCTTTTTTCATTTTCTTAAAGTCAGAGCTATTTGGCGTTCCCTCACAAACTCTTGAGTGATGAACATCCCCAGTGTTTGCAGATTCTCAAGTTCCTGCCACAGTTACTTTTCCTTACTTCTGGACATCATGGGTGTTATAACGCACGCACGCACGCATGCACACACACACGCACATGCATACACACACACACACCCCCCGTCTCTAGCACCTAGAACTAAACTTCTTCACTGCTTTTGATCTGTTCACGTTTGGGAGTTGCCTGGGAACAGTGTTCATGCACTTGCACAAGGTACTTTGAGGAAGGAGGTATTTCAGAGAGCTACTGCTTTCAAGTAGCTTACAATTTGGTAAGGGGGTAAATAAATGTACAGAAATAACTGTGACATAAGGCAACTGAGCTGTATGAGTGAAGTAATTTAGAGGGTCAAAGAAAAACATATTGTTTCTGACAGGGATGATCCAGAAAAGTTTTACGGAGGAGATGGTGCTTAAGTCAATTCAGTAGCTTTTAAATTGGCTAAAAAAATTACTAGCTGCTTGTACTAAGAACGAGGAGCCTGGGTGGTGTAAACAGTTTCCAGTGGACTGCTAACCTAAAGGTTGGTAGTCCAAACCCACCTAGTGGCTCCACGGAAGAAAGCCTTGGTGAACTGCTTCTGTAAAGATTAACCAAACCAAAAATCCAAACCCGTTATCGTTGAATCATTTCCAACCCATAGTGACCCTGTAGGACAGAGTAGAACTGCTCCCTAGAGTTTCCAAAGCAAAGGGCTCAGGCTGCTAACCAAAGGTTCACAGTTCAAATCCACCAGCTGCTCCTTAGAAACTCTGTGGGGCAGTTCTACTCTGTCCTATAATGTCACTATGAGTCAGAATCAACTTGATGGCACACAGCAACAGCAACTGTCTTTACGGAAGCAGACTGTAGAACAGCTGATGGGTTTGAATCACTAACCTTTCACTTAGCAGCCAAGTGCTTAATCCATAAAGATTACAGCCAAGAAAACCCTACGAAACAGCTCTACTCTGTAACACATGAGGTTGCCATGAATTGGAATCAACTCGAAGGCAATGGGTTTTTTAATTTTATACTAAGAACAGACCTTAAGCGTCTCAAGAGTAAAGGCCTGACAGAAGAATAAGACTTGATCAGCCCACGAGAAGATGACACCAATCAATTTCACCTTGGTCCTCTTGTCCAAAATTGCTCTGTTTTTATGATATCATCATCATGGCACTTTTTAACCCTTTAGGTGGGTTGTAAGCAGCAGGAACAGATGGAACTCCTCAGTGGCAAAGAATTGTTTTTTTAATGTGGAAACCTAGTGTTACTTGTTTGGTTTTTTTTTTAAACTTTTTAAGGTCTATTGATATTCACGGAATATTTTTCCTTAATAAAAACATTGTCCACTTTTATTATAAAATAATTACATTTGCTTGTTTTTTCTTTTTATTTGATATCTTAATAAGAAAAAATAGTTATATTTGAAAAGAGTTGATCACAATAGCATGGTAAAATAGAACACTATCATTATCCTCACTTTACAAATGAGGAAACTGAAATTAGGCTAAGCTATAGGCTGTGTGACTTTGGGAAAGTAAATGGCACAGTTGGAACTTGGACTTGAATCATCAGAATCCAAATCAAGTATATATCACCCAGCCTTATTTTAGCATATTAGATTTTCTTTTTCCATTGTATTAACATCAGGATTAAAAACAATGGAAATTATGATTACATCACTTTATAATCCTATCTTAATGAATGTCATTATAGAATCAGTTCAACATAATTAGGCTATTTCCATTTCTCAGTTGACAGCCCTGTTATCACCACTCTGATGACTGTAGATGCAATAAATTCTACTGAAAGAGCTGCAGGTGGCCTATATGGCACCTTTGTGCAGAATAGAAAAAGCAGCCCCTCTAGGTAGACCATGATCAGCTAAGATGGGTCAGTTAGAAAAAGGTGTACCTACTTAGGGGGAAATTCAGCCCCATACCAGGATGCTGGGCTTGGGGAATGAGTATCTGGATTTTATTCTGTACTCCTCCTCTTTTATGTAGTGCAGAGAAAGCACTAGCCATAAATCCTGTTCATATTTGTTTATTTATGAGGAGCTGGTTTTTTTTAAGTGTTGTGTTTGCTGACAGAACCTCTTGTTGTTCCTCAGTACACCAAGTGCCTCAATGCCTTTGTACGCAGTCCTTCTGCCTGGAAGCTGCCTTTCCCTGATATTTACTTGGCTCATTCCTTTATTTCATCTAGCTCTTCACTTTAAATGTTACCTCCTCAGATGTCACCTTACCTATTCTAACTAAAATATTACCCTCAGTCACTCACTCCCCTTCTCCTGCCTTATTTTCTTCATAGTGCTTCTTACCACTTAGAATATTAGGTTTTTTTTTTTTTTTCCCCTCCACTAGAAACTGTACTCTGAAAGCAGAGACTTTGCCTGCTTCATTCATTGCTGTATTCTAGCATCTAGAAAAGTCCCTGGCACATACAAGGTTCTCAGTCACTATTTGTTGAATGAATAAACTAACACTGGACTGTTTGTATTATGATTGATAGTATAAATTACCAGTTTAAATATTAACTGCCTTTTTTTGACTGTGCATTTTATGTACTATAGGTTTATGAATACTGTCTAATTGAATCTGCACATGTTACTTAAGGAACAAAGAGTATTCCCATTTTGGAGTTGAAGAAATCAAAGCTTAGAAAGTTAAGTAACATGCCCCTGTCCCAAATTAAACATCTGTTAATTAGTATCGTTCCTTGACAGGTAGGTCTGTTAACCAAAGGCCATTAAAAAAAAATATTTATAAGGCGGAGAGGGGAGCGGGTTGATATGTCGTGGGGTTGTTAACCAATGTCATAAAACAATATGTGTACTGACTGTTTAATGAGAAAATATTTGTTCTGTAAACCTTCACCTAAATACAATTAAAAAAAAAAATTATTTAGTAGAGCTGGACCCAAGATGATGGCTTAGTCATATACACCATGCTATTCCCTATAGCCAAGACCCAAGAAACCAAGTAAAACAGATACAGATGACAATCTTGGAACCTTGAGCAGCAAATGGAAGGATGAAGAATTAGATTGAACACCGAATGGAAGGAAAAACTGAATAAAAACAGTGAATGAGGAGATTTATGGATCGTAGGCACCCTGCCAGCCTGGCTGGCACAACGTGGCCATCTTGAGATAAAGTGAGCAGTGTTGCTGGGTGAGGAGCACAGGAAGGCAACATCAAGGAATTTCCAATAGGAGACAGAGATACTGTGTAGACAAACCTGGAGTGAAGCAAGGTGAGGAGAACATGAACTGGATCTAAGGAGGGAAAGTGTAGGAAGACAGGCAAGAGTCCTAGGGATCTAGGTGACCACAGAGCAGGGAGGGAGCCAGAGACTAGGGGTAGAACTACTCACCAGGAGTGGTCCCTGGTCATTTGGGCAGGTGGTACCTACGGAATAGTGGATCCATAGAGTGGCTACGGGAGATCCCCCACCCAAGCAGACTCTGAGCAGCACCCCCTCCTCGCATTTGATTGAGGCCAGATCATGAGAGCCAGTTGCAGCCTGCAGAGAGTGCCCTGGCACTCAGCCGGTGGCCAGAGTAGCACACTACCCACCTCCAACCCGCTCTCCCAACGACTAGTGGTGTGTCCCTCCCGCCACGCCCTCCTCACCCAGTGACTGGTGACACAAGTCCCTCCCATTTTTCTTCTACCCTGGTTGCAACTAGTGATGCTTGGCTACCTTGCAGGCCCAATGACCAGCAGTGCTGCCCTCTGTCACCCTCCTCACCCAGCGATTGGTGGCACATGCTCCCACCTCATGGCTCAACTGACCCCCTCCGCCACTGACTGCCTACCCAGGGAACAGCAGTGCATGCTCCAGAACTGCCAGATTGGCAGCCAATGGTACACAACCGCACTGTCCCCCTCACTGCCCTACCCACCTGGCAGTCAGTGGTGCAGGCTCACATGCTGCTGGTCCAGTGGCACAGATCTCCCCCACCCCCACTGCCATGTCCACCTGGCAACCAGCAGTGAGCGCTCCCATGCAGCCCACCCAGTGACCAGTAGCACGAGGCCCCCCCACCCAGCAACCAGTGGTGTGAGAGCTCGTGCTGCTTGCCCAGCAACCAGTGACTTGTGAACCCCACCCTTGCCCACCTGGCAACTGGTAGAGTGCACCTGCAGCACCCGTAACCTGGCAACCAGAAAGAACGCTCCCTGCGCCCATGCCCGGTGACCAGCCAGACAGGCACACCACCTCATCAGCAATGGCCATCACATCTCGACAGACACCATCTGCATCTCTGCCAAATGATGAGCAAGAGTTTCTAGTGCCCTGATCCAATGTCCACCCAACCGCAGTGTCACACATGTACTGAAGCCCTTTGTTCCCCTACCACCTGCTGTACTTTTTTTCCCTCTCCTTTTCTGGGTTCTTATTACATATAAATTATTCCTCTTGATGGTGTCCCACATAACTCTTAGGCTTTCTTCATTTTTCTTTATTCTTTTTTTCTGATTGTTTCTCAAATTAATATCAAGGGTTATGTGCGAATTCATGCACGCACAGAGGACCTATTTCATCCATTTGGCTAGCTTTCCCTCACAGCGGCTATGGAGATGTTCTGTCTTGACCTTTAGAGGGCGCAATAACTGCTGGCACCAACCTGGAGAAACCTCACGGTCTCACAAGGGCTGTGGAGGGACCCTGATGACCCAACACTTGTCACCCAATATCAGGGAAAGAACTTGCTTTCCCACCTCTACTCAATCCTGTAAGGGAAGACATGTGAGCCTTACCGTGGAGGACTCACATGTGAGTGTGACCCACCATACCCACTAGTTAGAGGAAATCACACACAACCGATGCCACCAAAGTCATATATAGACCAGTACCACAAAACAACAATTAAAATAATACAAAGGAAGGAAAGACATTCTAAAGAGAAAGAGAAGAAACAAAGCTCCTGATCTATCAAAACAAAAAACTTAGGACAAAACAAACAATAAGGAGATACGTGAATAAATTGATTAACACCTTAATGCCTCAGAGACAGTGGACAATCACAAATCATATGAAGAAACAGGATAAGATGGCTCAAACAAGTGAGCACATAAAGGGACAGAAAAGTTCACTGAGGAAGAAATTATAATAGAACTATCTGATGAGGAATTCAAAAGACTTATGTTTAGATTCCTGAAAGAGATCAAGGAAAATGCAGAAAAAAACCTAGAAAAATTCAGGAGAACCATACAAGAACAAAATGACAAACTAAACAGACAATTAGAAACCATACAAAAACAACAACTAGAAATCTAGATTAACAATAAAATATAAGAAATAGATAGCTCAACAAAAGGACACAGATGTAGAATTAATCAATGGAAGGAAGAATCAGCAAAATAGAGGATAAATTCTTGATACTAATTTGTTTGAGGAAGAATCAGAAAAAAGAATGAAGAAAGCCTAACAGCTGTGTGGGATACCATCAAGAGGAATAATTTACGTGTAATTGGAATTCCAGAAGAAGAGGAGAAAGAAAAAGTACACAGAGAAGTTTTGAAGATATATTGACAGAAAACTTCCCAAGTGTCATGAAATACAAGAAGATTTCCATCCAAGACACTCAGTGAACCCTATACAGGATGGACCCCAGAAGAAATTCACCAAGACATATCATAATTAAACTTTCTAGAACCAAAAACAAAGAATTCTGACAGCAGTGTGAAAAATGAAATATCACTTACAAGGGGGCACCAATGACTAAGCACTGATTTCTCAGCAGAAACCATGCAGGCAAGGAGGCAATGGGATGACATATATAAAATCTTGAAAGAAAAGAATTGCCAACCAAGAATCATATATCCAGCTAAATTGTTTTTCAAAAACGATGGCAAAATTAGGACATTTGCAGATAAGCAGGAACTAAGGAAATTTGTAAAAACCAGATTGGCCTTACAAGAAATATTAAAGGGAGTCCTTCGGACAGAAAACCAATGACAGCAGACAACAACCTGAGATAAAGACACACAACAGCATCACCCAGATACCAACCCAGATTAAAACTTCAGAAAAGTAAAGTAAATCTGCAGAACTGATTTCAAGGAACAAGAAATGTTAAGCTGTAAATGAGGACAACTTCAAAACAGGAAGGGGAAATAAAGTGTAGTTCTAGAACTTTCATATGGAGAAGAAGTCAAGATGAGTTCAAGATATAGCAGACTGTTTTAAACTTAGCAGGATAAAGGTAAATTTCAGAGTAACCACAAAGAAAATTAGTAAATGCACTCACTAAAATAAATAAGAAAATAAAAACAACAATGAATGATAGGAAAAGAAAATCCTTGTGTAAAAAGAACTCAGTAGAGAATGTTAAAGGGGGAAAAAAAAACCCACTAACACTACAAAAAAAAAGTGTAACAAAATGGCAGCAGTGAATTCATACCTATTGATAATCACACTGAATGTAAATGGATTAAATGTACCAGTCAAGAGGCAGAGAGTGGCAGAATGGATATAAAAATTCGACCCATCAGTATATTGCCTACAAAAGACACACCTTAGACACAAAGACATAAATAGGTTAAAAATCAAAGGATGGAAAAAAAATACATCAAGCAAATGACAACCAAAACAGAGCAGGAATGGCAATATTAATCTGTGATAAAATAGACTATAAGTCAAAATCCATTATAAGAGACAATGAAGAGCATTATATAATGATTAAAAAGTCAGTTCACCAAGAAGACATAACAATAATCAATATTTATGCATCCAATGACGAAGTTCCAAAATTCATAAGACAAACTCTTAACAACATTGAAAAGAGAAATAGAGAGTTCTACAAAAAAATAGTAGGAGACTTAATAAGACACCAATTTTGATGATGGATGGAACAACTAGAAAGAAATTCAAAGATACAGAAGATCTAAACAACAAATTAACCAACTCAACCTCACAGGTATATGCAGAGCACACCACCCAACAGCAACACAGTACACATTCTTCTCCAACGCACCTTGATCATTCTGCAGAATAGACCATATTTTAGGCCACAAAGCAACCTTCAATAGATTCAGAAATATCAAAATAATACAAAGCATCTTCTCTGACCATAATGCTATAAAACTAGAAATCAGTAATAGAAAGAACAAGGAAAAAAAAAATTAAATATGTGGAAACTGAATAACAACTTATTTAAAAACTATCAGGTAGCAGAAGAAATTAAAGATGAAATAAAAAATTCTTAGAATCAAAAATAAAAACACAACATACGAAAACCTTTGGGACACAGCAAAAGCAGGGCTCCGAGGAAACTTTATAGCAATAATTGCACACATCTAAAAAGAAGAAAGGTCCAAAATCAAAAACTTAACCCGACAGCTTGAACAAATAGAGAAGAAACAGCAAAAGAACACAATTACCAGAAGAAAGGAAATAATAAAAACCAGAGCAGAAATAAATGAAATAGAAAACAGAAAACACAGTAGAAAGAATCAACAAGGCTAGAAGTTGGTTCTTTGAGGAGCAATAAAATTGAGAAACCAACTTCCAGGCAACATGGCGCTATAGTCAGAAGCACTACTCCGTTCCTCCGCAGCAAAGATCAGAAAAACTAAGTCAAACAGTCACACATCAGTCCTGAAACCCTAAGCATCAAATGAAGAGATAAAGAACTCAGCCAAACACTGAATGGAATAAGAAACTGACCGAGAACAGAGAGCGAGGAGAGATACACGTAGAGGTCCCCTATCAGCTACTGCAGCACGGATCCACTCTTTGGACTCCTATCGGAGATCAGCGAACAGGGGGTATGAGAAAACGGCTTCACAGAGCTTGCAGCAGGAGACAGAACAACTGATAACCAACGATATATGCTTTCTCACCCCCCACCCTACTTCACTCCCGCTTAGCCTCCTCTGCTTCCTGCAGCCACGGTCTCTTGGCCGGGACGCACAAGCTTCACCCTGGTGTCGCTTGGATTCCGCCTGTCCGCACTGGCCAGCTCCCTGAGTGCCTTTTGTTGGCTGCTGGCGTTGCTTCTTTCTGCTTCTTTAGATTTCTTCCTTACCTCTCACCACCTCCCGCTCCTTTCTCTCAAATATCTGGCTCTGTGTACCATCTTTACTTCTTCCTGAAAGGCTGTGAAACACTGCTTGATTGTGAAACTGCTTCCTGGCCCTTGCTGCCACACTGGTGGGACCCCTGGGACTTCTTTTGTTTGTTTGTTTGCTCTGGTTTGTTATGTTTTGATTTATTTTTTTGTTTTCTTCTTTTCTCGGCTTGGGAGCCCCTTCTAGCCAGGCAGTACCATGTGGCTTGGAAGCTACTCCCTTACTCTTCACAGATGCACAGGGACATTCCTGGGGGCATTTCTTTCTTCTTCTTTTTTTTTTTTTTTTTTTGTTTGTTTCTTTGTTTTGTTTTCTTCTCTCTCATTTCCTTTTTGTCTTTCTTCATTTCCAGTGTGTCAATTTATTCATTTTTTCTTTACCCTTTTTCTTTCATTTTTGTTTTTCCCCATTTCTCAGTCTCTCATCTCTCCACTCCAATAGCAAGCTCCCTTAGCACTCTTTTTTGTTTGCTTGTTTGTTTTTGGCTCCTGTTCCTCTCTCCTCTCTCTCCTTTACCATACCCATCTTAGCTCCACACATCACGGTCTACCGCCTCCTTCCTGCCTACCCGCACCATGTACTGAACGTCACACTTCCAAGCAGCACAGGCACGGCCTACTGGAACCTGCCCTGCACCAGCATAACCCTGATACCAAAGCCAGGCAAAGACATCACAAAAAAAGAAAATTCCAGGCCAGTATCCTTCAGGCATAGAGACACAACAATTCTTAACAAAATTCTAGCCAAAGAATTCAATGCATATGAAAAAAAAATAATACATCATGATCAGGTGGGATTCATGCCAGGGATGCAGGCTTGTTCAACATTAAAAATTCTGTCAATGCTAGGAGCCCTAATACATAGCATAAACAGAATACAAACCATAACTAACAATGCACAAACACCAGAAGAGAAACTAGATAACTGAGAACTCCTAAAAATCAAACATTTATGCTCATCAGAAGACTTCACCAAAAGAGGAAAACGACAACCTGCAGATTGGGAAAAAATTTTTGGCTATGACCTAACCGATAAGGGTCTAATCTCCAAAATCTGCAAGATACTGCAGCACCTCAACAATAAAAAGATCAATAACCCAATTAAAAAATGGGCAAAGGATACGAACAGACACTTCACCAAAGAAGACATTCAGGCAATTAACAGATACATGAGGAAATGCTCATGATCATTAGCCATTAGATAAATGCAAATCAAAACTACAATGAGATACCATCTCACTCCAACAAGGCTGGCACTAATCCAAAAAACAAAATAATAAATGTTGTAGAAGTTGTGGAGAGACTGGAACACTTAAATGCACTACTGGTGGGAATGTAAAATGGTATAACCACTTTGGAAATCAATTTGGTGCTTCTTTAAAAAGCTAGAAATAGAAGTACCATACAATCCAGCAATCCCACTCCTTGGAATATATCCTAGAGAAATAAGAGCCATCACACAAAGAGATATATGCACACCCATGTTCACTGCAGCACTGTTCACAATAGCAAAAAGATGGAAACAACCTAGGTGCCCATCAACAGACGAATAAATAAACAAATTATGGTATAGTCACACAGTGGAATACTACACAATGTAAGAACAATGATGAATCTGCGAAACATCTCACAACATGGAGGAATCTGGAAGGTATTATGCTGAGTCAAATTAGTTGCAAAAGAACAAATACTGTATGAGACCACTATTATAAGAACTCAAGAAAAGGTTTAAACACAGAAGAAAATTCTTTGATGGTTACGAGGGTGGCAAGGGAGGGTGAAGGGAATTCACTAACTAGATAGTAGACTAGAATCATTTAAGGTGAAGGGAAGGACAACACACAATATAGGGGAAGTCAGCACAACTGGATTGAACCAAAAGCTAAGAAGTTCCCTGAACACAACCAAACACTTTGAGGGACAAAGTAGCAGGAGCTTGGGTCTGGGGACCATGGTTTTGGGGGACATCTAGGTCAATTGGCATAACAAAATTTATTAAGAAAGTGTTCTGCATCCCACTTTGGTGAGTGACGTCTGGGGTCTTAAAAGCTTGCTAGCAACCATCTAAGAGACATCAATTGGTCCCAACCCAGATGGAGCAAAGGAGAATGAAGAACACCAAAGACACAAGGAAAATATTAGCCCAAGAGACAAAAGGGCCACATAAACCAGAGACTCCATCAGCCTGAGACCAGAAGAACTAGATGGTGCACAGCTACCACCAGTGACTGCCCTGACAGGGAATGCAGCAGAGAGTCCCTGTTGGAGCAGGAGAAAAGTGTGGCGCAGAACTCAAATTCACGTAAAAACACCATAGTTAGTGGTCTGACTGAGACTGAAGGAAGCCCCAAAGCCATGGCCTCCAGATGCTCTGTTAACCCAGAACTAAAATCATTCCTGAAGCCAACTCTTCAGACAAAGATTAGACTGAACTATAGAACATAAAACAATGCTTGTGAAGAGTGTACTTTTTTTTTTTTTTTTTTTTATTGTACTTCAGGTGAAGGCTTACAGAACAAATAGTTTCTCATGAAACAGTAGTACACGTATTGTTTTATGACATTGGTTAACAACCCCACAACATGTCAACCCTTTCCCTTCTCGACCTTTTTTTTTTTTGGTGAAAATATACATAGCCAAAGATACACCATTTCAAAAATTCCTACATGCACAGTTCAGTGACATCGACTACGCTCTTCCAATTGTGCTGCTATTCTCACTTTAGGTGAAGGCTTATAGAACAAAATACTTTCTCATTTAACAGTTAGTACACATGTTGCCCTATGACAATGGTTAACAACCTCACAACACATCAACACTATCCTTACTCAACCTTGGGTTCCCTATCAACAGCTTCCCTGTCGCCTTCTGCTTTCTGGCCCTTGTCCCTGAACTGCTGTACCTCATTAGTCCCATTTGGTTTTATGGGGCTGTCCACTCCCAGGCTGAACGGTGAACCTCAGAGATGACTTCACCACTGAGCTAAAAGGGTGTCTGGGGGCCATATTCTCAGGGTTTCTCCAGTCTCCTTTAGGCCGGTAAATCTGGTCTTTTTTTTGTGAGTTAGAATTTTGTTCTACATCCTTCTCCAGCTCTGTCCAGAACCCTCTGTTGTGATCCTGGTCAGAGCAGTCAGTGGTGGTAGCTGGGCACCATCTATCTATACTGGACTCAGTCCGGTGGAGGCCTTGGTAGCTGTGGTCCATTAGTCCTTCAGACTAATCTTTTCCTTGTATCCTGTTCTCTTCATTCTCCCTTGCTCTCGAAGGGATGAGACCACTGGAGTATCTTAGATGACTGCTCACAGGCTTTTAAGACCCCAGACGCTGCTCACCAAGGTAGAATGTAGAACATTGTCTTTATAAACTGTGTTATGCCAATTAAGCTAGATGTTCCCTGAGACCATGGTCCCAACAGCCCTCTGCCCAGCAACTCAGCCCCTCAGGGAGTTTGGATGTGTCTGTGGAGCTTCCATGACCTTTCCTTTTACAAGTTGTGCTGGTTTCCCCTGTATTGTGTACTGTCTTGCCCTTCATCCAAGATACCACTTATCTACTGCCTATTTAGTATTTCCCCCCCACCCCTCCCATCCCTGGTAACCAACGAAAATTGTTACATTTTGTGTGTGAACTTTTTCATGGGTTTTTACAATAGAGGTCTCATACAGTATATGTGCTTTTGTGATTGACTTACTTCGCTCAGCATAATGTCCTCCAGTTTCATCCATGTTTTGAGATGCTTCACAGATTCATTGTTGTTCTTTCTCATTGCATAGTACTCCATTGTAAGAGTGTACTTCTTATTCTTAGTTCGAGCAGATACAAGAGACCAAATGGGTGGCAGCTCCTGTCCAGAGGCAGGATGAGAAGGCAGGAAGGGACAGGAGCTGGTTCGACAGACACAGGAAACTTGGGGTGGAAAGGTGGAGTGTGCTGTCACATTATAGGAATTGCAGCTACTGTCAGATAATAATATGTGTATAAATTTTTGTATGAGAAATTAACTTGAGCTGTAAACTTTTACCTAAAGCACAATAAAATAATAAAAACCCAATCAATGTAATTCATCACAATTAACACAAAGGAAAAGAATCACATGATCATCTCGGTTGATGCAGAAAAGACATTTGATAAAATCCAGCACCCTTTCCTGATAAAAATTCTCAGCAAAATAGGAATGGAAGGGAAATTCCTCAACATAAGTAAGAGCATATATGCAAAAACAACAACCAACATTATTCTCAACAGAGAATGATTGAGAGCATTTCCGTTGAGAATGGGAACAAGAGAAGGATGCCCATTACCATCACTCTTATTCAGTATTGTACTGGACGTCCTAGTCAGAGCAGTAAGGCAAGAGAGGTAAATAAAGGGTATCAAAATTGGAAAGGAAGAAGTAAAACTATCCTTATTTGCAAATGACACGATCCTACACATAGAAAATCCCAGAGACCCCACAAGAAAGTTACTGGAACAAATAGAATGATTCAGCAAGATGGCAGGGTACAAGATCAACACACAAAAATCAGTTGGGTTCCTCTACACTAACAATTACAACTTAGAAAAGGAAATCAAGAAAACAATACTGTTTAAAATAACCCCCCAAAAGGATAAAATACCTAGGAATAAATCTAACCAGGAATATAAAAGATGTGAACAAGGAAAACTATAAAACATTTCTGCAAGAAACGAAAAGAGACCTACATAGGAAGAACATTTTATGCTAATGGATTGGAAGACTCAACACTGTGAAAGTGTAAATATTACCCAAAGCGATTTATAGGTGTGATGCAACCTGATCCAAATCCCAAGAACATTCTTCGATGAAATGGAAAAACTAATCTCCAACTTTATATGGAAAGAGGCCCTGAATAGATGAAGAAGTATTGAAAAAGAAGAACAAAGTAGAAGACCTTGCACTTCTTGACCTCAAAACTTACTGTGCAACCACAGTAATCAAAACAGCCTAGTATTGGTTCAGTGACACACATGTGGATCAGTGGAATAGCATTGAGAATCCAGAAGTAAATCCATCCATCTGCAGGCAGCTGATCTTCAGCAGAGGGTCAGCGTTCATTCAAATGGGGGAAGAAACAGTCTCTTTAACAAATGGTACTGCCAAAATTGGATATCCATTTGCAGAAAAATGAAACAGGAATCCATACCTCACACCACGTACAAAAACTAACTCAAAATGGATCAAAGATCTAAGTGTTAAAGCTAAAACTATAAAATTCCTGGAAGATACATAGGGATAAAACTAGGGAACCTCGTTTTCAGTGTAACTAGTCTACCAAACAATGAAAACGCATGAACAACAGCAGGTAAATTAGATAACTGGAATCTCCTAAAAATTAAATCCTTATGCTCATCAAAAGACTTTCCCAAAAGAGTAAAAAGAGAACCTACATACTGGGAAAAAAATCTTTGGCAACGATATATCTGTCAAGGATCTAACCTCTAAAATGTATAGAAAACTTCAGCAATTCAACGACAAAAAAGACAGTCCAATCAAAAAATGGACAAAGGCCATGAACACACACTTCACCAGAGGACATTCAGGCGACCGACAAATACGTGAAAAGATCCTTGCAGTTATTAACCATTAGTGAGATGCAATAAAAACTGCAATGAAATACCATCTCACACCTACAAAAATGGCACTGATCGCAAGAAACAGAAAATCCCAAATGCTGACGAGCTTGTGGGAAGACTGGAGCTCTTATACACTGCTGGTGGGATTTTCAAATGGTACAGCCACTATGGAAAATGGTACAACACTTCTTCAAAAAGCTAGTAATAGAAATAACTTATGATCCAGCAATCCCACTCCTAGGTATATATCCAAAAGATATAAGAGCAGTGACACAAATAAACATGCACTCCTATGTTTATTGCAGCATTATTCACAATAGCAAAAAAATGAAAACAACCTAAGTGCCCATCAACAGACAAATGGATAAACAAATGGTGGTATATACATAAATGGAGTACTATGCAACTATAAAGAATAATGAGGAGTCTGCTAATCATCTCATAACATGGACGAATCTGGAGGACATTATGCTGAGTGAAGTAAGTCATTCACAAAAGGACAAATATTGTATGGTTCCACTATTATAGAAAGTCAAGAATAGATATACACTCAGAAAGCAACGCTCTTTGATAGTTACCAGGGGTGGGAAGGGTGGGAGGGATCACTTTCTAGATAGTAGACACTTTATTTTTGGTGATAGGAGAAGCAATACCAAATATGGATGAAGTCTGCACAACTTGATCAAGGTAAATGAAGACACTAAGAAGTACACAAGAAAAAGGAACAATTTAAGTAAATACTACAACATATACAATTCTGCAATAACAGTAATAACATCCAAAAAATATGTGTGTGGTTTCATGGGTAAATATGTATGCATATATGTGTATAGGAGGACATATGTGAGTACATGCATGTGCACGTATAGGTGTATCTGTAGTCATATGTATGTACATGTTTGTGTGTGCTGCCTGTGTATCCATATGTATAATAAAGCATATGGGGGCACAGTTACGGAGATTTCCTAGACATATCCAAACAACACGTGGGATTGGTTTACTGGATTGAAAAGCTTGGAACCGCTCAGTCGTCGTAGGACAACTCAATCAATTACCGTAACATAGTTCGTAAAGATAATGTTCTACATCCTAATTTGGTGAGTAGTGTCTAGGATTTTAAAATCTTGGGAGCAGCCATCTAAGATACAGCCATTGGTCTCTACTCCTCTGGAACAAAAGAGAATGAAAGAAACCGAAGATGCGGAGAGGAAACTAGTCCACAGAACAACTAGCCCACATGAACTCTGGCCTCTTCTAACCTGAGACCAAAACTAGATGGTACCTGGCTATCACTACTGACAGTCTGACCACTTACTTTACCAAACATGATGTCCTTCACCAGGGACTGGTCCCTCCTGATAACATGTCCAAAGTGCATAAGACAAAGCTTTGCCATCCTTGCTTCTGAGGAGCATTCTGGTTGTACTTCTTCCAAGACAGGTTGTTTGTTCTTCTGGAAGCCCATTGGTATATTCAGTATTCTTTGCCATCACCATAATTCAGATGCATCAGTTCTTCTTCAGTCTTGCTTATTTATTGTCCAGCTTTTGCATGCATATGAGGCGATTGAAAATACCATGGCTTGGATCTGGCACACCTAGTTCTTAAAGTGACATCTTTGCTTTTTGACACTTTAAAGAGGTGTTTTATAGCAGATTTGCCCAATGCGGTATGTTATTTGATTTCTTGACTACTGTTTCCATGGGCATTGATTGTGGATGCAAGTGAAATGAAATCCTGGACAACTTCAGTATTTTCTCCATGTATCATGATGTTGTTTATTGGTCCAGTTGTGAGGATTTTTGTTTTCTTTATGTTGAGGTGTAATCCATATGGAAGGCTGTAGTGTTTGATCTTCGTCAGTGAGTGCTTCAAGTCCTCTTTACTTTCAGCAAGCAAGGTTGTGTCATCTGCATCTCACAGGTTGTTAATGAGTCTTCCTCCAATCCTGATGCCATGTTCTTATCCATATAGTCCAGCTTCTCGGATTATTTGCTCAGCATACAGATTGAATAAGTATGCTGAAAGAATACAATCCTGACATGTACCTTCCCTGACTTAAACCATACAGTATCCCCTCATTCTGTTTGAACAGCTGCCTCTTGGTCTATGTACAGGTTCTGCACGAGCACAATTAAGTGTTCCCGGATTCCCATTCTTTGCAGTGTTATCCATAATTTGTTATGATCTACACAGTTGAATGCCTTTGCATGGTCAGTAAAACACAGGTAAACATTTTTGTGGTTTTCTGTGCTTTGAGCCAAGATCCATCTGACATCAGCAATGATATCCCTCATTCCACGTTGCCTTCAGAATCTGGCTTGAATTTCTGGCAGTTCCGTGTGGATGTACTGCTGCAATCATTTTTTAATTATCTTCAGCATAATTTTACTTGTGTGTGATACTAAAGATATTGTTTGATAATTTCTGCATTCCTTTGGATCACTTTTCTTTGGAATGGACACAGATATGAATCTCTTCAGTCCAATGAGCAGGTAGTTGTCTTCCAGATTTCTTGGCGTAGACGGACTACTGAGCACTTCCACCGTCGCTTCCGTTTGTTCAAACATCTCAATTGGTGTTCCATCAATTCCTGGAACCTTGTTTTTCACCAGTGCCTTCAGTGCAGCTTGGAGTCCTTCCTTACAGTACCATTGGTTCTGGGTTATGTGCTACCTCCTGAAATGGTTGAACATCGACCGGTTCTTTTTGGTACGGTGACTATGTATTCCTTCCATCTTCTTTTTATATTTCCTCCGTTGTTCAGTTTTTCCCCCATAGAATCCTGCGTTGCAACTTGAGGCTTGAATTTTCTCTTCAGTTCTTTCAGCTTTAGAAATGCCAAGCATGTTCTCCCCTTTTGGTTTTTTAACTTCATGTATTTGCACATTTCATTATAATACTTTGTCTTCTCAAGCTGCCCTTTGAAATCTTCTGTTCAGCTCTTTTACTTTGTCATTTCTTCTTTTGCTTTAGCTACTCTATGCTCACGAGCTAGTTTCAGAGTCCCTTCTGACATCCATTTGGGTCTTTTTTTTTTTCTTTTCTGTCTTTTTAATAACCCTTTGCTTTCTTCACGTATGATGTCCTTCTGTCATGCCACAGCTCATCTGGTCTTCCGTTGTTAGTGTTCAGTGTGTCAAATCTATTCTTGAGATGGTCTCTAAATTAAGGTGGGATATACTCAAGGTTGTACTTTGGCTCTTGTCAATTTGTTTTAATTTTCTTCAGCTTCAGCTTGAACTCGCTCATGAGCAACTGATGGTCTGTTCTGCCTTTGGCCCATGGCCTTGTTCTGACTGATGATATTGAGCTTCTCCATCATCTCTTTCCACGAACGTAGTCGATTTGATTCCTGTGTATTCTGCCCAGCAAAATTAATGTGCATAGTCACCATTTATGTTGTTGAAAAAAGGTATTTGTGATGAGAAGTCGTTGATCTTATAAAATTATATCATGCGAACTCTGGCATCATTTCTATCATCGAAACCATATTTTCCAACTACAGATCCTTCTTTTTCATTTCCAACTTATGCATTCCAGTCACCAGTAATTATCAGTGCATCTTGATTGCATGTTTGATCAATTTCAGACTGTAGAAGTTGGTAAAAACCTTCAATTTCTTCATTTTTGGCCTTAGTGGTTGGTGCGTAAATTTAAATAATAGTCATGTTAACTGGTCTTCCTTGTAGGTATATGGATATTATCACTAGCAGTGTTCTGTATCAGGATAGATCTTGAAATGTTCTTTTTGACAATGAATGCAACACCATTTCTCTTCAGTTTGCCTTTCCCAGCAGAGTAGTCCATATGATTGTCTGATTGAAAATGACCAATACCAGTCCATTTCAGCTCACTAATGCCTAGGATATCGATGTTTATGCTTTTCATTTTTGACAACTTCCAATTTTCCTGGATTCATACTTTGTACATTCCACATTCTGATAATTAATGAATGTTTGCACCTGTTTCTTCTCATTTTGAGTCAAACCACATCAGCAAATGCAGGCCTCAAAAGCTGGACTCACATCCATGTCATTAAGGTCAACTCTACTTTGAGGAGGCAGCTCTTCCCTAGTTGTACTTTGAGTGCCTTCCAACGTGAAGGACTCATCTTCCGGCACTATATCAGACAATGTTCTGCTGCTATTCATAAGGTTTTCACTGACCAGTTTTTTCAGAAGCAGACTGTCAGGTCCTTCTTCCCAGTCTGTCTTCATCTGTAAGCTCCGCTGAAACCTGTCCCCCAGGGTGATGCTGGTGATATTTGAAATACTGGTGGCATAGCTTCCAGCATCCATAACACCATGCAAGCCACCATGATATGACAGACTGACAGACTAATGGTGGTTACCTATCATGCTTCTAGTTTATTTCAATGAAAACATGCAAGTTAGGAAAGCAAAGTTGTCACAATGTAGATCATAAATATCTTCTAATGGTTTATTATTATTTATTTTGGGTAGTACAAATCAGGTGTACAGCCAAAAGTTTTCATGACTACCTACTTTCTCTCAGAGAATGCTGAGATGTTTGCTTTGGGTGGCCCCAAATGACTTTCATATTAACTTTATTTGTTGTTGTTAGCCGCCATTAAGTTGGCCTCTGACTCACTGTGACCTTGTGCACAACAGAATGAAATGTCGCCCTGTCTTCCACCATCCCATGATCAGTTGTGGATCAAACTGTTGTGATTCATTGGCTGATTTTCACAAGTAGGTCACCTGGCCTTTATTCCTAGCTTTATTTAGAGA
This sequence comes from Dugong dugon, assembly GCA_030035585.1. Taxonomy (NCBI): domain Eukaryota; kingdom Metazoa; phylum Chordata; class Mammalia; order Sirenia; family Dugongidae; genus Dugong; species Dugong dugon. The sequence goes on along the minus strand of CM057471.1, from coordinate 69,690,210 downwards.
GCTTTTATGCATAGACCGTTGACTGCTACTGCTATCATCTTTGTATGTAATTAAGAATTAAAAGACTGCCCTGCACTTCTTTACATACTGAGTAGGAGTGATCTTTTGTTGGTTAGTGATGGAGGCTCATGCCTGCATTTTTTGTTCCCTCTTGAATTTTTGTTGTGAATAAATGGCTATTTAAATTGAATTACATTATATTTGACTGCTTTGTCTGTGGGTTCTCCACCAGAGAATGGAGACAATTTTTATGAATTGTTAGCAAAAGGCTACTTCAGGTTACATTTCTTTACATCATTCTCCAGGGTTCGTATTTTTGATGATTTCTTTCATTTTGTGCATTTTGAGGTTGCCACCTCCTCTCCCCCTTAGGTTCATTAATAGCCCTTGATTGCATCTTGTTTATATTTATTCTTTTCAGGAGATTAACCAACTAACTAACTAGACCTCAGTTTCCCCTCTTGGTTATAGAGTCTAGATTTTATTGGGTTTACATTTAAATTAGATTGTGGTGGATCACATTGTAATATGTCTTTTGGTTTGAATGGAGGGACCATCATAACTTCCAAGCCTATAGTTCTTATGGCATTCTGTCCTTTGCTACTGAAAAAAGTAGTAACTATTTGTCCTGACAATAAGAGAGAATGAGAGTGCATTTTATAACACTCAAGGACATTGAGAACATTTGGAAGCATGGAAACTTGCAATCTGTGAAATACAAACCCATTGTACTTATCCCATAGAGAAAAATATTTTTTTCAAAGTGATTACATCTTACAGTCTTTACTTGATTTATAATTATTCTTAAAATATTAATATATTCATATTTTGTTGTTCATAAAAATAAGAGTAAATTTTCAAAAACTATTTTCTGCATTTGTCCATTGTTTTTCTATTCTATTCCTCTCTGCTCCTGATTAGCGTGTTGTCGTTGTTGTTAGTTGCTGTCGAGTCAGTTCCAACTCATATCGACCTTGTGTGCAACGTAATGAAACACTGCCTGGTCCTGTACCATCGTCACAATTGTTGTTATGTTTGAGCCCATTGTTGCAGCCACTGTGTCAATCCATCTCGTTGAGGGTCTTCCTCTTTTTCACTGACCTTCTACAATTAACATGTAATAAATACTGTCTTCTTCCTTTGCTTGTTTGATATTTTTATATATCAAAATAAGAAATCCTTAATACAGTTAGTTGGGCAAGAGAAAAAAAATGTTAAGATAACCACAACTTTCCTCAGTAATAAGACTGTCCTCTGTCTGTTTCCCTTCTCTTTAGTTTTCCTTTCTGGTACTGGCACTGAAACAGATACAGGCACACATGTATTCCCTACGTAGGGAAAATGGTTTGTTCCTTTCCTCCAAAGACCTCAAGCTGGTCACAGCTCAGTGTCCTAAGTATCAGTGCATTGTGGTATGATTGGGCTAGAGGAAGTGCAGAATGTGGTAAGTAGAATTAACTTAACACTCATTTGTTACATTTCCTTCATGACAGTGCTTTCTGTTTAGATTGTGCCATGTCTCAGTTGAATTAGTACTACAATTTGCATATTTTTGTGTCTTAGGAGCCCTGGTGATGCTAGACTGCTAACTGAAAGGTTGGCGGTTCACACCCACCCAGTGACCCTGAGGATCTGCTTCTGTAAAGATTACAGTCAAGAAGATCCCATGGGTCAGTTCTACTCTGTCACGTGGGGTTGCTATGAGTCTAAAGTCAACTCAACAGCACCAAACGAAAACAACAACAGCATATGTATTAGATAAATACACCTCTTTCTCCACATTTGGTTGCAAAATGAATTTTTTATAGTCTTCTGGACAGTAATTACACATGGCCTTCTGGCTGTGTATCACTGCTGCTCCATGTCCTTCCTTTGGCCTCCTTTTCTTAAACTCTCTTTGCCTGCATGGTGTTCAATTTCCTTATGCACTGATCAATGAGACATTTAATACCTATACATTTTTCTTAAAATAATTATTCTAGCATATAATTTAGCATCAAGAATACATTGGAATAAGCTAAAAAAATTGTTCCCAGAAACTAATTTGTGTATATTTCATGATAATTTTATGCTATCCTTGATACATTAAGATGCTTTATATTCTGGTGAGGACCAGCTTTTTGAGCGCTGACATTTGTTCATGTTATGTGAATACCATCTGCACCAAGCAGTAGCTTCCTTCTTCCTTTTGCACTGAATGTGGCAAAACCATCATCATCACTCCCCACGAACACACATACGTTTAACTTTTTTTTGTACTTGGTATTTTTAAATTTATCCTATGATTTTCAGGGCATTTAGAGCAATTTTATAACTAACAATTTTAGAGTACATTGTAACTTGCAAGCAAGCCAATTTCATAACCATTAGTTAATTTTATTGTCCAACAGCCCTTGAAGTAGCTATTATTAATATTCCATTTTTACCACTGAGAAAACATATGTGTGTGATACCCTTTTTTTGTTCATTCTTAATTATATGACCATTCCATCTCTTTACATGTCCTTTTAAAAATCTGAGTTCATAAGACAAGATCTCTTTACTAGTATGTGATTTCTATAAATGCTTTGTCTTCTTTATCAGAATAAATTTTTTATTGTATTTTGATTTAGTTTTCTGTGTTCTTTTCTCAGCTTGTTTCCTTCTTGAAAGGAGCCCTGGTGGTGCAGTGGGTAAGTGCTCAGCTGCTGACTGAAAAGGTCAGCAGTTCAAACCCACCAGCCGCTCCAAGGGAGAAAGATGTGGCAGTCTGCTTCCGTAAAGATTATAGCCTTGGAAACCCTATGGGCAGTTCTACTCTGAGTCTTGTAGGGTTGCTATGAGTTGGAATCGGCTTGACAGCAATAGGTTCTGGGTTTTTTCCTTCTTGAGTCCAGTAATCACAGAGTTGTTCCCTATCTTTTTGAAACATAACCAAACTGCAGAATAATAATGATGATGATATTTACATTCTGTAGTGTTTTCAGTCTTTCACATCTAATAATCTCATTTTATCTTCACAACAGTCATCTGAGGTAAGCAGCACAGGTGTAAAATTGCTTGTTTTGTGGCTTAAAAACCAAGGACACAGAGTGTTAGGTAAAGTTTTTTTGTTTAAGATCACATAACTGATAAGTATTAGGAACCAGGAATACTTGGGCTTCTGTTCTTGTCTAGGGTTCTTTCCACTGCCGTTATACTCTGCCTAGGGTTCCCTAGGTTCCTTTTAGGCTTTTATGTTGCCAACCACTTACTCAGAATTAAATCCAGAGTAGCACTTTCTCTTGTTGCTTTGTCAAAAGACTTTCTATAAAAAGAAATTGTCAGCAAGGCAGGGCAGTAATTTGCCAAATTGTCTATATTTAGCACAGCAATTCTTTTTTTTTTTTTTTTTTTTTTTTTTTTATATATTTTATTGTACTTCAGGTGAAAGCTTACAGAGCAAATAGTTTCTCATGAAATAGTAGTACACATGTTGTTTTTTTTGACATTGGTTAACAACCCCACAACGTATTAAGCCTCTAAATTCTCAACCTTTTTTTTTGATGAAAATTACAGATGGCCAAAGATACACCGTTTCAAAATCTTCTACATTCACAGTTCAGTGACATTGACTACGCTCTTCCAACTGTGCTGTTATTCTCACTTAAGATGAAGGCTTACAGAACAAAATAGTTTTTCATTTAACAGTTACTACACATGTTGCCCTATGACAATGGTTAACAATCTCACAGCACATCAAGAATATCCTTACTCCACCTTGTGTTCCCTATCACCAGGGGGCTTCCTTGTCCCCTTCTGTCTTCTGGACCTTGTCAGTGGACTATTGTACCTCTTTAGTCTCATTTGTTTATTTATTTATTTATTTATTTTTATTTTATTTAAACACCATTTCAAAACTTTTTACTTACACATTTAAGTGATATTGACTATGCTCTTCCAATTGTGCTGCCATTCTCGCCCAAGATGAAGGCTTACAGGACAAAACAGCCTCCCATTTAATAGTTACTACAAATGTTGCCCTATAGCAGTGGTCAGCAATCTCACAATACATCGACAGTGTCCTTATTCAATTTGTGTTCCTTATCATCAGTTTCCTACTCTCCCTCTGCCTTCTGGCCATTGTCACCGGACTCCTGTACATCGTTAGTCCCATTTAGTTTTACTGGGGTGTCCATTCCCAGGCTTAACATCGAACCTTGAAGGTAACTTCCCCTCTGAGCTGAAAGGGTGTCTGGGGGCCACACTCTCGAGGTTTCTCTAGTATTCTTTAGGCCAGTATATCTGGTCTTCTTTTTTTTTTTTTTTTTTTTTTTTTGGGAGTTAAAATTATGCTCTACATCCTACTCCAGCTCTGCCCAGAACCCTCTGTTGTGATCCTGGTCAGAGGAGTCACTGGTGGTAGCCGGGCACCATCCAGCTGTACTGGGCTCAGTCCCGTGGAGGCCTTGGTAGCTGTGGACCATTAGTCCTTCGGACTGATCTTTTCCTTGTATCCTGTTCTCTTCGTTCTCCCTTGTTCCCGAAGGGATGAGATCAGTGGAGTATCTTAGATGGCCGCTCATAGGCTTTTAAGACCCCAGACACTACTCACCAAGGTAGAATGTAGAGCATTATCTTTATAAGTAGTGTCATGCCAATTGAGCTAGATGTTCCCCGAGATCATGGTTCCCAGAGCCCTCCATCCAACAACTCAGTCCCTCGGGGGGTTTGGATGTGTCTATAGGGCCTCCATGACCTTTCCTTGTGCAGGTTGTGTTAGTTTCCCCTGTACTATGTACTATCTCATCTCTCACCCAAGTTACCACTTACCTATTACCTATTTAGTATCCCCCCCCCCCCTCCCATCCCTGGTAACCAACAAGGATTGTTACATTTTGCATGTGAATTTTTTCATGGGTTTTTACAATAGAGGTCTCATACAATATTTGTCCTTTTGTGATTGACTTATTTCACTCAGCATGATGTCCTCCAGTTTCATCCATGTTATGAGATGGTTCACCAATTCATTGTTCTTTCTCGTTGCATAGTACTCCATTGTAGCACAGCAATTCTTTTATCAATTGCCCCCATGACTCTGTTTCCTTGTTTGCCCATTTTGTAATCTGCTAGAACCCTATCGTATATATCCTTTTTTGTCTCTACTTTTATTCTTATTTATATGGTATGTTTAACCATGTGCTTCCCACAAATACATATCAAATTGACCTTGTTTGTAGATTTCCGTGTGTGTGTATTTTCTTTCCCTGCATAATTATCATATAGCCAGTTAAAACAGTTAAACTGATTCTAACTTATGGCAACTCAGTGTGTGTCAGGGTAGAACTGTGCTTTATAAGTTTTTCAATGGCTGATTTTTCAGAAGTAGGTCATCACCAGGCCTTTCTTTCGAGGCGCCTCTGGGTCGAACTATAGTATTCCACCTGTTTATGCATTTCATTTATCTCGTTATTAATGGATATTAGATTGCTTCTAGATTTTGGCTATTACAAGTTGTGCTTCTATGAGCATACTTATGTCTTTTGTTTTACACAGGTTGCATTTCTGTTGGTATATAGATAATTGCTAAGTTAAAGTATACGTTTTAGTGGATACTGGTAAGTAGTTTCCTGAAGTAGTTCCTGTTGCCGTACATTTTTGTCAGCACTTGGGATTGTCAGTTTTTTTAATATTTGAGACATTTTGGTAGACGTGTAGTGGTATTTCATTTTGGTTTTAATTTGCATTTCTTTGATGACTAATGAAATTGAATACCTTTTCATGTATTTATTGGCCTTTTGGCTGTCTCCTTTGTGAAGTGCCTTTTGCCCATTTTGAAATTGAATTGTCTTATTTTTTTTTCTTAATGATTTGTAGGTCTTATTTTGGTATCAAGTTCTTTGTTGGGTATTATATTGCAAGTATCTTCACTCTGTGGCTTGCTTTTCACTTTCTTGTGTCTTTTAATGAACAGAATTCTTGTATTTACAGTAGTCCAATTTTTCCTTCATGATGATGTGAGCTGTTTAATGATGATGTGATCTTCCTGATGTATCCTGTTTAAGAAATCTAACTTTACCCTAAGGTCATGAAAGTAGTCTCTCACAGTATCATCACTGAACTTTTTTTTTTTTTAACCTTTTACGTTGGTATGTACAGTTCACCTGGAATTGATTTTTGTGTATGGTGTGAGGTAGAAATCGAGATTTTTTTTTTTTAATTTTAATTTAAGTATCTATTTGACCTAGCTTTTTTTTTTGAGAAAGCTATCTTTTCTCATTGCTTTTGTGTGGCCTTTATTATAAATCAAATGTCCATGTACATGAGTCAGATTGCTGGATTCTGTATCTGTTGCATTGCTTTTTTCTATCCTTCCACCAAATACCACAGTCTTCATTCCTGGAGCTTTACAAAAGTCTTGATAATTAGTGGAATAAGTCCTCCCTTCTTGTTCTTCTTTAAGATTATCTTGGCTGTTGTTGGCACTTTGCATTTCCATATACAGTATAGAATTAACTTGTCCAGTTTCACATATAAATCTGTTGAGGTTTTGATTGATATTGCATTGAATCTATAGACCAGTTTATGGAGAATTGATGTCTTTATAATTTTGAGTCTTCCAGTCAATATACATGGCATATTCTTAATTTTATTTGTCTTTTTTAATTTATCTTTTTATTTTTAAATTTTAATTTACAACTTTCTATATATTTTTTCTGTATCTTTTACAGATACAGAAAATATATCTTTTTTATACCTTTTAGTTTTACAGTTTTCTTTGATGAGTTTTATCCTGGGTTTAGAGGATGGGGTTGAGGATTTGAGGGGAGGAGGAGAAGAAACATAGCCAGGGCCAAGAGTCTTTCTATTACAGTGTGAGACACCTTCTTGGGCATAGTACTTTACAAAGTTTGTTTCCCTGCATTAAAATCACCTAGTCCATCAAGTGTAGAAACTGGTGGTGGAAAGAGGGGACACGTGAATGTGTGAGGACCACTCAGTGCCATCTATGCGTGTAGTAAACTACTCCCCACCAGTTGGCTCCAGTGCCACCCTTATGTTACCCTGCAGCCCTTGACAGCGCTGGGCTTGCTAACAGTTTTCCTGCCTTGCAGCCACAATCGCCTATTCAAGACGATGTTGAAGAGAAAAACATTCACCAGAATAACTGTACCACACCATGACTTCCATGCCTGGTGTCTGGCCCTTGTCTACTCTGCTTATTTTTTCATCCCTACACTAGGACTCGATTTCTCTATGTTGTCCCAGGGACTTCTGTGTGTAAATGCAAATGAATTTTTTGTTTAGTATGGGTTCATACTATACATACTGTTCAGCAACTTGCTTTTTTTTTTTTTTTATTGGCTGATTAATATATTCAGTTACATATGGAAATAGGTTGGATTTAATAAGGTATAGTTTTAACATATGCCTCTGTTTGTGTATGTGTGATATAATATCTGTCATGGATTAAACTGTGTCCCTCAGTGTCTTAGTCATCTAGTGCTACTATAACAGAAATACTACAAGTGGATGGCTTTAACAAAGAGTAATTTATTCTCTCACAGTCTAGTAGGCTACAAGTCTAAATTCAAGGAGTCAGCTTCAGGGGAAGGCTTTCTCTCTCTGTTGGCTCTGGAGGAAGGTCCTTACCATCCATATTCCCCTGGTCGAGGAGATTCTCAGCACAGGGACCCCGGATCCAAAGGATACACTGTTCTCCTGACCCTTGTTTCTTGGTGGTATAAGGTCCCCATGTCTCTCTGATCACTTCTCTCTTTTATATCTCAAAAGAGATTGGCTCAAGACACAATCCAAACTTATAGATTTAGTCCTGCCTTATTAACATAACTGCTGCTAATCCCATCTCATCAACATCATAGAGATAGGATTTACAACACACAGGAAAATTGTATCAGATGACAAAATGGTGAACAGTCACACAATATTGAGAATCATGGCCTAGCCAAGTTGACACACATTTTTGGAGGACACAATTCAATCCATAACACTCAGAAATGTGTATCAGTTTGATTAGGCCATGATTCCCAGTGTTGTGTGGTTGACTACCATTTCGTGATCTGATGTGATTATCCTATGTGTTGTGAATCCTAACCTCTATGATGTTAATGAGGGAAGATTAGAGGCAGTTATGTTAATGAGTCAGGACTCAATCTACCAGATTAGGTTGTGTCTTGAGTTAGATAATCTCTTTTGGATATAAAAGAGAGAATTGAGCAGAGAGGAGAGGGACTTCATACCACCAAGAAAGAAGCGCCAGGAGTGGAGTGCATCCTTTGGACCTGGAGTCCCTGTGCTAAGGAGCTCCTAGACCAGGGAAGATTGATGACAAGAACTTTCCCCCAGAACCATCTTAGAGAAAAAGCCTTCAGCAGAAGCTGGTGCCCTGAATTCAGACTTCTAGCCTCCTAAACTGTGAGAGATAAAATTTTTGTTTGTTAAAGGCATCCACTTATGGCATTTCTGTTATAGCAGCACTAGATAACTAAGACAATATCCCTTTAAGTATCTCCATGTTATTGTTTCATCATCTTAAATATAATTGTAAGTTAGTGATATTGTAGAGCACCTTGGTTAATGTTCTGTGATGTACTTAACCATTTCCCTTGTTGGTGCCTTAAGATTGTTTTTAAATATTATGATAATGAAATAAATAGCTTTATGGATAAGGTGTTTTCCATTTGTGGGATCATTTTCAGAATGACTTTCCAGAATGGATCAAATGAACAGATAGGTCAAAGGGATCAACATTGTTAGATTAACCACACAGAGTGGTACCTGGAACATAATAAGCATTCAAAGAATATTTATTGGATGAAAACATATGATAAAAATTGCTTTCCAATATGATTGTTCCAAGTTTTATTCCCACCTACATACGAGATTGTCTATTCTCCCATACCATCTTACACTTACATTATTTTACCAATTTGATTGTAATCAGAAGAATTTTGTATCTGTTTTGAAAAATGCTAGCAGAGGGATATGACTAAGTTCTGTTTCTCATTTTACTTTCACTGAGTCGGTAAGTGAACATATGCTTTCTTATAGGACTGAATTTGCTCTTAAAGAGATCATGTCCTCTGGAGGTGCTGAAGATGACATCCCACAGGGTGAGAGGAAAACAGTTACAGATTTTTGTTATCTCCTGGATAAATCTAAGCAGCTGTTCAATGGGTTAAGGTTAGTGGACTCTTGCTGTTTTAAACTTTTACCTAGTTCTGTTTTTTTTTTTTTTTTTTTTCCCTAGTTGATGTCAGGTAAGTGTTTTTAAAAGTTAAGGATAGAGTGTTATATAAATATCTATGTTAGAAACTATCGTGATTTTTTTCTTTGACATTATGCTTCATTCTTAGATGAAAAAATAATATACCTGTATATACCTGTTGCCATCAAGTCGATTCTGACTCATAGCAACCCTAAAGGACAGAGTAGAACTGCCCCATACAGTTTCCAAGGAGCGCCTGGTGGATCTGAACTGCCAGCCTTTTGGTTAGCAGCTGTAGCTCTTAACCACTAAGCCACCAGGATTTCCGAAAAAACAATTGGAAAGGAAGATAACTTGTATTGTTTCACTCGGTTGGGCATCTGTAAATAAATTGTGGTGTATCAGCCTTGGAAACCCTATGGGGCATTTCTACCCTGTCCTATAGGGTCTCTATGAGTTGGAATAGACTCAACAGCAATAGGTTTGTGTACATGGGATAATATAGAGCTATTAAAAAGATTCTGGTGGAGGTGTAAATGAAATGTTAACCATCACATACAATTAAATGAAAAAACAAATTATAAAATTAGTATGTGTTATATAATCTTGGTTTATAAAAAATTCTGTATGAAGTTTATTATCTGTATTCCATATTAACTTTGTTTTAGCGGGAGCTATTTGCTCTAGTACTGAGCTTGGTCTCTTTCTTCCAAGGGGCTGATTTTCTCCTAGTGTTTGGTGTGTGTGTATTTTCTGTGCTTGTTTATATAAATGAAAGTATTCTTTGTTCAATAGTAGTGATTGGAAAGGGATCTACTTATTATTTGCTTAGGTATGTCACTGTTAGAGTTTTCTTTGTGGACTTAAATTACAATGTGGTGGTAGGTTGGAGGCATGAAGTAGCATTCTTCTCCACACTGCTCTCCCCATTCCTTCTCCAGAGAAGCTCTTTGAGCTTCCAGTTAGGTGAATTAAACACCCCTCTACTTTCAAGTGTTTATATAGCTTTTAAGCATTGCTTTTGGAAGAGACAACATTTCTTTTGGAATAACTAAGAGAAGGTTTTTTGTTGTTTTTTTCCTCTTATGTTTGTGTTGGTCTGAATAGAAAAGAGGATCGTAGTGCTAATAAAACCTGTTGCCGTTGAGTCGTTTCCAACTCATAGTGACCCTACAGGATGGAGTGAACTACCCCATAGAGTTTCTAAGGAGCGCCTGGTGGATTCGAACTGCTGACCTTTTGGCTATCAGTTGTAGCTCTTAATCACTTCACCAGCAGGGTTTCCATAGTGTTAATAGAGACGAGGAATATATTGGTGGTGGTCCTGGGCTAGAGTCGGAGCTGGGGAAGTGGGATGAAATGGGACTCCAGATGGAATAGCATCAGCTTTTAACTTTGAATCATTCCCATGAGCATTCCTTTCACTCTTACTGCTTATATTTTTGGAGCTTTCTTTTGTATTTTCTCTTTCTTCAGTTCATAAACTGGTTATTAAACTGATTATTGAAGTATAAGATACTTGCAGAAAAGTACACATATGATTAATGTACAGCTTGGTGCATTTTTACAAACTGATGACATCCTTGTGACTTGTACTCAGATCAAGAAAGAGAACAGATAGGACCTCAGAAAATCCCTTGTGCACCCCATTACTTGAACTTTTAACTCTTCATAAACAGGATAAAAAGTATATTTCACTGTATGAAAGACTTTAGATTTTTCTTTATAATGCCCTTGGTGTATGATAAATTCACTTTTTACTCTTGGAGGTGTGTGTCTTTCCTCCTTATATTAAGCTGTTTGTCTGAATTGTCAGAGTCATAAATATCTTAATGAAGTATTTGTCTTGTCTAAAATACCTTCTCATATTAAATTAGCTCTTCTTTCCACTCACTGTGCAAGAAAACAGTTCAAAGAGTAAGAAATGGATAAAATGAATGGTGTTTTGCTCAGAATAGCTCTTGCATGTAGTTATAGTAGTAATGAAGTGAGAATAATGTTAGAAATAGCCTTGAATACTGTCAGGAAATGATCAAAAGCCTAAGTACTTGCAGGGTTCCAGTTACCATGGTGACTCAGACTGTCGATGTAGAATGGAATACTTGGTGGGATTATATAAGGGAGCATCTTGAGATATGTATTTGAGATACATAGCTGTGTCTATCAGTGATATACATAACTTGTGGTGCTTTGCAAAGCAGAGGTCTCCAAGTCTTTCACTAATTGTTTGACGTCAGAGGAGCAAATACACAAAGCTAAGACAAGCTTTGGAAACCATAAAAATATATTTTTCCTGAGGGGTGCCCCAAAGTGAAATGTAATGGTCTTAGAAAAAAAATAAGCATAGAAATTAGTTTTTATTAAATATACTTCCAATATTCAAATGAAGAATGAAAACATTTACAAATACTTCCTTTCAAAACCTGTTTGTAGGATGCCCTCGTTCCTAAATTGGAGTGGATAACAGATATTAATGGTTTTGTTCCATTGTCTCCTTCCTCCCCTGCCCTCCCCTCTACTTCTCTCCTCCTAATTCAGAAGCATATTCTTCTTATTCAGAAAATCAGTATTCTCCTAGAGGTAACTTCTGTGAAATGTTAATAGTAATGCACATGTTATTTCAGAGATTATACCCTAAACAATTTGTACAACCTTGTGATGCCTGCTTTCATTTTATATGGTTTACCACTCAGAAGAATTGAACTTGCATTTGAGGTAGACTGCCACCAGAGCACAACAGATATCTTGATTGCGTTGTGTATTAGTTTCCTAGGGCTGCCTTAGCATGAAATTCCACAAAGTGGGTGGTTTATAAGAACAGAAATTTATTGTCTCCTAGTTCTGGAGGTTAGTAGTCTGAATTCAGGGTGTTGGCAGGGCCATATTCACTCAGAAAGCTCTAGAGGAAGATTCCAGGCGTTCTATGACTTGTAGCTGGAGCATGATAACTGTTGTCTCTGTTCCGTTTTCTCTTTCTCTTGTGTCTCTTTTATAGGACACTAGTCAGAATGATTTAGGACCCACCCCATTCCAGTATGACCTCAGGTTAATTTAACTGATAACATCTTCAAAGATCCTATTTCCAAACAAGGTCACTTCTGTAGGTACCAGGATTAGGACTTCAACATAAATTTTCGGGAAACACAATTCAATACATAACACACGGTCTAGAGGATTGTTGACCAATAGAAGTTTAATGTGAGCCACAAATACATTTTTGCATTTTCTAACAGTCACATCAAAAAATTAATTTTAATGAGATCTTTTATTTGACCCAATAATATCTAAAATATTTTGTTTCAATATGAATAAATATAAAAAATATATAATATTTTACTTTTTTTTTAAACTAAGTCTTTGAAATACAGTTAATATTTTATATTTACACACATTTCAGATTAGCCACATTTCAAGTGCTCAGACCCGTATGTGGCTAGTGGCTACTATATTTGGACAGCACAGGTCTGTAGTTTACTGAGAGATTAGTACTTTTGACTCTCTTTTTCTTCTCATTTTTCAGGAAAATCAGTTTTTAACTACTAACTTTAAAACAAAACAAATGTATAGCTTAATAAATTATTGTAAGACAAACACTCTTATTGCCACTGTGCCAGTCAACAAGTAAAACTTGGCCTGCGTAGGTCAACAACAAAGAAAAAGAACTTTGCCAGCCTCCTAGATGCCCTCCATGAGCCTTATCTCAAATCATAACTGCCTTCCCTTATCTACCATTTGGTTAACCACTGACATTGTTTGTATAGGGAAAGGAGATGAATTAAGCATTTGATGAATTGGAACAAAGATGTCCTTGTAATACCGTCCTCTCTGTGTAAACAAGAATGTGTGAGTAGCACAGTGTGCTTCTTATTCAGAGAAGTTGGGTTATTCCTTGGCCTTTAACTGCAGCTTTGGCAGAGGTCAACAGCATCCCAAGACTTGGAGAGCAGAATGAACTACTAGAAAAGAATTTTACTAATGTAGAATCAAAATCTAGTTGTTTTTCTTTATGGTAGTAAGGAAAGAACATTAAACTAAGGATCAGAAGGTTTGAATTTGAATCACAGCTCTACAATTTACTGGCCATGAGTTCCCAGGCAACTCACTTAAGTTCTCTGAGCCACAGTTTAGTGTGTGTGTGTGTGTGTGTGTGTGCGTGCACGTGCATATGCATTCGTATTCAATTCTATATTTTGGGAAAGCCAAGCATTTAAGAATCAGACTGAGGAAAAACAAGCCTTTGAAAGAGATTTAAGAACAAAATTTTAATTCTACAGAATTCTAAAGAGTCACAAGATTGTGGAGAAGTGATGAACAGTGTTATGCCATAGAGAGGACTGATCAGAGGAGGAATGAAATGTCCATTGGACTAGGATTTTGGCTGTAGGGAGGAATGAATGATCTCAGTTGATTACATTTTAGTAAATATGGAGGGTTTGAAAAAAATTGAAAGAAATTTCCTGAGTTTTGACATATCAAAGTTATATTTGAAACATCTCTGAGAATCAGGTTTCATTGTTTGTGCTGCATTTCTTCTTTAGTCTCTGGACTTCTACTGAAAAGAGTTGAGGATTTAAAAAAAAAGAGTGAGATTAGTGTTGTGTTTTTACTTTTTTTTAAAGCCTTGGAAAAAGAATATAAGCAGCCAATTTATAACATAGGTGGCTTTGCAGAATGTGAAATATAAGATCGATTAACTTGATGGGGTGATTCACAGAGGCCCATTACATTTAATTTTATGGACCATTAATTCCCCATCTCTACTGACTTGGTTACTGAAAGTAAAGAGAACTTGAAGCACTTACTGATTGTTACGGATTGAATTGTGTCCCCACAAAATGTGTGTCAACTTGGCTAGTCCATGTTTCCCAGTATTGTGTGATTGTCCACCATTTTGTCATCTGATGTGTTTTTGCTATGTGTTGTAAATCCTACCTCTGTGATATTAATGAGGCAGGAAGAGAGGCAGTTATGTTAATGAGGAAGGACTCAGTCTTCAAGATTAGGCTGTGTCTTAAACCAGTCTATTTTGAGATATAAAAGAGAGAAGCAAGCAGAGAGACAGGGGGACCTCATTACCACTGACCAAGAATAGCGAGGAGCATGCATCCTTTAGACCCAGGGTCCCTGTGCTGAAAAGCTCCTAAACCAGGGAGATTGATGACAAGGACCTTCTTCCAGAGCGAACAGAGAGAAAGCCTTTCCCTGGAGCTGGCACCCTGAATTCGGACTTCTAGCCTTCTGGATTGTGAGAGAATAAATTTCTGTTTGTTAAAGCCATCCGCTTGTGGTATTTCTGTTATAGCAGTGCTAGATAACTAAGACACTGGTGAATGTCAAAGACTACAGCCTTCAGTATGGATTACACCTTAACAATTCAAAACAAAAGTCCTCACAACTGCGCTAATAAGCAACATCATTATAAACAGAGAAAATATTGATGTTGTCAAGGATTTCATTTTACTTGGATCCATAATCAGCGCCCTTGGAAGCAGCAGTCAGGAAATCAAGCGATGTACTGCACTGGGCAAATCTGCTGCAAAAGACCTTTTTAAAGTGTTAAAAAGCAAATATGTCACTTTGAGGACTAAGGTGTGCCTGACCTAAGCCATGGGATTTTCAGTCGTCTCATATGCATGTGAAAGCTGGAAAACGAATAAGCAAGACAGAAGAAGAATTGATGCCTTTGAATTATGGTGTTGGCAAAGAATATGGCATATACCATGGACTGCCAGTAGAACGAACAAATCTGTCTTGGAAGAAGTACAGCCAGAGTGTTCCGGAAGGATGGCAAGATTTCATCTCACTTACTTTGGACATGTTATTAGGAGGGACCAGTCCCTGGAGAAGGACATCATGCTTGGTAAAGTCAGAGATAAAGAGGAAGACCCTCAATGAGATGGACTGACACAATGACTGCAACAGTGGGCTCAAACATAGCAACAATTGTGAGGATGTTGCAGGACTGGGCAGTGTTTTCGTTCTGTTGTACATAGGGTTGCTATGAGTCAGAACTGACTCAGCAGTGCTAACAACAACAATAACAACACCGACAGTAATAATGACCAGATGACATATTCAGAGTTTAAAACCAGAGTCAATCTCTGAATAGTAAAGATTTGTCTAAAACTCTTTACAAACTACCTTAGTTTATTTTTGAACCTAATTATATTATAAACCAAAAAACCAAACCTGTTGCTGTCAAGTCGATTTAAACTCATTATAGTGGCTTGTATTTTAGCTTCTATGATATGCATCATTAGAAAAAGAATAATCATAGGACTTATCCTTTAACAACAACAAAAAAATTTAAAACTCCTATTTTGAAAAAGAAACTGCTATCTTTGTAGCTGATCTTTTAAATAGTATAGAATTTAGCCAGCATTGCTCATAGCTATAAATCAGAGAATACTTGCATATTACAAGTTACTGTCAGGAGCCTTGTTCTAGCCTTTTAGATCACCTCTTATGTACTTTTAACCCCCATACAAAATTTCTTTTCTCTAAAACCTTTCCACTGAAAAACTGAAATTATATAGTCATGAAATAAAACACTGGGTTCTAGTTCTGTCCCATAACAGAATCTCTTACTGCAGATTTATTAAAATTGTCGTTTTCAGAAGCTCAAAGGCACTTGTAGGCAAATGTGCGCTTCAAAATTCACCTCAAGACTTTACACAGTATCTTTAAAGAAACACCAAGAGTCATCATTTCTCACAAAGTTGATATTACACCACACGCTTGTATATAATACTGTGGTGCCCTAGCAGCAGCTACTTGATAAAAGTCTTTAGGGTTCTAGCAGCAGCTTCTATTTCATACGATGTGATTAGCTCTTCCTGATGCAGCCTCTCACTTCAAGATCCGTGGAGACATAAAAAAGACGAAAACTTGGAATAAATATGGAAAACTAGTATTTATAGTTAACCTACTTCTGTAATCTGAAATGAATTTCTACTTATCATAAGGATAATGGAAATGAATTAAAAAGTGCAAATACTAGCTCATTCTTGCTATGTCTGCCTGAATATTTGAGGATCCAAAAACCTTTCACTGTTTTACTCATTGTCTTAACATCTGGTGTAGAAATGCAGATCTTTCACCTATCAATTCCATTTACAGAATTTATCTTCCAGTCATATCACATAACTTATCAAATTTATTAATATAAAGATGTTTATTGTAGCATTTCATAATAGGGAACAGCTGGAAACAATATAAATGTCCCTTAGGAAGGATTGAGTAAATAAATTGGTTCATTATATAATATAGTATACACATCAATAAATATTAATGTGATTGTATATGGATTAAGGAAACCTGATATATTATTAAATTTAAAAGACAAATTGCAGAACATTATATATAGTATGATCCTATTTGTATAAAATAATAGAAAGATATCACATATGTACCTAAATATGCATAGAAAATTTCCTACTTAACTGGATATTTCTAGGGACTAGAATTGAGGTGATAAGAAATAATTGTATTTTAGTTTTTTTTTTTTAATTTTTTCCCCATACAAAAATTTATACATACATTGTTATGTGACTCTAATTGCTCTCCCCATACTGTGACAACACACACCTCCTTTCCACCCCTTATTCCCCATGTCCATTTAACCAGCTGCTAACCCTTTCTGCCTTCCCATCTCACCTCTGGACAGAAGCTGCCCGTTTAGTCCCTTGTATCTACTCGAGCTAAGAGGCACACTCCTCACGAGTATCACTTTATGTCCCACAGTCCAGTCCAATCCCTATCTGAAGAGTTGGCCTCAGGAATTGTTTTATTTCTGGGCTGATAGAGAATCCAGGGGTGATGCTTTCCGGGGTTTCTCCAGTCTCAGACCATTAAGTCTAGTCTTCTTACTAGAATTTGAGTTCTGCACCCCACCTTCCTCCTGCTCCATCTGGATCTCTCTGTTGTGTTCCCTGTCAGAGTGGTCATTGGTGGTAGCCGGGCACCATCTAGTTCTTCTGGTCTCAGGCTGATGAAGTCTCTGGTTTATGTGGCCCTGTCTGTCTCTTGGGCTACTACTTTCCTTGTGCCTTTGGTGTTCTTCATTCTTCTTTACTCCAGGTGGTTGGAACCAATTGATGCATCTTAGATGGCCTCTTACAAGCTTTTAAGACCCCAGATGCCAGCTTGCAAGCGGCGTAGTATTCCATTGTGTGGCTATACCATAATTTGTTATCCATTTGTCCCTTGACAGGCACCTAGGTTGTTTCCATATTTTTGCTATTGTGAACAGTGCTGCAATGAACATGGGTGTGCACATATATATATCCATTCGTGTGATGCCTCTTATTTTTCTAGGATCTATTCCAAGGAGCGGGATAGCTGGATCATATGATACCTCTGTTTCTAGCTTTTGAAGGAAGCGCCACATAGATTTCCAAATTGGTTGTACCATTTTACATTCCCACCAACAGTGTATAAGTGTTCCAGTCTCTCCACAACCTCTCCAGCATTTCTTATTTTGTGTTCTTTGGATTCATGCTATCCTTGTTAGGCTGAGATGATATCTCATTGTAGTTTTGATCTGCATTTCTCTAATGGCTAATGATCATGAGCGTTTCTTCATGTGTCTGTTAGCTGCCTGAATATCTTCTTTGGCGAAGTACCTGTGCATAACCTTTGTCCATTTTTTAATTAGATTATTTGTGTTTTTGTAAAATCTTGTAGATTTTAGGGATTAGACGCTGATCGGATTTGTCATAGCCAAAATTTTTTTCCCAGTCTGCAGGTTGTCTTTTCACTCTTTTGGTGAAGTCTTTTGATGAGCATAAGTGTTTGATGTTTAGGAGCTCCCATTTATCTGGTCTCTCTTCTGGTGCTTGTGCATTGTTACTTATGGTTCGTATTGTGTTTATGCCATGTATATAACGGCTCCTAGTGTTGTCCCTATTTTTTCTTCCATGATCTTTTTTGTTTTTTATTTTATATTTAAGTCTTTGATCCATTTTGAGTTAGTTTTTGTGCATGGTGTGAGGTATAGGTGTTGTTTCAGTTTTTTGTAGATGGCTATCCAGTTATGCCAGCACCATTTGTTAAAGAGACTGTCTTTACCCCAATTAATGGACTTTTGGCCTTTGTCAAATATCAGCTGCTCCTAGGTGGATGAATTTATGTCTGGATTCTCAATTCTGTTCTACTGGTCTATGTATTTGTTGTTGTACGAGTACCAGGCTATTTTGACTACTGTGGCAGTATAATAGGTTCTAAAATCTGGTAATGGGAGGCCTTCCACTTTGTTCTTCTTCTTGAGTAATGCTTTATTTATTCAGGGCCTCTTCCCTTTCCATATAAAGTTGGTGATTTGTTTCTCCATCTCATTCAAAAATGCTGGTGGAATTGGATGGGGATTGCATTGTATCTGTAGATCGCTTTGGGTAGAATTGACATTTTCACAATGTTGAGTCTACCACGTGCAAGGTATGTTTTTTCACTTACATAGGTCTCTTTTGGTTTCTTGCAGTAGTGTCTTGTACTTTTCATCGTATCGATCCTTTATGACTCTGGTTAGATTTAATCCTAAGTATTTTTATCTTCTTAGGGACTATTGTGAATGGTGTTGATTTGGTGATTTCCTTTTTGGGGTTCTCTTCGTTGGTGTAAAGGAATCCAACTGTTTATCTTGTATCCTGAAACTTTGCTGAAATCTTCTATTAGTTCCAGTAGTTTTATTGTGGATTCTTTGGGGTTTTCTCTGTAGAAGATCATATCATCTGCAAATAGAGATACTTTGACTCCTTCTCTACCAATTTGGATGCCTTTTATTTCTTTTTCTAGCCTAATTGCTCTGGCTAGGACCTCCAGCACAGTGTTGAATAAGAGTTGTTATAAAGGGCATCCTTTTCTGGTTCCCATCCTCAAGCAGAATACTTTCAAATTCTTTCCATTTAAGTTGATGTTGGCTGTTGGCTTTGGATAAATGCCCTTAATTATATTGAGGAATTTCCCTTCTATTCATATTTTGTTGAGAGTTTTTATCATGAATGGGTGTTAGACTTTGTCCAGTGCCTTTTCTGTATCAATTGATAAGATCATGTTGTTCTTGTCTTTTGTTTTATTTATGTGATGGATTACATTGATTGTTTTTCTAATGTTGAACCATCCCTGCATACCTACTATAAATCCCATTTGATCATGGTGAATTATTTTTTTGATATGTTGCTGAATTCTATTGGCTAGAATTTTGTTGAGGATTTTTGCATCAATATTCATGAGGGATATTGGTCTGTCATATTCTTTTTTTATGGTGTCTTTACCTGGTTTTGTTATCAGGGTTACGCTGGCTTCATAGAATGAGTTTGGGAGTATTCCATCCTTCTCTATGCTCTGAAATACCTTTAGTAGTAGTAGTGTTAACTCTTCTCTGAAAGTTTGGTGGAATTCTCCAGTGAAGCCATCTGGGCCAGGGCTTTTTTTTGTTGTGAGTTTTTTAATTACCTGTTCAATCTCTTCTTTTGTTGTGGGTTTATTTAGTTGTTCTACCTCTGTTTGTGTTAGTTTAGGTAGGTAGTGAGTTTCTAGAAATTTGTCCATTTCCTCTAGGTTTTTGAATTTGTTAGAGTACAGTTTTTCATACTATTCTGTTATGATTCTTTTCATTTCTGTTGGTTCTCATTTCTTATACAGTTTATCTGCTTCCTCTTCTGTTTTTCTTTTGTCAGTTTGGCCAGTGGTTTATCAATTTTGTTGATCTTTTCAAAGAACCAACTTTTGGTGGTGTTAACTCTTTCAATTGTTTTTCTATTCTCTATTTCATTTAATTCTGCCCTAATTCTTATCATTTCCTTTCTTCTGGCACCTGAGGACTTTTTTTGCTGCTCTCTTTCTACTTGTTCCAGTTGTAAAGTTGATGTTTTGATTATGGCCCTTTCTTCTTTTTGGATATGTGCATTTATTGCTATAAACTGACCTCTGAGCACTGCTTTTGCTGTGTCCCAAAGGTTCTGGTAGGATGTGTTTTCATTCTCATTTGATTCTGTGAATTTCTTTATTCCGTGGTTAATTTCTTCTTTAACCCAGTAGTTTTTGAGCAAGGTGTTGTTCAGTTTCCATGTGTTTGATTTTTTTTAACTTGCTTTTTCTGTTGTTGATTTCTACTTTAATGGCTTTATGGTCAGAAAACATGCTTTGTAATATTTCGATGCTTTGGGTTTTTTTTAAGGCTTGCTTTATGGCCTAATATGTGGTCTATTCTGGAGAATGTTCCATGTGCATTGGAAAAGAAAGTGTACTTGGCTGCTGTTGGGTGGAGTGTTCAGTATATGTCTGTGAGATCCAGTTGGTTGATTGTAGCATTTAGCTCTTCCGTGTCTTTGTTGAGCTTCTTTCTGGATGTTCTGTCCTTCACTGCAAGTGGTGTGTTGAAGACTCCTACTACTATTGTGGAGCTGTCTATGTCTCTTTTCAGTGCTGTTGGAGTTCGTTGTATGTACTTTGGAGTCCTGTCATTGGGTACGTAAATATTTATCATAGTTATGTCCTCCTGGTGTATTGACCCTTTAATCATGGTAAAGTGTCCTTCCTTATCCTTTGTGGTGGATTTTACTTTAAAGTCTGTTATGTCAGAGATTAATATTGCCTCTCGTGCTCTTTCTTGAGTGTTGTTTGCCTGATATATTTTTTTCCATCCTTTGAGTTTTAGTTTGTTTGTGTCTTTAAGTGTAAGGTGTGTCTCTTGTAGGCAGCGTATAGATGGATTGTTTTTTTTTTTTAATCCAGTCTTCCACTCTCTGTCTCTTTATTGGTGCATTTAGGCAATTTACATTCAGCGTAATTATTGATAGGTAGTGCTGTCATTTGATGACTTTTTTTTTGTGTTGTTCACAGTTTCTTTGTTCCACTTAATTTTCTACGCTGAGTCGATTTTCTTTATGTATTTTCTTTTCATCTTTTTCATTGTTGTTGATTTTGTGTTTGCTGACTGTTTATATTTTTCTCGTTTTTTATTTTGACTTGTAGGATTGTTGGTTTCCTTTGTGGTTACCTGAATATTTATCCATATTTTTCTAAGTTTATACCAGTCTTTTATTTCTCTATATCGCCTTCATTTCCTCTCCATATGCAAAATCTATGTCTACATTTTTTAAGTCCCTCTTTTTTGTTTTAATGTTGCCATCTTTTACATATTGACATCTGTTGCCCTATTTTCAGTGTTTTAGCTTTGATTTATTTTTGTGACTCCCCTATCTGGGTTGATATCTGGTTGTTCTGTCATGTGTTCTAGTCTTGGGTTGTTGTCTGATGTTGCTGATTTTCTAATTGAAGGACTCCCTTTAGTATTTCTTGTAATTTTGTTTTGTTTTTTGCAATTTTCTAAACTTCTTTTTATCTGGAAATGCCCTAATTTGGCCATCATATTTGAGAGACAGTTTTGCTGGATATATAATACTTGGCCAGCAATTTTTTTCCTTCAAGGCTTTATATATGTCATCCCATTGCCTTCTTGCCTGTATGGTTTCTGCTGAGTAGTCCAAGCTTAGTCTTACTGACTCTCCTTTGTAGATGACTTTTCGTTTATCCCTAGCCATTCTTAAAACTCTCTCTTGATCTTTGGTTTTGGCAAGTTTGATTATAGTATGTCTTGGTGACTTTCTTTTGTGATCTACCTTATGTGGGGTTTGATGAGCATCTTGGATAGACAACCTTGTCATCTTTCACGATATCAGGGAAGTTTTCTGCCAACAAATCTTCAACAGTTCTCTCTGTATTTTCTATTAAAGCCCCCCCCCCCCCCCCCCCCCGGTTCTGGTACTGCACTCACTGGTAGATTATTCCTCTTGAGAGAGTGTCACATAATTCTTATGGTTTCTTCAATTTTTTAATTTATCGTAATTTTTTATTGTACTTTAGATGAAGGTTTACAGAACAAATAGTTTCTCAGTAAACAGTCAGTACACATATTGTTTTATGACATTGGTTAACAACCCTATGACATGTCAACACTCTCTCTTCTCGACCTAGAGGATCTTTTTTTTGAGTGAAAATATACATAGCCAAAATTACACCATTTTGAAAGTTTCTACATGAACAATTCAGTGACATTGATTACATTCTTCCAGTTATGCTTCTATTCTCACTGTCCTTTAACAAATTATTCCATCCCCATTGTCTTCAACTCGCTGTCCCCTAGGCTTCCCATCAAGGAAAACAGGACTAATGAGGCACAGCAGTCCAGGGACAAGGACTAGAAGGCAGGAGGAGACAGGAAAGCTGGTGATAGGGAACCCAAGTTTGAGAAGGGACAGTGTTGACATGTCGTGGGGTTGTTAACCATTATCATAGGGTTTCTTCTTTTTTTTAAATCCTTTTATCAGATTTTTACTCAGATAAGTTGGTGTCAAGTGCTTTATCTTCAGTCTTACTAATTCTGACTTCCATGCCTCATTTCTGCTCCTTTGACCTCTACTGAGTTGTCTAACTCTGAAATTTTATTGTTAATCATCTGGGTTTCTGATTGCTGTCTCTTTGTGGATTCTTGCAGCCTGTTGAATTTGTCATTACACTCTTCTCTAATCTTTTTAATTTCCTCTGTTGCATGGTCTGCGTTTTGCTTAATTTCCTTCCTAAAAAGAGTTCTGTATATTAATCTTTTGTATTCTGACTCCAGTAATTCCCAGAAATTTTCCTCCTCTGGAAGATTTCTAGATTCTTTGTTTTGGGAGCTTGCTAAAGCCATCATATATTGCCTGTTTATATGATGTAATATTGACGCTTGTCTTTGAGCCATCAATAAGTTATTATATTTATTTATTTTATGTTTGCTTACTGTGTCCTAGCTTCTTGTTTCGTTTATAGGCCCAAATAGGCTGCTTGTATGAGCTAGTTTGATTATTGGCACCCTTGCAGCTCTAATGTCCTGTCACCAGGTGGTTAGATATGTTACTAGGTATATGAGCTCAGCTTCCACTCACTCCTCCTGTAGGTATTCAGCTTAGGCGTCCAGGTAGATAGCCACCAAGTGTGTGGTGTAGGCTCTCACAGTCCAAGACAGGCATGGGTGATTGTTGTAGGCATAGGCATCTGGCTGCAGCAGGGGGACACAGTTTGAGTAAGGGAGGGGGCTGATGGCCATCCCCAAGTGTCCAGGAAGAAGGCATGTCCCTTTTCCCTAGAGCATGTGGTTGGGTGGGTTTTGCAGCCAGACCGTGAGCACCTAATGCTGTTGGCTGTAAGGACTGGGGGGCACATCTTATTCATGGGCCCCCCTCATAGGTGGCTAGGTGGCGTAGGTGGAGCCATTAGTGTTCAGGCCTCTGACATGGCTTGGTGAAGACCCTGCTTAATGGGCAGAGTAGTGTCAAATGTCAAGCACCTGCCACTTCACAGGTGAAACAGTTGAAGTTAGAGTTCCAGTATATACCCTTTTGTACTGAGGTAATGAGGGCCTACGCTGTTGGGATGGACACACACTAGTCTATGCAGGGGGAAAGGCACTCAAACTCTATGGATCAGTTATGCCTGTGCCTAGGCAAAGGAGCTGTGCCTACCCTGGATTCCTGGCTTAGGGAAGCTGGCAGTTTATTTTTCCCCATTTGTTAATTTGTTCACTCTTCAAGGCAGTGAGAATGGTTCAGGGCGTCTGACAGATCCTACTTCCAACCCAGAGGACTCTGCACCCAGTGCAGAGCATGGAGCGGGGAAGTAAAAATGGGAGAGAGGTTTTTCCCTAAGGAGAATGTTTTTGATCTGCGAGGTAAGCTCCTCGCTGCTTCCGAACCATTTCTCCCTCCCCCTGCCACTCAGTCCACTTCCTAAACTCTGTCTTTGATGTTAAGGGCCCCCAGATTGTCATATATAATTGAATCATTTGTTTTTTCGGTTCTTTGTTGTAAGACGGTCCACCAGAAGCATGTGACTACTCCACCATCTTGGCCCCACCTCTGTATTTTAGTTCTTGCCTTATACTCTTGTAGTGTTTCTGTTTCCTAAGAGATGCATACTGTTTTCAAAATTGAAAAAATGGAAACATAAGGTCTCTGTGATAGTAGCCATGAGATTTGCTTTGGCCAATGAGACAGTAGCAAACGTGATGGAAAACGACTTGAAAACAAAAAGCACATTAAAGCTTTTCCTCTCTTTTGCTGCTCTTGGGAACCTTGCAACTACTTCCATGTGAACAAACCCAAGCTAGACTTCTGGATGATGAGAAATGTGTGACCTAGCACCCTCACTGCCAGCCAGGCAACTGGTGGACATAGGAGGGAGGCCATTGACTACCAGCTGTTCTCATTTTCATGAGTCTGGCTGAGACCACTAGAAATCTTTCCAGCAGAATCCAGCTCAAATTGCCAACCCACAAAATTGCAAGCTAGTAAGGTTTTTGTTTTCAGCTGCTGGGTTTTGAAGTGGTTTGTTACACAGCAAAAGTTTACTGATAAAGTCTCCCATCAAAAAATCAGCACCTGCCCTTCTACTGTGATTACTGCTTTATGAGGTAGTCAGACTACTACTTCTGAAAACTAGTTGAACAAGAAGTGTGTGGGGAAGGAAATATTGTTACTGCCACATGCTATATATTGAGAGTTATAAAACCCACCAGTAAAGCATTATTGCTTGGGACAGACATGAAGAATTTTCTGGCAATTAGTAGGCTTTTATATATACATTGGTTCAGTGTCAGAGGTATGTGAAGATCCCTTCTTTATCAAGCTGATGTGGTACTAGATAATGTAAAATTGCTAGACTCCAAGAAGTGTACTAGGAACTGCAATCCATGTGTGGATCTGAGAAATGGATTTGACCTACACTAGGAAGAAGAGTTAGCAGACCTAGAACCTGAGTAGATCATGCCTTGTTCCAGTAAGGATGTCAAGTCTCCAAATGGGCTGATTCTAAAAACAAAAGCAAATACTCTTCCCCCTTCACACACGAGACACACCAGGGAATGGAGACCTCTTCCTCAAGACCCAGACCTTCTGAAAAGTATTTATAAAAGACACTGTAAGAAATTTTTGGAAAATTGTTTGCTTCTGCAATAAAATGTCATATATAGATCATGGCTTCTATGAAAAGAGCATAAAACCATAAAGAGGAAACAGGCTAAGATGAAATGGCTAGAAAGGCTTTCAGGAAGCCAAAACTTCAAGTGTTTCTGATGAAAAGTCTAGTGCTGGTCTGATTCTTATGTCCTTGAGGTTTGTTTTTCCTGTTTTGAAATTTTGCAAAGCTGGGTCATTTTCTGAGATAGGTTCTATCGCTCCTAGATTTAATTACAGACACCTTGATGTAGTCTACTTATAGGCTTTAACAGAGAGTTTTTGCTGCAAGTTTGAGGCTGAGTCTTAATGGGCATTTATAACTAGCAGTTTTCAGTTGTATCTTTTACAGTTGTTGTTAGGTGCTGTTGAGTTGATTCCGACTCAGCGACCTTGTGTACAACAGAATGAAACACAGCTCAGTCCTGCGCCATCCTCACAGTTGTTGTTATGCTTAAGCCTATTGTTGCTGCCACTGTGGCAGTCCATCTTGTTGAGCGTCTTCCTCTTTTTTGCTGACGCTCTACTTTACCAAGCATGATGTTCTTCTGTAGGGACTGATCCCTCCTGATGACATGCCCAAAGTATGTAAGACGTAGTCTCACCATCCTTGCTTGTAAGGAACATTCTAGTTGTACTTCTTCTAAGACAAATTTGTTCATTCTTCTGGCAGTCCATGGTGTATTCAGTATTCTTCCCCAACACCACAATTAAAAGGTGTCAATTCTTTGGTCTTCCTTATTCAGGGTCCAGCTTTCACATGCATATGAGGTGACTGAAAACACCATGGCTTGGATCAGGCACACATTAGTCCTTCAAGTGATATCTTTGCTTTTTAACACTTCAAAGAGGTCTTTTGCAGCAGATTTGCCCAGTGCAAATTGCTTGATTTCTTGACTGCTGCTTCCATGGGCGTTGATTGTCAATCCAAGTAAAATGAAATCCTTGATAACTTCAATATTTTCTCCATTTATCATGACGTTGTTTATTGGTCCAGTTGTGAGAATTTTTGTTTACTTTATGTTGAGGTGTAATCCATACTGAAGGCTGTAGTCTTTGCTCTTCATCAGTAAGTGCTTCAAGTCCTCTTCACTTTCAGCAAGCAAGATTGTATCATCTGTATCTCACAGGTTGTTAATGAGTCTTCCTCCAATCCTGATGCCATATTCTTCTTCATATAGTCCAGCTTCTCAGATTACTTGCTCAGCATACAGACTGAATAAGTATGGTGAAAGGATACAACCCTGATACACATCTTTCTTGACTTTATTTTATTTTTTATTTTGCTTTAGGTGAAAGTTTATAGTGCAAGTAAATTTCTCATAGAGAAATTTATATACATATTGTTGTGTGACACTGGTTGCAATCCCTATAATGTGAAGGACTGCCTCTTGGTCTATGTATAGGATCCTCATTAGCACGATTATGTGTACTGGAATTCCAAGTCTTCACAGTGTTATCCATAATTTATTATGATCCACACAGTTGAATGCCTTAGCATAGTCAGTAAAACCAGGTACACACATCTTTGGTGTTCTCTGCTTTCAGCCATGATCCACCTGACATCAGCAGTGATATCCCTTGTTCCATGTCCTCTTCTGAATCCAGCGTGAATTTCTGGCAGTTTCCTGTCCGTGTACTGCTGCAACCACTTTTGAATGATCTTCAGCAAAATTTTTCTTGTGTGTGATATTAATGATATTGTTCAATAATTTTCCCATTCGGTTAGATCACCTTTCTTTGGAATGGGTACAAATATGTTTCTCTTCTAGTTCGTTGGCCGGGTAGCTGTCTTCCAAATTTCTTGGCATAGACAAGTAACCGCTTCCAGCACTGCATCCATCTCAATTGGTATTCCGTCAATTCCGAGAGCCTTGTTTTCACCAGTGCCTTCAGTGCAGCTTGGATCTCCTCCTTAAGTGCCATCAGTTCTGGGTCCGTATGTTACCTCCTGAAATGGTTGAATGTTGACCAGTTCTTTTTGACACAGTGATTCTGTATATTCCTTCCATCTTCTTTTGATGCTTCCTCTGTCTTTAATATTTTCGCTGTAGAATCCTTCAGTATTGGAACTCGAGGCTTGAATTTTTTCTTTGGTTCTTTCAGCTTGAGAGATGCTGAGCAAGTTCTTCCCTTTTGTTTTCTGTTTCTTGGTCTTTGCACATTTCATTATAGTACTTTACATTGTCTTCTCAAGCCACCCTTTGAAACCTTCAGTTCTTTCACTTCATCATTTCTTCTATTTGCTTTAGCTATTCTACATTCAAGAGGAAGTTTCAGAGTCCCTTCTGACATCCATTTTGATCTTTTCTTTCTTTCCTGTCTTTTTAATTACCTCTTGCTTTCTTCATGTGTGATATCCTTAATGTCATTCCACAGTTCATCTGGTCTTTGGTCATCAGTGTTCACTGTGTCAAATCTATTCTTGAGATGGTCTCTAAATTCAGGTGGGGGTATACTCAAGGTCATACCTTGGCTCTTGTGGACTTGTTCTAATTTTCTTCAGCTTCACCTTGAACCTGCATGTAGGCAATTGATGGTGTGTTCCACAGTCAGCCTCTGGCCTTTTTCTGACTAATGATACTGAGCTTTTCCATCATCTCTTTCCACAGATTTAGTCGATTTGATTCTTGTGTATTCCCTCTGGCAAGGTCCACAGGTATAGTCACCATTTATGTTGTTCAAAAAAGGTATTTGCTGTGAAGGAGTCATTGGTCTTGCAAAATTCTATCATGGCCATCTCCAGCATTGTTTCTGTCACTAAGGCCATATTTTCCCACTACCAATCCTTCTTTGTTTCTAGCTTTTGCATTCCAATCACCAGTAATTATCAATGTATCTTGATTGCATATTTCATCAATTTCAGACTGCAGTTGGTAAAAATCTTCAATTTCTTTGTCTTTGGCCTTAGTGGTTGATGCATAAATTTGAATAATAGTCATATTAACTGATCTTCCTTGTAGGTGTATGGATATTATCCTATCACTGACAGCAGTGTACTTCAGGATAGATCTTGAAATGTACTTTTTGTTAATAAATGAGACACCATTCCTCTTCAATTTGCCATTCCCGGCATAGTAGACCATATGATTTTCTGATTCAAAATGGCCAATACCGGTCCATTTCAGCTCACTAATGCCTAGGGTGTAGATCTTTATGTGTTCCATTTCATTTTTGACTAATTTTCCAATTTTTTTCCAATTTTGCTAGATTCATACTTCGCACATTCCATGTTCTGATTATTAATGGATGTTAGCAGCTGTTTATTCTCATTTTGAGTCGTGCCACATCAGCAAATGAAGGCCCCAGAAGCTTGACTCTATCCACATCATTAAGGTTGACTCTACTTTGAGGAGGCAGCTCTTCCCTAGTTGTATTTTTGAGTGTCTTCCAATCTAAGGGGCTCATCTTCTGGCACTGTATCAGACAGTGTCCTGTGCCGTTCTTAAGGTTTTCACTGGCTAATTTTTTCAGAAATAGATTGCCAAGTCCTTCTTCCTAGTCTGTCTTAGTCTGGAAACTCTACTGAAACCTGTCCAACCAAGGGTGACCCTGCTGGTATTTGAAATACCGGTGCAGAGCTTCCAGTATCAACAGCAACATGCAAATCACCACAGTATGATAAACTGACAGACACGTGGTGGACTTTACAGTTAGGCATTAGAAATTACTGTATCTTTCAATTCTCGATTTTCTGGATTCTCTCTTTTTCTTTTCAGCTCTGCTTGCCAGCTAGCCAGTTCTTTTTTGAGTTCATCTCTCTCACAGTCTCTTCTTAAATGCAGTGAATAGCATCTGTATTAGTTTCCTAGGGCCTCTGTAACAAAATACATCAAAGTGGGTGACTTACAAGAAGAGAAATTTATTGTCTCACAGTTCTGGAGATTGGGAGTCTGAGGTCAAGATACTGTTCATATTGATTCCTTCTGAGACTTTGAAGGAGAATCTGTTCCATGCCTCTCTCACAACTTATTGTAGATCCAGGTGATCTTGACTTGCAGTTACAGCAGCATACATCTTTTTGTGTCTCTTCTCTTTTATAGGACACCATTCAGATTGGATTTAGAATCCACGCTACTCTGGTATGACCTCGTTTTAACTTAACTGATAAAATTTTCAAAGACCGTATATCCAAACAAGGTCGTTTTCACAGGTACTAGGAGTTAGGACTCAATATGTCTTTTAAACGTATAGTCAGTATATTCAATCCATAACAGAATCCAAGGCTAGTAACATACTGTTTCCATGCTTCTTTGTCTAAATCCACAAGTTTATTAGACACATTATCTGCTTTCCAAGTTATTGCAAGCAAATGCAGTTTTCCCACTGCATTATATAGGCAGTCACTTTCCCAGCCTCCAGTAATAATTACTTGCTACCTACCTCTGAAACCCAAAGCCAGTACCGCATATTTTAGGTGTTTATTATAGCAATACCCCACTCCTTGTATTAGTTTCTGTACTGTTTTGCTAAAAAAGGCTGATGTAACAAATAACCCCAATATTTTAGTGCCTTACTACAGTAAAGGTTTATTTCTAGCTCCTGTGTTAGCTACAAGTTGGCTGCAGTTCTTTATCTACGTTAAACGTGTCTTACTATGGGTTCTCTTCTGAGGAGCAAATCTGTGGTCTTAGGTCAGAGTGAAAAGTGAAAATGCTGAAGCATGTAACATCTCTTAGATCTTCTCTTCAAACCTGGTGTAGGTAACTTCCAATTATATTTCATTGATCAAAGCAAGTTGCATGGCCAAGCCCAGTGTTATTACGGTAGGCAAATATTCGTCTTTCAAAGGTGGCATGTACTGTAAGTCAGTAATCCCAAGGATGGGGATGTATATTTGTCTTATAGAGAGAGGATAGAATAGTTGAGGACAATAAAACTACCTGCACATCTACTTTAAGGCATATTCCCTAAACTGTATTTTTCAAACTGCAGAGTTCTGAGTTGAAGATAAACATTTGGAAGTTAGGAATATATAGGTGAGTGTGAATAAGGTCACCCAGGGAGAGAAGAGAGTGATAGAAACCTCTTGGGAGAGATATCTACAAAGGAGACTGGAAATGAACCATCTGGGAGGCAGGGGGGAAGATTAGGAAAGAACACATCCTGGACCCTTGTCATAGAACTATTTCTGTTCTACTGATTGTAACTTTTTTTTTTTTTTTAAAGAAAGTAAATGCAAATGCTTTAAATCTATCCAATTTTTACCATCACAAGACTTAATTACCAAAGACAGGCAGTCACCAGGTTACATCTGATTTAAGGACAACTCATACTTGCCTTTTAATGTTACATAAATTTGCTCTCACTTTGAAATGATTGAACCAATCTCCTACTTGCAACAAAGTCTTCATCACAATCACCTTCATCTGCTACACGTCCAGCTTTTTAATCATTGAAGACTTTGAGCCTTTCCTTGCATAAAACCAAAAAAACCATTGCCATCACTTTGATCCCCACTCATAGGGACCCTGTAGGGCAGGGTAGAACTGTCCCATATGGTTTCCAAGGCTGTAAATCTTTACGAAAGCAGTCTGCCACATCTTTCTCCCGTTCTTGCACTAAACCAAAAACCAAACCTGTTGCTGTCGAGTCGATTACAACTCATAGCGACCCTGTAGGATAGAGTAGAACTGCCCCGTATGGTTTCCAAGGAGCACCTGGTGGATTTGAACTGCCTGCCTTTTGGTTAGCAGCCGTAGCTCTTAACCACTATGCCACCAGGGTTTCCAAATAAGAACCACATGCACCTGTTACTGGCTTACAGCTTCTACTTAAAGGCCCAGTTAGGAACAGACCTCTTTTGTAACCTGAGGACTACCTGTAGCCAGGGACAGATTACCTGATAAGCAAGGTACACATGGCCTTACTTGTGCTTACTTACTAATCTAGTACACAATTTCATCAAAGATGTGGTGAAACCCATGGGAAATTGTGCACTACAGATTAGTAAGTAAACACAATTAAGTCTGTGTGTACCTTGCTTACTGGTTAATCTGCCCTTGCCTGTAGATAAGAGATTTAAAATTAATATATATTTATTTGTTATTACAGAGATTTGCCACAATATGGACAGAAGCAGTGGCAGTCTTATTTTGGAAGAACTTTTGATGTTTATACCAAACTCTGGAAGTTCCAGCAACAGCATCGGTAAAGGAATTTTATAGTTAAAGGAGAATGAAGGGCTCATTTTATGTTAGTCACAGTTTTGACCTTTACTACCTCAGTGCTTTTTTTCTCTTGGTGCTTTTTAAATAATGTATTTCATCTTCATGACCCAAATGAAAACAAATGGGTTTATTTTCTTTTTGATTTAAGATTTTAAAATATTCTAACCCGATTTTTTTTTAGGACATATGTTATATCTAAAATGGTTCAGATTAACTCTGACATAGGTGGGATGATTCATAGTTTCATTCTAAAATAGATGTTGTTTATTGGCCAAAGTTATTGAGGGGTACTGCTTTGAATTTTCATGAACATAGCTCAAAGGAGTTTCTTTCTATATTTCTACTTACTTTAAATAGGCTTTTAATTAATACTTTTTGAATTTAATTAAATGATTATGTTGAAATTTCATGGAAAATTCATGAGCTTTGCTGAATTGGATGGTATTTTATCCCATGAGTTTACAGACTTGATTTTTTTTTTTGAAATGTATAGTCTCTTATTTCTATTTCTTGTCTCCTATATAAAACAGACAAGTCCTGGATAGTCGGTACGGTTTGAAGCGGTGGCAAATAGGGGAAATTGCTTCTAAGATTGGTCAGCTGTACTACCATTATTAGTAAGTAAATTGCACACGGAAAGAGTAAAGTGTAGTTCTGATTAAAACACAGTATACCGGATTAGAGGTAGATAGGATCTTCACTTTCTAGGAGTGAAAACAATGAGTTACAAATGAAACTATGATACTTCAGATCATATTGATCAAGCTAACATCATTAAAAAACTTTCCATAATTAACATTATTCGCTTCGAAGGCTAGCCTTCCAAACAGTTCAAATCTTGTCAGACTCACATATAACTTTAAGCAATTTGATCTTGGTTTTAGATAAATGATTAATACTAAATGAACTTACAGATCTTTTGGCTTCACTTAAATGTTGATAATATGCAGAAACACATTATAACTTGTATGTGTGAATGAGTGATTTTCAGGAAGGTACTTTAAGACTTCGTACTAAAAAAAAACAAAAAAAACAAAAATTCATACTAGTAGGATGTATCTGCAAGATAACATTAGGTGGATAGTTTTGTTAGCTGATTATATCCTTAAAGCAATAACATCTAAATAGTCCCACCATGAGTCAAGGAAAGAAGAGAACTTCTTTTAGGAATCTAAATCTCATTTCATGAAGTAATATCAAATATACAAGAAAATGGTTTGGACCATTTTTAATTTAAAAAGCAAGAAAATTCCTTCTTCTTCCTAGGTATTTTTCTTTTGGTGTGCCACCCAAAATTCCGGCCATTAAAATAATTTTCTTGGGTAGAATATTTTCTTAAGAAGGCCCTCGTAAAACTAGAAATGTTAAACAGGGAATGTAACTCATCCGCACCCCCTGAAGATTGATATGGGTGGGTCTCTTTCTCAGTTCTGTGAGGACAGCTGAGGAAAAGAGCCATAGGACAAGTGACTATGTGTGAATTTGGGGAAGGTCATGAAAAGTCTGGTCCTGGGTAGAAAAGATTTAACTGGATTGAATGTTGTTTGTAGAGTACCTCTGAAGAATGAGAATACTTGTATACTATGAGTCGGCATCAAAAGGCTTGGGAGCAGTAGGAAGGCTTTTTTTTAATCATTATTAATTTTACACATTTTAAGGGTGATATGATTATTGCTTTGCTGACTCAGATTTCAGACAGTCATTCTTGTCCCCTCATATAGAGGAGTAGAACAGTATTTGCATGGTGAAGAGTTTGAGACACTTTCAAATTTAAAGTTTCTTTTTCTCATAGCCTACGCACATCTGAGACCAGCTATCTGAATGAGGCCTTCTCCTTTTATTCTGCAATCAGACAGAGATCGTATTATTCTCAAGTCAATAAAGAGGACAGGTATGCACATATTATGTTTTTAGAAAGATGAAGATAAGACCCTCAGAATCTTTAGTTTGTATCGAAATTATGCCGAAAAGTACACATTATAACTTTTATTCATTTGACAGGCTTTATTGTGTACCTACTATGTACTACCTTCTTGAGCAAGCAAACAGAGATATACAATTACCTAAAAGCAGTAAATATTATAGCTGTTGGAACAGATGTCGCAGTACCAGAGTAGAGCCAGAACAAATAGGAAGGTTGGAGTTGTTTCTTCATGAGAGAATGTGATCACACAAGGCTTCATAGAAAAGAAACGACTGCTAAGTGAGGCTTGATTAATAGCCTTTTTTTCTTTTAGCCTCTGTTTGGCTTATCTTAATTCATATATATTCAAAAGCATGTTAAAAATTGTTATGTGATCCTAGAGAAAAGGTTGCTAATGGCATTTGAATTTTCTTTTATATACCCAGTACCGTTTTGCAGTTGAATAGCTCTACTGTTGAAAAAATGAATCATGTGAAATTTATTCATTCCCAATAGAAATCTGTTGAGCTCTTATTATATATCTGACACTGTGGTAGATGCTTGTATGGAAGAGGAAAATACAAAAGACGAAAGTATACTCTTTTCCCTTCAGAAACTAACCTTCTAATGGGGGTTAGAGACATGTTTGGACTACAGGTAAATTATGATGTTGTTAGTTCCAAACAAGGATGGAACTGTGTGGGAAATTTGGCGTCAAATTCTGTTCAGATGGAATCTTCTGAAGACTCTATTGCTAACATTCCAAAAATTGTTGGAAGAGCGTGTTCAGGCATAGAAGATCTGAATTTTCTCTTTACCTCCAGCAACAGAACTCACAGTTGTTATATAGTGAAAAGATTATACCCTCTCTTAGCAATGGAAGAAAACATAGTTTTGACATGTTTTTCCAGAGAACATTTTGTGGGTCTTTATCATAAGCTTTCCAGCTAAGCAGCAATAATTTTGGAAAGGCTCACTCTTGAAAAACGCCTTCATTCCCTTGTACATCTTGTTCAGACTTGTTCAGAGGAGTTCCCTCGATACAAGTACGGCATGTAGGTGCTGAATTCTATATTTTCCCCTTTGGTATCTTTTTGTCATCACCTCGCTTCATTCTTCTATCGGTTGTGTAAGTTCTATCAATTATTTTTCCTTCAGGTTTTCTTTTGGTTTGCTTTACGTACTTCACTACAGATATATTTCATCCAACCCTAATTTTTTGTTTAGATACATGTACAATTTGTCTTACTTCTCGGTGAGATAAATTGTCTCTAAAAAAAAAGTAAAAGGTCTTGTGTACGTTTTAGCAGCATGAGAAATACATATAAGCAGAGTACTATTTTAAGTAATAGAAAAATACCTCTGTATAATTCACTTTTCTGCATTTTCTGATTTGCCAAAGGGGAAACTGGCCCTGAGCCTCTTGGTTTAAAACCCAAATTTGATTTATTAAAATAATTTTCTGCCTTAATAGCAAACACTCCATATCAATTGTTTTCCTGTGCAGGGCAGATTAATTAACAAAGGCAGGATTATTTGGGATCAGGATGACAAAATATCTTGCCTTGGGCTAGTAAATTAGAATCAAAGGACAGTTCACTGTGCAAAACTTTGTCCTCAGTCTGTGTACTTAGGGAGGGCTTTCTTCAGTTGGTAGGTTATTTGTTTTTTGTGTTAGTTCACACAGGGTAAGAGGACTAGTTAAGGTAGCAATCAACAACAGCTTCTAAATTATCAACAGTAGATAAAACCAAGTAAGAGAAAGAATCCCATAATTTGCCATTCCATTTAAAATGCAGATTTTTTTTTCCTTGAGGGGAGCAAGTTCTGTCTGCACTGTCACAGTACCTAAGGATGTGTCAAGGCCAGGAAGAATGGTATGTTCCAGCATGGACAACTATCAGAATCTTTCTTTCCATGGCCCCATCCTATTTAGTAGAGAAGTTATACACAGTCACTCGTCCCAGGAGCTGCAAATCCTGGCTCTGTTGCAAATTGTTAAGAGTGAACTGGTTCAGAGTTAGATATAGAGAAAGTGAAGTTTCTAACTACACAAGAGGTTGGGGGGAGATGATGATGTTCACCACCTGAAGGAATGAATTTTCCCAGTTAAAGACTCAGTGTCTTACAAGTAGTGGGCATGGTAGATTGGCCAAGGCTGTTAATCTGGAGTATCAGAAGTTCATCAAGAGAATTATGATGTCAGGTTTAGTGGTGTTAGTATTGAAGTTTTTTTTATAGTGGGAAATGTGAATCTAAAATTCCAGGCCATGGCATTTTGTAGCAGGGTTGGTGATGATAAGGAGAATTTGGTATGTACCTTTCCAGTGATGTTCATGGGATGACTTTTTCTTCTGCATTTTCATATAGAGTCAGCCTGTGGGCTCTGGTTCAGGTTTTCAAGCTTGATTGGGATGATTTCTCATGTATATGACTGGATAGCACTAATGTATTTCATCAGTGCTTTGCCACAGTTTAGCACAGTGGTTTCCAAAATAGAATGCACCCATCTACTTCTGTATGTGTGTTTATTTTGTACACATGCCAAATTTGGGGGGATAGATGACACAAGAATGGCAAAAGTTCGGTAAGTGTGAAATCTAGGTGATGAATACGTGCATGTTCATTATATTGTGTTCTCTAATTCTGTAGAAAGTTTCAAGATACATAATACAATGTTCAGAAAAAAATAAAATGTATGACACCAATAGCATATTCTCTTTTATATCCCACATTTAGTTTATTGCCAAATCCTCTTGACTCCTTTCTTTAAAATAAATCCACAGTCTGACTACTTCTTTGCTACTTTTACTGCTACTTCCCTCATGTAGGCCACCGTCCTCTCATACCTGAACAATTCCAGTAGCCTCCTAACTGGTCTGCCTTTTTTACCCTTGTCCCTGCCATGGTTCATTCTCAACAGAGCATCCAGAGATTCCCATCTTGTTATTCTTCTCGTCAAAACCCTTCAGTGGTTCTCCTTCTCACTTTGATGAGAGAAGAGTCTTGAGTTTGAAGCCATAAGAACAGAAATTATCCAGTCTGAAAAACAGAGAGAAAAAATATATAAAAAAGCCTCAGGGAAAATATCAATCAGTTCAACTTAGATGTAATTGGAGTCCCAGAAAGAGAAGAGAATGATATTGGGGAAGAAAAAAATAATTGAAGAAAAGTGGCTGAAATTATCCTAAATTTGAGGAAAAACATTAACTTTTCTGACTGTAAGATCTGTGAAGAAAGGGACTGTGTCTGTTAAATTTTTGTCATTATACTCCTAGCACTTAGCCTAGTGCCTGACACATCTAAGTTCTCAATAGATATTTATTGAATGAATGAATGAATGAATCATTTGAATAAGAAAAGTGTTAAAAGACTATATGGTTACATGTAGAAATGTTTACAACTGCAAAAAAGGATCAAAAGTTTTTTTAAGGCTGTCAGAAAATTGGAAAAATCGGAAAAGTATATATATTTTTTAATCTAATGAGTAATTTTCTATTTATCTGCCATAGGCCTGAGTTGGTAGTTAAGAAGCTGCGATACTATGCAAGATTTATAGTAGTTTGTCTTCTTCTCAACAAAATGGATGTTGTAAAGGATCTGGTAAAGGTAAATGTACTTTAAAATAATTAAAATCCTAAATTCTAATTGTGCTTGGATAATTTTGTTTTCTTTTTTAAAATAGATTTAATACTAAAATAATTTTGGTATATCTAGATAACTATAACATTCAAAACATATTACCTTCCGACAAGGATAGTGATAAAATTTTTTTCCATTTATCTTCATATTTCAAACACTTATAATAAACAGAGATAATTATCTTAATTCCTTGCTTGTATCCCTTCAACATGTTATATTTCACAGTATCAATAAATGGTTGGGAAATGCAAGCAAAAGTTATAATATTTATCTTACGAGAAAATAGTTAAAAGATTAGGTCAGGAAAAATATGAATGTTTTATAAAGCTATTGTGAGTGACTTTTGGTTTTTCTACCACTCAGGTCGTTAAGAATTAACTGTATTCTGGATCCACTTAATTCCTATAATTGTTGCATACTAAATTC
Organism: Dugong dugon; assembly: GCA_030035585.1. Taxonomy (NCBI): domain Eukaryota; kingdom Metazoa; phylum Chordata; class Mammalia; order Sirenia; family Dugongidae; genus Dugong; species Dugong dugon. Next base: position 69,652,893 of record CM057471.1, on the reverse strand, counting down.
TGGTTGTGCTCTGACTCAGTAGTTTTGATGGTATACTTCTTAAATTTTGATACTCAACCTTAACATGCATTAGTTTGACAAGGCCACCAGAAGTAACTCTACATACCCCTCCTCTCTCTTCCCTGACCCCCAGTTACTAATAAGACTATTTCAAAAAAAATAGTATAATATAAATCCAAAGAAGTTCAGCTAGATAGTATTCATTTTAAAAAAAAAAATTATTCAGGTCTTTCCATGCTTTCCTAAAATATTTGGATTTTCTTCCTTCAAACTCTTTTACTAATAAATTTATTGCTGTTTAGCACTGAGTATATGTGGGCCGGAGCTCTGGGTCTCTATGAAGATATTACTTGACGTGCATCAGTCTGGAGTTTCTGCTTTTGAAGCACATCCATGTAGTTTTAATTCTTTATTTTCTGTTAAAATTGGGACCATGTATTGATAATAGTCACACTTGTTAACTCTATCATTTTCTGTCAGGAGCACAATACACTATAGATATCTATTTTAACATTGTATTTTTGTAACCCTTTTGCTTTGTGTACTTTGAATCAGGAATTGTCAGATGAAATTGAAGATTATACTCACCGCTTTAATACTGAAGATCAAGTGGAATGGAACTTGGTGCTTCAAGAAGTGGCAGCTTTCATTGAGGTCAATTTTTGATAAGAAACATTGTCATAATTATGGATAAGTAAATGGCTATGTGGTATACTTATTAATTGTGTGTGTATATCAAGAAGAAGGAATAACTTAGTCTATTAATGTATTGTCTTGTGCCATTAACTACTTATTGCTTCTTTTTTTAGGCGGACCCGGTCATGGTGTTAAATGACGATAATACCATTGTTATCACATCTAATCGCCTTGCTGAAACAGGAGCCCCATTGCTGGAACAGGGCATGATTGTGGGACAGCTGTCTCTGGCTGATGCACTCATTATTGGTAATTGTAATAATCAGGTAAAGCACTGTAAAGGAATTAAGCTTAAATTTTAAAAAATACTGCTTTTAATTATCACAGAGTTACTACCTTGTATAAATCTTAACATCCATTTGTGAGGAACTGCTTAATTAAATTATGCTATGTCCATATGTGGAATATAATATAGACATTTAAATGGTTTACAAGGAATTCTTAATGACACAGGAAGATACTCATGATATGGTAAATGACAAAAAAACCTGTTATGGTGCTGTGTAGACAGAATTATTTTGTATGTGTTAGGATATCTGTATACATGTGTGCATAGGAAGAAGACTAAAAAAACTGAAAAAAACCATACCTGTAGCTGTCAAGTCAATTCATAGCAAACCTATAGGATAGAGTAGAAGTGCCCCATAGGGTTTCCAAGGAGTGGCTGGTGGATTTGAACTGCCAAACCTTTGGTTAGCAGCCAAGCTCTTAACCACTGCACCACCAGGGAAAGAAGACTAGAAGGAAATTTATCATTATTATTGTAAAATGTTTATCTCTGGATAGCAGATTTATAATTGATTTTTATTTTCTTTATAACTTTCTAAACTTTCCAAATTTCTGTGTATTAATTTTACAGTCATAAAAATGTTTTCTTTTATTGAGGTAAAATTCACATTACATGGAATTTACCATTTTAAGCATTTTAAAGTGTACTATTCAGTGACTTTTCGAACATTCAGTGTTGTGCAACTATCACCACTATTTAATTCCAGGACATTTCCATCACCCCCCAGAAAAACCCATACACATTAAGCAGTTACTCCTTATTGCTCATCCCCCAGCCCCCAGCACCTGGCAACCACTAATCTATTTTCTGTCTCTGTAGATTTCCCTAGCGGTCCAATGGTTAAGCTGGGCTGCTAACTAAAAGTTTGACAGTTTGAATCCACCAGCAGCTCCCTGGTAACCCTATCGGGCAGTTCTGCTCAGTCCTGTAAGGCCACTATGAGGTGGAACCAACTCGATGGCACACAACAACAACAACATAGAGTACCCAAGGAGCCCTCGTGGTGCAGTGGTTAAGCGCTTGGCTGTTAACTGAAGGTTGACAGTTCGAACTCACTGGCCACTCTGCAGGAGAAAGATGTGGCAGTTTGCTTCCATAAAGATTACAGCCTTGGAAACAGTACTAGGCAGTTCTACTCTGTCCTATAGATAGGTTCACTATGAGTCAGAATCAGCTTGACCGCAATAGTATATAGGTTATAGATTTCCCCATGCTGGACATTTCATATAAATGGAATCATGCAATATGTGACCTTTTGTGTCTGGCTTCTTTCACTTAGCATAATGTTATCAAGGTTCATCCATGTTGTAGCATGTATCAGTACTTCATTCCTTGAGGCATTGTTTTTTAAGTACATTTGTCAAAGGTGGATTTCAAATATATTTTCAAAACAGACTACCTCTATGATGATGAAGGTTTAATTTACTGGAAATTATAGGATCTTGGGAAAGTGTCACTAATGAATACATTTTTCTATCATGTATTTACATGTGCTATAATTTTGGATTTTTCCCAATCACCTATTATTTCTGTTACTGTTAAATCTTTGAATACTCCTCTGTTTTAGTATTTTATAGCCATCATTTTGCAAATTTCTAAATTAAAAATATTTTAAAAACTATTATATACCAATCAATCAAGTGGACAGATTTTGAAACGTGGTTAGTAGAGGTATATATCTGAAAGACTCAGCATTATTCTTACCCTTTTTTTTACTCAGAAAATTTTACTAATCAAAGAAATGTAAATTGAAAACAATCTAGATACCACCCTCCCAAAATGGCTACATACAAAACAAAACAAAGAAACTGATGGTACCAAATCCTGACAAGCTTGTGCAAAAATTGAATATCTTATACTTGTTGGTAGGAGTGTGAATTGGTACATCCACTTTAGAATAATATCAGGCAGTATCTAGTACAGCAAAATCTACGTGCCTATGATCCAGCATTTCAAGTGTTTCTTAGTGTTTTGTAGGAGCTCCCAATATATTCTGCATAAGCATTTTTTGTCAGATTTATGTATTGTAAATATCTTCTCCTACTTTATGACTTGCATTTTGCTGTCTTCTGGTGTCTTTTGATGAGCAGAAGTCCTTAATTTTAAATGTAGTCCAATTTATAAATTTTTTTATTTTGTGGTAAGTGCTTTTTTGTTTCCTAATTTGAGAAATCTTTTACTACCCCATGGTCATGAAGATAAACTCCTGTTTTTTCCTAAAACTTTCATTGCTTTACCTTTCACATTTAGATTTACAGTCCATCTGGAACTTATTTTGTTTTACTATGAAGTATAGGTCAAGATTCCCATGTGGATTTCCAATAGACCTAGCACAATTTCTTGAAAAAACCTTTTCTCTGCACTGCAGTGTCACTTTTATCATAAATCTGATGACCAAATATGTGTGAATCTGTTTCTGAACTCTGATTGTGTTTTCTTGATTCATTTATGATTTATGCCACACTGACTTGATTAATGTAGCATTGGAACAGGTCTTGATATCTCATAGTCAATGAAATACTGATTTTCTCTATGGTTTGTTTTTTCCTTCATTGATTTCTGCTATTTGTTATTCTTCCTACTTTGGATTTAATTTGATTGTTTTCTACGTTCTAAAGCTAGAGTCTTAGATAATTGATTTTAAAACTTTCTTCTCTTTTAATATAACAAATTAAAGCTATAAAATTTAAGCATTACTTGAACTTCATTCCACAGATTTTGATATTTTATGTTTTTATTTTCATGTATGTCTCAGTCATCTATTACTGCTTTAACAGAACTACCACAAGTGGATGGCTTTAACAAAGAGAAGTTTATTTGCTCACAGTCCAGTAGGCTACAAGTCCAAATTCAGGGCATCAGCTCCAGGGAAAGGCTTTCTCTGTGGGCTCTGGAGGAAGATCCTTGTGATGCATCAGTCTTCCCTTGGTCTGGTAGCATCTCAGCGCAGGAACCTCAGGTCCAAAGGATGCACTCTGCTTCCGGTGCTGCTTGGTGGTATGAGTTACCCCCCTCTCCACTTGCTTCCCTTTCCTTTTATCTCTTACAAGAGATAAAAGGTGGTGCAGGCCACACCCCAGGGAAACTCCGCAGGGATGTGACCTTAGTAAGGGTGTTACAACCCACCCTAATCCTGTTTAACATAAAATTACAACCACAAAATGGGGGACAACCACACAATTCTGGGAATCATGGCCCCGCCAAATTGATACACACGTTTTTTTGAGGGACATAATTCAATCCATAGCAATGTAGTTCAAAATATTTTTTAATTTCCTGTGATTTCTTCTTTGACTCTTACAGCAGTATATTGCATTCCAGTACCAGTTGCCTACAAGTAGACTCTGACTCACGGTGACCCTATGTGTGTCCAAGTAGAACTGTGCCCCATAGGGTTTTCAATGGCTGATTTTTTGGACATAGTTGGCCAGGCCTTTCTTCTGAGGTGCCTGTGGGTGACTCAAGCCTCCAATCTTTCGGTTAGCAGCTGAGCACATTAACTGTTTGCACAACCCAGGGACTCCAGTATATTGCATATCCTCATTCTTTTTGCTATTGTTGACATACTTCTACATATGTTATAAATCTCACAATATATTCTAATCTTTTATTAAATTTTATAAAACAAGTTATCTTTGAAATTTTTTAAATCAGAAAAAAATATTTACTATATACTCACTTATTTCCAATACTTTTCATTTTTTGGTGTAGAATCAGATTTCTATCTGTTAATATTTACTTACTTCTGAAGAATTTCCTTCAGTACAGGTACAGGTATGCTGGTGACAAATTCTCTTGGCTTTTGTTTATCTAGAAAAATGTTTTTACTTCAACTTTCACTGGGTATAATATTCTAGGTTGATGGTTTTTTCCTTGTAGCACTTCAAAGATTTTGTTTCATTGTCTTCTGGCTTACATATTTTCTGTAATTAGAACTCTGTTCTAATTCTTATCTTAGTTCCTATGTATGTAAGTACATAATGTGTCCTTTTTCCTCTGGCTTGTTTTTCTTTTGCACATTGATGACTTAGTTTTATTTGTCATAAGTGAGTAGGAGCTTAAATAGACAAGTGACCTGTGATTGAATTACTGACAGATAGGTTGATGGCCTTAGATCATCTGCATCAAAACCAAAGCTATTATTGTTAATAGACACCTGCCAACACTTCCTTCATGTCTGCCTGGTATGTCCTTTTGTACTTTTAGCTTTACTTGAGTATTGAGTAGAGCAGTTCTCCCAACCAATTCTTTCCCAGCAGTATTATGCTAGCCTTACTGCAGGATAGCTAAAGGTATTAGTGCTCTCTTATGTTGCTAAACCTTTTCTCCTCCAATCCTGGCCTCTGAGGAAATCATTTATTTTCTTTCAAGTTTCTCTGTATATCTCAAAGGGTAGTGTTCACGGATACCTAACACTTCATATAACTGGAAGCAGAAGCTTTATCTCTATGTTTTTATATAGAGATGGTTGTTTTGATTCCTTATGTGAAAATATGACTTTGATGATAATCTTTATGTGTGTGTATAATTTTTTTTTGTTTTTTTGGAGACAGGCCTTCATCTCTTGGGGGTGGTAGACCCATTTAAAGCAAAATCTGATAACTGTAAACCCTTTATTATAATATAACAAAATGGTGTGGATATTAGTTGGTGTTAGTGTTCTTAGTCTTGCAACATCCAGCATTTTATTAGCTAATATATTTGAAAGCTTTTCATATGGTAGTGAATAGAGTATTTCTGATGCTGTGATTTTTCTGGTAATAGAGGAGGGGGAACATGGTTAGAAAAAAGCCCCGAAGATCCCTGTCAGGATTGGTTTTTCTTTTTTCCCTCTGCTTTTCTTTCCCCCATACAAAAATTTATACGTACATTGTTATGTGACTGTAACTGCTCTCCCCATACTGTGATAGCACACTCCTGCTTTCCACTCCTGATTCCCCATGTCTGTTCAACCAGCTGCTAACCCTTTCTGCCTTCCCATCTCACCTCCAGACAGAAGCTGCCCGTTCAGTCTCTTGCATCTACTTGAGCTAAGGGGCACACTCCTCCCACGTATCACTTTATGTCCCACAGTCCAGTCTAATCCCATTCCTGTCTGAAGAGTTGGCCTCAGAAATTGTTTTAGTTCTGGGCTGATAGAGAATCCAGGGGCCATGCTTTCCGGTGCCTTTTTTTTTTTTTTTTTTTTTTAATGCTTGAAATTGTACATCTTTTTTTAAAAAATTATTATTGTACTTCAGATGAAGGTTTACAGAACAAACTAACTTCTCATTGAACAATTAGTATACATATTGTTTTGTGACATTGGTTACCAATCCCGTGACGTGTCAGCAGTCTCCCTTCTTGACCTTGGGTTCCCAATCATCAAGTTTCCTGTCCTCTCCTGCCTTCTAGTCCTTACCCCTGGGCTGGTGTGCCCCTTTAGTCTCATTTCGATTTATGGGCCTATCCAATCCTTGGCTGAAGGGTGAACCTTAGGAGTGACTTCATTACTCAGCTATAACGGTGTGACCGGGGGCCATACTCTTGGGGTTTTCCCAGTCTCTGCCAGGCCAATAAGTCTGGTCTTTTTTTGTGAGTTAGAATTTTATTCTGTGTTTTTCTCCAGCTCTGTCTGGGACCCTCCACCACGATACCCGTCAGAGCAGTCAGTGGTGGCAGCCGAGCACCATCCACCTGTGCTGGACTCAGTCTGGTGGAAGCTGCTGCAGTCGTGGCCCATCAGTCCCTCAAACTAATCCTTCCCCCATGTCCCTGGTTTTCGTCATTCTCCCTTGCTTCCAATGGGTGAGACCAGTGGAATATCTTAGATGGCTGCTCACAAGCTTTTAAGACTCCAGATGCTACTCACTAAAGTAGAACGTAGAACATTTTCTTTATAAACTATATTATGCCAGTTGAACTAAATGTTCCCCAAGACCATGGTCCCCACTTCCCCCAGCCCAGCAATTCAGTCCCTCAGGGAGTTTGGATGTGTCCATGGAGCCTTCATGACCCCGCCTTGGACAAGTTGTGCTGGCCTCCCCAGCAGTGTGCACTGTCCTACTCTTCATAATGGTAATCTTTTTAATGTCTGGTATTGGGAGATTAGTTCAACAAAATGATTCATGCGTTTAGGAAGTAAGTTTTTACTGAGTGCCTGTTGTATACCAGGTCCTGGGGTTACATGGGAGAGAAAAGAAAAGACACAGTGTCTTCCATGATGGAGCTTACAGTCTGATTTTGAAGACAGACATTAATCAAATAATCACCTGGATAAATATAAAATTGCCACTTCAACAAATGTGACAAAAGAGAAGTGCATGGTTCTGACTATTTATAATTGTGGGATTTGATCTAGTCCAGGAAGTCATTGAAAAATTTTTGAGAACAGTAGCTTGAGGTAAGAACTAACACGTAAATAGAACTTAATCACGTAAACAGCAGAGTATGCCAGGCTGAGGGAAGAGTATGTATCATGCCCTGGAGGACGAAGGGGTCATGGTGAGCATGAGAGATCAAAAGAAAGGTAAAGTAGCAAGAACTAAGAGAGTGAAGGGAAACATACAAGGATGAGAGGTAGGTAGGGCTATATCAGCTTGGCTTTGTAGGCCATGCTAAGTAACTTGTCTGGAAAACCATTAAAGGGCTAAATGCAGGGGAGGAACATGATTAGACCTGAATTTTGGAAAGATCATTGTGGTTGTAGTTCTGGAGAACGGATTGGATCCCGAATGGGTATGGCAGTGCAGTTAGGAAATTGTTGGAATAATCTTGGTGAGGGATGATAATATCTTGTACTAAAGCAGTGTGGTGGTAATAGAGCAATGAGCTTGATTTCAAGAGAGATACAGGAGGTCCAACCACAACAGCATTTGATATTGAGTTTGATATGGAAGTAAGGGAGGAGTCAGTGTCAAAGATGACTTTTGGTTTTTGGCTGGTTGTGCAGGTGGGTCTATGTAAGAAACCTATCTGCAGAGGAGAATGTATGAGAAAGAGAATCAAAGGGCTAGAGAATAAGGAGCCAAAGGTCTAAAGGAAAGTTAAGGAATAGGAAATTGAGATGTCAGGCATGAAATACCAGGTTAGTATCAACAAGCTTGAAGTATGAAGAAGTATGATGTGGTCTTGTGGCATGAAAACTATCTGGTTTAAGAGGGGTAGCTGTTATTGGGTTAAAACAAGTATCTATAAATCTCCTGTGTGTAGAGTTTGTTCCTTTAAACCTTCATGCAGTAGGAAGTGTTATACCTAGAATGTGTGCTCCTATTTATGTGCCTCATTTTAGACAAAGTGGATAGTACAAATGAACCAGATCATTTTCTCCAAGCCCTAGTCTAAAGGATCATCTCTCATTTCCCTGTATAGAAGTTATAGGACTAACTGGTGATGAATATGTGGAACTTAAGGGCAATCTTACACATTTCAGAAAACCTTTGACATAGTCAGAAAATCCCATCTTTGTGATTTTGCTCCATGAAATTTTGGTTGAAGAGAATTTAATTTTTTGCTTAGTCTACTTAAAAAAATACATTAAATGAGTCAAATATTTGAAACTGTAGTGAATAATCTTAATAAGCTGATTCCTGGTTTAACTAAGTAATTAATTCCTCTTTTTCATAGAAACAGATACTTTAAAAATTCTCATCTCTTTGTCTTGCTCTCATGTGGATATCTAAAGTTCTATATAAGTATTATTGAAAATAGAGAACGGTGCGGTCTTAAACATTGTCTAGTGCCAAAATGTGTTGAGGAGATTGTGAAGTATGAGTCACAGCCATATTTCAATGGCCTGGTTATTTTGTCCAGTGTTAGCATGTTTTATCTCATGTTTACAGGACTGAGGAAATTGATGGATTGATAGAAGGATGGATCGATGAAGAGATACATGATAAATACAAAAAAGTGTTAATTATAGGATTTAGATGCTAGAAATATGGGTGTCACTACAATTCTTTATACTTAAGTGTTCTTCGAAAATTTTCACAATGAAATACCCAGTGCCATTAAGTATACCTGGATGTCAAGAGTAATAACATGATGAAAGACTTCAACGTCTGTGGGCTGCATTAATGGCCAGGTTTGTGTGTTTGCAGGTTAAATTCAGTGAACTAACTGTCGACATGTTCCGGATGTTACAAGCTCTGGAAAGGGAGCCAATGAATTTAGCTTCCCAGATGAATAAACCAGGAATGCAGGTATTATTCTCGCTACATTTGTAATTTTGGTAGCAGTCTTACTGCTTCTGTTCCTCTTAGACTGCAGCCATTATTCACCTAATACTACAAATGTGAATGAAGTTCTCTTGATGGGAAAGAGGAGAAATAGATAAACATAAAAATAATAGTAAAGAGAAAGATATTTAATAAAAAGGATAGTGAAAATAAGCATTAATAAGACATCTTTCAAATACACTTGTATGTATGTTGTTTTCTGTCTGTAAATACAGGAATCAGCCGACAAGCCTACCAGACGAGAAAATCCTCATAAGTACCTGCTCTATAAACCAACCTTCAGTCAACTATACACATTCTTAGCAGCATCTTTTAAGGTATGTGTGATCCAGTATTTTTTACTATATGGAAAAAGCATGTCCTACCTGGAATCTGAGAGTCACTGTTCTCTTTGAATATTTGAGTCAAGAATTTAGGTAGAATATTAACATGAAAATCTGCCTTTAGAATAACTATCCTAATCACAGCTATTTTTGAAATGGGAGTTGCTTATGATGTTGTGAATGTTCCCCACTATTAGTTAATGGGAATATTGATTAACTAGCATTCTCCTTCCTCCAGGTGTTTATTACTAAAGTACTTTCGGTGTAACAGTTACTGCGGAATTCAAAAATAGGAGCAGACATGCACAGGCATGTCATATATTCAGGAAGCTCTGTGAGCATTTTGGTCATTTGAGAGAACCTTGAGGAATAGGAGAATTCTCTCCAAAGATTATATAGAGAAAGTCATGGAGGGGAGTTTGTCTTTTAGACCTATAGTTGGGATCTTTACTTCTCCATTTCAGGTTTTCAGAGAACATTTTCTAAATGATGTAGTTTTTGAAGCAGAGACCGTCTTCACATTCACATTTTGGTAGTAGTTTTAAGATTATAGATTAACTGAGTGACTGTTCTCTTAGAAAAGACAATTAGGTTGTTTAAATTAGGTTGTGTCCCCCCCACCCAACTTTAAAATGTCATAAAATTAAAATAAAACTGTGTTGTTTTTACTATTTGTTGTTTTGTGTATGTGATTTTCTTTAATTTAGGAGCTGCCTGCCAATAGCGTGCTTCTGATTTACCTGTCAGCCACTGGCGTTTTCCCCACAGGTCGTTCTGATAGTGAAGGTACAATAAAGGAATGCTCCCTGTCGTGAGCAGGGCTTGAATTCTCTTTATTTTCTACAAGACGATGGCCCATAGCCCACAGACCATCTCAAGCTTTCTAGAGAGGCTTCCAATTTTGAAATCTGATCTATTTGTTGAATTAGTAATCATGTAGATACCCCAGTCTGTTTTATTTGCTGAAATATATGTTGAAGTCTATAAATCATCAGAAAATTCATATTATAAATGCATGCCTCAAATTTCCAAAAAGCATATTTATATAAGGAGTTTTATGTTTTGAAGTTGTAAAGGATGGTGGAAAACCAAGCCTGAGTATCTACTTCACATCACTGAATTTTTCTGAGCCCTTAGTGCATTAGGGAATTTGGTCAGCGGCTACAGTGTGGCTAAAAGTCTTTGTAGAAATCAGCGCACTTTTGTAACTATGAAAAGTTCAAGTCTTTGTCATGATTTTGTTGGTTTGTTCTTTTCTTTATTTTGTTTTTATGAATTCAACCTGTGGAATATTGGGATGCTGTTTCAGAATAAAAACTTAAAACTGTCCAGAATATATGAGTACAGAATTGCTCAGAATATGAGTAACTTTTATGTAAATAAGAAATTACATCTTTGGGGAAAAAAAATAATTCTTAACATTTTCCTCCTCATCTGTTTGTTGAAATTTGCATTCCTTTATACAGTGCATGTCCCTGCCATCTTCCTTGCATGACCAACAGATCTTCCTGAAATGTTAAAATCAGAACAAAACAAAACAAAAATCTCTGTAGTCATTTCTTCGCTGTGATTTTTTTTTTTTTTTTTTTTCCCAGGGAAAAAAATGTAACACAACATTGAGTGATGCTAAATCTTAAACTAGCTGAATTTTTTTGGTAGTAAAGTTAGTAATTTTATTTATAAATGATTACTCCCATGTCTTGAAACACGGTTGAATCAGGTTTTCTGGGCCATAGCTTAATATACTCGTTTTACTTTTTCACAAAGTCTGATAGGAACTGACTGAATGGTCCTTCGAGAGAGATTATTCTGGACATCCCACAGTTGCTGTCCTATTTAGACAACAGTTTAACTGATAAGACCTGTGGGGAAAGGTTAACTTGAAAACCAGAACTGCAGTGATTGATATAATAGTGATAATAATGGATTTTTCACACTTATTTTTGGCAGTGCTTTTGTTAAAAATTAAGTTTTTGTCAATGACAGTTTTCAAATTCTATTCAAATATTTCCCTAAATACTACAATTAGTGACTCACTTAAAATTATATTTATGAGGTAATTAGTAACATGAACTGCAGACTTCCTGGAGCCATGAAGGTTGGATAAACCCCTGGAACTATTGCCCTGAGATCATCTTTAAACCTTAAACCAAAAATATTCCCTGAAGTCTTCTTAAAACCAAGTAATAGTTTAGCTTAACTAGTGAAAAATGTCTGCATTAAGAACTATCTATATGGGATCAAATTGACAGCAGCAACTTGAAAGACTGGAAGGGAACCTTGAGGGGCAGTGAGTTTGTGTTAATGTGAGAGAAATGACTCAGAGAAGGAGGATAAGAATGGCTGCACAACTCAAAGAATGTAATCAGTGTTGCTGACTGGTACATGAAGAAATAGTTGAATTGGTGTATGTTTTGCTGTGTATATTCTCAACAACAGCAACAAAATAAAAAAATTTTTAAAAAAGATGTAATTGAATAAGATTTCATTCTGCAGTGTCCTAATTTAAATAATTTTTGTTAAACCTGAGATTTTCATTTTGCTTGAAATGTAAAGATCATTTTTGAATATCTCAGATTCTCCATCCCTTTTATTACCTAGAATAATAAGATGCAGTAGATTCTTGTTTTGTTTTTCATTATATTATGTTGGATGAATAGATGAATAATTAAATAATTTTTTAAAAAGTTGGAGCAGGCAACATGTTGGAATCATTCAATATTGCATTAAATGAAAATGTTAAATTTTAAAATAATGAAATATTTTGTAACTTGAATGTTTTATTGATGAGATATTCACACAATACTTTTGCACTTAAACATCATATCAATGTTACTCTGCAATTGAAGTCTAGGATTGTTCCTCTGTTTTTACAGGTCCTTATGATTTTGGAGGTGTACTTACTAATAGTAACCGGGATATTATAAATGGAGATGCCATCCACAAACGTAATCAATCCCACAAGGAAATGCACTGGTATGTATTCTGGTGTCCCCTATTCTAAAAGTTATAGCGCTCTCTTTTTAAAATATTAAGTAAAATGGGACTTCTTTCTAGTAGTAGAAAAGCTCCTCCAGACTACTATTAACCTGTTGCTGTTGAGTCGATACCGACTTAGAGCGACCCTATAGGACAGAGTGGAACTGCCCCATAGGGTTTCAACATAAAGAAAACAAAAATGCTCACAACTGGACCAATAAGCAACATGGTAAATGGAGAAAAGATTGAAGTCAAAGATTTCATTTTTCTTAGATCCATATTCAGCACCCATGGAAGCATCAGCCAAGAAATCAAATGATGCATTGCACTGGGCACGTCTGCTGCAAAAGACCTCTGTAAAGTGTTGAAAAGCAAAGATGTTACTTTGAGGACTCAGGTGTGCCTGACCCAAGCCATGGTATTTTTACTCACCTTATATACGTGCAAAAGCTGGACTATGAATAAGGAAGACTGAAGAGGAATTGATGCATTTGAATTATGGTGATGGAGAAGAATATTGAATATGCTATGGACTACCAGAAGAATGAACGACTCTGTCTTGGAAGAAGTACAGCCAGAATGTTCCTTGGAAGTGAGGATGGCGAGACTTTGTCTCATGTACTTTGGGCATGTTATCAGGAGAGACCAGTCCGTGGAGCAGGACATCATGCTTGGTAAAGTAGAGGGCCAGCAAAAAAGAAGAAAACTCTCAAGGAGATGGACTGACACAGGAGCTGCTACAGTGGGCTCAAACATAGCAACAATTGTGAGGATGACGCAGGACTGGGCAGTGTTTTGTTCTGTTGTACATAGACAGGGTCACTATGAATCAGAAGCAATTTGATGGCACCTAACAACAATCCTAATGGAAGCTGACTGCTACATCTTTCTCCCACAGAGCAGCTGGTGAGTTTGAACTGCTAACCTCTTGGTTAGCAGGTAAGCACTTAACCACTGCACCACCAGCACTATTTTGGACTACTATTAGTAACATTTATTTGAATTCCAGCAATATTACGAACTCTATTGTAGGAAATTAGAATATTTGGTCGATATTTATTGAACAGATATTTTATTGAGTATCTGTTATGTATCAAGCACTATTCGATCATTGGGGATATATTGCGTTCTAGTTTGGAGGTGACAATAAGTATGTACATGAATCAATAATATGTCAGGACTTGATACATGTTAATATCAGTATCTTTGAGGTTTTTTTTTTTCCCTAAATAAAACTGTTAATTGGCTATCCCAATAAATACAAACTGTTTTATTCTTTGCTTAATTATTTTTCTCTCAGTGCCGTGATAAAAAGCAGTTGTGAGCAGACCAAACAGAGAAATAGTGTTTCTGAGACTTAGCCAATATAATTAAACAGTTCTTCCTTGTTACTGTGTTTTCCCAGCCTTCATCCTGGTGATCTCTATCCTTTCACAAGGAAGCCCCTGTTTATCATTGTGGATTCATCCAATAGTGTTGCCTATAAGGTAAGTTCCATGAATGCTGTTGCACAGGTTAGACAGTATGGCACCAACCCCAGGTTACCTACTCTTAATGTGTGCCGTTCTGTTTTGCTTTGTTTTATTTAATTTTACACAGTTTGTATTTAGTCTTTCTTTTCTTTTGAGGTTGTGCATGCTAGTCAGGATCTGGTGCTATGAATAAAACAAGAAGAAAACGCATGAATGGACACTCAGTGGAAAGTAATAGATCCTCCTGCAGGAAAAAAATATTCAAGATTTTCAAGATCTCTGGTGGGAGGCTTATTTTTGTTATATAACCCAGAATAATTTTTTTTTGTAGAGATAGGAGCATATGGGCAAATTTTATTTTCTATTTTTCAAGTTTTTTCCCTCTCTACACACAGAGCCCTTTTAGTTAAGTGAAATTTCTATCTCATATTATGTAGTTATAGTGTTTGAATATTAACATATGGTTTTAGATGCACTGAATTTTTTTTTTTAACTTTTGATGACCCTGAATGCTGAAATAAATGACAGGGATCTAACTTCAAAATTTTTTGTCTTACATTTTGTTGTTGAAACAATGGTTTTCAGTGATTCTATAAAATGCCAGCGTCAGTAAAGCACTTTAAAGTTGAATATTAGAATTCAAACTATAGCTAGTTTACAGAAAAATGCAAGCAGAATCTTTGTAGTCCTCTGTATCTGGATGGAATATTTCATTAGTGAATAATATTTTCAGAAATACGCTAGGTAAACAGATCTTCCATTTACAACTCTTTCTGTCATGAGCATTCATATTTGCAATTAGATGGAGAAGCAAACATCAGTAGCTTTATTTCAGGAGGACAATGACAATGTCTGGGAGCCAAATGAGCTGACCTCAAGTATATGTTTTCCATTTAATTTTCATGTTTAGTGTCACTTTTTAAGATTGAATTCTGAATTCCAAGAGCATCTAATCCATCCTAGATTTTTCAGTATATTTATTGGTACCCATTTTGTCAAGTTTAATATTAATAACTTTTGATTGATAGGAAAGTTTGCTGTATATCTTCTTATTACTAGTAATCAGTTAGTTTCTCTCTATTAATTAGATATTGTTGAAAACTACCTTATGTACTTTCAAGAATATCATTTACCGTATATGCCTGCTATTTCCAGAGTGCTGGTTGGATATAAAATGAGTACTGGATGCTTATTTTTAAAAAAAAAACATTGCATATAATTTGAAATGTATTTACTCAATTATGCGTCATGGTTTAAATCTAGATTTTAGTATTCTGAGGCCCAGGACAGTTGTGGAGTTGAAAGTTTGTAAGTTTGTTTGTTTTACCGGTTGTTTTTGATGGCAAGTGCAGTGTCACCCTTCTAAATAATTAAATTGCACAGAACATACTGGTCTTCAGAAATGAAATGAAGAGCCCATGTACCATAGGCAAATCAAAGCATGACCCAGACCAATTTGTCCTTTAAAAATATTAGTATTGTTTAATGTATCTAAATCAATTATGTAGTTCTCTGGTAACATATGAAGGTGTTCAGTATTTGCTGTTCCTATAAAGCATGTGTAAAGAAGTCTTAAAACTACCATTTTGAAAGTTTCTACTTGAAAAGGGAAAGATCTGAGGGACTGATCCATTATTTTTTTGCTATATGTGGTTCATGTATATTTGAATGTTTTAAACATATATATATTACCAAAATGTTTCTTCATTTAAACATAAATGTTTCATATATATTTAGTCATTTAAATTTTTTTTTTTTTTTTAAATGAAGGTAGCTCATGCATATAGTTTAAAGCCATGGTTGTCAACTCTTAACTGTGTATGAGAAATATTCCAAGCACTTTTTAAAACTACTGGTTCCTGAGCCCCACCCCCAGCAATTCTGATTCACTTTACCTGGACTAGGTCTCAGGCATCAATATTTTTTAAGGTTAATTCCAATGTGCTAGCAGGATGAGAACTATTCAGTCAAAAAGTTCCATGAGGTTTGTTACTAAAACGGCATTCTCCTGCTCTCTTGCCTTGTCTCTGTTTGCCTCTTCCCAGAGGCCACTGCTTACACCTTTTTTAGCTGATTGTTTTGGCCTAGTCATATTTACCTGAGAACATTGAGCCATTCTACTGCTTGAAATGTAAAGGTCTGGTTGCCAGCATTAGGCTTTGTCTTCCCAGAAGTATGTATGTATGTGTGTATACATATATTTGTATTTATATGTACATATGTTTTTATGTCCCCAATGCCTCACACTTAAAATATTCTTAATAAATATGTACTGAATAAATAAATGAAGGTAGGGACCATTATCCTTATTTTACAGATGAGGAAATGGGCTATGGAGGTTAAGTAACTAATGTAATTGATATCAGCCCAGGTCTTTTTCATTCCAAAGCCCATGCTCTTTCTACATTTAGAAAAAGAGGAGTTCTGCATAGTAGTCAGAACCCCATTACAGAGGAGAATAGTGATTGAAATACCAAGAATTATGTAAAAATTATGGTACGTATTTTGGCTTTCAAATTTGCATCATGAGTAGACTAGGAAAGTGTAGGAAGTTTAACAATGGTAATAGTATAAGTAAAAAAAAAAAAAGCACTTAGTTGTTTTGGTAAATCCTTCTTTTAGTTCTACTTTCTTTGCTTTGAAACTAGAAAATCCTTTCAAGCATTTAAATATTTATGACAGAGCTGGATCCATATAACTGAAAATGATTTACATAGTTGTCAAAACAGGCATATTTATCTAAACAGCCTCATCCTAAAGTACTTGACAAATGTCTGCAGATTGCTGCAGTCTATTCAGGCATTCACCTTCATAACAGGATCAAGTTACACAAGAGTTCTTCTGCCAGTCAGCCTCTCATCCGTTTTTTTCTTGCTGTTTTGGGAGACCTTCTCTTTGCTTTTCGGGTTGTGCAGTTATAGTGCAATATGTCTACATTTTGTTTCTTTGTAGTTATCTTGTTTGAGATTTGTTGGATTTCTTGAATTGCTAGGTTGGAGTCTTTCATTATTTCTGGAAAATTCTCAGCCATTATCTCTTCAAATACCGGATGTGCCTCAGCCTTTCTCTCATCTCCTTCTGAAACATAAAGTAGGCATTAAACATAAAGTAGGCATTCTCACTATGTCTTTTAACTTAGTAAGCATATTTATTTTATAATCTATATCTGATCACTCTTATATCTAAAATCTGCTTTTGCTATTTAAAGACTACCTTTGCTGTTTATGTGTCTTTGTATGCTTGATTGTTTTTGACTGTTTTCTTCTTCTTCTCTTTAAATATGTTTGTGGGAAATTAATTGACACTAGAATGAAGGTACCTTCATCCGGAGATATGCATTTGCTTCTGCAAGACACCTAGAGGTACTGCTAGTTGGGACCAGGTTTTTGCGATCACCTAGGTGATGTGAATTTGGTCTACAAATATGCAGGAAGGCTGATTTGTAGTTACAACCCTGAGGGACTGAGTTTTGTTTTGTTTTTTTTCCTCTACTCTGCTCAGCACCAAGAAAATTTCCTCATAGTCCCCTAGGGGATAGTTGTTGCAGGAGGGGAAGTATCAGGTTTATTTTTGATTCGTCCTTACACTGAGGGTATAGCCCTTTGGGATTCCAACTTAAGGTGGGATGGGTCTCCTATTAGACTCCCATTTGGGAGTCTGTCACATTCTCCAGATGAGGGCTTCAAAACCTAGATTCAAGCTGTGGGATTGCCTCAGGGCAAAGGTGATTTGGAGTTTACTTATTTTCTTAGTCTCCTTTGCTGGTTTTCTTCGTCTCTGACCTTTTATTATTGGAGTGCTCCGAGACTCAGTCCTTGTTCCTCTTCTTTTCCAGCTACAACTGACTGCTCTGATGCTCTTACCTACTCTCATGACTTTAATTATGATCTCTATGCCAGCAACTTCCAAATTTATATCTCTAGCCCAGACCTCTCATTGGAGTTCCAGACTCAAATATCATCTACCTACTCCACATCTCCTGGAGCCCTGGTGGTATAGTGATTAAGAGCTACCTCTGCTAACCAAAAGGTCAGCAGTTTGAATCCACCAGCCACTCCTTGGAAACCCTATGGAGCAGTTCTACTCTATCCTGTAGGGTCGCTATGAGTCAGAATTGACTCAGTGGCAGTGGGTTTGGTTTTTGGAGCCCTGGTGGCACAGTGATTAAGAGCTTGGCTGCTAACAAAAAGGTCAGTGGTTCAAACCCACCAGCCACTCCTTGGAAATCCTATGGCGCAGTTCTACTCTGTCCTTTAGGGTCGCTATGAGTCGGAACCAACCCAGCAGCAGTGGGTAAGTAAGTACTCCACATCTCGAATTGGTAATTCTAATAAGGATTGAAAACTGAGCATGCCCAAAACAAAATTCCTGGACCTCTTCCACCCACAACTTTCCCCATTTCAGTTAATGACTATTATGCTTTTAAAGTTTCCCCAGCCAAAATCCTTGGTTTCATACTTGACTCCTCTTTCCCTCACACTCCACATACATTTCAGGAGATCCTGTTGATTCCAACTTCATAATATATCCAGAATCCCACCACATCTTACCACCTCCACTGCCATTACCCTGTTCCATGCTACCATTATCTTGCACCTGAATTCTTCCCATACCCTCCTAACTAGTCTTTTTCCTTCTGCCTTTGCTGCTCTATAGAGTGTGCCTGCTACTAAGATCATGTCACCTCTCTACTTAAAATTTCCAATCAATCCTCATCTCACTCAGAATAAAGGCATTATGTTATCTGTCCTCATCTCCCCTCCTAAGGGCATCTCTGCTTTTCTTGACAGTCTCCTGATCATTCTGTTCTCTTGCCCACCATGACCTCATGGCTGTTCCTCAAACACAGCAGGTAGTCTTCTGCTCAGGGTCTTTGCATTCTGTTCTCTCTGCCTGAAATCCTCTTCCAAAGATACATATCCACTTTGTTCTTCAAGTGTTTGATCAAATATAAGCCCCTTAGTAAGGTCTTCCCTAATAGCCTTATTCATTCTATAGCTATTAGGTATGACCTTGAGCATGTCATTGGTCTTTTCTGAGACTCTTTCTCCTTCTCTGTAAAATGGGGTTGACAATACTGACCTAACAGGATTGTTAAGATTACAGATTAGGATCTAAGAAAGCTAGAATAGTCCCTGGCATGTAGTTATCCAAAAAAAAAACCCAAACCAAACCTGTTGCCTTTAAGTCAATTCTGAGTCATGGCAACCCCGTGTATTAGCACTCAGTAAATGGTAGGAATTATTACAATAATGACATTATTTCAAGACAAAAATAGCACACACAAAAGAAAACTCTACCCCAGATTAATTTATGGATATAGATTGAAAAATTTTAATAAAAGAATAGTAAATAGGCTAATTAATAGAGTAATCTACCAAAAAGTTTATCTGAATCATGCATAAAGATTAAATATAGGAAAATCAATTGATATTAT
Source organism: Dugong dugon (assembly GCA_030035585.1). NCBI lineage: Eukaryota > Metazoa > Chordata > Mammalia > Sirenia > Dugongidae > Dugong > Dugong dugon. The sequence continues at coordinate 69,633,481 of CM057471.1, read as the reverse complement.
ATGTCAGTAGGACAAATAGGAAAAATCATGTTTATCTCTCAGTTTTCATTTATAAAATCTAGTAAAATTCACTGCTCATTTTAATTAAAATACTGAACTTAAAATGAAGAGCTTCTGTATTAACTTTGTACTTAGTGAGAAACACTAAAAGTATCCTTAATTAAAATAAGCAAGAAAAAGAGAATGCCTGTTATTACCATTATGATATACTCTTGTTTTAGCCCTAACCAGAATTTCTTGGCATAACTGAAACAGAACAATAAAAAAGTTTTACAGAATGTAAAAGAGGACACAAAACAGGAATAAGAGATGTAAATATTTTAAAGAAAAAGATGAAAATCATTAATTACAGATGATATGATTTTATGTTTAGAAAAGCCAAAAGAATTACAGAAAAATTACTAATGTGAATACAAATTAACCATAGTGGTTAGATGCGGAGTGACTATACAAAAATCAGTGACAGTCTCATATATGAGCTATAATCAGTTAAAATTTCCTCAGTATATATTTTATGTCCATGTATTTACTGTAATTTTTCTTAAACATAATAGCATCAAATCGTAAAGTTCAAATATGGTACAATCTTGAGACATTCCCCCAAAACTTGTAAATAAAGGCCATAAGATTAAACCAAAGACACTACTGAATAATGAAGACTAGCAAAGTCATGTACCCCGAGAGCATGGCCCCTGGATGCCTTTTAATTCAGTACTGAAGTCACTTCTGAGGCTCACCCTTCAGCCAAAGATTAGACAGGCCTATAAAACAAACAACAACACACATATATGAGGCTAAACGGGCACACTAGTCCAGGGGCAAGGATGAGAGGGCAGGAGGGGACAGGAAAGCTGGCCTAATGGAAATGGGGAACCCAAAGCCGAGAAGGGGAGAATGTTGACATGTCACAGGGTTGTCAACCAATGTCACAAAATAATATGTGTATTAATTTGTTTTTAAAAAAGTGTAGAGCACTATACAAATTTAAGGTAATCTCCTTCTGCTAATGTGTAATTGTTACACCTAGAGTGTTCTCTAGGGAAGAATAATCCACAAAATTAAAATTGGCTCCCTCTCTTTAGTGCCAATAAAAAAAAAAGTATATCATTCACTAAAATAAATTTTTTTTATTAAAAAAAAACAGACATGTAAAGCATCCTTAAAAAAACTATTTCTCAAGCCTAAGATTTGAATGTAATCTGATAGAAGGATTAATGTATAAGTGTCAGAGGTCCCCTGGACCATGCCTGTATTCACTGATTCACTAGGAGAACTCATAGGACTCAACATACAGTCATACTCACTGCTAAGATTTATTACGGCAAATGGACACAGCAAAATCAGCAAAGGGAAAAGGCACATGGGTGAAGAAGTCCTGAGGGAACCAAGAGCAAGCTTCCAAGGGTCCTTTCCCAGTGGAGTCACACAGGATGTGCGTAATTCCTCCAGCAACAAGTTGTGACAACGTGTGTGAAATGAAATGTTGTTTACCAGGAAGCTCACTGGGGACTTGGTGCCCAGAGTTTTTTCTGGGGGCTGATCACACAGCCGTTTCTGCCTAACAGGTACCAAAATGCCAGTCTCCCAGAAAGAAAGCAGATTAAGCGTAAGCCGTATTATTTGCAGGGATTAGGCATAGTGAACTATCATATCAGTTCTGCTAGTGGTGAGAACCTTCTCAGAATTCAAGTTCCCAGACACCAGCCAAAGGCCAGGCTTGTAGGCAGTCCTTTGAAAGGATGTCAACATTTTTCTGTACAGTATTAAAAAAAAGAAGAGAGGTGGTTGGTCAGTAATGAAAGCAAAGAAAAATGAGAGCTGGGGAAATAACGGCTGTGTCGTTTTTGCACGATCCAAGAGAGAGTGTGTCGTGGCTGAGGATTCATAAGCCATCTCTCCAGTGTGGAGGAGTTCCTAAAGCTGCTTTATCTTAGGAATACTCCTTAATATCATTCAGCTTACTCTGTGTTTTGCATATAAGAAATTTCTAATTTATCTTAACTGTTTAATTTTTTTTTATTATTATATTTACAAAGTTGGAAAAAAATTTTTTTTTAAAGACATTGTGAAATCTCTTCCTCCTACCCAGTCTCCAATTCATTCAGTTCCCGTCTTTCCCCATAAGGCTATACACACTCTTCTGTATCTTGCTTCTTTCCACTTAACAAAAAGTGTTGGAGATCTTTTCTTACCTGTTCATAAAGAATTTCTTCATTTTTTTTTTTTTTTAATAGCTTATAGTGTCCCATCATATGGTTGTGCCATAATTTATTCTACCAATCCCTTCTTGCTGGTCATTTGGTTGTTTCCAGCCCTTCACTATTACTAAGAATGCTGTAGGGAATAACTTTGAACTTATGTTGTATTATGGGTTTCAGAGTATATTTGTAAGTGAAATTCCTAGTTGTGGAATTGCTATGTTAATGGAATATGCATTTGTATTTAATAGATACTACCAAGTTGTCCTCTAAAGAGTTTATACCAATTTATATTCCTATCGCTTACATACTGTATTAATGTTTGTTTCCTCATACTCTTGCCAACACTGTGTATTCTCAAACTTTTAGATGTTTTGCTAAACTGATAGGTTAAAAAATGGTATTTTAGTACAGCTTTGATTTTATTTCTGTTATTATCAGCAAGGTTGAGCATCTTTTCATATATTTGAGCCAATTCTATTCCCTTTTCTATTATCTTCCTCTCATTTTTTTATTGGGTCAGTGATCTTTTTCCTATGGATTTAGAGAAACTCTGTCTATATTAAAGAGATTAATCCTTTGTCATATGAGTTACAAATATTTTCCTCAGTTTATCATTTGCTTTTCATTTAGTTTATGCTGTATTTTACCATGCACAAGTTTTTGATTTTTATTGTAATTGAGTTTATTAATCTTAGTTAATCATAATATTTAGAAAGGTCTTCTAGATAACAAAAATAATTTGCTTATTGTCTTGTATTTTCTTTCAGTTATTGTTTAATGCTTTACATTTAAATCTTTGATGCATTTTAAATTTATCCTAGTGTATGGCGTGAAGTATGGAGCCAACTTAATTTTTTTCTAGAATGATTATTCAGTTTTTCTCACCACTTTGAACTGTCATCTTTATCATAGATACAGAGGTCCTGTATATTTTGGGGTCTAATTCTGGACTTTCATGCTGTTCCATTGGCCTTCTGCCTACTCTTGTGCTACCTTTTTAAAAAAATTGTAGTGAAAATATATATACCAGAACATTCACCAATACAACACCTACCACCTTTAAAATTCAATGACATTGATTACATTTTACATGTTGTGCCACCATTGTTGCTATCTTTTTCCAAAATATTCCACCACCATTAACATAAACTCAGTGCCCCCAAAACAAAAGCTCCCCCTTTATTCCTCCCGCCCATTAGTAATCTTTGGCTTCTGCATATTTGCTTATTTCATATAAGTGGGATGATACAGTATTTGTCCTTTTGCGACTGACTTAGTTCACTTAGCATGATGTTTTCAAGGTTCATTCATGTTGTGGCATGCATCAGGACTTCATTTCTCTTTACGGCTACATAATATTCCATTGTATGTATATACCACATTTTGTTTATTCATTTGTCTATTGATCAACATTTTGGTTGCTTCCAACTTTTGGCTATTGTGGAAAGTGCTGCGGTGAACACTGGTATACAGGTTTCTGTTTAAGTTTCTACCTTTACTTCTTCTGGGTGTATACACCTAGGATTGGGATTGCTGGGTCATAGGGTAGTTCTGTGTCCAACTTTTTGAGGAACTGTTTGCCACGCATTTTTAATTACTAAAACTTTATACGTCTTAATGCATCTAGTTCTTTTTCAGAATTTTTTTGGATATTCTGCTTTTTCCATAAAAACTTTAGAATTAGCTTTTTCAGTTGCAGAGTAGAAGAACATTTGTGGCTATTTGTATTGAGATCAGGTTAAATTTTAATAAATTAATGTAATGATGTCTTTAGAATGGGTTCTTGTCTAAGAACATAGCCTGTCTTTGTATTTGTTCAAGTCTTTATTATTAATATTCAGGAGTATTTTAAAGTTATTTTTGTTTTTTTTATTTCTTATTAAGTTTACTCCTAGAAGTTGCTATATAAATAGTAGAAGTTTTCGCTTCCTTACTGCTTTGCCAAATAGTTTATGAGTTTACTTCCCAGATAGATCTGCCTTTAGGGAAAGAATATCCTTACTCATGCAAAGAATATTCTGGTTTGAGTGTCAGTTTAATTCTCTCTGTAAATTAACACAGAGACTTCTGATTTTATACATCATTTTATGTGAACAGTTAATATGATCCACATTAAGAGATGGGTCCAGTCCTTACATACGAGTAAATCCGTTTTTGGAGCCTGTTAGGCTGGCTGAGAGCCAAATCCTAGATCTTGGAAAATTCACCATTGTAAATACTAGTGTGTGTTGCCCAATGAGGTGGCCTTTTGCTAGACAGCTAGATGACCTCGCCCTGCAAACATGTATATCTTTATTTTAAAAAATCAATAATTCACTTAGTAAACTCTTCTGGATTAGTTGAGAGTCTTTAAGAAAACCTACTATGCATGGTAGATACCTATGAATGGCAGTTTCTTCATCTGTTACTGGTATTTCTATACCTGGTTATGAGTAAAAGGGCCTAATCTGTACACTAAAGATGTGCTTTGGAAAATTACTGAATAACTATCATTGGTCCAATTTTTAATGAATATTTTAAATTCTTATCTATTACAGAATTTTACAAACTTATTTGGACAGCCGCTAGTCTGCTTGCTTTCTCCTACGGCATATCCAAAAGCTTTACAAGGTATGTTTTGTCATTACCTGTTATATCCATATGTTGCAAATGAACAGTGACTATTAAATAATACTGATCTTTGTTTTTCCCTCTCATACTGATTACTTGTGGACTTAGAGTATTTAGTGTGGCAGGTGTCGATCTGAAATACACTCAGAAGGCTTGCCAACAGCCTAGTTTATGCTACCATTAAGCCTTGAGATAATTCTAAGAGATGTGATAAATCATCCCGAGAAGAGGGTGGTTTTGTCCCCTGCTTTTGGGGAACTCATGATTTGTGAGTTTTTAAATTTGTTTTACAGGTGTTTGTCCAAAAGCTAAGATAGCATCTATCTAGCATGATTTCTTTTATCTTTGGCTACATATTTTAGGCATCTTTTAAGACTTCGATTTCTGGTCTGGAAAGCTTCTCACCCTGTACCTAAGAGTTAGGATAACCTAACTGGCACAACTTAAAGGGTTTCTTTTATTCACATTTTTTACTTTGTTGTACTTTGAAAATAAAAGAACCTCCTCTAAGTCTGCCAGAGAGACAGGTCAGTGTTGTAGCCATTTCTCACATGGCTGAGAAATGAAAGACTTTTTGTCCTTAACAATTTATCCTTAATAAATAACACATAAAATCTTATTCTAACTCCCAGTCATTTTAGCTAGGTAAAATACTAAACAAACCTTAACACTGTTTTAGCAGTACATGTCACTGTTTCACTATCTCCCTAACTGTGAATAGTGCTGATGTCTCTCTGTGGGAGATGGCATTTTACTGCTACTTCCCAGCCAGAAGTCCTGTCTGCTGACATAGTTTGACACAGGAAGTGATGGTCAGCATTTGAATGCCTGAGAGAAGCTGGAGACTTTCACCGTTGTTTTAAGGTAAGTTCTGCTATTTAACAGAGAAAAACATGTAGAAATATTATTAAGTTCATGTATCTGAAAGTCAAATTATCCTATACTAAGGGATAGAACTTACCTTCAAACAACGGTAAAATTCTCCTGCTTTGAGGACTTTGTTATCCTGTTTCTTATCATTTCTGGATTAATGTAACACCTTTCTATTATTCAAGAGTACTTTTTGCTATTAATTTGTCCTGTTATGACGCAGCTTTATTTAAAATCACATGGTCTAATTTATTACTGCCAAGATTATTTAGTCTGAAAGGCTTTATTGTGTAGAGGATAAAAGCATGGACTCTGGAGCCAAACTGACTGAATTTGAATATCAACTCAGCCACTTATTAGCTGTGTGACCCTGGGAAGTTACTTGACCATTTTGTGCCTCAGTTTCTTCATCTGTCAAATGGGGATAATAATAGTACCTAACTCATAGAATAATACCGGGTACTTAATAAATATCTAATATGTTTTGACTTCATTATTATTAATAAACTTATTTGTATTACATATCCTTAACATTTTTTGGTCCAGTATTGTATCTTTTGTGCTATAAAGCTTAAACCTTTAATACCGTAAATGAATTGTTTAATTACATAAGCAGATTCAAAATTCTTTTTTTTTTTTTTTTAATATTTTATTGTACTTCAGGTGAAGGCTTACAGAACAAACAGTTTCTCATGTAACAGTAGTACACATGCTGTTTTATGACTTTGGTTAACAACCCCACATCAAAATTCTTTTTTGAGAAATATTTTGGATTTATCCGTAGACGTTATTGCCAGTCACTTTTGCAAAAGGGAGTTGGCGCTCCATCTCGGTGCAAAACTAGCGAATACCCAAGTAACTGGAGTAACAGATTGCGTTCCTGCACCTTTGGCATCTAAAGCCTACTGTTCTCTCTTTAGCCAAGAGTTACTTTATTCATTCTACAAACATTACTGGAGCTAACATACCAACCAGAGAAACACAGTTATTGTGCTCACAGAGCCAAATGTCTAGGAAAAGACAGAGACAATGGCGTTAAGTGGATAAATGTTTCATAGGAGGAAGCTAGTGGAACACAAACGAGGAGCACCTGACTAGCACTTGAGGGTGAAGGAAGTGGATGAAATGATATCTAAAATGAATATGAAGGATATGTGGAATTAGTTGGGAATGGGGGTATGGTTGAGCAAGAGTGTCCCAGCAGAGAAATAACATGTTGCTAAGGCCCTGAAGTAAGAGACTTTATGACACATTTAGAGAAATTAGTTTCTTCTAGCTAAAGGGTAGAGTTTTAAATTGTGTAGTTACATTATTAAAAAGCCTTTTAAGGTTTATTAAGAGGCTTAAGTGGAGGACAACGGACACCATCAAAAGATTCTAAACAGAGGAGTACCATGAAAGGGCATCCAGCTAACCTTGTGGAGAATGAATTGGAGAGGGGCATTGATGCAAGCAAGGAAATGGTGGTGGCTGGAGCTAATACAATGACTGGGTAGCTGGCTTCAAAAAATATGAAGGCCATATAACCAACAGGACTTGTTGATGGGCTAGATGTGGGAATGTAAGGGTAAGGGAAGAGGCAGCAATGGATTCCCAGATGTTTAGCCGGGGTCCTGGTAGAAATAATGATACTTGATGAGAAGCAGATTTACAGAGAACAGAAGGGGAAAGAATTTGTTTTCAATTTTTGACATGTTAAGTTTGAGAGCTAGGTTGAATATATGGTCTAGAGCAATTTGTCCAATAGAAATATAATGTGAGTCACATGTTAATTTAAAATGTTCTAGTAGCCACATTAAAAAAAGCTAAAAGAAACAGGTGAAATCAGTGTTAATAATGTATCATTTTGTACTAAGTCTTTGAAATCCAGTGTGTGTTTTACACTTAGCAGCACATTGCAGTTTGGACTAGTCACATTTTAAGTGCCCAGTAGCTACTGCAGGACAGCACAATTCTAGACCTAAGGTGTTCATCTAGGCTGCAGAGAGAAAACTGGGAATCATTAGGAAAATAGAAGGACATCATGGGAGTAGATGAAATCAGCAATGTGTGTGGCCAGAGAGAGAAAATGCTGATATTTAAGGAATAGGCAGAGAAATAAAAAGTATCAAGGGAAATGAAGAAGATTGGCTATTCCAGTATTCACCAGACATTTCTATCATGAATTGTCTATGGTCCAGCACTTTCTGTTTTGGTGAAATTTGTTACTTAGGTAAAAAGTGCTAAGGAATATGTTCATTTTCCATGTCTGTTAAGTTTACTAGGTTCTAATGTTCGGCAGAAAGCAACATACCTGAGCTATGTTTTTGTAGTTCCATGCAGAATCTGGTTTGTTGGATTACAATTTAATGATATAGCTTTAATTTTGTAGGTTATCAGTATACAAAAATGTTCCTCAAATGTATCTATTATCGTTTATAAAACTGTTGTCTGTATATAACATGTTTGTTATTACAGATCAATCTCAACGAGGTAGCCTCTTCACTCTCTTTTTGAACAATCCTTTAATGGCCTTCCTGTTTGTCTCTGGATTGTCAAGCATGCGTAGAGGCCTGTGGGAAAAGTGTCAAGAATATCTTCGAAAAATCAACCGAGATATTGCCCAGCTACTGACTCATTCACGTTCAATAGGTACCCTGCTAATCTAACTGAACACTTAACAGAATGTACTGTTATGGCTTAATCTTGTTACTTAAATTGTTTGCATTTTTAAAGGTATTCGTCTCAGGCAGGAAAATTGAGAAGGTTTTCCTCCCCTTTGATATTTATTTTCCATTTAAGCTTCCTTTTACTGTCACCCTTTCTCCTCTTTACAGATCAGGCATTTCTTCAGTTTTTTGGAGATGAATTTCTTCGCTTGCTTCTTACAAGGTTTATCTTTTGTTCAGCCACCATGAGGATGCACAAGATTTTTCGGGTAGGCAAATAATACCATTAAAGACCAATTTTACCATTTAAGTTAGCTGTTTAAGAATCACGTATTATAGTTTACCTGAATTGAATAAAGTTTGAACAAACCAAAATAATATTTACAAATTAATATATAAGATACAAAGATTAACAATATAAGTCACATCTGAATATCTCCCGCCCAGTCAAGAAGTAGAGCATTTTCATTACCTTTGAGGCCCTCTGTAGGTCCTCTCTGATCCTATCCCCTTCCCTCTTCCTCTCAAATGAAACTGCCATCCTGAATTTTATGATTATTGTTCACTTTTCTTTATAGTTTTGTCACATGTATTTGTATTTCTACACAACTTATTGATGGATTCATATTGTGTATTTTCTTTTACAACTTGCTTTATTTCACTCAGTGTTAATATTCCTAAGATTGAACCATGTTGATGACTTTAACTTTCATTCATTTCTTTCCACTGCTATGTAGAGTTCCCTTATTTGACAATATGTCACAAATTACTTATCCACTGTATTGATAATGGATATTTGGATTGTTTCTAGTTTTTTTATTATTACAAATGATGCCACTGTGAAATTCTCATATCAGTTTCCTGGTGCACATGTATAAGATTTTCTCTGGGGAATATACCCAGTAGTGGAATTGCTGGGTTAGAGGATATAGGCATATAAGTGGTTGTATCAATTTACATTCCCACCAACAGTGTGTAAGAGTTGCTGTTGCTCTAATCCTTGCCTACATTTGTTGCGGTCATACATTAAATTTTATGTGAATCTGGTAGGTGTAAAGTAGTAGCTCATTGTGGTTTTAATTTTCATTTACCTGATTACTGTTGAGGTTGAGCAGCTTTTCATATATGTTATTCTGTGTTCCTCTTCTTTGAAGAATGTGCGGAAGTGTTTTGCCTATTTTGCTGTTTAGTTTGTTTCTATGTATTCATGTACGTATACAACACTGTTCGTTGAGGTTTTAAAAATGTAGGCATTATGTTTTCACTTCCATAAGTAAAATTTCGTTCTTTTTAAACGTACCTGAACATTTATAAAAGTCTTCTGTAACTTTTAGTTTCAAAGCATTGTTATTTTTTCATCATTTTATTATGATAATTTTAATATGTGAAATAATTATATAGTAAATACCCGTATGCTCATCATCTAGATTCTGCAGTTAACATTTTGGTATATTTGCTTTCTCACATATTTGTCCATCTATCCATCCCTCTTCCCATCTATCAGTGTATCTTATTTTTTATTCATTTGGAAGTAAATTGTGGACATCAGTAGACTTTACCCCTAAATACTTCAGCTTGCCTGTAAGTAACTCAAATATATGTTTACTTTTTTATGTAAAGTTTATATACAGTGAAATGCACAAAACTAAGTGTACCATTAGATGAGTTTTTGACAAATACATACACCTGTGTAACCCAAACCAAGGTGTAGAACACACCATCACTCCAGAAATCTCCGTCCCCCTTCTCAGTCAGTCCCACCCACCCTAGAGGCAAACACTGTTGGATTATTTTCACTATAGATTAGTTTCGCTTAGTCAAGAGTGTGAATCACATAGTATGTATCTTTTGTGTAAACGTTCTTTGACTGAGGATAATGTTCTTGAGATTCATCCATATTGTTACGTGTATCAGTAGCTCGTTCATTATTGAGTAGTATTCCATTGTCAGAATATACAATGTTTATTTACTCATTCTCCTGTTGATGAACACCTGGTCAGTGTCCAAAGTGACTATTATTAACATTCTTGTATAAGTCTTTGCACAGACATTTCTTTTGAATTTTCTTGTTCATAGGGTAAGTATGTGCTTAGTTTTATAAAATTACTAGACCTTTTCTCATAGTGGTTGTAACATTTTACACTCCCACCAACGGTGTACCAGAGTACCTATTGTTCTACATCCTTGCAAACGTTTGGTGTTGTCAGTCTGCCATTCTGGTAGGTGTGTAATGGTATCTCATTATGGTTCAATTTGCATTTTTTTTGGTGAATAATGATGTTGAACATCTTTTCATGTGTTTCTTAGGTATTCATACAACTTACTTTGGGGATTATCTGTTGAAATCTTTTCCCTTTTCTTTAATTGGTCTGTCTTTTTATTATTGAGTTTTATTATTATTAAGAGATGTGTGTGTGTGTGTGTGTGTGTGTGTGTGTGTGTGTGTGTGTGTGTGTGTGTGTGTGTGTGTGTGTGTGTGTGTGTGTGTGTGTGTGTGTGTGTGTGTGTGTGTGTGTGTGTGTGTGTGTGTGTGTGTGTGTGTGTGTGTGTGTGTGTGTGTGTAGTGTATATAAGAAATCTTTGCCTGTCCCAAGCCACAAAGGTTTTCTCCTAGAAGTTTTCTAGTTCTAGCTTTTCATTCAAATCTGTGATACATTTTGAGTTAGTTTTCATTTAGGCTGTAAGGTAAGGGTTAAAGTTTTTTTTTGTTTTTATGAATATGCAGTTGTTCTAGTATCATTTGTTGAAAATATAATTCTTTTCCTGCTGAATTACACTGGCACCTTTGTCAAGAATCAGTCAACCATATATATGTAGAGATATTTCTGGACACTAAATTCTGTTCTATTGATCTATGAATTTTATCTTTCCTCCAATACAATACTGCCTTGATTACTCTACTTCATAATAAGTCTTAAAATCAAGTAGTATGAGCCCACCAACAAAATTTTTAAGTGTTTTGGTTGTTCTAGGTCCTTTGGATTTCTACAGGAATTTTCAAATCAGCTTCCTGATTTCTACAAAAAAGCCTACTAGGATTTTGATTGGGATTACGTTGAATCTGAAAGGAGCCCTGGTAGCACAACGGTTAAGTGCTTGTTTGCTAATCAAAAGATTGGCAGTTCGAACCCACCCACCCACTGGCTCTGTGGGGGAGGGGGGGGTGAGGTGGGTGGGGGGTGGAACCTGGTGATCTGCTTCTGTAATGATTACAGCCAAAAACCCCTATGGGGAAGTTCTCCTCTGTCATGTGGGGTCACTATGAGTTGGAATTGACTGAACAGCTACAGCAACATTGAATCTATGTAATTAATTTGTGGAGAATTACCATTTTAGTAACAGAGTCTTCAAATCAATGATATGACATTATATTATATCTCAGAGGATATTCCATTATCCTTTTAATCCCTGTAAACTATCTAGTGATCTTTAATGCTTCATATTATAATTTGTTTCCTTTCTCTTTTTTTCTTTTGCAGTCCAGCTAAAGGTTTATCAATTTTCCTGATCTTTTCAAAGAACCGAGTTTTAAGTTTATTGATTTTTTCACTACCGTTTGTTTCTTGTTTCCTTTATTTCCATTCATACCTTTATTATTATTATTTTATTTACTGTGATTTTAATTTGCTGTTGTTAATCCAGTTTTTTAAGCTTAGATCTGAGACCTTTCTTCTCTTCTAATATAAGCATTTACCCATTAAGCACTGCTTTAGCTGTCTGATTTCAGTACTTTTAAATTTAAGATGTGTTTTATGACCTAGCATATGAATTATCTTGGTGAAGGTTCCATCTGTACTTGAAAAGAATGTGCATTCTGTTATTATTAGATGTAGTGATATATAAACGTCAGTTTGTTCAATTTGATGTTGAACTAATTTAAACAGTGTTCTTTAAGTCTTTTATATTCTTATTGATATTCTGTCAGCTTGTACTATCCTTGAGAGGAGTATCTAAACCTCTAATTATAATTGCAAATTGGTCCATTTCTCTTTTCAATTGTTTTTTCTTCATGTATGTGAATCTCTGTTATTGGGTTCATACATATATATAGGATTGTTATGTCTGTCTTTATCCTTGGCAATATTCCTTGATCTGCAGTCCTAAATTGCTTGATGTAAATACAGTCATACCAGTTTTCTTCTGTTTGTCTTTAAGTGGCAAATCTGTTGTCATTCTTTTGCTTTTAACTCATATCTTTATATTTAAAGTGGATTCTTTTCAGCATCATTAGTTTGGTCCTGCTTTTTTTTATCTAGTCTGACGATAAAGTTTTACATTCAGTACTATTTTTAATGTGGTTTGGTTTAAATCTACCGTTTTGTTATTTGTTTTCTGTTTTTCCTTTCTGTTGTTTGTACCTTTTTTTTCTCTCTCCTGCCTCATCTTCATTTGAATTGAGATTTTGGGTTTTTTTTAGAATTTTATTTTAGCTCCAGTACTGATTTATGTTATAGCTGTTATTTTACTTCTTTATACTGTTTCACATATAAGATTTTTAACAACAGTATACTTCCATTTTTTTCCCTCCCATACCCTATTATTATTATTGTCACACATTTTACTTCTACCTATGATGTTTACCATACAACTTAATGGTTATTATGGCATTTAACAGTCAATTATATATATTTAAAATTTATTTAAAATTAAATATATTTTTTTTTTAAGCTTAGATCTGAAATCTTTCAAAAAAGTCTTTTGTATTTATCAATATAGTTACTGTTTCTGGCACTCTTTATTTCTTCCTGTAGATTTAATTTTCCATGTGAAATAAATTTTATTACTACAGAATAACTTTGTTTCTAACATTTCTTGTGGTGTAGATCTGCTGGTGATGAATTATTCTTTCATTGCTTATTTATCTGAAACAGTCTCTCTCTCTCTCTCGTTTTAAATCTTTGGCAATTTAGAAATGTGTTGTTTAGTATTCAAATAATTCGGAATTTTCCAGATATCTTTCTCTTACTGATTTCTAATTTAATTCCTTTGTGGTCAAAGAATATACTTTGTGTGATTTGAATGTTTTTAAATGTCTCGATACTTGTTTTATTATCCAGAATGTGGTTCATCTTTGTAAATGTTCTTGAAATGAATGTATATGCTGCTGTTGTTGGGAGAAGTGTCATACAAATGTCTGTTAGATCAAATTGGTTTATAATGTTCAGGTTTTCTATATCCTTACTGATTTCTCTGTCTACTTGTTCTGTTAATGATTGGAATGTGTAATGTGTCTTCTCATTTTCCTCTGGCTGCTTTTAAGATTTTCTCTTTATATTGGTTTCTTGCAGCTTGATTATGATGTACCTTGATGTGGTTTTCTTTTGTTTTTTTGTTTGTTTATCCTGCTTGGGTTCGTTGAGCATCTTGGATCTTTGGGATATAGTTTTCAACCAGTTTGGATTTTTTTTTTAGCCTTTATTTCTTAAACTGTTGTTTTGCTTCCCTCCTTCCTACTCTCTGTCTAGGATATCACTTATGTATATGTAAGACAGTATTGTCCCACAGATCATGGATGTGCTCTTCATTATTTAGTCTTTTTTCTTCCTGTGTTCAGTCTGGATAGTTTCTACTGCTATATCTTCAGAGTCACTGAGTTTTTCTTTTCAAGTGTATAATTTGCTGTTAATCCAAAGCAGTTAATTTTTTATTTCAGGTGTTGTATTTTTCATCTCTAGAAATTCTGTTTGGTTCTTTTAACATCTTCCATTTTTCTCCTTATTATATTGATGTTTCTTTGAATTCTTGAATGTATATATAATAGCTAAAGTCCTTATGTGCTAATCTTATCTTCTTCATCATTTCTAAGCATGTTTCTGTTGTTTTCTGTTGTTTTTATGGATCTCCTATTCCTGGTTCTTTGTATGTGTAGAAATTTTCTGCTGGATTGTAGGTATTATGAATTATATGATGTTGAGTTCTGGATTTTGTTGTTTCCCTTTAAAGAGTGTCTATTCTCACTTCTTCTGTTCAGCATTTTACTGGAAGACCTAGCTAATGCAGGAAGGCATTAAATTACTTGCAAATCTCTTTGATCTTTTCATGGCTTGTTTTAAGCTTTTTGGGAGTGGATTTAGAGTAGCCTGAGGTAGTAGGCTTATTTAGGCCTAATACTAAGGCATGACTCTTCTAAGGTCTCTTGTATGTCACCTATTTCAACAAATATTCTCCATTCTGGGAGATGTTTGATCTGGGTGAGCCGAGATGTTTATTCAGCTTACAGATCCCCAGTAGTTTTGTTATTAAAGTTATTGCTTTGCTTTCTTTTTTAGAGATTTTGAGCATTTCCTTTTTGTCCATTATAGTATTTAGTATGATGAATCTTAACTTTGGTCTTTCTGATGTGTAATGAGTGAGGCCTACAGGCAGAAGAGAGATAAAAGTAACATTTTAATATATGAACTCTCATGTGACATGCATAGAAAACGAGTCACTTACTTCTTCAGGAAATTTTAAATGTGTGCCAAAGTTAAAGTGTATAGAAATTACCAAATGGAGTAGGAATTTTCAAACGAGAATTACCTGATTCTTAAACTGGTTCGTTCCTTTGTTTTCATGTTGTTACAAAAAAGTTTTCTTCCTTCAATTATTCCTTTCCTACCTTTTTTTTCCCCTGATTTTTTAGCATCCCCGTCAACTCTTTTTCATTCTCTGCTAATATCCTTAAAATCTTGCCTATTTTCACGGCTTCAATTTTTGTCTCCGTGCAGATTATTTTGATGTTTACATATACTGCTCAAACCTATCTATCTGAACTACAACTCTGAACTTTTAAATGTTAATTGAGGGGCATTTCTATGTGTATTACTCTATTACCTCAACTCAAATATACCTAAACCTGAAACTTAATCCTGTCCCCAAATTAACTCCTCCTTACCTTCCTTTTTTCTCCCAGTAGCTCCCAACATTTCTGTCAGCCATCCATTCCTGAAATCTTACAATCATCTTTAACACCTCCATCTTCTGTAATTAATTGCCAAACCAAAACCCAAACCCACTGCCGTCGAGTTGATTTGAACTCATAGTGACCCTATAGGACAGAGTAGAACTGCCCATGTGGTTTCCAAGGCTATAAATCTTTACAGAAGCAGACTGCCACATCTTTCTCCAGTGGAGCAACTGGTGGGTTCGAAATGCCAACCTTTCAGTTAGCAGCTGAGCACTTTAACCATTGTACCACCAAGGCTCCATAATTAATCACCAGTGCCCATTAATTTCATCTCTTCGGTGCTTCTCATGTGTTTTCCTTCATTTTAATTTTCCCTGCAGCAAATCCATTTTATTTTTTTTCTTTACTGTTGTAGTTTAAGTGAAAGTTTACATTTCAGGTTAGTCGCTTATACAAAAATTTATATATACATTGTTATGTGACCCTAATTGCTCTCCCTGTACTGTGACAGCGCACACGTCCTTTCCACCTGATTCCCCATGTCCTTTCAACCAGCTCTTAACCCTCTCTGCCTTCTCATCTCACCTCCAGACAGAAGCTGCCCGTTTAGTCTCATGTATCTACTTGAGCTAAGAAGCACACCCTTCACGAGTATCATTTTATGTCCAACAGTCCAGTCCAATCCCTGTCTGAAGAGTTGGCCTCGGAAATTGTTTTAGTTCTGGGCTAACAGAGAGTCCGGGGGCCATGCTTTCTGGGGTTCCTCCAGTCTCAGTCAGACCATTAAGTCTGGTCTTTTTGCTAGAATTTGAGTTCTGCACCCCACCTCTCTCCTGCTCCACCAGGGACTCTCTGTTGCATTCCCTGTCAGGGTGTTCATTGGTGGTAGCCAGGCACCATCTAGTTCTTCTGGTCTCAGGCTGATGAAGTCTCTGGTTTATGTGGCCCTTTCTGTCTCTTGGGCTACTACTTTCCTTGTGCCTTTGGTGTCCTTCATTCTCCTTTACTCCAGGTAGTTGGGACCAATTGATGCATCTTAGATGGCCACTTGCAAGCTTTTAAGACCCCAAACACTGCTTACCAAAGTAGGATGCAGAACATTTTCTTAATAAGCTTTGTTATGCCAATTGACCTAGATGTCCTCAGTAAATATTTATGGACTGTTTCACCAAATGAATGTATTAGGTTAAACCATATGAAATTGTCATTTTTAAGGTCTGAGTGGCCACATATCAGCAATTTCAGCAACAAATATATCACCAATAAGAACCACACCCATATGAAGAAGAAAAGTACATACTGAGATACTCTTTAATACTGTGTCTTTTAATGTTGGCTATAATTTTCTTTTATTAGACTGTAAAACTTAACTTTTCTCTTCTTTACCTACCAGGAAACACGAAATTATCCAGAAACATATCCACAACTGCCAAGGGATGAAACAGTGGAGAACCCTCTTCTCCAGAAGCACATTTTGGAATTAGCATCCATTCTGGATGTTCGAAACGTGTTCCTTGAGAATACCATAGATGACTATTGAAACAAAAACCCTCTTGTTGAAACAATTTTTCATTTGCCACAGATTTTAAATGGTGCAGTTTTCTAATGTAACAACAGACACATAGTGGTGTTACTTAGCTTTTATTTTTTAATTTAGGATCACCATTTTAAAGGTAAACTGAAAAAAATTATTCAAACTTTTAGGGTAACTGTTTTAAAGTGCAATCTTTCAGGTCTTTTAAAAAAAAAGCTAGATTAATCTTGGAATTTTTAATTTTTGGTTTTGAGGTATGGATACTTACCTTTAGCATCTAATCCTACACTTAAAGAGTCACTATTCTCACCCTGAGAAGAGTTAAATCATTTATTTTTGTATAATGAAGAAAATCCAATTCTTATACTTGGACCTTAAATGTCTGGATTTGGAAAATATATAATTAAGTGAAACTAGCCAGCATGGACTACTGAAAATCAAGAACAGAGTCCTTCCATAATAATATTTCTTTTCATTCCAAGTTAGTAGGTAGAAAAATGTATGATTCATTGACGCATGATCAGAGCAGTTCCTGAAATCATTGAATTCCTTTAAATACTGTCACAATTTCAGTAACTGTATAGGATTGATTTGCATCTGAAAACTAAATCTTTAATCGGGAGCTTGAGATGATAAATATTATTTGGAATGTGTGAGTCCTGTGTTATCATAAGATGTGTTTATATCTTGCTTTCTTTGTGATCTTTGAATGCTAGACATTAACAAGAAGAACTTTGAAGTATTTCAGTTGAAAAAACGAACTTATAGTTTCATAATACAGTGTCTACAATAAGAAATCTAATTTATACTTTAATTCATGAAATCAAGTTTAAAGACTGTCTGGGTTGATGTCCATGGCATACAGTACAGAGTTGGTAATCTTTTTGCCTAGTTCAAATATGAGACTTTAAAAGTCAGATGTTTTTAACTGTGGTTGAGGATAACTAAATTATTATGAAACCTAAGAGGAAGTTGCTCTTGCATTGACAATTTAAGAATAAGATTTGTTAAACTTCCCTGTATTTAATATTTTATGTTCATGCACAATTTTTTTATTATTATTATTTTAAGTAGGACTTAATGTATAATGTAAAAATTTTTGTTTTTCTTCCCTGTCATCCTCTTTGTATTTTCACCGGAATTAGTTATGAAGGCTTTTGTTCTCTCCCGCTTCTGTTTTTATTCCACACCATTGAAGTTCAGAAATCTATGAATCAAAAGGCTTTGTACTTAATTTTCTATACAGGCTCACATTCTACCTCTGGCACTCCCAGGGGAAATGACATGATTGCTTTTGGGGCCTCTTTCCTATGTCCCTAGGGAAATTTTACTGTAATATTTTCTAATTGTTTTTAAGTTCTGGCAGAGAATTGTTTGGATCTAAATTATTCATGTACCTGTTCCAATTTGCTGAGTTTTCATCTGAAGTCTTGAAGTTATTAATCTTGGGTTTGGGGAGCTTTGGAGTTTTTTGTTTTAATTTTGTATTATTTTCTTTATTCTTTTGAGCAATATTTCAGGAAGCATGAGGAAAGTTACCCTGGAGAGAGATTTCCTTTGTTAGTGGATTATTTTTTATTTTCAGATAAAAAACAGCTTTTCTTTTCTTTCAGTAACTTAATAAACTTCATAGCTTTCCTTTTTCATAACAGTGTAACGTAGAGTACAGCAATAGTCTGTCATTAATTGTCTGGTTTCTTGTTTCTATTCCCCTGAAGTTCTGTGACAGTAATGCCCCTAGCAACACATATTTTCCTGTTCTCTGAAGCTTAAAATAATATTTATTGCCCTGAGCATTAACCTCACCAGAACACTGGGCTGGAACTAGGAGAGGAGACCTGAGTGCTCTTTCTGGCTTTCCTGGTAACTAGCATTATGCCCTTCGACAACTAACTGTCTTAATGTCTCTGCTTTTTGACACTTTCATCTGTAAAATGAGGGCTTGGCCCAAGATCCCTTCCAACTCTACGGTTTTATAATGTGTAAGTTCTTGGTTCCAAAAGATGTTGATTTCCCCATCCATACCGCAGTCTGTTCTATTTACCTAGCTAGTTGTTGTAGAAACTAATTCAGAGAGAGAGTCTCCTGAAGAAATAAGAGCTTTTGTGATTAGAAACGTTTGCCCAAGGACAAGAGGTCTTAGAAATCACAACCAGGATTTAGATGATGACATTGCTCTTTGAGGTAACAGTAGTGTAATCCCTTACTGGTAGTTCAAAATCTAAAGTGATCTTGAATCTTCAAAGAAAAAAAAAAAAACTGCTAGCAAATTATAAACTGTTGTTTCCTTTAGTTCTCAAAAAAAAAAAAAAGTGTATTTAACAACCGCTATATTCCAGATCTTGTTCTAGGCACTGGGGAAGCAAACAAAATAGTCAGAAATGCCTGTTTTCAAGAAGCTTACGTTCTAGTAAAAGGAGTCAGGAAGTAAACATAATAAGTAAGTGAATTTATGTTACAAAGTGATAAATACTATGGGGAAAACTTAAGAGTATAGTAAGGGATTTTTTTGTTTGTGTTTTTAGAGAAGAACAATGTCTAAAAGAGTGATCAGGTTAGGCCTTATTGAGAAGGTGACATTTTTTCTTTTTTCTGTTTTATTATGGAAGTTTTTAAACATATACAGAGTATAATGAACCCTCATGCACCCATCACCCAGCTTCTACATTTTAAAACATTACTTCAGTCAAGAAAGAAGAAATGTAAAGGGCCAATCTCAATGAGCTTAAGGTGGCAGTTGCAAAGAATTTTAATTTTTAAATGCACACTACCCTGCTTATAAATATAAAAATTTTAAGCCCTCATTTATTGTTAGAATTTCATAGAAATCTAAATATTGGAACTAAGAACTGAACAATGGGAAAAGAGCACGTCTTTGTTTTCAGCTTGAACAAACTCCCCCTGGAGATTCTGATACAGTCACTCTCCTCCCTTAAGAATCACGTAAACAAAATAAAAGGTGTAAGATTGCAGAAAAGTCAGCTGTACTCAAAATTAAGCACAATGGAAATTATTTACTCTCTTGTTATCCATATAGTTCTAAAGTTGTTAAAGGAACTATTTTCCCTGTTTTACAGGAGAGAAAACTGAGACCCAAAAGAGCTGTCCGTTTATACATTGTGATGGAGCTGGAAATAAAACTCAAATCTGCTTAATCTCAGCCCAGTCGTTCTGGTAGCTCAGGTTGCTTTCTGTAATGGACAGAAAAGAAATAATTAGATATTTATATTGTGGCACAAAATGCTATGGTATTTTTTTAATGTATCAAATATTCAAACTAGCGAATCAATCAGTGCTAGCAACTTTGTTTATTAATTACTAAAAATCCAAAAGTCAGACATTTTGAGTTTAGCCAGTATATATTTTTTCTGTATTTTTCTCCTAGAAAGTGGTGCTCTTAAAATCTCTCAAAGCACATAGCATTTACTGTACCCTTTATATTTTTACCAACTTGAAATGTTTTAATATTGTAGAAGCAAAGTGCAATCCAGTTAGGACTGAGGTTTTCCTGATATAGGCTCTGGGTTTTATTTTTTTCCAACTTGTTACTACTGCCCTTTATTTTCTTCTTGCAATAGAATTTCCTGAAACAGATTAGATGATTGTAGTGAATTTAGGTAAAGAGAAAAGCAGAAAATATGGCTTATGTATGAATATGGAGCTTTCTTTATCATCCTTTACCAAGTTTCATCTCTGACCTGTGTGACTTAGCTACTTTCTGTCTCTGAGAAGGAGTTTGAACTCTGTTGAAAAAACTGGTACTTAATTATCCTCAGAGACTTGTAGTCAGCCCAATATACAGAGAACATTCTGGACTAGAAATATAGTAAGGTGCCAATGTCTGCAAACTTGGCTGCTGCCAATGGTTTAGAACCACTCCACACACTAAGTGAGCAAAATGGTTTGATATGAATATGAATGGTATTATGAGTCTCCTGGTGATGGTATTTTTGGTGTACTGTATATGTTTCTGTGTGTTTGTTTGGAGAGTATAAAGGGTATTTACGTTAAGGGTTCTTTTGTTGACCTTATTTATTTGAAATTCTTATTTGTAATGGCATGTGTATATTTTTGTGATGCTAAATGCAATCTCTGAGTATACTTTTTGTACATATATATGTATATATTTGTAAATACATTGGTATGCAGTGATATAGTATGTGTATATTATATACCCATACCCATTGTGGGCTGAATTTATTTAAGTTCTGTGAGGACATCATAGTGGCATTGTTCATGCTGCTCTAATTAGGTTGTGGCAGTATCTCATTCATGAGCCTCTATTTTAAGGGGCTTATATTTGGGTAAAATGGGCTGATTCGGTGTTGAAATTAGGATATGAAGATCTTAACAGAAAGCTGGACATTCATAGCTTTTAAAATCATCTACAAATTTCCATTTAAACTGATGATAAGTCAGTGATATAAACCTGAAAAACCTAAGTATGTGAAAGTGAGACACCAGCAGGTTCTTAAGCTATATTAGTCCTTTATTTTCTTGACTCATAGTTGAGTATTATTTTGTACTCAATAAATTCTTTATATTGGGACTTAAATCAAGGGACCGTGGAAAAAAATTACTTTGATCACATTTCAAAATACATAGGAAAATATCCTTTAAATGGGGAAAATATGTTCCTAGTTGCCATTTCAATACATATTAAATTTTAATTTTGTAACAATTCTTTTTTTCATCAGTGTGCCTCGTTTTATATGTCTCTGTGAGGCAGCAAAGGGCATTACCTAGGGGAATGCTTAACCTCATGGGGTGGGATTTAACATGGAATGAGAACCAGGAGGTTGTTATCTGCAGCAGCTGTAATTAATTTAGTCCTGTTTGGCATTTCCAACATTGATTTTTCTTATTGGAGTTTCACATCAAAGATGGGTGTGCTCATCTGAAAAAAGGCTTCCAGTGAATAAAATGCCTCTAGTTGTATTGCTGTGTCTCTATGAGACCACTTGTGTTCTGCAATTTGATTAGATGTTCACACATGAAGTAAAGTTCTTAATATTAGGTGCATGGTGACTGGCTATAAAATCTGGGCCTTCAATACTCTACCAATGATTTGGGAGGAGGAGGGGAAGGAAGAGAGGGTAGCAAATATGTGCAGTGCCAACTTGTGAATCTATGGAATATGGAAGAGTGTCAATATTTGGTTACTTCTGTCTTCTTTTGGCATGTTTATTTACACGAAAGAGTATTGAAGATGTTTAATATACACTTGAATACATTCATTGCAGAAATTAACCTGGAGATTATTTTTGCATGATAAAATATAACTGCAAAGCAACTTTTTACCCCATTGTTCTCCAGAAGGTTAAATCTATCTGATTCAACATTAAATTATCTTAAAATAAAGAGAGAAGTTAGGTTCATGAGTCAATTTTACCACCAAAAAAATGTTACATTTGCATCTTTGTTGTTTTTTTAACAAAACATCGAACTATTCATAATGCTTTTCAACTACAGTATTAAAATAAAATTATAATAGTGTTTTTCTTAAATGTTAAAATTTTATAAACTATATTTCTGAAAAAAATCAGTGAAAATGTCTATAGTGTCCGAAATTCTGTTGTTTTAGTAACAAAATTATTTATTGCAATTGGACAGTAGACTCAGGTTCAATATGCACATTAATTTGAGGAGAGTAGAAGCAATATGGAGCCCTGGTAGTGCAGTGGTTAAGAGTTCAGCTGCTAACCAAAAGATCGGTTCAAATCCACCTTGGAAACCCTATGGAGCAGTTCTGCCCTGTCCTGTAGGGTCGCCATGAGTCAGAATCGAGGAGACCCCAACATGTTTGGTTTTTTTAGAAGCAATGTAAAGTGCAGTAGGTAAGATTGACATTGTGAATTGACCTCTGGCCCTAAGAGTTGTAAAGCCAGTTACTTTGCAGTGAAATAAGAATTACTTAGAAAAGCAAGCTCTTTCCCCCTTTATTATATTTTCCTGCACTCTTATACATTGATACTTTATATATACTTATTTGTGCTTTGCCTCCCAGTCTTTCCTGGATACTGTGACCACTTTGCTTTTTTTTTTTTTTTTTTTGTCGTCTTTTAAACAATTCATCTTCCCCAAACTAGGATTTTAAAACATATTACACTATGTTCAAGCTTCACTAACTCTTAGAGACTCATTTAAGCATGCCTTGTGTTTAAGAAAAGATAATTGATGTGTGAATGAAATTAATCACCTGTTGAAGGGAAGGGTGTCAGGATGATAGGCCCTTAACTGGGTAAAGATAAATGTATTAACTTCAGTGTAACTAATTTGTTGTGACATAGAAATATTTCCTTTGGAATTCTGTAGATACAAAATTTTTTTAAAGCTGAGATTGGTATTTTTCACTTACTAGTTTGGTATAATATTGATTATTGAGAAGAATTCCATTTCTTCTTAACATACTTAATCACTTGATTGAAACAACATTTCTTAATTTTAAAATATTTTGTTACTTTCTTTTGTGGTTTGAAAATTAGTTATCAAACTTCTCTAACCAGTGTGATTTTTAACATATTTCAACTGTAGATTCAGAGTTTTTAAATAGTTTGAAGTATATTAATTACCCATTCCAGATTTACTTAGTCACATCTGAATTTGGTCATAGAACAGACTATAAGCTGGGAATATTTCTCCTATTCAGTGGACAATTCCATTCTGTATCCTAAGACAATCATTTTTTTAGGTGTGACTAAGTGTTTATTGAGATATTGGTGATTTAGGATTTAAATTTTTTACTTTTCTGATAGGCTTATGAAATGAAAGTTAATAGACTGAGTGATCATATCAGTTCAGACTGATACAAGGAATTATGGCTAGCCTTCCTATAGATCTATAGTAAACTGTATTTAAATTTTTGTTTTATCACTAATATTCTTTTATCTTTTGAAGCTGTTATAAATGTCTACCTGTTCACAACTGAAAATTAAGATTGGCAAACATCACAATTTCAACCATAAATTTCCTCAATCCTCAGATCATTACGATCAACCATTGTAAAGTGTGAATTGATCATGTATAATAATCCCAAAGTAAATAATTCCAAACCATAGATAAATAAGTACTGTATTTTTTAAAAATCTTATTCCCATCTCATTTGCATCCTATTAATTTTTTTCTAAATTACGCATCGAGCTGTATTAAAAATCTACAGGAAATAATTGCTTAAAATGTTTTAGGGCAATAAGAATTCTTATTACTATTTCCTGAGGAATGGTTTTTGTTTTTACTGTTGATTCCTTATTATATCATTTTAAAAAACTAATAGTTGAGTAAATATTTTAGAACTTGATTTTCGTGGCTTATTAGTTATCTGGATGAACTCCTTCAGCCACACAGACTGTATGGCTAGTTCTCCAAATGTTTTTTATTTCTAGTAAATCTTGCCGTTCAACAGTCAGTGTCCTATATTTTGGAGAATACTTCCAGTTGAGGTAGAAGGGTCTTAGATAATACGAAAGGCAGATGCAATGTCCTAACATTTTCATAGAAGAATTTACAAGGAATTTACCCAACTAGGTTATCGTCATTGTATAGCAACAATATAATAGTGGCTTCATTAATCACTGAATCAGATGAAGCAGTTATAAATCAAGTTGTCTTTGCTCTAGAGATTATTGTAATTTCAGACCACATTACTTTCTCTGAGCAGTTTCCATTGTAAGGTTGAATATCTTCTTTATTCAGATCATCATTAGAGATTAAGATTATCAAATAGGAGTTAAATTATGTTTGATCTTTTTTTCCCTGAAAATAATAGTGAACATATTTTCTACTTTATGGATATTAGACAAAAATGCACTTGTTTAAATCATAGCAGAAATTACATTTAGAGGATATAATTACTTGATTTTCTAGTAGTGTGAAATACTTTTTAAAAAATTGTGCTTGTCTGTAACTGAAATGTTAAATTGTAACACTGTAGGGATTATAGAGTTATGTTTATTAGCTCTCCTCCAGACACTGAAGCACAATGATTTTCACATAACAATTCTCATCCAAGTGCTGCTAATCTGTCGTGCAAATAATGAAGTTATTTGGTTCCCTATCTAGCTATTCACAAATCACTGTAATCCTTGAGACATTGTCTTGTTGCTCATTTGTATTAAAATTTGGGTGATGTGGGTTTATACTTTAGAACAAAATCCATCAATTCAACTCTGTTAGCAAAGCATTTGGGCTCACTAGTTTTTATGTGTTATCAGTAGTATAAATTTTGAAGGGGCTATTTACTACCAGTGACTAAGGGGGAAAATTATATTGTCTATATCATTTGACTTGAACATTTGTGGTATTATAAAAGTCTTGTCTTTTGTGCTTAAAAATTGCTTAAACCATACATATTCTTAAACAAGGCTCTTTTGTTCTTCCCAACAGCCTTTTTCTGCTTTGTCTGTTACAGTTAGTACTTCATAGATTTTAGAAATTGAGAAGTTGTTGAAACATTTTTTTTCTTGAGTTCATCAGATATGTGATTTGTCATAAAGGATAGCAAGCCTTTCACTAACTACTAAATGAATTTCAGAGTAAACACTGTGATTCTACAGAGAGGATTCAGTAGGCCCTTGTCTTCAATGTTTTCTTCTGTTGTGCAGTGCCTACTACTTTGAGGGCACTTAAATAGTAGCAGATGGAAAGTTAAAAATTGTTTTGATTCTTATTGAATAACATGATTACAGAATATATGATTTTTGTTGTCAGTGTATTTAAACATTTTTGCATTGATAAATGTTCTCTAGGAATGTGATTACATTCATCAGGTGTGAACTCTTGTAAATGAATTTTGTATCTTGAATCCACTTATAAAGTGTATCATCAATATAAAAATAAACATATTTGCTTAAAGTTTTTTGTAATTCTTCAATATTTTTAACAAAAATGCTGAACTGTTATGGTTTGCTTCTTTCAGGTAACACTTAAAATGCTTTAAAACATCTTGGGGTTGTGGAATAGACGAGTATTCTTCTAGTTTGTAAATTTCTTCTGCATCCTAGTCTCTGCCCTCCTCCTGGTGGTCAAAACTAGAACCCACGGAGGGAAAGGGGATGTCTTCAGCAGATTTAGGTGGAATCTGCTGACCCTTGATTGAGCCTGGTGTTGGGTGTGAAGCAAGAAACAAGAGCTGCTTTAATGTGGGATGCCTGGCAGAGGTCAAGTCTGGAGACCCGACATCAACTACTAATTTGTAGTGCCATTTTGAACAAGGCAGTTTACCTTCGACTTTATCACAAGGAGGCAGCCCATTATTTTATAATCAAATTAATGTGTGCCAGCGTGTTTTAAAATAATCAGAGTGCAAATTATAAGGGTATGATTTTAGAAACTTTTCTTTGTTATACACTGTGTATACTGAGTTGCAATTACAAAATGTATAACCTATAGTAGGTCAAAGGCACAAAAGTTAAAACACTAGTACAAGGCCCGAGATCCCAGTACTAGTTTCTGAAGCCACAGGCTGCTGTGTGAAGAGGGAGGCACAGACTTCCAGTAATCATCTACTGCATAGCCTAGGGTGCAGCGAGAAGAGGAATGGAAGTAAGCGCCCTGTTGGCCTCCGAGGCTGGCGCGCAGGCCAAGCAGCGAAACTATGGCGGGGGATCTATCCAGCACAGCAGACGCTGGCCCGACAGCACCAATGAAGTTCTTTCCCTTTGCCATGAGGCTCCTCCCACTTCTACCGCCCCGCCCCGCCCCTTCAAAAAAAAAAAGGAAGAAAGGCTAGTCCACTACCCAGCTGTCATCTGCGAGATCAGCCTCTAGCTGACGTGGCGAGCCGGCAGGAGGGTGCACCCAGCCTCGCCCCCGCGCCCTCCAGCCGCTCTGGCCCAACCGCCACCCCAAGGCTCGCGCTTTTGACCGCGGTGACAGCACGCAGACGCATGCGCGCGGTGGGACGGCCCCCGCGCGCAGCCACTTCCGGCGTGCTACTGGAAGTGCGGTTCCGGGTCGCTGCTCCGCTCGCCGGCGGGCCGTGGGGGCTGGTGACGCGGGCTGGTGCTGAGGAGAGGCTAGGGAGGCGGGGTCTGCCGGCTGCCCCGAGCGCGGCAGATGCGCGAGCAGAGGCTCCACGGACGTGAACAGGCCTTTAGTTTTCTCGGTGGCCTTGGTCTGCCCCCAGAGTGGCCTGGACGGGGTGCCCAAGATCCTGGGCAAGGGGCGGTACCGGGGTATTAAAAAGGCGGTGGGGGTGGGGGTGGGGGTGGGGGTGGGGGTGGTCGGGGCGGCGAGTTGCCCCGGCCTGAGAATCTGTGGAGTCTGGGGTTCCGGGATTCCTCCCTGCGAGACCTGTGGGTCTGTTTTACTATTGTCAAATGGGAGAGACATTGGACCCCTTCCTTCTTTGACAGTTCAAGCACGGGCAAGTCCGAAGGGAACGAGGGAGTGGGATCCAAACTGCTGCGGCTGACCCTGGCCAGGTACCTGCCTGCCTCCCTGGGAGTTGGGCATCTGTCTTTTACCCAAGTTTGCTGTCCTTCTTCTCAGCGATTTTCTTAGTGTGAGTCAAGGGTCCATGACCGGACAGTCCAGAGTCTGGCCAGGTAAACGGTGTGTGGCTGTCAGAATCAACTGAAAAATAAATACCAGCACTCGGAAACCTTAATATCTATCATTCAAGATGTTTTGCTCATGGCTTCCTAGGAGAAGTGAGATTTAGGAACCTACTACAGTGAGATTCTGTTCTTTGTGTATGTTAATTCGAGCTCTTAAGCAAATCTAAAAAGCAGAGGAGACTAGGATCGGGGCATGGGGGGAATAGTCCACTGAGAGTTGTGGTAGTGACCGGTTTTCTTCTCCGCTTAACTCCCCGTGCCTTCTCTTCCTCTTCTTTCTCTCCCCCTCTCCCCAAATATTGAGGCCTCACACTTGAAAGGAACTATCCAATGTATTTTATCTTTGTCTTCACGTAGGACAGAATGCTTTGATCTCCAAGCTGTTTTAAATCTAGCAGATAAGCCAGGTGAGTAGGTGGTTTACAGACATTGAAGGTAAAGTTTTTGAAAAATTGCACAGACTTATTCTAAAGTGGTAAGAAGTCATTTGTCAATCTTAGAGTAGAGCGTAGATATCTTTGACAATACTGGAAAAGTTAAGGTTGAAACCGGAGTATAAATGTTTCATGTACCATTGGTGGGGAAAAATGTTTGAATCTCATGTTGAGTATCATTTCAAACATTCTGATAAAAGAAAAATGTGATTTGGGGTAATTTTATCAAACTCAGAGCCACACAGCGTTTCCAGGAAAAACAGCTTAAAGATATCTGATAGCTACACAATATATACTTGCCTGGCTTTTCTGCTTTTTTCTAGGTTGTCAGCCTTTGCTAGGAAACAGCTGATTGCAAACTGTCCTGGACCATCATATGCTCATATGTTTTTGCTTTCTTTAAAAAAGAAGGCACTAAGTGTAGTTAAACTTAACACATTTTACTGGGGGAAGGATTCAAAAGCATTATATGAGAGTAACATTTGCCCTGGGAAGTTTTACTAAATGTATCATATACCATAGCCAACATGATGTAATAAAAAAAGAGTAGGCACTTGTGAGTCAAAGAGACCTGAGTTCAAATACTAACTCCAACTTAGCTAAGCAATCTTGGGCAGGTGTCTTACCTCCCTGAGAATGGATTTTCTCATCTGTATATGCATATGAAGCACCTGAGTGTTTTTTTAATTGTTTAGTAACTGTGTTCTAGTAAGTATGTGTGTAAAGTTATGAAACTTCATTTTGAAACCTGAAGGTTAACATAGCAGTTCGGCTGTGAAATCTCTCCAGTGTTTAACTTACAGTTTATCTCTTTCATCTGATTTATAGATACTGTGTTGCCATAAACCCTTGCCCCAAATTTAAATGGGCATGCAGCTGGCTTGGATATCTGGAACTTTCTAGGCTCCTATTACTGAATCCCTGGTCACTGGTCTGAAGGGGTACTGTGGTGGTTCAGCAGCTGGTCAGCAGTGCAGGATAGCCACACAGCAAAAATGTTTGCAAAACTAAAGAAGAAAATTGCAGAAGAGACTGCTATTGCTCAGAAACCAGGAGGTGCTACTAGGATCCCACGGTCAATGAGCAAGGAATCAGTTGCTTCTGTGGGAGCTGACTCAGGAGATGACTTTGTAAGTATCTTTAGTAGTTTTTGAGTATTTGGTTCATGCCAATATTCTTTTTAAATAATATTGGGAATCCTTTTCATATTTTCTTTAAAAATTATGTGATTATTTCATAGCTTTTGTGGTTTGTAGCTATACAAGACCCTGCACATCTGATTCTTCTTACTTGGAGGTGCTTTCCTATTTCCTTTTTTCTTATTTTTCTGAGTCCCTTTCCATAGTCTCTACGTTGTCCTTTTGTAGTCTTTTTCCATCTCTATGCCTTGTGCATCTTCTATTCCATGTCATGTCTCAAAATGCTTGGGCCTGTTTTCTCAGCAGACGTGTAACTTTAAGTCATTGTTATTTAACACGGTCTATGAGTTGTGGGGGTTTAGCGAGAGTTAGTCCATGTTTTATGGGAAAGTTGATGGAAAATTGTCAAAGATGTAACTGGTGATAGTAGTATGTCCCTTTTTAAAGTACTTTTGTGGCTGTAAAGATTTCAAAAAATGAGGACGTGGCAATGTTAGGGAAATGTCGTGCCTAAGGATTAAAATGTGTCTTTAGCGTGTGACAGGATCCTCTTAAGTAAGATGGCCTTTTAAAAAGTGATATGATGTAATGCTTGATATAAATAAAGGGATGTATGTAATGTATATGTAAAGAATAAAGCATAAAAATATTTAATGTTGCTTATTTTTGAGCTTTATAAAAATAGTCTACCATTGGTGGTCCTCTTGGACTTTTTTTTTCTTTTTAAACTCAACCTGTTACTAACATGAAGTTGTGGTTCTTTTTTTTTTTCCCACTGCTGTATAAGATTCCAGCATTTGAAAAGAGCATAATTTATCTCTCCCGTTTCCTGACGATAGACATTTGAGTTGCTTCCGTGGTCAGATGAGTCTTCCTCCTCCTTTCTTATGCCTGAAACCCAGGTCATATTACATGGCAGGAGCTATTAGGTTATTGGGGTGGAGCAGTAGATTACCAGATCGAAATTATCATTGGCTCCTATATTTAACAGGAAATGTAAGTGCACATTTGAATACCATGCTGAAGGATATAGTTTTAATGCTGAGTTCTATAGCAGAACAACCTACTTTGCCTTCATGCTGACAGAATGTATTCTAGATATAGAGACTGACCTCAATTCAGGATTTTGAGATTTCTAAAGTAATCTATTTGAACTTTCTATATAAAAAGTCTGATCCTCACTCCAGACCCTTATGTCCAACTGCCTGTATTTCTGTACCTAGAGGCCTTCCTTTAGGCATCTCAAATTCCAGATGTACAAAACTGAATTCATTAACTCCATCTCCAGTTGTGTACCTTCATCCCCCCAAGTCACCAGCTAGAAATCCTGGAGACATTTTAGACTCTTTCCTCATTCATTTCTTAGTGTCCCATCAGTCCGTAAGTATTTTGGGTTCCATCTCCTAATTGTCTCTCAAACTTGCTCTGTCTACCCCATCTACTAGTAGTACATGTACTAGTACTGCCGTTTTAGTTCAGGCTTTCTTTCTTGAACTCCCGTATCTTTCTGTCTTTGTTGGACAAATGTGGCACCCTCTCTGAGCTCTATGCCTCCAGTAGCTCCCCAAAGTGATCTTTCTAAAAAGCAGATTTATTTATGTCTCTTCAGTGCTTAAAACCCGTCAGCGGCTTCCCCATCATCTTCGGGATGAAGTATATACTCATTATTGTGGTACAATGGTAAACTGTTAGGGTCTCATTGCAGCTTACCTATTCAGCCTCACCTTACTCCACTTTCCTACACCCTGTGCTTCTGGAATGGACCACATTCCTTCATACCTACAAATGTTTCATATGCTGTTTTCTGTCTCTGGAATGTCTCCTGTCTCCCTTCCCCTTTCTCATTGTGTACTTGTGGCTGACTCTTATACCTCCTTCAAGACTCAGCTCACATTTTAGTTCCAGGAATCCCCTCTGACCCAACCTGCCCCTCTCACACATCTCTACTCTTTGCCCCTTTTAACTGAGTTTGATGCCGTGTCTTCTGCTTACTTCTATAACAGCACTTATTATACTGCATTGTTATTGATGATTTAATTGTTTGTTTCTCCCTCTAAACTGGGAGCTTCATTAGAGTGTAGCAGTTAGGGACTTGGGTCAGGTTGGTTTGATTCCTGGCTCCATCATTATTGTATGGATTTCATTGTGTTCTTTTCACTTTTCTATGCCTTAGTTTCTACATCTGTAAAATGGGGATAGGAACTGTACTTATCTTTATTAAAATACGTGTGTCGGGGATTCCCAAGATGACTTCCAGGTTTGATGATTCACTAGGATAACTCACAGGACTCAGCATATAGTGGTACTCACGTCTATGATTTATTAGAGGGAAAGGGTACAAAACAAAATCAGCAAAGAGAAAAGACCCGTGGGGCAAAGTCTGGAGGAAACCAGATGCACACTTCTAAGAGCCCTCTCCCAGTGGAGTCACATGGGATGTGCTTAATTCCCCCAGCAACAGGTTGTGACATCGTGTGTGAAATGTTGTCTACCAGGAAGATCATTAGAGACTCAGCGCCCAGGGTTTTTATTGGGGGCTGATCACGTAGGCATCCTTTGCCTGACAAATACCAAAATGCCAGACTCATAGAAGGAAAGCAGATGTTCAGCATAAACCATATTACTTGTCCAAATAGTTTAGGCATGGTGAGCCACTATTATCAAGGAATGGTGGGAACCCGCTTGCTATCTTAAGTTCCCAGATGCCAGCCAAGGGCCAACTTTACAAGTAGACCTTTCTAAGGATAGCAGTCCTAGGCCTTTAATGTTGACTCTTTTCTGCATAATGTATAAAGCACTTAGGATAGTGCCTGTCTCTTAGTAAGCATTTCATAATTAGTAGTTAACTGCTACTGCTGCTGCTGTTTTAGGCCGGGACTCTTTGTTACACTACTGTTCCTGGTGCTTAGTACAGTGCTGAGACATAGGATGTCTTACTGACAGTAATAATCAACAATTTCTTATACTACTAGTAATAGATAACATTTATTAAAACTGATTATGTGGTAGGCTCTGTTTTATGAACTTGACAAGTATTAATTTATTTAATCCTCATTACAACTCTCATGAGGTAGGTATTTGTTATCGCAGTTTACATATAAGGAAATCAATTCACAGAAAAGTTGAATCATTTGCCCAAGTTTCAGTAGCTCATAAGTGGTGAAGCTGGGACTTTAAGAAACGTCTTCTGACTCCAAAGACTCTCCTTTTAACTTCATACCGACTCTTAGTAAATACAGAATGCGCTAATGACTGGATGGGCAAATGAATACTTGAAGTGCATTGCTCAACCACCTTTAAAGATATTTTGGGGATAAAAGAGAACAATGTGATTAAAGACTGAGTATTAGATAATATTTTTGATTTTGTTAAGTGTGATAGTGGCATTGTTGTTGTAAAGGAAAATGTCCTTATTTTTAGAAATGTTTATCAAAGTATTTAGGATGAAGTGTCATGGTGTCTGTTATTTAAAGTACTTCAGCAAATTAAAAATAGTGATAAAGCAAATATGGGAAAATGTAAGCAATTATTAAAGTAGATGGAGAATGTTCGTAAAACCATTCTCCCTACTTTTCTATGTGTTTGAAAATTTTTATAATAAAAAGTAAAAAATATTACTTATTTATTAGCAATAATAAACAGTGCCAAACTAGTAATAGTTCCCATATGTTTTAAAATCATCTGGATTGTTAGGAGAAATTGATGTCTCATTAATGTATTGATTTATTGAAAGCATATTATGTGCTAAAGTCTTTGATGCATCTTAGAGCTTCAGATTGCTATCCCTTTGTTTTATAGATGAGGACACTGAAGCCCGGTAACTTTATCAATATCAGTGATAGATTCTTTGTCACAGACACAGCCTTTGATCCATTGCTACTCACTAAAGAACCCTTCCCCCTTATCCTCGGACCTTATCTTTGGAAAAATAAAGTGATTTTCTCTTTTTATCATTGTAAATATATTTATATTATATACTTTGTTTACCACTGATTGTGTGTGTGTGTAAAGTTTATCTGTTTAGTATTTTTATATCTCCTTTATATTATAGAGGGAGAAGATGGAGCTGCTCCTACTTAACAGATAGAGAGGCTAGGACCCAGGTACATTAAAAAGCCTTTCAGTGATCACAGATAGTTTAAAAGTAACCAAACCTAAAATAAGATTAGTCCGCCTTTTTGGTTCAGTGCTTTGGTATCACACTGATGAGAGCCCATGTGTGAATACGATCTCTCCTTCTGTCTATCTCAACAGGCTTCCGATGGAAGCAGCTCCAGAGAAGATCTTTCATCCCAGCTTTTAAGAAGAAATGAACAGATACGGAAATTAGAGGCCAGACTTTCTGGTATGTCTAAGATCTCTTAAAAAACAAAGAACAGGAAACTTGCCTAGCCCTCTCTCCCTGTAAAATAGCCATATGGGATAACCCTACAGTTATTTTGACATATCATTTTTATCTTCTTAGTCAGAAAGGAACAATTTATACTCCCTTTGTTCTCTTCTTCTTTTAGTGTACTGCATAAATATAAATTCAAAACTGAGTTTGAAAGTTAAAAAAAAAAAAAGCAACTTACGTTTTTCTGCTCCTGAGGTTTCTAGCCATGGATATAAAAGGTGTTAAAAGTATATGTAGAATAGATTTGACCATTTTTCACCCATTAGCATAGCTTGCTTTCAGATGGAAAGGGGTAGGGGATAGTATTTCCAGGGAAGAGCAAACAGATGTTGTATTCTTCAGCACCAGAGAGGGTTTGGTGCTGTGTTGCCACTTGCTACAGCTACGTATCACCCATGTAAGTGTCGTGCTGGATCTTTGGGTGACTTTTCAATGGTATTTCTAACTTTTAACACTTGTATAAAAGCTGTAACTCTCATTACATCTTTTGTGTGTAAAAGTTTACAATTTACACAACTCCCATTATATCTTTTGCCTGAGCAGGGTATGATCGTGATCGAGTTGTGAATTCTTAGGTTGGTTTCTGCCAGTGGATATGTTTTGAAAGCTTCATCTGTGAAGTGGTCCATACCTTCTGTGTCTCTTTTTGTCCCTTGGCCTTATGCCCATGTTATTGGAGTGAAAGCAGTCGATCACAAAATTCTCCAAATTGTATGTGAAGTATTTGTGTTCATGGAGTTATCAAAGGTCTATAGCATAGCTCACAGGTGCCAGTTAATCCATAATTTTATTTAGTCCTCACTACTGCCTTATTTGGCTTAGCAAGGGTCAGGTCACATAAGTAGTAAGTGGTAGAGCTAGAATCCAAATTCATATTTGTCTGATGCTAGAGTCCATACTCTTAACTACAGTGTACTTTAAATTTGTTACTATTGTGTTTCTCCTCCTTGTAAATAATTTTAATAATGGAGGTCAAATAACTTTAAATTTGTTTAATTTGGGGGGGGATAGCTACAGAACAATATATACCTTCCCTAATACAGAAGGAAGAATAGTTTGGGCTTGACTTATGTTAGAGAAGGGGCAGGTAAGAGAACTGACATTAACTGGGCCCTTTTATGTCCTGGTTACTGTCCTACAGGCTTGGTGTGAATAATAACATTAACAACTAGTAGCAGCTACCATTTATTGAGCACTGTGTGCCAGGTGCTTAAGACATGTAAAACACTTAGGTATTATCTAATGCATCCTTTGAGATAGGTACAGTTGATATCATTTGATAAATGAAGAAACTAATACTTAGAATCAATAATTTGCTTAAGTTCTCCCAGCTAAGAACTAACAGAGTTGGAATTTGAACTTAAGTCTGCTTTTCCACTATACCATACTATCTTCTTTGCTCGCCCAGGTAATAAATTCTGACTTTCACCTTTAATATAGCATAGGCAGCTCAGTTCCCAGTTCCTGTGTAGGAAAGAAGCTGACTTTTCTAGACAATTACGTACTTTCACCATAAAGATGATACTGTGCTAAAGTGTTTGCTGTTGCTGTAACCACTGTTACTTAGGTGTGTGGACTAATACCAAGCTGTTCAGTGAGTTCCGTTTGATCTACTCTACTACTGAGGCTGGAAGGAGAGGTGGGAAACCGAGATTTGAAATAATGAGATGACAGTGTGTTCTTCATAGCAGGGCATTTCTGATGACCAGACCAGGCCTAATTCTTGTTTTCTATGAAGGCTGAACAAATCTGCCTGTTTGTATTCACCATTTACAGCGTGGATAGTTTGTACTATACCTGTTTGCCTGTGTTGTTCACTGTTAATGGGAGGCTGTCTGCCTAGCTTTCCTTAATAGGAATGGTTTTTAGGTTGAGAAAATCATCATCATTTTTCACTCTTTTTTTTTTGTTTGTTTGTTTAATTAACTTCCTTTCCTGATGTTCGTCCATTCCTGGTATGTGCATCACCCTCCTCACCCAAGACTATGCTGAACAGGTCCGAAATTTGCAGAAGATAAAAGAGAAGCTTGAAATTGCATTAGAAAAACACCAGGATTGTATGTATTTTTTCCTGCTTTTTTCAATCTTTTCGGGTTTAGTTTTTTGATATGAAACAACAGTGTATATATGTTTGTCCCTTATCAGAGTTCAGATCTTCATTTTATAAGTAGTGTGCTGCTTAAGCAGGTTGATACATAATATTTGTCTAGTATTTATAAGTACACAACTCTTATTTATGTTGCCTCATGAGCATGCTTTTTAGGAGGAGGCCGTTATCTATGTGTATCAGCTTGTCTCCACCCAGTTGACCAGCTTATTGGCTGCCCTTAGGTTTTAGTGAAATCTGGTGCCTGGCCCTTGAGCGTAGGTTAGGAGACTTGGGTTCTAGCCTTAACTTCATTGCATTGTGTTCAGTACCTGGGGGACATCTGTGACTGTCATCAGTCCCGCAACAAGAGAACATACATTTTGTTTAGTCTACGTTAAATTATATGTTCTCTTCTGGGTTCTCTCCAAGAAAGATGCTAACAAAAGTAAAAAGTTATTTGTTGTTGATATAATATATGCTCAATTTTTTTAAAGGAAAACAAAGTGAAAGAAAGATTGTTTGGTCTTAAATTCTGTTTTTGTTTTTAATCCTCATAAAGTAGTAGTAGCCATCACTTAGCAACAGCATTGGTGGTTTCTGGCAACATATCTAGTGTTCTATCATTGTACTGTTTAAAAGGTTACCTTTGGGATCTTCCTAAGTGTATTTACTTGACTATTAGAAAAAATAAAACCAACAGGAAACAAACAACGAAGAAAACTGGTTTGTTACTAAGGCCAAAAGATTCTTCTGGTAAAGTTAAGATGGATCAGGCTTTTCCCAGTCACATAATCCACTTATGTGACCTTGGCCTTTTATGTTAGGTGACAGTTGTAAAGTGAATAGAACATTTTTTTATTTGTCATGCTGTTTCTGGAATATTTCCGTATCTCAAATAGAGCCTCTTTATTAACAGCTTCCATGCGGAAATTTCAAGAGCAGAATGAGACATTCCAAGCCAACAGAGCCAAAATGGCAGAAGGACTGGCTTTGGCATTAGCCAGAAAGGACCAGGTATTTTATATGTGGCACTGCCCAAGACTAGTGGTGAGATTTCACTTAGTGACTTGATTTCAAAAATCATGACATAAACTTGGTAGAAAATATTTACAACCTAGGAGAAAAGGAATGATAATTCCTGTAGGGTTTCGTTTGACATTAGGTTTGGAAATCATCAAGAAACTTCAGTTTTAATCATGAAATGTGGCCAACATGCGAGGCTGTCATTCTCTGCTACTGTGTAGCTTTATAAAATGGAGATGGGAAATAATGTGTCTATAGTCTGGTGGAAAGCCTCAAATAAGAAGAGAGGTCTCTGCCCTCTAAAAACCTGTCTCAAAATGTAGGCCCCAGAACATTTGCCTGTTAGAGTGGAGAAAATGCTGTCAAGCTAGCCATCATCTGTAATGTACAGTTCTTACAGCCTCTGTTCGTGAATT
The DNA here is from genome assembly GCA_030035585.1 of Dugong dugon. Classification (NCBI taxonomy): domain Eukaryota; kingdom Metazoa; phylum Chordata; class Mammalia; order Sirenia; family Dugongidae; genus Dugong; species Dugong dugon. Next base: position 69,596,679 of record CM057471.1, on the reverse strand, counting down.
TCTTCAACCCTTAGCCAGCTAGACAGAGGGAAACTCCTATTAGTGGCAGTCCCAACAGAACCATCCATTAAAAGATACCAAATGAATGACAGCAAGAAAGGAAAATGATAGTATTACTTGCTACTTCAATAATTATGAAGTATATTTTATTCAAGATATCAATAACATTTTAAATTTAAGATTAAAAAAAAACGCCTAACCCGTTACTATCGAGTCATTTGTGACTCATAGCAACCCTATAGGACAGAGTAGAACTGCCCTCTAGATAGTTTCCAAGGAGCAGCTGATGGATTCAAACTGCTGACCTTTTGGTTAGTTGCTCAACTCTCAACCACTGCTAAGCATCAGCATATTATTATTGTAATGATAATCCTGATTTATTAAGACAGGGTCAATTTATTATATTACATTTAAGAAAACATATTATTTGTTTTATTTATAATATGTGGGATGGTTGGCTGGTTTGGTTTGAAGTGTGTATTAGTCATCTAAGAATTTACTAAATGGAAAAAAACTCATTTCCCCAAAACTCAGTGGATAACTATGGTATAAGTGTATGTAGATGAGGGTACTAATCTAAAATCAGTGCATTTTGGTTGTAGGCAGTTGAGATACGGCCTTTTTTCCCCTTTTCTATGGTTTTTGAATACCGGGTTACTCACACCAGGTAACATAAAACATCTTGGTAAAATCAAGAGGAGAAAAAATAATTATCAGGGACTGCTGAAGACACCTTCCCCCCACTTATAGTAAATTAATTTCTCAGTAATTGCAGGGTTGTCCAACTCATTTGATCCCAGCTACCCATTCCCAAGAAGTAATAATAGTACTCATGAGAAACCACTTAGTTATAAGCTGAAAAGCTGCATAAGAACAGAACATACAGCTTTGCTTGGATGTCCTGCTTAGTAAAAATCTGTAGACTTACATTTCTGTCCTAGAATTTTATGTAAAGTTTATTTTCTTCTCCTTTCAGGACTTTTTAGCATTCTTAATATTAAGCCAAGTTCATGGGTTTTTTGTTTGCTTTTTTGTTTGGTTTAGTTATTTGCTTTTTGAGGGGAGTTGTGCTTTTTCTCTTGTTTTTTGAAAATCTTGGCATTACTGATGCTCTTCCCTGGAAACTGTACTTTTTTTGTTGTTTTGTTTTAGGAATGGTCAGAAAAAGTGGATCAGCTTGAAAAGGTTAGTTCATCTTCATTTTTGTCTCATTAATGTTGACCTCTTCTCTAGGGCTTGGGAAACGTTTTATTCAGTAGCCAGTGTACAGATGCTGTACGCCCCCTGGGAGCAGACCCTTATGTGATTAGACACTGACTTGAAAAGCTCAAGTCTCCCCCTTTCCTGGTGGGTCTGCTGAATTTCTTTTACTTAACCCTTCTGATACCTCTCTACCCCTCTCTTCCCTTTCTCTGTGTTCCTGAAGGTTAATAGATAGGGACTGCTCAGCAGAGCTCCCTCTGGCTTCTTGTTGGGTTCAGCCAGTGGGGAGCACCAAAAGAACTCTGTGTGGAAGAAGAGTGTGGTTAGGACATTTATATCCCCAGCTTTTTCCATGTGGGATGCTTTTGGGTTAGTTGCATCCTGTGTGGAAGGATCACAGCTTCAGTTGGGCCCCTCAGTTGGACAGAGACAGTTTCTGTATCTGGGTTTTTTGTAACCTCTTCACCCCTTTTCCCCTTCATTCCCACCCTTAACAACACATTATCTCTTTGTTTTTTCTTATCTAGCCCACAGCTTTGACAAGTCCCTTTATTAGACACTCATCAAAATACCTAATTTGAGTGTGACATTTATTCCGGCTGGGGCCCTGATTGATACTGTGGGTAGTATTAGGAATACTTTTTAAAGAGGGATGGGGAAGGTGGACGTTTCTCAAGGGTCAGCATTGAACAGATAAGAGAATCTCTTGGCTGGAGACAGATGAGGAAATTGATAATTTTAGTACCATAGATTCTGTAACGCTGTGTAGATACCTTAAGTAATGTGTTCCTAGTTCCAAAAATGAACAAAAAGACGAAATTTCAAGCCCACAGTTGAAAAACATTTATGGTAGAAGTAGACACATTTCTTAGATTGATGTGTTCAGTTCCAAAATATACATACTGTTAATTTTATTAAATAGATGAGTTTTATTACTCCTCCATTTTCACAAAACAAGTTAAACTAGTGATTTTCTTTGTGTGCTGTGGAAGTCTGATCATCAAACTATCAGAATGTTATAACATATTTATGTAAGGAAAGAATTACAGAACAGTTAACCTGTCTCCCAAAAAAATTTATGCTTGAAAAAAAAAAAAATCCCCAAACATACTGTGTTAATGCTGGTCTTTTTAAATATGGGCATGTGGGTTAGGTTAAAGTTTTCTTGTCTTAAACGCTTTAAGATTGCGATGGTTGAGATTCACATTGTTTTTTGTTTTTTTAACCTTTAAAATTATGATAAGGGGGATCTGTATAGGACTCAACCAAATATAACCTACTTTTTTAAAAAATTTATTCAAATATAACCTACTTTGGTTCACTAAGGTGATTTTCCCTTTTTTTCTTCCTTTTCAAAGAATGGGTTGGAGAATATTTTAACTGAGAAAAAATAGTGAAACATCTCTGTAGGTCTTTGAAGCCAATTTGATTTTTTGGAAATGTTATTTTTACATTGTTTTAATGTCTTTTCAATGAGAAGTTAGAAACTGCAACAGCAGGCTTCATCGCAAGTGATCGTGGAAAGCTATGATTTAGTAAATTGTAAGCTGCTAACATCAGTCATATCTAATTTTTGTCACCTTGCTAACAAATCAGTTCAGCTTCAAAAGGGTTAGTCAGTCTTACTTAATTATTCCTGTTACTCAGCCAGTTCAGGGTGTCTCTGAGAATAGATATGTAAAATGAATATTTGAATTGCTAATCAAATTTAAGAACTTTAAAGGTTTAAGTAATTGTTGCTCTTGTTCGCGTATTCACAACTAATGTTTAAAACACTTTAAAAAATGTTTTTATTGAGGTAAAATTCACGTAACATACAATAAACCATCTAAAAGTACAGTTCAGTGGTATATTCACAATATTGTGCAACCACCACCTCTCTCCTTTCAAAACTTTTTCATCATCCCGTAAAAACACTTGTATCCTTTAAGTAATGACTCCACATCTCTCTCTCTCCCCGCCATCCCCTGGTCACCTCTAATCTGCCTATTTTGGCTATTTCATATACAGTAAAACCTGTGAGACAGCTGGAACTTGAGGGGACTGCCTTGTTTTTCTGGTCTCACAAGTTTTCTGTCTTACACTTTTCTGTCACTCTGATGGGTTTCTACCTTGCACAGGTTCCCACTTCTGCAGGTTTTACTATAAATGGAATCACACAATGTGGGAACTTTTGTGTCTGGCTTCTCTCGTTAGCATAATATTTTCAAGATACATCCAAGTTTTAGCATGTGTATCTGTACTTTATTTCTTTTTATGGCTGAATAATATTTCATTATATGTATATACCACATTTTGTTTATCCATTTGTCCATTGATGGACCTCCAGGTTGTTTCAGCCTTTTGGCTATTATAAACAATGTTGCTGTAAACATTCCTCTGCAAATATAACACATTTATTTTTAACTTAAAGAATTTGTAGATAAGTCCATATTGGTCCATATTACTGTAAAACTTCCTGTTATTAATGTATTATTGTCTACTGATAATATATTTTCTTAGGATTTTCCTTTAGTTAAAAATTCCACTTGCATAATATGAATTTTTAATGTTTTCGTTGCCTGAGTTGGTGTCTTCTTTTTCCAAATAGGAAAAAAGGTTTCTGACAGCTCAGCTGCAGGAAATGAAGAACCAGAGTTTGAATCTTTTCCAGAAGAGAGATGAATTGGATGAATTAGAGGGTTTCCAGCAGCAGGAACTAAGTAAAGTAAAGCACATGGTGCGCATTTTTGTTTTAGTAGCTAAATGTGGAATAGATGATTAATTACTCTGCTTTTGCTAGTCACTTCTGTTAAATCTCTGATAAACATACTCTACTAATCTTTGGTAGTAATCACGTTTGTATGTTTTTCAGTTTATTAAGATGGAAAAGCTCTGTTTGAAATCTAGTCTTCTTTCTTTTTTTCTTGACTACTAGGCATATTTTGTCCTTATTAGCCCTAAAAACTGTTATAAAAGTTTGGCTTATTGGTCTAGATTTTTTTTAACTGTATTTATCAACAGTGGCCCAATGAAACTTTATATTTTTGTGTCAGCTTTTAAAAAAAGAAGAAAGTCTAGGGAAAATGGAGCAAGAGTTGGAGGCACGAACCAGAGAACTTAGTCACACCCAGGAGGAGTTGATGATCTCCAGTCAGATGTCTTCAGACTTAAGCCAGAAGTTAGAAGAATTGCAGAGACACTACTCAACGCTGGAAGAACAGAGGTTCTTGCTTGGTCTGTGGGACCCATGGGAAGCGGTGTTAGTGTTGCTCTGGCTATAGCCTACCTGCCTTTCCCCATTGGTCATTGCAACACTTTCTGATCTTAGTGCTGGCAAAGGCATCTGGACTGGTCCTCACCTGGCTAGGGCTCAGGAAACATCCCCTCAACCCTGTCATCAATCTCTCCTCTCTTCCCCTGCCTAGACTCAGAACCACTCCATCCCCGGTTGAATTCTGAGCAATTCAGTATGGTTTTAGCTTGTCAGCTATTGAGAAATCTCTTGTTTAAACTTGGGTGGAATTTTTCTCTTTGCAATTTTGCTTCACTGAAAGCCAAGGAATATTCTCCATTGATAATTCACATGGGCTAATAATATTTGCAGCCCTGGCACGTGAAGAACCATCTGTATTTTTCCTGTGGAAGAGTGTGTCTTAGATGAGATATCCAAATTTTTTCATTGTCTGCTTTCTTTCAATGAAGAGATCATGTGACAGCTTCAAAAACAAGTGCAGAAAATAAGATCACAGCCCTGGAGCGAAAGGAACAAGAGCTCCAAGCGTTCATTCAGCGGCTTTCCATTGAGTTGCAAAAGGTAAGTAGAGTACTAGGAGTGAACCTGGATTTCTAGAATTCATGAATTGGGGTAAAAACTCATTCTGTCATAAACTTCAGCCTGAGAGTGTCTGCCGAAACTTATGTTTCTCAGGCAGTACACATTGTCCTAGTTCCTGGTCTAGCCAGGCTGCACTAAGATGGATATGGCCACCCTAGGTGAACAAGGGTTGCTTAACAGAAGAGGTCAGTATTGTCCTGACAGGAATTCTCAAACATATGCCATTTGGCCTAGTCAAATATGTCTTAAAGTACCATTTGATGGATCCTGAGCATAAGAAAACATAACAGTCTTGGGTGACATAGCCAGGGTTGTACCTTTGTCATATTGTTGTTGTGAGGTGCCATTGAGTCCTTTCTGACTCATAGTAACCCTGTGTACAACAGAACAAAACACTGCCCGGTCCTGCGTCATCCTCACAATTGTTGCTATGTTTGAGCCCATTGTTGCAGCTCCTGTGTCAGTCAGTCTCCTTGAGGGTCTTCCTTTCTTTCGCCGACCCTCTATTTTACCAAGCATGATGTCCTTCTCCAGGGACTGGTCCCTCCTGATAACATGTCCAAAGTGAGACATAGTCTCACCATCTTTGCTTCTAAGGAACATTCTGGGTTTACTTCTTTCAAGACAGATTTGTTCGTTATTCTGGCAGTCCAGTCGTCAACACCATGATTCGAAGGCACCAATTATTCTTCGGTCTTCCTTTTTCATTGTCCAGCTTTTGCATGCATATGAGGCAGTTGAAAATACAATGGCTTGGGTCAGGTGCACCTTAGTCCTCAAAGTGACATCTTTGCTTTTTAACACTTTAAAGAGGTCTTTTGCAGCAGATTTGCCCAATTCAGTATGTTGTTTGAGTTCTTGACTGCTGCTTCTATGAGCGTTGATTGTGGATCGAAGTAAAATGAAATCCTTGACAACTTCAGGCTTTTCTCCATGTATCATGATGTTGCTTATTGGTCCGGTTGTGAGAATTTTTTTCTTTATGTTGAGGTGTAATCCATACTGAAAGCTGTAGTCTTTGATCTTCATCAGTAAGTGCTTCAAGTCTTCTTCACTTTCAGCAAGCAAGGCTGTGTCATCTGCATATTGCAGATTATTAATGAATCTTCAGTCATGATGCTGCATCCTTCTTCATACTGTCCAGTGTCTCAGATTATTTGCTCAGCATACAGATTGAGTAAGTATGGTGAAAGGATATAAACCTGTGAACATTTGTCTATACCTGACTGAGCAAGAGTTACTCTAGGGTATGTATGAGATGTGAAAAGGTTGAGCCACAAGATACGTACATTTTCAACTTTACTAGGTAATGTCCAATTGTTTATCATAGTAGTTGTAATAATTTAAACACCCCTACCAGCAGTGTATAAGAGTTTGGTTATTCTACTTTTTTGCAAACTTTTAATTGTCAAACTTCTAATTTTTGTCAGTCTGGTGGGTATGAAATATTATCCTACTGTGATTTTAATTTGCATTTTTCATATTACTAATGAAGTTTATCATCTTTTCATATGTTTATTGGTCATTCGTGCTCTTCTAAGAAGTGCTGGTTCAAATCTTTTGTCCATTTTTCTATTGAGTTTTCTTTTTCTCGTTGATTGTGGGAGTTCTTTATGTATATCCTGGATGCCATCCGTTTGTCTTTGTCAGTTACATGGGTTGCAGATATTTTCTCCCAGTTTTTGGCTTGTCTCTACACTCTTTATGATGTCTTCTGATGACTGTATGCTCTTAATACTAGTGTAGTTGAAATTTAAGTTTGTGCTTATATCTTTTTAAAGAAATCCTTCCTTACCCAAGATCATAACCTTACTCTTCCATATTATTATATGAAAGTTTTATAGTTTTGCCTTTTATATAGTCTTTATTATGACTAAAATTCAATTTTGGTGTAAGAAAGGGATCTACATGTTTTTGGGGGGAGGGTACCATTTATTGAAAAATCTGTTTTTTTCTTGGTGGTGGTGATGTTCTGTGCCATTGAGTCGATTCCATCTCATAGCCATGCTGTATGACAGAGTGGAACTGCCCCATAAGGTTTCCAAGGCTATAATCTTCATGGAAGCAAATTGCTACATCTTTCTCCCGCAGAGCAGCTGGTGGGTTTGCACTACCAGCCTTTTGGTTAGCAGCTGAATGCTTAACCATTGTGCCACCAGGGCTCCTTGTTCTTTCCTTACTGATTTGCAATTTCAGTTTTGTCACGATTCAGGTTTCCATATGTACATGGGACTACTCCTAGGCTTTCTGGTATGTGCCCCTTCGGTATTTGTACCAATACTATATACTGCCTTACTAGCTATACTGTTAGGATAAGTCCTGGTGTCTCCCGACATAGTGCTTTTTTAGGAGTTTCTTGAATATTCTCCGCCCATTGCTCTTCCACAGAACAACTTGTCAGATTCCTCAAAAAAAACCTGTTGGGTTGTTGATTAGAATTGCATTGAAGCTGCAGATCCATTTGGAGAACATTGATTGCTTTATGATGTGAATTTCTTATCCAAGAATGTGGTCTATCTCTCCAGCTATTTTGGTGTTTGTTTTTATTTTTAATGTCTATTAATAAGGTTCTCTAATTGTCTTCATAAAGATTTGTTATCTCTTGTCAAGTTTATTCCTGGGTGCTTTAATTTTTACACCAATTGTAAATTGTGTCATTTTAAAAGTTATTTTTCCATGTGTTGCTGGCATATAGAAATGTTATTATTTTTATATATTGATTTTTTTGTATAACTTATTAACTCTAATAATGAATCTGTAGATTCTCTTGAGTTTGTTTCTTTAATAGCAGTCATATAATCTGTGAATAATGACAGTTTTGTTTCTTTCCAATTCTTATACCTTTTTTTTCTTTGCCTTATTCTGCTGGATGAGATGTCAGGTATAGCAGTGACCATAATTTCAAAAGACAAGCAATCTTGTCTTATTCTCAAACTTCAATGTTTTACCAACAATTGTTATATTTTCTGTAGATTTTTATAAGGTTAAGGAAATTCCTTTGTATGTTTTTAAAACAATTTTATGAGGTATGATTTACATATAACAAAATGCACACTTTTCGTATATATAATATAATGAGCTTTGACAAATATGTACCCATGAAACCACTACTACCACAATCAAGATATAGAAAATTTCCCAAATGGTTCTCCTGTGCCCCTTCCAGTCAATCCCCACTTCCAACTCCTACCAACCACTAATCTTCTATCACTATAGATTAGATTTGTCTTTCTTAGAGTTTCCACCAGTTCATTAGTACATTTAAAAAGATTTTTATGAGTCCTTGACGGAGCAGGAGAAAAGTGTGGAGCAAAACTCAAATTCATATTAAAAAAAAAACCAGACTTACTGGTCTGACTGAGACTAGTGGAACCCCAGAAGACATGGCCCCCGGACTCTCTGTTAACCCAGAACTAAAATCAGTCCCGAAGCCAACTCTTCAGACAAAGATTAGACTGGACTATAAAACATAAAATAATACTTGTGAAGAGTGTGCTTCTTGATTCAAGTAGATACACGAGACTAAACGCGTGACTCCTGTCCGGAGGCGAGATGAGAAGGCAGAAGGAATAGGAGCTGGTTAAATGGACATGGGAAACATGGGGTGGAAAGGAGGAGTGTGCTGTCACGTTATAGGGTTTGCAACTAGGGTCACATAACAGTATGTGTATAAATTTTTGTATGAGAAATTAACTTGTGCTGTAAACTTTCACCTAAAGCACAATTTAAAAAAAAAAAAGATTTTAAAAATATTTTTTCGGCATTTTTTTGTTACTTTGAACAGGAGGGTCAGTCAGGGTACCTTGGTCTGGCATACTACTGAACATAGAACATCAGTTCCATTTTCGCTGTGTTGAGTTTGAATTGTAATACATCCAAGTGGGCATAGCCAGCAGGTCCTGGATATGTTAAGTGTGGAATACACTGGAGAGGTTTGAAGTGTCTCAGATTTTAGAATCACTGTAATTGAAGCCAAGGATGTGAATAGAAGAAACTAGAGAGAGGGAAGAGAGGAGGAGGCTTAGAGTTACTCCTTGAGGAACTTCAGAATTTAAATGCAAGGTAAAGGAGAAGGAGCCCAGCAAAGAAGAATTAGGGAGAGTGTCCAGAGTTAGTAATAAAAGCAAACAAACAAACACGTTGCCATCGAGTCGATTCCAACTCACAGCGACCCTATAGTTAGTTAGTAATAGATGAGTGCAAATTTGTGGCTTCTGACTTCAAATCTTATGTTTTTGCTAGCAGGTGAGTCTGTCACTTAAATTGGGGAGACCATTTGCCTCTTGCTGTACTAGGTCTGAGCTGGATCTCTGAAGGTTGCTGGGTTCTGATCCCGCATCTTTTATGTTCTTACAGGATGCAATTGAGAAGAGAATCTCAGCACATGATGGTCCCAGAGGATACAGCAAGGGAGGGAGAGAAGTTTTATAGTATAATGTGATCTCTGCTTACACCTATAGGTCACTGCTGAAGCTCAAGAGAAAGAAAAACTCATCACACATTTGCAGGAGAAGGTCGCATCCTTAGAGAAGAGACTGGAACAGAATTTATCAGGGGAAGAACATGTGCAAGAACTTCTAAAAGAGGTCATTTTACTTCTCTTTATACCGTTGAAAAGGCAGTGCTAACACTTAAGATTTCATAAAATCCTAGAATTTTAGAGCTGGAGAGCCAGAATACAACTTGGTATGGAGAGAGCTCTCTCCAACTTTGAATTGTCCTGCTTACATCAAAAATAGCCTCATGTCACCTCTGTGTACTGCTCACAATTTTCTTTAGGGACGAGATAGCTTTGTTCAGAGATGCATATGAACAGATAGCATTCTGATCACCAATAAGCCACACCTAGTGATTTATGCCACATGGGCTGTCTTGTCTTACCACAGTATTCCCCTTCTCTACATTTTGTACTTCCTGTTGGGCAAGGAGAATACTTACCAGTCGTCCTTTCTTTGGCTTGAGCAAGAATTGCCTTGGGCAGCAGACTCTCCTTGGCTGAGGGAAGCTGTTGAGCTGACTAGCCTTTTGGCCAGTGGTGTACATGAACTTATTTTCTCATCAGGTCTGAGCTAGTTTTCCTGCTTCTACTCCTCCTCTTTGTATCCCAGTGAGTGGTATCACCATGACAAAGGTGACCCAGCTAAAACCTTGGGGGATTATCCTAGATTAAACACTCACTTTCTGTCTTCAGTTAGTTTCAGGTAAATATCTCCATCCCTCTGCCACTGCGGAGCCCTGGTGGCTCAGTGGTTAGGAGCTTGGCTGCTAACCAAAAAGTCAGCAGTTTGAATCCACCAGCTGCTCCTTGGAGACCCTATGGGGCAGTTCTACTCTGTCTTGTAGAGTCGCTATGAGTTGGAATGGACTCAATGGCAGTGGATTTTTTTTTTTTTTTTTTAACAGCCTCTGCTGTACTTCAGGGCTTCCAGAACCTGTAGCCTAGTCTGTATTAAAACTGTCTCCAGACTGGCCTACTGGCAGCAGTCTCTCTGCCTTCACCCTCTAGCACAGTCTTCCATACTCACTGCCAAAGTAAGCTTCCTGAACAGCATTTCTGACCATATCACTCCCTTAAACATCTTCCCCAGCTCCCCTACAGTCTACAGTGAGTATAATGTGGGCTCTAGGGTATAAACCTGATTTCTAGAATCAAACTCTTTTGATTGGTATCTTGCCTCTTCTACTTACTAGCTTGTGACTTAGAGCAAGTAACTTAATCTCTTTGTGTTTGTTTCCTCATCTGTAAAGTAGGGTTAATGATACTAAACTCATAAAATGGTTGTTAGGATTAAATGAGTTACAATATGTGACGTGCTTAAAGGCCCCTGGTTGGTTCAAATGGTTTGCACTTGGCTGGTAACCAAAACGTTGGCAATTCGAACCCACTCAGCGGCACCATGGAAGAAACAGGCCTGGCTATCTGCTTCTGTAAAGATTACAGCCAAGAAGACCCTACAGAGCAATTCTATTCTGTAACACAGTCACAAACAAAATCAATAATATATGAAGTGCTTAGGATGGTGCTTGGAACATAGCAGGAAATCAATATATGTCAGCTATGAATATTATTGTTATGCCATCACCGTTTTATAACAGTGGTTCTCTTAAGTTTAGTGTGCATAAGAATTACCTGGAGAATTTGTTTAAAATATGTGTCTTTGGCCCTACCCCCAGAAAGTCCCATTTCAGTAAGCCTAGAGAAAGGCCTTAAGTTTAACAACACCCAAAGTAAGTATAATGCCAGTGTTTGGAAGACCCCACTTTGAAAAATATTGACTATAGAATGAAGTCCAAACTCCTTTTTGCAGCATAGAGATCCTCCATGATTTGGCCTTTTGCCTAGCTTTCTAGTCTCAGTTCTTGACATAAATGCACCATCTCTTTGGCTCTTAAGGAGTTGTAGTTCCCAGAGGGCCCCAGGTTGTCTTACTTCTCCATTCTATTGGTCATGCTGCTCCCTCTGTGTGGGATGCTCCCCTACCCCTTAGCCACCTGGAAATTGTGAAGCCTCCCACTTCCCCTGAGGCAGTGAGTACCTCCGCTCTGTGTTCCCTCTTTAGGGCGCTTTTTGCACTCTATCTTATACTTTCTTGGTCTTAGTTTTTTGTCCCAGCCTTAGGGCAAGGAACTGTGTCAAATTTATCTGTATATACCTTATGATATATGAATTCTGTCTGAATAATCTTATTTAAAAGAAAAAATTTGTCCCTTGTGCCTAGCATAAGTCATAGTATGTTGTAAATATCAGTAAATACTTATTCATTGGAGAAATGACTATTTTCTTTTACTCTTCCTTCAACTTATAGAAGACAGTTGCTGAGCAGAATTTGGAGGATACCAGACAGCAGCTGTTGGCAACCAGAAACATCCAGGCCACCACCACTGACATCCTGGAGACCCGGGTACTGACCTCATTCCCATTGTTTCCTGTGTTTGGGTGGCAGCCTGATTGGATGACATGGCTGCAATTGAGAATCTCCTTGGGTCAGAGTTTTTTCTTTTGGAGGGACTATTTTTTGGATCTTAGTGTTGAGTTAGTCATTTTCTTCATTCTTGCCACATTTCATCATTGTTCCATACAAAGTTATTGGCTTGTAAATTTTATCTCCATTCCCTTCCCTGCTATAGGAAGCCATTCTAGTATACAGATCCTTTTATTGTTGAGATACCTTAAAATGGGTGATGCTGTTTTGTGTGCATGTGTTTTTAGTTTATGTAAATGATGCAGCTATGTGTATGTCTTCTCTGTTACTTTCAACTGCTCCGTCTTCTATCTGTATCCACTTCATTGTACTTATCCAGATTGCCAGATTATTTATCTGTACATCCAGATTGTCTTTTTCCTACCACCACACTGCACTGAACATCCTTGTCTCTGCCGCCTTAAGGATGATAGAGAATGCGTACAACCTAATGTGACCAAGTAGTGCACAATTGTTCCCAGAATAGCTGCCCTTAGCTATACTTCCTAGCGTCCGTGAGGTTCCTGTATATGCAGCCGTGCCTTTTCCAACATTGGAGTTTCCCAGCATTCAAATTTTTGCCAGTTTAATGAAAGTAAAGTGATACTTCATTGTTCAGTTTGCACTGCTATAGTTATTGGCGGAAACTCTGGTGGCATAGTGGTTAAGAGCTACGGCTGCTAACCAAAAGATCAGCAGTTCGAATCCACCTGGCGCTCCTTGGAAAGCCTGTTGGCAGTTCTACTCTGTCCTATAGGGTTGCTATGAGTTGGAATTGACTTCACGGCAGTGAGTTTGGTTTTGGTTTATAGTTATTAATAGTAGTTCTGGTGACGAAGTGGTTAAACACCTGGCTGCTAACCAGAAGGTTGGCAGTTCGAACCCACCATCCGCTCCGCAGGAGAAAGATTTGGCAGTCTGCTTCCCTAAAGATTTACAGCCTTGGAAACCCTGTAGGGCAGTTCTACTGTGTCTTATAGGGTTGCTATGAGTTGGAATGCACTCGATGCTCTTGGATTTTTTGGGTTTATTGTTATTAATGAGTTTGACCATCTCTTCATACGCTTGTTAGCCTTTTTGGTTTCTGCTGTTGGAATTGCCTATTCATATCCTTTTGCTTATTTTTCTTTGGAGATTTCAGTCTTTTCTCAACTCAGTTTGTATGATTCATTATATATTCTAGTTCCTAATTCCTTGTCAGTTTCAGACCTGAACAGAAGTTCTTAATTTTGATGGAACCAGATTCGTCAGCTTTTTGTTGTGTGGTTTGAATTTTCTTTTAAGAAATCCTTTTCTGCTCCTAAGTCATGGAGTTATTCTTTTATTTTTTTTTCTATTAACTTCATAATTCTGTCCTTCCCATAGTAGGTTATTAATCCATTTACAGACCACCTTTGTGTGTGATGTTAGGTAGGGATCCAACTTTATTTTTCTCGATGATGCTCAATACTGTCTACTAAACAGTCTTTCCTTTCCACATTGATTTCTCACGCCAACTTTATGGAGGAGCCCTGGTAGCGCAGTGGTTAAGTGCTTGGCTGCCAACTGAAAGGTTGGCGGTTTGAACCCATCAGCTGCTCCATGAGAGAAAGACTTAGCAGTCTGCTTCCATAAAGATTTACAGCCTTGGAAACCCCATGGAGCAGTTTTCATATGCACAGGGGTTTGTCTGCATTTTCTAATATATTCCATTAGTCTGTTTGTCTTATCTTGTGCCAGCACCACAAAGCTTTTATTATTATACCTTTGTCTGTACTATATCTCAGTATCTGATAGGACAGTGTCTCCTTCTCTTTGTTGGTTGACTTAACTATTTGTGTACCTTTGTTGTTTCACTTAAATTTTGAAGTTTTTTGATTTCCTAAAAAATGTAACCTGAATTTTTATTGAAATTGCATTATTCATTGGAGACCGATTAGGGAGAATTGTTACTTTACAGTATTAATTAATTAATTCCTTCCAGGAACATAAATTCCATTTATTCAGATTATTTTGTGTCCTTTATTAGAATTTTACATTTTTTCCCCATAGAGGTGTTATTTTCTTGGTTAAATTAACTTCTAGAAACTTTAGAGATTGTGTTGATATTGTGATGGTGTCTTATTTTTAATTATATTTCTTAATTGATTACTTCTAGTAGAGAAATGCTGTATTTTATTTATTTATTCATTCAGTCAGTACCTATCGTAGATATTGCCACCACTACCACTATTTGCTGTGGAGTTGATTCCGACTCATGGCGACTCTGTGTGTCAAAGAAGAACCATGCTTCTTAGGATTTTCAGTGACTGCTTTGTCAGAATTAGATTGCCAGGCTTTTTTTCCAGGGTACTCTGGGTTAACTCAAACTGCCAACCTTCTGGTTAGCAGCCAAGCCCATTAACTGTTTGCATTAGATATTGCAACCCTGCTGTGTTCTCTCATTCTAATATCACATATTTTTTTTGTTTTTCCTAGGCAGATAATCCTATCATGCGTAAACAATGACAGCTTTATCTTTTCCCTTCAATCCTTGCACCTCTTATTTCTTTTTCTGTCCTTAAAGCATTGGCAAGAACCTCCAGTACTGTATTTAACAGGAGCAATGATAGTGGACATCCTTGGTATAAAGTTTGCAATAGGTTTTGGTATTTAATCTTTACAGAGTTAAGGAAGTTCCCTTCCAGTTTGCTAAGAATCTTTTTTAAATTGTGCTTTAGATGAAAGTTTACAGTGCAAATTAGTTTCTCATTCAAAAATTTTTATACACAAATTGGTTTTGTGGTATTGGTTGCCGTCCCCTCAGTGTATCAGCACTCTCCCCCTTTGCCATCTCAGGTTCCCCATGTCCATTTATCTAGTTTTCCTGTCCCTTCCTGTCGTCTCGTCTTTGCTTTTGTGTTTGTTTTTTTAAATCATAATCTGTGGAACTCTATCAAATGCTTTAACTGCATTTGTTGAAAAAAAAATCAGAATTTTTATCCTTTAGTCTACTAATGTAGTGAATTACATTAATAGATTTTCTGATGTTGAACCATCATTGCATTACACTTCTGGGATAACTACTACTTGATATATTATTTTTGTAGTAAACTTCTGGATTCGGTTAGCTAATATTATTTAGAATTTTTACATCTGTTTATAAATTAAGTAGGTTTATATGGTTTTAGAATCATGCTACACTAGCCTTGCATGAAGAGCTGAGCAGCTTTTGGTCTTTCTGTGTTCTGAAACAATTTAGGTTAAAATACAATTTATGCAAAATTACTATCTTAGATAAATTTGGTAGAATTCAACTGTAAAACCATCTGGACCATTTTTTTAGGGAAAGAAGTGGATTACAATTTCAATCTTTATTCCTAGTAAACTATTCAGGTTCTCTATTTCTTCTGGAACGATTTTGACATTTTTTTCTTCTTTAAAAATTCATCCATTTCATCCTGATTTACTAATTTATTAGCATATAATACTCTTAAAGTGTGTCAGCATGTATTATTATATTTGCATGTAATAATATATGTAATACTGCTTTCTCCTAATTGCTGCTATATTTCCTTGTTTCTGTATTTTGTTAATTTGCATATTCATTCCTTTTTTTCCTGATCAGTGGTGCCAGAGATCTATCTCAGGAGACAGCAAAGCCCAACCCTCAGGCTAAGTGTTTCGGAAGCCATGCCCATTTATTTACATACTGTCTATGACTGCTTTCTTGCTACAGTGGCACAGTTAAGTAGTTGTGGTGGAGACCATATGGCCTACAAAGCCTAAAATATTTATCTGATCTTTTACATAAAAAGTATACTGACCCCTGCTCTAACTTATTAATCCTTTGAAAGAACTAGCTTTTGATATTGTTATCTGCTCAAATTTTTATTCTCTTTTTTGTTTATTTCTGCCCTATTATTATTTTTTCCTTCCTATTTCTTTAGGTCTGCTCCATTGTTTTTCTGATTTCTTGAGTTGAATGCTTAGCTTATTTTTTTAATCCTTCTTGTTTCCTGATAAATATACTTAAAGGTTTGTTTTTTCGCTAAATACTGTTTTATATGTATCCCGTAAATTTTGACATCAAGCATTTTCATTATAATTCAGTTGTAACTATTTCTGAGTATCCTATATGATTTATTTTTAACTCAAAGATTATTTTTAACTAAGTTATTTGATTTCCAAACGGGCTGTTTTGGGCTTCTTTTTATTAAAAATTTCATATACAAAAGTAAAGAGAATAATATAAACAGCCTGTAGCTATTTTATTAATTCCTAACTTTATTACTTTAAATTTAGAGAACATAGTTTGTATGGCATCAGTTCTTTGTGTCCTTTATGAGCTAATACGTGGTCTACTTTTATAAATTTTCCTTATGCACACAGAAGGAAAGTGTATTTGTGTATGTGTGTAAAATAGCTTGATCTCATTAACCAAGTTTTTCAGGTCTTCAGTATTTGTGTTTCGTCAGTTTGAACCATCCATTTGAGAGGTGTATATGTTAAATCGCCAGCTCTATTTGTTGCTTTATCTATTTCTTAATGAAGCTTTGTCATTTGTTGCTTGATACATAGTGAACCAGCAATAAGCATCCTTTGGTACAATGAATTTGGATATACCTCAGTAATTTCCTGTCTTCTCTCCAGTCCCTATTCTCAAGTGGTGAAAAGGTCTTTCCTTCTGCACAGCAAGGAGACATGAAGGAGAAGGCAAGACTGGGTAGGGAATCCCCAGGCAACGCCACTTCAGGAAGCGGGAGGTAGAGGGTGGGTCCCTACAACCCTTGATTCCTGGTGCCAGGCACAGCCTTGTCTCTTCATATTGGGCCGAGAAAATGGAAGCCAGCTAACTGGGACACAAGGCAGTAAATCCAGTGGTCCTGCAAGTCCCAGCCAGCCACAGCACGCAGGAATGATATGTGAACTATACAGATGTCTTCATCTGTTGCCAAATCTCACCTGGGACCTGGATGGATTTGGGTGGCACAACAGGATTCCCAGGACTCCCACCAAAGAGCTACACAAGCTTGCCGTGGTTGTGCCATTAAGCTTGTGATAGTGCAGGCCTGTGTTTTCTGTGACTTGAGATGTTTGGACCTTTCATCTCACATTATAGTGCAGTTTTATTTTGGGGACTGTCTTGTTAAGTGTATGTTTGCTCATAATGTCTATAATCTTCTTGTTCCTTTCACAATATATAATGTTCTTTGTCTCTTGTGGTATATCTTTCAGTTTTTAGTTATGTAGTATTTCTTTTTCCATTCTGTCATATTCAGCCTTTTGATGTTATTTGTTTCCTTAAATATGTTCTGGTTAGCATGTTGTTGGATCTTGGTTTTTTTTAAGCCAGTCTGAGAATCTTTGTCATATATATTTACATTGTAATTTATTGTAATTACTATTTTATTAGGACTGTTTCTGCCATTTTATTTCACATTTTCTACTTACTATAGTATTTGTTGCCTTTTCTCCCTCCTTTCCATTTCACTGGGTAAAGTTTTCCTCTAGTTTAAAAATTATGCATTTTGCTTTGTTTTTTATAGCGTTTGCCCTTAACCTAGGACATATATGTACTCATGTCTGTCTACCACTATGGAGTTCTTAAACTTTTCAAATCTCTGATTTCTCTCCCCTGACATTTTTCCTCTCCCCCTAGGATTCAGTTATGAGATGTAACATACATAGTACTTCTTTTTAAAATATATTTATTTCCTCCTTTCCTTTTTTTTTTAGAGTAATTTTTATCAAGGTACTTGATCAGCCTTCCCATATCGTTTGCATCTCCTGGATTTGTTTTCCTTGTGACTTGAATACTTACTCAGAAGTGTTTTTAGTGTGTTACTTTGTGTGGCATACCTTCTACAATCTTGTGTGCCTAAGGAAAGGCTGGGTATAAAATTTTATGTTCTTTTTTTTGTTTTAAATTTTCTTTAGTAGTGTATTGTTTCATTGTCTTCTTTGCAGTTAGTATTGCTTTGATAACATCACATGGTTCTTGTCTTTTGTTTTATTTATGTGATGGATTACATTGATTGTTTTTCTGATCTTGAACCATCCCTACATACCTGTGTGAATCCCACTTGATCATGGTGAATTATTTTTTTGAGATGTTGAATTCTAATGGCTAGAATTTTATTGAGGTTTTTTGCGTCTCTGTTCATGAGGGATATTGGTCTGTCATTTTCTTTTTTTGTGGTGTCTTTACCTGGTTTTGGTATCAGGGTTATGCTGGCTTCATAGAATGAGTTTGGGAATATTGCATCTTTTTCTATGCTCTTAAATACCTTTAGTAATAGTGGCACTAACTCTTCTCTGAAAGTTTGGTAGAATTCTCCAGTGAAACCATCCGGGCGAGGGCTTTTTTTTTTGTTGGCAGTTTTTTAATTACCTTTTCAATATCTTCTTTTGTAATAGGTTTATTTAATTGTTCTCCCTCTGTGTTAGTTTAGGTAGGTAGTGTGTTTCTAGAAATTTGTCCTTTTCCTCTAGGTTTTCAAATTTGTTAGCATACAATTTTTCATAGTATTCTGTTAAGATTCTTTTCATTTCATTTGGGTCTGTTGTGATATCACCCATCTCATTTCTTATACAAGTTATCTGCTTCCTCTCCTGTTTTTCTTTTGTCAGTTTGGCCAGTGGTTTATAAATTTTGTTGATCTTTTCAAAGAACCAGCTTTTGGTCTTGTTAACTCTTACAGTTGTTTTTCTAGTTTCTATTTCATTTAATTCTGTTCTCATTTTTATCATTCACTTTCTTCTGATGCCCGAGGGCGTCTTTTGCTTTTCTCTATTTCTTCAAGTTGTAGGGTTAATGTTTTGATTTTGGCCCTTTCTTCTTTTAGGATGTTTGTATTTATTGCTATAAATTGACCTCTGAGCACTGCTGTTGCTGTGTTCCAAAGGTTCTGATAGGATGTGTTTTCATTCTCGTTTGATTCTGTGAATTTTTTTATTCCATCCTTAATTTCTTCTCTAACCCAGTAGTTTTTGAGTAGGGTGTTTGTTCAGTTTCCATGTGTTTGATTTTTTTCCTTGCTTTTTCTGTTATTGATTTCCACTTTTATGGCTTTATGGTTAGAAAAGATGCTTTGTAGTATTTCGATGCTTTGGATTCTGTTAAGGCTTGCTTTATGGCCTAATATGTGGTCTGTTCTGAAGACTGTTCCATGTGCGTTGGAAAAGAAAGTATACTTGGCTGCTGTTGGGTGGGGTGTTCTGTATATATCTATGAGATCAAGTTGGTTGGTGGTGGCATTTAGATCTTCTGTGTCTTTATTGAGCTTCTTTGTGGATGTTCTGTCCTTCACCGAAAGTGTGTGTTGAAGTCTCCTGCTATTATTGTGGAGCTGTCTCTCTCTCTTTTCAATGCTGTTAGAGTTTGTTTTATGTATTTTGGAGCCCTGTCATTGGGTGCATAAATATTTGTTATGATTGTGTCCTCCTGCTGTATTGACCCTTTAATCATTATATATTGTCCTTCCTTATCCTTTGTGGTGGATTTTACTTTGAAGTATTTTGTCAGAGATTAATACTGCCACCCCTGCTCTTTTTGATTGTTGTTTGCTTGATATATATTTATCCATCCTTTGAGTGTTTGTTTGTTTGTGTCTTTAAGTCTAAGGTGTGTCTCTTGTAGGCAGCATATAGATGGATCATGTTTTTTTAATCCATTCTGCCACTCTCTGTCTCTTTATTGGTGCATTTAGTCCATTTACATTCAGCGTAATTATTGATAAGTATGCGTTTAGTGCTGTCACTTTGATGTCTTTTTTGTGTGTTGTTGACAGTTTCTCTGTTCCACTTAATTTTCTGTGCTGCGTTATTTTTCTTTATGTATTTTCTTTTCATCTTTTTCATTGTTGTTGATTTTGTATTTTTCTTGTTTTTTATTTTGAGGTGTAGGATTGTTAGTTTCCTTTGTGGTTACCTTAATATTTACCCCTGTTTTTCTAAGTTTAAACCAGTATCACCTTGACTTCCTCTCCATTTGAAAGATCCATGACTACATTTTTTAGTCCCTCTTTTTTGTTTTAATGTTGGCATTTTTTACATTTTGATGTCTCTGTTTCCCTATTTTCAGTGTTTTGGCTTTGATTTATTTTTGTGACTTCCCTGAGTTGATACCTAGTTGCTCTGTCCTGTGTTCTGGTCTTGAGTTGTATCTGATGTTATTGATTTTCTAACCAGAGGACTCCCTTTATTGTTTCTTGTAATTTTGGTTTGTTTTTTGCAAATCCCCTAAACTTCTGTTTATCTGGAAATGCCCTAATTTTGCCATCATATTTGAGAGACAGTTTTGCTGGATATATAATTCTTGGCTGGCAGTTTTTTCCTTCAAGGCTTTGTATATGTCATCCCATTGCCTTCTTGCCTGCGTGGTTTCTGCTGAGTAGTCCAAGCTTATTCTTATTGACTCTCCTTTGTAGATGACTTTTCGTTTCTCCCTAGCCATTCTTAAAATTCTCTCTTGATCTTTGGTTTTGGCAAGTTTGATTATAATATGTCTTGGTGACTTTCTTTTGGGATCTACCTTATGTGGGGTTTGATGAGCATCTTGGATAGATATCTTGTCATCTTTCACAATATCAGGGAAGTTTTCTGCCAACAAATCTTCAACAATTCTCCCTCTATTTTCTGTTATCCTCCCTTGTTCTGGTACTCTTGATAGAGTACCCACATAATTCTTAGGGTTTCTTCATTTTTTTATATTCTTTTATCTGATTTTTCCTCAAATAAGTTGGTGTCAAGTGCTTTATCTTCAGTCTCACTAATTCTGACTTCCATTGCCTCAGTTCTGCTGCTGTGACTTTCTGTTAATTTGTCTAATTCTGAAATTTATTGTTAATCTTCTGGATTTCTGTTTGCTGTCTCTATGGATTCCTGTAGCCTGTTAAATTTGTCATTGTGCTGTCTGTAATCTTCTTAAGTTCCTCTGTTGCTTTGTCTGTGTGTTCCTTGGATTGTTCTGTGTTTTGCATGATCTCCTTCCTGATATCTTGAAGAGTTCTGTATATTAATCTTTTTGTATTCTACCTCTGGCAATTCCAAAAAATTCTCTTCGTCCAGAAGATTTCTTGATTCTTTGTTTTGGGAGCTTGCTGAAGCCATCATGATCTGCCTCTTTATGTGATTTGATATTGACTCTTGTCGTCAATAAGTTATTTATTTTATGTTGACTTACTGTGTCTTAGCTTCTTGTTTTGTTTTGTTTTGATATGCCCGAATAGGCTGCTCATGCGAGCTAGTTTGATTATTGGCACCTTTGAAGCTCTAACATCCTGTCACCAGGTGGTTAAATCTGTTACTAAGTATGTGAGCCCAGGAATCCATTTATTTTTCTTGTATGGATTCAGCTCAGGTGTCCAGATAGTCAGTCACCAAGTGTGTGGTACAGGCTCTCACCTACAGTTCTAGACGTGCAGGGGTGACTGAAGTAGGCACAGGTATCTAGCTGTAGTAGGGGGTCACGTGCTGAGCAAGGCAGGGGGCTGACGGCTGTCCCTGAGTGTCTGGGAGGAAAACGTGTCCTGTTCCCTAGAGTGCATAGGTGGTTGGGTTTTGCAGCTGGACTATGGGCACCCAGTGCTGTTGGCTGTAAGTACTGTGAGGCACCACTTATTCTTGGACCCTTGTCACAGGTGGGTAGGTGGCATGAGTGGAGCCACCAGTCCTCAGGCCCCTGATGTGGTTAGGTGAGGTCCCTGCTCAATGGGCAAAGTGGTACCAGATGTCACGAACCTGCCACTCCACTTTATAGCTGATACGGTGAAGTTAGGCTTTAGGTATATACCCTGTTATACTGTGCTAATGAGGGCCTATGCTGTTAAAATGGGCCCACACAGGTTTATGCAGGGATGAAAGGCACTCAAAGTCTGTGGGCTCCTTATGCCTGTGCTTAGGCAGAGGAGCTGTGCCTGCCCTGAGTTCCCGGCTTAGGGGAGCTGGCAGATTATTTTTACCTGCTTGTTAATTTGTTCTGTCTCCAAGGCTGGGAGAATGGCTCAGGGCACCTGATGGGTCCTAGGTCCAGCCCAGGGGAAGTGGCATTCGCTGAAGCCAGCCTGGGGTCTAGTGCGCAGAGCAGGGAGGGAGCAGGTAAATTGGAGAGAGGTTCTTCCCAAACGGGGTGTTTTTTGATCTGCGTGGTAGGTTAAACGCATGTACTTATCTTTTGCCAATTGAGTGCCACTTTTCACTGGCCCTGGAGGCCTGAGTAGACTCTCTGCTGCTTGGTCTGTCCTGATATGGAATACGTGTCCTGTATGCCACTGCCCACCTCACCATGTACACCAGCCATTCGGGCCCGCAGGGCACCAGCTCCCTCCAGGTCAGGTCTGGCAACTCCTCACTGCTTCTGAACCGCCTCTCTCTCCCCCTGCACTCAGTCCTATTCCTCAACTTTGCCTTTAATGTTCAGAGCTCCTAGATTGTCATATGTAATCGATTCACTTGTTTTTTCGGGTCTTTATTGTAAGAGGGACCACCAGAAGCATCTGACTACTCCGCCATCTTGGCCCAGCCCCCCAGTACTTAAACATTTTTAATACCTAATGTTTCCACTTGTTTTTTTTTTTATTTTTCTTGTTTTGTATTTCTAAGATTTTCCCTTATCTCTTAAAAATATTTATTGTGCTTACTTATTTAAATTTTTTCCCCTCTGTTTCAGTAATTCTATTTATGATGGTATGTGTTGTTCCATATCTTATCTTTTCTGTACTCCTCTGATTAGCCTCTGAGCTCATGTTCCCTGAGTGTATGAGTACTCTGTCTGGTAGTACAAACTGGGAAAGAGCTAACAACCAGACCCTAGTCTTTATCAATTTAGGTGAATTTCAAAAGAAGGGAGAGGTGAGTGCTGGCTAGAGTCCTGGGCACCAAAGAAGCTCTTGAGATCATTCCCATTTGCTGCCACTGCACTAGCCAACTTCTTTGATCAGAATTTCATCTTTAAAGAGCATTCAGAGCACTGGGAGGAAGTGGTTTCCCACATTGTATTCCACCAAACCTGATGTTTGGGAGGGGAGGATGTCACCCTGCAGATACTGCACACTGGTGGCTTAGGATTGCTGTGGTGAAGAGACAGAAATGACTGTCCCAGGACAAGCTGGGGAGAAACAAGGCAGAAATCAAAGCTTTCCTTCAACCCACCCTCTTGCTGCTGCCTCTGGCTGCCCTCCACTAGAGCCTATAGCTGTCTTTCTCTCACTTACACACTGGTTTTTCATGGGCTTTCTTTGTCATTACATTTTTTGAATTCATGTTTCCATTTTACTTCTGTTACTATTTCAGGGTTGATTTTGTGGGAGGGAGCCAGCAGCTCAGGCTACTTTGTCAACTTGGCAGGAACCAGCAGCTCTCTTAACAGAATTTTATCAGGGATGTATCTCCATAAAGGATTTTTCTGAATCTTTTATATATATATATATATATCTTTATTGAGATATAATTTACATGTCATACAATTCATCCATTTAAAGTATACAATTTAATGGCTTTTAGTATAATCAAAAGTTGTGCAACAATCACCACAATCAATTTTTGAACGTTTTCACACCCCAAAAAGAAACCTTGTACCCATTAGCATTAATTCCCCTTTTACCCCCAACCCCTGCCCCCAGCCCTAGAAAACCAGTAATCTACATTCTGTGTCTATGGATTTACCTATTGTGGATATTTCATGGAAATGGAATCATATAATATGTGGTCTTTTGTGACCAGCTTCTTTCAGTTAGCATAGTGTTTTAGTGTTTTCAAGGTTCATCCAATGTTGTAGCATGTAACAGTACCCTCATTCATTTTTATGGCTGAATAATATTCCATTGTATGGATATAAAAAAAAACAAAAACAAAAAGCCAAACCCGTTGCCGTCAAGTCGATTCTGACTCATAGTGACCCTATAGGATAGAGTGGAACTGCCCCATAGGGTTTCCAAGGAGCGCCTGGTGGATTTGAACAGCTGACCTTTTGGTCAGCTTTTGAACTCTTAACCACTCTGCTACCATAGCACATTTTATTTATCCAGTCATCACTTGATGGACATTTGGATTGTTGTCACTTTTTGTTCATTATTAATAATGCCACTCTGAACATTCATGTACAAGGTTTTTGTGTGGATGTGTATTTTCATTTCTTTTAGGTATATACCCAGCAGTAGAATTGCTGGGTCATATGGTAACTCAGTGTTTAACCTTTTGAGAATTTGTATCTTTCTTAAGTGGTACGTTTAAATTGGAAATTTGGTGGATATTTTTCTAAACCCAGTAGTTTAAACAGGCTATATTTTAGTCCTGGCTTTACCACTGATAAAATTTATGGTCATAGATAAGTAACATTACCGTTCTCTACGGAGATAGCATTGTTCTCGTAGAGTTGTTTTCGTTAAATTGTACATGTGAATGAATGTATGTGAGGAACCATGAAACTTAAAAATCTCCTCTCATTGGATACCTACCTCTTCACCAAGCTACAACTTTCCCTGTGCTCATGTTTTGGCAGTAAAGATCCCCAAGTCAAATCTTATTCAGTAAGCAAGAGGCCTTTATAAGAGAAATTGGCAAAGATAGTTTGAGTGAGAGGAATATGCCATCTTGGAGAGCCAAGTCTAGTCAGTACTAGACACTGACTTCCTTGAGGACAGGGCTGTCTCTGTCCCCTTCACTGCTCTAGCTTCATGTCCTAGTGTAGTATCAGGTTCATCGTCAGACTTGGTCAATATGTGTAGAATGAGTAAAACCTAAGTTTGTATCATAAGCTATAATTATGGATATTCTGTTTGACCTAGTAGTCCCGCTTTCAGGTATCTGTCCTGAGGAGATGATTCAAACCAGGTCAAAAGATTTTGCATGAAGTGGGTTGAAGATAGTGGTGATGGAATAATTTGGAAAATGATAGTGAGAATAGCAGCACAACTGGAAGAATGTAATCAATGTCACTGAATTGTCAATGTAGAAACTTTTGAAATGGTGTAACTTTGGCTATGTATATTTTCACCAAAAAAAAGGTCCCCCAAAGTTGAGAAGGGAGAGTGTTGACATGTCATGGGGTTGTTAACCAGTGTCATAAAACAATATGTGTACTGTTGAATGAGAAACTATTTGTTCTGTAAACCTTCATCTAAAGTACAATAAAAATAAAAATAAAAAAAGATTTTGCATGAAGATATTAACTGCTGCATAAAAATTATAGTTGGGAAAAAAAATAGAAAACAACCTAAGTGCCAGCGCAGTAGGCAGGTGGTTCAGAAAATTATGAAGAAATAATAGAATTATAGAAGAAATAATCTACAGGCCACCCCCCCCCCCCAAAAAAAAAAAACAGATCTAAAGACTACATAGAAGCATAGAAGAAAACTTAAGAATGGGAAAAAATACTAAATTTTATATAGTTTCACTTAAAGTATATACAGACTTGTAAAAAAAAATCATAAAAAGAGATACATTAGAATGCTAGTATTGTATAATAGTAGACTTAGGAGTATCTTCGAATTTTAATTTTTTCTGTAATGTTTATGATTTAAATTGATTTGATTTTTTAAGTCATTTGTTTCTACTCTTCAGCTTGTTTTGAACAGAAAGAATGCCTCTGTTTCCCCTTCAGGTGAAAGAACTAGAGCAGACCTTGCAGGCTTCTGAGGAGAAGTTGAAGCACAGCAGTGAAGTCGTGGCTTCTCAGGAGGCTCAGATTCAGGCGCTTGTAAGTGCTTATTGTAGCTGCTGTGTTGTAAGGGGAGGATGTGGAGGAGAGATAACTCAGGATGATTGGTCAGTCCTCTCCTATTTTCAACAGCTTCCTTCACAAGTAGGGCTTTCTGCTACTCTGGTGTCACCCTGCAGATACTGCACACTGGTGGCTTAGGATTGCTGTGGTGAAGGGACAGAAATGACTGTCCCAGGACAAGTTGGGGAGAAATGAGCAGAGGTCAAACATTTCCTTCAACCCACCCTCTTGCTGCTGCCTCTGGCTGCCCTCCACTAGAGCCTATAGCTGTCTGTCTCTCACTTACACACTGGTTTTTCATGGGCTTTCTTTGTCATTACATTTTTTGAATTCATGTTTCCATTTTACTTGTTACTATTTCAGGGTTGATTTTGTGGGAGGGAGCCAGCAGCTCAGGCTAATTTGTCAACTTAGCAGGAACCAGCAGCTCTCTTAACAGAATTTTATCAGGGATGTATCTCCATAAAGGATTTTTCTGAATCTTTCGTGTGTGTGTGTGTGTGTGTGTGTGTGTATCTTTATTGAGATATAATTTACATGTCATACAATTCACCCATTTAAAGTATACAATTTAATGGCTTTTAGTATAATCAAAAGTTGTGCAACCATCACCACTATCAATTTTTGAGCGTTTTCACACCCCAAAAAGAAACCTTGTACCCATTAGCATTAATTCCCCTTTTACCCCCAAACCCTGCCCCCAGCCCTAGAAAATCAGTAATCTACATTCTGTGTCTATGGATTTACCTATTCTGGATATTTCATACAAATGGAATCATATAATATGTGGTCTTTTGTGACCAGCTTCTTTCAGTTAGCATAGTGTTTTAGTGTTTTCAAGGTTCATCCAATGTTGTAGCATGTAACAGTACCCTCATTCATTTTTATGGCTGAATAATATTCCATTGTATGGCTATAAACCAAAAAAAAGAAAAAACCTGTTGCCGTTAAGTCGATTCTGACTCGTAGTGACCCTATAGGATAGAGTAGAACTGCCCCATAGGGTTTCCAAGAAGCTTGATGCTTTTTCCCTTTATACCGTTGTAGATGTCCCACACTCACTCCCAACTTCTGAAATGGTATCTGGACCTGACCTTAGAATCAGTTGTTCTGCTGCATGGGAGCAGGTGGGAAGCAGCAGGTAGAGGAAGTCCTGCCCTGCTGGAAGGTCCGAGTTACCCAGAGAGGTGGAGTAACTGGCTAACTCCCACCTGACACGTGGCCTTAGGTCCCAGTCCAGTTCTGGCACTGTTAGAGGTGGTAGATCCATGAGGAGTCAAACCCCTGCTTGCAACCAAGGGCATGGGGAATAGTCCAGGCTCTGAGGAGAGGATGTCAAGGGCTTGGCCAGTCATCATAGCCCAGGTGGGGATGTTAAGTTAGAAACTGGAGAAATAAAAACAGCTAACATGTATTGCATGGTTGCCATGTCCCAGGCGCTGTGCTAAGTGCTTTGCACATGTTTTCATTTAATCTTTGCAGCTGATTTAAGAGGTATGTACTATTATCCTCATTCTTTAGAAGAAGTAGGTTCAGAAGAATTGGGTCCCTAGCCTGTGGTCTCAAAGACAGTAAATGTCTAAACCCACATCTTTCTGTATCAAAGCCCTTGTTCTTAACCACTGTTTTATACGCCTCTCCAAGGAGAAGCTTCAGCCATAGAGGGCAACACTGAGTGGAGTGAGGGAGGGCTATGTCTTAGGACAGGATGGTACCCAGGACTATCACTAGATACCCTGAGGATGGAGGGCATGACACCAAGAGTAATCACAGACTCCACCTCCTGGCCAGGCCAGGTTCCAGAGCAACAGGCAGAGTCTGCAGGTAGGGAGAAAGGTTGCTTCAGTTGGACATTTATCCATCTTGGGGTCACCTAGGACCAGAAGATGGCCCCCCTCTGAAAACCATTGTCTGCATGAATAATTGTCCCCTGGTATCCCTGCAGTCCAGCGCAAATGAGGAAAGCAGATGTGCACAGCAGCAGGCCATCACTGTGCAGCAGCAGTGCAAGGAGCGCGTCCACGCAGTGGAGGCCCAGATTGCTGCCCTGGAGAAAGCACAGGCAGCTGACAAGACAGCCACAAAGCACAAGATGGTGAGTAAGGTACAAGGATGAGGCTGAGCACAGAAGCACCTGGTTCAGGCAGAGCTAGGTGTGTGTCTTAGTTATCTAGTGCTGCTACAACAGAAGTATCACAAGTGGATGGTTTCAGCAGACAGAAATTTATTCTCTCACAGATTAGGAGGCTACAAATTCAAATTCAGGGTGCCAACTCAAGGGGAAGGCTTTCTCTCTTTGTCAGCTCTGGGGGAAGATCCTTGTCATCGATAGTCCCCTGGTCTAGAAGTTTTACAGCATAGGGACCCTGGGTCCAAAGGATGCACACTCCTGGTTCTTCTTGCTTGTTAGTATGAGGTTCCCCTGTCTTTCTGCTCGCTTCTCTCTTTTATATCTCAAAAGAGATTGACTCAAGATATAATCTAATCGTGTAGATTGAGTCTTACCTTATTAACATAACTGCCTTTAATCCTGCCTCATTAACATCATAGAGGTATGATTTACAACACATAGGAAAGTCACATCAGATGACAAAATGGTGGACAGTCACACAATACTGGGAATCATGGCCTAGCTAAGTTGACACACATTTTTGGGGGACACAGTTTATACAGTCTGCCATGTAGTTTGACAGGAAAAGCAGCTCCTTCTCTGAACTAGGGAATGACTTCATAGAGCAGTTTTTATCTTTCCAACAAGACACCTACTCATGAGACCAAATATAAAAAAAGACTCCTTCTGATATAACAGATGGGTTGTCTTTTTCCTTGGGCCCTACAGGGACTTCCTGGTGATTTCTGACCATCCCACTCAGCTTCTTCCTGTCTAAAATTTCTTTTTCCTCCCTAATGGCCTCTCCTTTCCCATGGTCCCCTCACACTCTTCCACAGTCCTGAGAATTATGTGCCTCTTTCTTCTGATGAGTTTTTCAGGTGGTTCTGTCTTTCTCACCCCCACTCCGTTCTCATCTCCTACCCCTGCTGTGACAAAAAAATAAAAGGTGTTTCAAAAGTAGAATGTCAAAGAGATAGGACTGTGCCCAGGGGGTATGTGGTATTTAAGACCTTTTATTTATATATGTATATATTCTTCTGAATTTGCAGAGAGAGCTGGAGCAAGAAAATACAGCCCTTAAAGAAAGTAGGAATGAATGTGAACGTTCCTTACAACATCACCAGCTTGAACTAAAGCAGCTAAAGGTATTTGTCTAATTGAAGTAGTTTAACAAAAGTGTTCATATCTTTCATTCATCACGTGTATTTGGAGTGGCCCTAGCATTTGTTTAATAGTTCTCCTAGGCATTTGCTAAAAATTGTCACATGATTAATCCTCTCAGTGGCTCAGAACAGTAGTAGGAATTATGTCCATTTGTAATTAATGTCATTGAGATTCTGAGTATATGTAATTTGTCCAGGTTCACATAGCTACTTAGAAGTGAAACTGGTCTGTCTGACTTCCAAGTCCAAGCTCTTTCCATTCCACAAGAGAGGCCCAACCCTTCCTCTTTGTCATCAGCAATAGCTGCCTTAAAGTGATGCTGTCAGAGTACCACTCTTGCTGATTTTTCCAAGACTAGTAAAGCAAGGCCTTAGAAGGTCATGAGAACCTTTGTTTGTTTGCTTGTTGTTTGTTTGTTTGTATCAGAGACCAGGTACAGAAATGAAGTAACAACCTGTTACTTCGTTTGTTACCCTTACTCTTCTGAGAACTTGGAGTTTTAATCAAGTGCTGCCTGGTTCTTCCCCTGGACATAATGGGATGCAGAGGAGAGAGAGATTCTGCCACTTTCCTACAGGCCTCCAGTCTTCCCTGACCCCTTTCATAGCGGCCCTTGGATGGTGGGTCATTGCTGTACTTGTCCAGCTTGGGACTGTTAGATAATGACACGAAGATCTTGTGGGCTCTTTGCTGGAGATCTTCTCTGAGATCACACCTAGAACATCCATAGCTGAGTACCTGTACCTAGTAAGCTTTCAGTTATATTATCTGATAAGTTACTTAGATATTAATGCAGTCGTGGCTGCATTGTAGGAAGCATGTACTTTGGAGTCAGATAGTTTTTCATTTATTCCTTCAACAATTTGAGTACCTGTAAGTACCAGGCACTGCTGTAGGTTCTAGGTATATGTCAATGAACGAAACAAAGTTTCTACCCTGTGGAGTTTATAATTAAGAGACAGTAAACAAGTGATAAAATGGTGATAAATGCTATGAAGAAAATAATGCAGGGTAAAAGAGAGTGGGGAGGGGAGAGGAGGGCTCTTCTAAATACAGAGCTTAGGAAAGGCCTTGGTGACATTTGAGCAAAAGATATGAATAATTAGAAGGAGCCAGCAATGTGAATATTTGGGGAAGGATATGCTAGACAAAAGAAATAACAAATATAAAGGCTCTGAGGCAGAAAAGAACTTGGTTTTTTCAAAGAACAGCACAAAGCCCAGTGTGATTGAAGCTTAGTGAACTGGGAGAAGATGATAAAGAGGAAGCAAGACGTGATGTGATAAGTTTTAAAGATTGCTCTGCCTGAATGTTCTATAAGGGAGGTAAGGACAGACGCAGAAAGACCTTTTAGGAGATTTTAGTAATCTAGGCTACAAGAGACTGTCTAGCATGTTAGTGGGAAGCAGTATTCAGATTGAGGATATATTGTAGATATGAAGGCTTTAGGACTTGCCATTGATTAAAATGAAAGGAATGAGTGAAAAAGGAATTGGAGATGACTCCTAGGTTTGGTTTATGTAACTCGAGGTTTCTCAGCCTCAGCACTATTAATATTTGGGGCCAGATAATTCTTTGTTGGCAGGGTAGTGTGTTATGCTGTGCACTGTAGGATGTTTAGCTGCATCTTGGCTTCTACCCACTAGACATCAGTAACAACCCCACTTGCAACAACCAAAAATGTCTTCAGACTGGCCAAATATCCCTTAGGGGGGCAACATTGCCCCCAGCTGAGAACCACTGGGGTAACTGAATGAATAGTGAGATGAAGAGGTTTGAGGTGATATATCAAGAGTAATTCTAAAATTAAAACCACAATGAGATACCACTTCACCCCCAGTAGGATGGCTATGATCAAAAAAGAAAGAAAACAGCAGGTGTTGGTGAGAATGTGAAGTAATTGGATGTGGAGTTGATGGTGCAGAGAGGAGGGCAGAGTACTTGAGTAGATGAGAGTGGAGGGGCTAGCCTGAGATGCAGCAGCTGGCTGGGCCATGTGTCTGCTCTGTGACCTTGGGCAAGTCACTGCTCTTTTCTGAGGTACAGTATGCTCATCTATAAAAGGGAGGACTGTAGTCTCCACCTCAGAGGGTGGTTATGAGGACCACATGGTTCACATTTGTACAGTGAGCAAGCACGTGGAAGGAATTTATCCAGGCTTTTCAAAGTGCTTACTTTTGACTCTGATTTTCTTCTTTTCTTTTACCTCCTTTGGGTTTAATTTGCTGCTTTTTTTCTAGCTTTTTAAGATGGATATTTAGATCATTGATTTTACACCTTCATTCCCAATATAGGCATTTAAAGCTATAAAATTCCCTCTAAGCATTGCTTAAATTGTAGTATGTTGTATTTTCATTATCATTCAGTTCAAAATATTTTTATAATTTTCTTATGATTTCTTCTTTGACTCATAGTGTGTCACTCATGGTCTAGTCAGGAGATAGAAACCACACCAGTTATTTGAACAAGGTGAATATATGGAATTTTTAACTAATTAATGTTTTTAACCAGGTCCTAAAATGGTAAAAAGATATCACAGAGGTGAAAACTGCAGAAAGCAGTTTTCAGCTCTAGGACTAAGGAAACAAAGTGAAAAGGTTGGAATTATTAAACTTAGAAATTAAGAGGAGGGGCGCAGGGAGTTGATACTCAGACCTCTGAGGAGGAGACATTGCACACTTGGTGCTGGTGTGTGTTTTGCGGGAGGGAGCAGTAAATGGGTTCTGCTGTACGTGTTGGAGAAACTGTAAAGTGGATACAGCTGCTGCTTCAGGAAGAAATTGCTGCTGCCAGGGCGAGAAAGCATTGCTGGAATAATGCTTACCGAAACAGGAAGCAGACAAGAAGGAGCAAGTCTATTTCTCCTTCCTCTTGCCTTTGAAAGGAGCCCTGGTGGCGTGGTGGTTAAGTGCTTGGCTGTTAACCAAAAGGTTGTTGGTTCGAACTCACCAGCTGCTCCACGGGAGAAAGTTGTGGCAGTAGTTTCTATAAAGATTACAGCCTTGGAAACCCTACGGGGCAGTTCTAATCTGTCCTATAGGGTCCTATGAGTCAGAAACCGACTTGGTGGCTACAGGTTTGGTTTCGTTTGGTTTCTTGTCTTCCAGTCTCCCTGGAGCACCCCCTCGTGGCAGAGATTACTATAGAGCCAGCCAGATGAGCAGAAAGCCGAATGTAAAAGGATGGGTGTGGGACTGAGAAGCAGTAACTTTAAAACCAGCACACACAAGCTGTTTAGAGATGTGGTTTATTTTTAAACATTTAGGGGATTTTCTGGATATCTTGGATTTCTAGTTTAATACAGTTTTGGTCAGATAATAACTCTGAAGGATATGGCCAACTTATGTTCTATCTTGGTGAATATTTCAGTGCACTTGAAAAGAATATATATATTCTGCTGCTGTTAAAGTAGAAATACTCCAACTAACAGCAGCAGAATAAAAATTGACCTAAATGTTACTTCGGTCAAGTAGTTGATAGTATTGTTCAAATATTGTATATATTTTCTGATTTTTTTGTCTACTTGGTCCATCAATTACTGAGATGATTGTGCTAAATCTTAAACTATGACAGTGGATTTGTCTGTTCCTCCCTTTATTTCTGTCCATCTTTGCTTCCTGTATTATGAAAAAGCACTGTCATTAGATGCACACATACTTAGAATGGCTATTATCCATGTTTTTCAAAGTGGCTATTCTCCGAGCCCCTCTCAGAGCTGCTGCCCATAAGTAGCCTGGTGGTTCCTGTATAGTGCGGGCCGTGGGTTTCTGCTGCAGCAAATCTGAGCTTTGCCAGTAGATGGAATTCCACATCCCTGGCTTTTTTGTGACTCTGTGGCTAGCAAAGACGTTAGAGCCACACAGACTTCAGCTCCATGTCCCAGCCTTGCCCCAACAAGCTGGTGATCTGTAGGGAATCTCTTTTCTTTTCTCTAAACTGAAGATGATAGTCCTTGACCTCCGAGTGTTACTTTGAGGGTCAAGCACAACCACAGATGAAAAGTACCAGGCGCAGTTCCCTAGCATGAAGGTGATTTGAGTCTCTGCTTCCTGTCCTGGCCTCACTTCTTGCCTTCTGACTCATGGTCTCCTGTCTTAGATGTCCAGCAGTCAAAAGTATCTTTTCTAAGCTTCCTCAGAAAAGGCTTCCAAGAAGGCATGGCATTCCTGTTATCCTCCCCACCTGGGCATGTAGGGTCAGGGTATCTATCGTAGTTCATCTGAGCCCGGGACCTCTTGCTCCTTCTCTTGTATGAATAGAACCACTCCCCAAACCTGGGTTTGGGAGTAGAAGGTAGTTGGGAGAACCTTGATGATGAGGAGCATTGTCTAGAGTATTCCAAGGTCCCGTCCTCAGCCTCTTGAGTTCAGACACCAAATGTTCCTTGTCCACTATAGGTGGACTCAAATAAATAAAGCCAATTTTTTTTTAATAGCATAACTTACATATTTCAAATGGATAAAAAATTACTATCGTTTATAGTATCTTAAGATAAATTGCCTTTGAATGGGAGCTTCCTTTCCAGTACTTTGAAGTCTATAAGACGTATCTAGAAAATGTACTACTGTGGAAAATGAAGACTACTTAAATCGAATGGGGGGAAGGGATGGGCCCGCGGTTTTTCTTTTTGATTAATTGTTGTAACACTGTACTTGAGGTGGTTGGGGAGTTTTGTATTTTCTTAAGACATCATTAGTTGCCGAAGCTCTTGCAGGACTTTCATGCTGTATGAATTCTGCCATTTTGCTAGCACTGATATGCCGCTTGGGTCCACCACGCTATTAGAACTGTTAACTCCATTCATATTAATTTTTGTTACAAATCTCACAAAGCAGGGTGCTTCTCAGTATTTAGGTCCACATTCTATTTTAAGGCTGTATAGCTGGTTTTCATAACTTGTTCTTGGAGGCCCAATTATTATCCCTGTCCATCTTGTAAGTGTCATGTCTTCATCATCTTCTAGACCTCAGCTAACTGTGCCATCTCCTATTCCTTTCTGGCCCTCTTCGAGGTCTTCCAACAGTCGGAAATTGCAAGGCACTTTTACTCCTCCAAATAAGAAGAAGCAAAGCTGACCTGTAGATCTTCAAGAGCCAAAGCTGCTGTCTAAAGTCAATTCTTGACAATTCCAGGGTAGGAGCCAAGATGCTGCTGGTAATGAGCTGATGTCTCTCTCCATTAACCCAGCTTGTACTGGATCAGTAGACTGTAGTAGAGCCAGGGGGCCCCATCAGATCTGTTCTGTTTCTGCATCAGTCTGTTTCTTGCCCTGTCAGTCTCCCAACTCTTATCCTTGCTTTTCTCTGTGACGTTCTCATTCCCTTCTTCTTCACACTGCCTCCTCCAGATTGGGTGGACGTTGCCACAGCAGCTCCAAGCTTGTAACATCCCAGCTTGGTGACCCAAGAGGAAAGAGGCTTCTCCCCACTCAGCTTCACTATATGAAAAAGGATTCTGATATAGAGAAGGATTCTGACTGGTCTATCTTGGTAACCAAAGCCACGTTTTGGACAAATTGCTTTGGCCAAGAGGATGAGGTACTATGATTAAACCCGTTGCCATTGAGTCGATTCCGACTCATAGCAACTATAGGACAGAGTAGAAGTAGAACTACCCCATAGGGTTTCCAGGGAGTGGCTGGTGAATTCAGACTGCCAGCCTTTTGGTTAGCAGCCAAATGCTTAACCAGAGCACCACCAGGGCTCCGTACTGTGATTAGGTGGGCCTAAATCATATGCTTAACCCCATAGCCATAGTTGGGGTATCACAATTGGCAGCCCTACCAGAACCATGTGGAATTGAGGGGTGAGAACGGGGATCAAGAATGATGACTCCTAACCAAAAAAAGGAGAGGAGACTCTGGGTAGACATCCACCTCATATTTTCTTCAGGGCATCTCCCTGACCAGTATCCAGGCACCTAAAAAATCATATTGTTCATCTGGGGGTTGATTGGCAAGCATGGGCAGCAGTATCAGAGAAGAGGTCTGGTGTGTAGGTTGTTTTGGGGGGAGTATTCCCCATCCTCTGGAGAAGGCTGGGGGGCAGCCCTGCTCATGGTAGAAAGTATTCTGGGTGGGAGAACGTAGTATCCAAAGGCTCTGGCTCTAGCTCAGACAGATACTGGCTTTGAATTTGTCGATGCCACTTACTAGCTCTAGGACCTTGGGCAAACTGCTCAATCTCTCAGAGCCTCAGTTTTCTCTCCCGTAAAGTGGGATATTTTTGATGAGTCCGTGACATTTTGCCCTACTAAGCATTCAGTAATTGCTTATTATTGCTTCTGTAACTGGATTGCTCCTGTCCACCAGCCCATTCGTGTTGGCTTGAGAGTCTGTCTTCTTCTTCTGTGTTGATTCAGTAGACCAGCTCTTCAAGTTCTGGGCCCCCACTCTCCTAGCCTTGGCCTGAGCACTGGCTGGTGTGCTTGCTCATGGGACAAACGACCGTCAGTGGTGTGCCCATTTCCAGAGAGCTCAGTAGGTTGTCCACCAGGACAGTTATCAGAAGGATACAGAAGGCATTGCAGTGAGAGGGTAGCCTGGGAACTTCAAGAAGCAGGAAGAATGTTTGTTTCACCCTGGAAGGCAGTACTCCCTCTGCTAGGCTTCATGTGAAAGTGTGCAGCTAAGAAAATGTGAACTGAGTTTTTGGGCTCAATCTCCTACCTGTTTTCTGGATTGCAGGAAGAATGGAACGAAAGAGAAATTGTGAGCGTGGCGATGGCTCAAGCCCTGGAGGAGGTGCGGAAACAAAGGGAAGAGTTGCAGCAACAGGTAGGTCCAAGGCAGGACTAGCCTACCTCCCTGCTTGGGGGGTAGCAGAGAGGTCTCACCTGTCCACGTTAGGGGGTGGACACAGTTGTAGGGAATGCTATCAGCTATGTGATTCCCCTGTGGAGCCCAGGAAGGTGGGAGAAATGTTATACAAAACCCTCACCCCAGAGGATGCCCTTTTCTGATTGGATGATCAGTTATTGTTAGATATAAACATCACCTGGAAAAAAGTCCATACCCAGCTACCTTCTGGGCTTTAATTGTGTGAGGCACTCCATCGCTGCCCAGAGGCCCAGAGGCCACAGTAAAGCTGCCCAGACACTTTGGATTGAGCTGTTAGCAGGAAGTATGGGAGCTAACTTTGGAGACAGATTCAGCGTCAGGCCCCAGATCTTCTAGTTATTGTCTCTGAGGCCTGTTTTAAGTCTTCAGAGTCACCTCTGAGAAGTACTCTAGGATAATCACATCTTTCAGGATATTATAATGAGGTAATATATGTCAAATGCCCGCCCAGTGCTGGGCATGACGCAGGCACTCAGGAAATGGAAGTATGGTTACGACAGCTTGTTGGAAGGCTGTGCAGAACGGCTGCATCTGTGGCTGGCCCACTACAGGGCAGAGGAGCAGTGAGAGGCGAATGCCCCTGTGCGGGGCCCCCAGTCAAGGAGAATTGATTTATGCATGTTTATAGGAGCAGGGGTTACCTTGGGGTATCTTCTAAGCTGTAGGCTTAAAGGAGGGATTAATAGGTAGTGGAAAAAGTGGAGATTCTTTTGGGGGATGGGGTTACTGCTGCTAACCTCCCCTCATGTTGGTTTTCCTCTCCCCAAGGCTGCTAATCTGACAGCAGTAATAGATGAGAAGGAGCAGAGTCTACAGGAAAAAACTGAAATGGTTTTCCAGAAAGAGCAGGAGATTCTCCAGCTGAAGAAAGGTGAGGAGCCGAGCATGCTCACCTTTTCCTGCCCTGAGACCTGGCCCAGTCATGGGCCATGTGGGGTCGGCTCACTGTGCACCCCTGCCCTCTGCCTGGCCTAGGTCATGACTGTGCCCTGCTGCAGATGCACCAGCTGCAGAGTGAGCTGGAGGCCCTGAGGAGTCTGAGGGCAGAGGAGCCCGGGGCAGTTGCTGCACCGGAGGACCTGCAGAGACTGCCTGGCCAGGAGCAGGAGCCGGGGAGCGAGCCTCACGTAAGTCCCGTCTGTGCTGCTGGGCCCTGTGGCAGGTCAGCAGTTTGTGGTGCAGCTATAACTTGGGAAGAGCTCTGGTGGGCAGGTCACTTGGGCAAGTCACTTTCCCCTCAGCTTCTTTTGTTTAAAGTGAGGGTGCTCATCTGGTAGGAGCTTGTAAGGGTTCATGAGCCTACGGTATATGGCACCACCTGTTAATGTTCAGATATAAAACTCTTTCCTTCTTAGCAAAGACCTGTTGCATGGACAGCTGATTGTTCCTCTGGAAGGCACTGAACAGGATCTTCTCTGCATTTTAAATTTGGTTTCTGGCTAACTGTCCATTGGAGCACATAGTCCACATGTTTGGAAGAGTCTGGCCCCCCTTCCCCATGTGCCTGTGGCTTAGCTTGAGTATTATCTGTCATGGCTCCTCAACTTGCTGCCACCACCCTATAGGTCACCTTGAAGGCCATAAAGGCCCCTGTGTTCCAGCTTTCAGCTGCAGAGGGAACACCAAATGGTGAGGTCGGGACCATGGATCTAGGGCAGCTACAGAAGGAAAAACAGGACTTGGAGCAGCAGCTGATAGAGAAAAACAAGGTGAGGAAATTCTTTGGCTGGCTGTTTATATCTCCACCCTTCCCCTGCCCTTGTGCCTAAACTAATTCAGTCCCTTCTTAGAGGGCTTGGCTGTTGCCCTGGGCACCTCTTGAGGAAGACATTACCCCTTTCATCAAAAAGACTTCTTCCTGATTTTACTCTTCTGTTTACCTCCTGCGTGGTCTTCCTTTCACGCTCCCTCTCTCTGCCGCTCCCCAAGCCCAGTTGGGATGGTGTCCAGAGTCAGAGAGCCTGAGCAGCTGTGAGCAGGATAATATGAAGGTGTTTGTTAACTGTCCTGTACAAGTTCTGGTAGTTGGTAGAGGTTTAATAAATGTCATGATTCTGCCCACCCTTGCCAGGCCTCTGCACATAAATGCCGGGTCTCATGTAATTCTGATTTTTAAAGTAAAGTTTAGTGTGCTGACTAGTTACGGTTTTGGCCTGAAATTCTGCCCCCAAATTGTGTGTGTATATAATTCTTTCAGATCTTTAGAAAAGGAAAAAAGTTCATATTCGTCCTTTCTCACCCTCTTACTCTCACTCTCTGACTCTCATTTACCCTCTTATTATGATGGAAAAGTGCACAAAACAATGTATGGCTCAGTGAACGATGAAAAGGCAAACACGTGTAACCATCCCCTTGGACAGGAATCAGAATGTCGGCAGCATCCCAGCAGCCACCTCATGCCTTCATAGTCCCTGTCAGTAACCCCTGTCCTAACGTTTAAGGAAATGACCCCATGCATTTTCTCTCTAGTTTTACCACTTCAGCTTGCATCTCTCAACACTGAAGTTTAAGTTTTGCCTGTTTTTTAATTTCATATAAATGCTCACCCAGGACCTACCATCACTTCCTTCTCTGTCCTCACTGACCTTACATTTTTTACTCCTTTCTCTACTAGCTGATTCCACAGTCCATCGTCATAATCACTGCCTTATTGACACTCAGTTCTGTGACCTCTCCACCTTTCCTCATCCTGTACTGGCAAAGCCCCAGCTCTTGCCTCCTTTGCACCTGCAGCCATGGAGTCAAATGTTGCTGCAGAATAAACAGTCACACTGGCTGGTCTCCTTTGAGATTCAGAACTACTGTCCTCCAGGTAGCCCCAGTGCCACCCAGCAATCCTGCCACATTTAGGCCTTTACACTCCACTCCTCTTGATCATAACTTCATTTCTACCTTCTCTTCTCTCCTTAACCCCCAATCTCTCCTTTTCCATCCCCACTCTTCTGCTGATAACCCTGCATTCTAGTTCACTGAGGAAATAGAAACAGAAGCATTTCGACATACGCCAGCACCGTTGGGCCTGGAGACCCTGCCTGCCTCCCTGTTACTGTGGTGAACTGTCTGCACAGCCCCTCTCCCATGCATTACATCCCTTGCCGCTCCTCCTCTCTGGCCTACATCATCATTTTTCTCTCTCTCCTGGGTCATTCCATACGCTTACAAGTGTGCTTAATGTAAATTATCTTATAAAAGCACTCTGGACCCCAGTCCCTCTCTAGCTACTGCCATATTTCTCAGCCTTCCTCCATAGCAAAGCTTTCTGTATTTGCTGTCTCTGTTACCACTTCTCTTATTCTCTCTCAAATCCAGTCCAGTCAGGCTTTATGCCTACCACTGCACAACAAAAAACTCTCATCAAGCTCATTAGTGACATCCACACTGCTAAATCCAAAGATAAATTCTTACATTTCCTTCTAATCAGACCTGTCACCAGTATTAGACAGACAACCTCTCTCCATCCTTGCTTTCATCTTGCCTGCTCTTCTCCATCTCCTCTGATGGTTCAGTCTCCTCTCCTATCTGCAAACACTAGTGGTCCAGAGCTTGGACCTCTTCTGTCAGTCACATGCACCGCCTTGGTGATCTTACCCGGAACCTTCTGCTGCTGTCTCCCGCATGCATGTCTCCGTTCCCGGAACTCTACATCCTAATGTCTACATCTGAATGTCTAAAAGGCATCTCAGACGTAAAACATCCAAAATCAAACATCAGATTCACCATGCTTCCCTGCTACTCCTGCTATCTTTCCCATCTCAGTAAATGACAAAAACCTTGGAGTCATCCTCAACCCCCTTCTTTCTTTGACAACCAACATCCAAACCGTCAGCAAATTCCTTTGCCTCTACCCTCAAACTGTACACAGAATCAGCTGCTTCTCTTCACCACCAGTGCTACTCCCTTGCCCAGGTGACCATCATCTCTTCTCTGGAGTATGGTACAGTGTTAGCCTTCTGACTGGTATCCCCATCACTCCTCTGCTCCAGCCTTTGAGGACTTCCTAGCTCAATAAAAGCCAGAGTCCTTAGTGACCTGCAAAGCCCTGCATGATCAGGCCTTCTTATCACCTGTTTCACTTCATTCCCTTCTAGTCCCCATCACTTCCTCTCAGCCACACTGGCCTTGCCTTTCTGTGAATATATCAAGCATCTTCCCACCTCTGGGTCTTTGCACTTGTGGGGCCTTCTGTCTGGAAGGTTCTCTCCCATTACCCCTGCCAATACCTACCCTCACCACCAGAACTTCCTACCTCTCTTACTTTGATGTCTTTTTTTCTTCATAGCTCTTAATACCTTCTGATATGCTATGTTTGTTGACTTTTTTCCCTCATGAGGGCAGATATATTGTGTTTTTGTTTATTGCTGTTTTCCCAGCCTCTAGGAGAATGTCTGGCACATAGTAGGGACTCAGTCAATATTTGTTGTATGAATTAATGAATGAGCAAAAAACCCAACTAAATATAAATTGAAACAACTAGGTACCATTTTATAAAACTGGGTGTGTTGGAGGTAGTTTGAATTTTATATGTGAATGTGTTTAACAGGAGGTATAAAAAGTGTCCTGGTCCTCTGACCCAGCAATCTCATTCCTCAAGAGACAGTGAAGACACCTCTTTTGAGGAAACAAAGCTTATCAGAGTGTTTTTTAAAAACTGGAAGCTCACATTACAATAAAATGTGGTGCATCCTGTGTATAGGAAGGCATATGTGAGTAAATGCACGTGCATGTGTAGTAGCTGTAGGCATATGTGTATACACATTTGTCTGTGCTGCATATATATCCACATATATAGAAAATCACATAGGGGGCACAGTTACAGAGACTTCCTAGACATATCCAAACAACTCCTGGGATTGGTTTACTGGGTCCAAAGCTTGGGACCATAGTCTTGGGGGACATCTTAAGTCAGTTGGCACAACATAGTTCACAAAGATAATGTTCTGCATCATACTGTGATGAGTAGTGTCTGGGGTCTTAAAAGCTTGCGAGCGGCCATCTAAGATACAGCTGTTGGTTTCTACTCATATGGAGCAAAAGAGAATGAAGGAAATCAAACGCTCAAAGAAGAAACTAGTCCACAGGACTAATAGCCCACACGAACCACAACCTCTTCAAACCTGAGACCAGAAGAACTAGATGGTGCCCAGCTACCAATACAGACCATTCTGACCAGGGAGGGACACAATAGAGGTCCCAGATAGAATGGGAGAAAAATATAGAACAAAAAAATTCACAAAAAAGGCCAGACCTCCTGCACTGATAGAGACTAGAGGAACCCCTAACTAAGACTATCACCTTAGGATACCCTTTGAACTTGGAATTGAAGCTATTTCTGTAGGTCACCTTTCAGCCTAATAATAGATTGGCTTATAAAATAAACAGTATCACCCACGAGTAATGTGCTCCCTTAAACAATTAACTGTATGAGACCAATAGGTCAACAGTTACCCCAAAGCAAAGAAGAGACAGCAAAGAGGGGAAGGGAAGCTAGATCAATGGAAACAGAACAAATGGAAATAATGAGAATGCTGACACATTATAAAAGTTGTAACCAATGGCACAGAACAGTCTGTATAAAAATTGTTAAAGGGGAACCTAATCCGCTGTGTAAACTTTCAATTAAAACACAATAAAATACTATTAAAAACAAAAATGTAGTGTATCCCCCTAGAGTTACTGTTATTAAAAGTTA
The DNA here is from genome assembly GCA_030035585.1 of Dugong dugon. Taxonomy (NCBI): domain Eukaryota; kingdom Metazoa; phylum Chordata; class Mammalia; order Sirenia; family Dugongidae; genus Dugong; species Dugong dugon. The sequence goes on along the minus strand of CM057471.1, from coordinate 69,555,212 downwards.
TAGTTAGGAAAATTGTAGAAAGCTGTAAAAACTGATAAATGAAAAACTATTCAAAATTCTACCTACTCAATGTAAGAATATGAACATAGACTAAAAAACACACAGGAAAAGAATTTTTTTTGATATGTTAGAGTTGTGAGACTGGAGAAAATTAAAATTTTTTTCCTGTATTGCTGTGATTATACAGTAATTTTTCTAATTGGGAAAATCGACTTCAGTATTTCTAATGACTAATACAGTGTGTAATAAATTACACTTAAGGCTCATAATACTAAGAAACTAATTAATTAGAAATAAATAAGATATAAAACCCCATATTGGTGGTGTTATGCAGAAAAACCATGAATTTTTTACACTGTTCAAAGTAAGCATTGTAAACTATGGTATTTCACAAGAGCAGTGGTGATGATGAGAACCATAAATTTTGACCTGAGCTGTCTATTTTAGGATCAGAGCACACATGTAATTCTGAAGGACAAAATATATGATACAGAGATGCCTATAGCTATACTGTTTTATGGTGGCAAGAACTGGACGCAGTCCTGATGACTGAGCCCATGGGTTGAGCTACATTGCGGCATTCATAGATTAGGGTTTGTGATGACCTACGTTGCTTTGTGGGGCCTTTAGACCTGAAGCGTACAAAACGCAGGATCATGGACAACACAGCCATAGTAGTGGGCACGTGGGTATGAAAACTGCCCATAAGCCTCTCAGGAGGACAAAGGACAAGGGCAGACTTCTAACAGGTGTACGGGGGACACAAGGGGTATGTTTCTGTTCTGTTTTCCTTTACACCTTAAAGTTGGTGAAATGTGCATTTAACAAATGGCTTTTTGCGGGGGTTTATTTCAGATCATAAAGCAGATGCAGCAGAGGATGCTGGAACTCAAAAAGACTCTGCAGAAGGAACTGGTGAGTGCTGGCGCAGTGGCCAGCCTAGGCTGTTGAGCCTCTCCTCTCTCCCACTGCCTATGCCCCCCTGGCTCTCTGGTCTTCCTGGTCTCCCTCCCTGCCTGATGGTGCCCCTCTCCCCCAGTTGATTGCAAGGGGTCTCTGAGAAGTCAGATGATGGCTGTGACCTTGAGCAGGTGCCCTCTTTCTCTGATCCTATGTCCTCATCTGAAAATAGAGATGATCCCTACCTCATGGAGTTGTTCTGAGAATTGTACAGGACCTGTAGAGTGCCTGGCCCACACCCAGGATGAAAGCAGCATGTCTGCTTCTGGCTGAACTGTTCATTGTCCTAGGGAGATGTGTCCTTGACATGGATAAAGGAAATGTAAAATGACCTCTCTCCCTCCTCTCAGCTAGCAACCCCACCTGGAGGAGCTGATCCTGCCTCAGACTTCCATGCTTCCTTCCCAAGTGGGACCCTTTTTGCTCTATGATATGCCAGATGTGGCATGAGAACAGCAGGTGATCACAGCTTGGGCCAGGTGAACCTTCCATGGCGTGATGGTTAAACCTATCTTGAAGAGTTCAATGTAGTATCTTTCCATTGATTTTTCAGAAAATCAGACCTGATAATGAGCTTTTTGAGGTCCGGGAGAAGCCTGGCCCTGAGATGTCAAACCTGGCCCCATCTGTCACAAATAACGCTGACCTGACTGATGCTCGCGAGATCAACTTTGAGTACCTGAAACACGTTGTTCTAAAATTCATGTCCTGTCGAGAATCCGAGGTAAAGGGCTTCCAAGCTGGCTTTGGGTATTGAGTTCCAGCCCAGGGCCTGGCGTATTTATTCTAGCCCTGCGTCTGCCCACATGGCTTCCCACCCAGTCCACTTCTCTCTTCCTCTCCTACATTCCAGTTTGACCACCAGTGTGGACCATTAGTCATTTCTTCAGCTGGCATTGACCTGCTGACTAAGCATCCAGCAACGGGGAGACCGTGTGGGAAACTGGTGCCTGGTGGGAGATGTAGGCTCCACTTCTAAATCCTGACTTGGATGCCAACGCCAGGGTCCGTGGAACTGATTCTGCCCAGCGTTCCTGCATCCTGCCAAAGAGCAGGAGAGCTGCTGAGGATGTTCTGTTGGTCCTGCCAGTCCCCAGAGTAAAGATGGAGGGGGAGAAAGAGATCTCAGAATGCCTGACTTCACCCACCACCTGGTCCTTGCTAACCAAGTCAGGAGCATACACCAGGAGCAGAAACAAAGGAAATGCTGCCCTTTAGCCCTCTAATTTCTTATCCCCTCTCTCCCAGCCACCAAAGCCCATGGCAGCAAAACTTATTTTGTTTCAGGCTTTTCATCTTATAAAAGCTGTGTCAGTGTTGCTAAACTTTTCGCAAGAAGAAGAGAACATGCTCAAAGAAACTCTGGAGTATAAGGTAGGGTTCCCTGGTCTGCTGTTCCAGTCTCCAAATAGTATCCTTAGTAATCCCAGCCCTGGCAAAGGAGACTGGCCCCTGGAGGCAGGTCAGCAGCCAGAGCTGCGTTGTCAGCTCAGAAGTTGCTTTTGGATAATGAATTTGATTCAGCCAATATTTAGGACATCACCAACCAGCAAGCCTTGTTATCTTCCAAAGCATTTTCATTGATACCACTTCATCAACAGCCCAAGTCTGGCTCAATGCCCAGACTTTATAAAAAACAGAAAAGGAAAAATTGTTCAAAAGTAGCTGCATAAAACACTATAATTTAAAAAAAAAGGGAAAATTACCTACAATTCCACTACCTTGTTCTTGTCAACTAAGCTTTTTCTCCTATATGTAGAATGGGCTTTTAGCCCTGCAGACTGGTTACTGCAACTGTCTTCTTCACCTCTCTGTTGACAGCCAGAGTCAGGATGTGTAGAAGGTGGGAGGGCCCAGGGATGGGGACTGGGCTGTTTCAGTTTCTTCTGCACCAAGTCCTCATTCTCATCTCAGGAGACTTTTGTGTTTCAAATACAGATGTCGTGGTTTGGATCCAAACCAGCTCCCAAGGGCAGCATCCGGCCTTCTATCTCAAACCCTCGGATACCATGGTCCTAGAGGGAACTACCCAAGGAGGGAGCTCCATGGGGTGACACTTTTTCTGTGAAAAGAACACTGACACACCAGTCTGGGTGGGTTTTTAATCACCATATCTGCAGTATTTTGTACAAGCATCTAAACATTGTTTACAAGACTTAAGGCCCACTTCCCTGCAGACTGACATAAACCTCAGGAGGTAGCTATCCTGTCATTCTGGTCACCAAATGGGAGGGTCCCAGCACTACCCAGATTTCCACAGTGCTGCTAAAATCCCAGCTCTGGCGAGCACCCCATCTGCACCTGAATCCTCTAACTTTGAATGTTAGCACTTAAAGCTGAAGCTGTCAGCATCTGTCAGCAAGGAGGCAACCAATTCATCATGTAGTGATGATGCTGGAGGAAGAGAGAGCCCTTGGAAGTGGTGCCTGGCAGGCCCAGCCTACCTGCTTCTGCTGCAAACAGCCAGCTCAGTGGGGGTGTTCCTTAAAAATTCCCTTTTCCTGTTAGCATGTTTGGGTTCAGATGAGTGAGAAGAGGCTTCTTAACCCTTCCTCTCAAGAAAACATTATTTTACCTTGTTTCTGAAACCACCTAAAACTTTAGATGTGTACATCTCTAAGGTACTCCGGGGCCAGTGGATTAATGAATGTGCAGCTTTTGGATGGTATCCCATTTCACTTACAGAAAAACTAGTAAATATATAAAAAGATCATAAGGATAGTTCCAGATACACTCACTTGCCTTTTTAATGAATGTACTGTCTTGGGTAGGTTGCTGGTAAACCATTTTAAACTGTTTTTTATAGCTAAAGTTCTTCACTATTTAAACATGTCTTCTGTATTATAAAGTCCGTTTAACTGGTTCTTAAAGGAAAGTCAGAGCATCGAGAGGACATTATTTCTAAAACTGGGATTCCTGTCCCTTTGTAACTTCACTAGCCTTCTCTCTGAAGTAGTGGTGGTATTTTACTTGCTTTGCTCTTAATTCCATGTTGTACTAACACTAAGCAAATGCTAATCACAGTTTTCCTAACTTAAGGACAGTGTGGCATTTTCAAAGGAAGCAGCAGCTAACCCTCCCCTAGTCTTGACCAAAACATTGGAAGCAGTCTGCCTTGTATGTAGAACCACCACCTCTCTCCTCACCTTACCCTTCCATTCACACGTGGGGTCCAGACAGCCCCCAACTGGCTGCACTACTTGGCAGCCTGCAGATGGCTCTAGTAGTGACTGCTAGAAAACTTGTACTTGTTATTACTACTGGAAAGGGAACATGCTTGTCCTGGATAAGCCACAGTATGGAATCTAAAGGCAAACCATTTACTGATCTATAGTTTGATGAAAGTTTCCTTGTTAAATAAAAAACTGAATTAATAACTGGAGCTCCTAAATTTCTTATCAGTTATCCAATAATGTAAAGTTGTTTCTCGATGCTTAGAGTTAAAACATACACACACACACATATATATATATATGTGTGTGTGTGTGTGTGTGTATATATATATATATATATATATGTGTGTGTGTGTGTGTGTGTGTGTGTGTGTATATATATATATATATATATATATATATATATATACACACACACACGTACACATCTCACAGAAAAAGATTTGCAGAGTTGACCTACTAAATTTCCGTGAACCTGGGCAGCATCACCTTACACCCAACTCAGCTGTCTGCCATCCAAATGAACTACTCTAGTTAAACCTACTTCCTTACCTCCTCATGTGGCTCTTCCTTACAGATGTCTGTCCCTTGTTTAGAATGCTATTTTCCATTCACCTGGTGGGCATATGAAATGGGAGTCCTTCTGTTTTGTAATTTTGACAGGAGGTCGCTTTTACCAAAAAAAAGGATATCCTCCTTTTTATCTGTTCCAGGAGAGAATCCCCAAGAGGTTTGGGTAGGTCAGAGCTTGCCAGAAGCAGCTAACAACACTCCTGTGGAAGCCGGGTCCAACTCCTTCATGGCTTCCAGCCCTTGAGCTGGTCTCACATGCCCCACCCCGCCCCTAGCTGGCAGTTTTAGGTGTGGTTGTGGGGCCCATCACTAAGTCTGTACCTGCTTAGGGAGTATTCACTCGGATTAGGCTTTCCTCCTGCATGTTGAATTTCCTTCAGCTTTAAGAGGAAGAGTGGAGTAAATATTCTAAGTGATTTAATGCACTTTTACTTGTATAAAACGTTCTGTGATAGACAGTATATATAGCCCTTTATGTAAACATTGGATCTTGATCTCTCAATATTGTAAATACAGACTGTATTATCTAAAACTGCTGTAGAAAGTTCATTTGTGATGCAGTACACTTTTTGATGAAAGCTCTTCAATCCAGGTGCAACTACAGTGAGTTAGTTATTTGATCGAGTTTGGTACGCCAGTATTTTTTGACTTGTTAAATTATGTGCATTGTGTCTTGTATTTAATACTTCTAGGCCAACTTCAAGGGCTACAGAACGTTTGTCTTTCAGAAAGAACCTCCCAGGATTGGGTTTGGTGAATAAATATATGTAATTTAATGAAGCCCACAGCCCAGTTCTACTTGCCAAGAATTGTGGTGGTTCTGCCAAGTAGCTGTGGGGTAGGAAGAGGATTGTGTGGGTGTCCCTTCCTGGATCCCGGGCCCACATGACTGGGAAGGGCTTCAGCAATATAAATGGGATCCTTAACTTTTAACAGAATGCAAGCTGCAGTTATATGTGCTGTCATTGTTAGCAGTTATAGGAAACAACATTCTGCTTTTATATGTACAGTGTGATGGCGACCTGCTTCTGGGTTTTTATTCTTTGAAGAAAACTTGTCAATATAGTGGTAAGAGTATTCATGCAACACAGCAGAATCCATGGCCCCAGGACCAGCATCAGGAGATAATGACCAGGCATATCTGAGGCCCACCGCAAAAGACTCCCAAGTGCAGTCACACAAACTGAGGACTTTTAAAGCCTGGATCAATTATTAAATTTTGGCACTTTATTAAATTAGCTTCAAAAGTACATACAAATCAAAGGAGTAAGAAACAATAAACAGTTATGCAGCAAAACGCCTCTGTAGCAGCCAGTAGCACTGTGGCAAGAGGGCCTGTGGATTGCCATGCTCACTCCCCGGGGATGGCTAAACGAGGACACACAGGGGTCTAATCCCTTCTACCTTGATTTCCCTGAACAGTTAACCTCTCATGCCCATCCATTCGTTAGCATTTTTTAACATACATGAAACACACCACAATGTATATACTAATAAGCCAAGAGCTTTATTGATGCAGCAGGCACTTTACAATGAACCCAAGAGAGTCCGCCTTCTCTGGAAAGACGGGATGTCTGTACAAACCCTCAGGTTTTTTCCACTTCATAAAAACAAGCTCTCCCTTTTACCACAGCCCTTGGATCTGCACCTGCCAAATCACCCCTCCCCCATTTTAAACAGGCAGTGCACACCTGACCAAGGCTGGCCAGTCACTCTGGTAGACAGAATGTCAGTTCTGCATTACTCACAGACAAAGGCATACTATCAGACCCTGCAAAGGATTTAGGAAACAGTAAGACAAATTCTCCCTCCACCTTGAAAATAAAATACATTTCAGAGGACACATGTCCTGAAAAGTTTAGTTGGGAGTTCCTAGGAAGATGGTCCTTGTCAATCCCTTCTTCACCAGCCTGTGCATCCAAAATTCTTATCTTCTCAAGGTAACATGAGTCTCTTTTTTTTTTAAACAGTCTTTCTTGCTGTAAGAACTCTTATAATGGAGCCTAGTCCTCCTACTGCTAATGCCTGTTGGGGCAGGAAAAGAAAATGTGTCAAATGAGACCTGGCTACCCAAGAGAAAGGAGCCTGGCTTGCCAGGGAGATGGGACCATGCACTTGGGGACCTAGGTCCCCACCACACAGACCCTGTGAAAAAGGATTCCTGTAAGAACACAGGAGGCAGCCACAGAGACCACATTCTAGGGAAGAAGCCCTGTCCTGGAACTAAGGGTGCGGAAGAGCTCCTAGCTCAAGGCAGAACTCAGCTTGAGAACATTTGTTACCAACCACACCCAGCAGAGCCCTTCAAATTTGCCTTTTGAAAAACACATTGTTCCCAGCCTCCCAGCACTACCCTAGGCACTTAAATGCACACTAGCCCATTAGAAAGCTGCCTCCTGGCACCCTCAATACATGTCAGACAGGACTGGGCACCGAGTCACCTTAAAGGGATGAAGGCCTGGCCTCCACAGGCTGCTCAGCTCCCCTAAGCACCACAGCCACCCTCACCTGCTAAGCCCAGGAGCTTAATTTCAGAGGAGAGGCTGAGTACACAGAGACCCAAAAGGCCACAACCACAGCCCAGCACCTAGGCTGCCTGAAGTAACTGACCCATCAGTAAGAGAACCACTCTTTAAAATACAACACTGAGCCTTTTAGGAAGGACTTTGTGTTAGTAATATCCTGCCCCCCTCCCTGCCTGCCCGCACAACGGTGGGCACGCTTACTGAGCTCTATAGAGCAAGGGTAAGTAGGGAGGGTAGGGTCGGGGTAGGACACAGCAGCACACAGGCAGGACACAGGCTTGGCAAAAGGCCTTGCTCTTATACCTGACCCAAGCAAAGGGAAGAGATGGCATTTTCTGCTTCAGGTGGATGAAGTGACAAGGTTTCTGCCCACTGACCCCCTACTGCCTGTTGAGGCTGGAAGCCCTTAGAGATAGCTGGAGGGGTCAGCCTGTATCCATAAGACCACCCAAAGCAGCTGTCTCCACCAGTGCAAAGAAAGTATTACAAAGCCCCAACCAACCAGCAATCCTCCCTCCTACCCTTGGACTCCCCCGTCTTCCCTACTATGCCAAGTCACCTGCCCCCGTGCCTGGATCAAGGGCCCCCTGTCCTGCCCGGCATAAATTAGCAGCTAAAGAGCAGAAGCAACTGCAGTTATACTAGAGACGAGATCCTTACCAGGTGCATCCTTGGGACAGGTAAGTGATTAGATGTCCCAGGTTGTTAAACAAGCTTTACAGGCTTGTCCCCTTATTCTCACATGCCTATCAGATTGTCCTGTTTTGGAAAATCTGGCCTATTGGTTTGAACCCTGGGGAAAGTCAGGGCTGCCTGCCATGGCAACATGTTCACATACCTTTTCATGCCACTGGAGTAACACTGCACTGCTATTTTCTGTGGGCTTCTCAAATCCTTTATAAATGTACTTCATTAACAAGTCAATGCCGTTTCTGTCCAGTGACTGCACAGCCTGCTCAATTTCGCTGCTCTTAAAATTTGTGAGCACTTTCAGCACCACACCCTGGGCTCGTTCCTACAGGGGAAAAAAGAAAGGGAGTGAGGCCCAGAGCCACAGCCCAGGCACAACCACATCCCCCACTGCAGGCACAGGAACACCAAACCAAGTGGTCAGAACTCACCAGAAGCATGGTTCAATTTCTGATTTGTCTAGGATGATTTTTAAAAAAATTTAAAAAGTGGACTGAAGTTTTGATTTAAATTTCAAAATTTCCCTTATTTATACTAGTAAATTATTTCACTTTTTAGGGAGGGGGGAAGTGGTTTACTGGGCAGAAGCATCACTATTTTTGATGATATCAGCAAATCCTTAGACTTCACAGGATCACAATTGTGGAGATCTATTTTTTTAAAAAATAGGTTTACTTGTCTGCAGCTTCCACCTGTGTAAACCCAGTCAGAGGGACCGTTCCCCTCTACCTCTGAGAAGATGTGGCACAAGATGCCAAGATCCCGGCTTCAGGGAGAGCCCTTTCCCTGAACCAAATTTTAGTCAGCCTCAGTGGTATAGTAAACACAGCTTTATCTTCTCACCTAATTTTTAGAAGGTGAGAGATTTTAAAAGAACTTAAAATCCTTATGCAGATAAAGCCTATTCAGTAAGCCTATAAAAGCATAGCCACTGCTAAATCCCACATGGCAAGCTAATTTATCTGTTTTGCTAATCAGCAAGGGCTGGGCTGACTTCTCACCCCATGAGGCCGTGGGGAGGAGCCAACATTTCTTTGGGGAGCTTTTACTATAAACACTGACAGCTTTGATGTCAGAGGAGCCTCAAAGTCTGTGAGCACCAGGCGGCTTCTGTGGAAGCACTGCTTAGTGCCAATTCACTCTCTTGGCAGCTACTCACTGATGCGGAGATGAAACAGACACTGCCCAGAGCCCCAGGGAGCTCATGCTCCAGCTGGGAAGATGGACAACCACAGCCCTGGTCCCAACACCCAGCAGAGCTTCAGCACGACCCCTTTACCTTCACAGCTTGATTCTTGGTGTTGACGGGAGAGTTCCGCAAGGCTGCGTGAAACGCCCGAAGCATGTCCCCTGTGCATCACCACCAGTTAAGGATGGTTAGGCTCAAGCTATGTTCATACTTTCATTAATGAACTCATTTCAAAAGCAGCTCAAGGGAGCAGAGACAAATGGGATCTTCCATTACCCACATCCCCCACCTCCTCCTATCTTGGCTTCCAGGTGGGCAGTGCCTGTTTAGATAGCAGGTGGCTTTCCTGAGCCAGAGAGAGAGTGGAGAGCACTTCTGCCAACCCTACAAATTCTTTCTGCTTCTCTTAACCTCCCTCAAAGCAAGTTTCAGCACTCACTCGGGAATCAACTGCCCTTATAGCGTAACTTCCAACAAAATCTGATTCAGCTCACTTGCACCTGGCTGGTGCTGGCCACTTTTATCTACACATGGATCCTCACAACAACCATGTGTGTGGACTGGAGGTTATTATTCTCATTCTATAAATGAAAGCACAAAGGCACAAAAAGAGCTCTCCTAACTCTTCGATCCCATGCTTTTTATCAGTAAAATGACTGATGAAATTAAGATGTGCTAAAACTTACATCCTCATCTTCCAAGACTCAGGAGTCCCTGGGCTGGTGCAAATGGCTAATGTGCTCAGAAGCTAACTGAAGGTTGGAAGTTTGAGTCCACCCAGAGGTGGCCTCAGAAGAAAGGCCTCATGATCTACTTCTGAAACATAAGCCACTGAAAACCCTATGGAGCACAGTTCTACTCTGACACACATGGGGTCGCCATGAGTCAGAATCAACTTGACAGCAACTGAGTGGCCTTCCAAGACCTTCCCAGGTCAGTGAGGGCCAAAGTGCTACCAAAAGAGGATTTATTATCTAAAAGAACCTTTTGCCAACAAAACAGGCCAATCCCCACCTCCAAACTTTAGCTGCAATCCTGCCACCAGATTCTTTGCTGAGTTCTGAATACCCAGCACTCGAGAAAATTGCAATCTGGGTTAGGTCCCCAAAGGTGACACCTATTTTAAACTGAAATTACATCAGCCAACTTTCATTTCCTCATCTGAAACACTAGCTTCAGCCAAAAAGCTTCAAAAATAGACCAAGGAATGGCTTCTGCCCAATCGGGTCTCTATGCCTGTTCATGCAGCGATACCCCTATGTGAACAGACAGAAAAAAGCAGAACCTCTTGCTTTCCCTAGTGTGGCGCCATCTTCACAGAGCTGGGCCCATGCCACCAGATGACCACCCCTAACCCCTGGTCCCTTGGCCCCCACCTTGGCTCTGATCCACCTTCCATATTCAAGAGGCAGGCCACCCCCTTTATCTTTCAGCTTTGAAATTCCTTTTCTCCAGCCAAACAAGGGCCAGTCTGATATCAGCCACTGAAATCCTCTATCTCGTAATCCTTTTAATTTGGGGTCCCCGAAGCAATAAAAACTCCCCAGATGGTGCAAAAGTGCCTGGGTGGCACAAGTGGTTTACGACTGGTTGCTATCCTAAAGGCTGGCGGTATGAACCCCCCCACCTCCAGCAGCTCCATGGAAGAAAGGCCTGGTGACCTGCTTCTGTAAAAATTATAGCCAAGAAAACCCTATGGAACAATTCTACTCTGATACACAAGGAGGCACCATGAGTTGGAGTCTACTCAACAGCACCTAGTTTAAAGCAATAAGCAGGATTCCAGAGCTTAAGAGGAAATGTAGCTGGCACCCCATAAGGCTGTATGCTCGTCACTCGAACCCAGCATGATTGGCAGACAAAGTCATTCCATGGGGGCAAAAAGAGTCATTGCTTTAGAGTTAACTTTTCTTACTGCCAATCTGCTAAGCATTCACTATAGGCTTTGATGGGAAGGGGACCTTCAGCAGCTGGGGAGATCTGGGGAGCAGAGAGGGCATCCTTACAATCACACATTATCTACTAAGCTGGCCTCTGTGCATTAGGCCCTTTCAGAGAACAGGCTGTGAAGGTTGTAGGTACCCTGCCCAGTCCCTGGTCTCCTCTAGACCAGGGTTTCTCAACTGCAGCACTACTGACATTTTGGACTGGATGATTTTTTGCTGCAGGGTTTGTCCTGTGTATTGCAGGATGTTTAGCAGCATTTGTGACCTCCACTCACTAGATTCCAGTAGCAACCCCAAGTTGTAATGATCAAAATGTCTCCAGACATTGCCAAATGTCCCTAGAGGTGAGGGACTGCAGAATTGCTCAAAACCACTACTCTACACAGCTCCCTGCTTCAGTGAGGAGGAAAAGGAACTGCTTAAATGCACCTACAAGGCCTCAGATCCTATGGCAGGTGCTTTCATGTGTCATCTCATTACTGCTAACAAACCTTTGCAATGAGGATCATTTTAAAGACAATGAAACTGACACTCAGAGGAAGAGAAATGACCTGCACAAGGTTACAAAGCTAAATAGTCCAGCTGGCGTTCAAACCCAAGTTGCCTGCTTCCAAAATCAAGTTCTACAATCCCCTGCAGACCCAAGTTATATATCTGGAACACTTGCTGTATGCCCAGCACTGTGCTGGACCCTTTTGGGGTGCTGTCCTGTTATGTTCCCACAGAACCTGTGAGGCCAGCACAGGTATGTGACCTGCCCAAGATCATGCAGCAAGAGCTAAAAAGGCTGGGTCTGTGTGGAGGCACAGCTCACGCTCCTTCTACTTCAGCTGTGTAATCCCCCACCATGATCTGCTTTCCGATACAGCCTTAGGACAGGTCCCCTCCCCACTTTCCCTCATGCCAATCAAGCAACCTTTCTTCCTGTGTCCTAAGATGCCTAGAAGTCTGTTCTATGGCTTAACTTCAATGATCTAATGTAAGTCCAATTAACAGGCACATGATAGGGAGTCAATAAAAATTAGTTCCTTTCACCTTCCTCCCCTGGCCCTTCCTTTGCCAGGATTTCAGTTCTTCACATCTGCTAACCTCCCCTTCCCCAATCCCCAAAAAGTACTCTCTCCACGATCACAAGGTTTCTGACACTTCTATTAGTGGAAAAACTACCATCCACAGGATGTGCTAAGCCTAAGCCTCCAAATTGTCTTAAGGAACCTATCACTAATCAGAGGCAGAGCAAGAGATGACCTTCAACAAGCTCCTGCAGCAACAAAACCAAGGCAGCAGCTGACAGGGCCTCGGTCTCCTCATCTGTGGAATGAAGCTACTTCGTCACACGCCTGACCCTGAAGCCCATGAGTCAGGTCCTGTACCAGGCTACAGAATCAACCTTCTCTCCTGGGTGCCCTTCCCATGACCCCATTTCACCAGTGGGGTAAGGAGGTGATCCTGATGGGGCAGGAAATACAAGTTTGAATCCCCACCTTTAAAAACACGTTGTTCAAAGAAAGTCTGAAGGTTTTTGTTTTAAAGGCACATTGGAGGAGGACCGCAGGGCTCCCCTCCCAATGGCAGTGTATGAGGCCCAACTTCCCAAGCTGAGTCAACTAATTAAACACCAAGAACCTCATTTTCATAGGGTATGCGCTTCCAACCCTGCCCTGGTAAGTTAGGGGGAGGGAAGGACACTTCCTGTAACACTATTTGAATAAAGAAAAATTCTTCCTGTGAGAATAAGTCAGTTTCCTGTGCTCAAACTGCTAAAGGACCAAGCAGGCTGTGACAAACATCTCTATTTTTAATCTTGTTTTCTAAATCCTTGTTTTCTGTGGCCACAAGAACAGTTATTTCCAGTCCTGGGCTCTACTTTTACATTTCACTTTGCACTGTCTGGTTTTTCTTAGCTGTAAACTACTAGTTTTTGCCTCTGCTTCCTGCACAACCTGCACAGGAAGGCTACTGGGGAAGCCAAAACTCACTTGTTGAGTGTGGCTGAGACCAAACCCAAGGTGTTCAGAAAGAACCGAGAATAGGTTTGAAAGGGTGGCATTAAACTGAGGGTCGACTGACTGGGGTGAAGGGAGCACAATCTCAGACCTCACGGCTGGACTAAGGCTGCAACCTTCGCTTCCCATGAGTTCTTTCTTCCCCCGCAGCCATGCACCCACCTATTTTCATGTTGTGCTGCAATCGGGCCCAAGAAGGCCAGTAGGGCAGGTGCAGGAGCCGCCCAGACCGCTCAATTACTCAGCGTTGGCTCACCTCGGCCCCTCCCGCCGACCAAGGCCGTCAATAGCCCCATTTCCGGCGAGGGAGGGATAGAGTGATGGGGCGCTCAAGGAAGGGACTTCCTGAGGGGCTGAGAAGGCAAAGCGGAGAAAAGAGGAGAAGCTGCGCTGAGAAGTGAGGGGTGCGGGGCCTCCGGAGCCTGGAGGGTACACCAGGGCCGGAGGAGGATCCGGCATGCTCCTGAAGCTGCCGAGTGAGGTCAACCACCTGGGACTTGGGGCCGCGCTGCTGAGGAGGGGACCGGGCCAGGGATAAGGAGAGTGCGGAGACCATATCTGAGGGGAGCTTGGCTGGGGCTGAGGTAAATGAGGAGACCTGGAGTGAAGGGAACCGGGCCTTAGAGGAGCCGAAACGGAAAAGTATTGGGAAACTGACCCCAGGGTTATGGGGATTGGGGAGGCTGAGCCAGAGGGGCCAGAGCCGAGGATGGGAAAGTAGGAAGACCAGACCAGAGGGGAGCCCAGGCCGAAGGGCCCATGGGCCGCCGCGCCGGGGAAGGATATTGCCGCAGGAGCCCGTCCACCTCGCTCGGGTCCGGGCCTGGCTCGGTCGCCGCCGCTGCCGCCTCCTCCTGTTCGTCCACGAATTTGTTCTCGTCAAACTCGTCGATGTCCACCCGGCGGAAGCGTGAGGACAGCGTATTCCGGGCCATGGCGGGGGCTCCGCGCCCGCTGAGCCGGTTCCGCTCTACCCCAAGGCACCGCTCCGCTCTGCTCCAGCGCCGGTTCGGGGGTGGGAAGCGGCCGCCCAGCACCCCCTCCACCACCTCCGCGCGCAGCCGCCGGCCGCCCGCCCACTTCCGGACTACGCCGGAACCGGAAGCAAGGGCGGGCGCGGAGGTTGGAGGGTTTCTGGTACGCGAGGCAGAAGGCTCCAGGGAGCTGGCGTGGTTTCTCTAGTCCGCTCCAGCCAAACTGGAACCTCAAGTCTTCCCGATTGGGGAGTGGGAGCCCCATCTCCGCCTAGGCCGTCCCCGGTTTCCCTCCTCTCCTCGAGGAGAAGGGACAGCGTGTGCACAGCCGCGGACTCCGAGGGTGATCACTGCCAAGACTGGGGGGACACGGATCCTCAGGAGAAGGGACCCGGCTCTGCCTGTTGAGTGCTGGGCAGGCTTCTTGGAGAAAAAACCTTCGAGCTAAGTCCTGAGGGATGAGTAGGAGTTCTCATGCCTCGGGAGTGTAGGTCTCTGATCTTAAGGGCCTTGAATGCCATCACACTGAGCTCTGAGGAGCCTGCCTCTGCCTTGTACACAGAAGTCACCCCATTGTTAAAGAAGTAGGAGGCTTTAAAAACGTTTAAAGTGTATACAGACGTGTGACAAGACTGAAGACGTTTGGGCGTGAAGGTGTAATGACCCCACATGTATGGCAGTTACCTTGACCTGGTGGGTGGGGGATGGGAGAGGACATGATGAGAAGTGGGGCCCAGCTGGAGAAGTGTGCCCTGGTACAGAGCAGAATCTCCAGAATTAGAGATGGGGGGTCAGGACAGAGTCAAGGAACACTCCAGGTGCCAAGATTAGGTGCCTGAGAGTTCTGTTAACCTGTTAACCAAGCTAATTGGTAGCTGAATTGGATCTTTGTTTTCATGTAATACTATTTTTTTAATAAAGGCTAGTATTTAATGAATATGACTCATTTTTATTGTTTTGAATACTTCTCATTGAACTCTGCCTACAGATCAAAAAAATATTGCCAGACTGTGATGCTACTTAATCTTAGGTGCTAAAGATACAGACTCCCACAGAGGTAAATAGGTGCTGAATAAAAGTATTGGGGGTCCTGGAAGCAGGTAAAGCCCACCTGCATTTCAGCTCTTCAGCTGGAAAGAAATCTTTGTGACCCAGGCAAGCCACAAGACTGCAAAGATTCATAGACCCAGCACATCCCAGTCAGAAGAGACTCTACACCAGAAACGCCCATTTCGCAAGCAAGGGAACAGCTCCCAAATAAACTGGTTAACAAAATAATGTCCTTGCTCATGGTCATGGACTTCCATTCCACTCAAGGAGACAATGAAAAAATTCATGTTCTACTATGTCAGGGATGATTAAGAGCTGAAGGAAGAAAAATCACAGTGTTGGGAAGTGTCACTTTAGATAAGATGGTATAAAAATGGCAATTTATCAGACCTCGTCTAACATCACGATTTCTATGAAGTGGAGAGGTAAGACATACCTCCACTCTCCAACCTTTTTACCAATTCTGACACCAGCTGTTCCTCCCACCAGCACTCTACTTCTCTGCTGGTTTCAATAATTCATTGCAATGGCCACATGAAACTCACAGACCATACTCACAATTAGGGGGTTTATTAGGGAAGTAGGTTACAATTTAGGATCAGGCTCAACTTGAAAGTAATGGGAACAACTCAGGATACAGTTCCTCGATCAGGACAGCTTCTTGGCTGCTGCCACCATTTACTTGCTCTAGCCTGGGCCCTGCCCTGCTTGAGCAAGTGTCACAAAGCGGTTCAGCTCTGCTAAGTGCCCAGAGGCACCCCACTCCGCCAGCAAGCCTCCTACCCAAAGGCACTCAGCTCTCGCTCCATGGGTTGGCGCCCACTGTAGCCACCTTGCTACAGTACTGTCTTGCTCCAGTCTCCTGGTTCTACTGCCGTTTCTCTGCCGCTGGGCTCTGCCGTGCTTGCCACCACTTCTCACTGTCTTGCACTGTCTCCAGTATTACATCTCTGTCTCCTAGGTCTAGGAGGTTCTCAGTGCAGGGACCTTAGGTCCAAAGGATACACTCTGCTCCCGACTCTTTCTCTTGATGATATTGAGGTCCCCCCGAACCTCTGGGATTGGTCCCCTTTAAGCCTAGCAGGATGGCAAAACTGACCAATCCCTTATAAGGATTCCATGCACCTTATTTATATGGTTCCACCCCCGCAAAGATTCCATGCACCTTATTTGCATTAGCAAAACTGTCCAATCCCTTTGGTGGGCCATAGCATTCCATTTGCACAGTCCTACCCAATCATCTCATGTGAACTACAAGACCATGGCTAGAAGGGCCATACAACAGCAACCTACTGCACCCAGATAGTCAAAGAAAGCACAGAGACCTGAAGGAAGTGAAAGAGGGGGCCAAGCAAAGGCCCAGAGGCAGGGCAGGTTTGGTGTATTTCAGAAACAACAGGCCATAATGGAACAGAAGAGTGAGAAGAGATGTGATAGAGCGGGGCAGGGGAGGTGGTGGTCTTAAATGGGACAGCCCTGGAAGTTCTGAGCAGAGCCATGACATGATCTGACATAGGTTTGAAAAGGGTCGTTCTAGCAGCTGTATTGAGAACACATTCTGGAGTGAGAGCTGAAGGAGGGAGGTGATTTAGGAGGTGACTCCAATGGTCCAAGTGATGGGCAAGAGTAGTTCAGACCAGGAGGGTGCCAATGGGGGTGATAAGAAGAGGCTGGATATATTTTGAAGGTAGAGCTGGCAAGATTTGCTGATAGATTGGGTGTGGCATGTAAGAGAAATAGGAAAATCATAGATGACTTCAAGTTCAGAAAGAATGTACACAATTCTAGTAGCAATAGAAGTATGTGGAACATACAACAGGGAAGCCCCATGCATTATTTACACTTCCACTTAAGACTAATCCATGCCATGATTTCTCTCTGTCTGCCCTCTCTTCCCTATATTCCTCCACCTCCTGGAAGCCTGCCTTACCGTGGTCTGAGGCAAAGCTCATTCATTCATTCATCCAACAATCATTCATGTGCTGGGCCTGGAGATTAAAAAGGCCAAATCAGGTGTTGGCCATGGTTCTACCTTAACCAGACATCTGAGAGGTGTCTTTGTTACTGGAGCGGCACTGGAGTACTGATTCACACTTGCTGGCTGGGGGCCCAGTCAGGAAGCCTGGGCACCTTCCTTGATTTGTGAGTTTTCCTTTAACTTTCAGGGCCCAACTTGTTCCACTGGGAACATTAAAACAGACAATATTTTGAGTGTCACTATGCACCAGGTCTTGTGCTAAGAGCTAAATCTCATGCTAATCTTCACAAGGAGTCCCTGAGCTGCAAAAAGGTTAAGCACTTGACTACTAACCCAAAGGTTGGCGGTTGGAACCCACACAGAGGAACTTCAGAAGACAGGCCTAGTGATCTGCTTCCAAAAGGTCTCAGCCTTGCAAATACTATAGAGCACTTCTACTCTGCACACATGGGGTCGCCATGGAGTCAGAATCGACTAGACAGCAACTAACATAATCTTCATAAACACTCCATTTCACAGATGAGAAAACTGAGGCTCAGAGAGGCGAAGGGATTTACGAAGGGTCCCAGCTAGCACGTGGCAACAAAATAAGAATTTAAAACCATGTGGGGCTCACTAAACAAAGGGGCATTCCACCGCAGCATGCTGTCTCCATTAAAACATTTATGGAGATGAATGACACTGTAGGTGTCTGACCTCGCCACTCCCCGCCCACCTTGGACAGAAGTTCCTCCAAGGCAGGGACGGCGTTAATTCATCTTTCAAAAACCCTCACCCCTCATCCCTTCCGCATTCCCCAGTCCAGGGCGCCTAGCTCAGAGCGGCATAGACGGAGCGACCTGCAAAGGTTTACCGAATAAATTAACGAACGAATGAATTACTGAATAGACGAATTCGAGTCCTGTTATGCCATCTCCGGTAAACTCTGAGCCTCGATATCCCCAGCTGCGATGCCGACCACAACAGCCTCCAGTGCCGGGTCGGGGTCGGGGAGAAGACACCACCACCAAAGGTCCGCGCTCCAACTCCTCCTAGCGGAGCTAGATGGGCAGTACGAAGGCCCACCCCCGGAGGGGCGGAGCCGGGACTCCCCTGCAGCGGCACCATTGGCCGAGCCCGCCGTCACCCGGCGGTAGTTGCGGAGGTCAGCCCCGCCCACCTTCTCTTTCCCTCGGACTCGGATCAGGTGGCGGCTGGCTTCTAGGACTGAGCCATGGTGAGGCCAATGACATCGGGCGCCATCTGCGCGCCGTAGGGCTTTGGGGCTGGAGTGACGGGCGCGGGGTGAGCCCCAGGGTCCCATCTGCCGGTCGAGCCAGTGCGGGCGCGGCGCGGCCTAGCGGAGCTCCAGCCGTGTTCCCGCTTTCTGCCCCTGACCGGCCAGGAGCGGGAGAGACACGCGCACGCCAGTCGGGTCCTCAGTCTTCCAGGCTGCGCAATGGGAGTAGCGGCCCCGCCTCGTAGCAGGCTTAAGCGAGGGCGCGCCCGCTGGGGCCTCGGCTACTTTACCCGAGAAACGGCTTTGCCTTGGGACGCTGAATCTTGGCCGGGCCCGCGGAACGCTCATGGCCGCGGACGAGGGGCATACCTTACCGGGGCTGGCCCCGTCGCCGGTGGAGGAGGAGGGATAGCCCGTGGCGGCCTCGGCGGGCGACGGAGGGGGAGATGATCCCTCGGGGTGTCTGATCCGACCCCTTTTCGCGCGTAGGCCAAGATCAAGGCTCGGGACCTTCGCGGCAAGAAGAAGGAGGAGCTGCTGAAACAGCTGGAGGATCTGAAGGTGGAGCTGTCCCAGCTGCGCGTCGCCAAAGTGACTGGCGGTGCGGCGTCCAAGCTCTCCAAAATGTAAGTCCGTCCGTCAGACCTCAGCCCTCTGGGGATGGGGGGCACGTGTGCATCAGGATGGAGCGATTTTGGCTTTTTGGAATTGACTTGAGGTACTCATGCCCGTTCAATGGGTCTGTGAGCTAAAATGCTACACCCTTCCTAACCGGCCTTACCAGGTTCACCTTGCCGACACCCAGCCGCATGGGACACACTGTGTGCTTTTCCTCTTACTTGACTTTGTCAGTGCATGTCCTTTTACCTGCAGTGCTTTTGCTCACCTTCTCTGGCTGAAGAAAGAACTGGGCCTCCCTGAAGACTCATTTTAAATGCTTCCCCCTAAGCTGTACTGTAACTTTTTGATTTGCATGGATAGGAATTGAAGACTTGTGGAAGGAACATAGGTTTGGAGCCAGCAGATCTGGGTACATATCCTAGTTCTGCCACATCCGACTTGCTGGGCAGGTTGCCTCACCTTTAGTCGTATGTAAAATATCCCCCTATATACAAGCTTAAAGTCGTGTGGATGGGGGAATTGAATGAGTAGGGGAACATGTAGGCAAGTTGCATGCTGGATTCCCCAGATCTTGTTCATCAGCTATCTACTAGGGACGTACCCTGATCCCCCAAGATACCTCATGCTCAGCATAACTGGGAACTTAACTTCTCCCCAGCTTGCTTCCAGTTTCAGCTAATCCCTCCCTCCCCCACAGTGGCATTTCTACTTCCCAAATGTCTCATTTCTCCCTCCCATGATTCCTTTAGCTCACCTGGTTGCCCAGTGGTGGCATGATTCCCTCCAGCCAGCCATTCTCATGGCTGACTGAATCTGCTGGTAAAATGCTCATCTGATGGGGTCTGTGATTAGGTTGACATTGGTTAGGTCTTCCTCATCACCATCAGGATGAATTCCTTGGCTTCAGATTGAAGGTTTTTCCTGATCTGCCCCGCCTCTCCAACTTGCAGTTCTCCCTTAAGCCTCTTCTGCTTCCATCTCAATGAACGTGTCACAGCAGTGGGCCCTCCATACCTCTCTGCACTCTGCTGAAACCTCACCTCCAGGAAGCCTTCCTCTTGGGCTGGGTCAGGTGTTCCTGGGTGAATCTGGGCTGCTGCCCTATGGCAGACCCTGAATGAGCTGCCTTGGGAAGGGCTGTGTGTCTTTCTCATTTTCACTGACATCTCTCTTGTAGCCGAGTTGTCCGCAAATCCATTGCCCGAGTTCTCACCGTCATCAACCAAACTCAGAAGGAAAACCTCAGGAAGTTCTACAAGGTAAATTTAAGGCTGGAAGGGAGGGGTGTGTGGCTGCAGGGAGCAAAGTTCTAGCTCTAACCCTGGACAGAAGGGCAGTGTGAAGTGGTTCTCCTGCTGGAGTGCATGGAACTAAGCTTTGCCCAGACTTAGTTGGTCTTTCCAAAGCTTCCCCACCCCCAGCATCTTGCACTGGTGTGTGGCACTTGCTCAGTGTTGCGGATGTCAAGAAATCAATTGTGTGATGGGAGTCTGGCTGGAGACATGGGTGTGAATCCACCCTTACCAGCTGAGTGACCTTGGGTAGTTTATGAGGATTGAACGTTTTAAATGTCTCTTAGTAGCACCAGTTGGTCACTGCCAAGCACTTGACATTCTCCCTTTTAAGATTAATCCCCAGGCTTACAGAGGTTAAGTTGCCCAGGGTCACCTACAAGTAACGGAGTGATGGGCCCAGCTTCGAAAGCGTGTCTTGGGGAGCAGGGAGGAGTGGATTAGGTGCTCCTGGGAGATTTCCACAAGTGTCTGTCTGGTCCCTCAGCCTTGGATTTTGACAACCATTTTTTGGCCTTGTTCTTAAAATTAATGTATCATAGTTCAAAGCAGAGAAACAGAACCAGTAGGAGACACACATATATTAAAGAAATTTATTGCAAAGAATTGCCTGTGGGGGCTGGCTAAGCAAGTCTAACATCTGTTGGGCCACCTGTCGAAAGGGAAGATCCTGGGCACAGGTTGAAGCTTCTGTCCGCAGGTGGGGTTTCTTTTGGGCAGTGCTGTAGCCTTGCTTCTAAGGTCTCACCTGATGGAATGAGGGCTGCCCAGATTACTCAGGATATGCTCCCTTACTTGGTCAACTGATTAGGGGCTTTAATTACATCAGCAAAATTCTTTCACATCAACATCCGGATTGGTGTTTAAATAATATGGGCTGTGGCCAGCCAGGCTTGACACATCAAAAAAGTTAGCACAGTGTGCCTGCGCTAATTGTCCAGGGCATGGGTGCTGCGACCCCATGATGTGTGTGCATTTGTACGTGGGAGCATTTTTCTGAGAAGTGTGTCTGAAGCTTTCAAGAGGCTCTTAGGGGACCTTGCAGGGGTGGCGGCCTGGAAGAATTGGTCTTAACGACCATCCGGTGAGTACCCTGTGTGCCCATGTCAGGGCCCCGAAACAGCCAGGCTGGAGGGAAAGACAGCCCACGCACCGCTCAGTCAGGGAGGTAGGGGAGAGGTCTCTGCCTCTGGCAGCTCTACCCAGAACTCTCTGCGATGATGGAGGTGTTCTATGGTTGTGCTATCAGATACAGTAGCCACTAGCCACATGGGGGATGTGTGAGTGGGCAATATTTTCCTGCCTCCAAGTCCCCACCAGAGCTCGTCCTACAGTTCTCTGCCCACAAGCTTTCATGACCTGATCCCCACTTGCTTCTGCACATACCTACCCTTGCCTCTACCCTCCAGGCTGTTGCCAGGTCTTAAGTGAAACTTTCCTTGATTCCACCACCACCACCACCACCACCACCACCATTGTTGGGCCACTTGTTATCTGTTGAGGGCTCCTTGAGCAGGGACTGGGTCTGATTCATCACTAAGCCAGCAGCTAGTAGAGGGCCTCATCCCAGAGAGGGCCCAGAGGACCTTTGAAGAACAAAGGGAAGACCAGTGAGAGCTGCCTTAGCTGGGGAATAGTGTGCCAGCAATGAAGAGACGATGGCTCACTCTGGGCAGGATGGGGAGGACTTTGCCCCTTAGAGCAGAATAATCTTGGCCAAGCCAAATCTTCCCTCTGAGGCTCACATGTCAGTGGGAGCCTCTGTGTGGGCAGGTTATTGGCAGGTGACGCCACAGGCAGACTCTCAGCAGGCGCCGGCTGAAGCTGCCACATGTACCACCTTGTGTAACTTAAAGCCAGGGTAGCAGTACCACCCCCAGGATTGGTGGGTGCTGCATGCCCCTTACTTGGATTGTGGTATGACTTTGATTCCATGGCCAGGAATGAGGCAAGTGGAAGGAGCACTAAGTTAGGATAGTGTTGACTTGGGTGCAAGCCACAGTTCTGCCACTTTCACTGAAATCAGCACCTCTGCCAGCATCTTCTCATGTTCTCCCCTGTTGGACCTTTCTCTGCAGTAGCTCCTAAACCCTGGTCCTCAGACTCACCCTGTTTCTCCCCTCCCTCATCCAGGGCAAAAAGTACAAGCCCTTAGATCTGCGGCCCAAGAAAACGCGTGCCATGCGCCGCAGACTCAACAAGCACGAGGAGAACCTGAAGACCAAGAAACAGCAACGGAAGGAGCGGCTGTACCCACTGCGGAAATACGCAGTCAAGGCCTGAGCATCTCATGTCAATAAAACACAAACTGGCTGGCCTGTTGCTTTGTGTTTGAATGTGGTTCCATCAACTGGACAGGAGAGATGGGGTGGGGGGCAGGGGTGAGGCCGCTGTGGCCCTGGTTGTGGTCACCAGGTGTCTGATGGATTCTAGCGAGCTTCCTGGTATTGGGCTGCAGGAGTCTGCTGGGTGTTCTGTTACAGTTTTTGAGCCCATGGTGTGGAACTGCCCTGCCTGTCCTTCCACTAGTTCATTCTGCCAGGGCCGGAGGCAGGGTTGAGGGGTAGGCAGCCATTTGTGTTGGTGTAGTGCTGTTACATCCCAGAGGTCATCTGGTCAGCACCTGGCTCTGGGTGATTGGATCAGCATGCCTAATCAGCAGCTCCAGACACTAAGAGTTTGCCATCTGGGGTGAAGGCACAGGAATGGGCCACATCCAGGATTCCCTGCCAAAAGCACAGCACTGGGCTCTGGTGGCCCTGCCTGCCCCCAGCCTCCCTTGAGGGCCTTCACTGCACCCTGAGTGCTATAACCACAGGCCTCACCTTCAGGGTCTCAATGCACTTCCCCGTGTTGCAATCCCAGACTTTGACCTGGAAATAAAAATTCCAGATTAGAGACACCTCACCAGGCAGATCTAGCATCCTTGAAATCATCAAGGGATGAGTCCCAACTGGCATCTTAAACCCTTGGTTTGGGTTTTGTTGCCTGTGGGTACATTTAAAAATGCCAGGCAAGTATCTGAACAGAAATATCGATACCATTGACATTTGGGCCAGCCCAGACCTTGGTGCCAGGTACTAAGTACAGAGGAGGTTACCACCTAGATCCTGCCCTTTGGTACCCTTCCAGTGAGGGCAGAGGGGGATGTGGACATTTCTGGATTGCTGAGGCCTCTGGTAGGGAGGGTGGAGATGTGTCAGAAGGGGAGCTTTGCTAGAGCAGGAGTTGGTCAGGGGAAGACCTGAGTTTGGGGCAGAGGGGTTGGAATTACCAGGCGGGAGTAACCAGCGCTGACCAGCCACAACTCATTGGGGGAGAAAGCTAAGCTCTTCACCCAGGTGACGTGGCCCTTGAGCTGGACAAGCAGGCTGGCTGTCTGGGGCTTCCAGATGCGGATGGTCTTGTCCCAGGAGCCGGATGCCTAGACAGCAGACAGTTCTGAGCCAGTGGGTGTGGGGTCTCCATGCTCACTGGGTCCCAAAATGCCCTATGACCCTCCTAGGGTCTTAGAGTCAGCAAGGGGCTAGCCCAGACTCCAGGGCAACCCAGCTCACCAGGAGGCCAGATGCTGAGTAGCATACGCAGCTGATGTTACCACTGTGGCCCTCCAGCTTACGGTGGAAGGCCTTTGGGGTCCCATCCCGCAGGTCCCAGATGCGCACGGTGGAGTCCCAGGAGCCAGTGGCCTAGAGGCAGGCTGCTGTGAGTGTGGACCCGCTGGCCCACACCCACCCATCTAGTGCCTAGGCTGGCCCACTCTGCAAGGCTCATGTAAAGCATCACTGAGCCCTGCTGAATCCCCATCTTACAGATGAAATGCTCAGCAAAGTTGCCCATTTAAAATCTGGAATTCTAACCCATCCATCCAACTCAGCAGCCCATGCTCCTTCTACTACTTGGCCTAGGATGGGAAAGTGGGCATGGGGCTCCAGTTCCCCTCATACTGCAGGGCCACTGAGGCGGGGGCCAGGGCAGGGGTGGCATGGGCTCACCAGACAGTCCGCACTGGGTGAGAAGTCGCTGCTCTGGACAGAGTCACCGTGCCCAAGTAAGAGGCGCAGCATCTGGCCCGACTGGAGGAGAGAGGCCTGAGCTGCAGGAGGCAGTGGAGGGCAGCCAAGAAACCTTGGGGTGCCAGGTTCTAGGCCTCTGAGACCCAGGCCTTCCTTGCAGGACTGCCAGACTAATATGACACACAACACAGGGTCTGGGGAGGCTTCCAGGGCCTTGACAAGGAGAGGAAGTGCCGCCCAGGCAGGAGGAACCCCATATTGCAAAGGTCTTAAGGCCTGAGGGCTGGTATGTGCAGGGAGGTCTGGAGAGGTGGCAGCAGTCAGATGTGAGGGGCCTTGGATGCCAGGTATGGGCATGGGTGATGGGGAACCACAGAAGGGTTTGAGCAGAAGGGCAAGGCTGTGTAGGAACAACCTAGAGCCAGAGTGGAGGGTGTGGGTTTCCTCCGGATCCCAGGCTGCTGGCTGCCCCTGCAGGACTGGCTGGGCCCCAGCCCTTCCATGTACCTGTACCTCCCAGAGCATCACCCTCTTGTCCCAGCCACCTGATGCCAGCTGCCTTGAGTCAGGACTGAAGCTGACTGTCTCCACGCTCCGTTGGTGACCTGCAGGCACCAGTCCAGGGTTGGGGAGGAAAGGAGGTGGACTAGGACATGAGGTCCAAAAGAGAACTCAGGTCTGGCTGCTTGGCTCCCAGTCCTACCCAGCCCACTCACCCTTCAGGACCTGCAGACACTTGGCTCTTGCCACATCCCACAGGCGGATGGTGCAGTCACAGGACGTGCTGGCAAAGAGGCAGCCATCAGGGGAGAAGCGGCAGAACTTCACGGGGCCTGGGGCAGCAGCCACGGTCAAGGAAAAGGACACTGCCCTCCACCCCCTGCTCCTGGTGTCTAACCCCTGCTAACTTCTCCAGCCTCTTCACCTAAATCCCCTCACCTACTCCCACCTTTCCCAATACCTGGACCTCCATGCCTTTGCCTATGCTGAGCCCTCAGCCTGGAACACTCAACTCCAGCTTACCCTTCTGGAAAGGTTCATGGCTTCCTTTGAGGTCCCCTGGACTTTCCCCCATTATAGCATTAATCAGCCTGTCCTGTAACTGCCTGATTTTTTTGGGGGGGGGAGGGGGACCCCTTAATAATAATAGTTACATCTACTGGATCCTTACGGGGTGCCAGGCACTTTATTTGCATTATCTCATCTGATAGGGTAGCTACCACTATACCCATTCTAAAAAAAAAAAAAAAATTGCCATCGAGCCAATTCCAACTCCTAGCGACCCTATAGGACACAGTAGAACTGCCCCATGCAGTTTCCAAGGCTGTAAATCTTTATGGAAGCAGACTGCCACATCTTTCTCTCACAGAACAGCTGGTAGGTTCAACCTGCCGATCTTTCGGTTAGCAGCTAAGTATTTAACCACTGTACTACCAGGGCTCCTTATTCCCATTCCATAGAGGAGGAAATAGAGGCTCAGAGAAGTTATATGACTTGACCAATATCATATAATCAAAGAGGTGGTAGGTAGGATCTAAGCCCAGGTCTGTTAGACTTAGAAGCGCTAGGGACCAGGTTCAGTCTCCTTGCCCTCCCGCCCCAGACCTGTCCAGGCTAACATGCAATGATGCCCACTCAAACGGCAGAGGTCATTGTGGTGGGCTCTGCAGAATGCCAGAACAGACCCATGTGCCTTGGTCGCCCCATTCAGGCTGCAGGAGTCCCACCTGTGTGGCCACCCAGCTTCCACAACAGCCGCCCGCTTTGGGTCTCCCAGCCATACACACAGCCATCATCTGAGGCTGTAAGCAGCGTCTGGCCGTTGGGGGAGAAGGCAGAGGAGTTGACCTGGAAGCAGAGAATGAAAGTAGTCCAGCCTTGGGGCAGGAAACATCTGTCTACTCATCCCTGATCCCAGACTCCTAAACCCTGCCCCAGGAGCCTAAGGTTGGAGCTTGGCCTCAGTCTAGAACCGGAGCCCAGAACCCAAGGCCCTCCTGGAGCCCCTTCTAGAACCAGAGTCGAGAACTCAGGAGTCCTTTGTGAAACCATAACGTAAGCCTATTCTGGAGCTGAAGCCCAGACCCAGGGGTGTAGAGTCTACTTTGAGCCTTTTCAGTTAAGAAAGTCTACTCTAGACTCAAGGTCCAGAGCTGGAGCCCCCACTACACAGAACCAGCAACCACTCACACCCAGACCCAAAGCCAGGAACCTAAATTCTGGGCAGAGCCGGGCTGGGCCTCACCTCCCCGCGGTGCCTGCCGAAGTATTTCACTCTCCCCACGGCCAGTTTCCCCGGGACCCCGATGTTCATGGGCCCCTGGCTGTCCAGCCCCAGCGGGCTCGCTCCGAGGTGGCTCCTAGGGCGGGGGGGTGGGGGTGGGGGCGAGTACTGTGTACAAGCGGTCTCTATAGTAATCGGGGCGGGGTGCGCAACCTCGATGGGGTCTATGGGAACCCATGAGAAAGGAGAGCCAGGGAGAGACAGCTCTCACGGGGGAGGTGGGACCGCGGCAGAGAGGCGGGACCGCGGCAGAGAGGCTGCAGGCGGCTCCAAAAAAGGACTTCCCTTCCTGGCCCCTGCCAGCGCCCTGGCTGGCGGGACAAGGCGGTGGTCATGGCGGCCACTAGAGGGCGCGCCAGTCCCACACATCGCTCCCTCTTCTACGGCTGCTTAGAGCTGGTGCCTCGCGGCATCGAGTTTACAAAGAGCCAGGAAGGCCCCGTTGAAGTAGGGCGAAAGTAAGCCCGTTTCCCCATCTGGACAGTGGAGAGAATCACCCTTGCCCCACGAGGCTCCAGGGTTGACCCCAGCATAGGGCCTGGCACATGGGAAGTGCCCATGAGGGCCTGCTCCAGGAACAAAGACTCCTTTCCTCCAGGAGTGACCAGCCCCAACCAAAACTGAGGAGTTCCCACAAGAGGGCTGGGGACCATAACCGTCCCTGCCCTCCAGGTGTGGGGAGCAAGAGACAATGTGTGTGAAACGCAAAGCATTAAAAAGTGGAGTCACTATGTCTGATAAGGGTCTAGTATCCAGAATCTATAAAGAACTCCTACAACTCAACAACCAAAAGACAAACCACCCAATCAAAAAATGGGCAAAGGACTTGAATAGATATTTCTCCAAAGAAGATATACAAATGTCCAACAAGCACATGAAAAGATGTTCAATGTCATTAGGGAGATTCAAATAAAAACCACAGTGAGATACCACTTCACATTCAGTAGTATGGCTAGAATCAAGAAAATGGAAAATAAGTGTTGGAAACAATGTGGAGAAATTGGAATCCTCATCTGTCGCTGGTGGGAATGTAAAATGGTGCAGCCTCTGTGGAAATAGTTTGGCAGTTCCTCGGTAAGCTAAACATAGAATTACTATGTTATTGTTGTTGGATGCCGTCAATTCCGACTCATAGTGACCCCATGTGACACAGGGTTTTCTTGGTTATAATCTTTATGGAAGCAGATCGCCAGGTCTTTCTCCCTCAGAGCTGCTGCTGAGCACTTAACCATTGTGCCACCAGGGCTCCTTAGTATCACCATATGACCCAGCAATTCCACTCCTGCGTATATACTCAAAATAATTGGAAACAGGTATTCGAAAACAAAAATGTGTACACAAATATTCATAGCAGCACTATTCACAATAGCCAAAAGGTACAAACAATCCAAATACCCATCACCTTTTGCAGCAATAAAAATGTTCTGGAACTAGATAGTGGTGATGGTTGCAAACACTGTGGATGTTCTAAATGTCACTAATGGTAAATGTTATATGGTAAGTGTTATGTGTATTTTGTCACACTTTTTTTAAAAGCTTTGGAAAAAAAAAAGTAGGGTCACTATTGTTAACATTCCCGGCAGCACAAAATGTGCCATCTGAGGACGTGGAGGCCTGGAAGGGGGCCCCGGGGAGATGCCAAGATCCTTGGATAGCTCAACCTGAAACCTGGAGAGAACAGGACTTGGTTTCAATGCGCATTTTACAGATGAGGAAACTAAGGCCCCAAGAGGTGGAGGGACTTGCCCAAGGTCAATCATCTGGTAGGAGTGGAACTGAGGTTTTATCCCATGTCTGTCGGACTCAGGGGATCTGTATTAGAACCACGTGCCTTGAACTCCAGGGGGCTCACAGCAGATGGGGAGGCCTCTGGCTCCTGGCAGGAGCCCTGGTGGCGCAGTGGTGGAAGTACTCAGCTGCTAACCAAAAGGTTGGCAGTTTGAACCCATCAGCCACTCCTCGGGCTCCCCTAAAGATTACAGCCTGGGAAATCCTATGGGGCAGTTCTGCTCTGTCCTATAGGGACGCTACGAGTCGGAATCAACTCGACAGCAAGCAACAACAACTGGCTCCTGGTATATCTGGGAAATTGAGGCCCAGAGGGGTAAGACTTTGCCCAGGCACCCAGGGCCTCCATAGCAGAGCTAGGGCTAGGGCCCAGTTCCTTCTCCACAGCTGGGCAGGGTGGGACACAGACACACCCCCACCCCCACAACTCCCCACTGTTTAGTGGATTCCAGGCTGCTTGGGGGCCGGGGAGGGGCAGCTGGGCTTTGGGAATGCTAGGGTTCCCAGAGATGACTCACACCCCTCCCCCACAGACCTCTTAGCCAGAAATGCTTCTCACAAGATTGAGTTCAGTGGTGCTTCTGCTCTATTTTAGGCCCCAGTTAGTCAGTGGAGAGGGTGATAATGGCGGCTTTGAGGTGGGCCCCACCCCCACCCCAGCTCCCAGAGGGCCCTGGCCACTGAGTTAGCTCCTCAGGGATGGTCTGAGCTGGGCTCCCCACGACACAGCTCCCCAGGCCCTCTTCTCCCTCTGCCTAGGCACCCCCAACTCCATGACACCTCTGGACATGTTCCCCAACTAGCTGGTTGCTCCTGCTGTACCTGGAAGCCCAGAGCCACCTAGCTCATCCCAGCCCATCATTCCCAGAACCCTCTGGATAAACCTCATCCACCAGACCCTGTGGTCACTTAAAAAGCAGTGGAGCTGGGATTAAAATCTATCAGCTTGACTCAGGAATCTGTGGTTGGAACCACCTGTCATGAATCTCAGGGGCTTTGGGGGCCAGAACACCATGCCCACCTCTCCTGCCTCATCTTGCCCCCACCCCCACCTTGCTCCCTCAGCTCAGCCACACTTTACTTCTTCCCATCCCTCCATCTTCACTCCCACCCCGGGATACCTGGACTGTTCTTCTTCACACTCTTGGCCTGACTCTCACTCACCCTTCAGATCTAATGGAAACACACCTCCTCAGGGAGGCCTTCCCTTGCCCACTTACCAAGGCTCAGTTAGAGCCCTTGCCCCAGAGATGGGGTGTTGGAGCCACAGGGCCTGGGTTAAACCCTGTGCCTGCCAACACCAACTCTGTGACCTTGGGCACTCCAACTGATCACTCAGTGCCTCAGTTTCCTCATCTATAAAATGGGGTACTCACAGTGGTTGCCTCATGGAGTCATTGTGAAGAGTCGATGAGATGATACACATCAACGGCACCTGAGAAGGTGCTTAGGGACAGGAGCAGCTGCTGTTGTCCTGGGGCTTTGGCTCAGGGGAAGCGGGTATGGAAAGGAGGCTGTTAGTGACCCTAACTTTTTTTTTCAAAGCTTTTAAAAAAAGTGTGACAAAATACACATAACACTTACCATATAAGATATTACATTTAGACACAAAGCTCCCTGTGCCCTTTGCCAGGCTCACCCAGGGGGCCACAGCCCAGGGTTGCCTCATGGCATAGAGAGGGCCTGGAAGTGTGGCCAGCCCTGGGTTTGTGCAGGGGCTGCACCTGCAGGCTTTGATCCATTTGTGGGGGCACAAGAGGGTTGTAGTCATAGTGGCAGCAGAACAGTGTTTCTGGGGTACCCAGATCCCAACCTCTCCCACTGGGGTCCTTGGGGCATTTCCCACCCTTGGCTATCGCCTCCTTCTCCTTAGGGAGCCAGCCATGTTCTCTCCTCCCTCAGCCCAGGATGCCCAGGATGAATGCTGCCCTGGCTTTCCCCACCACCACCCCAACACCTGCAGGTGCCACAATGCTGGGACCAGCCTCAGGCTTCTCCTCTTTTCCTCAAAGCGCCTGCTTTCCCAGGAGGCTCCTTGGTTTCCTCTGAACCTGCTGTGGGTACACAACCTACCACACTTAGAAGAGAAAACTGGAGTTTCAGAGAGGGAAGTGACCTGATGAGGTCACACAGCAAGTAAGTAATGGAGCTGAGATTCAAACCCACGCCAAGGACCCCGAGCCCCCAGCTCATTGCTTGCACCAGACTCCCTCTTTTAATATGGATCGAATGAGCAACTGGAAGTTTGGGGAATGAGCTCCCACCCCTGCCCCCCACACCACTGTGAATGGAACCTCACTGCCCCATAAGCCAAAAAACCAAATGCGTTGTGGTCGAGTCGATTCTGACTCATAGCAACCCTATAGGACAGGGTAGAACTGCCCCATAGGGTTTCCAAGGAGCGGCTGGTGGATTCGAACTGCCGACTTTTTGGTTAGCAGCTGAGCTCTTAACCACTGTGCCACCAGGGCTCCTCACTGGCCCGTAGGATAGTCTATTCCATCAAGGAACAACTCCCACTCTTGAGAAGTTCTCTTGAGTTAGGATCTGCCTTACATTACCTAGTAGTTGAAAATGGGCACACCCTACATCCTCGCAATTCCACTCACAGTGACACCTACAAGCTTGTGCCCACCAGCACTATAGTTCTGAAGACTGGAAACAACCCGAATAGTCAAAGACGGTAGAAATAAATGATTGAATAGTTAAACAATGGAGCACCACCCGGCCAGCCACAAAAATTAACAAGCTACATCTGTGCACATCCACATGGCAACCATCTCACAAACGTGTATGCTAAGCAAAAAAGCAACACTGCAGAAGGTGCTATAGGCACGATAAAAACACACTGCTC
This sequence comes from Dugong dugon, assembly GCA_030035585.1. Classification (NCBI taxonomy): domain Eukaryota; kingdom Metazoa; phylum Chordata; class Mammalia; order Sirenia; family Dugongidae; genus Dugong; species Dugong dugon. Next base: position 69,524,074 of record CM057471.1, on the reverse strand, counting down.
TCAAGTCAGTTCTGACTCATAGCTACCCCATAGGCTTTCCAAGGCTATAAATCTTTACAGTAGCAGACTGCTACATCTTTCTCCCACAGAGTGGCTGATAGGTTAGAACCACCGACCTTTCAGTTAGCAGTCGATCGCTTTAACCATAGGCGTGATACCCCATGTAAAAATCAAGACATGTAAAAGGAAACTCCATTTCTTAGGTATACGTAAACATTCATGGGGCCTTAAAAAGTACTTACTCCTGGTGATATTCTGGCTCTTAGGTGGGGTGGTGGGCACCCAGGTGTTTGTTCACTTATTCTTTAATCATCGGCCCTAACTGTTGGGCCCCTGCCCACCTCACCTGTCTCTTCCTGGCTTCCTTGCCCCGTCCGCCATTTCCTGTCCTCCCCCACCATCCTAAACAGTTGAGTGGCAGGACGGGGCTATGCAGCACCAGGGCCAGGGCACTGTTTCTGACCGGTGCTCCAAGAAACAGAGAAAGCTACTCTGTGACAAGAAAGCAAGCAGAGGAGAGGGAGTTGGAGAGTCAAACTGCCCTGGTTCCTGCCAGCTCTCTAGCTCCCAGCTCCTGTCCCTGGGGTGGCCCCACTGCCCTCAGGTCCTGAAACACACCTGCTTCCTTAGAGTAAATTCCTTTTTGCTGAGAGAGCTCCAGTAAGTTTCTGTTACTTGCCACCCAAGGGGCTTTGACTAAAACATCTCCCTGTAATTTCCACAAGCTGGTCCCTTACTACGGCACTTTGGTGCTTTTTCTCTGGGACTTCCCTGCAGTTCTTTGTACACAGGGATCATGGCTCCCCAAGGGTTCCCAAGCCTGTGATCAACATCCTCTAATCTCAGCGGTTCCCTATAACCTGGGCCATCCTTATAGGAATGCACTGTAATTTGTCATCATCCCTCCTAAAGTGTGGGGGCCAGAACTGGAAACATGCTCCCAGTATGGGCTGACAAGGGCCATGTTGAAAGGTACTGTCATCCCCAGTTTTCTAGACACTCAATCTCTAGTAATGCAGCCTGCGTTACTGGAGGCATTTGTGTTTTCAATAGCTACATTATTCTGGTGACTCATTGAATCTGCAGTGAAAGCTTTTTCCCATGAACTGCTGCCCAGCCAACTCTCCCTTTCCTATCTGGTACTTGCATAATGGATTCTTCGGAAACACATGCAAGACCCTCACATTGTACTGGTTAAATGTCATCTTCCTGGATTCCATCCAGCCTTCTAGTCTTATAAGTTCTGCTTCTTTGCACAAAGCATTAATTCTGCTACTGTGGCAGCTGCAAATTTTGTGAGCGGGCCTTCTGTGTTCCAAATTCAAATTGTGAAAGTCATGATCAACAGGACAGGGGTATAGGGTAAGAGCCTTAGGATCTATCACTAGAGACCAATGACTCTCAAATTTTTTTACACCCATCCACATACCCATCAGGACTAATGGTGGGATGGGGAGAGGACTTACTCCTTTAGGAGCAGATTTGGATGGGGAGGGGGGTGATGCATCTCCTACGTCCATCAATGCTCTCCAGTTGCAAACAACAGAAACCACCAGCGGCCCAAAGGGATCCTATGGGAAGGGGCTGGATCATGGATAGGAAGGACAGAAGCACTGCCAGGTCAGGGAAGCTTAGGAAGACAGGGTGGCCTAGCCAATGGAGAAGCCTAGCCATGGCAGAATCCTTGGAGAACATATGATTGGCTGGTTGGGGTCATGTAGCCACTTCTTGGTTAGGGGTCAGTTGGGCATCTTAATCGGCAATGGGGGTAAGAACTAAGCTTCTACCTCTACCTCCAGCTGTGTTCCGGTGGCCTCATGAGCCAGACAGCTATGTTCAAATTTGGCTCCATCATCTACCAGGCAAGATACTTAACTGTTTCATGCCTCAGTTTCTTCATCTCTAAAATGGGGTTAATCATAGAACCTACCTCATAGAATTTGCTTTGAGAATTGAGTTCATACATGTAAAGCACTTTGCACATAGTACTCTGTGTTAGTTGGCTGTGTCATTATTAAAGCATTATTATATCCTATCTGTCAGTGGAGCCTTGTGTGTTGCTATGATGCTGAATACATTTCAGCAGAGCTTTCAGACTAAGACACTAGGAAAGAAAGGCCTGGTGATCTAATTCTGAAAATCAGCCAATGAAAACCCTGTGGAACACAAGAGTTCGATCCGCAATGGATCATGGGGATGGCATGGGGTTGCCATGAGTCAGAAGCCAACTCCGTGGCAGCTAACAACAACAACGTTATGACATGAGCCCATATTTTTCCATCTTAGCCCCAAAAATATCATGAAAACTCTTCCATGCTTTACAGAAATTCAGGTAGCCCTTGTGTCTGGATTGAGCTCAGTCGTCCTGTTATTAAAGGAAAGGAGCAAAAGTGACTTGATCTAATTCCCAGTGACCCACATTGGTGTTTCCGGTCGCTATATCATTTTTTGAGCAGTCTCGAATCATCTACTTAATAATCTGTCCGAGAACTTGCTTGACAATCAACATTGGGCTAACTAGTCTATAGTTGCTAGACTCACCTTTTTGACCTTTTGGAAAAGTGGGACAATTGCGCTTTCTTTCTCCTGGCTTCTGGCTGTCCAATTCACCCCCTTAACTTCTGAATCTCTTGGGGTACAATTTGCTAGACCTAGAAATTTAGTCTTATTTATTTTTCTTGTTATATTTTTTAGAGCCCTGGTGGCACAGTGGTTAAGAACTCGGCTGCTAACTGAAAGGACGACAGTTTGAATCCACTAGCCACTCCTTGAAAACCCTATGGGGCAGTTCTACTCTGTCCTATAGGATTGTTAAGAGTCAACTCGACGGCAATGGGTTTGGTTTTTGTTTTTTTATTACTTTTTTAAATAATTTTTTTCCTAAGATGTTTATTCTATTTGAGCAGCTAAGTGGCCCTGATGCCAGAAGGAATGTGAGGAGCTCCAGGGGCCTGGCCATCACCCACCCTCCCCAGCGTGGGCCCATGGCCCTGAGCCTGCGTTCTGTGCTCTGTGTTCAGCAACTCTTACCCACAGGCCTCCTTGGGGCTCTCTCATGTGACTTAGAGAGGAGGAGAAATATCTGAGGCTCTGGGATGAGCATGTGGGTTGCCAGAGTCAGAAGCCGCCACCGATGGAAGTCTTGGAACATATCACCTTCCTGGTGCCAAGCCTAGATTCTCTGGGGTGGAGTGAGTGGGCTGGGGGATGGCCAGGCAAGGCCTCTGTGACAAGCCCACCTGGCTTGTTGGGGCAGTACAAGTATAAAATACTGTTATGGTATTTCATTTATTTAATTTTCGTAAAAAAAGAAAAAGATCCCTGGTGGGTGCAGTGGTTAAAGTGCTCGACTGATAACTAAAAATGTAGATGGTTTGAACCCACCAGCGGCTCTGTGGGAGAAAGATGTGGCAGTCTGCTTCTGTAAAGATTTACAGCCTTGGAAACCCTATCTGGCAGTTCTACCCTATTCTACAGGGTCACTATGAGTTGAAATCAACTTCAGTGGCAACGAATTTAATTTTCGTAATTACAGGTAGTCCCTAGGTTATGAATGAGATCCATTCCTGAGCCTGTCTTTAAGTCTAATTTGTAGGTAAATGGGGACAGGTACATACAGTTCTTATTTGGTGTCACTTAGTCAAGTGTTTGTCTTAGTATACAGTATATATTTTACCTTTCTATGCATACGAAACACTTAAGAGGCACTTCTAAACTGCGCAATGTTTTCATGAGTGTTATGAAGCAGTGCGTGCGTTTGTTATTATGAACCATTGTATTGAGCTCAAATTTTTAATACAACAGGCTTTATGGCAGTCTGTTCTTAAGTACAAGTCAGACGTTCGTAATCTGGGGACCGCCTGTATTCAAAAGGTCTGGACACAGCAAAGTAAAAGAACGGTTTGAGGATAGAGAGACATTCACCCGTCATCCCCACGTTCTCAGTGTGGTCCAGTGCTAGTTTTCAGGTGAGGCCTGTGCCTGCATAACTCATCGCCCAGACTCCTCAAGTGGAGGGTGGCCCCTCCACAGAGAAGGAAGGGATGGGTCCAGGTCACACAACCAGCGAGAGGTACATCAGGGATTCAAACCCAGGTCTGTCTGATTTCTCCATCCCTCTTCTGGTCCCTTCGCATTTCTACATAGCTATATTCCTAACACACAAACCAATGTTTTTAATTAAAAAAAATTTTTTAAATTACATACTTGCTGCAAAAAAAAAAAAAAAAAAAATATATATATATATATATATATATATATGTATATACAGAAGGGTAAAAAATAAAAAGCACAAGTATCTTCTCACTCCCCCATGCGGCCCAACTCTCACTCCTTAAAAGGGACCACTGTGAACAGTTTGGGGTCAGGGGTGAGTCCTTCTCCTTCGAACCCTATTTTCCCTCTGTAAAGTGAAACACTGAGCCCTAGTGGCACAGTGGTTAAGAACTATGGCTGCTAACCAAAAGGTTGGCGGTTGGAATCCACCAGCAGCTCCTTGGAAACATTATGGGGCAGTTCTACTCTGTCCTATAAGGTCGCTATGAGTTGGAATGGACTCGATGGCAACGGGTTTTAAAGTGAAACATTGATGCCTGGTCCACAGGGCTCTGGGAAGGAAGAATTGCCCAGTAAAACAAAACCAAACCCACTGCAGTCTGAGTTGACTCTGACTCATAGAGACCCTATAGCTAAAGCCTAGCACATAACAAACAGGTGCTCAGGAAATGGCTACTTTCCTTAGTGGTTACCAATAGCTCACTGTATGACCATGCCCCTGAGGCCTCAGTTGTCCCTCTGTTTCCCTGACCCACTGCCCTCTCACTGCATATAGAAGAAATTAGACCCAGCCCAACAAAAATCAGGGGAGAATAGGAGGAAGGGAGTGAAACTCCTAGACCTCCAGGGCCTGCTTGAGCTCCAGACTCATGCAGGGTGATGGATCTAAATATATTTTCAAAACAGGAGTACAATTCCTGATTCCTGTTTTGCATTTGAAGAGACTGAGGGTCAGAGAGGGAAGTAATTACTCAAGACCACATAACTGGTGGACAGTAGAGCCAGGATAGACATCAGCCTGAGTTCTGAACTCAGGTCCTTTCTGCCATGCCACATTGATCTTGAGCCAGTGGTCCATCCCTGTGCTCAGGCTAGGCCCAGAGGAGCACCTTGAAAATACTTTTTCAATGAATGAATAGCTGCAATATGTAGCTCCTATCTGTACAGCTTTGGTTTCCCTTTCATGTCCCCCATTTCCTGTGATTTTCACAATGACCCTGCCCGGTTGCCTTCTCCATGGTGTCAGGCCCAGTTCCAGGGTCAGGCATAAAGTAAGTGCTCAATAAACACTGAACACCCAGGTGCTAGTGTGGACAGAATGTGGATGCCAGAGAAAAGGCCTGCAGTGTTTGCCTGGATCTAGAAAAATGCTGAGGCCCAGGGACACCTTCCTGAGTCCCCCAGACGCCCATCCCCACCCCCAGCTGGGTTCAGCCTCCACTTAGTCCTGTACAGGGAGGTTTCAGATGAAGTTGACACCCACATCTGTGGCCTTTTGGTCCATCCATCCTGGCTCTGGGAGAGAAGGGTGGAGCTGGGGGAATCCAAGGAGCCACTGGGTAGGGTGAGGCCTGGACCGGGCTCTGAGGCCTCTGTGACTGCAGCAGACCAAAGCCTGCATTCTGCTGGCCCTACCTCACCTCCTGGGGCCTTGAGGGGACCTGGCCCACCCTGCAGACCATCTGGGAGCGGAGCCCTGAGATGCAGAACCCGCAGCACCCAGGCTGGCTAGGCCAATAGCATCAGCAGGACACCTACAGCCATCCCAGTCACAGCTCTGCTCATTGAGTTGGGATAAGCCCTGTCCTACCTCTTTGCATTTGCTCAGGCTGGCCTCAGGAAGGACTTGGATCAGCCTTGGCTTGACACTTTACCCAGAGAACTGAGGGACAAGATCCCAGGGTGGCTGGCAGCTCAGGTCTGCTGTCTCCTGTTTCTGAATTTCCTGGGTTGGTGGCCACCTTAGGGCCTGAACTGGGGCTCCAGGAATCCCCTTCCCCACTAAGCATGGGGAGTGGGCTTGGACCCTGGATGGGGGTGTGTAGACTCTGAGGAGTGAGGGGAGGGGGCATGTTGCTAGACCCTCCTCCAGCCTCTCCGCTTCTCTTCTTTCCCCCATTTCCTTCATTCTTTCTTTGTTTCTGTTCTCCATCCCCACTGCCTTCTTTCCATCTAAGTCCCTTCCTCCTTCCTTCCCTTCTTCTCTCCCTCCTCCACACCTTGCTTCCTGCTCCTCCTAACCCCCCTCCTTGTGCTTCTCCTGCCACCCAAGCTCTACAGGGCATGAGAGAGCTCAGGGAGGAGCAATGGGCCTCCATGAGCAGTCAGGGAGGTCATCCAGGAGGAGGCAATGGGCTACTAGGCCTCGAGTTCAGATGCAAAACAGGAAGAAGAGGATTCTGGGAAGAATAAATGGTATCTGTAAAGTCTCTGAGGGCTGAAGCTGCAGAGCCTGTTTCTGGAGCAGTCAGGAATGGGGTATGGTGGGGCTTGGGCCACCCACGGGACACCTATGGGAAACAAAAATGAGACGCTGAGGAAAAGTGCAGGGAGTGAAGGCCTTGAATGCCAGGCTATGAGTCTTGGACTGCATTCCACGAGCAGTGGTTCTCAAACTGGGTATCATGGAATCCTGAGGGTCCAAGAAGGCATCCCAAAGCTACCTTGAGGGACCCAGAGGTATAGTTCTGGGCTCCCGTCCTGCTCCAGCTGGATGATTACAATTTCATAAGCAGCTTGTGCTGCCACAGGCAGTAGGTGAGCAGTGGGGAGCCATGTAGGGTATTCAGCAGCAGCAGGCCGCGTCCAAATTGGGCCTTAGGAAGGGTGTTCTGGCTGCTAGCCAGGAAAAACTGAGGCTCCAAGGGTCCGTGGCCAGCCAGGCCTCCCTGAACAGGTTCTCTGGCCTTCTGACTTTTTCCTGGCCACCAGAAGGTAATAATAATAACCCAGTCATCACAGTGCCACCAGACGCTGAGCCATGCAGGCCACATTACATCATCACATCAAGTGGGTAGCAGTGTAGATGGGGAAATTGAGGGTCCTCTAGAAAAGGGACTCAGCCAGGGCCAGCAGCCAGTTTCAGTGACAGAGCTGAGAATGTGGGCCTAGGGTCTGGTCTGCCAGTTGCACCTGGCCCCCTTCAGGCAGCCCAGAGCAGGTGTGGGACAGCTGCTGTGGTGTCCCATTGCTGGCTGGGGCTTCTTCCAGCTACCAGGCCCTCTGCCCACCTGCCTTCCCAGCTGTCCCAGCCACAGCTGGCTCCCTTGTGTTCTGTGGAAATCTGACCAGCTTTGCACTGCTTTCCAAGTAGACAGCTGGTGAGTGGGGGCCTGAGGCAGTGGGGGTGGGCTGGGAAACAGAGCTCAGGCCCAAAAGTGGATCGGTCCTGGCAGGGCAGGGTGACACCAGCAGCCTCCACTTGCTCTGTGACCTTAAGCTCCTTGCTGGACCTTTCTAGACTAAGGCTGCTCTGAGCCACCTGGAGAGGGCAACTTGTGGGTTCCTGGGCTTACATCTGAAGGAGCCCTGGTAGCGCAATGGTTAAGTGCTTGGCTGAAAGGTTGGCAGTTCAAACTCACCAACTGCTCTGGTGGGGCAGTTCTACTCTGTCCCACAGGGTTGCTATGGGTTGGAATTGACTCGAAGGCAATGGGTTTGGTGTTTTGGTTTGGGCTTATCTGCTCATGCCTGGAACATCACACAGTCTGCCACTGGGTGCCACCCAGTTCTCCATCCAGCAGCCAGAGTAATGAGTGCTGACTGGCTGTGTGATCCCAGGCTAGTGTCTTAGCTTGTCTGAGCCTCGCCTTCCTCAACAGCAAGTTGAGAGTGTTGGTGGCTTGGATGCCCTGCAGAGAGCCCCTCGCTCATCCACTCAGAGGCTGGTCACAGCATCTCCCTCCCAGGCCCTGCACTTCCTCAATGGTCATTTTGTGTAGGTACCAGGGGCCCCGCTTCTTGCTCAGCTGCTCCCACCCAAAGACTTCTTGATAATGGACTCCTGTCAGCCCTGGGCCGCTGTGTCTCTGGGACAGGGGGTGGAGCCGAGCCCTCTCTTTCAGTCTGTTTGGGATATTGTCCTTCCCTTCCTGTCTGGTGGGGGTGGGAGGCATTTGTGGGAGGCATCATTTCCTCTCAGTCTTGTTTCCCTTTCCAGAGGCTCAGGCCTGAGTCTCAGCCTCTTACCACCACCAGCTCTGGGTTCCTATGGGGTCCCAGCAGCACCTTGGCCTCCCTTTTTTGCTCTGTAAAGGCCAAGCACTCATCTAGACCAAAAAACAAACAAACAAACAAGTTGCCATCAAGTCAATTCCAACACATAGTAGGACAGAGTAGAACTGCCCCATAGGTTTCCAAGGAGCAGGTGGTGGATTTGAACTGCAGACCTTTTGGTTGGCAGCCAAGCTGTTAATCACTGCACCACCAGGGCTCCATCTAGACCTAGGATCAAATCTCAGTTCTACCGCTTACTAGCCTTGTGCCGTAAGCCTCAGTTTCCTTATCTGAAAAATGGGGTATTAATTGTACCAGCCTAGTAGGTAATTAAAAATATGGCATCTGACAGCCCTGGGCTGCTTTTTAGCTGGGTGATTTTGGGTGAGTTTCCCTCTCCAAGCCTCAGTTTTCTCCTCTGTGGAATGCTGATGATAACGGGACTTACCACAGACATTTGTTGTGAGCAGTTACTGGAGAGCGCAAAAGGCCTGGTACACACTGGGTGCTCAATAAACCCTGGCTTAGAAACACAACTCAGTAACAACGGGGCAAGACAGCCACACATTTCATTGTTTCCACAAACTAGGGCAGATGGGGTTCCCAGGCAGCTGCCCCTCTCCCAGATCCTGAGTGAGTTCCTCTACTTTTGTGTGTTTTTGAGTTTTTCGTCATGATTTCCTCTCTGAAGTGTTTCTTAATTTCCAAATGTATCGGGATTCTGTAGTTTCTGGTTATCTTGGTTTGTAATTTATTTCTAGATTGAATGTGGTCAAAACATGCTCAGAAGGATTTTCAAGCCTTTGAAATTTGTTGGGACTTGTTTTATGGCCCAGTATGTGGTTCGTTTTTGTACCGTTGCATTACAAAGAAGGCTGTGCCTTCTGCAGGTGTGGGGCTTAGGTCTCTAGATGGGTCCATTAGGTCAGCTTTCTCTATCTTGTTTAATCTTCTAGATTCTCACTGTTTTCGTTTTTCCTGCCTTTTCTGTCAAATACTGAGGAAAATATATTACGATCTCCCATGATGGTTGTGGGGGCCCTGGTGGCACAGTGTTTATATAAGAGCTGAGGCTCCTAACCAAAAGGTTGGCAGTTCAAATCCACCAGCTGCTCCTTGGAGACTCTATGGGGCAGTTCTGCTGTGTCCTATAGGGTCACTATGAGTTGGAATCAACTCGATGGCAACGGGTTTGGTTTTGGTTTATTATGATTTTGAAGTTTGTCTGTTTATCCTTGTTTTTCTTCCAATATTTGCTTTATATATTTTGAAGTTACTTTATTAGGTGCATATAGTTTAAAAATTAATTTTCCTGGCAAATCAAACCTCCTGTCAGTATAAAATGTTCTTTACTTCTAGTAAAAGTTCCAGCCTTAAAATCTATTTTGTCTGCTATGGATAAACAGCACCAGTTTTCTACTGAATATTATCTGCACGGTGTATCTTTTTTCCATCCGTTTATGTTCAACTTTTCTGTATCATTTTTTTTTTTATGGTGAAAATATACGCAACAAAACATTCACCAATTCAACATTTTCCACATGCATAATTCAGTGGTATTGATTATATTCTTTATGCTGTGCAACCATTATCGATATCCTTTTCCAAATTATTCCACCACCATTGACATAAACTCAATGTCCCCTAAGCAAAAACTCCCACTTTCTCCCTCCCTCCCACCCCTGGTATCCACTAATAATCTTTGGTTTCTATCTATTTGCTTATTTCATATAAGTGAGGTTGTATAGTATTTGTCCTTTTACAACTGACTTAAACTTTGCTCAGCATGATGTTTTCAAGTTTCATCCATGTTGTGGCATGCACCAAGATTTCTGTATCATTTGATTTTGAAATGTCTCTTTTGATTTGATCATTTAGCCCATTTAGAATGTATTTACTGATTTACTTGAGTATTTAAAGTTACCTTCTTTGTGCCTTCTGTTTTTCTTGCTTGCTCTGCAGTTCCTTTTCCGTCTTTTCTTGTCTTATTCTGTTTACCTGTTTTTCCTTTTAATAGTTTGGAAAGTCTCTGAGTGGTACAAACGGTTAAGTACTGGGTTACTAACTGAAAGGTTGGAGGTTTGAACCCACCCAGCGGTACCTTGGACGAAAGGCCTGGCGATATGCTTTCAAAAGGTCACAGCCATGAAAACCCTATAGAGCGCAGTTCTACTCTGAAACACATGGAGTCACCATGAGTCACAATTGACTTGACAACAACTGGTAGTTTGGAAATTATACATGGTTCTGTTTTCTTAGTGGTTGCCCTAGAAATTGTTGCTGTTGTTAGTTGCCATCGACTCAATTCCAACTCAAGGTGACTTTATGTGACATTTCTTTCCACATACCCATCACCTAGGTTAGTAATTATCAATGCATGGCCCGTCTATACTGCCATCCACTTTCTTCTCTGGTTATTTTTAATTTTTATCCCCCGAGCCGGTTTTTTTAATTTAGAACAATGTCAAACTCACAGAAAATTCCAAGTATAACTACAATGAGCATCCATTTACCTTCTGCCTAGATTCACCAGTACTTTAGCTCTTATAACATTTGTTTTATCTATTGTCTAAGTTATCTAGTGCTGCTATAACAGAAATGCCACCAGTGGGTGGCTTTAAGGAACAGAAATTTATTTTCTCACTGTTTTGGAGGCTGGAAGTCTGAATTCAGGGTGCAGGCTATCTAGGGGAAGGCTTTCTTTCTCTGTGGGCTCTGGGGGAAGGTCCTTGTCTCTTTTCAGCTTCTGTTTCTTGGTTCCTTGGAGATCTCATGGGATGTGGCGTCTATCTTCCCACAACTCTACTTCTTGCTGCTTGCTTAATCTGCTCTTTTGTATTTCAAAGGAGATTGATTTGAGAAACACCTTACACTAATACTGCCTAATTGACATAACAAAGAAAACCCGTTCCCAAATGGGATTATAACCACAGATATAAACCCACTCTTTTAAGTGAATTCTGACTCATAGGGCAACTATAGGACAGAGTAGAACTGCCCCATAGGGTTTCCAATACTGTAATCTTTAATGGAAGCTGACTGTCATATCTTTCTCCCAAGGAGCAGCTGGTGGGTTCAGACCGCCCACCTTTTGATTAGCAGCCAAGGGCTTAACCACTGTGCCACCAGTGCTCCTAACCACAGGTATAAGGGTTAGGATTTACAACACATATTTTGGGGGGATACAATTCAACCCATAACAACATCCATCCATCTATCTGTCTATCCATCCATCCATCCATCCATCCATCTCTATCCATCTGTCATCTATCATCTACTTACCTATTTTTTTCTGAATCTTTTGATAATGTTTTATCCATTTCAGTTGACATTTTCTCAGAAAACAAGTCTCATTTTTGTTCAAAATGAAAATCATTTAATATTTTTTGTGATTATAAGTTATATATGTACAATTAAAAAAATACTAGATGGTAAGAAAAGCGTAAAGAAAAAGATAAAAGTCACCTCAAATCCTGCTCCTCAAAGAGGAGTATATATTTAGACCCATCTACGGACAAGGATCGTATTTCCCACTTTTCCAGATGTATCTTTAGGACACGAGCTGCTCTTTCACTTCTCCAAGTCTCAGTTTCCCTAGCTATGAAGTGGGGGTCATATTCTCTATCCAAGTTCCCATGTAGAGGAGGCTGGTTAGGATTCATCCTTGCTGTAGGAAAGTGGTTCAAGGTAGCTCAGGGAAAGGCATAGCCCAGGCCTATGGTCTCCCAAACCAGTGCTCTTGCCACTGAGTTAAAGACAGAGCAGTCTCTGAGCGAGGGGCATCTGATGTTAGGCTGTCTGGGTTGAACCCTTGCTGTGTGACCCTGGGTGAAGTATTGGATGTCTCTGAGCCTGGTCTTCTTATTTAGCAATGGGGTCATGGAGCCTACACCCATGGGGCCATAGGGAATTTTCTATGCAGGTAAGAGCTTAGTTCAGTACATGGCACAAAATAAATGCAAAACTACTGTTGTTGTTAATAAAAGTCTTCGGAATAAATTTCCCCAGAAGACAAAGTTGGGCTATGTGCGAGGCCCAAACAGGGTCCCTGTGGCCGGAGGCTGCAGTTCCAGCTCTGGGAGGGGAGCGAGGCTACTGGCAGAACTCCCAGTACAGTGAGACCCGAGTCTGGGCCCTGGTGAGGAGTATGTGATGATCCTGATACCAGCAGGGCAGACGGGAGACCAGCAGGGCAGACGGGAGACCAGCTGGGCAGACGGGGGGCCCCTGGTGAGCCTCAGCAAGAAAGGATTTGCAGGACACAGAGGGGTGTGAAAGGCTCCCAGGTGGGCAGCCTCAACCACAGGGCCCCCTCTCTAGCCCCTGCTGGCACCAGGGCCATGCCCTTCCTCAGTCTGGGAAATCTGCGTCTTCATTTAGGATCCCTCGGGACCCAGGGAACTTGGTCCTGTCAGCCTAGGGAGGCGGCCAAGCTCAGGGGGGCCTCCACCAAATGCCTCCTGCCTAGGGCTTGTGTCAGGCACAGTCATGTGGGTCTGTATTCGGCTTCTCCACTGCACCTGACGGGGCTTCCAGGTTCTTGTAACAGCCCTGTTGTTGAGCACCTACTGCTGCACCTGACACGGAGTTTGCGCTATGTTTCCCGACTTGAAGCGCACATGTGTTCTTTGAGTCACCGAATGCATAGTTGGCCCCATTTGACAGATGAGGAAAGTGTAGCTCAGATGGGCAGTGACTCACTGAGTTTACAGCCAGATTGGAACTCTGCTCCGCTTCCACTCACCAGCTCAGTTTCCAGCTGCCCCATCCTCGCCACCTCCCTACCCTAAGTCCCACTGTCTGCCCTCCCCGCCACCGGCCCAGTCCGCTAGCCCCACAGCCAACACTCGCCCAGCCTCCTCTTCTCCCAGAATTCCCTGCTGCCAAGTCCCTCCTCTTCCTCAGGACAAGCTGCCTTCCCGCCCTTCCACTGGCCTGAGTTGTGTGCTGTCTCTGTGCCACTTAGGAACACCCTTCCAGCACCTCAGGGCTGCTGGCCACCCTTGCTCTGGGAATTGTTAAATGCTGTGTCTTGCTTCCTTCACAGGCAGTTTTGCCAGAGTATAAGCCTCCCAGAAGGGTCATGGGATAATATAAATAATTGCTAATAATTTGTTGAGCATTTACTACTTGGCAGGCACCAGTGCTAAGTGTTTTCCATGCATAATCTCATCTAATCAGCTCATCACCACTCTGAGGTAGGTCTAGTATCATTCCCATTTTACAGATGGGGAAGCTGAGGCTCAGGGAGGAAAGTGGCACTGCTCAAAAATAGTTAGTAATGGCAATATCCTACATTTGCTGGTGTTCAGTCTGTGCCAGGCCTTGTTCTGAGCACTTTATACATATTAGGTCAGCAAATGGCCACCACAACCCTGTGAGAGATGAGGAAACTGAAGTGCAGAGGGGCCTGGAGCCACCCAAGGCCATGCAGCTGGGAAATGGTAGAGTCTGAATTCTACACTAGGGTTTGGCTTCATAGCCCACACTCAGGTCTTGCGGGCCTCTAGAAGGCGGAGCTAGGATTCGAACCCAGGACCACTACATCCAGACCTCAGTTCGCTCTTAGCCTCCCCTGGGAGACGAGGAACCAGCCAGAGGCAGGCCTCAGACCGTGGGATGGCTCCCGGCACACCAGGATGCAAACCGCAGCTGGGAAGCCAGCCAGCTTCCAGGCAGGCTCAGAGCTTGGGCCTTGTCCACGGAAGTGGCTTTGGCCAGGACCTCTGAGGGGGTGGGGGGGTCCCCAAGGGCCGCACTAGGGCAGGGCCTGGCCTCCCCAGATGGCCTGGGGAATTGGCAGGCATTTGTGCCGATCAAGTGCTTTGCAGTAATTATTGTTTCCTGCCTCCATGGGCTTCCAAGTTCTTACACTTAAATATTTTTAGCACATGAACCATGCAACCTCCTTCTAAAAAAATAAATTTCTGAAACATAAAATTCAGAAGTACGTGTTTATCTCTCTTTGCGGAATCTCCATGTTCTCTAGAAGTTATGATGAAAGTCATATGTGGATCATCCAAGTCCACTTTGAAAGAAATTTTGGAATGAAACCTGCCATCAGAGTGAGCTCCAGGATCAGACAGGCCTGTCTGACTAGCTGCATGTCCCTGGAGAAGTCACTTCACCTCTCTGAGCCTCAGTTTCCTCATCTGTAAAGTGCAGATGACCCAGGTTTCTCCCTCATAGGCCTGAATGTGAAGTCTTGGCACAGTGGCCAGAGGAGACATTTGACACCTGCATAGTGAACACTGCTATTATCACCAGGAGTGAAAGAGAAGCCAAAGAAGCCACTTTGGGCCAGGCCAGCTGCAAAGTTGTGAGCAGTATCCTGGTGACCAGACTGTTTTCCTGGAAGGATGGGTGCCCTTGGCTTTATTGCTGGGGCTGCTGCCTCGGGTGGGCCTTTTTTCCATTTCCTCATGCTGAGGCAATGCCTAGCTGACATGCCGCACCTAGGCCACACTTGGGCTGAGGGTGACAACATCTGTCACCAGCACAAGGAGCTTCCCAGCCCTCCCCACAGGACAAGCTGCAGCACCTGGCGGAGCCGTGGCCAGGCCTGGGAGCCAAGGGGTCTCAAATCCCAAGAGGCAGGAGGTGGGAGGGTGTGGAAGCTGGGGCAGGGTCTCAGCCTTGACCTGCAGGCCCCAATAACCAGCGACCTGCTGGACATTTTCCCCTAAGTTTTGTATCATGGATGTCTCCATTAGCATGAAACAGAATTTACCCTTTTCTGCCCTGTCCAGCAATGACACCTCGTTCCACCTCTAGTGTTGGCCAGAATCCAGAGCTTGTCCTCTCTATCCGTCAGCTACCATGTCTAATCACCCCCCAGTCTCTTGCCTCTACTCTTGGACTTTCTCTTTTTTTTTTTTTTTTTTTTTGTGTTTTTCTCTTTTGGTTGCATATTTTTTTATTTTTTATTTTTTTAATATATATTTTATTGTACTTCAGGTGAAAGCTTACAGAGCAAATAGTTTCTCATGAAATAGTAGTACACATGTTGTTTTTTTTGACGTTGGTTAACAACCCCACAACGTATTAAGCCTCTAAATTCTCAACCTTTTTTTTTGATGAAAATTACAGATGGCCAAAGATACACCGTTTCAAAATCTTCTACATTCACAGTTCAGTGACATTGACTACGCTCTTCCAACTGTGCTGTTATTCTCACTTAAGATGAAGGCTTACAGAACAAAATAGTTTTTCATTTAACAGTTACTACACATGTTGCCCTATGACAATGGTTAACAATCTCACAGCACATCAAGAATATCCTTACTCCACCTTGTGTTCCCTATCACCAGGGGGCTTCCTTGTCCCCTTCTGTCTTCTGGACCTTGTCAGTGGACTATTGTACCTCTTTAGTCTCATTTGTTTATTTATTTATTTATTTATTTTTATTTTATTTAAACACCATTTCGAAACTTTTTACTTACACATTTAAGTGATATTGACTATGCTCTTCCAATTGTGCTGCCATTCTCGCCCAAGATGAAGGCTTACAGGACAAAACAGGCTCCCATTTAATAGTTACTACAAATGTTGCCCTATAGCAGTGGTCAACAATCTCACAATACATCGACAGTGTCCTTATTCAATTTGTGTTCCTTATCATCAGTTTCCTACTCTCCCTCTGCCTTCTGGCCCTTGTCACCGGACTCCTGTACATCGTTAGTCCCATTTAGTTTTACTGGGGTGTGGACTTTCTCTTGAATCCTCCCCCTGTCCCGTCCTCATGCCCCTGCTGGGTCCAGCTATGTCAGTTTGCCCTCTGACTGCAGTATCGGTTCTCTCTCACCCCTCCAGGCTGCCCCACCCCTGCAGGCAGGGGGTTTCTCTAACACCCAGATCTGATCGTGTCATTCTCCTGTTGAAAACTTGCCCTCATCCCCACTAGCTTCTGCAAGCCCCAATCTCACCCACCTTCATGCCCATCACCCATCACACCAAAAGCGGGAGGGAACCATTACTGAAAGTTTTGATCAAGGGCCCAGTAGATGGGTCCTGATCAAAAAGAGGAAAAAGATGGAACAGAATTTCAAATTCTTATAGAAACCAGATTTACTGAACCCACTGAGTCTGGTGGAACCGCCAGATCTATTGCCCTGAGATAATCTTTAAGGCTTGAACCAAAGCTACTCCAGGAAGTCATCTTTAAACTAAACAACAGTTTAGCTCAACTAGTAAAGAATGTTCGCCTTGAGCAGTGTGCTCTTTTAAAGTATTGTCTATATGAGATTATGCAAGGGTTCCAAAATTGAGGTGCCTGGCATGCCTAGGGTGGCTGGCTCCATTTTGTGACTTCTGCTTCTGCATTCCTGAGAATGTAACCTTGACTTCTTCATATGCATATGATCCTATGCCTCTGGCTAGGTGGAACCAGCAGACTGCCTTCTTCCCATTCATATGCATATGGCCTTAGGCCTCTGACTGAATGGAACCAGCAGACTCTGTCCTCATATCAATCATCTCCTGACGTCCTTGTGAGCACCTACTTCCAAAATTATGTGAGTGTAACCAATCCTTGTAACCCACATATACTCTGTTAACCATTCCCAACCAAAGCCCCACTTTGAGATAGTCCATCTTCCATTTTACTGATTGCTTGCCTACCACTCAGAATATTGTAAGCCAAGTTCCTGATTCAACCCTATAACTATGCCAGTGTGACTGCAGCTTTTTGGAGTGCTGGTTTTCACCTTGTGAGATCCAATGTGTCTCAGCCTGAGCTGACTTTGCTCTCAATAAGTGTCTTTACTTTCATTTTAAACAGATGACAAGATCAAATTGATAAACAAACCCCTACCAAACTCAATGCTGTCGAGTTGGTTCTGACTCATAGTGACCCTATAGGACAGAGTAGAACTGCCCCCTAGCGCTTCCAAGGAGCGGCTGGTGGATTTGAACTGCCCACCATTTGGTTAGCAGCCAAGCTCTTAACCACTGCACCACCAGGGCTCCAAATTGACAATAGTGACTCTAAAACACAGAGGAGACATTTAGGGGACAGACAGTCTAAGTTAACGGTGGTGAAACAATCCGGGTAGAGATAGCAAGAACCGTGACACAATGTGAAGAATGTAACCAGTGTCATCGAACTGTACATGTAGAAAATGTTGAATGTGTGTTATGTTTTGTTATGTGTATTTTTACACACACAAACACAAAAAAAAAAAAAACCGTCCCAACCTCTACTTCAAGGGAGTAGGAGCTCAGACAGTTCTGACATTTTTCTCCACATTGTGATAGTCCTCTACCATTGTAATGTTCTTTCTTTCCTTGCCCTCTCTTCCCTTAGCCCTGTCCCCTCCCTTACAATAATCCTTTTTGAATAAGTTATCTTTGCCTGTTTAAAAACAAAAAAAACCAGGAGGTAACAATTTACCCAGTGCTTACCCTGTGCAGGGGTGGGTGGTCTAAGTTTTTTACCTGGTTTATCTGAATTAATCCCTATTGACCCCATGGGGTAGGTGCTGTCATTGTCTCTCTTTAACGGATGAAGAAGCAGAGGCACAGAGAGACTAAAAATCTTGCTCAGCATCAAACTGCCAAGAAATGGGCAAGGCAGGACTCAAAACCATCCATGCTCTTGACCACTGCATTCAATGCACTATGCTATCTCAGCCTCTGTGCCTTGGCATAAGCTATTCCTTCTGTATGGAATGCCTTTCCACCACCCTCTCTTCTCTGCTTGGCAAACTTCTATGTATCCTTCAAACTCATCTCAAACTTCCCCTCCTTTCGATGGTCATCAGTTTCTGCTCCACATGGTGCCCAGCCAGCTCTCGTTAGAGCGCTAATCGTAGTTTAAAGTCATTGTCGTGACCCTGTCTGTCTCCCTAGGGACAGGGACCAGATCTGATCCATCTCTATATAATCCATACTAAAAATGGATCAGGCAGATGCCAGGGAATGAATGAATAAATGAATTAATGAACACATCATCCCGTACAAATCATTAGCCTGGTCATATCTTTGAGAATAGATTCCAAGATG
Source organism: Dugong dugon (assembly GCA_030035585.1). Lineage (NCBI taxonomy): Eukaryota > Metazoa > Chordata > Mammalia > Sirenia > Dugongidae > Dugong > Dugong dugon. Next base: position 69,505,801 of record CM057471.1, on the reverse strand, counting down.
TTGTTTAAAAAGCGAAATGTTTCAAATCTCCCAAATTCCTGCTTTTAGAGAAAAAGGAAAAGAAAACACAACTGCCTTTATCATTTTCTCATGAAAATTCATCTTTTATCCTCACTTTTAATCCCGAGCCCAGCACAGCCTTTTGAGTTTTTGTAACAAACTCTCAACTACCCCCCTGGATGGAGGAGGAGGGTATCTAAAACTCCAGGAGATCAGAGGAGGAAAGGAAAACAAAAACAAGGGAAGGAAGGAATTCTTAGCACTCCACAGGTTCCTTCCACCAAGGCTTTGTTTTTATAAAAATGACACAGGCCCTTGTAAGAGATGCTCATCACATCATTGAAAAAGATTTAACCACCCAGAAAAAGACAAAGAGGAAATTACTCCACATCACACCTAGCTGCTTACTGGTTAGTGTATTCATTTGTAAAGGCGTTGAGCTAGCCAAGATGGGAGCACTCCACTGTTTGTGTTATATGCTAATAAAACATTTCACCACCCAGAAAAGTCCCTGTTAACATCTTCTAGACCTTCCCACCTGCCCTCTGTAACACATTGATTCATTTGTTTGTTGCTGGCAGTCATTGATTTCGACTCAGAGTGAGCTTAGGTAAGAGAGTAGAACTGCCCCATACGGGGTTTTCTTTGCTGTAATCTTAACAGATGCAGATCATCGCCAGGCCTTTCTCTTGCAGAGCTGCTGGGTGGGTTTGAACTTCCAGCCTCACAGTTAGCAGCTGAGTGCTTACCCATTGTGCCCCCAGGGCTCCTTATTTCATTTGTCTAGCTGTAAATAACTATTTCTTGAGTACTCTGTACTCTGGCTGTGTCCTGGGGATAAGGAGTGGAGCTGCCTCCATGGGAGAGACTTTAATAAAATAATGACACAAGTAATTATTTAGTTGCAACTGTGGTCAGGGCTATGAGAGGGGTGCTGGTTCTTTCACCTAACCAGGATGGACAGGGAGGGCTTATCTGGAGGGGGTTATAGTTGATCTGGTAAAAGAGGAGGCATTAACTTGTGGAGGCTAAGGAAGAGCACGCCAGATAGAGGGCAAAGCTTGTGGGGAAGGAATCCCTATGTGGCTGCCACAGTTGGCTGCAGTTCCCCTTCCTCCATTGCTGGAGAGATCTGTCTCTGTTTTGGTGTCTACCCCTCATCCATCGAAGCTTGACTCATGTACATCCTGATGGGTCTGATCTAACCACAGTGGTCTTCCTTCCCTTGCTGGTGATTGGTTGGAGGGGGCATGTGACCCAGTTCTGACTAAAGAGAAGAGGAAGGAACAGTCTGCAGGGGACTTCTAGGAAGGCAGCTGTTATGGGTTAAATTGTGTCCCCCCAAAAATATGTGCTGAATATCCTAACCTTTATACTTGTGGTTACATACGGTTGTTCTGTTGTACATAGGGTCACTATGAGTCAGAACTGACTTGATGGCACCCAGCAACAACATCATACCTGTATTAAGAAGCCCTGGTGGTGCAGTGGTTAAAATGCTCGGCTGCTAATCAAAAGTCAGTGGTTCGAATCCACCAGCTGCTCCGCAGGACAAAGATGCAGTAGTCTGCTTCTGTAAATATTTACAGCCTTGAAAACCTATGGGCTGTTCTACCCTGTCCCGATAGGTCACTATGAGTTGGAATCGACTTAATGGCAACAGTTTTGTTTTTTATACTTGTAGTTATAATCTCATTTGGCAATGGGTTTTCCTTGTTAATGAGAAAGTATTAGTGTAGGGTATCTCTTAAATCAATTTATTTTGAGATATAAAAGAGATTAAACAATGAAGCAAGAAAGCAGAGATGGAGGGAGACACCAAGCCACATGAAGATTGCCCAGGAGTAGAAGTTGAAAACAACCAAGGAGCTTCCTCTAGAACTGACAGGGAGAGAAAGCCTTCCTCTAGAGCCGACACTTAAGGTCATACTTTGGCTCTCGTGGACTTGTTCTAATTTTCTACAGTTTCAACTTGAACTTGCATATGAGCATTTGATAGTCTGTTCTGCCGTTGCCCCTGGCCTTGTTCTGACTGATGATATTGAGCTTTTCCAGGGTCTCTTTCCACAGATGTAGTCAATTTGATTCCTGTGTATTCCATCTGGCGAGGTCCACGGGTATAGTCACCATTTATGTTGATGAAACCATCTCAAGAATAGATATGACACATTGAACTCTAGTGACCAAAGACCAGACAAGTTGTGAAATGACATCAAGGACATCATATATGAAGAAAACGAGAGGTCGTTAAAAAGACAAGAAAGAAAGAAAAAACCAAAACGGATGTCAGAAGAGACTCCGAAACTTGCTCTTGAACGCTAAGTAGCTAAAGGGAAAGGAAGAAATGATGAAGTAAAAGAGTTGAACAGAAGATTTCAAAGGGCCACTCGAGAAGACAAAGTAAAGTATTATAATGACGCATGCAAAGACCTGGAGATAGAAAAACAAAAGAGAAGAACATGCTTGGCATGTCTCAAGCTGAAAGAAGCCGTGAGTTGCAATACTAAAGGATTCTATGGAGAAAATATTAAACGATGTAGGAAGCATCAAAAGAAGATGGAAGGAATACACTGAGTCACTATACCAAATAAATTGGTTGATGTTCAACCATTTCAGGAGGTAGCATACAATCAGGAACTGATGGTACTGAAGGAAGAAGTCCAAGCTGCACTGAAAGCATTGGCGAAAAACAAGGCTCCAGGAATTGCTGCAATATTAATTCAGATGTTTCAAAAAACAGATGCGGTGCTGAAACTATACACTCGTCTATGCCAAGAAATTTGGAAGACAGCTACCTGGCCAACCAACTGGAAGAGATCCATATTTATGCCTATTCCCAAGAAAGGTGATCCAACTTAGTGTCGAAATTATCAAACAATATCATTTATATCATACACATGTATAATTTTGCTGAAGATCATTCAAAAGCAGCTACAGCAGTATATCGACAGGGAACTGCCAGAAATTGAAGCCGGTTTCAGAAGAGGACATGGAACGAGCAATATCACTGCTGATGTCAGATGGATCCTGGGTGAAAACAGAGAATACCAGAAAGATGTTTACCTGTTTTTTATTGACTATGCAAAGGCATTTGACTGTGTGGATCATAACAAATTATGGATAACATTTCCAAGAATGGGAATTCCAGAACACTTAATTGTGCTCACAAGGAACCTGTACACAGATCAAGAGGCAGTCAGTCATTTGAACAGAAGAAGGGGATACTACATGATTTAAAATCAAGAAAGGTGTGCAACAGGGTTGTATCCTTTCACCATGCCTATTCAATCTGTATGCTGAGCAAATAATCCGAGAAGCTGGACTATATGAAGAAGAACGTAGCATCAGGATTGGAGGAAGACTCATTAACAACCTGCATTATGCAGATGACACAATCTTGCTTGCTGAAAGTGAAGAGGACTTGAAGCACTTCCTGATAAATATCAAAGACCACAGCCTTCAGTATGGATTACACCTCAACATAAAGAAAACAAAAATCCTCACAACTGGACCAATAAGCAATAGCATGATAAACGGAGAAAAGATGCAAGTTGTCAAGGATTTCATTTTACTTGGATCCACAACCAACACCCATGAAAGCAGCAGTCAAGAAATCAAAAGACGCATTGCATTAGACAAATCTGCTGCAAAAGACCTCTTTAAAGTGTTGAAAAGCAAAGATGTCACCTTGAAGACTAAGGTGCACCTGACCAAAGCCATGGTGTTTTCAATCGCCTCCGATGCATGTGAAAGCTGGACAATGGATAAAGAAGACCGAAGAAGAATTGACACCTTTGAATTGTGGTGCCGGTGAAGAATATTGAATATACCATGGACTGCCAAAAGAACCAACAAATCTGTCTTGGAAGAAATACAACCAGACTGCTCCTTAGAAGCAAGGATGGCAAGACTACATCTCACATACTTTGGACATGTTGTCAGGAGGGATTAGTCCCTAGAGAAGGACATCATGCTTGGTAAAGTAGAAGGTCAGCAAAAAAGAGGAAGACCCTCAATGGGATGGATTGACACAGTGGTTGCAACAATGGGCTCAAGCATAACAATGACTGTGAGGATGGTGCAGGACTGGGCAGTGTTTCGTTCTGTTATACATAGGGTCGCTATGAGTTGGAACCAACTTGATGACACCTAACAACAACAACATATGCAGGTGACACAACTTTGCTTGCTGAAAGCAGAGAGGACTTGAAGCACTTTCCGATAAAGATCAAATACCACAGCCTTCAGTATGGATTACACCTCAACATAAAGAAAAAAATAATTCTCACAACTGGACCAATAAGCAACATCATGATAAACGGAGGAAAGATGCAAGTTGTCAAGGATTTCATTTTACTTGGATCCACAACCAACACCCATGAAAGTAGCAGTCAGGAAATCAAAAGACGCATTGCATTAGACAAATCTGCTGCAAAAGACCTCTTTAAAGAGTTGAAAAGCAAAGCTGTCACCTTGAAGACTAAGGTGCACCTGATCAAAGCCATGGTATCATCGATTGCCTCATACATGTGAAAGCTGAACAATGGATAAAGAAGACCAAAGAAGAATTGATGCATTTGAATTACAGTATTGGCAAAGGATATTGAATATACCATGGACTGCCAGAAGAACGAATGAATTTGTCTTGGAAGAAGTATAACCAGAATGTTTCTTAGAAGTGAGGATGGTGAGACTTCATCTCAAGCACTTTGGACATGTTATCAGGAGGGACAAGTCCCTGGAGAAGGACATCATGTTTGGTAAAGTAGAGGGTCAGTGAAAGTGAGGAAAACCCTCGATAAGATGGACTGACACAGTTGTTGCAACAATGGGCTCAAGCATAGCAACGATTGTGAGGATGGCACAGGATTAGGCAGTGTTTCATTCTGTTGTACGTAGGATCACTACGAGTCACAACCTAACAACAACAGAGCAATAGTTAGGAAGCCAAAGACATTATAGAGAGTTTTAAAAAAGACAAACCTGTTGCCGTCCTGTTGATTCCAACTCATAGCAACCCTACGTATTACAGAGTAGAACTGCTCCATAGGGTTTTCTTCTGTGGTACCACTGGGTGGGTTTGAACAGTCAATATTTAGGTTAGTAGACTAGCACAAACTGTTTGTGCCACCCAGGGACCTGTAGAGAGTTTAGCCCCCCAGGAATCCATGGAACTACTAAAGGGGCATTTCCCACAACTGGAAGTTTGTTGAATGTTGAAGGGTGGCTGGACAATTTGGAGACAGCCAGGGCTGACCCATGGTTCACATGCACACAGATGTGTACCTACCTCCCTGGCCACATTTTCTAGCACTCTCCATTACTCTCTGCAAGTATCTCTTGGGTTAGAGGCTATTCCCTTTAATGGACCCTAATGGAGTCAAAGGATGGCATGGGGAGGAAGCTCTCTCCTCCCCTCCTAATCTCTACCAGCTATCCCCAATCTCTAGTAAGCCCACAATCCAAGTAGAAACAGTGTCCAGCAATCACTGCAGGATGAACCTCCCATCCTCCACTTTCAACTAGACTGACACTCCCAAAACACAACTCAAAATCACTTAAACAACAAAGGCATTTGTTTTCTTCATGTAACAAGAAGTCCCAGGTAAGTTTAGCACTGATTCTTCAAATGCTCAATGACATCATTAAGGACCCAGATTCTTGCTCTCTTTTTGCTCAGCCACACTCACATGTTGGCCTTATCCTCAGAGGTGCAAGATGGCTGCAGTAATTCCGGATATTGTATCGTCACCATCAGTAGCCAGAGGCAGAAAAGGAGTTGGCTGCTGTCTTAGTTATCTAGTGCTGCTGTAACAGAAATACCACAAGTGGATGGCTTTAACAAACAGAAATTTACTTTATCATAGTTTAGGAGGCTAGAGGTCCAAATTCAGGGTGCCGGCTCTGTTGTTGTTAGGTGCTGTTGAGTCGGTACGACAGAATGAAACGCTGCCCAGTCCCGTGCCATGCTCACAATCGTTGCTATGTTTGAGCCCATTATTGCAGCCACTGTGTCAGTCCATCTCGTTGAGGGTCTTCCTCTCTTTTGCTGACCCTCTTCTTTACCAAGCATGATGTCCTTCTCCAGGGACAGATCCCTCCTGACAACATGTCCAGAGTATGTGAGATGTAGTCTCATCATCCTTGCTTCTAAGGAGCATTCTAGTTGTACTTCTTCCAGGACAGATTTGTTTGTTCTTTTGGCAGTCCATGGTATATTCAGTATTCTTCACCAACACCACAGTTTAAAGGCTCCAATTCTTCTTCAGTCTTCCTTATTCATTGTCTAGCTTTCACATGCATAGGAGGTGATTGAAAACACCATGGCTTTGATCAGGTGCACCTTAGTCTTCAAGGTGACAGCTTTGCTTTTCAACTCTTTAAAGAGGTCTTTTGCAGCAGATTTGTCTAATGCAATGCGTCTTTTGATTTCCTGACTGCTGCTTTCATGGGTGTTGGTTGTGGATCCAAGTAAAATGAAATCCTTGACAACTTGCATCTTTCCTCCGTTTATCATGATGTTGCTTATTGGTCCAGTTGTGAGAATTATTTTTTTCTTTATGTTGAGGTGTAATCCATACTGAAGGCTGTGGTATTTGATCTTTATCGGAAAGTGCTTCAAGTCCTCTCTGCTTTCAGCAAGCAAAGTTGTGTCACCTGCATATGTTGTTGTTGTTAGGTGTCATCAAGTTGGTTCCAACTCATAGCGACCCTATGTATAACAGAACGAAACACTGCCCAGTCCTGCACCATCCTCACAGTCATTGTTATGCTTGAGCCCATTGTTGCAACCACTGTGTCAATCCATCCCATTGAGGGTCTTCCTCTTTTTTGCTGACCTTCTACTTTACCAAGCATGATGTCCTTCTCTAGGGACTAATCCCTCCTGACAACATGTCCAAAGTATGTGAGATGTAGTCTTGCCATCCTTGCTTCTAAGGAGCAGTCTGGTTGTATTTCTTCCAAGACAGATTTGTTGGTTCTTTTGGCAGTCCATGGTATATTCAATATTCTTCACCGGCACCACAATTCAAAGGTGTCAATTCTTCTTCGGTCTTCTTTATCCATTGTCCAGCTTTCACATGCATCGGAGGCGATTGAAAACACCATGGCTTTGGTCAGGTGCACCTTAGTCTTCAAGGTGACATCTTTGCTTTTCAACACTTTAAAGAGGTCTTTTGCAGCAGATTTGTCTAATGCAATGCGTCTTTTGATTTCTTGACTGCTGCTTTCATGGGTGTTGGTTGTGGATCCAAGTAAAATGAAATCCTTGACAACTTGCATCTTTTCTCCGTTTATCATGCTATTGCTTATTGGTCCAGTTGTGAGGATTTTTGTTTTCTTTATGTTGAGGTGTAATCCATACTGAAGGCTGTGGTCTTTGATATTTATCAGGAAGTGCTTCAAGTCCTCTTCACTTTCAGCAAGCAAGATTGTGTCATCTGCATAATGCAGGTTGTTAATGAGTCTTCCTCCAATCCTGATGCTACGTTCTTCTTCATATAGTCCAGCTTCTCGGATTATTTGCTCAGCATACAGATTGAATAGGCATGGTGAAAGGATACAACCCTGTTGCACACCTTTCTTGATTTTAAATCATGTAGTATCCCCTTCTTCTGTTCAAATGACTGACTGCCTCTTGATCTGTGTACAGGTTCCTTGTGAGCACAATTAAGTGTTCTGGAATTCCCATTCTTGGAAATGTTATCCATAATTTGTTATGATCCACACAGTCAAATGCCTTTGCATAGTCAATAAAATAGTTCCATTAGTTTTTTTTTATTGAGCTATAATTCACATACTATAAAATTCACCTTTTAAAGTGTAAACTTCAGTGGTTTTTAGTGTATTCACAAGGTTGTCTAACTGTTGCCACTATCGTATTCCAGAACAGTTTTATCACCGCTAAAAGAAACCCTGTACCCATTGGTAGTCACTCATTTCCTCTTCCTTTCAGCCCCTGGCAAGCACTAAGCTACTTTCTGTCTCTATGGATTTGCCTATTCTGGACTGTTCATATAAATGGAATCACAGAATATGTGACCTTTTGTGACTGGCTTCCCTTTCATACCAAGCGTTCCATCAGATCATATTCTAAACAGTTGTCTCCCTGGACATACACTAAGCCATACCTCCAAGTGCAAGAGCTGCTTCAATCACCTGTCTTTAAAATAGCACTTTTTTACCCCACTAATCCTGGTGGCATAGTGGTTAAGAGCTTATGGCTGCCAATAAAAAGGTCGGCCGTTCAAACCCACCAGGTGCTCCCTGGAAACCCTATGGGATAGTTCTACTCTGTCCTATAGGGTCGTTATGAGTCGGAACTGACTTGATGGCAATGGGTTTGGTTTTTGGTATATGTGCATAAAATTTTATAGAAATAAAACCATACTATAGACGTGATTTTTAATCTTTTAAAAAGTTCAGTAAAGTATCATACAGATCTGCATAACCCCCTTTTTTTTTTTACTGTCTGCAGAGTAAATCACGTGGTTAAAAAGGTAAGCTGTGGCTTAGCTCAGTGGTCAGGCACTCAGGTCCAGGAGGAAGGCTGACTAGTACCTTCTGGATGGATCTTGACTGCATTTCCACCTTTTTGCGAGTATAAACAATGATGAGATGAACATCCTTGTGCATTTATTTCCTTAGAGTAAATTCTTTGACATGGGATTACAGGTCAAATGGTATACATGTTTACTTTTAAAATATTCTGTCAAACTGTTCTTTAGAAAAGTCAGATCAGAAACGCTGTACACTACAATATAGCATTGTGGCCTCTAGACTCAAACTGTTTAAGTTTCTAAAAAATTTTTTTATTGTGCATTAGGCGAAAGTTTGCAGAGCAAATTAGTTTTCCATTGAATAGTTGGTACATAAAGTGTTTCATGACGTTGGTTTCATTCGCTACAATGTGCCAGCACTCCCCCCCATTTCCATCCTGGATTCCCTGCTTCCTCTGGTCCTGAACTGTTACCCCTTCCTGCCTTCTCAGCTTTGCCCTTGTGCAATGTTGCCTTTTTGATCTTGTGTAATTGCTGTTCTAAGGAGCATGTTCCTCTCAGGTGTCATTGTTTTTTTTATGGGCTTGTCTATGGCTTGGCTGAGGGGTGATCTCCAGGAATGGCTTCAGTTCCAGTTCAGAAGGGTGTCTTCAGACCACAGTCTCCAGGGTTCCTCCAGTCTCTGTCAGATCAGTAAATCTGGTCTTTTTCATAAATTTGATTTTTTGTTCTGCAATTTTTCTCCCACTCTGTCTGGGACCCTCCTTTGTGATCCCAGTCAGAGTGGTCAGTAGTGGTAGCCAGGCACCATCTAGTTCTTCTGGTCTTGGAGTCGTGTAGGCTGTGGTTAATGTGGTTCACCAGTCCCCTGGACCAATTGCTCTCTTGGATCTTTGGTTTTCTTGATTCTCCTTTGCTCAGGGTGGTAAGAGACCAATAGCTGTATCTTAGATGGCCACTAGCAAGCTTTTAAGACCCTAAATGCTACTCACCAAAGTAGGATGCAGAACTTTCTCTTTATGAACTATGTTGTGCCAGTTGATGTAGATGTCTGCTGAGTCTATGGTCCTTCACCTTCAAGCCTAGGAACTTCGTCCCATAGGGTGTTTGGTTATGTCCGTGGCCCTTGTGCGCTCTATTGTCTATATTAATATATAAGCAGCACCTACTGTTATGTATGTAGAAATATCCACCACCAAACCTATATCTGCAGGTGAATGTTTTCCCTTACACCCTCCCACACCCCTTCGCATATCTGTCCATCTAGGTATCCATTGTAAATTAGTGTTTGCTAATACTGTTCTTGCAGGATTGTCTATGCTATAGTAATTTTCATTGTTGTTCTTTTTTCTTTCATTCCTCTTAATGTCCTTCCATGCCTTGGTCATATTTTGTCGACTTCCCTCATATTATGTATTGCCTTTCCCTTCACCAACATTAACATATGTCTTCTACCTATTTGGTAATTATCCCTCACTCCCCACTCCCCATCCCTGGTAAGCATCAAAGAAAGTTGTTTGTGTGTGTGTAAAACTTTTCTTGGTGTTTTTATGATAGTGATCTCATACAATATTTGTCCTTTGTGATTGACTTATTACACTCAGCGTAACTTTCTCCAAATTCATCCATGTTGTGAGATGTTTTGTGGATTTGTCCTTATTTTTTATCTTTGCATAGTATTCCACTGTGTGTATGTACCACAGTTTGTTAATTCATTCATCTGTTGATGGGCACTTAGGTTGCTTCCATCTTTTCGCTGTTGTGAATAATGCTGTAATAAACATGGGTGTGAATATGTCTATTCATGTCACAGCTCTTATTTCTTTAGGGTATATACCTAGAAGTGGGATTGCTGGGTCATAGGGACTGCTTAGATTTTAATCCCTTCTCTACTATTTGTTCATGTAGGACTTTAACCCATCTGCATCTCAGTTTCCTTATTTATAGAATGGGGATGATGAAAGTACCAATGATAAAGAATTGTTGTGAGAATTAAATTAGTGTAATGCATGTAAAACCAGTTGCTGTCAATTCAATTCTGACTCATGATGACCACATGTGTCTCAGAATAGAACTGTGCTCCACAGGGTCTTCAATGGCTGATTGTTTAGAAATAGATTTCCAGGTTTTTCTTCCAAGGCACCTCTGGGTGAACTCGAACCTCTAACCTCTCATTTAGCAGCCCAGTGTATTAACCATTTGCACTACCCATTGCCTTGGAAGAAAGGCCTTATGACCTACTTCTGAAAAATCAGCCATTAAGAACCTTAAGAAGGGGGGCGGGGCCGATATGGCAGAGTAGTAAGACTCTTCTGGTGAACCCTCTTACAACAAAGACCTGAAAAAACAAGTGATTCGATTATATATGGAAATCTGGGGGCCCTGAACATCAAACGCAGAGTTGAGGAACCGGACTGAGTGGCGGGGGAGGGAGAGACAGTTCGGAAGCAGCCAGGAGTTGCCAGACCTGACCCAGCAAGGGCCTGAGCCCTTCAGGCCTGATCAGCTCAGGGATGAGCAGTGAAGTATGCAAGCAGCCGTGCTCGGGAGGTGAATTTTCTGCACCAGGAGAGACCCAGTGCCAGAGAGTCTACACAGCCACCCAGAACCAGAGAGAAGCAGCCCTCCATGAAAGATAAGTACTTGGTACAGCTTATCATGCGGACCAAAAATACCCGCCTTAGGGAAAAACCTCTCTCCCATTTACCTCCCCACTCCCTCTCTGCACTAGGTCCCAGACCAGCTTCAGCAATTGCTGAGTCCCCTGGGCTGGAAGTAGGATCCGTCACACACCCTGAGCCATTCTCCCTGCCTTAGAGAGTGAACAGATTAACAAACGGGAAAAATAAACTGCCGGCTCCCCTAAGCCAGGAACCCAGAGTAGGCACAGCTCCTTTGCCTAGGCACAGGCATAAGGAATCCATGGACTTTGAGTGCCTTTCCCCCTGCATAGACTTGTGTGGGCCCATCTCAACAGCCTAGGCCCTCATTACTGTAGTACAACAGGGTATATACCAGAACTCTAACTTCAACTGTTTCAGCTGTGAAGTGGCAGGTTCTTTTTTTTTTTTTTTTAATTGTACTTCAGGTGAAGGCTTACAGAACAAATAGTTTCTCATGAAACAGTAGTACACATGTTGTTTTCTGACATTGGTTAACAACCCCACAAAATTTTAACCCTCTAAATTCTCAACCTTTTTTTTTTGGTGAAAATACACATAGCTAAAGATACACCGTTTCAAAAATTTCTACATACACAGTTCAGTGACATTGACTACGCTCTTCCAATTGTGTTGTTATTCTCACTTAAGATGAAGGCTTACAGAACAAAATAGTTTCTCATTTAACAGTTACTACAAATGTTGCCCTATGACAATGGTTAACAATCTCACAACACATCAACAATATCGTTACTCAAACTTGGGTTCCCTATCACCAGCTTCCTTGTCCTCTTCTGCCTTCTAGCCCTTGTCACTGGACTCCTGTACCTCGTTAGTCTCATTTGGTTTTACGGGGCTGTCCACTTCCAGGCTGAACACTGAACCTCAGAGGTAACTTCACCACTGAGCTAAAGGGATGTCTGGGGGCCATACTCTCGAGGTTTCTCCAGTCTCCTTTAGGCCAGTAAATCTGGTCTTTTTCTTGTGAGTTAGAATTATGCTCTACATCCTTCTCCAGCTCTGTCCAGAACCCTCTGTTGTGATCCTGGTCAGAGCAGTCAGTGGTGGTAGCCGGGCACCATCTAGCTGTACTGGACTCAGTCCGGTGGAGGCCTTGGTAGCTGTGGACAATTAGTACTTTGGACTAATCTTTTCCTTGTATCCTGTTCTCTTCATTCTCCCTTGCTCCCGAAGGGATGAGACCAGTGGAGTATCTTAGGTGACTGCTCAAAGGCTTTTAAGACCCCAGACACTACTCACCAAGGGAGAATGTAGAGCATTGTCTTTATAAGCTGTGTCATGTCAACTGAGCTAGATGTTCCCTGAGACCATGGTCCCCACAGCCCTCCTTCCAGCAATTCAGTCCCTCAGGGAGTTTGGATGTGTCTATGGGGCTTCAATGACCTTTCCTTGTACAGGTTGTGCTAGTTTTCCCTGTATTGTGTACTGTCTCACACTTCACCCAAGATACCACTTGTCTAGTGCCTATTTAGTATTTCCCCCCCACCCCTCCCATCCCTGGTAACCAACAAAGATTGTTACATTTTGTGTGTGAACTTTTTCATGGGTTTTTACAGTAGAGGTCTCATACAATATTTGTCCTTTTGTGATTGACTTATTTCAGTCAGCATAATGTCCTCCAGTTTCATCCATGTTATGAGATGCTTCACAGATTCATTGTTGTTCTTTCTCGTTGCATAGTACTCCATTGTGTGTAAGTACCATAGTTTGTTTATTTATTCATCTGTTGATGGGCATCTAGATTGTTTCCATCGTTTTGCTATTGTGAACAATGTTGCCATGAACATAGGTGTGCATATGTCTATTCGAGTGACGACTCTTATTTCTCTAGGATGTATTCCTAGGAGTGGGATTGCTGGATCGAATGGTATGTCTATTTCTAGCTTTCTGAGGAAGCGCCATATCATTTTCCAAAATGGTTGTATCATTTTGCATTCCCACCAGCAGTGCATAAGAGTTCCCATCTCCCCGCAGCCCCTCCAACATTTGTTATTTCAAGTGTTTTTGATTCGTGCCAGTAATGCCGGGGTGAGATGGTATCTCATTGTGGTTTTAATTTGCATTTTTCTAATGGCTAGTGATCGCAAGCATTTCCTCATGTGTCTGTTGGCCATTTGAATGTCTTCTTTGGTGAAGTGTCTGTTCATTTCCTTTGCCCATTTTTTAATAGGATTACTTGTCTTTTTGTTGTAGAGGTGTTGGATTCTTGTAGATTATGGAGATTAGACTTTGTCTGACTTGTACTGTCCAAAAATTTTTTCCCAGTCTGTAGGTTCTCTTTTTACTCTTTTGGTGAAGTCTTTTGAAGAGCATAGGTGTTTGATTTTTAGAAGATCCCAGTTATCTAGCTTATCTGTCAGGGTTTGTGCATTGATGGTAATGCTCTGTATCCTGTTAATGCCATGTATTAAGGCCTGAAGTGTTGGTCCTAATTTTTCTTCTATGAACTTTATAGTTTTAGGCTTTATATTCAGGTCTTTGATCCATTTTGAAGTAGTTTTTGTATATGGTGTGAGGTATGGGTGCTCTTTCCTTTTTTTGCAGATGGATATCCAGTTTTGCCAGCACCATTTGTTAAAAACTCTGTCTTTTCCCCATTTGATGGACTTTGGGCCCTTGTCGAAGATCAGGTGACTGTAGGTGGATGGATTTACATCTGGGTTCTCAATTCTGTTCCATTGGTCAATGTATCTGTCATTGTACCAGTAACAGGCGGTTTTGACTACTGTAGCTGTATAGTAGGTTCTGAAGTCAGGTAGTGTGAGTCCTCCAACTTTCTTCTTCTTCAGTAGTGCTTTACATATTTGGGGCTTCTTCCCTTTCCATATAAAGTTAATGATTAGTTTTTCCATCTCTTTGAAGAATGTTGTTGGTATTTGAATTGGGATTGCGTTGTATTTGTAAATTGCTTTGGGTAGAATTGACATTTTCTCAATGTTGAGTCTGCCTATCCATGAGCATGGTATGTTTTTTCATTTATGTAGACCCCTTTGGGTTTCATGCAGTAGTGTTTTGTAGTTTTCTTTGTATAGGTCTTTTACATTCCTGGTCAGATTTATTCCGAAGTATTTTATCTTTTTAGGGGCTATTGAAAATGGTATTGTTTTCCTGATTTCCTTTTCATCGTTCTCCTTACTGGTGTATAGGAATCCAACTGATTTTTGTGTGTTTATCTTGTATCCTGCTACTCTGCTGAATCTTTCTATTAGTTCCAGTAGATTTCTCATGGAGTCTTTAGGGTTTTCTATGTATAGTATCATATCATCTGCACACATGGACAGTTTAACTTCTTCATTACCAATTTGGATGCCCTTTATTTCTTTTTCTTGCCTTATTGCTCTAGCTAGAACTTCCAGCACAATGTTAAATAGGAGTGATGATAAAGGGCATCCTTGTCTTGTTCCTGTTTTCAAGGGGAATGTTTTCAGCCTCTCTCCATTAAGAATGATGTTGGCCATTGGTTTTGCATAGATGCACTTTATTATCTTGAGAAATTTCCTTCTATACCTATTTTATTGAGAGTTTTTATCAGGAATGGGTGTTGGACTTTGTCAAATGCCTTTTCTGCATCAATTGAGATGATCATGTGATTCTTTTCTTTCCTTTTATTTATGTGGTGGATTACGGTGATTGATTTTCTAATGTTGAACCATACTTGCATACCTGGTATGAATCCCACTCGGTCGTGTTGTATTATTTTTTTGATATGATGCTGAGTTCTATTGGCTAGAATTTTGTTCAGAAGTTTTGCATCTACATTCATGAGAGATATTGGTCTGTAATATTCTTTTTTTGTGACATCTTTGCCTGGTTTTGGTATCAGTGTTAAGGAGACCTCATAGAATGAATTTGGAAGTGTTGCTTCCTCTTCTATGCTCTGAAATAGCTTGAGTAGTACTGGTACAAGATCTTCTGTAAATGTTTTGTAGAATTCTCCAGTGAAGCCATCTGGCCCAGGGCTTTTTTTGGTTGGGAGTTTTTTTTATTACCTTTTCAATCTCTTCTCTTGTTATGGGTCTGTTCAGATTTTCAACATGACTTTGTTGTAGTTTGGGTAGGCCGTGTGTTTCTAGAAATTTATCCATTTCCTTTAGGTATTCAAATTTGTTGGAGTATAGTTTTTTATAATATTCTGTTATAATCCTTTCTCTTTCAGTTGGGTCTGTTGTAATGTCCCCCATTTCATTTCTTATTTGGGTTATTTGTGTCCTCTCCTGTTTTTCTTTTGTCAGTCTGGCCAGTGGTTTGTCGATTTTGTTGGTTCTTTCAAAGAACCAACTTTTGGTTTTGTTGATTCTTTCTATTGTTTTTCTGTTCTCTATTTCATTTATTTCTGCTCTGATCTTTACTATTTCCTTTCTTCCGGTGGTTGTGGGCTTTTTTTGCTGTTCTCTTTCTATTTGTTTGAGTTCTGTAGTTAATGTTTTGATTTTGTCCCTTTCTTCTTTTTTGATATGTGCATCTATTGCTATAAATTGTCCTCTGAGGACTGCCTTTGCTGTGTCCCAAAGGTTTTGGTATGATGTGTTTTCATTCTCATTTGATTCCAGGAATTTTTTGATTCCATTTCTGATTTCTTCTATTACCCAGTATTGTGTAAGCAGGGTATTATTCAGTTTCCATGTAGTTGATTTTTTTCCTTGCTCTTTCTGTTGTTAATTTCTACCTTGATGGAATTGTGGTCAGAGAAGATACTTTGAATTATCTCAACGTTTTGGATCTTGTTGAGGATTGCTCTGTGGCCTAAGATGTGGTCTATTCTGGAGAACGTTCCATGTGCATTGGAAAAGAATGTGTACTTTGCAGTGGTTGGATGGAGTGTTCTATATATGTCTGTGAGGTGAAGTTGGATGATTGTGCCCTTTAGGTTTTCTGTATCTTTGCTGAGTTTCTTCTTAGTTGTTGTGTCCTTTACTGAGAGTGGCGTGTTGTAGTCTCCTACTATTATTGTGGAACTGTCAATTTCTCTTTTCAGTGTAGTTAGAGTTTGTTTTATGTATTTTGGAGCCCTGTCATTGGGTGCGTAGATGTTTATTATGGTTATGTCTTCATGATGGATCATCCCCTTAATCATTATATAGTGTCCTTCTTTGTCTTTTATGGTAGATTTTGTTTTAAAGTCTATTTTATCTGAGATTGGAATTGCCACTCCTGCTCTTTTTTGGTAGTTGTTAGCTTGATATATTTTTTTCCAACCTTTGACTTTTAATAAATTCACATCTTTGTTTCTAAGGTGTGTCTCTTGTAGACAGCATATTGATGGATCCTGTTTTCTTATCTGTCGCAGCGGCGACGTTTGTCGGGGCGGCGGAGACAATAACCAATGCCACAACAGAGAAGTGGGGCCAGGAGGGTCACTCTGAGGAGTCAAACCTCGGCTTTAGTCCCAGGAGTTTATTTTATAGTCAATACAGCAAACAGTGAAGCAAATAACAGAACAATGGGCTTTGGGTGAATAACAATAAGTTTCGGGCAAGGGAGGAGGAATTCAGGTAAACAAGCCAATCAGTAACGGGTTTGGAAAAAGAAATCGTGACAAGTCTCAACATGTTGGGGACAAGTCTCAACATGCTGTGCAGCATAGAGGCCTTTATACATCCATATTTTAATGGCACATATCCCTACTCTTATCCATTCTGTCACTCTCCGTCTCTTTATGGGTGCACTGAGTCCATTTACATTCAGTGTAATTATTGATAGATGTGAGTTTGTTGCTGTCATTTTGTAGTGCTTTTTTTGTGGTGCTGAAGTTTTCTTTGTTCTTCTTACTCTCTTGTGTTGAGTTACATTTGTTTGTGGATTTTTTTTCATTTCTTTTGTTTTTGCCGAGACTTTATGTTTTTTTGTCTTTAGTTTTATGAGTTGGTTTGTTAACTTTCTTTGTGGTTACCACGAATTTACCCTTATCTTTCTAGGTTTGAAGCAGTCTACCATTACTTGGTATCGCCTTGCCTTCCTCTCCATTAGAAGGTTCTATACCTATGCCGTTTATTCCCTCTTTTATTGTTTTGATGTTGTTGTGATTTATTGATTAACTTCTCTGATTCCCTGTTGTATTTCTTTTGGTTTTGGATAGTCCTTGAGAGTTCATTTCCTAGATTGGTATCTGGCTGGTATGATCTTGCATCCTAGGTTCTGCCTGTGAGCTGAAGCTGTTTGTCCTCAGATCAAAGAACTCCCTTTAATAATTTTTGTAAGTTTGGTTTGACTTTTACATATTCCCTTAATTTCTGTTTATCTGGAAATGACCTAATTTCACCATCAAATTTGAACAAGAGTTTTGCAGGATATATTATTCTTGGCTGGCAATTTTTTTCTTTCAAGATTTTATATATGTCATCCCATTGCCTTCTTGCCTGGATGGTTTCTGCCAAATAAGCTGAGCTTAGTCTTATTGTTTCTCCCCTGTATGTGACTTCTTGTTTTTCTCAAGCTGCTCTCAGGATTCTTTGTCTGTCTTTGGTTTTGGCGAGTGTGAATATGATATACCTTGGTGATTTTCTTTTGGGGTCTCTTCTATATGGGGTTTGTTGAGCTTCTTGGATGGCCAGCTTTTCATCTTTCATGATATTGAGGAAGTTTTCTGTCAGCAGTTCCTCGATCCTCTCTGTGTTTTCTGTTTTCTCCCCCTGTTCTGGAATTCCAATCACTCGTAAATTTTTGCTTTTAATTCTGTACCACATAACTCTCAGGGTCTCTTCATTTTTCTTTGTTTTTTTTTTTTTTTTCTGAGTTTTCCTGAAACAGAGTTGTATCCAAGTGTTTGTCTTCGATTCCACTGATCCTGCCTTCCACGGTTTCAAATCTGCTTCTCAGCCCTTCTATGACATCATCCATTTCTGAAATCTTGTTGTTTATCTTTTGGATTTCTAATTGTTGTTTTTGTATAATTTATAGTTGTGAATTTATTTTGGCATTTTGTTCCTGCACCATCTTCCTGAAGTCTTCCAATTTTTTGTCTGTATTTTCCATGAATTTGTCTATTTTTTCCTCATGTTTGTCAGCTTTTTGCCTCAGTTCTTGGAGAATTCCGAGTATTAGCGATTAAATTCCCTATCAGGTACTTCTAGTGCATTTTCTTCCACAGGAGAGTCATCTGGTTTTTTATTTTGGATGCCTACTGGAACCATCCTGTCCAGTTTTTGTAAATGTTTTGATATTGTCTGCTGTTTTGGGGGCATTCAGTAGTTATTGTTCTCGTTTATTGATTGTAGAATTGTTTGTTTCGTCCCTTTTTAAAAAAAAAAAATTGACTATGTCTGAGCAGGCAGACTGTGTGTTCTTTGTTGTTTGCTCGTCTGTGCGCTCAATAGTTTTTGCCTCCTTTTCCAACTGGCAGGGTCAGTCACTCAGATATGGTACAGCAGGGCAGGTCTAGCTGAAGAGGAGTTACTGGGATGGGTTGTTTGTGGCACTTACTACAGCCACCAGGGCGGGTCAGTAATCAGTGCAGGGCAGGTTCCAGTAGGCCGTGCCTGTGCTGCTTGGTGGTGTGATGTCAAGCACATGGTGCAGGTAGGTAGGATGCAGCGGGGAGATTGTTATGTGTGGAGCTAAGATGGATATGGGATAGAGGAGAGAGGAACAGGAGCCAAAAATATACAAACAAACAAAAAAGAATGTTAGGGGAGCTTGCTGTTGGAATGGAGAGATGAGAGACTAGGAAAACAGAAAGGGGAAGAGCAAGAAAAGAAAAGAATGAATAAATAAAAATTAGAAAGGTTAAAGAACCGCAAAGTTCCCAGGGATCCCACCAATGCAGCTATGAGGTCTGGGGAAGTCGCTCTCAGGTGTTGCACTACAGCCTGGCTAGAAGGCATAGAGGTATACAATGCCTGGTATCCAGGGATAAGAAAGAGAAGGAAGATGTAGAGAGACGAGAGACTGAGAAATGAAGAAAGACAGAAAGGGAACAAGAGGGAAAAGAAAACAAAACAAATTTTAAAAAAAAGAACAAGAAAGGCCCCCCCAAAAAAAACAGAAAAAAAAAACCAAAACAACAAAAGAAATGCTCTCACGGATCCCTCTGCACGTCTGTGGAAGCTGAAGGGGAGTTCCTTACCACACAGCTCCGCCTGGCCGGAAAGGGCTCCCAACTCAAGAAAAGGAAATGAAAACAGACAAACAATTCAAAACGAACAAATGAACAAAAGCCCCAGGATCCCACCAGCGTGGTAGCCCAGACCGGAAAGCAGCTCCACACTCGAATGGAGCTCCGCAGCCCCTCAGGAAGAAGCAAAGATGGCGCATGGAGCCAGGCACTCGAGCGAAAGGAGGGGGAGGTGGGGAGAGGCAGGCAAGAAATCAAAAGAAGCAGGGAAAAAGAAAAAAGCAACACCAGCAGCCAACAAATGGCACTCAGAGAGCCAGCTAGTGCGGGCTGGTGTTTCTGGACAAGAGACTGTGTCCACAGGAAGCAGAGGAGGCCGAGTGTGGATGAAGAAGGGTAAAGAGTGGGAAAGCGTATATCACAAATTGCTGGTGCTCTGCAGCCCCTCAGGAAGAAGTAAAGGTGGCATACGGAGCCCGGCACTCGAGTGAAAGGAGGGGGAGGTGGCGAGAGGCAAGTGAGAAATCAAACGAAACAGAAAAAGAAAGCAACACTAGCAGCCAACAAAAGGCACCCAGAGAGCCGCCCGCTTGTGTGTGTGGAATCCAAGCAGCTGGCGCTTCCCAGTCTAGAGACTGTGGCCGTGGGAAGCAGAGGAGGCCGAGCAGGGGCGAAGAGGAGTGGGGGGTGGGAAAGCGCACACCGCAAATTACCAGTTGTTTTGTCTCCCGCTGGATGCTCCGTGAGGCTGCTTTCTCGTACCCCCGTTTGCTGGTCTCCAATAGGAGTCCAAGATGGTGGATCCGCACTGCGTTAGCTGGTAGGGGACCTCTGCATGAATCTCTCCTCCCTCTCCGTTCTCTGTCAGTTTTCTCACTCCATTTGGTGCTTGGCTGAGTTCTTTATCTCTTCGTTTGATGTTTTAGGGATTCAGGATTGTTGTTTTCTCTGTTTGGCTTAGTTGTTTGGATCTTTGCTGTGGAGGGATGGCGTGGTGCTTCTGCCTAGAGTGCCATTTTGCCAGAACTCCGAAGTGGCAGGCTCTTGACATTTCACACTGCTCTGCCCAATAAGCAGGGTCTTTACCTACCCACATCAGGGGCCTGAGGACTGGTGGCTCCACCCATACCACCTAGCCACCTGCAAGAGTGGCCCATGAATAAGAGTTGCCGCCCAGTCCTTACAGCCAACAGCATTAGGTGCTAATAGTCCGGCTGCAAGACCCACCAAGCTACAAGCTCTAGGGAACAAGGACATGCCTTTCTCCTGGACACTATAGGTGTCCATCAGCCCCCTACCTTGCTCAGAGTGTGTCCTCCTGCTGCAGCCAGCTGCCTGTGCCTACACCAATCACCCATGCCTGTCTAGGATTGTAAATGAGAGCCTACACCACACACTTAGCGGCTATCTACCTGGGCACCTGAGCTGAATCCATACAGGAAGAGTGGGTGGACTCCTGAGCTCACATACCTATATCAGATCTAACCACCTGGTGACAGGACATTAGAGCTTTAGAGATGCCAATAATCAAACTAGCGCATACAAGCAGCCTATTTGGGCTTATCAAAACAAAACAAGAAGCTAGGACACAGTAAGCAAACATAAAATAAGTAAATATAATAACTTACTGATGGTTCGGAGACAACAGTCAATATCAAATCACATAAATATGCAATCCATGATGGCTTCAGGAAGCTTCCAAAATAAAGAATCTAGAAATTTTCCAGAGGAGGAAAACTTCTTGGAATTATTGGAGGCAGATACAGAAGATTAATATACAGAACTCTTCAGGAAATTAGGAAGGAGATTAAGCAAAACACAGAACATGCAATAGAGGAAATTAAAAAGATTGGAGAAGAGCATAATGACAAATTTAACAGGCTGCAAAAGTCCATAGAGAGACAGCAATCAGAAATCCAGAAGATTAACACAAAATTTCAGAATTAAACAACTCAATAGAAAGCCATAGGAGCAGAATTGAGGCAATGGAAGTCAGAATTAGTGAGATTGAAGATAAAGCACTTGACACCAACTTACTTGAGGAAAAATCAGATAAAAGGATTTTAAAAAATGAAGAAACCCTAAGAATTATGTGGGACTCTATCAAGAGGAATAACCTACGAGTGGTTGGAGTACCAGAACAGGGGGGATAACAGAAAATACAGAGAGAATTGTTGAAGATTTGTTGGCAGAAAACTTCGCCGATATCATGCAAGATGACAAGATATCTATCCAAGATGCTCATCGAACGCCACATAAGGTAGATCCCAAAAGAAAGTCACCAAGAGATATTATAATCAACTTGCCAAAACCAAAGATAAAGAGAGAAATTTAAGAGTGGCTAGGGATAAATGAAAAGTCATCTACAAAGGAGAGTCAATAAGAATAAGCTCGGACTACTCAGCAGAAACCACGCAGGCAAGAAAGCAATGGGATGACATATATAAAGCCTTGAAGGAAAAAAACTGCCAGCCGAGAATTATATATCCAGCAAAACTGTCTCTCAAACATGATGGTGAAATTAGGGCATTTCCAGATAAACAGAAGTTTAGGGAATTTGTAAAAACCAAAACAAAATTACAAGAAATACTAAAGGGAGTCCTCTGGTTAGAAAATCAGCAACATCAGATAACAGCCCAAGACTAGAACACAGGACAGAACAACCAGATATCAACCCAGATAGGGAAGTCATCAAAGACAAAACACTGGAAATAGGGAAACAGATGTCAATACGTAAAAGATGACACATTAAAACAAAAAAGAGGGACTTAAAAAAATGTAGACATAGAGTTTTTTTATATAGAGAGAAAGTCAAGGCAATATAAAGAAATAAAAGACTGGTATAAACTTAGAAAAATAGGGGTAAATATTAAGGTAACCACAAAGGAAACTAACAATCCTACAAGTGAAAATAAAAAACTAGAAAAATAGAATGACTCAGCAAACACAAAATCAACAACAATGAAAAAGATGAAAAGAAAATACATGAAGAAAATCGACTCAGCACAGAAAATAAAGTGGAACAATGAAACTGTGAACAACACACAAAAAAAGACATCAAAATGACAGCACTAAACTCTTACCTATCAATAATTATGCTGAATGTAAATGGACTAAATGCACCAATCAAGAGATAGACAGTCGCAGACTGGATAAAAAAACATGATCCGTCTATATGCTGCCTACAAGAGATACACCTTAGACTTAAAGACACAAACAAACTAAAATTCAAACGATGGACAAAAATGTATCAAGCAAACAACACTCAAAAAGTAGCAGGAGTGGCAATATTAATCTGTGACAAAATACACTTTAAAGTGAAATCCACCACAAAGGATAAGGAAGAACACTACATGATGATTAAAGGTCAATAAACCAGGAAGACATAACTATAATAAATATTTACACACCCAACGACAGGCCACCAAAATACATAAAACAAACTCTAACAGCCCTGAAAAGAGAGATAGACAGCTCCACAATATTAGGATGAGACTTTAACACACCACTTTTGGTGAAGGAGAGAACATCCAGAAAGAAGCTCAACAAGGACATGGAAGAGCTAAATGCTACAATCAGCCAACTTGATCTCATAGACACATACTGAACACTACACCCAATAGCAGCCAAGTATACTTTCTTTTCCAATGCACATGGGACATTCTCCAGAATAGACCACATATTAGGCCATACAGCAAGCCTTAAAAAAAATCAAAGCATCAAAATATTACAAAGCATGTTTTCTGACCATAAAGCCATTAAAGTAGAAATCAACAACAGAAAAAGCAAGGAAAAAAATCAAACATATGGAAACTGAACACCACCCTGCTCAAAAACTACTGGGTTATAGAAGAAATTAAGGACAGAATAAAGAAATTCACAGCATCAAATGAGAATGAAAACACATCCTACCAGAACCTTTGGGACACAGCAAAAGCAGTGCTCAGAGGTCAGTTTATAGCAATAAATGCACACATCCAAAAAGAAGGAAGGGCCATAATCAAAACATCAACTTTACAACTGGAACAAGTAGAAAGAGAGCAGCAAAAAAAGTCCTCAGGTGCCAGAAGAAAGGAAATGATAAGAATTAGGGCAGAATTAAATGAAATAGAGAATAGAAAAACAATTGAAAGAGTTAACAACACCAAAAGTTGGTTCTTTGAAAAGATCAACAAAATTGATAAACCACTGGCCAAACTGACAAAAGAAAAACAGAAGAGGAAGCAGATAAACTGTATAAGAAATGAGAACCAACAGAAATGAAAAGAATCATAACAGAATAGTATGAAAAACTGTACTCTAACAAATTCAAAAACCTAGAGGAAATGGACAAATTTCTAGAAACTCACTACCTACCTAAACTAACACAAACAGAGGTAGAACAACTAAATAAACCCACAACAAAAGAAAAGATTGAAAAGGTAATTTAAAAACTCCCAACAAAAAAAAAGCCCTGGCCTGGATGGCTTCACTGGAGAATTCTACCAAACTTTCAGGGAAGAGTTAACACCACTACTACTAAAGGTATTTCAGAGCATAGAAAAGGATGGAATACTCCCAAGCTCATTTTATGAAGCCAGCATAACCCTGATACCAAATCCAGGTAAAGACACCACAAAAAAAGAAAATGACAGACCAATATCCCTCATGAACATTGACACAAAAATCCTCACAAAATTCTAGCCAATAGAATTCAGCAACATATTAAAAAAACAATTCACCATGATCAGGTGGGATTTATACCAGGTACGCAGGGATGGTTCAACATTAGAAAAGTAATCAATGTAATCCATCACATAAATAAAACAAAAGAACCACATGATCTTAACAATCGATGCAGAAAAGGCATTTGACAAAGTCCAACATCAATTCATGATAAAAACTCTCAACACAACAGGAATAGAAGGAAAATTCCTCAATATAATTAAGGGCGTTTATACAAAGCCAACAGCCAACATCATCCTAAATGGAGAGACTTTGAAAACATTCCCCTTGATAACGGGAACCAGACAAGGATGTCTTTTATCAGCACTCTTATTCAACATTGTGCTGGAGGTCCTAGCCAGAGCAATTAGGCTAGAAAAAGAAATAAAGGGCATCCAAATTGTTAGGGAAGAAGCCAAAGTATCTCTATTTGCAGATGATATGATCTTCTACAGAGAAAACCCCAAGGAATCCACAATAAAACTGCTGGAACTAATAGAAGATTTCAGCAAAGTTTCAGGATACAAGATAAACATACAAAAATCAGTTGGATTCCTTTACACCAACAAAGAGAACCTCGAAGAGGAAATCACCAAATCAATACCATTTACAATAGCCCCCAAGAAGATAAAATAGTTAGGAATAAATCTAACCAGAGATGTAAAAGATCTATCCAATGAAAACTACACGACACTACTGCAAGAAAGCAAAAGAGACCTGCATAAGTGGGAAAACATACCCTGCTCATGGATAGGTAGACTCAACATACTGAAAATGTCACTTCTCCCCAAAGCAATCTACAGATACAATGCAATCCCGATCCAAATTCCACGGGCATTTTTTAATGAGATGGAGAGACAAATCACCAACTTCATATGGAAAGGGAAGAGGCCCCTAATAAGTAAAACATTACTCAAGAAGAAGAACAAAGTGGGAGGCCTCACACTACCTGATTTTAGAACCTATTATACTGCCATGGTAGTCAAAACAGCCTGGTACTGGTACAACAACAGATATATAGACCAATGGAACAGAATTGAGAATCCAGACATAAATTCATCCACCTATGAGAAGCTGATATTTGACAAAGGCCCAAAGTCCATTAATTGGGGAAAAGACAGTCTCTTTAACAAATGGTGCTGGCATAACTGGATATCCATCTGCAAAAAACTGAAACAAGACCCTTACCTCACACCATGCACAAAAACTAACTCAAAATGGATCAAAGACTTAAATACAAAATTAAAAACAATAAAGATCATGGAAGAAAAAATAGGGACAACGCTAGGAGCCCTAATATGTGGCATAAACACAATATGAACCATAAGTAACAATGCACAAGCACCAGAAGACAGACTAGATAAATGGGAGCGCCTAAAAATCAAACACTTATGCTCATCAAAAGACTTCACCAAAAGAGTAAAAAGACAACCTACAGCCTGGAAAAAAAATTTTGGCTATGACAAATCCAATCAGCATCTAATCTCTAAAATCTACAAGATACTGCAAAACCTGGACCACAAAAAGACAAATAACCCAATTAAAAAATGGGCAAAGGGTATGAACAGACACTTCTCCAAAGAAGATATTCAGGCAGCTAACAGACACATGAAGAAATGCTCACGATCATTAGCCATTAGAGAAACGCAGATCAAAATTTCAATGAGATATCACCTCACCCCAACAAGGCTAGCATTAATCCAAAAAACACAAAATAATAAATGCTGGAGAGGTTGTGGAGAGACTGAAACACTTATACCCTGTTGGTGGGAATGTAAAATGGTACAACCACTTTGGAAATCGACTTAGCGCTTCCTTAAAAAGCTAGAAATAAAAGTACCATACGATCCAGCTATCCCACTCTTGGAGTATATCCTAGAGGAATAAGAGCTGTCACAAGAGTAGATATATGCACACGTATGTTCATGGTAGCACTGTTCACAATAGCAAAAAGATGGAAACAACCTAGGTGCCCATCAACGGACGAATGGATAAACAAAGTATGGTATATCCACACAATGGAATACTACGCAACAATAAAGAACAATGATGAAGCTGTGAAACATCTTATAACATGGAGGAAGCTGGAGGTCATTATGCTGAGTGAATTTAGTCAGTCACAGAAGGGCAAATATTGTATAAGACCGCTATTATAAGAACTCAAGAAAAGGTTTAAACACAGAAGAAAACATTCTTTGATGGTTACGAGGGTGGGGAGGGAGGATGAGGGTTATTTACTAACTAGATAGTAGATAAGAATTATCTTAGGTGAAGGGAAGGACAGCACACACTACAGGGGAAGTCAGCATAACTGGACTAAACAAAAGCTAAGAAGTTTCCTGAATACAATCAAAGACTTTGAGGAACAGAGTAGCAGGGGTAGTGGTCTGGGGACGATGCTTTCAGGGAACATCTAGGTCAATTGGCATAACAAAGTTTATTAAGAAAATGTTCTGCATCCCACTTTGGTGAGTGGCAAGCGGCCACCTAAGATGCATCAATTGGTCCCAACCACTTGGAGTAAAGGAGAACGAAGAACACCAAAGACACAAGGAAAGTATTGGCCCAAGAGACAGATTGGGCCACATAAACCAGAGACTTCATAAGCCTGAGACCAGAAGAACTAGATGGTGCCCGGCTACCACCAATGAACATCCTGACAGGGAACACAACAGAGGGTCCCTGATGGAGCAGTAGAATGATGGGATGGAGAACTCAAATTCAAGTAAGAAGACCAGACTTAATAGTCTGACTAAGACTGGAGGCGCCCCAGAAAGCATGGCCCCAGGTCTCTCTATCGCCCCAGAACTAAAACAATTTCCGAGGCCAACTCTTCAGACAGGGATTGGACTGGACTGTGGGACATAAAGAGATACTTGTGAAGAATGTGCCTCTTAGACAAGTAGATACAAGAAACCAAAGGGGCGGCTTCTGTCCAGAGGTGAGATGGGAAGGCAGAGAGGGTAAGGAGCTGGTTGAATGGACATGGGGAATTAGGGGCGGAAAGGAGGAGTGTGCTGTCTCAGTATGGGGAGAGCAATTAGAGTCACATGACAATGTGTGTATAAATTTTTGTATGGGAAAAAAATAAAAAACAGAAAATAATGAAAGAACCTTATGGAGCACAATTCTACTCTGACACACATGGGGTCTCCATAAGTTGGAATAAACTCCACAGCAAACTTTTTTTTTTTTTAAGAGACTTGGCAATTAAATGCAACGTGTTATCCTGGTTGTATCATGAACTAGAAAAAAAATTGCTCTAGTGGACATTATTGGGACAGTCAGCCAAATTCAAAGGAGCCCTAGTGGTACAGTGGTTAAGAGCTTGGCTGCGAACCAAAAGGTCGGCAGTTCATATCCAACAGCTGCTCCTTGGAAACCCTGTGAGGTAGTTCTTCTCTGTCCTATAGGGTCGCTATGCATCAGTTTCGACTCACGGCGACCCCACGTGACAGAGTAGAACTGCCCGATAGGGTTTTCTGGACAGTGTGTGATGCAGTGGTTAAGCACTTGGCTGCTAACTGACAAGTCGGTAGTTCGAACCTACCAGCTGCTCCTTGGAAACCCTGTGGGGCAGTTCTATTCTATGAGTCAGAATCGACTTGATGGCAGTGTGTACGCGTATCTATATATGTACATATATATACACACTTATGTATATTTGTTGTTGTTGCTGTCAAGTCGGTTCTGACTCATGGTGACCCCATGTGTATAGAGAAGAAACTCTTCCAAAGGGTTTTCAAGGCTGTGATCTTTTGGAAGCAGATCACCAGGCCTGTCTTCTGAGGCCTCTGTAGGTGGGTTTGAACCACCAACCTTTCAGCTAGTAGTTGAGCATTTAACTGTTTGGGCCACCACACCCACACCCACACCCACACCCACACCCACACCCACACACACACACACAAAGAACTCAGGATAGGTATTTGTAAAATTGAAAGATTAAATATCTGATTGCCTTCAGGAGAGGAGGGATGGGGGAAGCCCCACTGGCCTCTAGCAGGGCAGGGATACTCATGAGTGCCTGGCCTTTGGAGAAGCAAAGCTCTGCACACAGCAGTGCCTGGAAGCTTCTCCTGTGTCTTGCTGACAGAGGAATTTGTCTTGGAATGGGCAATTAGGAGAAAGCACAGGGTGAATCCCCCTCTGCTAGGGCAGCTTAGAACTAATCCCATCAGTGTGGTTAGAGGTGAGCAGGATGACAGTTTTGCTAAGCTGCACTTCAGGGTTCATTGAAAGTTTACCGGCTCCCTCTGGTTTGTTAAACTCACTCGTGGCAAAGGAAGTGAGGTCTCTGAGCAGCCTCTTCTGATCTTGTGAGTCTGAGTGCAGGGTTTTCAGCGTGACTTTCCAAGCTTCGTTGAATCCTCACATCTTGATTCTTGAAGGTCATCAGGTTGATGGGGCTTGACATTGGGATGTTTGGAAGTGAGTGGCCATGGACGAGACTGGGAAGGTGATCATATGCCAGATCAAGGAGGCCTTGAATGTCAGTCTCGGGAACATGGATTTCATCCTCAGAGCAATGGGAGGCATCCATGGGACAGTGATAGGTAATGCAGTGAAATGATCAAATTCTCAAGTTAGAAAATTCACTCCAGCAGCTGAAGTTGAGGATCAGAGGGTGAAGAGTGACTAGAATCAGAAAGATCTGTGCAGAGGCTGTCACACAAATCCCGGCAAAAACTAGAGTGAGAAGTGTCATCATTTAGACCTTGTTCTATAATAGAAATGACTAAATGTAGCATGCATTTTACCACCCAACTTCTTAGACTCATGGCAGACATTGCTAACTGTCAGAGTCCCCCGTTGCACTGGCCTGGAGTGGGCAGCTCACATAGACAGCCTACCAATCGATTGGAGTAGGCACACTGGATGAAAGAATTTGCCCTTCCTGGTCTCTGTTATAGGAGTCCTGGTGGCGCAATGGTTAAGAGCTGGGCTGCTAACTGAAAGGTTGGTGGTTCTAACCCACCAGCCACTCTGCGAGAGAAAGATGTGGCAGTCGGCTTCCGTAAAGATTATAGCCTTGAAAACCCTATGACAATGGGTTTGGTTTTTTGGTTTTTGCTCTCTGTTACTTAAGGCAACGAGAGTCATAGGTTTTGAGGGTGTACTCTGCTTGCTGACAATTCACTCTGGGTCTGATTGGTCAGATCCCAAGGCCCTGAGGGTCAGTCTGAGGGTGATACCTTAAGCCAGTCTTCCAGGTCAGTTATGGTGCCTCGTCCTTCTATGTGCCCTGCGTGTTCCCGTTCACAGAGATTGTTCACATCCCTTATCTCATTACAACCTCACAGTATTCCTAGAAGGTCAAGGCTGTCATCTTCATTTTACAGATGGGAAAACTGAGGTCAGCGATGTCAGATAGTGAGCCCAGGTCCCACAGGTGTTAGGTGGCAGAACCTGGATTCAAACCAAGATCAGTCTGACTGCAAAAGCCCCAGCCCCTTTCACAGGAAGCTTGTCCCAGGCTGCAGCAGCTGTTTGCATCTGTCAGGGCCTCTTGCAGAAAAGCCAGAACAGGTTGGGGCAGACACCTTGGTTACAATGACTTTCCCTGTCAATAAAATCTCTGGCTTAAAAAGACCTGGGAGTGCTTGCTTCGGCAGCACATATACTAAAATTGGAACGATACAGAGAAGAGTAGCATGGCCCTTGCGTAAGGATGATGCGCAAATTCGTGAAGCATTCCATATTTTTAACTAGGGTCACATAGCAATGTGTGTATAAATTTTTGTATAAGAAATTGACTTGAATTGTAAACTTTCACTTAAAGCACACACACACAAAAAAGACCTGGGAAACTTGATTTTTTTGAACCACCTTTGTCTAATCTACTCTGGCCCCTGGCCTGTGGGGGTGGGGTGGGAGTCCTCTGCGGGGGTGGGTGGGGCGTGGGGGGAGTATGCACAGATGGTGACAAATGGAGAGGCCTCTTTGCTGATGAAGAGAATGAAGTTTCTGTCCCTGCACAGTTGGAATGAGGGCCCTGAAGCCAAGCAGCCAGGGCCAGGGTGGGGCCAGCCAACCTCTGGCACGTGAAATGCCACCCCACGCTCATGGCAGATGAGTCTTGGTGATAATTCTTCCTGCCGGCAGGCATGCATTCTGAAAGCCCTGTCTGTTCCTGTCCCACGAGGTCCTTGCAGGAATGTGGGGGGTCAAGGGACTGGTCCCGGATGTTGGCAAAGTTCAGACTGGGCTTGGTGGGTGGGGCAGCGTCTAGGCACTACTTGGGGGCACAGGGAGCCTTTGTGTACTGTGCCCTGACCCCCTCCCAGACGCCCCGTTGGCGGGCACAGCTGACACGCCAGGCTAAGAGCTGCTCTCTCTGTTCCCTCTTCTGGGCAGCTGGGGTGGGGGATGCTTTCCTGGGTCCAGCCTGATATCTGACCTGCCTCCTCTTCCTCTGACCTCCCCTAGTGCCCTTCAATAGTCTCCAGGTGGTGCCCATCATGTCCAGTTCCTGCCAGCTGCAGGGGTGCTCCTTCTGAGCAGCAGTAGGGTGCGGGCAGGGGCAGATTAGCCAGTAGGCAAGGTAACCATGGTGTTTACCTTGCTTATGAGATCATCAACAATTGTTCACTACAGGTTAGTACATAAGCACAAGTAAGCCTGTGTTTACCTTGCTTACTGGGTTATCCAGCCCTGGGTGCGGGGCAGGGTTTCTCAACCCCAAATGCACAACACAGTCTCCTGGGGAGCTTTTAAAACACACCAAATTTTTGAATGAGAAACTAATTTGTGCTGTAAACTTTCACCTTAAGCACAAAACAAAAAAAAACCCACACCAAAGCCTGGGCCTCAGCCCCGGAGACTCTGGTATATTGGTCTGGGGTAGCGCCTGGGCATCAATATCTTTTAAAACTCCCAAATTCTAGTGTGAGCCAGGGCTGAGAACCACTGGTGTAGTGTTTTGAGAGCGCAGCGCTGTGGCTCAATGACCTTGAACACATGATGTAGCTGCCTGTGCCTCAGTGTCCTCATTTGTGAAATGGTAATGACAACAGTACCTATTTTATAGGGCTCCTGGGAGGATGTAATGAGATAATGCCATGAAGACATAGCACCATGCCTGGCATAAAACATTCAGATGTTGTAGTTTCTATGGATAGTCTCTATTGTTTCTTCCTTTCCCACCCCAGCCAAAGGGAGATTTTAGGGCCCTGAAGTTCTAGAAAGAAATACTAAGGGGCAGGGAGTGAGGATTCAAAACCTCTTTGAGGACTGCTTTATTAGAGGTGAACCAGAGTTGGTGCTTTGCTCTGCCACGGAGGCTGGTCAGGAGGTGTTGGGTCTTCTATGGCTTCCGTGGCTCTAGGAGAAGCCCATGCTCTAAGCAAAGCCCCTGGAGCCCCTCAGCACTCATGGCTCTTGGAGCACCAAGAACACTGGGTAGGGGTGTGGTTGTGTCTGGTGCCCCAGCACCCTGCAAGCCCTCCAGGGTAGGGATGAAGCCTTGCTCAATTTGGTGGCCCTGAGCCTGACATACAATTGTTCTTGTGTTGTTGTGTGTCATCGAGTTGATTCCGACTCATAGTGACCCTATAGGGATCCCTGGTGGCACAGTGGGTAAGAGCTTGGCTGCTAACCAAAAGGTCAGCAGTTTGAATCCACCAGCCTTTCCTTGGAAACCCTATGGGGCAGTTCTACTCTGTCCTATAGTGTCTCTATGAGTCAGAATCGACTCAACAGCAACGGATTTGGTTTGGTTTTGGTTAGTGACCCTATAGGACAGAGTAGAATTGCCCCATAGGGTTTCCTAGGCTGTAATCTTTATGGGAGAAGATCCTCAGGTCTTTTCTCCTGTGGAGCAGCTGATAGGTTCGAACCAATGGCCTTTAGGTTAGCAGCCAAGCATTTAACCATTGTGCCACCAGGGCTCAGTATCAGTAATGTGTAGTCAACAATGCATGGTATGAAGAGCTGCCAGGGAAGCTGGTCAATTCTCTGAGCAGGGAATTAACTGGGCACAATACAGTAGCTATTGCTTCCCGAATGCCTACTGTGTGTTGGGCATCATGCTAAGTGCTTGCAAAATCGCAGGCACCTCTTGACTGCTCTTTGTGGCAGGTGATGCTGTCAGTTGTGTGGGTGAGGGTCAGAGATAAGTCTGCCTGGTCACTGAGCCCGCTGTGCTCTACGGCCTTTGGACTCTGTTGGCCACTAGTTGCTTCAAACACAAGGAATCTGGGCACAGAGTTACGGGCCTTTCCCATCTAGCACTGTGAGAGTTTTATCTCCACAGACAACAGACATGCTCTCATTTTCTTTGCTGCATTTTTTTTCCTGAAGATGAGTTTTCTCTTTTTCATAGAACTGCAGGATGGAGAGTCATTGAAAATATCCTCTCTGCTCTTCAGCCTTAAAGATCCGAGACTGCGTTACAGAGAGTTGTGTGTGGAACCTGACTTACGGATGGCTGCAACAAATGTTGTTGTTAGGTGCCGTCGAGTCGATTCTGACTTGTAGCGACCCTGTGTACAACAGAACAAAACACTGCTTGGTCCTGCACCATCCTCACAATCGTTGCTTTGTTGAGCCCATTGTTGCAGCCACTGTGTCAATCCAAATATTGCTGCATAAATAAATAAAAGAAGTGTTATTTCGCCAGTGGCCAAGACCTCAGAGCCAAGGGCGGCTTTCTCAGGAGACCATGTATGAACTTGCCTAAGGTTCTGACACAGAGTGCTCAGTTATTCTGCGGACATTTGTTGAGAGTCCCATGTGTCAACAACTTGTAGCAGATACAGCTAGGAACAAGCTCTGCTCTCATGGAGACAGAACATATAAGCAATTAAACTAATAAATATACGTTAGTGAAAAGAGACCCTCCACCTGTCTGCCAGTTTGTTGTACTGTGGTGGCTTGCATGTTGCTATGATGCTGGAAGCTATGACACTGGTATTTCAAATACCAGCAGGGTCACCCATAGTGGACAAGTTTCAATACAGCTTCCAGATTAAGACTGGCTAGGAAGAAAGATCTGGAGATCTACTTCTGAAAATTAACCACTGAAAACCCTATGCAGCACAACGGAATATTGTCTGATATAGCACTTGAAGATGAACCCCCTACGTTGGAAGGCTCTCAAAATACACAGTGGCCACAGCAATGGATTCTAGCACCAATAATTGTGAAGATGGTACAGGACCAGGCAATGTTTTGTTCTGTTGTACCCGGGGTTGCCATGAGTCAGCACTGACTCGACCGCAACTAACAGTGAAAAAGAGATGGGGGAATGCGTGACTGGAGACTTTATACCCAGCCTTGAGGGATAGCCTCCCTAAGGAAGTGACATTTCAGCAGAGACCTGAATGACCAGAGGGAGGCAGCATGCACAGGTGTGGGTACCAATGTACCAGGCAGAGGGAACAGCTGATCCAAAGACCCTGCTGGTCAAGGTCTTGGGCCAGGGGAGATGGGGCAGTGGGGAGCAGATGGGACTGGGGCTGGAGGAAGGGCCTGAAGGGAGAGGCCACAGTTCAGGTTACCCAAAGCACAGCCATGTTTGGCCTGTTTGGACCAGGGTCAGCCCCAGTGGGGTCTGCAGGATAAGACAGGCATGGCCCCAGCAGCCCCTGCAGTGGAAAGAGTGGCACTGAGCTTCTGGCTGGTCTGTCCTCTGAGTAGTGGGACCCTGTCACTGCCAGGAGCCACACGGACAGCGCCCAGCTCCCAGGTGAGGCAGGGGCTCTGGAGAGGCTGGCCTACGGCTGGGGGTGGCTGGGTAGCTGTGTGTGAGTGTGTGTGTGTGTGTGTGTGTGTGTGTGTGTGTGTGTAGGGGGAAGAGGAAGTTGGTCTGAATCCACATTGCCCATGGACGGTTTGAGAGAGCTCCTTGGTGAAGCCACCTCGTGAAGGGACCTTGAGTCATACGGGAGAGAGCCATTCCCTTTCAATCCCAACCATCTGATTATATCAAGGTGCTGGTTTGCCCATAATGTCTTTTCAAAACTTGCTACTCGCTAATCTTCCATTTTAACAAAGGACCATCATGGGGCCTGGGGCTCAGGCGGGCACAGTAGCTACCTAAATGCATCAGCACTGTTTTGCTTTCAGTGTACCATCCTGATTATCTTCTACTTGTAGTCATTGATACTGGCTTTCCTTTTACTGTTGTAATATAAAGCTTCCTTTAAGAAAAAAAATTTTTTTTTTGGTAAAAGCTTATAAACTTCCTTTTAAAATAAAATTATTTTAGTAAAAAGAATAGAAGCATCTAAAAGAGAATGAGTAAATCATACTGAGATGGTAAAGGGAAATGTCAAAGATCATGAAGAAGGTATGTGAGGGACTAAAGTTTGGGAAATATGGGACTAAATGATCTCCAAGGCTCCCTCCCCAACTCCATGATAGTCTTTTCTTCCCAGGAAAGCATTTCTTTTTGTTTTTACTTCTCCCTCAGCCCCACATTCTCTGAACCAGGAGCGGTGCACACGTCGATTCTCTCCCTGGGGAAAGCAGCTGTGGATAGTGCCTGAAACCTTTGGAAATGGCTCACTGTTCCTCTCCACCCAGAAGGGTCTGGTTTTCAGCCTGGGTTGGATTTTTCCACAACAGCTCATCATTCAGTTCAGTTTCCAGCAACGGTATAGAGATGAGGCCAATTCTTAGCTCATAACAAAATTTTTTAAAAACCTATTAAATATATGTGTTATAATAAAGATGCAGACCACAGCATTTAGTGAAGAAATTTCAACCAAGCTTTTGATTATGTTTTATTTTGGTATATGTCACCTTGCTGCAAAAAGGTATTGTGGCAACTTATAAAAATACATAAAGGTACAATAGAATAAAAATAAAGAGATCAGAGTAAAGGTAAAATGAGAATGCCAAAATGAAGCCAGAGCCCAGTAGGAGCCTTAGTACAGTTGTTAAAAATGATCTCAGATTTGACTTTGAGCTTCCCAGTGGCCAAAGCAAAGAAAACATGACTGGTTACAAATTCCTAACAATAGTTAGTTTAGAGCTTTGGTATGAACAGACCTGGTTTAAATCTTGACTCAACTACTTGTTAGATACATGACCCTGAGTAGGTTGCTTAACCTCCTGAACTTGAGGTTGATCACCTGTAATGGGGAAAATAATGCCAACCTTGGGGGTTCCTGTGGATTAGTGATAATGTATGCAAAGGTGCCTTCTAGTTCTAGGAGGATGCTGCTTGGGCTCTCTGCTGCCCCTTGACCTAAGTCACATGTCCTCAGTCATAAAAGAGTTAACATCCCTACCCTGCAGGTGAAAGAACTTACCCACATGTGCAGCATGTTAAGGCAGAGCCACATTCAAACCCAGGCTCCCTGACTCCTGCCCAGTGCTGTGACCTGTTGCCAGAATGGTTTCCAATGCTACAGGCAGTCATGGAGGAAGAGATAGCTTGGGACACTTGGGTTTTCAGGAACCCTCAAATCAGTCCCAGGGAAACGACCAGCCTCACTTTTTGTGTTGCTCTCCAGGGCTCCCTGCTTTCCTCCCCAGACAGAGCAGATTAAATTCAGGGCCTGGAAATCTCCAGAGAGGAGTCAAAGGTGGTAGCCAGAGCCCCTTCAGGTATCACCTTGTTCAGAAAACACCAGAGCCGGCTTCCTTTGCCCTGACAACGGAGGTCAGTACAGAAATGCTGGCCCTTCCCACTCCAGGCCCTTCCTTGTTTGAGGTACCTGTTGCCCAGGGGTAAGTAAAAGAAAAGCTGATGAGGGTCAGGTTTCCTTGAAAGCTCACAAGTACCCCTACAACAAAAACCCTTCCCTGCCTCCCATCACTGACAGGACAAAATCAATTGACTTAGAATTTTCTTTTCTCTGTTAACTTATACTCGGCTTTATTCCAAATATGATTGGAGGCAGTCACTCCTTGGCTAGGCACTCAAGGCTCTTTACAAGCTGGCCCCTACCTCCTCCTTGGGTCCCCTCTTTGGATGCAATTCATGGTCTGGCCACACTTGATTACAACAATGGCCACTTCTGGAGTTGCCACTAGAGTGGTGCCACATAGTGGCAAAGAACATGCTCTAACCAGCCCCGAAATCCAGACTGCCATGGACTAAGCTACTGTGTGACCCTTGGTAAGTAAGGTTCTTCACCTCAGTTTTCTCATCTGTCAAATGGGCACATTCAGAGTATATACCTTTCACTGTTGTGAAGATGCCTGAAGGACATACATGTAGTAGCATATCATAGGTGCTCAATCGATAACGGCAGTCATATTACTTGACTTCAGAACCTGCCTGTCCACTTCCTGCCTGTGTGACAATTGACGTAACTTCTCTGGGCTGCAGTTTGATCATCTGTAAAATGAGGACAACTGCACCTACTACATAACCCATGTTCAAGGGTCTGAAAGCAGAAGGGGCTTAGTGAATGTTTGGGGGCTGCTGCTCACATCGTTTTTGATGCTGCTCATCTCCTCCCCCTCTGAAAGCACCTCTTTAGGTTTCAAAATCTGCCCATTCTAACTTTCCCTTTTTTCAGACTAATGAAGAAGGAGGGGCCGGAACACTTCTCACATGGCTGGGCTGTGATATCACAGGACACGGTCTTGTAAAACCCACACCCAGAGCCAAGGGAAACACCGCAGCCTCACAGCCCCCTGAAGAGCCTGTAAGTGGAACCACGGTGCCAGTTGGGTGGGGGAGCTGGATATGTCCACCACTATGAGTCAGGCCTTACTTGGCTGGGCATCTTCATTCCCCTTTATTTCAGGGGTTAGTTACAGCTTCAACAAAACATCACCTGACAATGTCTGAAAGAGATGGATTCTGCACAGAATTCATTTCCTTACACACTGTGGCCTTCTCACAAAGGCTGTCATCTTCCACAGCCCAGAGGGTTGTGCAGCTGAATTTACTAACATGGCAGCTGGTGTACAAATATTCAGATGTCCTGGGAGCCAGCATGGTGGCAGAGTAGGGAGAGCAGGGAGGGTACAGGGGATGTGTAGGGACCAGCAGTAAATACCCTGCCAAGGTGCTGGGTGGTCTATTGCCTTCCCAGGCAGAGCTGCCCCTAAGTCAGGGGAATAAAGGATATAGACAAAGCCCTTCTGAAACAAGAGTGCTTATGTCTTGTTCCCAGAGTGACCTCAAGCAGCCTGCTAAACCTTTCTGGGCCTGTTCCCCTGTTGGTGAAACAGGGAGCTGGACTAGAGAATTTCTTTCCAGCTCTAAAACTATTGTCCAAAGCAGATGAGGGGCAGTCTTGAAGGTCTTGTCCTTGTGGGTGGCCTGGGTCTGAGGCTCCAGGGGTCCATCAGCAGCACCTGGCGAGGTGGTCCCCTTGTGCATCCTCAGCCCCACTTCTGGCTTGGGCAGCCTTGTCTGTGACTCATTACTCCATCTCTGAAACCGGGAAAAGCCCTACCCATGGACCTCTACCCCTTCCCTTTTTGCTCCTGCCCTCTGGCCTGTAACCAGAAGAAGATTCAATGCCTCCCCTGGACCCTCCACCTTCTCCAACCCCCTAGGCTGCTGGGTCACCCCACCAAATGACTAGTTAAGGACTGACAAGGAAGAGGGAACCTGCTCCATCCTGGTACCATTCCAGCCTTAGGCCTAGCTCATGGCAGACCTGGAGGTATCCCTGAGTGTACAGAGGTTGTGGGCTTGAAGGCCCAAAGAGGTGGACCCCAGGCCCATAGGCTCTGAGAGGGACCAGGGAGGAGACCTAAGCACTGGGTATGTGGCCAAAGGCAGTGCTTCTGGGCGGAGAGGGAGCCTCAGGGCCCAGCCCTTCTCCCCACCCTGGTGGAGTTGCTGCTGACAATCAGCTGCCTGCAGCCTTCTCAGCTGCTGCTGCGGAGGAAACAGATGACGGCACTGATGAAGAATAAGAAAAAATAAGAATGAGTACCAAAGGGAGGGGGCCTTGGAAAGGGGCCAGTATTTTCTGTTGGGGTGTGGTTTCTACTCAGTGGCTGAGTGACGGTGGAGGTTTGGAATGTGGCCGGACAGCTGGTGGAGTGGGATGGGGTGGGGTAGGGTAGAGGGCTGGCCAAAGGAGCAGGGCCTGAAGTCCAGATCCACCAACAGCTCAGCCAGAATTGGGGCCTGGGGTAGCGGGCATAGTCAGGGTCTTCACCCAACACTAGTGCATTGGCCCCAAAAGTCTCTGGTTTTGCGTGGTCCTGGGGAGTGATAGACAATTGTGAGAACAAGACAGACTCAGGGGATAGGGCTGGAGAGTGGGAGAGACCATGGTCAAATCTCATCTGTAAAATGGGGATGTTGTGAGCGCCTGGACTCACCTGCCTGATTCAAACTGAGAAGTTAGGCAAGCGGACTGTCTCTCTGAGCCTCAGTCTCCTTATCTGTTAAATGGGGGAAATGATCTCTACCTCCAAGGGTGGTGGTGTTGGGTAAATGCATGTAAAGCGCTGGGCACAGTGCTGTAAGTGGAAGCGATTATTATTCCACTGGGTGCTAAGGAAGCTCTATCTGGCGATCGCCACACGCCTAGCACCTAGCCCTGGACCTGGCACCCAATAAATATTTGTTGACAGAGTCCTTTGCAGGAGTTGCTGTGGGGAACCCCCAGCCCCCACTGCCACTCCTCTCCTGGGAGGGCAGGGGTTCCCGCTCAGACCACGAAGTGAAGGGTGTAGGTCAGCTGGTGACCATTGTCCCAGGCATACAGCACCCGCTCCTTGGGGTTGTAGTCGATCTGGGTGGTGTAGGCGTGCTCGTTGAAGAAGGGCAGCTGGGGGCGAGCGTCAGTGCCCGTGTGCGTGTCGAAGGCGTAGGCGACCTGGCCTTCGTGCTGGTTGTACGTGTCCACCGCATAGAGAATGCCGCACACCAGGAAGCAGTTCCCGTAGGAGTTTCGCCGCAGTCGGGTCTTCCACGTGGTCTCGCGGTGCACGGAGAGGTCGCCGGGATCCAGGCGGCTCAGCACGATGACCTCCGGCTGGGCTTCATCGCGGTCATCCACAGCGGGGTAGATGACCCACAGGCCACTCTCATCCACGGCAAAGTCGATATCCGAGTGGCCACGCCACTTCCAGGGCGTGGTGTCCTCATATACCACGTCGGGTAGCAGCGCCCAGGAGGCCACGAAGCGCTGCCGCAGGTCGTACTTTATAATATTCTTGGTGAAGGCACGGTTGTAGTAGAAGGCGCCCTGGTACACCACGTGACCCGTGCCGATCCAGTTGTAAGGCAGCTTGTACATGTTGCTCCAGCGGCCTGTGTGTGGAGGGCGGATAGTTATACCCGTCAGCCCAACAACCCCCAGTCTACCCTACATACCTGTGAAGCTGCCAAGAGCTCTCTAAAAGCCTCCTAAGCAATTGACATTGAGCCATTCTGTGTGCCTAGTGCTGTGCTAATTATCTTATTACATCAGAACAGCCCCATGAGGGAGGTACTATTATCATCCTGTTTGCTGATGAGGAAAATGCACCTCAGAGGGCTCAAGATCACCCCATTATGGAATGGCACAGCCAGGATTTAAACACAGGCTGATGTTGGCATCCATGCTTTGTCTCAGAGCCTTTGTGTATGCTGTTCCTTCTATCTGACTGCCATTCCCCATCCAATCTGCCTAGGGAATTCCTACTTATCTTTCAGAGCCCTCAGCCAATGCTATCTCCTCCAGAAAACCTTCCCTGACACCCCCAGGCTGAGGAAGGGGCCGTCCCTTTGGACTCCCATGACCTTCTGTCTTAGCACTTATCACCTGCTTCCTCCACCAGCCTGTGAGATGTACAGGCAGGGACCAGGCCAACTTTGACCTGGCAGAGGAAGAACTTTAGCTGTTCTAGTCCCTATCTTGTGACTCCATTGCTGTCAGGGTAAGCCCAAACTCCTTCATGTGGCTTAGGAGGACTGTCCCACCCCACTCTCTCACCATTACCCACCCCCTATACCCTCTCTCTATGCCATCACCAGGTCTTTGCACATGCTGAACCTTCTGCCTGGAACGCTTTTCTTTCTCCCTTCTGCATGGCTTACTCTTGCTCTTCCTCCGGGGCTCAGCTCAGCATCACTTCCTCTGGGAAGCCTTCCCCGATCTCCAGGCTGTGTTTCCACAGCCCCTAGAGCTCTCCCTCTATAGTTGTGCTGAAATTCTCTCTTTAAGCCTTTGCTTCCCCACTAGACTGTGTGTTTCTGGAGGGCAGGGCCATGTCCTATCATGCCCCAGATCTGATAACCACAATCCTGCCCTTCCCTGTGCTAATAGCTCTTGCTCAGACCTGCAGCTCCTCTAAGGCCTGGGGCCCTGCTGTACAATGGGGTGATGACCCCTAGCTCATGGAGTTATAAGGATGCCATGAGCTAGTATCCACAGGGTGATTAGCACATAGTAAACACTCAAAAAGTATAATTATTTTTCTCCTTGAGGTTAAGTCATATCCGTGAGGGCAGGACCAGGTCCATCTTGTTTGTGGCTGCATTCCAGCTCCTGATACAGTGCTAGCATATAGGGGTGCCATGGGGTCTGGCTGGGCCCCCAGCCTAGCATTCCCAGACTCCCTCCTTAGGGTGCTGGCCATCCAGAGTTAGGTCAGGCTGTGGTGCCTGGACCACATGAAACCACAAGGCAAAGGAGGGCCAAGTCTCCATGGGGACCCTCCCCAGGCCACCCATGTCTTGCCCTCTTCCCATCTCTGGGGACCCCAACCTTGCTTGAAGTTTTCCAGGTTGCGGAACTCCACCAGGCTGTTTCCATAGTAATAGTTGGTGACATAGATCCTGTCGTCCTGCGCTGTGGGGTCCTTCATCCAGGCACCCTCGTGGCGCCCATAGCTGTGGTGCCTCACAGGAGGGTCCACAGCCCGGAGGGTGCCTTCACAACTTGCCTCTCTGCCTGTGGGGAGTGAGGGGCACAGCATTTCATGCACAGACCCAGAAGCCCCAAGCTAGAGCAACGATCCCAGGAACATCATCTGGATCTAACTTAAATCCTCCTGATGCTTTGTTTGTGGCCTTGTTTTTTTTTTTCTTCTCATGATTAAAGCAATCCCTGATCATTGTAGAAAACATGGAAAATTCAGAAAAGGAGAATGGAGAAAATAAAAATCATTCAAAATTCCATTATCCAAAGACATTTTTAAACATATCCTATTTCTTTCCTTTCTTCTTTTGCATGTACAATCATGCAGACATACTTTTAAAAACTGTGATTCCTCTGAATATACAATTTTATGTATCTTTTTTCCCCTCCTCTGAGCAATTTCTCACATCATTAAACAGCCCTTTAATGATGTGATTTCAGTGTTCTACCCGGGCCACCAGACAGCTGTGTCCTTTAACTTACTTAACCACTCTCCCAGTGTTAGACCTTTAGGTTATTTCCAGTTTTCTGATGTTAGAAATAGCACTGGTTAAACCAGTTAGAGCTTCAGCTGTTGTCCATATCGCTGATGGATCGATCCTTCAGGAAAGACTGCTAGAAGTGGAAGGCACTCGGCCCAAAGCAGGAAATGTTTTTAAGGCTTGTTCTTACAGGTAGCCAAGATGACTTCCAGAAAGATGGAATCAATGACTTAATAATGAGAAAGGTTTTGACTGTTTCCAAAAGCCAAAACTACAAATGTGGACATAAAAACAGAAGGCC
The DNA here is from genome assembly GCA_030035585.1 of Dugong dugon. Lineage (NCBI taxonomy): Eukaryota > Metazoa > Chordata > Mammalia > Sirenia > Dugongidae > Dugong > Dugong dugon. The sequence goes on along the minus strand of CM057471.1, from coordinate 69,464,307 downwards.
AAAGACTGGACAGAGGAAATAAAGACATGAAAGTGGTGGTTGATAAGAATTTGATGGTGGAATTCCAGGTAACATGTTAAAAATTTGTTGAAGGTATGCTTGCTTTACAATCATTTTAAATGTTTCCTTGTAAAAGGTCAGGTGATAAATGTTTTAGGTTTGCAACCACATGTTCTTCTTCTTTATTTTTAACAACCCTTTAAAAATAGTAAAAACTGTTCTTAGCTTGAGAGCCGTACAAAAACAGGCTGCAGGCTGGATTTGGCCCGTCGGCTGTAATTTACTGACCCCTGTGAGGCTCACTCACCTTGGCTGGGGACTTCTAGGCGTGAAGGCAGCACGGTGGACAGCGGACGGGTGGGAGAAGTCGGGGTAGAGGTGGTAGTGGGGTCCAAAGAGGGGGTGCTGGGGACCATGTCTGCTCCCTCTGAGGCCCTGGGCCCAGCCTCATCCTGCTCCGCTGAATTGGGTTCAGGTGGCCTGCCCTCCGCCTTGGGTGGCAGCTGCTCCAGCCTGGAAGTGCCCTTGAGGGTGTTGTCTGAGAAGAGAAGACCCTGAGCTAATATCCCAGCACCCGCTGTCCCCTGGGGCCCTGACTGGTCTCCCAGCAGCTCTGGGCACCTTTTGAAGGAGGTGAAGGGGAGGACCCCCAGGGAGTAAAAGCCTCGAAGTGAGAGCAGGGGAGGACTTCACATCCAGTTGGCAGGGCTCCTAAGCCTGACTCTGCACTCTCCAGCTGGGTGACCTCAGCAAGTCCCCCTGCCTCTGTGGCCTCTGCCTCCTCCTCTGTGAAATGGGAGTAATGAGGGTCACCATGTTAGGCTGTTGTGCTGATTAAAGGAAAATGTATATAAAATGTTTGCACACATCCTGGCACATATGAGGTGCTAAATATGAGACCCCTTTCCCTCCTAAGAGGAGCCCTGATAGTGCCATGGTTAAAGCGCTTGGCTAACCAAAATGTCAGCAGTTTTTGAGCCCACCAGCTGCTCCATGGGAGAAAGATATATTCTGCTTCCGTAAAGATTTACAACCTTGGAAACTCCAGGGGGCATTTCTACTCTGTCCTATAGAGTTGTTATGAGTTGGAATCCACTCGAAGGCAGTGGGTTTTGGTTTTGCTTTTCTCCTAAGCATTAAGCACTTTGTGCCAATTACCTCATTTCCTAGATACAATTCCAGGAGGCAGAAACCCTTGCCCCATTTAATGGACCTTCTCCTATTCCTCTCCTCTGGAACCTACCCTTCAGTTTCACTCACCCAAGTGTTTGCCGCCTCAGGCAGGAAGGCCAGGTGCGGCCAGCTTCCTGTCACCTCTGACCTAGGTCTCGGTCCCTTTCTCCATCTCCTTGCTTACCTCCTGTCTCCCATCTCTCAGGTGTTCCTGATATCCCCCTCCCTTCTTCCGCCCCAGCTGGCAGAGGGAGGGCTTTGTCAGCTCTCATGTAGCCTGGTTTGGGGGCCATCTCTGGGTCATCTCCAACCCACACGTCTTTCTGGTCCAGGACGAATGGGGATTTGGGTAGGGAAAGCAGGAAGACGCAACGCTACACAGCAAGGGGACAAAGAAGACTTCTCAGCTCCAGGGACAGAGTGGAGTAGGGGGTCCCAGCCCAGCTCTGCCACCTCCTCACTGTGACACCTGGGGCGAGTCACTTCACCTCTTTGAGCTTGTTTCCTCACCTGTAAAATGTGGTTGCTGTCAGGACCCAATGAGACAGCATACGTGTAAGCATTTGAAAATTGTGACGCCAAGGACAAGGGAGTGGCACTGTTGTTGTGATGTTGGCCTGGTCCGCAGGCAACAGCCTAGTCAGTTGGGGGAGGGGCACAGAGGCCCCTTGACTTGAGGACAATTATGTACCTGACTTCCTCCTCCCCCACCCCATGTTGGGCTTCCTCCTTGCCCAGGGACTTAGCCAGGCCCTGCTGTAGGAGTAGACCCTCTGGGGAGTCTGGTCTTGGCAGCCTGCCAGGCCAGAGACTTTGTTCCCACAGGCCTTGCTGGCATAGTCAGATGCCTGCAGCTGCTCTGGGACCGTGCCTCGGCCAGTGGCCAGAGGCTCTGGCACAGCTCAGGGCCAGCAGCTGGCACCAGGAGCTGGGGGAGAAGTAATGGCTGAGGGTAGTGCTCCAGGAGGCCCCTGAGAGGCCAGGGAACAGGAAGGCTCTTGAAGGAGACTGTCCATAACTGTCCTACTTCCCTTCCCCTTTGGGTGTGGGCTGGACAGAGAGCTTCACTGAAAGGAAGTGGTCAGCAGGGTCCACGAAGTGGGGAGCAGAGGTCCTCCTCAGAGACATCAGATGAGAGCAGGCATCTGGGGAGGGTCTCAGAGGGAGTATCAAGAGCCACAACCAGCAGGGACAGATAGAAATTTGGAGGCTCTTGGAATCTTTGTCTCTTGTTTCTTAGTGAATTACTTTGTTGCCCTTCACTGGGATCCTACAGGGAACTGCCGGGAAAATACAAAAGTCCATGGGCTTTTGTTTGGGAAGTGGGAGGAGCTGGCAAGGCCATCCATTCCAAAGCTAGTCTGCAAATGAGGTACCCCAAGGCCTAATGTCACTTTCCAGATGCCTTGGCCTGGCTGCAGACCCTGTGTTCTCCCACTTGCACCTGTGGCAATTGCCTGGTTATGGGTGTGTTTTTCTCACTAGACTGAAAGATCCGTGGGGGCAGGGACTGTGTCTATCTTGTAGTAGACCTTCAGCAAACCTTTGAATGAATAGGGAAAGGTCCAGTGAGGGTGGAGAGACAGCTTTAAATACAGGAGAGGAACCAAGTGACCCTTCATGTTGGTTATATCATTCCATCCTCAACAACCCCAAGAGGAGGGTATTGTCCCCATTTCATGGATGAGCAAAGGGATGAGGGGGTCCCTGGAGCATCATAGTCCATCCATCAGCAAGCCCTGCCCCCAAGGTTCCAATCTCCCTCCAACTCACCAGCCACGCCCTCAGTCGCTGCCTGCCTGCCCGCCTTGTAGTAGGTGATGCCTCGGATCACCGCCTGCTGCTGGGCCAGGGCCCGGGGCTTAGCTGTGGGCTGTGGTAACCGGCCTTTGCCACTCTCCTTCCTCAGCCTCTCGGTCTTCAGCAGCTTCTCCTTAGGGGGTTTTGGGATGCCCCTGTCTATAAAGCTCTTCTGTATGCTGCCATATTTGTTGGTGTCCTTGCCTTTCCCCTCAGCTGTGTCCTGGGAGAGAAAGGAAGTCTGAGACTTGGGGAGTGGTAGAAGGGATGTAGGAGCACTGGTAGCTCAGTGGTTAAGTGCTCGGCTACTAACTAAAAGTCAGAGGTTTGAACCCACCAGCTGCTCCACAGGAGGAAGACGTGGCAGTCTGCTTCTGTAAAGATTTCAGCCTTGGAAACCCTATGGGGCACCCTATAGGGCTACTATAAGTCAGAATCATCTCAACGGCAATGAGTTTGATTTTTTTTTTTTTAAGAAGGGATACTGGGGATAGTCAGTGTAGATCTCTCCCAGGAGGTCATGGAGGCTCAGCATGTGGGGGCTGGAACTGGTCATGCTGCTCCAGGCCCAACATCCCTGGTATTCATGAAGTCACAGCTTCCGTTACCCACCTCCCCCTCATGGTTGCTACATCCATGACTAGGGGTGCCTCAGTTTCCCCACTCAGCTCTCTCGCTCCCCTGCAGGCTTGAAGCTCAGCCTGATAAGGTAGATTTCTGACTTATTTCTCTGCTCCTGTTTCCTCCTCCCCAGGGGGGTAGACTGTCAGGATCAGCTCCCTAGGGAGTTGCCTCACCAGCTGGTGAGCTTACCAGCCCTGTCTCTCTTACTCACTGGTCTTAGTGTGTAGGCAGGGGAAAGGTTCTCAGGCCCCTGGATAAGCTGACCAACTCATCCCAGTGTGTCCAGAACTTTTCCAGCTTTAGCACTGAAAGTCCTGAATCCTGGAAAACGCTTCAGTCCTGAGCAAACCAGGATGTTTGGTCACCCTACCCCTAGGACATGTGGTTTCTAACATTTTGTGAATTTTGTTATTTTTCACTTCCTTGTAAATGCCTCTGATGCTGGCACAAGAACACAGCCCATGACATCATCTATTGTCAAGCAGGATCTCTGGGACATACGGTAAGTACAGTATCTAGACATGCTTCGTGTCATTGCCCAACCAGCACCGGAATGAACAGGAAGACAGTTCTGGGTCAAGGCACCAGGCTTCCTCCTTACTTTATCTGCATCTAAGTGGTTCCAGCTGCAGACACAAATGGCCCTATTATTGCAGTGTCAGCACAGGAGCCCGAGAGGTGGTGAGGAAGAACACGGGTTTAGCAGTTACACAGATCTGAGTTCCAATCCCAGCCCAGCCACCCTCTCCCTGTATGACCTCTCTCCATGTTTCCCGGTCTGACAACTGGATAATGATCATCCATCCTCATATGGCTATGGGTTTAACAGAGATAATGTCTTTAACATTAAAGTGTTAAAAAGCAAAGATGTCACTTTAAGGACTAAGGTGTGCCTGACGCAAGCCATGGTGTTTTTAATCGCCTCGTATGCGTGCAAAACCTGGGCAATGAATAAGACTGAAGAAGAATTGACGCCTTTGAATTATGGTGTTGGTGAAGAATATCGAATATTGAATATACCATAGACTGCCAAAAGAATGAACAAATCTGTCTTGGAAGAAGTACAGCCAGAATGCTCCTTAGAAGTGAGGATGGTGAGACTTTGTCTCATGTACTTTGGGCATGTTATCAGGAGGGATCTGTTCCTGGAGAAGGACATCATGCTTGATAAAGTAGAGGGTCAACAAAAAAGAGGAAGACCTTCAACAAGATGGACTGACACAGTGGCTGCAACAATGGGCTCAAGCATAACAACGGTCATGAGGATAGCACAGGACCAGGCTGTGTTTCGTTCTGTTGTACATAGGGTCGCTATGAGTCAGAACTGACTTGATGGCACCTGCCAACAACAACGTCCATAAAAAAGTCAGGTTTAGAGTAGGGATTCCACAAATGTCAGATTCCTTCTTCCCCTGCTAACCTAAAAACAAGGCCACTGTGGATGGTTGTGTAGGTTGTGTCCTGCACATGGGTGACTGGCTAGAGGGACAGGCGTAGGGTTGAAATCTAGTCTGCACTCCATTTGCCGAGACACACACCCTAGAGTGTGTCTATCACAGGAAGGGGCCTTTTTATAATCTGCCCACCCAGAAGGAGCTCCTCTTTCTAATTTATCTGCTCAGGGCAAGGGTAATTTTTTTGCCATCTGTCTGCCTAAAGGAAATGCCTTTTTCAAATTCGCACAAAGGTGTCATATATGTCACAGGTGGCTCTGGCTAGTGATAAAACTAGTGCCTCTGCTTACTTTCTGCTTTGAGCTTGAATATGTAATGTTTGGATGTTTGCAGCAGGAGCTTCCCCACCCCAGGCTGGGTTGGATGAACAGGTGTTAGTCTGCAGGGGCCCCTGAGGCATTGCTCACCTACCCCCGAGCAGGCCTGACCTAGACAGGGGTCCAGCCACAGCAGGGGAGGCTAGAAGTGATTTTTCTGCAGCAGACCTGGTCTCCTAGGGCCAGGCAGAAAGGGTCATCTCCACAACCTCATTCCCACTAGTTTGGAAACCTGGAAATGAGAATACCTGCCAAACACCTGGCTTTGGGATGAGGCCCCTTGGTTGGATCCCTACATCTGCCCCCAGCTCACCTGTCCTTACTGCATGCATGACAGGTTAATTCCCCCTTCCACCCTGCCATGGACTTTTTAGCCCCTCAGCCCTGTTCTACAGTGCCAAACCCCCACCAAGCTGGCTCTCAGGATAGAGGTCCCAGTACACTATGCTCCCAAGCCCACCCCCCTTCTGGGCCTGTAATCAGAGGCATGGCCTCACCTGAGCCTTGCTATCAAGGCCTGTGGCTAGGGCGGTGGCAGGTGCAGTGGCTTGGTCCTTCTGCAGCAGCTGGAGGCCCAGGCTGGAGAGCTCCTTCTTGATGCTCATCATGATGGCTGAGTGGTTCTCATAGTGCTTTAGCTGGTCGCTGAGGTGGCGCATGCTCTCCCTCACCACCTCATTTTCCCGGCTCAGGTTGGTCTTGATGCTCTGTGGGGGTAGGACCCAACATCTTTCCTCTACCAGCTTTCTCAGACACCCCACCTGGGAGGACTCCCCAGCTTCTGTCATGAGGCTTTGCTGCCCAATCTCCTGACCAGGGCTTGGAGGTGGAGGTGAGGGTGGTACCAGCAAGCATGTGTGGAACAAAAGATGCTGCTAAAGGACCCTATAGTTATTTTTCTTTTAAAGGTAATAAATGAATTAATTAAAAAGTAGAAAATGCATGGTCATGGTACTAGATTAAAAAGATACAAAAGGGTGTAAAATAACATGTCTCCCTCCCACCTTTGCTTCTCAGTATCAACCATTGTTCTGAGTTTCTTGTGTAGTCTTCCAAAGAGGATCTATGCGTTTGTAGGGACAATGTATATATACATATATATATTTTTAACATTTTGCTTTTTCACTTAACAGAGTATATGGGAGCTGTTCCATATCTGTATGTCTAGTGCTCCCCATTCCTTTCAATGGCAGCATAGTATGCCGTTGTATGGATGGGCCATAATATATTTAGCCAGTTTTTTATTGATGGTCATTTAGGTTGCTTCCAGTCTTTTGCATTACTTTTTTATTTAAAATTACTTTTTTATTTAATAAGTAATACATAAATACTTTCTCTTTATAAAATACTCAAACAATGTAGATGGAGTGAAACCCTGGAGGTTTTGTCATAGGTGAGTCTCTGATCACTCCTAGTTTCCAAGTCTCAGACTTCTTTCCTGGGCTGTGTTGGCTCCTCCTGAGGCACTCAGCCCTGCCTTTACTCCCAGTTTTGTTGTCCTGCCCAGCCTCTTTGCCCTCTTACTGAGGGCCCTGGCTCCCTGCTGAGCTCTTACCAGTCCCCGCCCCCTGAATCTACTCCTGGTCCTGAGTCCTGCTAGGAACAGACAAACTGCTCAGAACCACAATGCTCTCTTTCTGTGTATCCCCCACTACTCTGGGATTCCCCGTTGCTGGGCCAGCAATCACTCCTTCCTACTGTGTCCATGTCTGCTTGTCCATGGGGCAGGACTCAGGAAACCTGGGTGACCTGGCAGGGATCACCCATAGGTTCCCAAAGCCCCATAGGATCTGGGGTATGTTTGAGATTCCTTTAGCTTCCTAGCTGAAGCAAAAGAGACTGAAGCGAGATACAGGAAGCACCTCTTGGTTGTGAAGCTGTGGAGCAGCAGAACTATGAATTCAGAGTCTCATTCCCAGAAATTTTTACAAAGGAGAAGAGAACCTAAAAGTGGTTTATGTTCAGTTAGCCCTTGGTGTGAACACAAATCAAAGACCAAGATGGCAGCAGGGTAGGAGTCAGACAGACCTGGGTTCAAATCCTTGCTCTCCACTTCCTGGCTGGGTGACCTTAGGCTAGTGACTTTACCCCTCTGAGCCTCGGTTTCCTTGCCTGTAAAATGGGGATCTTCATCATAATAATAACTAAATTGCAGGTTACTATAAGGATCCGAAAGACTAAGAAAGGTGAAAGTGCTTTCTAAATTAGGTTGCAGGGAAGACAGATGTCCAAGTGTATAAGGTAGGGTTTCTCAACCTCAGCACTATGGGAGATTGTCATGTGCACTGTAAGATGTTTAGCAGCATCCCCGGCCTCTACCCCACCTCTCAAGTTGTGACAACCAAAAATGTCACCAGACATTGCCAAATGTCCCCTGGGAGGCAAAATCACTCCTCGCCAAGAACCACTGGTATAAGGGAAGAAAGCAGAGGGAAACTGGCACCTCAAATTGCTGCTTGACCCCCTGGAATGTTTTCCCTCTAGCAGAGGAAGCCAGCTCCTCCCAAGTGAGGCTAGTCTCTTTACCTCCTTGCAGGGTTAGCAAAAAGCTTTTTTTCATAGGGTTATCACTTAGTAAACCATAGTGAACAGAAGCAAAGTACATATAATGCAAAACAGAAGGTAATTAAAAAATCATGTCTTGTGGCTTTGGAAATCATTTCTGATTTGTTCCAGGCCCAGCAGGCATACCCTCCAGACCACCTGGCTCAGAGTTATGTGAAGTGAGTTAGCATTTCCTGAGAATGCAAGATAAAGGTCAGAGGAGGGTAACTTCAGAGCCAACAACCATGAGCCTGGCATGTACAGGAAATACTGGTACATGGTAGAAATTCAGCAAATGTTAGCTTTCTCCCATGGAGGCATGGACTTGGCACATGGCAGGTACCACAAAACACATTTTGAACAATTGTGACCTCAACTTTAGGATTTGTAAAGGGTTAATGTCCCACCCTGGGGCACAGGATGCCCAGGTGCCCCCTTCTTCTGGAGAGGAAGCTGGGAAAGGAAGCCCCCACGCCTGCTCCTGGCAGCTGCATGTCCCCAGGTTCCAAGCCACCCAGCAGAGGCCGGATGCAGGAAACAGGCGGAGGCCAGGCTGTGCCAGCAGATATGCAAACCTTGAACCTGTAGCCTGGACGTCCACACTCACTCAACTCTGCCCCATCCACAAGGAACAGTCCCAGCCACCCATCCAGCCCTGCAGCACATTCACCCTGATCAGGAGGTGCTCAGCACCTCTACCTCCACTGCAGGTGGGTGCTGGAATAGTCATGTAGCCTGGCCCTTGTGGGCTTGTGCAGTCTCACCATGCTGCACAACCCCAGGGGGCACCACTCACATGGCATTCTATATGAATGGTGTCTCAGGAGTTGCACAATGTACGGGCCCTGGTCTTGGTGAACTGAGAGCACCTGAGAGTTCCAGCCCCCTCCAAACCCTTTCCATACCACCAGCAGGTGCTTCGGTTTCTCCAGCCCTCAAGATTCCTGCAAGTCCCTGAGCAACAGTCAGATCTCTTCCCCAAAGGCTGGACCTGTGACTTACACCCCCTTCCCAGTTCCTGCTGGAGTTCAGCTTCCAACAGCCACCAGGGTCAAGCCAGAATGACCTAGGCCGCCTCGGACACTGCCCTTGGCCCCCATCACTGCACCAGACTGGCCTCCAGCTTGAGCCCACCCTTACCTCTTCCAGCGTGTTCATCTGGGAGGCCACCTTGTGGACATAGGCGTGCACTTTCATCAAGTCCATGCTGTACAGGGTGCCCTCCAGGAGGTCTACCATGGACTGCAGCTGCCCAAGACAGGGTTAGAATTAGGGTAAGGGTGCAACAGGAGCCCCACAGCAGCTAAGATCACCAGAACCCTGAGCCTCAGAATGGCCTGCTTGGACCTTCAGCACTCACTAGACCCAGCTGCTAATAATCAAGAGAAAAGCAACTGATTCCACCTTTTGAGCACTTAATGATGCACAAGGCACCATGCTAGGGCTTTAATGAGTTATTTCACTTAATCCTCACAACAAGCCCACGAGGTGTATCACGGACCTCGAAGGAGGTCCATCCAGATCCTCTGAGATCCCTCTTACTGTGTCTGTGTCCATCCCTGGCTTCCGGTGCCTAATGGCCTGCAACTGTGCCTCTCTTTGGAAGACCACCCTTGGACTACTACAGCCACTGTGCCCCAGAAGTGCCAGGGTGGCCTTAGGCAATGACTGGTGTAGGAGTCTAAAAGTTCAGCTCCCTAGCCCCAGTGGTGACAAAGTGAGCTGTGATTCACACTCCAGGCTCCCCTGGGGATTGGGCTAAGGCTGGGACTCTGCCTGAGATCACACCTTTCTGGGCTTCTGCCCCTTCCCTGTCCTGTTTCTCCCTCTTCATTACCAGTTTCTCCTGGGGGCACTTTCATAATAAATCCCTTGCACACGAATCCTCGCCTCAGGGTCTGCTTGTAGGTACCCAGCTTAAGTCAAGGTATGAACTACTTTTATCCTCATCTTACATATTCGAAAGCTGCAGTTTAGAGAGGTGAAGCCCAAGGCCACCCAGCTGTAAAATGGAGCCAGGAGCAGAACCAGGTTGTATAAACAAGCCTCTTTCCTATCACACATTACCGCTCCTCTCTCATGTCCATATGGGGAAACTGAGGCCCAGGGAGAGGGAGGGGCTTGCAGAGCCTGGAGCAGACCCATCTCCCCTTCCCAGTCCAGGGCTCTTCCCTGCAGCTGCCCCTCCCCTCCCCCTCTCAGTGGCACCTCATCAGGATATAACACTTCTCTCCAGATGGCAGAGATGCCAGCCAGAGTGTCAGGGAAACCTTGGCACAAGGGGCTGATTGGGAAATCAGCCTTCCCTGGCTTCTGGGGAAGGGCAGTTCCTCCGGCCCATCCTCCACAGGGCCCCACTCTGAGCCTGACAGCATATCTCAGGGCTTGAGCAGGGCCAGTGTTCCTGTCTGGCCCTGGCCAGCTATTTCCAAAACAGTTCTACTCCCACCTTCCCAGGGGTGTTGAAACTGTTTTAAGCCAGGAAGAAAATTAAGCCAGGGAGCTTTTCTCTGAGTGGAATCTGATCTCTAAAACAGAAAACAGGGGGTGGAGGGCTCTGATGGAAGCAGAGGTAGGGGCCCAGAGCCTTCCTTCTCTGCTCCCCCACAATCCTGCTCAGATTCTTGAGGGCGCTGCCATGAAACCCCTAGGGCTCTGTGAGCACAGCTGGAGAACCATGCACATACATCCATCTGTGCCTCAGCTTCCTTCTCTGGGAAATAGGGCAATAGGGTGTGGTAAGGAGCAGCAATGTTTGGACAGGGCTCAGCACAGAGTGGGCACACAGCAAGAGCTTCATGAATATCAGCAACGATGATTACTGTTCCGGGGGTTAAGTGGGAACCTCCCAGCTTTGCTCTGCTGTCTTCATGGCTACCAAAACTGGCTTCCCCAAGCACACCTTTGACCACGGATAGATAACTTTCTAAGAAGCCCTGGTTGTGCAATGGTTAAGCACTGTTAACCAAAAGGTCAGTGGTTGAATTCACTAGCTGCTCCATGGGAGACAAGACCTGATGATCTGCTCCCATAAAGATTTCAGACTAGGAAACCCTATGGGGCAGCTCTACTTTGTTCTATAGAGTCACTATGACTCAGAATCAACTCTATGGCATACAACAACAGATAACTTTCTGAGGCTCCCCATAACCCACATGTGGCCTCTCATCTCCTGAGCCTGGCAGCCAACCAAGCCCTCTATGATCTGCCCTTTTTGGCTTCAGCAGATATTTACTCTGGGCAGACCCTGGGCCAGGCACTAAAGACAATGATGAACAGGACAGACATGGACCCTCATGACCCTCCATAGGCTGTCAGAGAACACAGGACAGTAACACAGAGGTGCCCAGATCAGGGAACACAGACAGTAACACGTACGTGCCCAGACCAGGGAACACAGACAGTAACACGTATGTGCCCAGACGGAACACAGACAGTAACACATACATACCCAGACCAGGAAACACAGTAACACATACGTGTCCAGACCAGGGAACACAGATAGTAACACATAGGTGCCCAGACCAGGGAACACAGACAGTAACACATAGGTGCCCAGATCATTAATGACAGGGGTGCTGACCTTATCTGGGAGCGGGTGTGGATTAGGGAAAGCTGCCATGATTAGGAAGTTTTATTTGAGCTGAGCTCTGAAGGAGCACAAATTAGGCAAAGATGGCAGAGGAAGGGCATTCCAGGCAAAGGAAACAGCATGTGCCAAGGGCTGGAGGTAAGAAGAAACATGGTGTGTTAGAGCAGCACTACTCAAACTGTGCTCTGTGGACCAGTGTCGGTCCAAACCACGTTACCAGCCCTTCTCATCATAGAAATGAGAGGATGAGTTTAGAAACTTTCATAGCCAATTGACGGAGTGATTTTACATGTGTTGACTCTAATAATAAAACATTGGACTTGTATTCTGTGTATCTGTTTTTGTTTTGTTTCATTTTGCTAGTAATTCCTTTTCATAGTCTTTTACAAAAGTATTGTTTCATGACAGATTGGAAATTTTTAAGCTGATCCTTCACCACAGATGGTTTGAGAAGCACTGTGTTAGAGGAAGTGATAGGCAGCCTGTGGGACTGGAGCAGCAAGAGGGCAGGGAAGCATCCTGTGCCACACTCACTCTTACTTGCTCTCACCCCGAATGCCCTCACTGCTTCTTTGCCTGGTGGACTCCTATATATCCTTCAAGGCCCAGCTCTAATGTTACTCCCTCCTTGGGGCTCACAGTCCCTGGGATATTCCCCAGCCTAGCACTGGTCACACTGCCATTACTGGGGTTAGGAGCTGTGTTCTGCACAAGCCTGGGGATTCTTCAAGGGCAGGGAGGGAGCAAAGAGGTAAGAGGTGTGCCCCTGAATCCAGCCTGCTCAAGAAAGGGGGAGTTCCAGAATCCCCTCCCTTATACACAGAGCCATGTAACAAAGGTGAAATCACAACTAGAGGTATTAACTTGAGAGGAAGGGCTGGGGCACAGCATGGGTGCCCTCCTCCCCCCACTGCAGATTCCCTTTAGCCTCATCCCCTGAGAGCTGCCCACAGAGAGCCTCCTGCTGGTAGTAGGGGGTGAAGTGAACAGAAGAGGACCTTGCCCTGTCTCCTACTGCCTGTGCCTCCTTCTCATCTTGGGGCTCCTTGGGTACCCCTCAGGTATCAACCCTGACGCTGGGATACCACTGAGGTAGGGCATTCTCTCCTCCTCCTCTAACGCTACCTGCTGAGTCTATACCACCATCACCCCACTCCAGTTCTGTAACGATGAATGAAGATCCCCACATCTGCTAATGCACCGAAAAGGCCTAAGCGACAACAGGCTCCTGGCTGAGAGGGCTGCCCAGTGACACCTCCAGTGGGCAAGGGAACATAGCAGAGAATTCCTGGGTTCAAATCTTAGTTCCATCACTTTCTTGCTGTGTGATCTTAGGCAAGTCACAGCCCGTCTGGGCCTTAGATTCCTCCACGAATAAAGACCATAAGTTCTTTCTCCAAAGGGTTGTGGCAAGAATTAAATTAGCTAGCACTTACGAAAGGGCTTGTGCATACTCACATGAAAGATGCTTACAATTTAGTTTTTGAGAGGTTGACTTGAGCAGAAGCAGGGCTTGTCCCAGTAACTGAGGACTGGCTTAAGGCCTGTGTGCCTGGAGTCTGCAGGACCCCAGCAAGGCCCCAGGGAGTTAGCATAGTTCAGGGACCTCCAATTTGTCAAGAGGCCACTTGGCCTAAAATTCAATATCATCACCCTATCCCACCCCCGAACTTCGAGAGTTTTGGCATCCTTCAGGTGTTACAAAAATAAAACTAAAGTTAAAGTTAAAGAAAACATTTTTAGCCAAATGTTGGAAGACAATTCTCCATAAGACTCTTGGTTTTCTGGATGTCTTGCATGCAGAAGTACTGACTGCCTTTGTTCCAGGCTATCTGGTTGTATAGCGAATAGCCTTGAAAGATAGAGATAGTGCTTCCCTCCGGGGGAAAAAGGCAGGCATGCTTAGTGCCTTTTATAAAGGATTTGGGTTCCCTAAGCTCAGGGTTCCTTTCTTGTAACATAACTCACTGTGTGTGCAGGTGTTATCTGGCGCTCATTGCATTGCCCTGTGGGAATTGCAGCTGGGAGAAGTGGTATGTACTCTGGCTACTGCTATTGCTGTGAGTAATAAAATCCTTTGTATCTCTGACCCAAGAGACTCATGTCTTCTGATAGCCTCCACGAAACTGTGGCAGGCTAACTTGTTGGCTTGCAAGTAGGGTAACATCTCAGACCCTTCACAGTTCTTGATACCCAACAGGCAAAAAAGACACTCAAGTGTTTGAAAGAGGTTACAAGATAAAAAGATATTCTCAAAAGACACCAAACAATCCGGTCCTTTACAAAAAGGAAGGCAGGAGAGCAAAGTGGTTTACAACATATGCTTTGGACACAACAGGACCTGGGATTAAATCCCAGCCACACTAGGTCCAGCAAGCACCGAGGTGAGCATGTACCTGGCTGGCTGTGGGGCCTGAGAGCTAACCTGCATGCACCTAACCAAGCCTCGTGTCCTGGTGGTGGGCCCTGGCAAGGGGCTGTGTTCCAAAGATGGTGCCTCTTTCTAATTTGCCTACCTAGAGTGGGTTTTTTTTCTAATTCACACAAAAGAATGGTTTAGACACGAGGCTGTCTATCATGTGAATTTGGGCAAGTTCCCTAACTTTTCCCAACCTCAGTTTTCTCACCTATAAAATGAGGGCAATGATCTCAGATTTCACAGAACAGTTTAAGGATTTAGAGAAATAATGTGTAAAAAGAGCTTAGAGCAGCATCTGGCATGCAGGTAGTGCTTGACTAGAGAAAATGTTATTATATTAAAAACTGTAAAATACCACCAAATTTAAAATTCATTAGAAATATACAGTAGAGACAGGTGCTGGCAGATGAATTGGTTTGGGTAAAACACAGGGCACTGGAATGTATCAAAGGCACTGGACTGAGGTAAACTAGTCATTAGCTAAGGAATCCTGCTTCCATCACTTACTGGCTGAATGGTGTTAGGCAAAACGTGGCTTCCACTCATGGAGCCTCAGTTTCCCTACCTGTAAAATGGGGATAATAACAGCACCTGCCTAACAGAATGTGCCGAATTTTCACTGGAGAGACAGCCTACTACCTGAAAAGCACCCACTCAGGTGGTGTTCCTGCCCCTACCCTCACCCCAGAAACGTTACCTTGAGGAGCTCAGGCGCCTGCTTCTTGAGCTTCTCCATCTTCCACTCGTTCTCGCAGGGGTTGAGAGAGGAGGGCGGCGCAGTACAGGAGCAGCGGCAGTCGGAGCCGGAGCTCACTGTCTCCACGGTGTAGAAGTCCTCGACCCGCGCCCGCCCACTGCGCACCCGGCTGCACGCATCCTTGCTCAGTGGCCGCATGATGCACTTGCAGCGGCAGTCCGAGCCCTCCGAGGTCATCCGCACCTGATCCACGTCGCCGAACACCTTAGAGGGAGGTGGGGTGGTGGTGGTAAGAGGGTCTCTGATGAGTAGCCGGCCAGTGTATCCAGCCCCACTGGTGGGCGTGGTTAGAGGAAGCCAAGAAGGGAGCAGCCCTTATAGGGAAACCAAGGCTTTACAATAGTAACAATTAAAATACTAATGGCTGCTGTGGAAAAGTTTGTCAGTTACTCAAAAAGTTAAACATAAAATTGCTATTCCAAAAATCAAACCCATTACCACCCAGTCGATTTCAACTCATAACGACTTTATAGGACAGAGTAGAACTGCCTCATAGAGTTTTCAAGGCTGTAAATCTTTACCGAAGCAGACTGCCACATCTTTCTCCCCTGGAGCAGCAGGTAGGTTCCAACTGCCAACATTTCATTAGCAGTCAAGCACTTAACCACCGTGCCACCAGGGCTCCTAAAATTGCTGTATGACCCAGCAATTCCACTCCAAAAGAACTGAAAGCAGGGACTCAAACAGATACTTGTACACCAATGTTCACAGCAGCATTATTCACAATAGTCAAAAGGGGGAACAACATAAGTGTGTATCAGTAGATGAACAGATGAAGTATGATATAGCCAGAGAATGGAATATTATTTAGCCATAAAAAGGAATGAAATTCTGAGTCCCTGGGTGCTGCAAATGGTTAAGCACTTAACTACTAGCTGAAAGGTTGGCTGTTCCAGCCCATCCAGAGGTGCCTTGAAAGACACGCCTGGCGATCTGCTTCTGAAAGGTCACAGCCTTGAAAACCCTATGGAGCAGTTCTACTGTGCACACTTGAGGTCTCCATGAGTTGGAATCGAATCATCTCAACAACACCACCACATAACCTAGTAATTCTACTCTTAGGTATTTACCCAAGAAAAATGAAAGCAGATGTTTATATTAAAATTTGTACACAAAAAGGAATGAAGTTCTGATACTTGCTACCACATGGATGGACCCTGAAAACATTATGCTGAGTGAAATGTCCGATACAAAAGGAAAAATATTGTATGATTCTACTTATGTGAAATATTTAGAATAGGAAAATTCATAGAGACGGAAAGTAGATTAGAGGTTACCAGGGCCTGGGGCTGGGGGACAGAGAATGGGGAGTTATTGCTTAATCGGTACAGAATTTCTATTTGGGGTGATGAAAAATTTTGGAAATAGTGGTGATGGTTGCACAACATTGTGAATGTAATTAATGCCACTGAGTTGTACACTTAAAAAATGGTTAATATGGCAAATTTTATGTTATATTTTACTGCAATAAAAAAATTTTTAAACTAAATAAAAAAGGAATGAAATACCGATACATTCTCACATACTACAATAGGGATAAACCTTGAAAACATTATGCTAAGTGAAATAAGCCAGACACAAAAGGCCACACACATATTGCATGATTCCATTTATACGAAATATCCAAAATAGGCAAATCCATAGAGACAGAAAGCAGACTAGTGGTTGCTAGGAACTGGAGAAGTGGGAAGTGACTGCTTCATAGGCACAAGATTTCCTTTTGGGGTGATGAATATGTTCTAGAACTAGAGAGTGGTGATGGCTGCATTGCAAATGTACTAAATGCTGCTGAATTACACACTTCAAAGTGGTTAAAATGGTAAAGTTTATGTTATGTGTATTTTACCACAATAAAAAAATATTAATGATGACCTTTTATTGAGTACTTACTATATCCTAGCTACTTTGCTAAGGTATCACATGTCTTACAGCCTGTGATAATACCTGTGTATGGGAGGGTACTGTTGCCTCCAAAATCCTTACCAGGGCCTTTAAGGCCCGCATGAGCTGACCTTTCCCCCAACTCCTCCTCTATCACCCCTTGCCTTCTGATGGCTCATTCCATTCCAGCCTCAGAGCCTTTGCACATGCAGTTCCCTCAGCCTGAAACCCTCATCCCCCTAATATTCCCCTGGCTTATTCCCCCACATCACTTAGTTATCTGTTCACATGTCATTTCCTCTGAGAAGCCTTCCCTGACCACCCACCTCCCATTACTCTCTCTTGTCTTATTCAGTGACTTTGTTTTTCTTTATTGCACCTATTACCACCTGACATATATCTGCGTTTCTTCATTTTCTGTCTCCCTTACATCACTGTAGGCACATTAGAGACAGGGACTTTGTCTTGTTCCCTCCTATATCCCTGGAACAATGCCTACCTAGCCCATGGTGGATACTCTATAAATACCTGTTGGATAAATGAGTCTGCATTTTGCAGACATGCTACAGCAGAGGCATCTGGAGCCTGGGTTACTAGTTGTAAGACAGTGGACAACTCAACCTTTCTGTGCCTCTGTTTCCTCATCTGTAAAATGGGCTCTCGCCTCATGGGGTTTTGTAAGGATTAAATGAGTTAGTACAGGCAAAGAACAGGGCTCACACATAGCCAAAACTTTTTAAGTGTGAGCCATTATTAATACAGATGAAGAAATGGAGACTTAGAGATGTGAGGTCATGTCCCTAAGGTCACACAGTTTCAACATGGCAGATCCGGCTTTGGACTCGGCTATAGATCACTATCATTGCTCTATGTTTCTTCTCCTATAGACCTGTTTCCCCATGCCCTGTCAGACCTTAAACAGGTTATAAAACCTCCCTGAGTCTCAGTTCCCTCAATGATAAAATGATGGGATGCCACATGCCCAGGTCCAAGTGTGGTTAATGGCCATTGGGGACAGAAGAACTGTGTTGACAGGAGTCAGATCAGAGAGATCCGCTGCAGGTGCCAGGATCAGTCACCACCTCCAGCCTACCTTGCCAGCTGTGCTCTGGAAACCCCAACCAGTCTCTCCCCTTGTTGGCTCAGCCATCCCACCCTGGGCTCCAGGCCCTTGGGATGCAGCTATTCATGGCTTGTTCAATAACCACCTGAGGACTCAGGGCTAGGAAGCCACCAGATCCAGGTGAGCTCACAACCCCCTTGGGCTTTCTGGCAAGCCCAATGCTCACGGGTGTCTGAGGTTGTCTGGGGAAGGGCCTTAGGCATTTTGTTTCTGCTCTAAGTTCTCAGATACCTGTTTGAGCCCTTGGCCTCTGCCAAGCCCTGGGTGAGAGCCGGGCCTGCAGAAGAAATAGATGGAGGTGGGTTCTTGACCTTTTTGGCCATAGTGAGCTCTGGAAGACAGAGGAGGACATGCATGGAGACTGCCCAGAAAAGGGTGTCCTTGGAGGTCATTTTTATTGAGAAGGGTGTTCCAGGGAGAGCAAATAAGATTTGCAAAGGCAAGTGGGAGACAGGCACTTTAGGGGGCCCAGAGGTGGTTCACTGTGGCTGGTGCTTGTGGGGAGCCTGGAGTGGCAGAATGTGAGGCTGGGGGTGGGGGTGATAGATCCCAGCTCATGGAGGGCCCTGAAAGCTGGCTGCAGATCTTGGCTGCTTCCTGAAAACACTGGGGAGCCAAAGGAGGAATTTAGGCCGGGAGATCCAGGGTCAGATCTGCATCATAGCAAGTTCACTCAGGCTGCAGGATAGGTGGTGGATGAAAGTGGCAAGCCTGGAGGCCTGGAGCCCAGGAAGGAGACATCTACTGGGCACTTACTGAGTGCCGGGGAAGTAGGGGCAGTGTTAGAAATAAACCCTGGGCCACCTACAGCTGTGTGCCCTTGGGTGGATTACTTAACCTCTCTGTGCCTCAGTTTCCTCATCTGTAAAATGAGGTACTATTTGTGCCTACCCAGCAAAGAACTGCATGAGGACAGAGAGATGGAATACGGGTGCTCACTCCACTCCAGCCTCTGAATAATATTCCATAATAATAATAGAGTATAGCTGTTAATTATTACCATTAACAATCCTGAAAGGGAGTATAGAATGTTCATCCATTAGTTTTTCTATGTGGGTGCCTTGGTAGGTATTCTTAGCAGTGCCCGACAGATGAGGAAACTAAGCCCGAGAATTATCAAATAACTTGTTCAAGGAGATTAGAGTCCAGGTGGGCTGGACTTCCAGACCCCTGCTTTTTCTGCAGCCCCAGGTCTCCCACCTAGGGAGGGGGCAGGGGAAAGTAGAGAGGGAGGTGGGGAAGGGGGTGGGCTATTGGTAGAAGCTTTGGCCTGGGCCCCCTGTGGGCAAAGTCTATTCTGGGTGCTGTGGGGGCAATTCTCCCCACCTGTGAACACTGATACCGCCAGACTGAGGGTCCTGCACATTCCCTGGGCTGCTGCTAGCACCCAGTGGAGTCCCTTTCTTTTGGGGTTCCTGGGGTCCCTGCCTCTGCTCTGCTGGCATCCTTAATCACCCTTTACCCTACTCCTCCTCTAGGTGGGACTGAGGACCCAGTGGGTAGATGTAAGTGTGTTCTTAATGGCCAGGCCAGAGAGGCCTTCTTGGGACCCACCCAGACCCCTAACACCCTCCCACCCAGCAGCAGCCTCCACATCAGCTGCAACATTCCTTTCCTCTTCAGATGAGGTGCTACGTCCTGATGAGGAGCAGCCAGGTCCTGACGCCTGCCAGGAGTCGGAAGAGGGCCTCTGCTGCCAGCCTCGGCTGTCAGGAGTCCAGGCCTCACAGGTCAAAGCCAAACCTCCCACTACTGCCCATCCACCAGTCACCTTCACCTCTGTGGCTGTCATGGATACGGCCCTACATTCTGTGATTACTAAATTATGCGGTGCTTATTTGGGGAGGCAGCAGGGTGCCAGGCCAGGGCTCAGATCCCAGTTCCCACTCCTCTTCCCTGCGTAGCCTTGAGTAGATCCTAAACCCCTCTGAGCCTCAGCTTCCTCATCTGTAAAATGGGGAGACTAAGCCTCTCCTTCTGAAGCTTGTTGTGAGGCTGAAACAAGTCAATGCATGCAGAGTGCCTGGCACGGAGCCTGGCACAGAATAGCTGCTCTCTATGTAGTGCCTAAAGGAGCCCAGGTGGTGCAGTGGTTAAAAGCACTCGGCTGCTAACCGAAAGGTCAGCAGTTCAAACCCACCAGCCGCTCCATGGGAGAAATATATGGCAGTCTGCTTCCGTAAAGATTTACAGCCTTGGAAACCCTATGGAGCAGTTCTACTCTGTGCTGTAGGGTTGCTACAAGTCCGAATCGACTCAACAACAACGGCTTATGCAGTACCTGCTATTAAAATTGCTGCCAACAACTTTTCCTCACATTTGCACATCATTTTCTTTCTTTGCTCTCACCACAACCCCCTCTTAGAGAAGAGAAATCTAAGCATCAGAAAAGACTAGGAGCTTGCCTGGGGTCACACAGCAGTCTGACTCCAAAATTTGGTTTACATGTCGTTCCTCCCATGGCCACCCACAACTACAAGGCAAGGGCTTCTCTACCAGCAACTGACCTGGGGCAAACAGATCTACAGTGAAGGAGTCCCTGAACTGGGCTGTGGGTGCAGAAGACCTGGGGCTTCCCCTGGGCCTAGCCCACCTTACCCTTAGCATGAGGGCTAGAGATGCTGATGAGCAGAAAAGCCCCCACCTCAGCTCCCCATCTCTCCCTGCAGCCATGTTCAGCACACACTGCTGCCAAATCCCCCAGAAGTGTGGGTGGTTTGTGCTTTAAAAGGTCCCTAAGCACTTGCAAGGAAATCCCATAATGAGATGGCAAGAGCGTGTACTTGAGATTTTTCTGAAGAGGAAGATGGATAAATCTGGCTGGTATTGGGAAGGCGGGGTCAAGCAGGAAAATGTTTCAGAAGCTGAAAAGGCTCAAATTGTGCCACCTTGAGGTTGCGTCTTTGCCCTCTTCTCTTGTGGCTAGCCCAGCCTCGTGGCGAGGGTATTTCCATGAGCTCCTATAGGCAACAATCTCCTCTAGAGCCCACTGCCAGCTAGACACCTCTCCGGGAGGCCTGCAAGCACCCCAAACTGAATCCACTCAAAATTGGACCCAGGATCTTCTATCTTCTCCCAAACCTGTGTTCACCTACCCTCTTGCCCAATCCGGATCTCTGAGCCTCCCTCTTACCCTAAACAACTTGTCAATTGCCATGTCCTTCCAATCCTTCCTCCTAAATGTCCCCCATTTCTGTCTCCTGCTCCTACTCCATGGCCATGGCCCTAGTTCAGGCTGTATTAACTGTTGCTCAACAATACAGTAGCCTCAAAACTCCTTTTTGATGATCTATATTACTCTCTTGCTCCACAAATCTCCATGGCTCCCTATCACTTCCACCAGCTCTTAACCGGAGGATTTGCCTCAGAATTATCTGGGGTGTATTTGGAAAACCCAGATGCTTAGGCCCTCCTCCACACCCTCTGACTCAGACTTCTCCAGGTGAGGGTCTAGGCTTGTGTATTGTTTATAAAGCTCTTAAGGCCATTTGGATGCCCACTAAAGGCATTGCCAAGCTCATCAAGCTCCCTTTGTCTAGAATATTTGAGCAGGCCCAACCTGACACTTTTGAGCCTCAGTGTTCAAGCCTGTCAAACGGGGAGGAATCACTGAAGCCTCAGAGGGTTTCCAAAAGGGTTGTATAAGCTCCCGAATGTCAGTGCTGGGCAAGGGGCTTAGCACACTGGATGCTCCTCGGGGCTTTGTCCTGAGTTCACCAGCCAAAGATACCGTTGTGGCAAGACCTTCCCTGCAGAGAGGGACCCTGTGGGCCTGGCCCGGCCCTACACTCTTCATGTGCACCACTGTGCAGCCCTTGCCTGCTCCAGAGCCTGTTTCTAATTACACCCACAGGCGAAACCCCCAGCACTGAGGCACAGCAACACCTAACCTCCTGGGACCAGCCTGGCTTGGAACATCTGATCCAGCCTGGGGCACCATCACTGGCCTGCTCCAGCCCCTCCTCCTCCCCTGGCCCAGCTCCCACAGGCCTTGGCCTTCCCTCTGTCCTCAAGCCCCAGTTAGCAGTGGGTAGACCAAAGCCCTGAATGCATGGAAGAAGTGGGGTGCCAGCAGCCCTATTACAGATGAGAAAACTATGAGGTAGAGAGAGGGAATTCTCAGCCATATTCTAAGGTTACAAAGCAAAAACGGGGTCCCTGGAGGTCTCTGGCACCATGCCTGGGTGTGATGTGGATACCTGTCTGTCCATCCCAATTTTCATGCTGGGTAAGCTCCTCAGAAATACCAGGGAAGCTATGAGCTCCCTCTCTCACCCCTAAGCTGGACAAAGCACTTCCTTAGATGGAAACTCCGAATCCTGTTTGGGAGAGACCTTGCTATAAACATGACATTGAAACGCACTGAGTGAGGAGCTGGTAGAGACCATAATGTTCTATGGTGAGCAGTGGGGGAAAGCTACCATTGTACCCTTAAACCTATTAGGCAGGAGAGGGGCTGGACCTCCCAGGAACAAGAAGGCTGAGGAGGGGGCCAACTTAATCCTTTTGGGCCCTAGATAGGCTTTAAGCCCCAAGCTGGTCCCCCAAGGGCTCAAACCCCACCCCTACCCTAGGGAAAACAGGATAGGCTTGGAGAAGAAGGAGGGATTGTTATGGGGGAGGGAGTGGGTGATAATGAAAACAGCTCTCTCTGCAGAGCCATCAGGAGTCAGGCTGCGCTGAGGAATGCGGAGTAAATTTACCCATCACTTGATTTTTATTTTTCCCAGCTGGCTGAAGTGGAGGGGAGGTGTCTAGGGGAGGGCTGTGCTGGGTCCCCCAGCTGCTTCATCCTCCAAACTCTAGGATGTGCCTCTCTGCCCCACCAGCCCCAGCTTGCCCCAGGACAACTAAACACACACACACCCCCAACCTAGCAAGTGTTTGGCTGACTCACTACATAAACAGGGTATTGGGTTTTCTTTGTCTTTGCTTTGTTTTAAATGTGAGCCCTCCCGCACAAACTCTACAGCCCCTGTGTGGCTTAGAGGATGCCCAAGACCACATTCCTCCCAGCCTGAGAGATCAGGTCAGCTGGGGTTTTCGGCTCCCTTATTCCTCTGCCTTAGCCAGGTCAGGGAATACTAGAAGGCCCCATATGGAAAGGAAGCTGGGGAGACATTATCTTTCAGATGGGGGAACTGAGGCCCAGAGAGGGGCAGGGACTTGCCCAAGGTTGCACAGTGAAAGAATGGCAGAGGAAAGGCCAGAACCTAGTTCTCCTGATTCACAAGCCAGCTGCTTCTCTGTACACCCTAGTTTCTCCATCTGTAAAATGGGAATGATACGCATTCCCCTCCTTGTCCCTGGAGTACACAGTGAAGACTACTGCCCACATGTTTTCACATCCTAAGCTGAACCTTTAGGCTGAGGGTCTGCTGGTGCTTACTGCTCAATTGCCTGTTCTGTGGCTAGTGGCTTCTGCTCTTTACCTGTATGTGGGCAGGGCAGTCCCACCTTTCACCAGGAAAGAGGCTGGAGAGACACCAAGAGGAGCCACTCCCTTGGCCTCATGCTCTGAAAGCTCTGAAGGCCAGGACCAGGGCAGGGGGAGGATGTTCAAGACCAGGTATCCCTCCCAGCCTAAGAGATGAGAGGTGGCAAAGCACCAATCAAGCTGTCTCTGTCACTCTCTCTTCCTCACTGGGTCATTCCTAGAACATGCTTAAGGGGTCCCTGCTCTGATTGACTCCCAGTGCTTCCATTCTGGATCTCACACCCTCATTTGAGGTCTCCGTGATAAGATTCCAAATATTCTGTCCCATAATCAATCACAGTATCATTTATTGGGCACCTAATAAGCGCCAGGCATGGCACTAAGCACTTTGCAGGCATGATCTCATTAAATCTAGACACATTCAACCCCAGAGAGTGGGACTATTATTATCCCTACATTTACAGGCTAGGAAATGGAAGCTCGGAGACGTGAAGGCATCAGCCCAAGGTTACCCAGCTATGAATAGCAGATGTGGGATTCGAGCCCAGGTGTGCTTGGCACCAGAGCAGATCCTCTTAGTCACAACAGAGACCAGCTCAGGTCACTTCTGTAGACACCTAGTCCTTCAGAGGGTGCACTCAATCCCTGGCAGGAGCACCAGGAATCAGGCGAGAGGCCAGCCCAGCTGGGTACACTGGGCAACAACTCTAGGCCCCCAGTACGGCCTGAAAGCCTTGGCCAAGGTCTTGCTACAAACCTGGGGGTCACCGGTAGCAGTTACCCAGGAGTCTGCCCCCATCTGGGTCAACCTCTCACAGAAACCCGGAGCCAGTTCTTCACGCTGCCCTGCCCAGTGCTCCTAGGAACCCCTTCCCTAGGCTGCGGACTGCGTCTGCGGTCTGCACCCCTCCCTAGCTTCCAGCTCCCCACTCCCTGGTTCTGGGGTTCAGTGCTGACCTTCCCCCGCACCGGACGGGGTCTCAGCGCCCCTTCCTCAGGCTATGGGTCTCAAGCTCCACTACGTCTCCAGTGCTTTTTCCCCCACGCGCTCCTCTCCCCGAGTCCTAGCCCCTGCGACTTCTGTCTACTGGGCCCTCTGCTTCTGGACCCGGAGCAGCACCGTCCTTGGCTTACACCCCCAGAACAGCGCCCCCTCGCGTTGGGCTCCCCGCTGAGCAGCGCCCAGGTCCGCGGGGAGCGCGTACCTTATTGTCGGCGCGCAACCAGCCAGGGCGCAGCAGCAGCAGCAGCAGCAGGAGCAGGCGCAGCGGCCGGGGCCGAGGCGGGAGGGCGGCCGCGGCCATGGCGGGATGGGCACGGCGAGCACAGACGAATGGACGCGAACGCTGGGATGCAAGGGCCGCACTGCGAGCTCTGCTGTCTGCTCGCCCTGCGCGCCCCGCGCCTGCCCCCTGCTCCCTTCTCCACCGCCCCTTGGTGTTGCCGGGGGCGGAGCTGCGGCCGGGGTGGGGTGGCGCTCGGTCCCCTCCCGCCCCGCCCTGCCGGCTCTCTGTGGGGCTTCCCCGGTTCCGGGTGACTCTCCTAGAGCATCCCTTCAAGGACTTAAAAAAAGGTATTTTTTAGAGCCCGCGGGAACCCAGGGGGCAATAGGAGGAGCGCGGGCTCCCCTCAAGGATCAAGGTCCTGTTCTGGCAGCTGTGTGACCTTGGGAGTGTCCCTTCGCCTCTCTGAGCCTCAGTTTCCTCATCTGTAAAATGGGGGGGGGGGGAGATAGTGCTTTTCTTTTGAAGTAGTTGTAAAATTCAAATGAGTGATGTTTCCAGATCAGGCAAGCTCTTCCGCTCTCCGAGGCCATCCCCTTCTGTAGCCCACCTGGCTTCCCTCCTCTCTTGCTTTTCCAGAGCTCAGCCCTCTCTCTCCCTCTGCATTTTACATTTCTCCCTCAGGGATCACTCCGGTCAGCCCCCAACCGCACTTCAGTAGCCAGTAGCTCCTACCCTTTAACATCTCCCTCCTCCCCATCGTCCTCCAGCTAGTGCCTCATTTCTCTGCACTCTATGGAGCAAAACTTCCAGAAGGAGACTATGGTCGTGAAATCCTCAGGTTTCCCTTCCAACCCCTTGCTCCAGGGGCCCAGGCTCTCACTACTTGTTTTGTCAGGGTTACCTAAGTCCAAGCCGGCACCTCTCTAGGTTCAAGGTTCAAGAATCGACAGCTCTTGATCAGGCCTCCTTTTCAAACCCTCTCCTCTCTCATAACTCACCTGGAGTTCCCTGCCAGCTCCAGTCCCCTTAAGGGGCAGGACCTTCTGCCTTTGCACACACCCCCTTCTCTTCCTTCAGCACACTGTCTCTGCAGGTTACCCCTCCCCTGAGGGGTCTGTTTACCTGCCCTTATAATCTTCAACTGCTCAAAAATCTTACCATCCTCACTCCTACCCCACCCCCTTACTCTCAAGCACATTCTCAGGTTCATTTTCTTCACAAAACGTACCACTCTGTGAAATTGTCTTGTTTGTTATTGTTGCAGTAGTTTGTTGTTGGGTGCTGTCATGGATTGAATTGTGTCCCCCCAAAATATGTGTCAACTTGGCTAGGCCATAATTCCCAGTATTGTGTGATTGTCCACCATTTTGTCATCTGATCTGATTTTCCTATGT
Organism: Dugong dugon; assembly: GCA_030035585.1. Taxonomy (NCBI): domain Eukaryota; kingdom Metazoa; phylum Chordata; class Mammalia; order Sirenia; family Dugongidae; genus Dugong; species Dugong dugon. Next base: position 69,438,566 of record CM057471.1, on the reverse strand, counting down.
GTTGTAAATCCTACCTCCATGATGATAATGAGGCAGGATTAGAGGCAGTTATGTTAATGAGGCAGGACTCAAACTACAAGATTAGGTGGTGTCTTAAGCCAATCTCTTTTGAGATATAAAAGAGACAAGCAAGCAGAGAGACTTGGGGACCTCATACCACCGAGAAACAAGAGGCAGAACAGTGCATCCTTTGGACCTGGGGTCCCTGCACTGAGAAGCTCCTCAACCAAGGGAAGATTGATGACATGGGCCTTCCCGCAGAACTGACGGAAAGAGAAAGGCTTCCCCTGGAGCTGGTGGCCTGAATTTGGACTTCTAGCCTACTACACTGTGAGAGAATAAATATCTTTGTTAAAGCCATCTATTTGTGGTATTTCTGTTATAGCAGCACTGAATAGATAAGACAGGTGACTTTGAGTTGATTTCCAGTCAGTGATCCCATGTGACAGAGCAGAATTGCCCCATAGAATCTTCTAGGCTGTAATTTTTAGGGGAACAGCTCACTGTCTTTCCTCCCTTAGAGCCGCTGGTGGGAAAACTGTTGCGCCACCAGTCTTCTTGTTTGTTTGTTGTTATGTGTGTTTCCTTGTGTCCTCAGTACCCAGGGGGGCTGGACATTGGCTGGGCATGCCTTCGCTCGTGGGAGAGAAATAACGCCACCAGTGTATCTACTTTGTGTTTCCTCATCCTCTAACTCAGTGGTTCTCAAAGTGGGGCACACATGCTAGCAGCCTCAGCATTACCTAGAAACTTGTTAGAAATGCAAATTCTCCAGCCCCACCACAGACCTACTGAATCAGACACTCTGGGGTGAGAGTCCGGCAACCAGTAATTTAACAAGCCTCCAGGTGATCTCGAGACCTGCTTAAGCCACAAGGTCTGGTGCTCCATAAATCTCATCTGAATTAAGGAATCACGTGCAATAAGAGTTCAGGACAAATTAGTTTCTTTCATAACTAGACATCCCCTGGGGAGGTGTCAAAACCAGGGCTAGATTAGTGTAAAAAAAAAATATATTGCTTGTGTTGGTATATGCTTAAATGATCTCTGGAAGGACACACAATAAATTGGCATGGTGGTTATCTCTAAGGGGGACCCAGTTAGCAGGAGTCAGAGGAAGGAGAGAGGCTTACTTTTCAATGAATCTCTTTTTGCATCCTGTGAATTTTGTAACGTGTGTCCTACATACTCAAAAACTAGACAAAATGTACTTAAAACAAAATGAAGGCGGTGGTGGAGGTTCCCTTTCCCAACCCTTTCTCGCTGCTGCAGCCTGGTTCTGACTCTCTGGGTAGACCCTACAAGAGCAAAGCTGAGGTGTCACCAGAGAAACTCTGCCCCCTGCTGGCCATCTCCCACATGGCCAGAGGGTCTCCTGTAGCTTCCTCTCTTCACCCTTCTCTCCTGGCCATGTCTCTTTCAGTGCAAGCTCCATTAACAATGGCTTCTCTCGGTTCCTAGAAAGCATCCAACTCCAACCTGACTTCAGGACCTTTGCACACACTGTTCCTTCCCTCTGAAACTCTCCTTGCCACCCTCCCAACCCAGCATAATTCACACCTACTCATCCTTCCCATGTTATCTCAATGCTTCTTATCTCACAAAGCCTCCCCTGACCCCAACTACACTGAGCCCTGTCACACACTCAGAGTACCTGGAGCTTCTCAGTTCCTTGAGATACTTATGTGCAATTGTGGGTTTGTGTGATTGATTTGATTAGTGTCTGCCTCCCCCACCAAAGGTCAAGGTCTCTGTGATGGGGCTCATACCTGCCTTGTTCTTAGTTGTATCCATCTGATCCTGTTTGTCTGTCTGCCTCTGACCTTAGGACCGCCCCCTCCTCAGATGCTCCTTACTATTAGATACCTTCCTTTCCAGTTCTTCTGCCATGAGTCCTGCAGGCAATGGGAACCTTTTTCATCTCTCTCTCTCTGGGCTTGTTTCTTAATTTGTAAATTGGGGGAAAAGTAATGACTTCTCAGGATTGTTGGGGGACAATGTAGAGAAAAGACCCCATAGTTGGTGCTCAACTCATAGTACATACCTACCTCACAGTGGCTAGAGACTTAGTACAGAGTCATTTCCCTTGCCTTTCTCAGTTTTGTGGTAGAAGATAGGTGATCAGGTGTTAGAGACCACTCTTTAAAAAACATTAGTAACAGATTCCAATTATGAAGCCAGACCTAATATTAATTGCTTTGCATGAACCATCTCATTTAATTTTCACAACAGTCCTGTGAGTAACAGCTATTATTATCATCCCCTACCCCTTACAAACCAGGACACTGAGGCTTAGAAGTAATATGCCCAAGGTCATATTGTTATTAAGTGAAAAAGTCAGATACGTTTATTCATTTTTTTTCACCCATTCAGCAATTATTTATTGAGTGTCTACTATGTGCAGGCCCTGTGCTTAGCAGTTGCCTCAGTGCTCTTACAATAAGAGTGAGAATAAAGGGATTTGACTAGTCAGGGAGATCTGGGAAGGCTTTTGTGAGGAAAGAGCAATAGAGTTAGAGTCTGAAGGATGAGGAGGAATTGTTTCCAAGCCTGAGATTTTAGCTGAACTGTTCTGCCAATCTGTGAGGGTCAACTTAGAATCCTTGTTTGCCACTAAAACCCCAGGGCTGCAGGAAGTTCCTGCAGAGCCACTTGGCCTCTGATTGGATATCTGGGGATGGGGTACTCACTACCTTTAGAGGCCTGTGATAGAAAGGAAAGTTATGGTCTCAGGAAGGCTACACGATCCTGACACATCTTAGACCGGAGGGAAAGGCCTAGAGGACATGACTCTAGCCTTACCCCCCTAGATGAGGGCTCTCCTCTCAAGGTTGAGGAGACTTTTTGCTGCAGAGACCATCTCTAGAAGCATTGCTTTTTGTCCTTGGGGAGCTGCCAGGCCACTGGGGCTGGTGAATAGTAGTGGGGAACAATCACGAAGAGATCATTTCTTACAGCGTGCAGAGATCTCAACAGAGCCATGTGGGAACAGAGGGGATCTAGTCGTCCCCTGGTAGGAGGTATTAAGGAAGCTGCCACTGAGGAGATGATATTTGAACTGGGTGGAGTAGGGGAAGCTGGGACATTCCAGTTTGAAGGAGGCAAGGGTTCAGGCTTTGGTGTCTGACCAACTGGGGTTGCCCTATCACTGTTGGATGACTTCATCAGTGTATGATAAGGACCATATTGGAGCTACCTTATAGAGTGGATTAGATGAGGTTAATGTAAATCTCTTAGAACAGTGGCCGGCACAGATTAAGGATGCAATACAGGTTAATTAATGCTGGCAAGGGCCGTAAATGAAGAGCAGCACTGCAAAACTTCGAGCGTGGGAGGGGCTGTGGTTAGAAATGTGGGCAGGGGTCAGACCAGGCAGGGATGAGAATGCCTGGATGAGGTTTTTTTTTTTTTAAAAAAAACAAAAACAAAAAACTAGGCAAAGAATGACATGCACGAGCCAACGGACTGGCGCGAGATAGGGGGAGAAAGCTGCAGCATAACCTGGCAGAGAGAAGCAAAGCACCCGTGTTCTTTGTCTCCAAGCCTGTCAGGTAGGGCTTAGACCTTGGGAGGCAGCAAGAGGAGTCCTTCCCCGAGGGGGTCGTTGAAGGCGGACGTCCCAACAGGCCCCAGAGGCTGGTAGGCGCGCGCCATCTCGTGGCTGCGGGAGGTGGGCTCAGCCGGGAGCAGCGGAGACGCTGTAAATTCCGAGCTCCGGAAAAATGCAGCACGGGACAGGAGTTCGGGAATCTTCCAGTTAGACCCCGTCCCTACTCTACCCTCATTTTACAGATTTAAAAAAAAAAATGAGAAGGAAGGGCAAGCGAGGCCGGGATAACGAGCCTCTCTTAACCGGAGGGCTTCACGACACCTGGAAACAAGGGCCTGAAGGTTTTTTTTTAATGGCTCCAATGATCCGGTTCTCAGTTTGCCCTTCTGTTCTATGGAAAGAGGTTACATGAAAGAAAAGAGGAGGAAGAGAAACTTTAGTATTCCCCGCCCATCCGGAGGTAAAAGGCTTTAAAGACCTCCCAGGAAAGCAGACTTTTATAGATTCTATTTGCATACGTACGTAGTCATCCAGAGTTAAGCTCCCGTCCTTTAACCTCCGGTCCAATTTGTCCCGCAGCCGCTGAGGACGACCCTTGTGAATAACCTAAACCCCCGCCCCCTCGGAACCCCGCCTACAGGGCTGGGCTTCATTGCACGTGCTCACCCGGCTTCTCGCAATCCACCTCCTTGGAAAGACTCATCGTCGGGGCGGGGGTATACGAGGAGTCGTAGGGAGTATTTATCGTGGATAGATCACAATAAAGAGAACACCATGAAATAACCTTTTATTAAATTTTTAATTAGAAGTATTATCAGGGTTCGTGATGTCGAAAAGCCTTGACCTTTCCTTCTCACGGCTGCTTATCCTTTCTGTCACCCCTTTAGTTGTTGGGGTACCGCGTGGTCGGCCTTGCCCGGCGGACTCTAATTCCCAGAGTGCTCCGCAGGGCCGTGCGTGGCAGTGGCGCGTGACGTCAGGGGAGGGAGCTGGCCAGTGCTGAGGGGGCGCGGCGCGGAGGGGCGCGGAGCCCGGCGGCCCAGGGCCCAGAGAGCGCCGCGGCCGGGAGCCGTCCGGCCCCTGACAGCCTCCTCCCCACGGCGGGCCAAGACGACGACGGGAGCACCGGTCATGGCGGAGCAGCGGACCCAGCGCGGGCCCTGAGCACCACCGCATGGAACGGGACGAACGGCCGCCCAGCGGAGGGGGAGGCGGCGGGGGCTCGGCGGGGTACCTGGAACCGCCCGCCGCGCTCCCTCCGCCGCCGCGCAATGGTAGGTGTGAGGGCCGCAGAGCCAAGAACCAGCTCCCCTGTCCCCGACCCCAGGGATTCTCCTCCTCTCAGACGACTCTCACTCTGAGACGCCTCAGCTTCTGCGAACTACTGCCCCGGGTCCCACCGGCCCCGGGTCCCCTCAGAGTGAACCTTCACCCCGGTCGCCCTCAGCGCGGACCATTCCTCTCGTCCTCTGTCTTACTCAGTGTGGACCCTCCCCCTCCTGTTCCCTCAGTATAGGCCTCCCCTCCCCGCCCCAGTCCCCTCAGTGAGTACCCCTCTCCGGCTCTCCCGGCCTTCTCGCGCCGAACCCTCCCCTCCCCTCCCCCCGACGCCTCAGCGCGGATTTCCCCCCTCTCCTCCGGTCCCTATCGTTCCCTCAGCGCAGGGCTTCCCCGCCTCCCGGGATCCCCTCTGCGAGGGCCTTGCTCCCAAAAGGTCCCTTCAGCGCCAAATCTTCCCCTCCCCCCTTGTCCCCTCAGCGTCCAGCGGATCCCTCCTCTCTTCGCGGACTCTCCCTTCTCTTCCTGCCGACCGACGCCGCATCCTCGGACCCCTTCGTTTTGTCTGCCCTCACCTTCTCTAGAGCGCTTTCCGTCTCTGCCTGTGTTGCCCCCTTGGTACTGCCAGCCACTCACCTCTGCGCGGACCCCAGTTCGCTAGGTTGCCCGCATCATTTCCTCTTTCGGACGTCTTCATGCCTGCTGCAGACCCGGTTTCCTTCGGCCCCTGCTCCCCTCCCCCCACTCTCCCTTGGCGGCCCACTCTCTCCTGCGTACCTCGGCCCCTGCTCGGCCCCCGCCCGGGTGCCCGGGACACCTGCCTCTCGATAGTCCCCTTTGCCCCCTTTTACCGGGCCAACCTCAGTTGTCCTCTTCCCTTCCCGGATCCTGGACCCAAAGCCCTGCGAATTCCTCACCTGGCCCTGCCCTCGGTCCCGTTCTCTCCCTGCCCCCACGTCCGGGCCAAGTCCTCAGGTTCCTCTGGGCTGTCTCGTGGGCATACTCTCTCTCCTTCCTCCTTCAGGGTGTTTTATTTGTATCTGTTAGATATTTTCCCCCTTGGTGTTTGCAGCGGAATGTTTTTATTGGTTACGTGTAAGGAGCTTTTGTGAGGTCGTAAAAGGTGAACTTTTGAACTTGGAAAGCGCCCTGGAGCAATTAGCGCAGGCGATAGCCCCGGGAGGCCTGCATTACAAAGGGTGCTCGTACAGGCCGGCAAACGCTCCGGCGGCAAACCCGATTTATTTATTTATTTGCCCTGCCTTCCACCTTTCACATCTCCTCATTTCCGAATAAAGGGCAGGCTCTCGAAGATCCGTGCCTCCTCCCCTCTCTGCGCCATAAACTCGCAGTTCTCTGAAGGATCTAGGACCGAACAGTGTCTAACAAGTAACAGATTTCAGATTGAACGCAAACACCCAGGACAGTTAGGAGGCACTAAAAATTAATAGCTTCAGCAAGAAGTTTCTCAATCGGGATAGTGACCTGGCAGGTGTGAGGAAAGTAACCTGAAAATAGGTCATTTTATAGGGGCTCAGTTGTTGAATGAATGAGTTGCTACAGAAGGGGAGAAGTCTTGAGATGGGTCTGTCTGTGCCTTTCGTATATTTATTAACTCATCAAACATTTATTGCTGAGTCAGAGGATCTGGTATTTTTACCAGTTAAGGGAAAAGTGTATTTAGAATAGAGCCTAGTAATTTTATTTGATGTTGCTAACCACATAGTGATGTGTTTTCAGAGCTCTTGGGCTTTTTAAAGATGTATGTGGTGTGGTATCTAGGTGGCTGGCAGTCCATAGGGTGTCTTTGGAGAGTAATTTCTGAATGTGTACATGTTTGAGATCAATAAAATCCCGCGTCACAAAGGAGGAGGCAGGAATTCAGTTAGGATAGAAGGAGACAGTATCAAAGGAACAAAGGATTTCTTCAATGCTTTTGACTTTTTAAGCTAGTTTGTGTGGCGATTTGGTTTGTTGTTAATGTGTGAATGTTGTAAATTCTGATCTAAAATTTACTATGCGGATATTTTACCCAAGCCCCAGATCTATCTTATAGTGCATATTAGCATGTATATTTTCATAATGTCTTCCTATGTGTGAATACTTCCTGTACCCACCTGTGCATAACATGAAGATGATGAATTTTACTGTAGACTGTACTTTCAGTTCTACTTGAAAATAATATGGTAAGGACAGTCTAGGAATTATATTTGCTATTAATTATTCATTAGTACATTTTAAAGAACTCAATGATAATTTTAACTCTTAATCAAATTTCCCATTCATAGTCTCATTTCCTGAATTGGTCAGAACCATTTAAAAGAATGTTATCGAGCAAGCAATCCATTTAGGCTAAGGTGGCTTTAATATTTTACATCAGTCTCATTTAGTGCTACAAAAACTTGCTTTTTCTTTGAAAACACAATGGGAACTTTTGGCAGTTTGTGTAGAAGAAAATACATGAAACACTAGACTGTTGTGAGATTTTATGTTATTTTTCTGTGTAAAAACTAGCATTGTGTACTGCTTTAAAATTTGTGTTCATTAGCTCTTGTGAACTTAACACGCTCACAGAAGAATTACAAAAAATGTTAGCTTACCCGTGGAATGGTGGGAACATTTTTTTTTTTAATTGTACTTGAGGTGAAGGCTTACAGAGCAAATAGTTTCTCATGAAACAGTAGTACGCATATTGTTTTATGACATTGGTTAACAACCCCACAACATGTCAACCCTCTCCCTTCGGGACCTTTTTTTTTGGTGGGGAACATTTTTTTTTCCTACTTCCTAATTAATATTTTTCTTCAAAGTAAATGAAATTGCTTAAGTTCTAAGCAGAGAAAGTTACTTTGCCATATTTTTATCCAAGTGACTGATTTCCATTTTGTACGAAATATTTGCAGTAGATAACTAGATAGAAGGTCTTTTGATTCCTGTCATGAAGAAATAAACTGGAGGTGGAATTTTAGAAATGTCTTACTGCCGGAAACGCCATTGATACTGAATTTGTTGTTGTTCTGTACCATCGAGTTGATTCCGAGATGCTGAACTTACAGTCCTTTAAATGGTCTTTATTATTCTTTCAGAACAGAGTTGCCAGCCTTTTGATGCACCATCACCCTTCTAGGAATTCCCTGTGCTAACTCTGCTAGATATTTCCAGTTGTTACTTGTGGGTTTTCATAACAAACATGAACTCATTTAGTCATAATAGAGAGCTGCTCCCTTTTGGGGTTTCAGAGGAAGATGAATGATTTGAGGAAGCATATGCTGAATATTGCATTTGTTCATTTTGTTTTAAGAGAATGAGGGAGTAGACTTTTAAATATTTAAAGCAAAGGAAGGTTGTAAGTCATTTGAAGTAATTAAAAGTATATTTTATATAATTACACTTTGGAGGAAATGGGGAAAGTTAACTAAATAATATGTCTTTCCTGCTGTGACCATACCATCCAGATGTTTATCCCTGAAAATAAATTAGCATTTTTTTTTTTCATGACAATTTAACTCTTGAGTTTGGTGACTTTTAAAATAAAGTCAATTCTGAGTTAACTCAGAATTTTCTACTTTCACTAAAACAAACAAACATACTATAGTACTGTGGTTCTTTAGTACAAACAGCATGCAGTTGTTTTAGTAGGTTATGTGACCTCCAAAGAACACTGAAAGGCAACAATGAACAAACTCTCTGGTAATTTGAGTAGCTGAGGTGGGAGATGACCACACTTCCATTCTCAGATGTAAAATCCACCAAATTCTTAGAGTTCTGGAGCATGTAATCCAAATATGATCATGACATGCTTCCTAATCTATAAGTCATTGTGAATTCTACAGCAAAATAGTACGTGTGTGCATGCATTAACACGTGAAAGGGACAGAGATGGGGAGGAAAGAAGTGGGGGTTGGGGGAACTACTGGTAAATTTCCTAAACTATGCCCAAATCATGCATTTCCGTGTTTTATTCATAAGTTCTTGGTTTCTCAAAAATTTCCCCGTTTTCCTGCGGCTGTGGGGCAAGGGTAAAAGATGGACTTTAAATTAAAATACCTAATTTTAAGGTAGTGGAGGATGATGAGTAGAAATGTCAACTGCTACTATAATATTGGTAAGGAAGTTTGTTATAACATTTCTAGCGCTTGTTGTATAAGTTGGCTTTAAATTGCTAATGATACTTGTGTGTTTTGGGGCTTGGGGCTGGGTTAGTGAGTTTTATCTTTTATTAAGACACTATTACTTTGTTTTTACAACTAGATAGATATTTATTGGTTTGTGTTGAATAAGGTGGTCCATTAATGAATTGTGTTTAAGTGGCAAGTTCTGGCTTCTGAGTTTCAAGATCTTGAGGCTGTTTTCATAATTTTTGCTTTTTATGTTTACATTCGCGTTGTAGCCAAATTAAATGACACATCTCTGCTCAGTATTTTTTCCATGTATATAATTAGGTTGAAAATTAAATTTGGGAAGATGCTTTTAAGAGTAAATTTTACATTGCTGGTCAAATCAATTCTTTTAAAGTAGAACAGTAAAAATGCCTTATTTTGTGTGAACCAGTTTCTAATCATTTTGTATGTGAAAAGGGGTCCGCAGTCAGAAAAATCAAAGTTCTGAATCGACAGATAAACAAGGTTGCATTTTAGCAAAGAATCAAAGTGTCCTTGAAACAGTTTTAAACAGAAGGTAGCTATCTAATAAGCCCACACAAGTAGCAATCTAATAACCAATTCTTTGTAATACTTTCAAAATATTTCCAAACCAATATGTTGTGAAGAAAAATGTTTTCTTTCAAATTTTTATCTTCTTAAGGTTAATTTTTAAAAAGTTCTTCTTGGCACAGGTAACTTCTTAAGGGTCTATGGATGCCTTTGATTAATAACTAGAGCTCAGAAATACAGAATTATTAAAAGTGGGCAAGAAGGGGAGTTTGGTACTGAGCAGGTAATTCTTTTTCTGGTATTGAGCTTTTAACCTCTGTTAGAGCAGAAGTTTTAGATTCAGCTGAGGTTAGTCTTTATATATATATATATATATATATGTATATATAAAACTTTGAAATGCAGTAAACTGTATTCGTAAAATCAGGCCCAGTCTTCAGTTTATTGCTTGTTTTCCAGCATGGCTTGTTTTTACGAAAAAGATAAGGCTGTTGACTGTAGGTAATGGAGAATTAGAAGAAAACCATTGTGAGATTTCTAACCTACTTTTCAGTGTGATTTATTTAGGAGTAACTATAGAATAGTCAACTTCATTCAAGAGAGTAAAATGTTTCCTACTTTAGTTCTTCATTCTTTATTAACTGCTGTTTATCAGCAGCCTGTGTAGAACAGCTTCTTAAGAAAAAAGATTTTTTTCACTGGTTACATTTACTAAATAAGACTCTAGTAGTATAACCCGGTAATTCTAATTAACAGTAATTTTGTCTGGGAGCAGACCAGGATTTCCTCAGCTGGCTGCTGGGGAGCTGAATTGCTTTTTTCCCCACCCCCAGCTGCACCAAATCTTTTGATCCCCAAGCTACAGTGGTTGTCATTTGAGAAAGCAAACTGAAAGAAAATAAGTTGTGAAAATAGCCTACTCTGAGGCTTTGTTTGCAGTTTGGCATTTTTGTTCTACAAAAATTATAGGAATTATTGAGCCCTCAGATTTTTATCTGGAAGGGAGAAAACTGACCAAACTCTCGTATCTAAAATTCTCGATTTCCTTACGGTTACATTTACTGTTAAAAAAATTTGGGGCTTTTATAATATTGACAGTCACTATTTCAAAAGAAGCCGTTCTAGTTATAAATTCACAGAAGGCATTCAAGAGTTTCGAATTTCTTTAGGAGTGGTTGTGTGGGGAAACAAAAGTTAGCCTTTGTGCAATAGAAAAATTTTCATTCAAGGTTGTTTGTGGTTTCTTCATCAGCATTGTATAATAAGCTCAAATAGAAAATTACAAATTCTTGTCTTATACTAAATACATTTTACAAGTTGTTTTATTAAGAATTAACTTTAAGAAGTATCTTCAAATGATGAGGTCTTTGGGTCCTAATTGCAGACTCTACACCCTTCAATTTGTTTACACCAGAGAAGCTATTCAAGCATAAACCACAGATGGCAGTAGTAATATAGTTTTCTATTTTGTGGATGTATTCTTCCTTTAAGTTAGTGTCAATTCTGTGGGCACTGTTGATAAGTCAGCTGGCAGGTGTAATGTTTCCAAAACCAATTCCCTGGGCAGCAACATGTAATGTATTCGGGAAACAAATCCGGGCATTTGATTTGAAGATAATACTCTGTGGGTGGTTTGAGCCAGAGTAGTGACTTTTCTCTCACAGCCCAAATGAGAAATTTTCATAAAAAGAAACTTGGTAATAGTGATAGAAGGAGTTGTTAGTAATAAGCTGGAACACAATGGAACTGTAATGGTTATTAGTAAAAGATGTCTTTAACATAGATATTTCCACGAACTATTTTCAATGGAAGTGATTTATAATTCATTAGAAAATATATTCAAGAAGCATAATTTTGAGAGAGAAATGCACAACAAAATTCCTCATGTGAAAGAAGTAGATAGCCTTTTCGGCTTTTTATTTCCAACTCGTTCTGTTCATAGTTACGTGCAGTTAAAGTATTATATTCATTATATTAAATTCATGTTTTTAGAAGGAAAAAATAGAGAACACACATTTTGAGTGAGTTCTGCTTACTCTTCCAATTCATCATTGCACTGCCAAAATTTCTGTGTTCTCTATTTTTTTCTTCTAAAAATATGAATTGAATATCATTGATTAATTAAACTGATAAAGGATATTATGATTTCTGTGATATTTTACCCATTATGTCTCTTTCTGGCCCAAAGGAAACAGATATAATCTCATAGTTTAGGACCTAGGAAACATTTAAGTAAGTAATCTATACCAGAACAAAGGACAGACTGATTTAGTGAAGGGAACTAGCTTAATCTGTATCTAGTTTTCATTTAAAAATTAATATTTAATTCATATGCTTATTTTAGTCCTGAAGTTGTATTACCTTGGAAGAATTAAGAATTCAGTCTTGACTGTTTTGTTAATTCCTTATGCTGTACTGGATCAGATGGCAGTGTTCTTTTTATCATAGTTAACTCAGAGGACAGGACACTTCTGTGTAGCCTTATATACTTTTTGTCTTGCTTCCTCATCTCTTACCTTTAAAAATTAATAAATAATTAATGAAGTAGTACTCAGGCTGTATTATTTTTTATCATTCATCATTTGTTGATCATTCATTACTGGAATGTTTGTTTCAGGCTTAATCTCTTTCCATTTATTGAGTTTTTAAATTTGTTGTAATCTCTAAACCAGTGGTTTTCAAAGTGTGTTCTTTTTGGGTCCTTAATAAATTTTAAGAGTGTAAAACGGGTCCAGAGACCACTTGGACCAAAATCTGTGAAAACCCCTGGTCTAAACCATCCAGCTTAATGTGTAGGAAAAAGGTGACTTCACCAGATACTGTTGTTAGTACCTTGCTACTTTCGACTTTTCTTTTTAAAAAAATTTTATAATGGAGCTACCTTTTATTGAAAATGATTTTATATCAGTGTAAGTTTTCTTTGCTTGGGGCTAAATGAAACGTGTAGTAGTTCACCCTCACTGAGTTCACTGATAAGGCTTTTGTTACTTGCTGTGCTAAACCTGTTGCTTATCTATTAATTATCTTGTGGCAGCAGTTTTCCAAAAGAACCACTTTCCTAAGGGTAGAGTTATAATTGTGGAAATAAATCTGATAACACAAACATAATTTCTTACTTAATAAGAATCATTGCTATAAAAATAATGAAATATTTATAAAAGATAAAAATTTTATCTTGCTTTTAAAAATTTCCATCAATAATAGCTTGCTTGCTTGCTTTCATTAGACATGTTTGGCTTTCACTGAGTCTTCTGAAGTTGTGATTTTGGCAGTGTCAGTTTATAGGTTGGTTTGCTTTTAACCTGGTTTTCACTGAGATAGTAATAAAATCTGTATAGGAGAAACATCTCTGCTTCTAGTCTAAGAATACCCTTTCCTAGTGTGAGTAACATTTTAGCGTAAGTCAATTACTGTGTTGTTAAAGAGTTACTCCTTAGGGTAGTTACTAGGTAGAACTCCTTCTGTAGTGAGCTTGCTGGCTGTAGAAACGTCTGCAGAACAATGTGAATAACAATAAGGAGTTATTGGAACAGAATTTAAGATGAAGCTTGGTGGGTAAACAGAGATCTGTGAGATATTTGGGCTTCCTTCCTGAGAGCTCTGTGATTATCTTGATGTTCTTGAAGTTTCACGTAATGTACCTTTTAAGGAATTTTTGTGTTTTGTGGCAGTTGCAGCTTAGTCGTAAGAAAAAACAAGTCTTTCCTTTTTCATTTTAGTGCTTGGATTTTATTTCAAGTTTTAGAAGAAATCTTCAAATGCATTCTTCCTCAATTGAGTTAAATAGCTTTAATTACTAAACCTAATAACTGAGATTTGTTTTCTTTTTTCTTCTATATTTCTGTTGTACTCTTGAAATCTAACCTGTCAGGACACTTCCTCTCTAGCCTTGCAGTCCTTCCCCCAACTTGCCTTTTTAGCAGGATAATAAACCACCTGTGGGGGTTGTGGGGGAACTCCCCATTGACATCCATTTAGAGGGCTTTGTTTTTTGAAAATGGCAGTAGTAGTCCCAGCCTGGGAGGAAGCATTTTGGTTAGATGATGAGGAGGGATAGAACAGGGACTCTGGAGTCTTACAGAACAAAGATCACAGCTATGTGACTGTGTCACTTGGCTTCTCTGAACTTTAGTTTTCTCATTTAAAAATAACAGCATTAACATTAATATAGTGCTTACTATATAATATTCTAAGCACTTTACATATGTTAACTCACTTTATCCTTATAACCCTCTGGAGGTAGGTGTTCTATTATCATCCCCATTTTGAGATGAGAAAACAGATCTAGAGAGCTTAAATCCCAGGTTTCCCAGCTAGTAACAGTATTAGTAATTTGTTTCCTCAGTTTACTATTTCCCCCACCCTTTCACACATATACACTCTAATGTGTCCAAAATCAGCTGTAGGGTTATTAGGATTAGTGATAAACTCTATAAAGTGCGAAGCATAGTGTCTGCCCCAAAGCAGGCACTGGGGGATCCAGGCCATTTATGGTTGTTGAGGAGGCCCAGAACTCAACTCCTGGGGATTAAAACTAGTTGCTGTCAAGTTGATTGCAGTTTATGGTGACCCTAGTGCACCTCTGGGTGGACTGGAACTTCCAACTCTTTGATTCCCAGCTGAGGGCCTTAACTGTTTGCATCATTCAGGGATTCCTGGAGAGTAGAGAGTTGCAAGGATCCACTCTTAGAGTTGCAAGTGGCTTTTTCTTTTCATGTTGGCTTTAATAAGTGATTGACCAGAGAGCACTTTTACTTAATCAGGGGTCCAAAACCAAACCAAACCCATTGCCATTGAGTGGATTCGTACTCATAGAGACCCTGTAGGACAGAGTAGAATTGCCCCATAGAGTTTCCGAGGAGCAGCTGGTGGATTTCAACTGCCAACCTTTTGGTTAGCAGTCCAGCTCTTAACCACTGTGCTGCCAGGGCCCCTAATTAGGGATAGCCCTTGGTAAACCTAAAGGGTCCTAAAGGAAGAAGGGTGTTAAGTTACTCAAGACGGGGATATCATGTTTTATATCTGGGGAATTAGTGTTTCATAAATGTTGAATGAATGAAAGAAGGTAAGGTCACAAATCTGAGTCCTTTGCTTACATCAGAGTCCTTTGAATCTGTGTCCTTTAGTGTGAGCCAGAGAAAGTGTACAAAATATAAGGGAAGGGAAAATCGGGACCAGTGTCTAAGTCAAGAAGTGTGTTGTAGCTCAATCCAAGGTTTGATGGGCCCTGCTGAACCAGAATGTAGTTTCCTTTTGGAAGTGTGCCCTCCTTGTGACTAAAGTGACTGGATACACCAGATTAAGATAAGATAGCCAATAAACTCCTGACTGTTTGCTTGACTGCATTGAGGAATGCAGATTAGGAAAAGATGGCCTTTGTCCCCTGTAACTTTTATTTCTGTGGCAAAAAGCTGAAAGAGGGAAGAATCAACCCAAGAAGGCTGATGTGGCCCTTTGAAATGGAAATGTAAGAGTCAGTTGTCCAAAGTTTGTAAAATATAGAAAGTGATTGCCAGGCAAAGAGAGAGAGTGAGAAAGACATGGAAGAGGATAGGCAGTGTAGGTTAATAGATGATGGAAACAATGTAGTTTGAGTTGGAAAGGACTTCACAGAGGAGGCCAGTTACATTATCATTTGAGGAGGTGATAGGCCCAGGGAATAGATAGACCTGGGTTATGCCTGGGTTCTGATTTTAGCTCTGTCACAAAGTGTGTCTCTATGGGCTCACCTATAAAATGAAGGGGCTAAATTAGATAATCCCTTAAGGGATTTTCCAGCTTTATGATGGAATGAATTTGGATAATGGGAAAATTCAATTTAGGAAGGCCTTGCCTAAAACAAATAGCTATGATATTCACAGACCAGATTTTCTGGGATAATTTTGATTTCAGGTATTCTGTATTATTCTTCTAAGAACATTTACACTTCTGTTTATCTGTTTTAAAACACTTGACTGCTTTACAGTCTGTAAATTCCGTTCTCTGGATTGACTATAGAAATGTTGGCGATTAAAATTCTAATGTTATGCTAATTTGTAATATGAACTTCAAATTAGATATCTTTTTTTAAAAACATGATTACTTTTCTTTCCGTTTATAACTCCTCCATGCGACACTTCACTTTTGTGACTAGAGTTTCATTCACTGAGTCAAACTTATAGTTTTCCCTCATTCTTGTGAAGAGATTTTTATCTGCAAAACTCATTCAGCATTGAGAAGAGTCCTAGAAGATGTCCTGCATTTGAGAAGTGGGATTCGTCAAGGAAAATTGCAAAACAGGAGAACCTCCTTTAATGGTTCTGGTCTGTAAAGAGGGAACCCAGCAGGAAAGGGGCAGCAGTGCAGGGAGTGGGGGAGGTGGGGAGATGGAGGAGAGGTAGCAGGGGAGCTGCAGTTGAAATATTCATCAATCATTTTACTGGCACAAGGAAACCAATCAGCCTTTTAGAGGGGAGAACTTAATCACGTAATGTGGGAAATTACCATTGCTTTCCCACCAAAAAATATTCCTTTTCATGCTGACACATCAAATCTGAAAAATAGTTGGGCTGGCTGAAATTCAGAGCTAAGTGATTGCAAGCAGTGTCTGAAAGTACTGCTGTGAAAAACAAAAGTGTTTAACCTTTGAAGATAAAATTTCCTATCTGCTGAGAGCGTTTTCAAAATATTTCAAAGTAAGTTTGGTTTTGATAGTGTGCCCAGTAATAAAAAACAGTTACTGAGAATTTATGGGCAATACTGGGTGTGTGAAATACTATAAATTTATCTGCAAAGCTAGTGTCAGGAGCATAGATGGGTCTCATGGCTGAAGAATGCTCAGTGTTTCCAATGCCTTGTTTGGAAAGCAACTTTAGAGCATTGTCTAAGGGGCAAGTCCTGGGGAACACAGTTGGAAGTGCTTGCTTATAAATAAAAGCACGAGGAATGGGATTTAGCCTTATCTTGTATTTAGGTTTTAAATGATTGTGATTTCTGAACACCTGTACTTGAATTGGAGCTCTGGTGGCGCAGTGCTTAATCATTTGGCTGCTAACCAAAAAGTTCAGATCCACCAGCTGCTTCTTGGAAATCCTGTGGGGCAGTTCTACTGTGTCCTATAGGGTCCCTGTGAGTCCGAATTGACTTGACGACAGTTGATTTGGTTTAGTGCTTGAATTACCTGTGGTCCTTAGGTATGAGCTGCTTAAGAATCTAATGCTTTTGGAAATAAAAATGCAGGATCATTATATAAAATTTGGAAGATGAAGGAAAAAATTATCTGTAATCTTACCTCCAGGCAACTTTTAACATTTTCTTGTTTTTTTCCTAGACTTTCTTTAAATTCTTATTTCTTGCTTGTTAAATGATCATATAGTATGTAGATGTGTGTGTGTATACATATCATTATGTATTCTGCTTTTTTGTTTAACTTTAAGCTTTTTCTCATGTTATAAACCTCACTTGTTCAACATGAATTTAGTTAAAACTTTTAATAGCTACATAAAAGCCTGTTATTTTTCATTACTGGACATTTAAATAGTTTTTAGTTTCTCACTGTTCATAAAGAATGCTGCCCAGACCATTCTTATACTTGGTTTTGTTTTGACATTTCTTAGGGTTAGATTTTTAGAAGTATGTATCTCTACCTTAGCATACCTTTACTAACAACTTATTGATTTTTTACTGCGATACCTTGTATATTAACATCAGGGCTGTCAGCAGTACTTATTTTTTTATAAATGCCTGGTGCTTGAGATAGAATTGAGACACTGTGGTAGATTATTTGCTCTGTTCTCATTTTTGGGAGTGACAAAATAATTTCCAGTGCCTTTTGTCCCCTGAATCTTGTAGATTTCTGGCATCAGTCCTCCTACACATGTTGCCTCCAACCCCCACCCCACCTCATTCTTCCCAGCCTGGTCCTAGCAGTGTTCAGGGACCATTTTGAGACTGCTGTCTTTCTCTTCCTATAGATTATTGGGAAATGGGTGGCAGAGACACTCTGGAGCCTTCTCTGGTTGCCTCTAAAAATCTTGGGTGGATTTACGTTTGTATGCATGTGTATGTATATATGTATGTTATTTCTAATATAACTGTATCACTTTCTTCAAAGTCTTCAGTATGTCTCGAAACTTAAAAGTTAGGTACGTGGAGTTGTTGTTGGGTGGAGAGAAAAGTTAAACTTGCATTCCTTTACAAATCTGCGTAATTTTGGCATGAGTTCCTCAGTGGCTAGCTTCTATCCTAACCCTGTGCAGAGCTTGATGGTGAAAAGACCTGAATAAATCTTACGCTAATTTTAAAGACATTCGCATTTTTCAACAGGGCTGGTTTCAGTGCAGAAACATTTTGAGAGTCAGGTTGTCTGCTAATTTTGAATGAAAGCATAAGTTATATTTGCTGAATTGTTAGTGTCATTTAGTCATTTTTAAGGTTTGTGTTGATTGAGAGTAAACAGTGAATGTTTGAAGATCATTTGCTCTGCTTCTTTGTGCTCACCACTGGTGGTCAGAGAACTTGGAATTTGCCAAGACACAGTTTTTTTTATAATGCTCTTTAATAAGAAAGTGAATAAGCCAGCTGTTCTTTCCCTCAACTATACTGAGTACAAACCTCCTCAAATCCTGGTTAGTAATTAAAAGCCTTGAGACGACCTTGAATCTAACTGAACTACAGAAGCTGTCTTGAGTTGAATTTATAGCTTTTGTTGATTTCAAAGGCGGTTAAGTAGAATCCTGTTCTATTTGCTAAAATATTAAGCAGTAGCCTTGAATGTATATTGAAGATCAGAAATAATTAATAAGAGGTGCTATTAAAGTGCAAAAGAGAAGCCCAGAATGGACCACAAAAATAATTAAGTTTGTCATCTATTCATTAAGTGTTTAAGATATGTACTTGAAAAGGTTTAAGGTAGAATGGCATTTCTCAAAGTGTCTGTTTGCTCTATTCAGATTTACTGAAAAGATCTATCTTTTCCCCATCGTAACAGCAAAGAAATTTTTGAACCCAATGGGGAATCAGAAGAAATATTTAATACTTTTTAAAGTAACAATTTAATTGATTCTTAAAATAATCTTACAGGAGGGAGTTTTGTTAGTAAAACTTGCTGATTATACTCAGGTAGTATAAAAGTAAAAATACTAATATTTTAAAAATCCTTTATGTATGGGCCACATCATAAGATCTGTGAGCAGAGAATTCTTTTGCTTATCAAAAAGGGCAGAATGTATTCTTAGTTGTTTAAAAAGCCTTGAACTACTGTCTTACTGATAGAAGAAACCTTGAAATTGTTGCTATCAGTTCTTCTGTGTCAATAGGTGAGATAAGACATGTCCTCTAGTATCACAAATATGATAAATACCTGAAGTAAAGCAAATAATTTGAGCAAGCACCGTCATATAGAGTTATTTTAGATTTTAGGATTGTTTTAGTTTTTACATTTATTTCATAATACTAGCCTAGTCACACTTTGATCAAAATAGTTGATCATAAAATTGTATGCCAGCGTGTGTGTGAATGAAACCAACATAATGAAAGAAAAAAGTTGTAATAGACAGTAGGGATTGCAGTCTGGGATCCCTAAAGACATTATGGGGGCTCTCAATCAATTTCAGTTTTACAAACAGTAATCTGAAATTATATGAGCAATAAGGATGTCTAGGCTAAATAAAATAATACAACCTCTAAAATTTTGACTTTTGCCTGAAATTATTTCAATTTTGTCTGGCAACAATGCACTCAGACCCTGAATAGTTAACTACAGATCTTTGCAGAAAAAGGTAAAATAAATAGTTATTTTAGTTTGGTAGACAAACTGCAGAGGTGGGGGTGGCAATTAAAAGTTATTTCAGTGAAGTGTTTTTATGATGTAGTGACAACTAAGATGCGTTAGAACATGGGCTTTAGAGTAGACCGTGGTTTAAATTCTGTCTCTCTGACTTTTCTTTTTTTGGGGGGTGGAGGTGGGGGTTGTTAGTATGATGAAAGGACCTAGAATCACCACACAGAGATGTTTAGGGAATGAAATGAGGTAATGTGTGAAGAACCTGGAGGGTGTCTGTGTTACTTTAGGAAAGTTACTTAACATTTCTGAGTCAATTTCACTATCTTTAAATAAGGTTAATACCACCTACTTCATAGGTAAGTAAGCCTGAAATGAAATTCAAGTCGATGAAAACCAGTTTGCCAAATATCCAATTTGACCAATATCCAGTTCAACAAAAATCACTTTTCTGAATCTAGTTTGTAGAACTTAACAGAATTCATTGTCATTCTCCTTCTCATTGCTTTTGTTAGCTGTCGTGGAGTTGGCTTCTGACTCATGGGGACCCCATGCACAGCGGGGTCGGACCGTTGTGATCCATAGTTTTCATTGACTGATTCTTGGAAGTAGATCACCAGGCCTTTCTTCCTAGTCTGTCTTAATCTGGAAGCTCCACTGAAACCTGTTCTGCATCACAGCAACACACATGCCTCCACTGACAGATCATTGGTGTTGGTGCTTGAGGTGCATTGGATGGATTCAAACCTGGATTTCCTGCATGGAAGGCGAGAATTTTACCACTGAACCACCACTGCCCTCCTCCTCCTTAGTCACTGTTTTTTCTCTTTTTCCCCTCCCCGTTTGTCTGTACCCTATCTTTTCCCCATGACCTGCAGCCCAGACAAGGCTGTATCTTTCTGCCAGAAGAGTTCCTCTCTCTGCCCCAGTTCTCTCCATCTGCAGCAGGAGAGAGTTGGGGTAGAGACAAATTGAACATTCTTGAAAATGCTGCTATTTTGTTAATTCTAATTGGGCAGAAGTCTTTAAAAATTAATCAAACTGTTCCATCAATTTGAATTAATATAAACTATCTGTTATGTATTGAATTATGTCCCCCCAAAATATGTGTTGTAAATCCTGACCTCTATGCCTGTGGTTATAATCCCATTTGGGAATGGGTTGTCTTTCTTATGTTAATGTGGCAGGATTAGTGTAGGGTGTATTTTGAGTCAGTCTCTTTTGAGATATAAAGGAGATTAAACAAGCGAGCAGAGCAGAGATGGGGAAGACACATGCCAAGTAACATGAAGATCACCAAAGAGCCAAGGAATAAGGACCTTCCCCCAGAGCCGACAGAGAAAGAAAGCCTTCCCCTAGAGCTAGCACCCTGAATTTGGACCTCTAGCCTCCTAAACTTTGAGAAAACAAATTTCTGTTTGTTAAAGCCACCCACTTGTAGTATTTCTGTCATAACAACACTGGATAACTAAGACACTGAATAGTTAAATAAATAAATAAATTTTTGGTATATTTAGAGAATTGGCTATTTAGAGATTTGGCCATTTGGTGAATTGACTTGGAAGTACCTCATAGATACATTTGGAGAATGAAATTAATGAAGTGCCTAGTACTACACAGTAGTTGGACTGGAGTATGTACTCAATTAGCATTTCTTGACTCACTCCTACTTAGGGAACTGGGAACCACCTCTTCTCCGCACAAATGTTTCCTCATCTGTGGGCTCTAGTTGGACAATAGCAGATGATGAAGTGATCAAGGCTGATTTTACAAACCACCTAATAACTTTTCCTTCCATCATAAGGTTGTTGAATTTGCCCAAACGAAATGTCATCTTTTAGCTTGGACATCTGCTATTATAAAATGGCCCTGCCTTCCTTGGTACTTTTTGAGGTCTGACTTCTCAATGATTTAAGACATGTACCACTTTTCTGTAGCACTTTATTCCCAGCCATTTGCTTGTAACTAGAATTATGAGCCTTAGAAGAATAGACTTTGGTTTCATCTGGGTAAAAAGCAAGGCCAGGTCCTTGGAGATCCTTGATGAGAAGTGTCACAACCAGTGCAAATACTCCTGTGTGTTATACACAAGACGCCTAGCTTCCCCTCTCTCCCTTGGAAAGCCTTCCTCTGGAGGTCTTTAAAAGAACTTTCTGGTAATATCCTTAAAAAAGGAAGGGAACAAATGGTTGTTAAACACTCACTGTGTGCTGCCAGGCCCTGTGCTAAACTATCTCATATAATCCTTTCTGCGCCTTTTCTTGATAGGTGGAGATATCCCCGTATTACATATGAGTATAAACCAAGGCTTAGAGTTGAAAATAATTTACCACTATTATACCACTATTTCACTAAAAGAGTATTTTCCAAACTTCACAGTCTTTCCTGTAAAACCATCAAACTTTCTGCCATTTCCTAATGTATTGTTTATTTAATACTTTTAACATTGAAGGTAGTTAATACTTTTAAACCAAAATTTATTTAGAAGGAATTTTTGTCATTATCCTAAATGGAAAAACTATTTGCCATAAATAGAAGGTAACAGTAAAACTGAATTTAATGAAAATAAAATTGTTAAAATTGAGCTAGATGCTATTTTGTCTGCCTAAGCCTCTGAGCCTTTGTTAGAAAGGGAGATTAGCAAGTATTAGAGAGGCAATAGACAAACTATCACCAAACTGAGATTTTTCTTCTGATGCAGTCAGGATTGAAAGAGTTGAAAAGGCAGTAATTTTGGAGTGTTTTAAAATCCTTTCTCCTTGTACCACTTAAGATCTTGCAGTGGTCTCCTCACTTTGGGAAATACTGATTTAGGTGATAGTGTGTTCAATTTACAGATGAGTAAACTGAGGCTTAGAGGGGAGAAAATTTGTCAAAAGTTGAACCACGAGTCCCGTAGACCTTATTGCCTATGCCCTCCCCACCATCTTCCTTGTCCTCCCTTTTCTGCCTCTTACTCCTTTCCTCTCATCTTTCTCTCTTCTTCCCACTCTTCTAGGACATTTTGGCTGACTCCGAGGTAGTATAGAGATTTTTAGATGCATTTTTCTGATTTTTTTTTTTCCCCTTAACTGTAAGGAACCCTGGTGGCACTGTGGGTAGCCGTTTGGCTGCTACCAAAAGATCGGCAGTTCAAATCCACCAACCATTACTTGGAAACTCTATGGGACAGTTCTTCTCTGTCCTATAGGGTCGCAGTGAGTCGGAATTGACTCAATGGCAATGGTTTTGGTTTTGTTTTTTTGGCTATGAGATGGGCTTTCAACTTAGGGAACTCAAGTCTTTCTCCAAAAATTACATTTCTTGGTGTTTACTAAATTCTAGAAGATGAATGTAAAATATACAGTAATTTTGTAGGCACTTATAGCCCTACCTAAAGTGTTTGTTGAAGTAGCTATAAAAGACATCATAAACCTTTTTGGTCCTGATAGGATAATATTGGAAAAGTGAGTTTGAATAAAGATACTGTCAGCAGGTTTTGAAACAGATGTTATCACAAGTGCAAAAAAAGACAATTTCTTTGATGTTATTGTCTTTCATTATTTGTTTATAATAATTATAAATTTAATTAATATTTTATTGCATTATGTTCCAATACAGACAGTAGGAACCTGATACAACTTTACCATAAATGGAGCCTAGATTATAATTAAAATTTTAAAAATATAATTCTTTTTGAAAAGTAGATTGTTTATATTTTAATTTGATTTTTATTATCTTTAAAACTTCCTGAATAACTAAAACACATTTTCTATTGTCATTTTTTACTATTTAATTTTGTATTGTGACAATTGCTTGTTCAAATACAAAAAGGTATTCTGTAAAAAATTTGTGCTACTAGTTCTTACAGAAGACTCAGTTCTGAATTATTTTAAGTAGCATCTTTAAAAATTCTTCATAGAAACATTTTATACTTAGAAAAATATTGTGAGGAGTTTTCCTTGCAATCACAGTTATGATACTGTTCACACCTAAAAGTAGAATAGTTCTTCTCACTCAAGGGGTTTACTTGGTGAATTGATTTTCCTATATTTAATTTATTATATTTTGTCTATGCTAGGTTTATCTTTGAATACTGTGAATTCTTGATAAATCATCTTGTGTAACCTATTCCTAATAGGTGTCTGATTTAGGGGCCTGACTGGTGATAGCCTATTATAGTGTATAGTGTGCCAAACCTGATATAATTGATGTTTTAATACAAATTTTCTAATACTTGGCATAAACCAAAATACATAATTCAGTCTTATATGGCACTTTGAACCCAGGGTTTCAACCCAGAGCTTAGCCCAGGCTAAGGAGATTTGTCAGCATGCCTTGGTATGAAGTAGTGAAGACTTAAACCAGGAGTTTTGAAATTTTGTAAACAAGCTTATATGTGCTCTCTAGAGGAGTTGTCCTGCTTAAGTTGCAAATCACAAATAAAAACTTAGTTTCTCTCTTAGAGCGTACATGGCACTATGTGTGTCCTTATTAAAAAGAAAAGTTTTTGTCCCAAACTGATTACTTAGTTGAGTTGTGATTTAGCAACTCTATTCATGTGCAAAATTATCCTAATTTTTACTTGGGTGTAACTAGTGTCTTCCTCTGAAAATTTGGTCTTTTATATATATATATATATATATATATATATATATATACACACACACACACACACATATATATATATATACACATACATATATATATATATACACACACACACACATATATATGTATATGTGTATATATATATATGTATATATATATTTTTTCTTGGAGAATATACACAGCAAAAATATGCACCGATTTCAAATTTCTACATGTGTGCATTTTAGTGACATTGATTACATTCTTAAAGTTGTACAACCATTCTCTCCCTCCTTTTCTGGGTTGTTCCTCCCCCATTAACATAAACTCACTGCCCCTAAGATTTCTATAAAATCTTTTGAGTTGCTATTGTCAGTTTGATCTCATATAGATCTTAAAAGAGCATGATGCTTAAGGCAGACATTCTTTACTAGTTAAGCTAAACTCCTGTTTGGTTTTAAGAAGACTTCAGAGGATATTTTTGGTTTAAGGTTTAAAGATTATCTCAGGGCAATAGTTTCGGGCATTCATCCGGACTCAGTGGCTCCAGAAAGGGTGGATTCCATGAGAATTGAAATTCTAGTCTGCATTTTCTCCTTTTTGTTCAGGATTCTCCTATAGAGTCTTTGATCAAAATGTTCAGTAATGGTAGCTGGGCACCATCCAGTTCTTCTGGTCTCAAGGCAAAGAAGGCAGTTGTTCATGGAGGTAATTACCCACGTATTCCATTTCCTCCTCCTATTCCTGACTCTCCTCCTTCCTCTGTTGCTCCAGGTGAATAGAGACCAGTTGTTGTGCCTCGGATGGCCACTTGGAACCTTCTAAGACCCCAGGTACCGTGCAAGGAACTAGGAGGTAGAACAGAAGCACTAAACATGTTATTAGGCTAATTAATTAGGATGCCTCTTGAAACCATGATCCTAAACCTCTAAACCAAGAAACCAAATCCCATGAGCAGCCTAAGAAGCTACTCTTTTTTTTTTTTGTCCTTGTAAATATGTCTATTACACAACTTTTGTCAGTTCACCTTTCTGCAGGTGTAAAATTTATTGACAGCAATTACATTAATACGGTGTGCAACCTTACCCTTAATCAGTGTGTTTTGCATCACTGTAAACCACTAGTCAGTATTCCATGAGCAGTAACTCCCTGTTCCCCCTGCCCTCCCACCCCTGGTAACCAGTAATAAACTTTGATCTCTATACGTTTGCATGTTCTTGTCTTTTTATATGAGGTCATTCAATATTTGTCCTTTTGTGATTGGCTTATTTCACTTAGCATAATGCCTTTAAGCTCCATCCATATTGTAGCGTGTATCGAGATTTCATTTCTCTTAGTGGTTGAGTAGTTCCATTTTATGTATGTACCACGTTTTGTTTATTCATTCATTCGCTGATGTACATTTAGTTTATTTCTATCTTTTGGAATATGCGAATAGTGCTGCAGTGAACATTGGTGTACAAGTATCTGTTTGAATCTCTACTTTCAAGTCTTTTGGGTATATACATAGGAGTGGAATTGCTGGGTCATATGGTAGTTCTAAAAGGAGCGCTGGTGCTGTAGTTGTTAAGCGCTGGGCTGCTAACCGAAAGGTGGGCAGTTCGAACCCACCAGCTGCTCCACCAGAGAAGGATGTGGCCAGTAGCTTTTGTAAAGATTTACAGCCTTGTAAACCCTAAATTGACTCAATGCCAATGAGTTTGATTTGACTTTATGGTAGTTATATTTTAGTTGTTTTTGAGGAACCGCCACTGTTTTCCACAACAGCTGTACTGTTTTGCATTTCTATCAGCAATTTACAAGGGTTCCAATTTCCCCACGTTCTTGCCAGTATTTGTTATTTTCTGGTTTTTTTTTTTTTTTTCCTTAGCCATCCTAGTGGGAGTGAAATGGTATCACTTTTTTGATTTGCATCTCTCTGGTGACTCATGACATTGAGCATCTTTTCATGTGTTTGATGGCCATTTGAATGTCTCGTTTGGTGAAAGGTCTATTCAGGTCCTTTGCCCATTTTATGATTGGGCTGTTTGTCTTTTTATTGTTGTGAACATTTGGTAATTTAATGGTTTGCCTTTTTTTTCTTAAACTGAAATTTATTGTGTGCTCACTGTGTGCTAAATGCTTTATGTGCAGCAGTCTTATAGGGAGAATAAAATTATTGTCATTTTGCAGTTACAAGAACTGAGAGCAGTTAAGTGACATGGCCCAGGTACACAGCCGGGGTAAATGGCAAGGATGGGATTCAAATCCAGGTTTGTCTGACTCCAGGGCTCACACTCTTGGAATCTCAGCATCGGCTTCAGGTAGAAAAAGATCCTAAGGGTCATTTGACCTTTTTCAGGAATGTGAGGCATATTCATAGGGAGGATAACTAAAGTCAGATCAGAATAGCAGTATATCAAATTATGATCTCTTACTCTGGGAGCCTGAATGCTGTCAGCATTTCATTTAGTTTTGAGATGTAGAGAAGAATGCATCTGTAGCAGTAAATGCTAGGGATGGCCATGATAATACTAGAAGAGAATCTTCCCTCTCAGCTGGTAGAATTTTTAATGGGTACCAAAAACTATAAAGAAGCATGTTATTATACAAATAGAGTTGTGATTTTGGTGGATCCAGGGAGGGATAGGCTAGTATTTGTAGCTCTTAAGCCTGCCCCAGTCATTTATTTCATTGCTCTCGTGATCTCAATGGTTGACCTAGAGGTCAGTTTTCACGTGAATCTGCAGCCTCATCAAGAAACCAACATCTCAATAATAGGACTGAGTGATGACTTAATAAAAGGTCCTATTCCCTATGTGTTCTCAGAGTAGAACAGTTTCCCTAGAGCTCTGCTGCATAGTGGTTTACATTTTTAAATTAAGAAGTCTCTTTCCCAAGTACAATTATATTTGTGTTTTGGAGGATGAAGATCAGAATGACTTTGCCAATTGTGATAATAATGGCTTATTGAACATTTACTATGTGCCAGGTACTGTTATAAGTGCTTTATATTTATTATTTCACTTAAGCCTCACAGCAGCCCTATGAAGTATAAGTACTGTTGTTTCCATTTTTAGTCAGTAAAATGATGAAGCCTTTGGGACCATGGTTAGCGTTTAAGTTGCAGAAAGATGCTATAAATGTTATTCCCTTTACTTGATTTCTCTCTTCTGTAAAATGGGGGGTAGGCTGAGATGGAGAGATTAGGGATGATTTATAAATTTCCTTCTAGTTTTTTTTTTTTTTAATCTAAGAATCTTGACAACCCCTCAGGTATAACACTGTATGATCTTCCCCCCATCTAGTATGCACAACTGCAACTTTTGATAGACCCATAGACTTTAGAGCTGAAAGGGATCTTAAGAAAATTGGCCAAACCTTCTTTTACTGAAGAGAAAATGGAGGCACAGAGTGGGGTAGGTCACTCGGCATTATACACATAGCTTAGTACCAGAGCAAGGCTAGTGTTCAAGTGTCTTGCCTCCCTAGTATATCACTTTATTGGTGTCTCGATATTAGGATATTGCTTCAACATCAAAGTTGGTATAGATATTTTTATTTCTGTATAAAGAGTTTGAGTCTGGAAATAGGAATTTAATACCCTTTTTAACCTACAGGGTGTATTAGAGAAATAAGGCTGCAAAAAGTAGCTGAAGGGCTTCTTTTCAAATGTTGGATTTGTTTATTTCTGTAATTTAGTGCCATGAATGTCGTGCTAAAGAGTTGAAAAGGGGGAGCCAGTGGGATATTTGAGTGGGTTAGAAAATCTATATTCCAGAAGTGAGAGAAAAGTGTCAGGGAGAGCTTTATAATAGTCTAGGACTCTAGGATGATTTAGAGGGCTTGAACTAGGTCTGTGGAGATTTGAGAGAGAGAATAAACCTCCCTGGTGACTCATTAGATTGATTGAGGTGGAGAGTCAGGGGGAGAGTGGTAAAGTGGGAGTCTAGGAGGAATTCTTGGTATTCTCTGGCTTGGGGCATGGGAGTTGATGGTACCAGAAACCTGAGTTTGGGGAACACAGGAGAAGCAGGTTTCAAAGAGAAAAATAATAGGTTCAATTTGACGTGTTGAATTTGATGGAGCCTTTGCGATATGCTACCAAGTCCCTGGGTGGTACAGATGGTTAATGTGCTTGGCTGCTAACTGAAATGTTGGAAGTTTGAGAGCACCCAGAGACTCCTTGGAAGAAAGGCCTGGGTGATCTACTTCTAAAAAATCAGCTGTTGGAAACCCTAGTGTGACACACATAGGGTCGCTGCCATGAGTTGGAATTAATTCGAGGGCAACTGGTTTATGGAGTATCCCAATAGATATTTACAGTGGGCATTTTGGACAGATGGGTACATAGTTCAGGAGATCAGTCTCATCTGGAATTGAGAGTTTGGGGATCATCAGTTGTGAAGTGTAGGTGAAGCTGTGTGTGTGGATGAGACCACCCAACCTAGGATGAGTGGGTAGTGTGTGGACAGTGGGATAGGCCTTTCTTGTCCTTGACTTCATTTAGGAAAGACCATGTGAGATAGACCTGTATAATCTTCATCTGTTAGTATATGAACAGTGGGTAAGGACATGCAAAGGAAAGGTATGGTACTGAGTATTATTGGCAATCTGTCTGTGTTTACATTCTCTCTCTCCTTCCTGACTAACCTGATTAAACTGCTACTTTTGCCATCAAATCTTCCATTTCCTCCTTGGAAGATATAACTGCTGTTTGTCCACTGTTGCAGTGTCTCTAGTAGAGCATATGTCATAATTCCCTATATCCAGTTTTCTGTTTTCCTTATTAGATTGTAAGACTCTGGGAGCAGGCAGCTTTATTCATCTTTGTAACTCTTATGTAATCTAGCACAGTGCCTTATATATGGAACACACTAGATAAATATTTGTTGGATTTAATTTTTTAAAATACAGGAAAGTTTAAAATCTAAGAAAAAGCAGATGATTTTTTTCCTTAATTCTGTTTGTGGAATATCTTTGCATTTGTGTAATACTATAAACATGCTGGTTGTTGCTCTTTTGTCTTGACTCACCAGGTTTGAATAGTTTTTAACATTTTATTTTGAGATTATTTTATAGGTATGATTAACTAGCTTTGCTTCAGATTCAAAAGATCTTGGGGTGAAAGGTTTAAGATGTTGTATCTCTTTGTTGCCACACAGTAGATTTTTGAAGCTGGAAGACGGGCAGTGGTACTGAGCTTTAGGCGTTAATGACTAACTAGTATGTCAGAAAGATTAGTGTCCAGAATTGTGTTTCTAATAAGATAGTAATTTAAAAGTAATTTAGAGAATGTGTGGTAGGTTTTTTTTTCCCCCCTTTAGTTGAAGTGGTCGAATTTAGAAAGTACAGCCAAATCATTTTGTTCTTAGGATTTTTTTTTTAAAGTATGTGTTTTTGTTTATAAAAACAATGTATCTTCAATCAGAAAAGTAGAAGGGAGGGAAAATAGACCAAAATGTGCTTTTTCCTGTGCATATGTACTGAAATATAGCTGAGTACATTCTGAGAGTTCAATTTTACATCATGTTTTTTTCATAAGACACTTGCCTGTGTTTTTATAAACTCTTGGTAAATATTTACAGTCTTTACAAGATACTCGGTTAAATAGGTGGTTTTCACTTTTGTACTATTTTCTTTATTGCTGACCCATTTCTTAGGGATAGATTTCCAGAATTGATCCAAAGGGACAAATGTCTCCAAGGCCCTTGATGCTTTTATGTTGTTCCATTTTTATGTGGAGGTTTTCAGAGAATAAGGAAAAAATACACTGCCACTTGTGGGGCATCTCTTTGGTTGCATCTGCTCCTCACTAATTTTCCGAGCAGAGCTGGCTTCTATTATTCCAGCAAACCATCTGTTGAGGATGGTATGGGGTGCTTTCTGGAATAACCTCAAATCTCTCTGACCAGGTTCAAGCAAAGTCCTTAGTCTGTATGTCTCTTCTCCAGTTAGTCTTTGAAATGACAGTGAGCAAATCTGAAGTTTTATACTTTGGTTTGATCTGGATGGTGAAGTTGCTCTAGCTACTTCTGCCATGGGCTCTTGGATTATTCAACAAGAAGCTTGTAAATGGGTTCAACTAAGGTATGATGTTTCCTTTTGGACTCTGAGGTCCTACTGTGTTGTCAGGGCTTGTTCTTTGAAATAACAACAAATTCTCTTCTCTTTGACTGTTGCAAAGCATGCATCATGCAAAGGCAAGGCTTTATTAGCTAAACTGCTATGAATAGAAGTTCTCTCGTTTTGACTTTTGTGACTCTTTCCATGTAATAGAATATAATAATCTCTTTAAACCTATAAAATGGGGATAATAGTAGCTACTTTATAAGATTGTTGTGAGGATTCAGTTGAATTCATGTAAGCTCCAAGCTAGTGCCTGTTGTATAGTAAGAATTCAATAAATGGCAACGGATAGATTATTTTGTATATTTTCTTATATGTGTGCATTTTGAAATTTCTTTAACCTCCAAGCTGAATGAAGAATTATCAACAACCTCTTTTGTTCCTTCAAAAGAGAACCAGAAATTGCAAATAAAAAATGTCAGAGGCTCATCAGTGCCTGCATTTTTCTGAGAAATGCCTGTACTATAATTTCCTTAGAAACACTAATGACCTCTGGCTCATCAAACCGAATTACCTTCTTAAACTGTTTTCACCTTCTGATTCTGTAGTCACAGCCTTGAAGCTGTGTACTGTTTTTATTTTTTTACTGTTTTAAAATTGAAATGTCATAACCTTGGATTATGGTTCAGTCTGGTTCAAGGCTGTAATTACAAAGCTAGAAGCCTGAAAAACTGTATGAAAGGTGATGCAGGTTGATCAGTTGGAAGTTATTAATGTTTCCATAGAAATATAGACACTTCTTGTAAACTGCGTTTAAGCTGAGCAAATATGTGGGCATAATAAGTTATATAACTGAGAATCCTTGGCTTCTCTACACGCACCCTCCCCCCCCGGTTTTGCCCCTGAAATTTCACGTTAAGAGAATGACATTAGGAAAAGAACATTATTTTTGTTGCAGTTTTTAAAATGTGACTTTGATCTTTGTAGGTGAAGTAAGGGAAATATGACTTGAAGCTCTGCCAGCCAGCTTTTGCTGTGTGACTTGCAGTCCTATGTCCCTACATTTAAAAGCATTTTCTGTTATTCCTGAAGTGTGGTTTTTCAGGTTGCCTGGGAGAAACAAAAACTAATGACCCATGTGGCACCTCCCTTACTGGGTAGAAAGGCTAGAGGCAGATGTGAATTTAATCCTCAGCCAGTCCAAAGAAAAGTGCTCCTGTATTTTGCTTGGGTCTGGAGCCAGCTTGCAGGCTGCAAACCTGGCAGGCTATGGTCTGGCTAGCTGATGTTTGTTAGAAAAAAAAAAAGCTACCTTCTTTCTCAGCCTCTACCTAAGCCATTCATTGTATCAAAAGGAGCCTAGAAGGTGGAGTTGGGAGAGGGTCCTGAAACATGGGAAGGGTGCCTAGAATTTGAGGGGCTCTGGATGATTTGGCATTCATTTATATGTTGGCTATCTCCAAAGAACTCTTTTTTTTTTTTTTTTTTTTTTAAATTTTTAAACTGCTTGAGCTTTTAGCTTCCTGGTCGAAATTTCAGAGCCACTGTGTTGAAATAGAGTTGGGCTGGTATTGACCAATATAAATTGTATACTTATATTTCCTTTTCTCAGTGACTATTGCCTATAGGATAAAAGCCAAACAACTCCTTATGTATGGCATTTAA
The DNA here is from genome assembly GCA_030035585.1 of Dugong dugon. Lineage (NCBI taxonomy): Eukaryota > Metazoa > Chordata > Mammalia > Sirenia > Dugongidae > Dugong > Dugong dugon. Next base: position 69,407,044 of record CM057471.1, on the reverse strand, counting down.
AGCCCTTGATGATATGGCCCTGCTGTGACTCGACTCCAACCAATTCAAGTTACCAGGTGACATTCTGTTTCTTCTCTATGTTCATGCCTTTCACATTCTGCTTCCTCTGCATATGTTTCTTTCTCAGATAGCCCTGTTTGCCTGGTGAATGTCCCTGGCCCCATGGTTGCTGCTTCTGTTCTCTTGCTAATATTGATCACGACTACCCAACCAGGCACTGACCTAGGTGCATCATCTCATTGAATGCTCAAAACAATCTATAGATGAGGAAATTGGCTCAGAGAGATGAAGTCACTTCCTAAACTAACACAAACCTATTCTGATATTAAAATTTATGCTTTTACTTACTACTTTATATGACCTCCCAGTTGCATTTTGTCCATCTGTCTCCATCTATCTAACCATCATTCACTTTCTACTGTTAATTTTTGTCTGTCTGTGCCCATCTAGACTACTCGTTCCTTGCCAGTAGTGTCAGTCTTATTTATAGCTGTATCTTCCAGGCAGGTACTTAATAACATTTGAAGGAACAAGTGACTGTTTGTATTTGCAGGCTAATGGAAATAAATTGGATAGTAAATAACACCAGCTTAGGTATTTCCATGTTTTATTTTCTTTAAATCTGCAACAGAATTCAAAACATGTGGCGTAACAAATTTAGAAGGAAGAAAAACTTCTAGTTCTGTATTGTCCAATAGAATAGCCACTAGCCTTGTATTCCATTCCAGTCCTATTGCTGTCAAGTGAATTCCAACTCATAGCAACCCTATAGGACAGAGTAGAACTGCCCCATGGGGTTTCCAGGAGCAGCTGGTAGATTCGAACTGCTGGCTTTTTGGTTAGCAGCTAAACTCTTAAGCACTAGCCTTGTATGGCTACTTAAATTAATTACAATTAAATAAAGATAAAAATTCAGTTCCTCAGGACGTAGGTACAGATACTTCTCAGACATAACCAAACACCTTGCGAGATTGGTTTTCTGGGTTTGAAGGTTTAGGACCTTAATTTCATGGGACAACTCTGTCAACTGGCATAATATAGTTCACAAAGTTCATGTTCTGCATCCTCGTGAGGTGAGTAGCGTTTGGGGTCTTAAAAGCTTGCGAGAAGCCATCTAAGTTACAACTGCTGGTCTCTGCTCGTCAGGAGCAAAGGGAAAGAAGGAAACCAATGTTTCAGAGAAGAAACTTGTCTTACGGGGCTAATAGTCTACATAAGCCACATCCTCATCTGCCCTGAGACCAGAAGAACTAGATGGTGCCTGGCTACCACAACTGACCGTTCTGATCAGGGCCACAATAGATGGACTCTGATAGAAGGGGAGAAAAAAATGCAGAACAAAACTCAAATTCTTAAAAAGTTCAGACTTTACCAGTTGAAACTAGAGGACTCCTTGAGACTGTCACCCTGGTATACTCTCTAAACCTTGAACCAAAACGATCCCCTGAGGTCATGTTTAGCAAGATAACAGATTGGCACACAAAACAAAAGATATTACCTGTCAGTGTGGTGTTCAATTAAAAAACCATCTATATGATACCAAAAGGTCAACAATTACTCTAAAGCAAAGATGAGAAGATAGGGAGGCAGGGAAACTAGAGTACTGGAAACAGAACAACCAGAACACATTTAGAGAGAATGTTGACACATTGTGAAGTGTTAACTAATGTCACTGAACAATTTGTGTAGAAATTGTCAAATGAGAACCTAATTTGCTGTTTAAACTTTTACCGAAAACATAATAAAATATTATTAAAAAAATCTTTAGTTACTCAGTCACACTAGCCACATTGTAAGTACTCAATAGCCACATGTAATAATTGCTACTGCACTGGACAGCGTAGATGTAGAACGTTTCCATCATTGTAGAAATTTCTATTGGACAGCAGTGTTTTAGACTTTAAAAGCCAAAAATAGTAAAACTGTTACTTTCTCTTAGAACTTGCTCTTTTGGCAAGAAATTAATTATGGTGACATGGTGGTTACTATTATTGTTTTTTGGGTAGTGAAAGCAGCTTCTCAAACATTTATTTAGCAGCTTTTTTTGGGATGCGCTTCAGGCCTGAGATTGGGGATATGGTTGGGGCTAAGGTCAGATCTGACTTTGAGGACACAAAGTTTCATTGGTGGTCCAGTCATGATCAAGGAAGACAGGGTGGTGGGAAACTGGTTCAGATGACCAGAGCTGGTTGGTCCAGGAAGGACCAGTGAATGAGTGTTATCAGCCTTTGTTGGGGAGCCTGGAAAACAAATATCCCTGGAACCTGAATTCACTGTCCGTGGCCTTGATCATGATGTGAATGGGGGAGCAGAGGGACGTGTGGGAGCTCAGAGGAGGGGTAGCTCACTAACCAGAGCAGTTTCAAGACCTTTTTAGATTCTTTCTTATAGAAGCTCCATTTCACATACGAGGTCAATGTGTGTTTACGTCTCACATTTAAAACTGTATAAAATTTGAATTGCAGTTGCCTGGGCGGTGAAATAATGTTTTATCTCGTATTTGATTAAAACATTTTAATTTCAAATTTGTGGGGTTTTTTTTTTGAAGCCAGCTTTGTTTTCCCCTTTTTCTCTTCAGAGGTCCCTGAAAAGCTAATAGATCCAGCCACTGTGTTTATAGTGCCTAAACTAGACTTGAATGTGTGTAGGAGAGGAAAGGGAAAAGATTAGAGGAGACCTGACTTTAATCCTAATGCCAGGATAGTGTCTTAGGCTGGGTTCTCTAGAGAAGCAAAACCAGGAAAGCATATAAATATCTATATAAAGAAATTTATATCAAGCAAATGGCTCACACAGTTCTAGAGGCTGGAACGTCCCAAACTCATAGATCAGGATGAAGGTTTCTCCTGATTTACATAGCTACAGGGGCTGGCAAACCCATCAGCAGGTCATACAGCAGGGCTCTTGCTCACAGGCCATGAAAATCTACGAATCCCAAGATCGGCTGGCAAGATTGCAGGCAAGCTGCTAGCTCAAGTCCTAAGAACCAGAGGTCAGATGAACAGGAGCCAGCTGTGGGATCCAGAGCAAGCAAAAGCTGGCGAGCCTTGCCAAAGAGTCCACTTACATTCAATGCAGGCCACACCCCCAAGGAAACTGCCTTGCAACTGATTGGCTACTCATAGCAGATCTCATCATGGGGGTGATCACATTATATTAGATCTCTTCACGGAAATGATCACATCATCATACGACTGCCAGACTACATCGTAACTGCCAAACCACTGAGGATCATGGCCAAGCCAAGTTGGCACACAATCTTAATGATGACAAATAGCGAGGAAGGGTGGGTTCAGGTGGAGAAAACAGCATGTGCAAAGAAATGGAGGCTAAAAAGTATATTGAATTCAGGAAGCTGCAGTGTAGTTCAGTGTGAATGGAGTGTACACTGTTGGGTGAGATGTGGTGAAAAGCAAGAGTAAAGCTGAAGAAGCAGGCAGATTATGAAGGATACATAAGATTTCTGGCTTGGAGAAAGATATGATATGAAATGAATTTTGCCTCTGGGCTTCTGAGGCTTCAAAATAGACTGACTAGCAGAATCCTGACCAGGATCCGGGTCTTTGTTGCACCATGTTGCTTTTCTACAGTCAAATTAAATTAAAACATTCCTAGAGTAACATTTACTTTTTTGTAAAAGACACATTATAGATTTCGTGCAGCTAGTGTTTCAGGCCTGAATTTATTGACTGATATTACCCTTAAGCCTTTGTTCACATTTGGAAAAAACGAATACTCAAAAGCTTATTTAAGATCCTTTCATGGTAAATATAAAATTATATCGTCAAAAAGAAAAAGACCAGTGACTCCTTAATATGTTATTGTAGTCAGTTACAGATCAAAGAGTCACTGATCTTTTTCTTTTTGCCAAATGCCTATTGGAGAAAAGCTTGTCAGCTGCAACTTCCTCTTGTGTTAAGAGTATTCTCAGATTTAGAGCCATTTATTGATAATTTGCCATGTGGTAAGTGATTTACATATATTCATCAAATCTCAAACACAGGAACCAATCAGTTTCTTGTCCATCAGTCTCTTTTGAAAGCAATTTGAGTCACTAGGCAAAGACCCTGGATTTCTCGGAATAATTCCTACTCTATTTAATGTATTATATTCTGTGAGGCAGATGCTTTCGGGGGTATGAGCCTTGGTGGCACAGTGGTTAGGCGCTCGGCTGTTAACCTAAAGGTCGGCAGTTCGAACCCACCAGCCACTCCGTGGGATAAAGATGTGGCAGTCTGCTTCTGTAAAGATTTCAGCCTTGGAAACCCTATGGGGCAGTTGTACTCTGTCCTATAGGGTTACTGTGAGTCAGAATCGATTAGATGGCTATGAGGTTTTTTTTGCTTTTGTGTGTTTATGGGGCCTAGGAATCTATTTTTTACTGAACAACTCTGATATCCTTTGCCTTTATGTTCCATCTAAACAGAAGAAATCTAATTGGAGACAGACTTGAGGTTACTTTTAGCAATTGTTTGGATTATTCTAGCTAGGATCGTTTTACTAGTTAGATCTGGCTATTCCATTGACTTGTCATCAGGAGGCATGTGGTTTGTAGATAGGATTAATATTATTCTCCATATCTCCTCTAGGTCTCCTGCACTAGTGATGATCTGTGTAAAGTCAGAGACAACATTATTAGCCAGTGGTCTCAGGGGAGGGAATTTAGACATAATTACTGAATTCCATTATCAGGGCTGTTTGTGACCCTTGGAGGAATTTGTCTTAGGGGAGATATAAAGTCCTTCTTTCCTCACTGGGTAGCAAACGTCTGGAATTACGACACCAAACAGTTTACAGGCTGAAAATATAAAAAGGTTCCAGAATCAAAGCATGTGACTAAAGTGACGTTTGTGATGTCAGGGTTCCATTCTAGGTGTTTGGAGGATAATGTCATGAATGGCACAATAGTTACCTTCCTATAATCTACTCTTTCTGCCACAGACACACTAGAATGGATGGACCTTAGGGTTTAGTTAGAAAAATCAAAAACCGAATCTTGCTTTTGAGTAGATTTTGACTCATGGCAACCTCATGTGTTACAGAGTAGAACCGCTGCATAGGATTTTCTTGTCTGTACTCTTTATGGAAGCAGATTGGCAGGCCTTCTTCTGTAGCACTATTGGGTAGGTTTGAACCACACACCTTTAGGTTAGTAGTCAAGTGGAAACTGTTTGCGCCACTCATGGGCGTAGTTAGTTGCCATTAGTCAGTAGTAGCTCACATATGTGTAATGGTGAATTATTTCCTCATTGCCTGGTATTTCTCCACAGCTTTTCTGATTCTCATTGCCTTTATAGAAAAAGGCTGAAAAGTAGCTCTGAAATGAGCCTTCTTAGGCATCTCAGTCACTTTCAGTGGCTGCCAAACGTTTGTTTTCCAGATCCAATCCCCTCACTGAGACCGTCTACACTTTTCCAGTCTAGACTTAGATTTTCTGATTCTGTGACTTTCTTCTAGACTGTGACCTAGAGGCAGGGATGTGTTTTCTGTTTAGTTCATCTTGTGTTTGAGCACCTTCTGTAATCTGCTAGGAAGTGCTCTGGGCATAGAAGCAGCTTTGCAGATGGATAAGGCATGGTCCCTACCCTTGAAGAGCTCACTTCCTAGTGGAGGAGGCAGATATTTAAATCATTCCTTTATCCTTTGGTGAATGCAGGAGGGGCCTCTTTTGTTTACTATGGTTCATAGTGGTGGTGATATTTGAGATGGTTCTTGAAGGATGAAGTTTCTAACCAAGTGGAGAAGGACGAACCCAAGAAGGCAAGAAGGGACGTGGCATGTTTGGTGAATGGTGTGGCCAGAATAGCCCAGGATTACAAAGGACTCTTAAAAGTTGTGGTATTTAAATAGTGTACCTGTGACTTGAATCCTTCTTCTCCTACACGACTGCCAGTTGCTAATCTGGCTTCTGGGTGCCCAGCTCGGATAAAAGAAAATGCTCCTATACCCCTCTGGTCCTAGGTTTGCTTCTATATATATATATATATATATATATAAATATTTATTTAATAGACTTTATTTTTGAAAGCAGTTTTAGGTTTATGGAAAAACTGCAGAAAGTACAGAGAATTCTTATATACCCCCTTTCTCCCCTGCACACAATTTCTCTTGCATTCTTGTGGTACATTTACTATGATTGATGAACCAATATTGATACGTTATTATTAACTAAAACAACAACAACAAAACACCATTGAGTAGGTTCTGACTCATGGGGGCCTTTTGTGTTACAAAATAGAATTTCTCCATAGGGTTTTCTTTGCTATAATCTTTACAGAAGCAGATTGCCAGACCTTTCTTTCATGGCACCACTGGGTGAGTTTGAACTGCCAACCTTTAAGTTAGTGGTTGAATGCAAATCATTTGCACCAGTTAGGGTTCACTCTGTGCATTGTACAGCACTATAGGTTTTGACAAATGCTTGATGTCATGTATCCACCATTACAGTGTCATACAGAATAATTTTCACTGCCCTAAAAATGTCCTGTGCTCCGTCTTTTCATCCTTTCCTTCTTCCTGAACCCCTGGCAACTACTGATACATATATTTTTAACTTTATTTTGTTGTTGAGAATATACACAGCAAAACGTAAACCAATTCAACAGTTTTTACATGTACCATTTAGTGACATTGATTACATTCTTTGAGTTGTCTAAATATTCTCACTCACCTTTTCTGAGTTGTTCCCCCCATTAACATAAATTGATTACCCGTTAAGGTCCCTATCTAATCTTCTGAGTTGCTATTGTCAGTTTGATCCCATATAGATAGTTCTTAGAAGAGCATAATGCTGAAGGCAGACATTTTTTACTAGTTAAGCTAAACTACTCTTTGGTTTTAAGAAGACTTCAGGGGATATTTTTGATTTAAAGTTTTAAGATTATCTCAGGGCAGTATATTCAGGGGTTCATCCAGCCTTTATGGCTACATGAAGTCTGGCAGCATGAGCTTCTGTTCTGCATTTTCCCCCTTTTGAGCAGGATTCTTCTATAGAATATTTGATCAAAATGTTCAGTAATGGTAGCTGGAATCTGGTCTTATGGCAAAGAAGGCAGTTGTTTATGGAGGCAGTTAGCCACACATTCCATTTCCTCCTCCTATTCCTGACTCTCCTTCTTCCTCTGTTGCTCCAGGTGAATAGAGACTAATTGTTGTGCCTTAGATGACCACTTGCAACCTTCTAAGACCCCAGGTACTACGCAGCAAACTAGGAGGTAGAAGAGAAGCACTAAACAAGTTATTAGGCCAGTTAACTATGATGTCTCATGAAACCATTACCCTAAACCTCCAAACCAGGGAACCAAATCCCTTTAGATTTTTGGTTGTACATAAGCAGCCTGAGCAGCTACTCTTTTTTTTTTGTTGTTGTCACTATAAATATATTACACAATTTTTGCCTGTTCAGCTTTTTCCAGGTGTACAACTTATTAACAGCAATTACAGTAATTGGCTGTGCAACCCTACCCTTAATCAATGCACTATTTCCATCACAGTTAATCCCCTCTTCCCCTTCGCCCCTTGTAATCACTAATAAACTTGTTCTTTATAAGCTTGCCTTTTCTTGTGTTTTTATATACGTGTGGTTATACAATGTTTGTCCTTTTGTGATTGACTTATTCCCCTCAGCATAATGTCTTCCAGCTCCATCTATATTGTAGCATGTATCAAGACTTCATTTCTTCTACTGGCTGAGTAGTATTCCATTGTCTGTATGGACCACATGTTTATCCATTCGTCTTTTGATGGGCATTTAATTGTTTCCACCTTTTGGCTACTGTAAATAGTGCCGCAATGAACATTGGTGGCTCCGGTATTTTTAAATTTACCGTTGAGATACTGTAGTTGATGTTTATTGAATGCTAGGCTTGTGAGAGGTACTAGGATACAGTTGTGAACAAGATAGGTCAGGTCCCTGCTCCATAGAGCAGTCTAATAGTAGAGGCATACACTGAACAAGTAATTCCTTGTTGATGAGTGCTGTAAAGGAGAAGTACAAGGTGTTAGAGATCATTTTAACCGGGGGCTTTGACTTGTGTGTAAGTCAGGATTAAGGGAGGCAAGGGAAAACTTTTCAGAGGAAATATTTAAACTGAAGATGAGCAGAAGGCAAATAGGAGAAAGGAGACTATTGTTGCAGGGGGAGGAGGAAAAAAACTTTTATCAGTTATATATAGAACACCTACTGTGTGTTTGTCATTCTCTGTGCTTGATTTTTCTCCCCAGTGTTACATACTAATGAGACAGATGTAGGATAGACTTTTTTGAGTCTGAAAGGTGCTTTGAGAGTATTTATTCCAACCTGAATAGCATACTTATTAATGGAAGAACTGCTTCTGTTGTGTGTGTAGGTAGAACTCTTCAGCATCTGTGAAAGTAAATAAAATTACTTTATCTGATAATTTTTGTAAGTTAATATTTCATATATTTGCTTTCTACTGGAAAATAACTAATAACACTGAGTAGAACATGATAGATATTAAATGAATTGTAGGAGCCCTGATGGTGCAATGGTTAAGCATTCAGCTGCTAACCGAAAGGTTGGAGGTTTGAACTCACCAACTGCTCCAAGGGGAGAAAGATGTGGCAGTCTGCTTCCATAAAGATTTACAGCTTTTGAAACCCTATAGGGCAGTTCTACTCTGTCCTGTAGGGTTGCTATGAGCTGGAATCCACTCGATGGCAATGGGTACGAATCAGAATTGACTGGAAGGCACACAACAATGGCTACACATGAATTGTAATTTTTCTGTGAAATTTTATTTTAACTAACATTGGTATGCTATTAATTTTATTTAATTTGTGCTATTGCTTACTGAGCTTCTATTGTGGGCCAAGAACTATACTAAACATTTTATATAGGCATCTAATTTAATGTTGATTTCAACTCTGTGGTAAGTGGCATTATTATCTCCATTTTTGTATTAAGATGATAAAATGGAGGCTCAGAGAGGCATGCACAGTAGTTAATGTTGAGCTAGGATTCACACCTGAATTTGATTCCTGAGAATGAATTTTATTTCTGCTAAATTATACTTCTTTTTTCATATTTGGAGTCAGCCTGGAGTAATTCACAAACCGTAATCTTTTGTCTGTATTGTTTTCTTTTTAGGATTTTGTCAGGATGAACTGGCAGAGCTTGACCCAGGCACTAGTAAGTTCTGAGTGTTCCCTGATGTTCATTGGTAAGAAAAGGATGTGTAAACTTTTAAATGCATGACGTGTTATTGATAAGCCTTATTCTTTTGACTCTCAGATTTTATTTCACTTTAATTTATAATTATGGGAAGGGTGTTTTATTTTTTTTAGCTATGCTTTCCTTTTCTCCTCCTTATATTATTCGATGGCCAGAATCTGTCCATTTAATGGAAAGTCAGTTTGCTGAAAATTTTGGTTTAATATCCATCTTCTTGCTCTGTTTTCATCCTCCTCCAAAATCAGCAACAACAAAAAACTTGTATTTTCATTCATGCACACATACAGCCATATATTCTCAACCATTTTCCTAAAATGTTGACTAGTTCTAAACATAATTTTGTTGCAAAGAAGGATTATGCTTGGTTTAGAAACTTACAGTTGGTCATCTTTGTACCACAGTTTAATTTGTAAAGCACTTTCATTTACGTTCTTAAGGTCATGGTATGAGGGTCACCATTTCAAGATCTAATTAAATGGTGCTTTTCAGGACTATGTAAGTCTTGACCATAGATAATCATTTATGTTTCTGATACTACCAGAATGTGGCATGTACCTTTCTGGGACATGGTTATAATTGTTAGAAATAGAACATGTATACAGGGGAATGCTCAGTGTATGTAGATTTTATTTTGCTATTATGCCGAAAGGTCAAATAATAACGCAATCAAGAATCCATGAAATGGTCTAGGGCTATTTCTCTGATTCTAGTACATTTTAGGGTTATGGGGCTGGCTATTTATTTGCCACCAGTCTGGTGCTGAAGTAAGTGTTAAAGCTCATCTTCCCACCGTCCTGGCTAATTTCAGCTCTCTGAGGGCATGGACCTTCTGACATGTCTTACATTTTCCCCGCACACCTTATGTAGTATAAACATCCATGTTTGTTCAACTACTACTTACTAGTTGAGAGACAAAACAAGTTTCACAATGCTTATCAAACATGGGGGAAATGAATCTGACTTTTTAGAAGTTGTTAAAACTGACTTTTTAGCAGTTCTGTGTTAGGTAGTATAGCCCCAGCTTCCCCTGCCTCCTAGCCCGTTGTTTCAGTAACATATGAATGAATATACTATTTTTTCTCTGTCCTTATCTTATGAATAACTTTTACTTAGGAGGAGGAAAAGGTAAAGTGAGTTATTTTCTTGAGTCCTTTATAAGAATCATTTTTGAGCACTAGGAAGGAGATTGAGATATGCCCTACAGTCTTTCTGACAGAACTACACATAAAACATGCCAGATAGTTAAAAATTCAATTTGTTAAACACTGAGTACTCTGTCTGCTCCAGGCCCAGTTCTAGGCACCAGGGATACATAAATAACAACTTAGCTCCTGCCTTCATGGATTAATAGTCCAGTGGAAAATATTTCCTTGTCTGGAATTACTTGAAAAGACATTTTTACTACCGCTAATTTGGTACTTAGTACCCAAACTTATTCTCCTTTTCTGTACTTAGTAGTAGTTGAGAATAGTTCATGCCCATCTTCTGAGAAAGGCCCTTGATAGTCTCATAAAGATTATTACTGAACTATTCTTCTTTCTGGGTCAAATAATCCTAGCTCATTTAACATTTCTGCATAGACTGCCTAGCTAGATGTGGTGATTTATAGACCTCTCCATTCCATTGAAAATAAACAGATATTGAATCATGATTTTATATGTCAGTACAGATTGGGAGTCACCTTTACAAAATCATTTTTCTTTTAAGAAATTGAACATAGTGTATGTGGGGAGTATTCTTAGTAACTTCTATATTATCTTTGTGAAGTTAATAGTGTTTTTATTCTTTCTCCGAAGAAATACAGAGGATCCAATTCTTACAGTAGTAAATGGGTGTATATAAAATATTATCATCTCAATCAGCACCAATATAGAAATTCAAATGAGTATACTTAGCCCTACCAAGTGATAGGAAGCCTCAAGATTGAAATGGCTTATGTGCGTTGTGTTTAGTTATAGGTGTTGATACTGCAAATTCTGTGGCTTCTGACTGGGAAGGAATATCTTCTGTTAATACCACATGACTTTTGCACATTAGATTGAGAACAGTGAGGAATTTCTCTGTGTTACATATTTGGAATTTGAAGGTCCCAGTGTTGTTCCCCCCGCCCCAAGTTCCTGTTAGGGAAAGCCTGCCCACGGTTGTTTGTTTTGGAATAGGAAATACTGTTGTCGCTAATTTCCTATTGTGCTTGGCAGTGATTGTGGACAACAAGTTGGGACAACAGGTGGAATGTATTGGAACTAGTTGAGGAAAGATAGACCCGTCCAATTCAAATAGTCTTCTTAAATTTTTCTGTGATAGAGCAGATGGGCAGCCATGCCTAGAAGATGGACAGCTGTTCACACTCTGGCTGCCTTCCTATAATTCCTGGGCTTCCCGCAGTCCAGTGTTATGGCACAGGTTCAGGCTAAGTTCATTTCTACAAGAAGCCTCCCTATACCCATTCTATTAGCATAAGCTAAGGACAAGGGCAGTCAAAGGTCAAGAGAAGTTCAAAACAGCATAACCTTTCTGTGCTTCTGTTTCCAAATGACCCCAGTCTCCCCTACTCCCCAAGTTTTTTCCTCAGCCATCATGTTTACCATGTAGTTGTAAAACTCCAGAGAACAAGAACCAACTTGATACAAGGGAAGTTAGAGAATAGAAGTCATTGTTGCTTAAAACAGGAGAAATAATTGATTTACGTTTGGGGACCAATTAGGCTATAAAACAGGAACAGTAAATGGACCTGTGGCTTCAGGACAGCTGCTTGATCTGATTTCTGTCCCATAGACAAGGGGCTCCTCCCCAATAAAGGCTGTCAGCTTTCTAGGCTAAATTATGAATTCCTTTCATGCCTCACAGGGATTGTAAACAGCACATAATACAGGAAAACAATTGATACTGTCCAGTTATTGGCCAGATAGAGGGTCAAAGGGTAAAGAGTTGGATTAGCAACAGCTGTTCTTCCTTGCCAGTCAAATTTTTATTCCTTTTTTATCTATTTCAGCAAAACCATTTCTGAATGTTGGCATATCTATAGTTAAATTCATGTCTCTTTTTGTAAAATAATCTTACAAATAATTAAATGGAGAGTAAATCTTGACCACAATTGAAAATACTCATATTTTAATTCAGTTTCCAAAGTTGAAGATGGATACTCTTTTCAGTATGTATTCAGTGTGGTGTCTGATGAACAAAGTGTATTATTAACTCAAGGTAAGTAACTATTTAAAGTTAAACAGATTAAAAGCTTTTTAGCAGTTTTTATCAACTGGTTGAGGATCTTGGTGCAGTTTGAGTAAAAGAAAAAAAATGCCTTTGTTTAAACTGATAGTAGAATAATGCATGCTCGTTGTGGAAAATGTGGAAGACACTGAAAAGAAAAATATGAACACCCATCACCTAGAAATAACCATTGTTTCTCATTTGAGAATGAGAATATATCCATTCAGTTTGTGTCTGAGCTCATTTTTTTAAACATAATTAGGAATCATAATATGTATGCAGTCTTACTATTTTTCCTACTCAGCATTACATTGGGATCATTGTCCCAAGTCATGAAACATTTTTCATGAATATTTTTAATGAAAGCATGCTATTTCATTATAGCTGGATAGCTTTACCACGATTTATTTATTGTTGGGTATTTAGATGGTTTCCAGTTTTTTCTTCATCATACATAGTGCTACAGTGAACATCTTTGTGTATAAATTTTTTGTCTGCATTTCAGATGAGTGCTTTAGCTTTTATACAAGTCAGAACTTTTCTGAATTAAGAGCACAGACTTTGGCCTGTGATTGGAGTTCATCTTGGCTTCAATATTTACTAGCCCTGGGATCTTGGTTATTTAATTTCTCTTTAAGTGCCTAAATTTTCTCATCTGTAAAATGGAGATGGTAAAAATTTATTCCTACATAGGGCTGTTGTGAGGATTAAAAGAAGTAATATGTGTAAAGTGTTTGGAACAATACTTGACAAATGGTAAATGCTATTAAGTGTATGCTGTTCCCGGCTATGTAGTATAATGTTGAAAATCGTAGTCTTTCTGAACTCATGGGCTGTTGTAACTGTACTTTATTAAGTTAAACTAGCCTGTGTTTCTTAGTGACACAAAGAGAAATCATTTCAGATGTTAGCAAGTGTAAGTTACTGCTTCAAGTAAACAGTTCAGTTAGAGGAACAGAACTCATATACTGCTGACTACTTTCGCCAAGACTGTTCTTTACCATCTGGTTGACTGTTAGGTTGTTTAGTTTCCTTCTCCCATTCAGCAGCAGGTAACCTTCCAAATGATCATCTGCCAACGCATTTATTGAACCTCTAAGGAGACCAAAGAAGTTAACCTCTGCTTATTTAAAACAAGTACTCAGAGTATGTACTTTCTCTTTGGTCAATAGCAAGGTCTTAGAGAAAGCATGCTGAGGAAAAAATTTTGTACAACTTAAAACCTGACCATTACCATTTTAAAAACATGATGTATTTAGGGTTCTTGCTGACTCAGACCTTAAAAAATAAAATATATTCTGCTGTTCAAGGACCTAGATAAATGAGCATTTTAAAAGAGACTTGAAAGTTAAATTAATCCCTGTCCTCACCATAGGGTTCTCTTGCTAACAGTGCTGGTAGATGCCTACAAAGTAGGGATGCACAGGTGATGGTCTGATAAATAGGAAAGATATAAAACAGTTTCAGATTAAGACTTCCTGATAACACTAGCTTGCTCTAGCTTTATAGTCAGCTGTCAAGGATCTTGCGATCCCAAGGAGACTTTTTGTGATTTCAAGCTGCAAAAGAGAAATGTACATCCCAGCTAAAATGCCTATATGGGTCCTATCTAAAATCCCAGTACTCGGTCCCATGTCTGAATGGGTCCATTCCTAGTTGTCAAATTGTATCTTGTAATTTTTGGCCTCAGAAATCAGTTTATTTAAGTCCAAGTGTGATCTTCAGAGGATGAACTTAAGGCTGAATATTAGTGATCAGGGAAGAAAAGGAAATTACCATTTTGGGTATTCTTTATGTGCCAGGTACTAGGTATGGATTCAGTAGGGTGAAAAGGGTTATTTAAAATTATATACTTTTAAAAAAAATTTGTAGTACCTAGTTATTTAACACAGTTATTGTTCTTTTCTTTCCTCTCCCTTTCTCCCTTTTGGTGTATGTGCCAAGCTAAGACACAGTTCTACCCTCAGGGGACTCTGGTTTAGTCAGGAAGGCAGACACAGAACTTGATGGTATGTGGCTTTTACCGCATAATAATAATGATAGCTGATATGTCTTATGCACTAAGTACATTATGCATTTTCTTATTAAGCACTCATAAAACCCTTAACAAAGATAATTACTATCCCCCTTTTGCAGATGAGAACTCTGAGGCTTGGGAAGGTTAAATAACTTGCACCAAAGTACATAGTAGAGAAGTGTCTGAGACTTTAGAGCCTGTTTTGACTAGTCTTCTATCCTGTCTCTAGCCCTCTTGACCTGTGACAAGTCTCAGATGCTAATGGAAGAGTTTAAAGCAGTGTAATGATTTACAACATAAATAATGGGACTTTTTGTATACAAAAGAATAAACGCTATTTTCTGAGTGTCATTAGAACTCTTCTTTTGCATAAATTAGGATGATTTTGGATATGAAATGGAGTAATTCACCATACTAACAGGTTCCCAGAGAGATTTCTTCTCTGACTCAGGCTGAGGATTATTCCGCTATTTGTCAGACAGGTTCTTTCTTAAAGCAAATGAAGATAAATTCACAAATCCTCCTTTTTTTTTCCTTTCTGTCTCCTTTCCTCCATAACTTCCTGCTAGTGATTTAGGTATTTTGCATTCTCAACAGTTCCAAGAGCCTGCTTCCAAAGCTTTAGCCAAATCTGCAGGATCAAGTCTCTTGTGTAGGTGGCCTTTTGCTGGGTAGTTCCCTTTTGATAAGGATTCTTTTAAATAGGGTTGGGGTGGGACAAGATCCAGAGTTTATATTGAGCCCTCATTACCTTGACCTCTGCCGTTATTTCAGAGTTTATACTGACCTGGTAGGTACTGCCTATGGAGCTAAGAGTTTAACACTTGTTTACAATTGATGTAAAGATAGTTACATTCAAAGGCAGTTACTGGATCCTGGGATAGTCATGGATCTCTGCCACAATCTTTGGTGGCTTCAGGGAATGCTTGAACATCAAGGTCTGGAGATTTATAATGGGTGACTAAGAAGGAATCAAAGGACGTATTCCATTGGAAAAATCTTTTGCAAAAGACCTCTTTGAAGTGTTAAAAACCAAAGATGTCACTCTGGGGACTAAGGTACCCCTGACCCAAGCCATGATATTTTCAGTTGCCTCATATGCATGTGAAAAGTGGACAATGGATAAGGAAGACGGAAGAAGAATTGATGCCTTTGAATTAACGGTGTTGGCGAAGAATGTTGAAAATATCGCGTGGACTGCCAGAAGAACAAACAAATCTGTCTTAGAAGAAGTACAACCAGAATGCTCCTTAAAAGTGAGAATGGTGAGACTTAGTCTCATGTCCTTTGGACATGTTATCCGTAGGGACCAGTCCCATTAGGACATCATACTTGGTTAAAGTAGAGGGTCATTTAAATGAGGAAGATCCTCAACGAGATGGATTGTCACAGTGGCTACAACAATGGACTCAAACATAGCAACGATTGTTAAGGGTGGTGCAGGACTGGCAGTGTTTTGTTATGTTGTATATAGGGTTGCTATGAGTTGGAACCAACTCAGCAACACCTAACAATAACAACAAGAAGGAATGAGAAGAAATTTTGAGGTCAGATACATTGCTGCACTTGTTCTTTCTGTGGGGCCATTATTGCAGTAACATTTTGAGGAGCAGAGAAAAATTCTTATAAACCCTTGTTTTATTTATATACATAAAACGTGTGTAAAGCCAGAAATGTTCATTTAAACTCAGTATATGATAACAAGGGGATATGTGGGGATGGTTTTCTTCCCTTTTTCTTTTTTTTTTTTAAAGCAAAAAGAAAGTTTTATTCGGCATATATTCAAAAAGGGCAGAAGCAGGAAGTGGACAAACATGCTGCCAGAGCTAGAATGTCTGCCCGAATCCAAGGAAATATCTCAGAACAGACAAAAGTGAGAAAATGGACAAGCATGCTGCTAGAGCCATGTCTGTCCAAGTCCAAAGAATATTACAGAGTAGGCAAGAATGGGAAAATGGACAAGCGTGCTGCCATAGCCATGTCTGCCTGAGTCCAAGGAACAGTTACGGAGCCATAAGTATATATTAACATTACAAATGGCAAGACCATCTCTTCCTTTTTTGATGTCTCACCAAAGAGAAAATTTCCTATGAAAGGCAAATTTATCAAGTAGTGGAAGAAAACCCTACATTAAAACCACCTTCCTCAAAGTTATGCATAGTTTTGCAAATTAGAGTTTTCTCTAAAAACGTGGAGTTCTAAGAGAGTTTAGCAGCTCATTCGCCAAATGAATCCTCATATACCTTTTCTAGGCATGCTTCAGTCATATAAGTAAGAGATCACTCTTTAGCCCCTCTATCTAAAGTTATATATCTTTTTTTTTTGTTCCAATATTTGTTGTAGATATGAATTTGAAAGAAAAAATAAGCTTCTCTCTTCTCTTTGAAGGGAGCTGACAGTCACTGTCAAGCAAAATTGAATGATGAGTACATGCTGTGCTGTAAGCATAAGAAAAGATAAACTGCATAAATAATAAGATTCAAAGTGAAAATACAGCATTATATCTTTTTCACCTATTTGTACAAAATCCTATGTGCTAAAAGTAGTTTGGCCTATAGATATATTTTGACTTACAGAATATCTAAATAAAAGTATATTAGTTGTCAACATTTAAAACCTGCAAGAGTTTCATGAAAATTTGGAATTTCAGCTTTCTTGATGAATTGAAAAGTCTGACAATGCTGGGTCTGGATTTCTACATGGTATCTGTTGGCTAGAACAGAGTAGTGGCTCCTTCTTTATTTACTTATTTATTTTTGAATGTTTTATTGTGTTTTAGATGGAAGTTTACACAGCAAGTTAGATTCTCCTTCAACAGTTCATACACAATATGTTCTGTGACATTGGTTACAATCCTCGCAGTGCGTCAGCATTCCCACCATTTCCACTCCACCTGCCTTGATTCCATCCATACAGTTTCCGCGCCCCTTCTTGCCTTCTCATCTTTGGTTTTGTGTAAATGTTGACCGTTTGGTCTCCTATAGTTGACTGTTTAAAGGAGCGCATTCCTCATGGGTGTTACTGTTTATTTTATAGGCCAATCCATTATTTGACTGAAAGGTGACCTCTGGATGGGGCTTCAGTTCCAAGTTAAAAGTGTATGTTAGGTCGATAGTGTTGGGGATTCCTCTAGTCACTATCAGTCCAGTGAGTCTGTGGCCTTTTTTAGGAATTTGAGTTTTGTTTCCACATTTTTCTCCCATTCTATCAGGGATCTTATATTGTGTCCCTGATCAGAACGATCAGTAGTGGCAGCTGGGCACCATCTAGTTCTTCTGGGCTCAGGGTAGTGGAGGCTGAGGTTGTGTGGACCATTAGCACTCTGGACTAATTTCTTTCTTGAATCTTTGGTTTCCTTCACTCCCCTCTACTCCAGACGGGAGGAGACCAATAGTTGTATCTCAGATGGCCACTTGCAAGCTTTTAAGACTCCAGACGCTACTCACCAAAGTAGGATGTAGAACATTATCTTTATGGACTAAGTTATGCCAGTTGACCTAGTTGTCCCATGAGACTATGGTCCTGGTGGCTGCCCTCTTTAGACGAGCATGTACTCTCCAGTTTGTCACAGACTCATGTGACCTCCTTCATCTGTGTATGCTTCCTGACAGTCTTATGTAAACATTCAAGTTTATAACTTTTACATTAAAGAATGATTGTCAATGCTGACGAGGATGTGGGAAAATGGGAACTCTTATAAATGTAATCTAACAATATCTGTCAAAACTGAAAATATGCAGGCCTAAGCACTCAGCTGCTAACCGAGGGGTTACTCCACAGGAGAAAGAAGTGGCAGTTTGCTTCCGTAAAGATTACCATATAGCCTTGGAAACCCTATGGGGCAGTTCTACTTTGTCCTATAGGGTCACTACGAGTTGAAATCGACTTGATGTTTGACTCAATGGTAACAGGTTAGATTTAGCAATTCATGTGTCTAGGAATTTATACTAAAAAAAGACAGGTCTGCAAGATGTATATTCAAAGATATACCTCTCAGAATTTATAATAGCCAGAGGGAAAAAAAAAATGGAAACAGCTTGGAAGTGTAATGGGGGGCTAGTTAAATGGGTTATGGTTCCCCATGCAATGGAATACTATAGTATTAAGGAGAAGGCAGATTTTTAATGATGGTAGAGAAATGTCTACAGTATAGTGGAAGAAAAAATCAGCTTACCAAATGGTGTATGTGTGTGTGTATAAATGTATATAATGTATATAAATAATTTCATTTATATTAAAATACATCTGTTTATATAGGTATAAAGAAAGTCTGAAAGAAGATACACTAAACTATACCTTTGGGAGAATGGGATTACAGAGTGACGTTATCTCTTTTAATTTTAATTTTTTGCAAGGATTTGTATTATTAAAGAAAAATGTATTTAAAAAAAAATCTCTGATTTTAATTTCATCTGCCAAGTTTCCAGGGCTGTTCTGCGAAATGGAGCCACTCAGGCTCCAACTTCCCACTTAGATCACAGATTTTACATTCAGAATTCTCTTGTCTTGAAATTGTTCTAAGGAAGGAGAATTGGTACTCTTAAGTAGCAAGAGCCATTTTGAAGCCCAGGAACAGGGTAGAAGCCCAGAACTGCATTCTCAGGCTTCCACTTGAAGCCCTGCCTCCATTCACTAATGAAGCCATTAGAGTTGGCCTCCTTTTCAGTGTCAGCAGGCTTGAGCCAGTACTGTCAAGAATGAAGGGACCCTTCAGTAGTTTCTTGTATGAATTGTGCTTCCCAGCAATTGCAAGGTTACGTTGCTGAAAGTGACCTTAATGGAAGATAGCATGGTGCAGTAGAAAGAACATGAGCAGCGAGAGTTTGCATCCTGGCTTTGCTATTTTCTAGCTGAGTGACCAGAGTAACCTGTGAAACACATTTCTTCGTCTATAAAACAGTAATATTCTCTGTTAGAGGTTGTTTTAAAAATTGAGGGAGATAATAAATATGAACTGCCCAGCGTTCTCTATAGCCATTCCTGCATATTTCCCTTTTCCTGAAGTACATGACAAGAGTTCCTGACTTGTTTTTGTTAATACTTAATGAGAAGTTACTGTATGCTAATGACTTTAAAACATTATCTCTTTATTCTCCTGCCAATTTTATGAGGTAACTACTCTTGTTCTCCTCATTTTACAAATGAAGCTGACATTTAGTTTAACACTTGGATAAGGTCACACAGCAGGTAAGTGGCAGAGCGAAGCGCATGTGATACCAAAGCCTATGCCACCCCCCCAACTTTTTTTAAATTGAAGTATGATTTACATACAATGAAATGCACAGATCTTAAGTGTAAAGTTCAAGCAGTTTTCACAAATGCGTACACTGTTATAACCGGTGTCCCATCAAGATAGAGAACATTTCCATTCTTTCAGAAAGTTCCCTTATCCTTTTTCCCAGTCTCACACCTCTACTCCAAGAAGTAATAACTTCTGATTTCCCTGTCACAATAGATTAGTTTTACATGCTCTAAAATATCATGTAATTGGAATCAAGCATGTGCCCTTTTTGTGTGTCTAGATTTTTTCAGCATAATCTTTGAGACACATCCGTGTCTTTGCAGGTGTTCGTAGTTCATTCCTTTCTATTGCTAAGCAGTACTCTATTGACTATATCCATTTAACTGTTGATACCTGGGCTCTTTCTGTTTTTTGACTATTATGAATAAAGCAGCTATGAACATTCTTGTACAAGGTTTTTGTGGATCTGTTTTTATTTTTCTTAGATACATACCTGTGGATTGTTGAGCCATGTGGTAAGTGTTAAATGCTAATAAGCATTTTTCCAAAATGTTTATACCATTTTACAGTGTCACCAGTAATGTGTGAGAGTTCCAGTTGTTCCACATCTTTGTCAGCTTTTGATGCTGTCAGTCTTTTTAATTTTAGCCATCCTAGTGAGTGTGTGATGGTAACTGACGGAGTTTTAATTTGCATTCCTTGATGTCTAATTATGTTGGCCACTTTTTCATGTGCTTATTGGCCAGTCATATCTCATCTCTTATGAAGTATCTGCTCAAGTCATTTGACCATTTTAAAAAACAAGTTATTTTGACTTATTATTGAGCTGTAGGTGCTTTTTACTCTAGATATAAATCCTTCATCAGATGTATATATCGTGAATACTTTTCTCCCAATCGCTGGTGTTTTTTGATGAGCAAACCCAAAACCAAAACCAAACTCTCTGCCGTTGAGTCAATTCTGACTCATAGCGACCCTGTAGGTCAGAGTAGGACTGCACCATAGGGTTTCCAAAGCTGTAAATCTTTATGGAAGCAGACTGCTACATCTTTCTCCCGTGAACCTATTGGTGGGTTTGAACTGCTGACCTTTCGGTTAGCAGTGGAGTGCTTAACCACTGCACCATCAGGACTCCTTTTTGATGAGCAGAAGTTTTAAATTTTTATGAAGCATAATTTTATTAAATTTTTCTTTTATGATTAATGCTTTCCATGTCTTCCCTAAGAAACCTTGGCCTACTCTAAGGTAGTAAAGATATTCTGTGTTTTCTACTGGAAAATTTATGATGTTAGCTGTAATGTTTATGTATGGTATGAAATAGAGATCAAGGTCTTTTTTTATATGAATATTCACTTGTTCTGGCACCGTTTGTTGAGAAAACTTTCATCATTGAATATTTTGATACCCTTGCTGAAGATTATTTTATCTGTATATGTGTGAGTCTGTTCATGAACTCTATATTCTCTTCCATTAATCTGTTATTTCATCAGTATTATACTGTTTATCTGATTAATATAGCTTTATAATAAATCTTGGAATCAGGTAGTGTTAATCCTCTAACTTTGATCTTAGTTTTCAAAGTTATTTTGACTATCTAGGGTGTGTTTTTTTTTCCCCCTCCCTTTTTTCTTTTGCTTTTCCATATAAATTTTAGAATCAGCATGTTAAATTTTTTTTAAACAAAAAAACCCCTGAGATTTTGATTGTATTGCATTGACTCTATCAATTTGAGGAGAGTTGTAACAATATTGAGTCTTCTGATCCATGAATTCTGTGTATATTTCCATTTATTTAGATCTTTATTTTTTCTTAGCAGTCTTTTAAAAATTTTAATGAAGTCTTGTGCATCTTTTTAAAAACTCATCTCTAAGTATATTATTTTTTTAATGATACGGTAAATGGTATTGCTTTTTAAATTTTATTTTCCAGTTGTTTGTAGTATATAGAAACGCATTTGATTTTTGTATATTGAGTTTGTATCCCATGACATTGTTAAATTCATTTACTAGTTCTAGTGATTTTAAAAAATAAATTCCTTAGGATTTTTTTAATGTGCACATCTGTAAATAAAAACAGTTTTACTTCTTCCATTTTGGTGTTTATGACTTTTATTTGTTTTTCTCACCTTATTGCACTAGCTAAGATTTCCAAAATCATACATAGAAGTGGTGAGAATGACATTCTTGCCTTGTTCTTGATCTTAGGAGGACAGAGTTCAGTATTTCACTGTCAGGTATGATGTTAGCTATAGGTTTTTTTTTAAGATGTCCTTTACCAGGTTGAGGAAGTTCCCATCTATTCCTAGTTTTCTGAGACTTTTTATCATGAATTGGTGTTGTTCAGTTTTTCACATTCTTTTTCTGCACCTATTTAGATGTTTAGACATTAATATGGTGAATTACATTGATTTTTGAAGGTTGGACCAGTTTTACAGTCTGCAGATAAACCCAGTGTGGTCATTATATATTGTCATTTTTATATATTGTTGAATTCAACTTGATATTTTGTTATGGATTTTTGTGATTATGTTCATAAGAGCCAAAGCCTATGTTCTTAACCTCAGTGGTATACTGCCTCCAAAAGATAATTATTTTTCTTTAGATCATCATTTTGGACACATTCCCTTTTATTCTGTTTGTGTGACTGTGTATTAGTTTTTGGTGTAGTCATAAATCAACTTTGTAGATAGCCTTAGGAACTCTCCTGGTACTTCAAACTTGAAGTCTCCCTCTAGTGGTCTTTTCTGGAAAGCACAATGATAAGAGTCTGTAATAATGCGCTGGTGTTTATTCTCATTTAGTCCACTAGGTGGCAACAGGCCTTAAGAGCAAAGAGAGAGGCGTCTGAAAAATAGAAGAAAACAATATTTGCAAAACTCATAATTAAACAGAATAGTAAAACAGGATTTTCTGGAAGTAGTATAGCTTGGCTTCAGAAACTGAGAGAAGGGAATTATACCTTTAGTTCATTCTAAGAGCATGTAGGAAACTTAAAAATATGTGACTTTTGTGCATCAAAGGACTTTATTAATAAAGTGAAAAGACAGCCTACAGAATGGGAGGAAGTATTTGAAAACCACATATCAGATTAGGGTTTAATGTCCAGAATATATAAAGAACTCCTGCAGCTCAACAAAAAGACAAACAACCCAGTCAAAAAATTGGCAAAGGACTTGAGTAGGCACTTCACCAAAGAAGATATACAAATGACCAATAAGCACATGAAAAATGCTCCAAGTCATTAGGGAAATGCAAATCAAAACCACAGTGAGATACCAGTTCACCCCTACTAGGAGGACTATTAGAAAAATGGAAAACGGCTATTGGTAAGGATGTGGAGAAATTGCTAGGAGGAATGTAAAATGGTGCTGCAACATTATTATCGGTAGCCAAAAGGTAGAAACAACCCAAGGTCAATCAACAGAGGACTGGATAAACACAATGTGGTATATACATACAATGGAATATTATTCAGTCATAAAGAAAAATGGTGTTCTGACACATGAGTGAACCTTGAAAACATGCTGAGTGAGATAAGTCAGACATAAAAGGACAAATATTATATGATCCCACTTATATGAAATATCTCGAATAAACAAATACCTAGAGACAAATTTGTTAGTGATTACCATAGGCTGAAGGGAGAAGGGAATGGGAGTTATTGCTGAAGAGGTACTGACTTTCTGCTTGGGGTGATGAAAAACTTTGGGAAATGGATAGTGGTGCTGGCAATACAACATGGTGAATGTAATTAATGTCACTGAATTGTACACATAAAAATGGTTGAAATGGCAAATGTTTTGTTATATGTATTTTACCACAATTATGTATATATAGGAATCCATTTTTCTTCCTCCCCTTGTTCTCTTAAACTATAAATTCTTGGCTTATATAGTGGAGATACAGTCATTTTGCTACTAAAATGTGTCCAGGCTCAGAATATTGAATGGGAAGGGAGCAGGAATGTAGGGGTAATGTGGTACTGTAGTCCCGTAATGTAAAGGGATCTGGTGAAAAGAAAGAATATGCTCATCTGTCCGAGAACCGAAATCTACTTTCAGGGGGACTACAGGAAGAGGCATTGGTGGCTCCATGCCATTGCTTGGATTTGGCACTCCTTTCTTGGGCATGAAGAAAGGAACTTTTATATGAATGATATAGCCTAAGGTGTGGGTTTTCCGTATAAAAATGGAAGTTGGGAGAACAGATATTTTCTTGGACAAGGCATTAGGTCAGTGGTGAGGTAAGAAGAACACTTAAGAGGATGTGAGAATCCAGGAATTCATGAATAGAGTTTATGGGACCGTGAAAATGAAAAGAAAGCAGTGAAGTGAGTTTCTAATGCTCCCTGAAGTAGAGAAGAAGGGATAAGTTTTGGGGGAGACAATGAGACTGGAAGCAGTGTGACCTGGCAGCCTAGAATAGTTTGCTTGATTATAGCAGTGGCTCCAGCTTTTTTGACCTCAGTCCACTTAGGTAAGTAAAAGACCCCATTACCTACTTAACTTTCCTGTTCTTGCTTTCCAGTTGAAAATAATTTATTGATAATCGGATGTTACTGTCCAAATAAATTTGGGGGAAGGATGATAATATGTACTTCAGTAATTGAAGTATGATTCATATTGGAAACACGACATGTACGCGTCAAAGTCTAGTTACTAGAAATTTTTAAAATAAGAATACTGTTGATGCAAATACCTACCATTATACACAACATGTATCAAACTAAATTGAAAATGATAATGCTAAAAGAGCCGTAATAGAAGATTAAAAAGCAAGAATAACAGCAATTGAAAACATCATTAATTCCCTCAACAGCGATAATGGAGTTCTGTTGGGAAACTGAAAGATTTACAACTGATTTTATGTGTGCATGTGCAGTAGGATCTTTGCCACACATTTTGTGGCAGCTAGGCTTCTTAGAATACCAAAGCATCTCCTATTAATTTTAGTTTATAAAAGCCAAATTTTATTAACAATCACTTAACAAATTACTTGCAAGTAGCCATTATTTATAGGAAGAAATGAATTGAACATTTGTCACCCATTTAAGTTCATACCTTGAGAATCTTGGGGCTAAGGGGTCGGAAAGGAGGGCGAGAAGGTGGAAAATAGCCACAGTCTAGCTAGAAAGTGGAGCCCTGGTGGTGCAATGGTTAAGCACTAGGCTGCTAACCAAAAGATAGGTGTTCAAACCCACAGGTGGCTCTGTGGGAGAAAAGACCTGGCATTCTGACCCGTAAAGATTTCAGCCAGGAAGCCTATGGGTCAGTTCTACTTTGTCCTATGGGGTTGCTATGAGTCAGAATCAACTTGACAACACACAGCAACAGCTAGAAAGAGGCTCAGTGCAGTGGGCCATAGGTATTAGGTGCAGAGTAGAAAGAAGGTGTTTTCTTCTGTGACTTAAAGCAAATCTTACCACTGAGTGTGTGTTCACTATATGTGTGAGATGCTTGTTAATAATAGCTCTAATATTGTTGGTAGGATTAACTGATTGTGTTAATTACATCTTTAAAATACCTTCATCGCAATATCTAGACTAGTGTTTGACCAAACAACTGGGCACAATAACCTAGCCAAGTTGACACATAAAATGAACCATCACCGACTCTATATTTTTTTCTTATTTGCTTACTTTTTAAAAAAGACATAGAATTACATAAAGCAATAAGTATAACATTGTATCACTGAGTCTATAATATGTTGTGTCCTGTCAAATCGATTCTGACTCATAGGGACCCTATAGGACAGAGTAGAACTGCCCCGTAGGGTTTCCTAGCTGTAATCTCTACTGGACCAGATTGCCAGGCCTTTTTTCCTATGCAGTGGCTGGTGTGTTCAAACTGCCGATCTTTCAGTTAGCAAGTGTGAGTGCTTAACCATTGTGCCACCAGGGCTCCTGAGTTTGTAATATATATATGACAATAATAGCACAAGGCAAGGGTATAGGAGATATATTGGAGCAAGTTTCTGTATTTTACTGGAATTAAGTTAGAAGTTGTTGTTAGGTGTCGTTGAGTTTGTTCCAACTCATAGCAACCCTGTGTACAACAGAATGAAACACTGCCTGATCTTGCATCATCCTCACAATCATTGCTATATTTGAGCCCATTTTTGCAACCACTGTGTCAAGTAGATTGTGATAAATGAAGATACATATGGTAATCCCTAGAACAGCCACTAAGAACATATAAAAGATACATATAGTAAAAAAACAGAGGAATTAAAATGGTAAAATAAAAAAATTTAACACAAAAGAAGATAGTAAAGGAGCAACAGAGGTTAAAAAAAAAAAAAAAAGACATGAGACAAACAGCAAGTGTCATTCATGAATCCAGTCTTATCAGTAATTATGTTAAATGTAAATGGACTGGTATGAAGCTTACACTGTCTGCTTTGGTAGACAGGAAGATCATTAATGCTGGAGGCCACAAACTTGGGCTTTCCCTGGAATTAGAGGCTTAATCCAGCTGAAGAAACCTCTGGGAATGGACATCAGAAGATTTGGCTGTATTATATTTCTATTGTGACCAGCAGGTTTTTATCCTCCACCCCCCAACTAGGGCATCAAAACAAAGGATTATCTAAACAAGAGCTGTATTTTCAATATTTAGACACTTACTTGTTAGCTGGTTTCTAGTCAAATTAGTTATCTGTCTAGTTACCAGTGCTGCAGTTTTGCTGTAAACTATACATTTTTTAAATGTATTCAACTGTTAAGTGTGCTACCCATCAACAATGAAATAGATCTTCATGTAAACTGGGGGGGGGGGGGGGGGGGGGGGGGAAACGTGAATGGACCAACCACCCCATTCAAAAGACTGTCAGACTGAAAAAGACAAAACCCAATTCTATGTCGTCAGTAAGAGACATATCTTAGATGGAAAGACACAAATAAATTGAAACTAAAAGGATTGTAAAAACATACCATGCAAACAGTAACCATAGGAGAGCTGAAGTGGCTATATCAATATCAGACAAAATAGATTTTAAGACAAAAAATATTACTAAAGACAGGAATATTTGGTAATGACAAAAGGGCCAATACATCAGGAAAATATAATAATTTAAAAATAAGTTTAACAAGAGAGCACCAAATTACACAAAGCAAAAACTGATAGAAATTAAAGGAGAAATAGATAATTCAATAATAATATTGTGAATTTCAATTTCCTACTCTCAGTAATTGATAGAACAGAAAATCAGCAAATGTATAGAAGACTTTAAATGCTATCAACCCACTTGTTGTAACTGATACTTATGGAACAGTCCATGCAGTGTACGCATTCTTTTCAAATGCAATGGAATGTTTTTTAGGAGTATTTTGGACCACAGAACAAGTCAATTATTTTTAAAGATTGAAATCATATAAAGTATGTTCTGTAATTACAACAGAATTAAACTAGAGATCCATAACAGAAAGAAATCTAGGAAAATCCTAGATATTTGAAATTAAACAGCAGACTTCTAAATAACCCATGGGTCAAAGAAGAAATCACAAGGCAAATTTAAAAGTACTTTGAAGTAAATTAAAAGAAAACACAATATATAAAAATTTCTGGTATCAGCTACCACAATGCTTAGAGGAAATTTTATAGCTTTAAGTGCCTGTGTATTAGAAAAGAAGAAAGGTCTCAGATCGTAACCTAAGTTTCCACCTTAAGAAACTAGAAAAAGAGGAAACTATACCCAAAGATTAGAATGGAAAACAATGAAATAGAAAACAGAAAAACAATAGAGAAAAACACAAACCAAAAGTTGGTTCTCTGAAAATATTAACAAAATTGACAATACCCTAGCTAGACTGACCAAGAAAATGAGAAGACAAATTACCAAAATTAGGAAAGAGAGCACATCACTACCAAACCTACAGAAATTAAGAGGATTATAAGGAAATGTTATATCAACAACTTTATTTCAACAAATTAGACAATTTAAGACAAAATGAACAAATTCCTAAAAAGAGATTATCAAAACTGACTCCAGAAGATACAGAAAATCTGAATAGACCTATAAGTAAAGAAATTGAATTAGTAATGAAAAATCTTCTTTCAAAGAAAAGCCTAGGACCAGATGGCTTCATGGTTGAATTATATCAAACATTTAAAGAAGAAATAATACTAGTCCTTTACAAACTCTTTATCAGAAAGTAGAGGAGGAGAGAATACTTCCTAACTCGTTTTCTGAGTACAGTATTATTCTGATATCAAAGCCAGACAAAGATATCCAAGAAGACTGCAGACTAGTATCCCTTATGAACATAGACATAAAAATCTGTAACGAAGTATTGCAAACCAAATTCAGCAACATATAAAAATAGATTATATACCATGACTAAGGAGCCCTGGTGGCACAATGTTTAAGAGCTACAGCTGCTAACCAAAAGATGTGGCAGTCCAAATCCACCAGCTGCTCCTTGGAAGCCCAATGGGGCAGTTCTACTCTGACCTATAGGGTTGCTATGAGTTGGAGTCGACTCGATGGCAACGGGTTTGGTTTTTTGTTCATACCATGACCAAACCAAAAAAACCAAACCCGTTGAGGTCAAGTCAATTCCGACTCATAGCAACCTTACCCTACAGGACAGAGTAGAATTACCTCATATGGTTTCCAAGGAGTGGCTAGTGGATTCAAATTGCCAACATTTTGCTTAGGAGCCTGAGCTCATAACCACTTCGCCACCAGGGCTGCATACCATGACCAACTGGAATTTGTTCTAGGAGTGCAAAGTTGGATTAACATGTAAAAATCAATTAATGTAATACATCAGGGGCTGGTAAACATTTTCTTAAAAGACTGTTGTTAGTTGCCGTCAAGTCGATTCTGACTCATAGCAACTTCATATGACAGAGTAGAACTGCCCCATAGGGCTTTCTAGGCTGCAGTCTTTACAGGAGCAGATCACCAGGTCTTTCTCCAGTGGAGCTGCTGGATGGGTTTGAACTGCCTAACTTTCAGTTAGCAGCGAAGCACTTAACTGTTGCACCACCAGGGCTCCTTCTTAAAAGGCTTTATATGGTAAATATTTTAGGCTTTTGAACCATATAGTTTCTGTTGCAACTACTTGACTCTGCTGTTGTAATGCAAAAGCTGCCATAGACAATATGTAAATAAACAGGACTGGCTATGTTCCAGTAAAATTTTATTTACAAAAATAAATGCTAGCCCACAGGTCATAGTTTGCTGACCTTTATAAATGTACCATATTAATAGAATTAAAGTTTTTTAAAAAAAAAAAAAACAAAAAAGAAAAACCCAGTACATGATCATCTCAGTAGACACAGAAAAAGCATTTGATCCTGTGAGAGAGGGGAGATACACTTAGTCTTTCTTTTACAGAGGAATAAGGCTCACAGAGGAGCTCTGGTGGTGCAGTGGTTATACATATATGTTTATATATATGTGTCCCAGCAGACTTTTTTTGTAGAAACTGACAAGCTGATTCTAAAATTTGTATGGAAATGCAAAGGACCTAAAATAACCAATACAATTTTGAACAAGAAGAACAAAGTTGTAGATTTACTTTACCCAATTTCAAAAATTATTATGAAGTTACAATAATCAAGACTGTGATATTGATGTAAAGATAGGCACTGGAAATGGACTGAAAGTCCAGAAATAAATGCTTACACGTATGGTCAATTGATTTTTCATAAAGGTGCCGAGACAACTCAATGGGGAGAAGAGTCTCCTCTACAAATGATGCTGGGAAAATTGGATATCTGTATGCAGAAAATGAACTCATACCCTTACTTTACACTAGACACAAAAATTAACTCAAAATGGATCACACCCCTAAATGAAAGAGCTAATGCTTCAAAACTTCTAGAAGAATAATTTTGTGACCTTGGGTTAGGCAAATAGCCCTTAGTCACAATACCAACAGCCCAAGCGCATGAAAGAAACAAATTGATAGATTGGAACTTACTAAAACTTAAAACTTTTGCACTTCAAAAGACATCTTTAAGAAAATGGGAAGACAAGCTACAGATTGGGAGAAAATATTTGCAAATCACATATCTAATAAAGGAGTTATATCCAAAATATAAAAAGAACACTGACAACTGAATAAGACAAGCCAATTTAAAAAATGTACAAAAGATTTGAAAAGACATTTAAGAAGACTGTGTGGCTAATAAGCACATGAAAAACAAGTACTCAAAATCATTAGTTATTAGAGAAATGCAATTTAAAATCACGATGAACTTCTGCCACACTCCCTCTGGAATGGCTACAGTCAAAAAGATAGGTAATACCAAAGGTTGGGAGGGTGTGTAGAAACTGGAACTCTTGTGCATTGCTGTGGGAATGTAAAATGGTACGGTCACTTTGGAAATCAGTTTGGCAGTTTATTAAAAAGTTAAATTCAACCATAGGATCCAGCAATTCTACTTCTATGTATCTCCCCAAGAGGAATGAAATCATATGGCTACTTAAAAACTTGTAAGTGAATGTTCGTATTAACATTGTTTATAATAGCCCAAACCTGAAAACAGTCCAAATGTCTATCAACTGATTAATGGATAAACAAAATATGGAATATCCATATAGTGGAATGCCGTTCAACAATAAAAAGAACAAACTACTGATACGTGCTACAACATGATTAAACCTCAGAAACATTATGCTAAGTGAGAGAAGCCAGGCTCAAAAGAGTACGTATTGTATGATTCCATTTATATGAAATGTCCAGATCAGTGGTTGCTTAGGGTAGAAATGGAGATTCACTGGAAACAGGCTCAAGGGGTTTTTTGAGGGGGGTGATGGTACTCTAAAATTAGATTGTGGTGATGGTTGCACAACTTTATAAATGAATGAATTGAAGTTATTGAATTGTACACTTTTACATGGGTGAATTTTATAGTATGTAAATTGTACCTAAATACAGCTATGTAAAGGAACAAAAAGTACCTGCGATTGGTTGGAAGGAGGAAAAGGAAGAAACTTTTGGATAAAATAGTGTAAGTTCATTAGTCAGGTGGTGCCCTTCTGATGATCTGTGATGTCTCTCATTAGTCTTTGCTTTGTATGCTTATACTCTTCCTGCTCCCAAAGCCTTACCCTGTGTCCTGCCCTGCTAAAGAGTCTGCCAGAAAGAACCTTCTCCTTGTTTGAGAGTGCTAACTCAACTGATTGGAATGTGGCTCTGATGGACCCAGAGTTAATGATATGTCTCATCTAGGCTGATGACACATGTAGAGAAAGGCCTTCTTTCAGTCCCAGGTTATAGGTTAATTCCATTTTAATATCTTGCAAACATGTGGTTGACAAGCAGCAGATGAGAGTTTGGGGATCAAGGGGATCTTGTCTACACTACTGAAGTGGAGAACCCATGGAATGATACCATCAACGACTGGCATACTTGGGGTGGTTCTGCTGTTTGGAAAGCATTTTTCACATGTGTTCTCACAATGATCCTGTGAGAGAGGAGAAATACCCTTAGTCCTTCTTTTGCAGAGAAGTAAGGCTCACAGAGGAGCTCTGATGGTGCAGTGGTTAAAGTGCTCGGCTGCTAACTGAAAGATTTGTGCTTCAGACTCACCAGAACCCACCAGTCGCTCCACAGGAGAAATATGTGACAGTCTGCTTCTGTAAAGATTACAGCCTTGGAAACCCTATGGGTCAGTTTTACTCTGTCATATAGAGTTGCTATGAGTTGGAATCGACTCAACAGCAACAGGTTTGGTTTGTTTGTTTTTTTTTAATTGTTGTAGTTAAATGAGGTTTACATTTCAAGTTAGTCTCCCATACAAAATTTTATACATACATTGTTATGTGATCCTAATTGCTCATCCCATTCCGTCACAGCACACTCCTCCTTTCCGTCCCTGATTCCCCATGTCCATTCAACCAGCTCCTAGCCCTCTCTGCCTTCCCCTCTCACCTCTGGACAGAAGCTGCCCCTTTGGTCTCTTGTATCTACTTGACTAAGAGGCACATTCTTCACGAGTATCACTTTATGTCCCACAGTCCAGTCCAATCCCTGTCTGAAGAGTTGGCCTTGGAAATTGTTTTAGTTCTGGGCTGAGAGAGTCCAGGGGCCACGCTTTCTGAGGTACCTCCAGTCTCAGTCAGACCATTAAGTCTGGTCTTCTTACTAGAATTTGAGTTCTGCACCCCATCCTTCTACTGATCCATCAGGGACTCTCTGTTGTGTTCCCTGTCAGGACGTTCATTGGTGGTAGCCAGGCACCGTCTTGTTCTTCTGGTCTCAGGCTGATGAAGTCTCTGGTTTATGTGGCCCATTCTGTGTCTTGGGCTAATACTTTCCTTGTGTCTTTGGTGTTCTTCATTCTCCTTTACTCCAGGTTGTTGGGACCCATGGATGCATCTTAGATGGCCGCTTGCAAGCTTTTGAGATCCCAGACACCACTCACCAAAGCAGGATGCAGAACGTTTTCTTAATAAGCTTTGTTATGCCAGTTGACCTAGATGTCCCCTGAAAGCGTGGTCCCCAGACCCCCCATCCCTGCTACTCTGTCTCTCAAAGTATTTGATTGTATTGAGGAAACTTCTTAGCTTTGATTTAGTCCAGTTGTGCTGACTTCCCCTATAGTGTGTGCTGTCCTTCCCTTCGCCTAAGATGATTCTTATCTACTATCTAGTTACTGAATAACCCTCACCCTCCCTCCCCACCCCCGTAACCATCAAAGAATGTTTTCTTCTGTGTTTAAACCTTTTCTTGAGTTCTTATAATAGTGGTCTTATACAGTATTTGTCCTTCTGTGATTGACTAAATTAACTCAACATAATAAGTTCCAGCTTCCACCATGTTATACGATATTTCACAGCTTCATCGTTGTTCTTTATCATTGTGTAATATTCCATTGTGTGGATATACCATAATTTGTCTATCCATTCATCCGTTGATGGGCATCTTTTTGCTGTTGTGAACAGTGCTGCAGTGAACACGGGTGTGCATAAATCTATTTGTGTGATGGCTCTTATTTCTTTAGGATATATTCCAAGGAGAGGGATAGCTGGATCGTATGCTACTTCTATTTCTAGTTTTTTAAGGAAGCACCAGATCGATTTCCGAAGTGGTTGTACCATTTTACATTCAGGTTTGGGTTTTTTTTTTTAAGGCTCACAGGGTGACTGATTTGTTTAAGAGCACAGAGCCATCATATGGCAGAGCTGGACTTAAATTCAGGTTTTCTGGCTCCATATCCCAAACCATTTCTAATATACTTATTATTTTGCCCCAACTATTTACCAGAAAGAAGAAAGAAAGAGGCATGTAATTTTGGCTGTGTGTTTTCAGTAAATTTAGTTAGTCTGAAGAATAGGAGGGAAAGTTGGGCTGCAGTGTAAGTTCATGGGTTCTGTAACAAGTATAATCAAAATAGGTTTGACCTAGGTTGGATCTGTAATTCATGGCACAGGTGACTGAAGGTATCTTTTGCTTGGTTCAAGGAGCAGACCACTTCCTAAGTTATAATTGTGCCAGGAATTGTAGGCAATGAAAGGAAATTCATTTGATACACATTTATTGAGTATCTGCTCCATGCCAGGCCCGCTTGCCAGGATGTGGGATCACAAAGTCCCAGTTAGATCCTATTGAGGTAGTACAGCCTGAGAAGAGAACAGGAGTAGTCTGGAATTTCCTTTGTCATCTTCATTCTCTGAGGATGACGTTTCTGCCTTCCAAAGTGACCACTTCCACCATTGGTCCTGGAGCCCATTGCTTTCTATCATACCTGCAGCTGTGGTTTCCATAGGGCCCCTTTTTTGATAAAAATAGTCCGTCTTTCCTTCCTTTTCCACTGTGGAGTCTTCCATCTGCTTTTCAGTCAAATATAGGTAGATCCTGTATCTAAAAGAAATCTTTGTTTTTAAGGAAAAAAAAAAGTGGGCATGATTTTAAAATAAATTTTTTCTTTATTGTTGAAATGGTTCATGGTTATTGGTAAACACTTGGAAGATAAAGGAAAGTTATAAATAATAAACATAAAAGGTACCTGTAATTCTACAACCCAGAGACTAGCGCTGTTAACATTTTTGCTTCAAGTATGTTTGAGCTTTCAGTCTGCTTTTTACTTCCTGTCAGCCAGCGCATGCGTGTGTACACATGTACTCATGTGCACGGGCACGCGCACGCACACACACACATAAATGTTAGCACTTTGTTGTGTCAGGCCCTGTGTGAAATACTTTACATGTATTCTTGTGAAGCTAATACTACTGTTATATTTTCGTGATATCATTATCATATCATTCTTGCCGCCTTTGGCCAGATCTCATAACCTCTTTACCATCCTCTCTGTGCTTTAACCACGTTTTCAGTTTTGTTAAAGCTCCATGCTCCTTTGGCCTGTACACACGCCATCCATTCCTTCTGCTTGGAATGCTTACCAACCACCTATTTCGCTTAGGTAATTACATTTTACCCTACAAGACTTCACTCAAATGTCACTTCTTCAAGGAATTCTTCCCTGACCCCTCTTACCCTTGGACTGGATTGGTCCCTTCTGTTATTTGTTCCCACAGTACTTTTTTTCTCTTCTGTAAAATTCTTTACATTTGCAATTAATTATTTGTTAATTATCATTTTGTCTGTCCTTTTCAGTATATACCTTTCTTTCCTTCACATCTCCTGGCTTCTGTTGCAGTCCAGGTACACAGTAGATGTTCAGTAACTATTTGTTACCTGACTACCTTTTTCTTCCTGCAATTATTTATTCACTCAGTTCCATGCTCTTGAATCACAAATGTGCATCCTCTGTTTTGATGTCTGTTCAGAAAATGAGATCCTCTTTCTTCTAATTTAAAATTACTCATTTCATTCTTAGTGCACACCAGACTTCTGTCTCCTAGCCAAGAGAGTTTGACATGATTCTTGACTTCTCACTATCTTTTCTATTTAAGCCAGTTCCTTGGAAGGTAGATCTGGTATATTGACCTGGAAGATGGTCACAATATTTTAAATGAAGAAAGTTACAGAACATTGTATATGATTTGTGATGTTATTTTCTCTAAATATAAATGTATGTACTTAATATCACTAAAATATCTGGGAGGACATACACTGAAGAGAATGATGGGAGGGTATCAGCTGGTGTACTTTAGTTTTCTCTGTCTTTTGTATGAATTTTCCATTGACCACATAACCAAAAACCAAACCTGTTGCTGTTAAGTCAATTCTGACTCATAGCAATATCCTATAGGACAGAGTAGAACTGCCTCATAGGGTTTCCAAGGAGCGGCTGGTAGATTTGAACTGCTGACCTTTTGGTTAGCAGCTATAGCTCACAATGGCTCTTAACTACTGCACCACCAGTGCTCCAGTGACCACATAGTACTTAAAAAAAAATTTACTTTGAAAAACAACCAAAAACAAAAGCTAAAATGCCTTTTTGAAATACCCTTTCCATTCTCTTCACTCCTGCTCCACTTCTGTCCCAGCCCTTTTTCAGTTTTTTCCTCCCTGCTGCTACTTCTGCTTGGTGAATCTTCTCAAAGTCTAGCTTTCATTATCTTCTTCTAGAGCTCAGCACTTAAAATGGCTCTCTGTTGCATTAAGTCTAAATTTTCTGTCTGGCTCACAATGTCTTCTGTAAT
This sequence comes from Dugong dugon, assembly GCA_030035585.1. Taxonomy (NCBI): domain Eukaryota; kingdom Metazoa; phylum Chordata; class Mammalia; order Sirenia; family Dugongidae; genus Dugong; species Dugong dugon. Next base: position 69,371,819 of record CM057471.1, on the reverse strand, counting down.
TTGTTCTTTTACCTTCTTATGCTGTTCCCCATGACTCCCTAACACAGTCTCGGAACTATTCTGCTCCTGTCCCCTATACATGTGACATATTCTCTCTGTTCCTTGTATTTATTTTCACTCCCATCTACAGAAAATACCCTTAAACTCACATAGTTGTTGCTCTTCCTATAGCACTTAGTTTTATTCATGAGAAGCTGCATAGGATTTTGGTGGTTGAAATATGTAATTGTTTCACTGGCATATTTAAAGACTGCAGCAAGCATAAATGGCATGCTTGTTCAGGTGTACATTTTTCAAAGAATATGTCAGATATTTTAATGTTTTCAGAAAATTTGGTAATAATTGGTGGTTGAAAATAAATGGCTAGTGTACATGGCATCCTGAAAAACAGCAGGACAAGGAGTACCTTTTATGTGTCCACCAGTATGACAGAAAGAAAACTGTTTGATTTCTATAAAGACTATGGGATGGAACAGTTATCTTAGTTTAACCTTGTTGACTCATTAGCTTTAAGTAGGTTTTAGTTTTTGAGAGAGCATAAACCCGAATGTGTGTTATGTACCTGGTCACTACATGGTACAAAGTATTATTTATTCTGGAGCATACTCAGTAAGCAACACAAGTATGACTATAGTTGTCTGCACTCAGAAAAGTAGAGGCAGTATCACATGGTGGCAGAAAAGGTTGGGCAATAGCTGAAAAGTAGACGGCATGAAGTGTAGTTGGGGAGTAGGGAGGGGAGAAGCCAGTATTAAGCTGGTGGGCTTGGCTTTGCTTTGGACCAGCCTTCCGTGCTCTTAAACCCGTCTCTGCAACCAAAATCACCTGGTGAGCTTATTAAAATAAAGATTCTAGGACCCTATCTCTGGTCTAGGGTAGGACTCAGGAATCTGTATTTTTAAAAGCAACCCCAGATGATTCTGGTACACAACCAGGTTTTGCAAACACTGGTGTGAACTCTGCATTTTCCTTGAATTCTTGCTATTTTTCACATATTTATTTTGACTTTGATTTCTCTTTTTAGTTCTTGTCTCACTATACCTGCATTTCCTCTTCCTTCCCATTCCTGAGGAAAAAAATTTTGAAAGGCTAAGTTGACAAGACTCTTCTACTGCCTTATTTAGTTTGACTTTTGCTATGAGAATCTGTTTCTATCTCAGGCTTAAGTATATGATAAATTATTCATGACCAAGGCCCTTGTTTTCCTTTCATTAGCACGGAAGATTTAGTGACTCGTTTCATGTTATAGAATTCAAAGAGTTGATTCATTTTAATTTTTGTTAAGAAAAATGTTATTCTACTTTGGTGAGTAGCATCTGGGATCTTAAAAGCCTGTGAGTGGCCATCTAAGGTACTCCACTGGTCTCACCCCTTTGGGAGCAAGGAATAATGAAGAAAACTAAAGATACAAGGGAAAGATTAGTTCAAAGGACTAATGAACCACATCTACAGTGGCCTCCACCACACTGAGTCCATTACAACTAGATGGTGCTCGGCTACCACCACTGACTGCTCTGACCAGGATCAAAATAGAGGGTCCTGGACAGAGCTGGAGAAAAATGTAGAACAACATTCTAACTCACAGAAAAAGACCAGACTTACTGGCCTGACAGAGACTGGAGAAACCCTGAGAGTATGGCCCCTGGACACCCTTTTAGCTCAGTAATGAGGTCACTCCCGGGGTTCACCTTTCAACCAAAGATTAAACAGGTCCATAAAACAAAATGAGACTAAAGGGGGGCACACCAGCCCAGGGAGGAGGACTAGAAGGCAAGAGGGGACAGGAAAGCTGGTAATAGGGAACCCAAGGTTGAGAAGGGAGAGTGTTGACATTTTGTGGGGTTGTTAACCAATGTCATAAAACAATATGTATACTAACTGTTTAATAAGAAGCTAGTTTGTTCTGTAAACCTTCATCTAAGGTACAGTTTAAAAAAAAAAGAAAAAGAAAAATGCTATGTATCTCCCATCTCACTTACGTATTTTTCTTATTTGAGGGACATGGTTTGCAAAGGTCAGAATGAATGGCCCTCATAGTTTTGATCAATAGAGAATATTTAAGTACCTTTGAACAATAATAACCATGATATTTAAAAGAACGGGAAGGATATAACAAGATTGTTGTGGAAGCAGATTGTAGAACAGTAGGTATAAAATGACCTTCTTTGTTTAAGGCCCCTTTGGCCCCTCAAAATAACAAACTATAAATAAATATTTGTATGTGCATATGTAAAGGCCTCAAGGATATAAAATAATTTTTTAATGATTTCTGCTGGGGAAATGGATTGCAGATGATGAGTAAAGGGATTTTCAATTTGTACTTTATATATTTGTATTCCAACTTTTAAATCATGAACATGTGATTCTTTTTAATTTAAAAAATTATGAAAGCATCAGTTTTTAAATGTGTGATATCAAGGTATGTACTTTATCTCTCTGTAAAATATCATTTTCTTAAATCTAGGACATCTCAAAAGAGAAAGAAAGAAGAAAGGTTAAGCACTAGGCATTTGAGAGCTCACTCCATGTTAGAACCAAAGAGGGCAAGAGAGGCTTTAGCCAGCGTAATGAAGACAACAGCAGTTCCCACCCAGAACAGTGGCTGATGCACTCAGGTGACTCTCTGTACATGTTCTTGCTTCCCTTGGGTTGTTTGGTCCGCAGTTTGCATTCATTGATCAGTGAGTTGATTTAGACTCAAACCCACCGACAGCAATGAATGTTGAGTGCAGCCATCAGTATTTCCAGTCGGTGGAGTTGTTTTTGTTCTCCCCAACTCCTGGCTCTTCTTTTCCACATCAGTTCTTTGAGGTCTGTGTCTGGCTTCTCCCTTAGGAACCAGTCATGTGTATGATTGAGGACCCGCATAATTACAGATAACACTAGAGATGGGGGGTTCTTAAAGATGGTAAAACTGTGGTTCAGAGAAGGGAAGGAGTTCCTGAGAAGGCAACATGTAGCTCTGTGACCACACAGGCAGTGCGTTTGCATACTCTAAACAAGCACTGAGGACCCTGGTTCTTGCCCTCTGTGTTTTGAAAGTAGAAGTATGAGTGATTTCTTTTGAGATAAATTAGCACAGATTATGTTTTGGGTTAATCAGTAATAATAATAGCTAACGTATGTTAAACATTTACTGTGTGCTAAGAATTGTACCAAGCACCTTACATATTATTTCATTGAATCTCATAACTCCACAAAGTAGTATGGACTCTTATTATCCCCATTTTATAACTGAGAAAACTGAGACTCAGACACTTGGCTAAGGTTACCCAGCTAGTTAGAGGGTTGAGCCAAGATTCAGCTTAGCTATATCTAATTCCAGAGTTGGCTCTTTACTTGAATTTAAACATTTAAGTAAGCATATGTGGGAGATGGAAATGGTGAAGCAGTAGCTGCTCTCAAACAGCGTATACTCTAGCTGAGCTGTCAAAACTTAACCACATTAACTGTAATTAGAGGAGGAATGTGATGAGAGCTGTGCAGATTGGATAGTTTTTTGCTATTTTTGCTTTTTACATCTTCCCCTTCCTCCTAATTAAAAATTTTGAGGCAATATGGGAGTAAAATATTTAACTGAATTTCACTTTAAAATGAAATATGTGTTTTTAATAGACCTCTCATCTCTGTATCCTGTTTCTCACCAGAATGGCATGTTTCTAGGGGATATTTAAGTACATTAGGTATTATGGAACTGCCTTATCCTTGTTGAAACAAAACATGTTTGTCAAAAATACAACAAAAAGCCAGGCACAATATAAATAGAGGAAAGCTTTTAAAAAATTCACTGGACCATCTTTGAGGGACAGGCAATGGCACTGTTTCTGGTGATCTCCTGTGACATGTGAAGGTACAGCCTGCTCCTCTGCTTCTGGAAATGTGGCATTGTCTGTAAGGACCACAAGGTACAGTCAACGGTCAGTGGTTTTTTCAAATTCCAAACTCACCGACAGCGTTGAATGTTCTCTGGAGTCCTCTGAAGGCTGGATCTTGGCCCTGTTGGCCCATCTTCACCTTGCATCCGTGTTCCAAGAGCCAGTGAACAGTGAGACCACTGCTGATGGAGGATCTCATATTCTTCTCCAGGTTTCCAGTTGTTATGTGCAGCCGAGTCAGTTCCGACTCACTCTGACCCTATGTACAAAAGAATGAAACACTGCCCGATACTGCGCCATCCTCACAATGGGTATGCTTAAGCTCATTGTTGCAGCCACTGTGTCGGTCTATCTCGTTGAGGGTCTTCTTCTTTTTCATTGACCTTCTACTTTACCAAGCATGATGTCTTTCTCCAGGGACTGGTCCTTCCTGAGAACACGTCCAAAGTATGTGAGACGAAGTCTCGCCATCCCTGCTTGTAAGGCGCATTCTGGCTGTACTTCTTCCAAGACAGATTTAATATAAGTTACGAGTATTTTAATTATGAAATTGATCTATGTACAGCAGAGAGCTAATGAATTGCAGGATTGTGAAACTATTTATATAAGCAGACTCAAAAGAATGAAAAAGTGGTTTTGAATGGTTATCATTTTATAATTCAGAAAGTGTCAAATACCTGATTTTACAGTAGCATTTTAATCACTAAAGGGTGGGGTAAGAGAAATTAACATGTACTGGGAACCTACTGTGTGCTGGGACTTATATATATATTATCTCATTTAATTCTCAACAACTTTCATTTTCCTAATGGGAAAACTGAGTCTTAAGGAGTTGACATGATTTGCCTAAGGTTATATAACCAGGCGCCAAGGTTATAAGACAGAACTTGAATACTAAACTTCCTGATTCCATAATTTACTGATTGTACTGCTTCCCTCCCTTGTCCACCACAAAACTTTATGTTGTCTATCTGGGGGTAGAACCTTCAGTGTAGAGCTAAGTCAGACATGTAAACTTCTTCAAATAAAAAAACCTCTTTTCTTGTGTGCCTATAATAATAGCAGGTGTATCTGTAGGTGAAGTGTTTCATAGGGGAAGATGAAAATAAAATTGATAAATCACCTACATGAATAGCTATTTCCCTGGCTGAGATTCTGGGTCACTAAGTTATGACAGAGGTGTCAGTGGTAGTCCACAAAGTATTTTCTATATTGAAAAAGCAAAAAATAATAAATCCCACTACCTACTGGAAAGCTTGCATTTCTCCTCAGTAAGGTCACAGAGAATACTAAGATGTCAAGTGTCTTTGCTTTTGGTTGAAAGAGTATCAGTACATTGTAGTCATACTGGTTATTTTTTATTGGGTATTGAATGTCCTTGATGAAAAATTTGGAAACTGTATTAATGATATGGATATTTTCAGAACGTGGGGTTTATAATGAGAGGGGTCCAGGAGTGCTCAATAGGATAGGAGCTTACAGAACTGCTGGCTGAATTGAGTTTAATCTCTAATTGAGGATAGTTATTACCATTTGTTTTAGGTTTAAATATTAAACCTGTTATCAACTTCATTTTTAAAGTGACCAAATGGCATACATTTAAAAAAAAAAAAAAAAAAAAGAACTACTAAGAATTTGGTTTGAATGTAAACTGTTTACATTCTCGCATGTTTAATTATTTCACCCTCTGTTAAAACACTCTAGTAGCCAGCTTTATTGAGCTATCAGTGTTATGACAATAAGTTGTATACAAATAAACAAACAAGCGAGTATTTATTGTGTAGTATTTTAAAACTCTAACGGGTTTATTTTAAACCATCTTCACTGGGTCTGATAACATGAAGAGATGTCAAAGAATTATACCATTTGAATTTCCTGTATGACTTAAAAAAAAATACTGACTTCTACTGCCTCAAACTGTTGAAACTTACAAAATACCATTCCTTAAAAATTCATGGTCTTCTATGAATAATGCTTTTCATAGACTTGGAAAAGTACAGAAGAGTGAAATAGGATTCTGGAATAACTTAGGTATATTTTTAATTATGTTTGAGATCATAAACTTTTATGGCAATAAATGCCTTCATTATCCCCATTCCTTTCGTTCACTGTAAGTCCTTAACTTAGTTTTTTATCATCAGGCAAGTTTAAGGCACACATCTGATCTTTTAAATGAGTTTGGCTAAAAGGTTTATGTACTCAATGCAAGGATAAAGTCTAAAGGTTAAAAAAACCTAGAGATTAAATGAGCCAAACACTTAATAAGTCAGTCTGGCTGTTTAATTCTTGATTTAGACTGGTTTCGGTTTGTCAGAACTCTCCATGCCTTTATCATCTCACTTACCTCCTTCTTTCCTTTTGCAGAAGTATCACAAAATAATTGAAACCCACATTGTTCCAACTTGGAGATGCAAGTGTTTTCGTAGTCCTCCTGGAGTCTCTTGATTATATTTGGGCACCTGGAAAAAACAAAAAGTATAAACTCAGTAAAACTGTATTTGTATGTTTGGTAACTAATAGAAGAGGAGTCACTGTTTAAGGTGGCTGTCTGCCCAGATACTTTCCAAGCACTATGCAGGCAGTATCCCTAGAAGTGTTCGGAGTAATGCTGCCAGCTTTGAGGACATGTTCTTAAGTTTTAAAGATGACAACATGCATGCATTCATGTTCCTCTTAGCCAAACTGTGCTAGTTTTTTGCTTCATCCTTTTATTAATTCAGCAGTGGAATCCTAGGGATCCTGTCTCCTACATATAGCCCTTGCCATCAGAGAGCCCAGTATCTATCCAGAGTACTAGACATAGGCATAGCTGATGACAAATAAAGGAGATGACTCCTATGCTGGAAGAATGGTATGAAGCACATGAAGGGAGAAAAGAGAAGGATTAATGTTTCCTAGAAATGCACTAAATAGTAGGTTACATCTGACCTGGGTCTTGAAGGCTTACTTGAATTTTTACTATGCAGAGGAGAGAAAGGTATTCCAAATACAGGAATACCACGAACTGGAAATCCTAGAGGCAGGAAAGTTCAGGTTATAGTGAGTAGTGAGATTAACCTCTCAGAGTGTCAGTTAACTCATCTTTAAGATACAGGACAAATAGCATGGTGCCCTTCTTGCGCTCACAACTGTGAAGATCAAATGAGGTTATGTATGTGAAAGTAGCATGCAAATCAAATGTAATTGCTAGGTTCTCTCCTCTCCCTCTGTTTCTGGTTTATATGTGCTAAAATAGAATAAATGAAACACATTATTATAAACTTCTCCAAATTGGATTCTTATTTGGTTTTCTTTTTAAAGTGACCATAGCTTAAAATTTTTATAAGTTAAATAATTGGAGCAGTATTATAGCGTAGTACAGCACAGACTTTGGAGTTAGAATCTTAACTTTGCAACTTACTAACTATATGACCATAGGCAAATTACTTAACCTCTCAGTTTCTCTGTTTCCTCATCTATAAAATGGAGATAATGATAGTATGTACCTCATAAGACTGTTGTGAGGACTAAATGAATTAATACATGTAAAATGTTTAGAACAGTCTTTGACATGTTAAAAGCTTTATGTGTTTTTATATGTTGTTATTTCAAAATTATTTATTATTATTACAATGATTATTTACATGTTACAAAATAAAATTGCATATTTTCCCCAGAATTTGGCTTCCAGTCTGTATACACTAAAGTAAAAATCCGTTCTTTTATGGTTAAAACAATCTCTGACTAGCTAGTGTACTGTATATGTACATATGTATATGTGTATTTTGAGGAGCCCTGGTTAAGCTGTTGGCTGCTAACTGAAAGGTTGGCGCTTCAAACCCCCCCAGTGGTTCAGCAGGAGAAAGACCTGGCAATATGCTGCCATAAAGATTACCACAGCCGTAAAGATTACAGCCTGTGAGGCAGTTCTGCTCTGTCACACGGGGTTGCTATGAGTCGAAATTGACTTGATAGCACCTAACAACAACATACATACATTTTTAAAGGAAATTTTTAAATTAACACTCTACCACTTTCTCTGTGACCTTAGGTAAGGTTTTTATCCCCCATAAGTTTCAATTCCCTCCATCCGTAATAATGAGAATAATGTTAGTACCTACCTCATACTGATGGTGAGGATTAAGTCAAGTAATATAATTTAAAATTCTCTGGAAAGCTATGGATTCTCTCCCTAAATACACACATGTAAACACAACATTTTGAAAGTAATTTCAGGAATATTATGGAATCCAAGAATCCATTGATAACTTCCATGGGAGGTTCAGTCTATGACCTTCAGGTTAAAAAATTTGGACCAGGGCTACAGACAAGGTTTCTCATCCCATTCTTGTCACTGGTTTAATGTTGCTACTTTTGAAAGTCCAGTTCTCTTGTCTTGTTAGGAGTGGCTGCTTGCCAGCAGTAGTGCAAACTGTCACCATCATCCAGTCACATCCTTCCCCATAGCATATGCATGCTGTAACCAACAGTGAAGAAACAGTAGTTATTTAGACTTCACCAAGTTCTATACTAATTACAGATGCTGACCGTTAATTAGTAACTCTGTGCTTATACAACTTCTAAAATAAGTTGCCAAACACAAATATTTGAATGAATTTTAATTATCTTATTTTGCAGTGGCTCTTTACCTCCTGCCACTTCCCCAGCACCATTTGGTTTGTATCTGATCCCAGCACTATGACTACTAATTCTGGCTTTAAGTTAGGCTGAAAGAATGTGTTTTTTCAAGGAAATACTTATAAAAGAGCCTGGTAAATGCAGAGTGTTTAATATTGGGAAGGGGGAAGAAAGAAGACCCCAAAGATTGCAGTTGTATATGGGATTATTAGTCATTCTTTTTTTAGTTGGCTTGCGTTTTATCAAGTTGTTGAGAGATAGGATTAGAAATGTAAATGCAATAGTTTGGAACATTTGCAATTTGACATGACACCTTTATATCTGGTTACTTCAGATAATTTGGATGAGTTTGGAGGACAAGCGGAGGTGGGCAGTGGAGACAGGCCAAGTTAGTGAGTTAGCAAATTGGCCTGGTGCCAAAGGCAACATTTCTCTTCAAGTGGAACATGTACTTCAAAGCCATTAAAATATTCTAAGAGCCACCTGAGTTCTTCATCCCCTAGTTACAGTGACTTCATGTGTTTGAGATCTTACTATTTTAGATTATTTTGCAAATCCACAGGAAAGCAGAACTTCATTTTTTCATGGTAAATTAATCTGTAATCAATGAACAACTCTTCTAGGTAACTCTGGACCAGGGACTGTTGTTCAGCTGAACTGGATGCATAAGTGAGTTAGGAATATAAAGCAATAAAAGAAATAGGAACCCAAATCCTGCAGTAGCTGTTATTAATGGGAATTAAGGAATGAGCTGGAGAGAATCTTGGGTTTTATTGCAGTATGTTAGAAGTGTTGGCAGAGATTTTTTTAAAGTCCTCTAAAGCCAATAGGCATGTGTTTTGCAACAACCAGTGAATGAAATAAACAATAACAGCAACCAAAGGACTTAGTCTTTCGTTTTTCACAGTAACAAAGCCCTGATGATGTATCAGTGATACAAGACAATATTTCTTCCTCTGATCTGTTTTCATTTATTGGGTTAAATTTAATTATATGGCAGTTTGTGCTTTAAAAACTTGATCTCTATTCTTATAAATTTTATCATTGCCTCAAGTAGATTATAGCTTTGTATTAAGGCATCGTAAGTTATAGGTAAGTAGACATATTTATTTTATAACTGTTATTTTTAGTTATTCATAACATTTAGGGGGAAAATGCTCTTTAAGTGCTGCTTTTCTTGACTATTTCCAGAAAACAGCTGAATCTTTGTGAAATATGATGTCTTAGAAGCTTTAGTTTTGAAAGTATTTTTTAGAAAACCTGTGTTTAGATCTATCTCATACTTTCATAAATGAACTAAAAGTAGTAGTAGACTAGGCAACCTATAATACTTAACATACTGCTTTTAGAATTATGTTTCCATTGCTAATCTGAAACTGGACAATTCTCATTGAGTGGGAATGCTAATGGTGGATGGGGGAAAAATTGGGGGGTGAAATAGTAGAAATTAAGTTCCAACCATAGTTTTATAACTTTCAAAACCATCAGGAGTCTTAGAGGTCATTTAGTCAGTGATTTCCAAACCTGGCTTTGCATCAGAATTAAAAATGGCATTGGGAGAAAATGTGGCTTGCTAAAATATATAAATTTCTAGGCAGCATCCCAGACTTGGTAAATCAGATCCTCTATGAATAGGTTCTGTAGTTTCCAAAAACCCCCAGGTGATTCTGATGAAGTCATTTCATGAGCATTTGGGAATCTCTGATTTAGGCTATTTCTTTACCAAATGAGAAAACAGGCTCAGAAGGGAAATGAAGATCCCAAGTCATGCAGCAGGGTCAGAATTGAAATCGTTGGCTCTAGGGTGTGTGTGTGTGTGAGAGAGAGAGAACACACGTGCATACTTAATTATACCACACTGCCTCTCCATTGGGAAAAAAGCATACTTTTTGCAGGAACTTCCTCATGTCCTATTGGCCATCTGCAGAGTACATATAACCTTCAAGTCAATCTGCCTGACAGGGCAAACATCTTAGCCTTAGGGATGCACCCAGAACTAGTGACTTGGATTTGGTATGCTGACCTGAAGCATTTGACTGAGAAGCTGAGCAGTGGCTTAAAATCTGTCCGTGGTATGAAATGAAAAATAGCTGTAAGTGATCAAACTCTGTGATGGCCCTCCAGGCTCTGACATTTATCAGTTACGCTACACTTTATGGCTATTCTGTAATCAAAGGTGACTACCACTGGATGGAAGAGGCTTATAGAACCTCTAGCTGCTCTCTGGGGAGGAATTTATTTTAATTGCCAGTGAGAAGGTAGGAAAGATTCTAATAAAGATCAAGAACCTCCAAATCCACTTCAGCTTGGGCTCCTGGCCAAGTGTCCATCTTCAGGAGGGAGTTGGTGTCAGTTGCTGCCTTGTTAGTTGAAGGTATTTCAAAAAAGCCAACGGCATTACGGAAGCCTTTCCTGAGTTGGCAGGCAGGAGTGACACCAGGAATCAAGGCCTGACATGTCATCAGCCTGGGAAAAATGGAGTTTGGACACTAATGATGGCTCTTGTCAAGGCTCAGTGTGATAAGCCAGGAGGATTGAGCTTGGGGGTTAGTTTGCATATGAGGGGTGTTACAGTTTAGAGAACACCTGCCAAAAGTTTTTACTGTCCTGGCTGTATGTCAGTGACGAATCCTTCACCCTTGACTCCTGTCACTTCTTTTTTAATGGGTGATAGTAGAGACACCAGATGGGTAAGGAAGAGAGGCAGCTTGGTATATCTAGCACGTCTCGCTGTTTCCTTTTTTTCTTGCCATTCTCTCTGTAAAACTACATTTGTACAGCAATGCTCCAGGCTGTGGTTTTTTTTTTTTTCTGTACATACGTGAAGTCATACTTGGCCAGAGTCACAGGCCGTCTTATTTCCATAAATGCCACTTTGCTGGTAGCCACACAAATGTTTTGATTGGCAGTGGTGAGAAGGCTTTTTTGCTAATGTATCTCTTTTAGAAGGGTTGTCTTTAAATTTCAACTCTGCCATTTAGTAGTGGTGGTTTGGCTCTTGGCAAATTGTTTAACCCTACTTTCTCATCTGTAAAATGAAGGTTAGTAATTAATTGTACCTATATCATGAACTTGTGATAATTAAATAAAAGCAAGATTATAAAAATCTGGCACTAGTAAAGACTCAAATGTCAGTTACTATTATTATTGTAATTATTTGATTGAACTTCCTGCTCACTGGGAAGAATGGAATGTGTTTCTAAACCATTGTCTTAGTAAATAGAGGAATTGTGGTGTAGAATGAACATGAAATTGAAGTCAGAAGACCCAGATTCAAGTCTTGGCTGTGTATTGTTACTTCAGTTTCTGTACAAAATGTAAACAAAGTATACCAACCAAAGACAAAATCAGAATCTCTTAAGATCCCTTGCTATACAAAAAATCTTTGTAGAGTGGTGGTTTCTCCAACTTTTTGATCTTGGGACCTCTTTACACTCATAAAAGTTGTTGATTCCCAAGAGCTTTTGTTTATTTTTTACTCTTAGAAATTAAAATATTTAATCCACTTAAAAACACGCAATCCACTATTACATGTTAAAATAATAACATTTTTTAATAAAAATAGCTATATTTTTCAAAACAAAAATGATTCGTGAGAAGAGTGGCACATTGTTTTACATTTTTGCTGATCTCTTTAAGGTTTGGTGTCATAACAGACACTTGGATTCTCGTATCTGCATGTGCACTTCAGTCTGTTGCAATATGTTGTTTTGGTTGAAGTATATGAAGAAAATCTGGCTTTACCCAGATATATATGGAAAAAGGAGGAGAATGTTAATAACGTCTTCAGATAATTGTACATATTCTTCTTTGATACTATGCTGTGTGTCAACACTTGGTAGTTTGCTAAAGGTTTGTTGTAATGTGGAATCTGAAACCGTATCAATGAACTTTTCATACTCTATTAAAAATCCACTGGTCTGTCTTGTACTTGGAATGAATTTTTTACCCAGGCATGATTTTGTAACATCACGCATTGGTCATTTGGAAAAAACTGGTTCATTGAGTTATGAAGATCTTCTAAATATTGACACATTTTGTTTTATAATATTAAGAAAATAATGTTTGTTAGAATAGTGTCAGAAACATCTTTAAATATTAAGCTGTCAAGCTGACAGTAGCAGATACAAGTTTTTCAAAATTTTAGTTTCTGCTTAAAAGCTTGAATTTTATCATTGGCGACAAATACTGTCCGTTGTTTTTCTTGAAATGACTTGCTCACTTTGTTCATTTTCAAGAAAATACATGTCAAATACCCAAGTCTGAAGAACCATAATTTGTCTATTAGTCATTCTTTCCAGTAAAATGGTATGGTGGTCCATGAAAAAAAGTGGCTAGTTCAAACAATAGTGCAAGTTCTTTTACTCGAGACAGCCAGTGTATAGCAGAAGTGCTTTATGAATACTTCCTATTTTGTCACATAAAATATTAAAAATACATGTATTCATGGGCTGATATTTGATAAAATCAATATGTCATACTACTTCAAGGACATTCTTAAGTTAGAAGTGGCTTTTTTTTTTCTTTTTGTGCTGGAGCATGTGGCAGTGACAAATACAATGACTACTAGTACAGGTTGGGTGCCACTGCTTTGATTAGTGCTAAGGCTAGGAGTTTAACCGAACATTGGCTTTGCATCATCGGTACAAATGTCAACATAATGAAAAGGCAATGTCTTAGAATTAGTAGACATAATTTTGACCTTGCAGACTCCCTGAAAGGTTCTTGGGGACCCTTATGGGTATGCTGACCACGCTTTGAAAACTACTGCTGTGGAGTCCAAATGTTTGGAAACTCTAGGCAAAGGGTGGAACCTTCCCTAGTCCCTTCAGAGTTAAGTCTCGCATGGCTGCAGTAGTGTATAGGAGGGAAGACAACCCCTGGCATGTTGTTTTTGTATCCCCCTATAGTTCTAGCATAGTGTTGAGGAGTTTAGTTTGTGTGGAGTGGAGCTTAATAAAGGTTGATCAGTCAGTGCAGATAACCTAAACATTATGTTTAGCAACTTCTTTTTCTTCTCTGGCTTATAAAGTCAGGTTTTTTTATGTTCACATATTTCATGGTAAACACCATGTATTTTCTGAGTCTTGCTGATCCCTCTGTTTGCTCAAGGTTGTCTTTATAATTAAGTTAATTAAATTTATTTAACAGATACAGATTGGGGAATATTGTTACACTGAAACCTGTGAGAGCCGAAACTCGATGGGACTATCTTGTTTTTCCAGGTCTTGCAAGTTTTCCACCTTTGACAGGGTGCAGTCTTACCACTTTCCTATCACTTGTTTTAGTGGAAAATATTTGAGTTTTCCTTCTTTGACAGGTTTCCACCTTACACAGGTTCCAGCTTTTGCAGTTTTTACTGTACTATATGTGTTTTACTCTGGTTGTGGAAGGATACAAAGTAAACCACATGACATTTGCTCTTTTGTGGCCTTGGGGAAAATAAGCAGTTAAACAACAACGTACTAAGCAGTGTCCAGGTGCAGAGCTTAATAGTGCCTGGTATAGGGTTAAGCATTTAGTAGATATTTGTAAGAAATAGCTCCTTTTTTTAAGCATCCTTTCAGTGTTAGTCATTGTGTATGTGTGTGTATAATTCTTATTTAATCTTCACAACGAGCCTGCCAGATGTATGGTATTATACTCACTTTGTACGTGAGGAATGAAACCCTGATAGGGAACATGGTTTGCTCAAGGTCGTTGTCTTAGTTTTCTCGTGCTGCTAAAACATAAATACCACAAGTGAATGTCTTTAAAGAAAAGAAATTTATTTTCTCACAGTTCAGGAGGCCAGAAGTTCGAATTCAGGGCACTGGGTATCAGGGAAGTCTCTCTTTCTCTCTCTATGTTGGCTCTAAGGGAAGATCTTTGTCCCTTTTAGCTTTTCTGTTCCTTGGTTGCTTGGCAATCTCTAGATGGCATCTGTCTTCCTCCAGTTTGTGCTAGCTTCTCTGTGCCTAATCTGTTTTTTTATAAATTTCAAAAATGGTTAGACACACCCTGCACTGATAGGGCCTTATTAGAATAACAAAGAAAACCCTATTCTCAAATGGGATTACATCCACAAGTATAGGGGTTAGGATTCCAACATATATTTTGGGGGGACACAGTTCAATCCGTAATAGGCATTGAGCCTTGGTTTGTCTGGTGCCAAACTTTTCAGTAAATACCTTATTGCTCAGAGAGATGAAAGCAATATGAGCTGGACTGGGGAGAATTCATTATCTTCCCAATGCCAGATTCTTCCTAAAGCCTTCCCAGATGTCTTGCCAGCATCTCTTCTTTCCTCCTTGGTTGTATAGCATATCTCATACTGCACCTTGTGTAAGAATCATTTGCAAGGCTTATCCTGCTACAATTTACACTAAATGAAAACAGACATTTTGTTTGGATATGTAGCAGGCACTTGACAAATGTTTAGATTGAACTGTAAGTGTGCCTTGATTAATTCATTGTTTATCTAAAAGGTATATAGATTAAATGCACTAAGTTAATATTTAGATAAACTCTTTGTATTTCTTTTTGAGATATGAATAATCACCTTATACCTATTCTAGAAGTTTTCAGTGTGCATCTGTATTTTTTGGAGGTATCAGATGTCTTCTGTCCAACTCCTAAGTTTGAAAGGCAGTGAAAAATATGAACATTTTTTAAAGTCCACATTGCTAATGTTGATTAAGTAGTGCCTTCATTGGCTCCTTCGACTTTTTACGCTCTTTGGTTCTATGACAAGATAATGGGGTGGGGAGGGCTGACTTGAGTTGATAGCTACATTTATTTTTTAGATCAAGGCAGATGGAAGAAAGTTGTAAATGTCCAGCTTGCCAGTTTGTAGCTTAATAAATTAATTAGTAGATTAAAGCATCCCCCATTAGTCACAATAAAACCAGTAACTGGCATGACTACAAAACAAACAATGATTACAAACAGCCAGTTATGATACTTGCTCTATTTTTGTATCGTCTCTATACAGAGTTTATTTAAAGAGCAACATCTATATAGGGGACTAGCCATAAATGTCTAGCTAGCATCTCAGGTGGAAACTTGAGGCCTGGGTAGAGGAAAGAGGCTTGTAGGTTCTTTGTAAACCAGATGTATTTTGGTGCCTTTGCTTTTTAGAACACCCTCATCATTTTGCTTCTAGGAAGTTCTTAGGACTGGATCTCTCCTCTTTGGGGTTTTCTTAGTACCCTCTCAAAATTTTATTTCCTCAGTGGGGTCTTAACGAGGCTGTGTGAAAGCAAGCTGATTGAAGGAATTTATCCCAAAATTTCCTTCTTAACCCTTGCAAGGATATTTGGTTACACAGATGAATTAGTGAAAGATTTGGCTTTTAGGAGAAAAATCTTTATTTGTGCTGCTTCAGGTGATTGAGGTGAGGAGAGGACATTTCTTTGAAATCAGAGCTTAGTCCATATAATTATAAAGGGGTGGGGAGTGGTGAGAAGGTGAGAGAAGTGACACCCTTTCTTTCTGTTACCTTAGTTAATGTTTCCAGCTACCTAGTGCTTCCAACAACCCCAGAGATAAGGTAGTAGTGATTACAATGTTGCTGTACTTAGATATTCTGTTCCACTCCACTGTTCTCCAGTTGACCCTAGAAGTACTTGATTTGCATGTACCAAAGTAATTTACAGTCATATATATAGCTCAGTTACATGAACATATTAACAGTGGTGCATATAGCTAAACATGTCAGATCAATGTAGTTGTGGCACTTGATTGCAATACTAAATTCTGTAGTTAATGAAGCATGGTGATATGTTCATTGTTCGTAGAAGACATTACTCCATGAGAAAACTATTGATCGGGGCATTGTTTTAATTTAATTAATTTGAATTTGTGTGTATACTGGCCTAGGATTATAGGGATCTGGCTCATCTAGGAAGAATGTCAGTCTCTAGCCATGGGAGCATGATCTTAAAATGGTTGCAAACTTTAAAGAAAACGTAATTAGGATGGGGTTTATTCAGACACTGATAGCAAAAATTAACGTATTAAAGGTTTAAATTTTCAGGTGAATATTCTCTTAAAAATGGTTTAGAAATGTATACTGATTACAGGCTTTCTTATTCAAGAAACAATCTAGTGCATTTTCCCTAAAATTTATTCAAATCAAAATGAATTCTACTTTTCCCTGTGATCTTTTACATCAACTTTCTTAGTCTTCTGCCTCTTTTAATGTTGACAGCTTATGTGTATTCTAAATATGTAGAATTTTTTTACTAAGGTTTTTAGGTCTTTTACCTGTTTGTATCATTGCCATTTGATACTAAGAGTCTTATGCAGACATAGACTCCTGCCCTGTAATGGGATCTAATAGGGTCAAAATATGTATGATTGAAATAGACATTGGCAAGCTGTTTAAGAAATCAGAAAAGTAAAGACTGGATGTAACTATCAGAGGTAAAAGGAAAACCTTTATCCAGGGAAAACTAATACATTCAGAGGTCAGAATAGAAGATATTTTTTGAGAAAAAAGGTTACAAGGGAGTGAGTCTTGTGGACTGCTATAAATGTTCCATAGCTTGATCTAGATAGTGGATACTACATATGTAAAAATTCATCAAATTTAAACTTAAGGTTTGTTCACCTTAACCATATGTAAATTATACCTCAAAAAGTAAAATAATAATAAATACTATTGGAAGTAGTTGTGACAAAATCTTGAGTTGAAACTCCTGTCACTCTAAACATGAGAATTATATATAGTTTATGAGAAGCGGTTTTTTTCTTCATGTTTAACCTGCTATTTTTCAGGTTTGGAATTTTGTGTTTTTCTTGGAGGGGGATAAGAATAAAGTGCTGTTTTTCTGATACTATCACTTGTTGAAAGGAGACAAACCCAGTCTTGATCTTGAAACAAGCTTATAATACATTCTTTTCATTCTTAACTCTGAGTAGAGAAAAGTCAGACCACTTAGCTCTATTAAATGAAGATGGTGCAGGAACGGGCAAAGTCTCATTCTGTTATACATAGGGTTGCCCTGAGTCAGAGCCGATTCAGTGACAACTAACAACAGCAACAACAACAAAGTTCAGGTTAAACATCAATTTTAAAGGTTCTGTCTTTCATAACTAATACTTATTGAGGACTTGCCGTGTGTCTGATATTGTGCAAAGAATTATCTTTTTTTAATTGTACTTTAGATGAAGATTTACAGAACAAATAGTTTCTCATTAAACAATTAGCACACATACTGTTTTATGGCAATGGTTAACAACCCCACAAGCGAAGAATTATCTTGCAGGGTGATCTTACTATTTCATTTTGCATTTGAGGACACTAAGGATCTGAAGTGAAGTTGAGGACACTGAGGATCTGAGGTCAAGTAACTTGTCTAAGTTCTCATACCTGAAGGAGAGAGGACTCCCTATTCTTAGCCTGTAAAGTATACCCAAGCTTTCAATGTCAGTATAAATATGAAGGTAGTTATCACTCTTTGTAACTGACTCTTTATTGCCACTAATGGATAATCACTATTTTAAGAGATATTCATGTACTGTTATAGAAGTCTTTTTAGAGCTTGTGTTGAACAGCCTTTAAAATCTTAGAATCGTTTCTAACGCTTTCTTAATTACTTGGCAATATGGCTTTGTCCTTTAAAACAAAATCTAGAGTAAGGAGAAATATTTATTTCTCTGTGGTATGAAAAAGGGCTATTTGTAGGTCCTCATTTAAAAAAAGACAAGAAATATCCGCTCTAAACCACATCAGAACCCATGCCAACTTGGTACAGGGCCCTTACCAGAGTAATGATGTAAGAATTTGAAAGAGTACATAGTGCAGCTGCCAAAGCTCACAATGTTTAATTTCAACACCGTCTGCCAGAGTCTACAGCTCAGTATATCTATTTTTTCTGTATGTACCAAGTTTCAATCACATATATTTAACGCATTGGGGCAGAGGAAATAAAGAGTTATTGTTAGATAAACTTATTACTTTCTAAGGTAATGATGCTGTTTTGCCTCTCACATACTTCTGAGCATTATTCCCACACTAATTCAGTCTCGTGGATAAATTCTTCTGTGTGGCATAAAGCAGCAATTCATACCTTGCCTGTTTATATTCTGCAGGGAAGCCCTTCCCTTTGCACGATTATCTATTCAGATGGTTCCATGTGCTACATTCCATCCATTTGTCAAGTCTTGGACTCTTATCCAAAGTATAGTATTTGAGTATGCAATTACACATACTGGCAACAGCATACTTTTCCCTGGCTTCTCTAGGGAAAGATCAAAGCCAGAGGAGTGAATCCAGATGTTTTTGAGTCTGGCACCCTCAATTCAGAATTCTAGATGGCAAGACTTCATTTGGAAGTGTACCAGGCTCTTGCTAACCATCATATTTTTATCACCAGAGATCCTGGAGTTTGCCTCTTTTGCTGGAAAGAAAGAACTCCACACCAGAGCTGCGTGGGAAGTGACTCCCTATAATTTGAGAGAATTATTTGATTTGCTTGAGCAAGCATGCAGAGGAGGGTAGCCTTACTGTTGGGAATTAAGTCTAGGATGAGAGCAGGTGCATCTGCAGCTGCAACTCCTTAACCAGACCTGGCCTTGCTTAACTTTTAAATAGTCAGAAACATTTGGCATGAACATAAGTGAACCATTATGGGCTGTCTGGCACATAATAGAATACTTTGCACAAGGGGGAGGTGCTTACTGATTATGTTCAATCAACATTTATTGAACACCTTTTGTGTGTACCAGGCTATGTGCTAGATGCTGGTGATGAATCAGAGCTTTTTTTCAAGCAGCCCACAGGCTGGTAGGAGGTACAGGCTATTAAATAGATAAATTACAATTCATTGATTTTATTTGTTGCTGATATAATTCAGTATTTTGTTTCCTTTGTAAGTTAGGTACAGAAGCTAGTCTACAAGACTGACTCCATGACCTTCTAAGAACAAGCATGAAATTTTCTTTTCCAATTTTAAAGTATGCTTGCTTGCTTGCTTTTTTTGCCTCTTTAGACACCTCTTCTGACTTGCCCAGGGATGAAGATTTGTGGAGTGTGGGAAGAAAAAGACTAATATAATGCAGAAAGGCATTTCTAAGAAGGCTCCCAGAGTTGCTTACTCTGTTCTAAATAATGTTTCCTTTATCTAAAAAAGATGTGAGAATGCAGAAGTCCCTCTAGCTATGTTGGTTATCAGGCTGTTGTAAGGTGAGATGGTTTCCTTTTTTTCTGTGGAATGTAGGCCTCCTTTGTCTGATTTGTTGCCCAGTTAGAATGAAGCCAGAAAACACATTTTTTTCCCCTAACCTTTTCTGGACAGAAGAGGTTACATGTACTTAGTAGTGATACAGTTCTTGTGTTGTGACTTGTTGCTTGCTCCTTCAGCTTTTCTTTTTTTTCCATCTTGGAGAATGAGTATTTGAAGTATTTCCATTAGGCCTCTCTTAATCATAAAAAGAATGTTAAATTGTTTGCCTCCAAACTCATTTTCTCCTTTTCTTTGATTCAAAGCAGTTTCAAACAAAACATGCATATTGCTGCGATTAAAATAATAATAGCTAGTATTCATATAATACTGTGTTCCAGTTTTTTTTTTTCTTCTTCTTTTAATAGGGCTTTATATGTAAAGTACTTAAAATAGGGCTTGTCTAATCCTCACAACGACCCAATAGGATAGGTACTTATTATTTTTCACATTTAACAGATGAAAACTGGAAGGCAAACTAAGGTAATAACTTGCTCAAGGTCAAACAGCTGATAAGTGGCAAAGCCAGGATTTGAACTCAGGAAGTCCAGTTCTAGAGTGTTCTTAATCACTACACTATACCATTTCACATTGTTTGACACTTTTGAATGATTTGGAGTTCCCCAAAAGTTGTTGCTGTTAGGTGAGGTGCCACTGATTTGATTTTGACTCATAGTGACCCTATGTGACAGAGTAGAACTGCCCAGTTTTCTAGGTTGCAGTCTTTATGGGAGCAGATCATCAGATCTTTCTCCCATAGCACCGCTGGGTAGGTTTGAACTGCCAACCTTTCAGTTAGCAGCTGAGCACTTAACCAGTGTGCCACCAAGTCTCCTAAAAATAGGGCATAATAATCTCGACCATCTGAGTGCCTCCTGTGTAGCTAGGCAGTATGTATGTCGTTTTACTTCTTCAATCTTCTAGGTATGTGGATTGGTCTCCATTTTACAGATGATAATAATATCAACTAACCTTTATAGAGCACTTACTATGTATGGATCAAGCTTTACTTATATCATCTAATTTAATATATGCAGTAGTTCTGTAGGGGTAATTACTATTATTATTTCCATTTTAGAAATGAGAAGACTGAAGCTGGAAAAGATTACTTGCCTAGAGTCACATAGTTAAGGAGGGACAGAGCTATGATCTGTATACAGGTTTGTCTGACTCCAAACCCCCCGCTGTTAACCATCATCACATAATACTGGTGGGAGGCAGTTATTAGCTAGAGATTCAGTGATGAAGTGAATCTCAGAGGACAGAGACTAGCTTCAGATTTTGTTCCTCATCCTTATTCCTCACGTAGTTTGTTGATTAATCACATCCTTAGTTCTCTCTCTCCAGGTGTTGATAATAGAGAAACCTGATAGGTGACAGAAGTGGCTGCCTTCTCTAAAAACAGGATATCCTTGTCTAAATGATGTCCTCGTGAAATCATGGCATTTAGTGAATTTGTCTTTTATTAAGGCTTTGACTTTTTTTTTTTTGATTCCACATGCTGGGACTCATCACTCTGCATAGATTTCTTTTTGATATCTTCACGGTGATTCCTGGGAGTTAATAGTGGGGAGATCTTAAGCATCTGTGGGGTTCTGTTTTTGAATTACTGTAGTTTATCTTTAATCTTGCCTCCTTAGGATTATGAGTTTATTCTCTTTACCACCTAAGATATGGTTGATGTGAAGGTTTTTGTTTGTTTGTTTTTAATTATTTCTTACGTGGGAACCTTTGCATGTCCCACTAAATCTCAACAGTTTCAGTTAACTCTTGAATCTCACATTCATTGACTCCCATGGGCAGACTCAAACCTCCTGGTTTCAGAAGTGAATATGTTTTCTGTCTCCTTTCTCTTTCCCCAAATGACAGAAAAAACTGTCATTCTAGATTTTCTCTTCTTTCTCTCCAACCAGTTGGTCACTAAGCTCTACTAAGTCTTCCTCCCAGATATCTATCAAAATCTGATCCAGGGTACTCAACATCATTATTTGTCAGGAAAATGAAAATTAAAAACACAGTGAGATACTATTGCATACCCACCAAAATGGCTAGAATTAAAAAACAAAAAGAACCTGACCATTCAAAGTGTTGATAAGAATAACTGGAACACTCAAACCCTAGTTGTCAGGAATGGAATGTAAATTGGTACACTTCTGAAAACTCTTCAGTAGTATCTATAAAAGTTGAACATAAGCAATTTCATTTCTAGGCATATACTCAGCAAAAATGTATAAAGTGTGCACCAAAACACATGTACAAGAATGTTCATAACAGCATTATTTGTAATAATCCCAAACTGGAAACTAAATATCTATCAACATAAATAAATTGTGGTATAATCCATAAAGTGAAATACAATGATAAGAACAAACTGTTGCAAAACACAGAAGCATGGATGAATCTCCTAGACAAAATATTGTGCCAAAGAAGCCAGATACAGGAGTTATATATTATGTAAAGTTCAAAAATAGGCAAAACTAATATGTGATGTTAGAAGTCAGAATAGTGGTTACCTTTATTGAGGGGGATGTAATGACTGGGAGGGAGCACAAGGGAGATTTCTGAGGTGTTAGTAATGTTCTGTATCTTGGTTTGGATGTTGGTTCCCAGGTGTATTCACTTTGTAAAAATTCATTAAACTGTACATTTGACATTTGTATACTTTCCACCTGAATAAGCTTATTTTTTTTAAAAAAAACTAGACAGTAGTAGCTGGTTTAAAAGTTTGAGGGAAAGCATAGGGTTCAAGGACTTGTGTTAAAATACACATCTTTAGTTAATGGCTTTGGGTAAATCACTTTAAAAGTGACCTTAAAGAATGACTTTTTCCTTATGTATTTACATTAAAGGTCTGGAAGGAGTAGCACCAAACTAGTAATGCTTTGAGTCAGAGGTAGGTTTGTGACAAAGTTGGCAGGGTTTCACTTTTTATTCTATATAGTATTTCTTATATTTTGAATTATTCTTTAAATAATATTTTAAGCATGCATTTTTTTTTTTTAAAGAATGACTTTAATGGTGAAAATGTTAGGTAGCATGACAAGTAATAGGGTAAGATAATTGAGGCCATGTAGAACATTATGGTGCCCTTCAAATCAGATCCCATATAGCCATATTCATTTTATAATCAGGAAAATAGCAAGAAATATTTCTCAGAGGTTGAATAGAACAAAAAACAAAACAACACAAAAAACTAAAACACCCTAGCCTTCCCTTTGCATCTTTACTGCCACCACTGGTCAAAACCATCATCTTTTCATCTGAATGCAATAGCTCAAGTTGTTGTCTTGCCTCTAGTCTTGTTCACCTCCAATCTGTCTTCTACCCAGTAGCTAAATGCAAATTTGACTTTGCTGGAAAGCCTGATACCTTGACTACCCTTAGATAAACTTTAAATGCTTTAATCTGACATGGGTTTTCACTATTGGGTCCCAATACCCTACCTCCTAAGCCACATCTTTTCTTCACTGCTCCCAAACTAGACACATCTTTGGCTTCATCCACTCTGAATTTCTTCCTTGACCATGCTGACTAGCTCATGTTCCCAGTTAGTATTTATTGACGGTGAATCATAAGTGAATTGTGACTTTGCTGAAGCTAAGTATATTTGTCAGTTGCTTCTGCATGGAACTAACCGAGGGACTTACTGTCAGAATCTAGTAATTTAATAATAAAACGCATACTTTCCATTTCCTAGCTTTTTAGGCGTTTTTCCCAACAACTAAAAATAGTAGAATTTGAAAGCAAACATGGAAACAAAAGAATTTCAAGAAATATGTTGACCAGATTTATGTGAGGGGAAGAGTAGATGAAAAAAAAAAAGATAGGGAAGCTTTTTATTTTAAAGTCTTTATTCCACTTGGCCCTTTAACGACACATTAAAGGTTTCACTCTCTCATTGTAATTTGTCAGTAGGTATTTATTGAAGACCTACTATATATTCAACCCTATGAGTCAACAAAGTAAAAGTCTACCAGAGTAGTTTGCACATCTTGAGCAGCTATACATACTACTTCGAAAATTACCCGGTTCAGATAACTTTCATTTCTCAAGCAGTGTTTTCTGAATGCTAGATGGAAAGTGACTAGTATTTGGAGTTCATATATCCATCACAAAACCAAGTTTTTTTAAAATTTTTGTCGTTGTTTGTTAAGTCAGATTGAGGAAGAACTAGCACATTTGACTCTCAAGTGAGACTGAAATCATTCTATTTACACAGGTTTAGGAACTTTACTGCATTAGGATTAGAATGAATTTCACAGCTTGAGTGTGACATGCCCCTAACCTACCTTGTCAGCCTTCTCTTCTCCCCCTAAGCTCCAGCCACATTGCACATGTAGTTTCTTGAATATACAACATGGGTTTTTCGCATCCATGCTTTTGCTCATGCTGTTCCTTATGCCTGAAAAGCTTCTTAAATCTGTCTTTACTTCTCTGTAAATTGTCCTTATCTTTCAAGACGCATCTCAGGTGTCCTTCCTCTAAGAAGTCTTCTCCTTACCAAATTAAGTGCTTCTGTAACATCCTGGGCTTTCCTTTGTTATAGCACTTAGAGCACTATGTTATCTGTTTATAGATTTGTCTCTTCTACTAGACTGTGAACTCCTTGAGGGCAGGTTTTAGGCATTCTTGTGCTTGGCTTATTCCAGAGTAGGTGCTCAGACTGTTTGAATGAATAAATTGTACTCTTGTTGAATGTTTGATAAAAGAGTGATTGACTAAATGAATAGCAGAAGACCAATGCCAAACCTTCTAAAGAGCCAATTGGTTTCCAGGCACAAATTTTGGGCAGTGCAATCTTCATTCCTTTATAGGCCATATTTACCAGCAAACTTGGAGCTTAGAGAAAAAAAATCCCTGAGGGGAAGAGAATGAATAATAATTGAGCGCTACTTTGTGTTGGGCACTAGGCACTTTGTCATTTAAGCCTCTTATTTAATTGTATGAGGAATTTAGTAGTTTCCCATTTTATAGCCAAGGCAACTGAGAGAGAGTTTTGGTTAGAAATTTAGTAATGAAGCTGTGATTACACTCATGTTATCAGACTCTGTGCTTTTTTCTTTACATTTGGCTGTATGCCCCAAATTAAAGATCTTATCTAGTGAATTCCTCGTCATTTGTCATCAAAAGATACATGGATGAACCATGAAAACATTATGCTGAGTGGAGTAAGTCACAAAAGGACAAATATTATATGATCCTATTTATATGAAATATCTAGAATAAGCAAATGTATAGAGACCAAAATTTATTAATGGTTATTTAATAAAAATAACCATTATAAAAATTTATTAATGTTATGATCCGCACTGTGTGGATCATAACAAATTATGGATAACATTGGGAAGAATGGGAATTCTAGAACACTTAATCATGCTCGTGAGGAACCTGTACATATACCAAGAGGCAGTCGTTCGAACAGAACAAGGGGATACTGTGTGGTTTAAAGTCAACAAAGGTGTGCGTCATGGTTGTATCCTTTCACCGTACGTATTCAGTCTGTATGATGAGCAAATCTGAGAAACTGAACTGTATAAAGAAGAATGTGGCATCAGGATTGGAGGAAGATTCATTAACAACCTGTGTTATACAGGTGACAGACACATCCCTGCTTGCTGAAAGTGAGGAGGACTTGAAGCACTTACTGATGAAGATCAAAGACCACAGCCTTCAGTATGGATTACACCTCAACATAAAGAAAACAGAAATCCTCACAACTGGATGAATAAGCAACATCATGATAAATGGAGAGAAGATTGACATTGTCAAGGATTTCATTTTACTTGAGTCCACAATCAACACCCATGGAAACAGCTATCGAGAAATCAAATGCACATTGCGTTGGGCAAATCTGCCGCAAAAGACCTCTTAAAAGTGTTAAAAGAGCAAAGATGTCACTCTAAGGACTAAGGTGCACCTGAACTAAGCCATGGTGTTTTCACTCACTCATATGCATGCAAAAGCTGGACAATGAATAAGGAAAGATTGAAGAAGAATTGATGCCTTTGAATTATGGTGTTGTCAAAGAATATTGAATATACTATGGACTGCTAGAAGAAAAAACAAACCTGTCTTGGAGGAAGTACAGCCAGAATGTTCCTTAGAAGCAAAAATAGTGAGACTTTGTCTCATGTAATTTGGACATGTTTTCAGGAGGGACCAGTCCCTGGAGAAGGACATCATGCTTGGTAAATTACAGGGTCAGTGAAAAAGAAGAAGACCCTCAACAACGTGGATTAGCGCAGTGGCTGCAACAACAGGCTGAAGCATAACAATGATTGTGAAGATGGTAGAGGACCGGGCAGTGTTTTGTTTTGTTGTATGTAGGGTTGCTATGAGTTGGAACCGACTTGATGGCACTTAACACAACAACAAGAGGTGAAAGGGAGTTACTGCTTAGGGGGCACTAAGCTTCTGTTAAGGGTGATGGGAAAGTTTGGAAATGGATAGTGGTGATGGTTGCACAACATGAGTATATTTGTCACTGAATTATACATGTAAAAAATGTTGACATGGCAATTTTTTGTTGTATATATACTTAACCACAATTAAAAAAAAAAGATAACCACAAATTTCTAGGGAATTTTTTATGGTAGAACAAATACCTTAAAATAATAATTTTAATGAATTATCCATTACCATTTACAGAGGGCTTTCACATTCACATATAGCTCAGAGATGCTATCTTTTAAGATATGTTATTTTAAGCAACGTTAAAACACTAGCACAGAGCATTAGTGCAGTGGAAAATGTGTTTCAATATTTAGCAAAGACTTAATACATTTCTCCAAATTAGACTATATTGTTTATACTTCAATTTTAAAAGTTTTTTTTAAAGAGATTATATAGTTCTTTTATAGTACTTTTTATGGAAACTTGAAGCATAACAAATGATATATAGCCTTTTATTAAAGTTCCATGCATAATTTAGACTGTACACTTGCTGACATCCAGATATCTGTTTTCAGTGTATGTAAAATTGCACGTACGGTTCCATATTCTTGTGATTTTGGAACATAGTTCTTTTCAAAGTTAAAAAGCAGAAAAAATTCCTCCAGTCTCTGACAGGAAAAATTTTAAAGGGGGGAAAAAAATCTTACCAAACCATAGAAAATCAGACTGGTGTACAGAAATGAGCAGGTCTTCAAGAGCCAGACATCTGAGTTTAAGTCTGGGCTTTGTCATTTCCTAGAACTTTTGAAAATGGGCAAATCATTTCTTCATCAATAAAATGGAACTAATAACAGTACCTGATTCTATAGGTGATTGTGTTGATTAAATGATGTGTTTAGAAAAGCTTTGCACAGTGCCTGACCCATAGGAGACCCTTGATAAATGATATTTACTATTATTTAGGGAGGATGTATTTCTGAAACACAGTAAGTATATTCAGGTATTACAGTCTTTTATCAGAAACCAAGCTTTACCAGAAATCTGACCTTTCACAATGAGCAGGTTAGCTTTCATTTCTGGAGCATGCAGATACTGTGACAGTTTTTCTTCTGTGTGATACTCATATTCTGAAACATTTGCAGGAAACCTGGGCATGATTTTCTTTTAAGGAGAAATCCCTCTTGTAGTTGCTGTGAATCGGAATTGACCTGATGGCAACATGTTTGATTTTTTTAGGGCTCAAATAGGATTTACAGAGAAAACTACAAAGAAATAACAAATGATGGTAGTTTAGTTAGTTATTCTGTAGAAGGTAAGAGGTTTTTTTGTCCTGTCATTATTTGAATTCCTCTTGACCATAGGTACCTGGATAAACATTACTGTATGCTGGTATGAGGCCATGTGAGCAGAATATGTTCAACAGAATTGTATTGACTTTGGCTCTTTTTCTGTCTTTTAAGAAAATTTGATTTTTAAGTTGATCATTTAGTCTGTTGTCTGAAATGATTTCCTTTTTTCAGCCATTGTTTTAGATATGTGAGATTTCAACAATTAGACTAGGCAAATGTTGCATGATATAAGAGGACCAGATTGTGAAGGATACTAAAGACAAGCTTTTTGAGGAGGGACCTCCTCTTAACAGCTTTGGATCCTCTTATACATGAAAGTACCTGAAACAAAGTTAGCATTCAATAATTACTTGTTGAATGAACGATATTCTTCAATAAATTTTTTATTATATTTAGGAAACCAAATACGTGTATATATCCATATTTAATAGTCTTTGCTGACTACTAAAATTTGAAAAGGATTTAGATATGAAAACACTGATTTTTGTGCATCTTAATTTATCAATACAGTTTTCATGTCATTTTTTCCCCAGTGATGGTACTGATTCTTGATTCATTTTATTGGTTCCAAGTAATGAAACACATCCATGAAATAAGGTGTTTCTTTTTTAATTTTGTTTTAATTTGATTTGTTTTTACTTCTGAGATTTCTGGAGCCTAATAATGTTGAACTCCTACTCTGTCCTGTAGATGGTTTTCCAAGTTGTTATCAACTGCCAAGGATTGGTAGCGATATATACTTTGTCTTACTAGGGAGATCCTTCTACTTTCTTGTCCTTAATTCACTTTAAGTTTTCCTTTAAAACTCTCTTCTTTTTTCATCGTTGTGCAGACACAAACTTTCTTATATTTGGATACCAGCTAATTATGTATAGCACATCTCAGTGTTTGTGAACTTAGGGTGAGACAGGTGCTATCAGTTCCTGCTAGTAGGGGTGCAGATTGGTCCAACTTTCTGATAGCGTTCACACTCTTCTTTTTTTAAAAATAATATTTTATTGTTTTCAGTGAAAGTTTGCACAGCAGTTTAGGTTCTCATTTGCGTTCATACTCTTTTGCTTCGGTTTTTCTACCTCTAAGATGCTATACCAAAAAAATTATCAGAAATATGGACAGCAGTTTCTGATTAAATGTGTTCATTGCAGCACTATTTATAACAGATAAAAAATTGGAAACCACCCATATAGCTACAAGTCATTTTTAATGACCTGAAAAAATGCTTATTAGTGAACAAATCAGGGTATAAAAGTGTATATAGAAAAGTAATTCCATTGTGTATGAACTACACCAAGATATTTATAGGATTTTTTCCTGTGAGTGGGATTATAGGTGACATATTTTCTGTTATCTAAATTTTCTGTATAGATCAGGTGTTACTTGTATAATGACAGAAACTTGTATTTTTAAAGTCACAAATAAATAAAAATGAATACCTACAAAACAAGACTAGAAGAAAATTTACCCGATGTTGACAGTGGTTATCTTTAGGTAGTGAGATTGTGAGTAACTTTTTGTCTTTATGTTTTTTGTTCTTCCCATTTTGTAGTAAGCATATTATTATTTTTATAAGATGAAAAAATAAGTTATTTTATAAAGTGTATCACTGTAATCAACCTGAGAATTTGCCTTCAGAGAAATTTCTTTATGTGATTTCTATAATAATCTTCAGAGGAAAGATACACTTTCCTTACCCAGCTTGATGGCTATGGTGCGACTCAGGACTCCATATGTTTTAAATATGTTTCTTCTATGTAATTTCTGATTAAATTGTTTGAAATAGTAATATTATTAGAGATAAAGTGCCCTACCCTTTGAAATCTGTGTAAGTGCAGTGATCCACTTCACTATTAACATTCCCAACTTCAGAGTAGTTGTCTGATTATATTCTTGCTGTTTTGTGTTTGGCATATACAGCTAGAAGCTTTTTAATAACCAGAAGTACTCAACAACAACAAAAAATAAAATAAATTCTATAAAAAAATAACCAGAGGTAGCATTCGTCCATTAATGGTTCTTATTCTGCTTAGCTCTTAACACCTGAAAAAAAATATTTTAGATATACTTAAGCCTTTGAAGCCTGTTATTTTGAAAACTAGATTGATTCTCTTATACAGAGATACAAAAGCCGGATGTATAATAGTATTATCTGCAATTTGTAAAACTGCCACTGCTGTTTATCAAGTGTCTGTGATGTTCCAGGCACCACACTAGACACTGACAAATATATAATTCTCACAACATCTCTATGAAGTGGTATATTTTCCTTTTTCTTCCCACCCTCCCACCAAAAGAGGTTCAGAGGGGCAGATTTGTCTGGGGTAACACGGCTAATGAGTGCTCAGGCTGAGACTGGATTCAAGTCTTCGTGACTACAGTGCCCTAGAACCTTTGTCTTGTACTGTTGTGTATCTATTGCCTAGAACAGGGCTTGGCATATGCTAAACGGTGACAGGTATCTCTTTAATGAATGAACTATCTACCTAGAAGCTCTTAAATGGCCAAGCAGAAGAAACTGTTATGTTCTAGTAATACAGGATTATACGGAGAAGTGAGCCTGACAGAATGCAGCGCTATCAGGAAGCCAAGCAGATAATTTCACCAACATATACATCGTAGTAACAGATGACCAGATCAGAGTCCTCTTTTTTGATGTGTACTGTATTTTTGAACAAATAACACGCACCTTCTATATTTGTTAGCCAACCATGCCCTCCCGCTGTGAGGTATTTTTGTAAGCTAATTTTTTTTTCTTTTTACAGCAACATGTAAAAACAATGGCATAGTGGCGCTTATGAAGATACCTTGTGAAGGGAGGGCATGGCTGGCAAATGTAGAAGGCACTTGTTATTTGCATAAAAATATGTAACTGTCTGCTCTGAGTGTATTTGCCAAGGTCATTAGTTGTTCGGTGGTAGAATTCTTGCTTAGGTCTTCTTGCAGGAGACCTAGGTTTGATTTCAGGCCAATTCACCTCATGCACAGCTACCACACATCTGTCAGTGGTGGCTTGCGTGTTGCTATGATGCTGGACAGGTTTCAGTGGAGCTTCCAGACTAAGATGGACCGGGAAAAAAGTCCTCGTGATCTGCTTCTGAAAATCAGCCGGTGAAAACCCTGTGGATCACGGTGGTCCCAACTGCAGCCTATCATGGGCAGCATTTCATTCTGTTGTGCATAGGGTAACCATGAGTTCGGGGCCAACTTGACAGCAGTTAGCAACAACAACATATTTGTCAAACCTCTTTTCTACTTGACCTTGATAATTCAGTGAACAAAGAAAAGGAAAAGCCACATCATTTACCAGTGAGAAAAAATACAGGTAGAAACCCAAGTTCTGTAAGTGTCAAGGAACTAGAATGAGAATTTCTTGATTGAAACTTTGGATCTTGGGAGCCTCAGGTTATGTGGAGATAACATTGTGCCATCACGGCACATGGACATACTTCACTTCATTGGTAACAGCAACTTCTGTGTATAATCCTATAACAGCAAAGAGTAAATTCCAATTGGAAGAGGGATTAATATTTGGATGCCTTGTAGACATAAGTGGTTCTAGTTTATGAGATGAATTGCCACAGAAACCCAGTTGTGACTCCCCTTCTCTTCATATATATCATCCCTGTCTCAAATATTCTTGGTTGCCAAGAGTTAGCTTAGTCATGGGGTGAGTACTAGCTAGCTGTGTAATCGTAATGATCATAATGTGTTGTTAAAGGAAGGGGAAGGGGGTGGAGGAAATGTGTATCACATTCAATGCTCCAGTGCATCACAGTCTGCTCCTGGAATGTCATCCCATGTCCAGATCCTTTTATTCCACTCCCTCCAGAAATTATCTTGTTCTTAAATATCTATCAAAAGGAGCCTGAGTTTTTGTATAAGATAGGGTTTAACACGGTAATGGTCATTGTGAAACTAGTCCATGAGTTTGAAAATATTTCATTTCCTTAATTGCTTAAAGATCCCACTGAAAAATCTATTAAGATCTTATAGTTTAGCATATCTTTTTGTTTAAATCAAATAGAGCTGACTGTGTATGTTCTTCTGTTATATTATGAACTATGTTAGTTCTGCTTCAGCAGATGGCAAGGCAGTTTCCTGAAATCATTGGAACCATTCTCAAAGTTTCTGAACCCAGCTCCCTACCATTCTTTGCATGATATGACTTTCTAGCCCATAGTTGTCCTGGTTTATAGCTTGACAGCTCCATGAGGGCAGGTAATACATCTGTTTTGTTCACCACCCAACCTGGGTCAAGCTCTGTGCCTAATACATATTGGGAGCTTAATATTTGTTAGATGAATGACTAGAGGAAAGAGGGCTGTGCTTGATCAGCATTTGGTAAGAACCAGAAACATCTGCTAAAGGTCTTTAGGAGCCTTTCCTTTGAAACCGTTTGTAGTTTATTTATCAGTGCTGATGGTATCCATGGAAATCCTTGTAATCAGGTCCTTTTTATTTACTTATTTTTCTGCTTAAGCAGTCCTGCCAGTCATTTTATGGTAGCTAGACACTGATGAACACCCTTTGACAAGTTTCTCACTTTTTAAGTGCTACCTGTTCTTTAGCCTCAGCATAAATATGTTCTTTGGACCCCCATTGGTAACAGTCAGAAGTGATTTGTTAAAGGTCACCTAGCTAGAGGTAGCAGAGCTAAGATTTGAAGTCAGATCTAGTCTGGCCAGTTTGTAGGAGATATACCTACTTTCTAAAATTTTCTACTACAGCACACTATTCCCTTATAGTTCTGCTGTATGCTTTATAAAATCTACTGTTTTACGTACTTTTAAAGGTTATGGGGCACGTAGAAGATTTTTTAGTTATTCGACATCATTAAGAAACACCTACTATGTCTAGTCCCTTCTGGATTATTTCCAACTTTAAAATGAGTCTGCAGATGTAGCAGGAAAGCATTTGGCCAGAAATTCCTTCTATGGCTTTGATTTTAAAAGACATAACTTTTCTTTCTCATACCTGCAGTAGGCTATTTTAATTTGTTACTAATAGGCAACATTTTAGGACTTTCGTGTTTTTGTTTTAATCACCAAGAGGAATTGGTAGAAGTCTTATTCCAAAAGAGTCTCTAGGAAATACTGCCTCTTAATTTAAGAAAAGGATCTGTGTTTTTATATCTAATAGTATTAAATTAGTATTAGTATTACATTGCACATTATTAAAATCTGGTGTTCCACCTCACTTTTCAAATAATCTCCTATATTCATCAATTCATTCAGCATCTATATTGCTAAGATTTCAAATTATTTGTGCAGTGTTGACACTTTTTATGTACATATGTTTGTTTTAATTTAAGTTTTAAACAGAGGACAGCCCATGCTAGAGCCCTTCTATTTCTATTCTCTGTATCTGGGAAGAGTCTCAGACAATGAACGGGACCTCAAGCCCTTACTGTGGTTTCACAGAATTGACATTTCCAGAGTATTTTCCATGTACAAGGAATAGTGCTAGGTGTTTTATATATGTGGTCCTTGAGCCTTAAAACAACCTGCCAGGGAGGGATTAATATTTTATAGATAAAGAGTCAGAGATAAAGAGCGAAAGGGACTGATTCAAGATCCCATAGTAATTAAGTGGCAGATTCAGGATTCCAACCCATGTCTCCTTGACCGTAAGACCCATTCTTGCACCCAACAGGCATAGGATGGCTTAAAAAAATGGCATCAACATCTAAGAACCTTATATCCAGTGCCAGTTTATCACATCAAGTTCATTTAATGGTAGACTTGGGGTTCACATGTGGTGATGATAGAAATCAGTTGGCTTTTTTTTTAAACCGCTAAAGCCTTGAGGAAGCACCACTCATTTTGTCTGGTCTTGCCTATAAACCAAGTTGACAATAATTGAAGGCCATAAAAAATTGATTTTTTTTGCCAGTCCCTTTCTACTTTTATTATACTCTAGGTTGTTTAAGTGTTCCTTGAAAAAAGCTCTAATATTTCTTTAAAGATTTCCATGTAAAGTTTTTCTGTGTACTGCAGTCATTTCAGCAAAGGAGAACAAGACATCTTTATCATTGCATCTCTAAAATAGCCTTTTTCCTTTTTCCTAAACAGGCATATCAGGTTCCCAGTGTTTGGAGAGAATTGTTTTATACCCACTTAACTATGTACATGCACCCCTTAGCAGAATATATTATACTTTTTGGCTGAACAACATTGTCCTTCTATCCAAAGCCTAAGCCCAGCTCTATAAATGTAAGACTCTGAACATACAGGGATCATACTAGTTATTTGAGCCAAATATAACATGAAATTGTTTAAAAGCCAGGTTGCATGGAGTAGTATGGTCACACATTGGCTGGGAAAAGCTGTCTAGTATCTAAAAATTTCAATTTTATTTCAGTTGAATTGCTGACATGGCCAGTATTAGTATTTTAGGATGCTTGTTTATGATGGCTTGCCTTGTGTTTTAAATAGTATCTGTCGGTCTACAAGAAGTCACATTATAAAGATTTAAGTGGGAAAAGGGTAGTAATAAATAGTTACTGGTTTTTGAACCTTACTTTATGCCTTATGTTCTTTATTGTGACTCCTTCCATACATCTTGCAGAGTGGCTATTTTCCAATTTTGTAGGTAAGGATACTAAGTCTCAGAGACGTGATTAATTTGCCTAATATCATCCAGCTAGTAATGTGGATGCTGGTAATCAAACCCAGATCTGACTGACTTCAAGGCCCTTATGCTTTTTGTTATTCTGTATTGTCCATGGCAGTGATACTGTGAGGGAGAATATGGATGGAATTACGTAGTTGCCTCAGGTGTTTAGGAAGAACTTTTTTTTTTAATTGTTGTACTTTAAGTGAAAGTTTACAATTCAAGTTAGTCTCTCATACAAAAATTTATACATACACTGTTATGTGACCCTAATTGTTCTCCCTGTACTGTGATAGCACACTCCTCATTTCCACCCCTGATTTCCTGTGTCCATTCACCCAGCTCCTGACCCTCTCTGCCGTCTCATCTCACCTCTGGACAGGAATTGCCCATTTAGTCTCATGTATCTACTTAAGGTAAGAAGCACACCCTTCACGAGTATCATTTTATGTCCCCATAGTCCAGTCTAATCTTCGTCTGAAGAGTTGGCCTCGGGAATGGTTTTAGTTCTGAGTTGACATAGAATCCAGGTCCATGCTTTCTGGGAATCCTCCAGTCTCAGTCAGACCATTGAGTCTGGTCTTTCTACTGGAATTTGAGTTCTGCATCCCACTTTTCTTAGGAAGAACTTTTTGACATAAGTTAGTGCTATTCGGGAGCATTTCACTTATCTGCCCGCTACTACCTGTCTGCTGTTACGGTCTTAATATTCTTTATAACCTCTTTGTTGCAGACCAAGGAAAAAATGGTTCTGAACCTCCTTTCTCACCCTTGGTTTCAAATTCCTTTATATCCACTTCTCAAGTATGATGGTGCTAGCTACCTTGTCATTGTTATTTTTTACTTAGAGATTAATTTATTTTGTGTTCAGCTGGATGTCTAGTTGAAGATAGGTGTGCTGGATATGAGCATGGTCTAGATCAGCACTGTCCAATAGAACTTTCTGCAGTGGTGGAAATGTCCTGTATCTGTGCTACCCAATATGATAGCCACTAGCCACGTAGGGTTATTGAGTGCCTGAAATGTGGCTAGTACAACTGAGGAACTAAATTTTTAGTTTTATATAATTTTGACTAAATTAAAATAGCCACATGTGGCTAGTGGCTAATGTATTGGATAGCACAGTTGTGGATAGTGTTTGATGAGTAATCATAGAAGAATTTAAGGAAACCCAGTCATCGGTAGCTTAAAAGTTACTGATTTTTTTCCTAGCAACATGAAGTTTGGCTTGTGTACAACTTAAAGCCGTATTATCATAGGACCGGATAGTGTAGAACAGTTCATGTTTCCAAAGCACTTTTTGATCATTCATAGTCTCATTTGATGAGTCTTTCAGATATGATATCATTTAGGACTTATGTTTGCTAATGGATCACAGAAGAAGGGGAGAAAATTAAAACCATTAGCAGTTTCCTTGTGCAGGGTCTCCTCCGGTTGAAATGGAACATCGGTCTGGCCTGTTGGTGCTCGGGTTGCAGCATGAGGACCTGGACAGGAGCCCATGTACTGTTTTCCTCTGCTCATTGATTCAGATTGGAGAATTATCTCTCTTCCCTCACCTAGAACATCTGTTAATTTTATTTTTTGGTCTCAGGAGAGGGAAATAGAGGCAATTTCCAAGCTGTAGTCAGGGAGCCACAATAATTTGATAATCAACAAAAGAAAATACAGTTTTTCTTTCTAATATGTCAGAATAAGTCCTTG
This sequence comes from Dugong dugon, assembly GCA_030035585.1. Taxonomy (NCBI): domain Eukaryota; kingdom Metazoa; phylum Chordata; class Mammalia; order Sirenia; family Dugongidae; genus Dugong; species Dugong dugon. The sequence continues at coordinate 69,336,065 of CM057471.1, read as the reverse complement.
GGGCTCTGATTTTAATTTTTTATTTTAGAAAGTATAACCCAGAACTCAGAAGTTTTCGATGTAAAATTAGTTTTTAAACTCTGATATGTATCTTCTGAAGAGAATTTTGATAGAATTAAACAGATTTCATATGATATTTTGGAGAAAAAATAATTTCCCTAGAGTCTTGATATAGTTGTTTTCATTTTGATTATCTGGTCTTTTGAAATAATTTTTAAAAGACATTAATTTTAATATGTCACTTATGTTACTAAGCATATTTTTTCTCTGATATTCTATCTGTAAAATTCACCTCTTTTTTCTACCAGAGCATACAACTAATCAACTCTGGATCTTTTGATTTTTCTGGCTATGCCAGGAGATTGAATGAAGTTCCCTATAGTGAGAAAAGAGAGCACATGGGACTCATGACTTTATGTACTCCAACAATAGAGCTTTTATGAAATTGGAGGTGGTTAAAAAAGCCAGAAGTAGCTCTTAAACGTGGCATCACTGTGTTGTTTTTTTTTTTTTTTTTGTATCCTCGGGGCTGCCAGGAGTGCATAGAGCCTGTAATTTCCTGTTCTCTGAATCCCCCATCTTTCTGCAGCTCCAAGCTTTGTGTCCCCCAGCTTGTGACTCTGTGCTAACAAATCGCTATTGTCCAGTGGGGCGAATGGTGGCTGGAACTAAAGAATTGCTGTCTGGTTTCTATTCAAATCCAGGTAGTGAGATATATGAATGGACTTTTCGAATCGTCATGTGAATAACGTCTGCTTGGCATGAAGGCTCAGAGCCACGCTAGGAAAGATTAACTCCTAGGCTGACCACTAAACATACTTTGTGGTAGGAGGTAGAAACATTCCCAAGTATTTTATTCACACTTAATTTTCCATTTCATTCCCAAGAGTAGAGTTAGCTGTTTTTTGGCTGCTTTTCACTCAAGTTTTAGTGTTTCTGTTGATAATATGGAAGTTTGAGAAAATGTTGTTTGTCATTTAGAACACTATGTTAATTTTCTTTCAAAAGTTTTCTGCCTTGTATTTATTATGGCATAAAGTTATCTTTAAGCATGCATGCAAAAATGAGAGAGAGCTGCTTTATTAAGAAACCAACCCTTTAAAATATTTTCCAACTAATGAAGGGGAAATCCTCTCTTTTAAAAACAGTGCATTCTACTTATTTCTTCACATTTTTTCACCCAAAGTCCAAATTTATATAAAGAAGATAGAAACAACTTCACATGCAATGTATCAACCACACAAAACAAACCTCCTTGAGATTAGGAATCAGCTGAAGCATTTGTAAGTATAACAGAATCAGGATTTTTTAAAATCAGATTTGGAATCTGGGCGATAATTCATAACTCTCTCTTATCCAGGGAAAATTATTATTTTATCTTTCTCTACTAGGAAAAATTACCACAGCCTTGAAGGACCATGCTTTTACATTCCTGCCATATCGAAGGTACTGTGGAACTGGGAGCCTTTATGTTTCTTTTTCTCTCTAACTCAGACAGCTTTGTAAGCAGTAGTGTGTAGATTACAAGAGTTAGACAAAAGCAGGCGCGACTGAGAAGATGGGGTGGGGGTTTGGCTTGGGGCACTTCCTGTCACTCAGCACATTCCAGATCACTAAAAAATTTCCACACCCTCTGCATTCCCTAATGCCCACCCTAGATCCCAGTATTTTTCTGATTCCATGTGTTAGGGTGTTTGTCACACTCCACTCTTTCACTGGACTAGATCTAGCAAGACTGCCTCAGAGGAGATGCATTCCTTTAGATTGCACAAAGCATAGCTGGGAAAATGGCTGGCAGTTTCAGAATTTAGTCACGATTGCACGCATGAGTACCTCACACATCCGTGCCCCCTTTACTACCCCCCCAACCAACCCCTGCAGCTGGCTGACCTGTCTCACCCACTGTTGGCCTATCGAACGGCCAGGACTGTCTGGTTTTGGCTCATGCCTTTGTCCATGTCTGGCTTAGTTCCTCTCTGTCTATGCTTGCCTCTATCCCAAACGCCCCAGGCGGCACAAGTGTTTGGCTACACAAAACTACAGATAGAAAAGGTGGTAAAAACTTCAAACTTTGTTAGATTCTCCAATAGTTTATTCTTTTGTGAATTTCTTCCTTCTTTAAAGATTCCATTTTAAGAAAACAAATACAAAATTAATTATCTAAAGGCAGAGAATGCAAGGCAACCTTTGTGTTCTTTATAATAACTGACTTCATAACTCTCTCCAGCTGCGTTACGGGGTGTGTAGAAAAAGCTTCTGTTCTGAGAACAAAGGAGCACGTGCAGAAATGAGACTAAAAAATCCACTGACAGTATTTCACTACACAAACTACTTAAAAAGACTTTAGTCAAGCCTCTCAACAGATTCAATTTTAAAATGGTTTTTAGTTTTTTTAAAAAAAAAAAAATTTGAAAGTGCTTACCCAGTAAAAGAACCGAAGTAGTCCTGAACTGTTACGTAAGACTTTTTACAGTTGGATCTTTGTCAAAAGGGGGTGGGGGTGGTGAGAGAAAGCAGCAACAACAATCAAAAAAGTTCAAGCTGCTGTGGCTAGAGGACAACTTCTGTGTTTCCAGATAGGATTCTTGCTGTAGAAATGGAACTTCCAGCCAGCACAGCATTCTGTCCCGGTAGAGAAATGAGTTTGTCAGTTTAAAAAAAAAAAAAAGAGAGAGAGATACTGGAACCCAGGCTAGATGAGCTATTGAACCGCGCCAGATTTCCTTGCAACCCTGTCTGCTGTGCTTGCATTGAACTATATATGACCCAGATGATGGACAGAAGCACATTCAGTCATGTGCACACTGGAAGAAAGCGGATTTGCTGGTCCCTGGCAGTGCAGGGGTTTGTCTTCTGATTGGGCTGTGCCCTGATCGGTGAAATGTGAAGCCCTCACCATTCTGAGGCCGTAATTCAGGACTGGCAGTTTAAGTGTCTGGCTGCCTCTAGTCACTGAGAGAGAATTTGAAGGTGTTGCTTTTGTTTGGTGGCATTACCCACCCAGAGATTGCTCACACCTATGTACTCATGTCAGGAGAAATGCTAGTCTTTCTGAAATACAAGAAGACAGGTGACTTTGCCTGAATTCTGAGTCATCCTATTGTTGATTAACGTGGCTTTAACTTAAACTAATTATTTGATTTGAGTATTATTTTGCAATCCTAACCAAAGCTGATGTCCAGACCACCCCCATCCCTCATATTTTGGGTTTGACAAGATAAAAACAAAAGTAGCATTTGACTTTGAAGTTTCTAGATGATGTAAATTAAATTACTCTTAATGAAAGTTGGATGGATGGGCAGCAAAGAATTTAAGTTTTGGATTCTGGGGTTTTTGGACATAGTAAGAAGCTTTATCTCTCATTCTCCTCTTTGTGAGGCTGTCACTCTTATTCTAGTCCTTAGTCACATAGGAAACTGTTGTGGGGCGAGGGCTACCCAAGTGTAGACCTCACTGAGCTGTGATGTAGCCTTTAATCACGCAAGACAGTCACAGTCTGCTTTCTTCAGCCTGTTTGAACTAAGGTCCTCGGGATTTATTTCTCATCTTTCTGGGCCACTGGTAAACCAGGACATGAATTGTGACATTTTTGTTTAGTACATGAAAGTTGCTTTGTTTGTTTAATGTAAGTTGACACTACTATTTTTTTTTAATTCAAAGCAATAAAACTGTACCACCTCAGCAGCAGTATATTAAATGTGCTGTATATTCACCAATCTTTTTTTTTCTGTGGCTTGTTGTGTCCCCCTAGGAATTAGTCGATACAGTCCTAAACTGGTATTTAGACATACGAATGCTTTAATATATATTTTCTCCCTCTGTCACACTTGTTGAAATAATTCCATGGTCATAATTTGCTATAAATCCTGTGGATGTTTGTGTATACTTGTAATTTTTAGGTGTTGGACTCTTCTTATGTCTGAACTTACGAAAAGCTGAGTTAATCCAGAACAACTGTTATATTTTTGTCTTCAAAAATACGGTATCTGTGCCTTCCCAATTTCAAAACATACAGTAACCAAAACAATCTGGTACTGGTATAATGATAGACAGACTGACCAATGGAACAGAATTGAAAGTCCGGAGATAAGCCTGCACATATGGTTAATTGATTTCCAACAAAGGTGTTATGTCCATTCAACGGGGAAAGAATAGTTTCTTTAATAAATGGTGCTGGGACAACTGGATTTCCACATGCAAAAAATAAAACTGGATCCATACCTCATACCATATATGAAAATCAACTTAAAATGGATCAAGAACCTAAAAGTAGGAACCAAAACAATAAAACTCCTTAGAAGAAAACATAGGGATAATGCTTCAAGACGTAGTATTTAACAGTGGATTCTTAGCTACGACAACAAAAGCACAAGCAACAGAAGACAAGATAGATTAACAGGATTTCATCAAAATTAAAACTTTTGTTCATCAAAGAACTTTATCAAGAAAGTGAAAAGACAACCTACAGAATGGGAAAAATTTGGGGGTGAGGGGAACCGTATATCTGATAAGGGTTTAATATCCAGAACATATAAAGAGTTCCTACAAATTACCAACAAAAAGAAAAATAACTCAGTTAAAAAATGGGCAAAGAACTTGAAGACATTTACCAAAATGTCAACAAGCACATGAAAAGATGCTCAATATCATTAGTCATTTCTGTTGCTGTTGAGTCGACTCCGACTTGTAGCGACCCCATAGGACAGAGTCGAACTGCCCCACAGGGTTTCCATTAGTCATTAGGGAAATGCAAATCAAAACTACAATGAGGTATCATTTTACCCCTCTAAGATGGCTATGATTAAAAAAATGGAAAACAGCAGATGTTGGCAAGGACTTCGAGAAATTGTTGGTGGAAATGTAAAATGGTACAGCTGCTATGGAAAACAGTTTTGAGGCTCCTCAAAAAGTTAAACAAGAATTACCGTATGATCCAGCAATTCCATTCCTAACCATATACCTAAAAAAATTGAAAGCAGAAACACAAACAGATACATGTACACTAATGTTCATTGCAGCACTATTCACAATAGCCAAAAGGTGGAAACAACCTAAATGTTCATCAGTAGACGACTAGATAAACAAAATGTGGTACATGCAGACAATGGAGCACTACTGAACCATAAAGAGAAATGAAGTCCTGATACTGGTGACAACACGGATGAACCTTGAAAACATTATGCTAAGTGAAATAAGTTGGTCATAAAAGGACAAATACTGTATGATCTCACTTATTTGAAATATACAGAATAGGCAAAAATATAGAGATCAAGTCTGTTAGTCGTTACCAGAGGTGACAGGGAAGAGTAAGAAGGAGTCATTGCTTGGGGAGCACTCGGCTTCTGTTAAGGGTGATGGAAAATTTAGAAACGAATGGTGGTGATGACTGTATAACATGATGAACATAATTAATGTCACTTGATTGTGTATGTTAAAAATGTTGAAATGACAATTTTTTTTTGTATACATACTTACCACAATAAAAAAAATATGGTGAGTGTGCTTTGGCCATGAGGAAGCTCAGAGTGGAACCGAGCTTTAGCAATTGAGAGGGACTTTCTGGTATACGTTTCTGAATGTTAATTCCATATTCAGTATTATCTTACTAGGTGTCTTGATTATTTAGTGCTGCTATAACAGAAGTACCACAAGTGGATGCCTTTAGTAAACAAATTTATTCTCTTACAGTCTAGCAGTCTAGAAGTCCAAATCAGGGCGCCAGCTCCAGGGGAAGGCTTTCTGTATCGGCTCTGGAGGAAAGTCCTTGTCATCAGTCTTCCTCTGGTCTAGGAGCTTCTCGGCCTGGAGACCCCAGGTCCAAAGAACACGTTTCCCTCCTGGTTCTTCATTCTTGGTGGTAGGAGGTCTCCTCGACTCTTTGCTAGTTCTTCTTTTTTATATCTCAAAAGAGATTGACTTAAGATACAACCTAATCTTATAGATTGAGTCCTGCCTCATTAACATAACTGTCTTTAATCCTGCCTCATTAACATCGCAGAGGTAGGATTTACAACACATCATAGGAAAATCACATCAGATGACAAAATGGTGGACAATCACACAATACTGAGAATCATGACATAGCCAAGTTGACACACATTTTTGGGGGACACAATTCAATCCATAACACTAGGCCATCCAGTTTTCTTTTGTGCCATCTGTTTTTATTCTCTTGTTTAGCATACTGTCCCAAATCTGTTTGGCAATGAGGTGGGCATAAATAGAAAACGTCTAGTTTATCTGAGCATGCTCTCCTTAGATGACTTTGACGAGATCCCTTCCTGTCTTTTGTCTGGAGTGAGGCACATAGTAAGATAACACCCCTGAACTAAATATATGTTCACACAGTCTGACATATAGGCAGGCACCAAAAATTAGAGTGTACTTGTGGGGACAGTAGGACTAAATATTTGAAATCAACAGTTCTCAAATTTTTGAGATGAATATTTCCTATGTCAGTAATTCTCTAAACAGAAGAAAGGACTAACATTTATTGAGAACCTACTAGTGTGCCAAGCATTATGCTAGATATTTTGCTTAAGTTATTTAACTTTATATTCACAACTATTATTATACAAAATCCTCATTTTATAGAGGAGGAAACTGAGACTCAGAAACTTGCAGTCATTTGTCCCAGGCTACACTGCTAGTAGGATTCAAATCCAGGCCATTCTCCATATATCATTCTCCATCACATTCCTCTGCATTGAGATCCAACACATCAAAATGACTATGTCTTAGGACACACCTAAAATGCTTTTGAAGCCTTTTCTTCTTTCACAAGTGAATAGTCACTTCCAGCACAGGAATTTTACTATCCCAGGCTGAGAAATGAGGATGGAGCAACCAAGTTATTTGACAGAGTGAATCTGTTGGTCTTGGGAGCCTATGTCTTATTTTGAGCTTGGACAGATTTAAGCAAAGGAATGGGTCATTTGCCATCGTTGTGAACTGTCAATTCTCCAAAAAGTGATATGCGATCAGACATAAGAATGATCAGAGTCAGAGAAGGATGTGTTCTTTCCCTTTGTAAGGAACAAGACAGTATTTTTTTTTGATGTGGTAAAATAAATATAACAAAAATTTTACATTTAACTATTTTAAGTGTACAATTCAGTGACATTAATTACATTCATCATGCTGTATAACCATTACCACTATCCATTTCTAAAAGTTTTTCATCACCCCAAACAGAAATTCAGTATGCCTAAAGCAATAACTCTCCATTACTGTCCCCCAGCCCCTGATAACCACTAATAACTTTCTGTCTCTATGAATTTGCCTATTCTAGGTATTTCATGTAAGTAGAATCATACAATATTTGTCTTTTTGTGTCTGACTTACTTCATTTAGCATGCTTTCAAAGTTCATCCGTTTCATTGCACGTGTCAGAACTTCACGTCTCTTTATGGCTGAATAATATTCCATTTTATGTATATACTACATTTTGTTTATTCATCTGTTGATAGACACTTGGGTTGTTTCCACCTTTTAGCTATTGTGGATAAAGTTGCAGTGAACATTGGTGTACAAGTATCAGTCTGAGTCCCTGCTTTCAAGTCTTTTGGGTATATATACCTAGGCATGGAATTGCTGGAGCACGTGGTATTTCTATGTTCAATGTTTTGAGAACCTACCAAACTGTTTTTCACGGCAGCTGTACCGTTTTACATTCCTACCGGCAATGGATGAGGGTTCCTGTTTCTCCACATCCTTGTCAACATTTGTTATTATCTATTTTTCTTGATAATAGCCATCCAATGGGGGTGAAGTAGTATTTCATTGTGGTTTTAATTTGCATTTCCCTAATGATTATGACTTTGAGCATCTTTTCATGAGCTTATTGGCCAATTATATATCTTCTTTGGAGAAATGTCCTTTTGTCAATTGTTAAATTGAGTTTTTTCTTGTTGTTGTTGAGTTGTAGAAGTTCTTTATATATTCTGGATATTAAACTATTATCAGATACATGGTTACCAAATATTTTCTCCCATTCTCTGGGTTGTCTCTTCACTTACTTGACAGAGTCTTTTGATGAACAAAAGTTTTTAATTTTGTTGAAGTCCAGTTTATCTATTTTTTCTTTAGTTGCTTGTGCTTTTAATGTCATAGCTAAGAATCCATCATCAAAAGCAAGGTCTTGAAGTTTGACGTTTATGTTTTCTTCTAAGTGTTTTATGGTTTTAGTTCTTATATTTGGTCCTTGATCCATTTTGAGTTAATTTTTGTATATGGTTTGAGGTGTGGGTCCAACTTCAGCTTTCTTTTTTTTTTAAACATGGAAATCCAGTTGTCAGTTTTGTTAAAGAGACTGTTGTTTCCCCATTGAATGGACACGGTACCCTTGTTGAAAATCAATTGGCCATAGATGTACGGGTTTATATGTGGACTGTCAATTCTATTCCATTGATCAATATGTCCATACTCACACCAGTACCACACTGTTGTGCTTACTGTAGCTTTATAGTATGTTTTGAAATCAGGACGTGTGAGTCCTCCTACTTCGTTCTCTTTCAAGATTTTTTTTTTTATATTCAGGACTCTTTGCAATTCCATATGAATTTGAGGATCACCTCCAATTTTGCAAAAAAAAGGGGGGCTGTTGAAATTTTGATAAGGGTTGCATTGAATTTGTAGATCACTTTGGATAGCACAGTAAGTCTTTCAGTCCACGTACACAAGATGTCTTTCTCCGTATTTAGAAATTCTTTAATTTCATTGAGTAATGTTTCGTAGTTTTCATTGTATAATTATATCTTTCACCTCCTTGGTTAAATTTTTCCTGGTATTTTATTCTTTTAGATGCTATTGTAAATGGAATTGTTTTCTTAATTTCCTTTTTGGATTGTTCATTGGTAGTTGTATAAAAACACAGCTGATTTTTCTGTGTTGATCTTGTTCCTTGCAACTTTATTGAATTCATTTATTAGCTCTAGTAGCTTTCTTGTGTTCTTTGGGACTCTCTTTAGGATCTTGGCATCTGCAGATAATGATAGTTGTACTTTTTCCTTTCTAATTTGGATGCTTTTTATTTCTTTTTCTTGCCTAATTGCTCTGGCTAGAACTTCAAGTACAGTGGTGAAAATGGACATCTTTGTCTTATTCCTGATCTTAGGGGCAAAGTTTCCAGTCTTTTACCATTGGAGATGATGTTAGATGTAGGTTTTTCATAAATACCCTTTATCATGTTGAGGAAATCCCCTTCTATTCCTAGTTTGTTGAGTGCTTTTATCATAGAGGATGCTGAATTTTGTCAGATGCCTTTTCTGCATCAATTGTGATGATCATGTGTTTTTTTTTTTCTTTATTAATGTAATATATTGCATTGATTTTCTTATGTTGAACCGTCCATGCATCCCACTTGATCCTGCTGTGTAATCCTTTTAATATGCTGTTGGATTCAGTGTGCTAGTATTTTGTTAAGGATTTTTGCATCTATATTCATAAGGGATATTGGTCTGTAGTTGTCTTATAGTGTCTTTGTCTGGCTTTGGTATCAGGGCAGTACTAGCTCTGATAGAATGAGTTTTAGGTAGTGTGTTTCCTCCTCTTAAATTTTTGGAAGAGTTAAGGATTGGTGCCAAATCTTCTTTAAATGTTTGGTAGATTTCCCCAGTGAAGGCATCTGGTCCAGGAATTTTCTTCGTTGGGAGGTTTTTGATTACTGAGTCAATCTCTTCTCATATTATAGGTCTGTTGAGATTTTCTTTTTCTTCTTGAGTCAGTTTAGATAGTTTATGTGTTTCTAGGAATTTGTCCATTTCATCTAGGTAATCCAATTTGTTGACTTACAGTTGTTCATAGTATTCTCTTATATTCCTTTTTATTTCTTTAGTGTCAAGCGTAATATTTTTAGTTTGGCTTCTGCTTTTGGGTATTTGCATCTTCTCTCTTTCAGTCAGTCTGTCTAAAGGTTTGTTGATTTTATTAATTTTTTTTGAGAACCAACTTCTGTGTTTTATTTATCTCTGCTCTGATCTTTGTTATTTTCTTCCTTCTGGTAGATTTGTGCTTAGTTTGCTCTTCTCTTCCTAGTTCCTCAAGGTATAAAGTTAGGTTATTAATTGGAGATTTTTTTTTGTACTGTAGGTTTTTACAACTAAATTTCCCTGGGAGCACTTCCTTTACTGCAGCCCATAAGTTTTGGTATGTTGTGCTTTTATTTTCAATCATGTCTAAGTATTTTCTGATTTCCGTTATGATTTCTTCTTTGTTTAAAAGTGTGTTGTTTAATTTTCACATATTTTGTGTAATTTGCAGTTTTCCTTCTGTTAATGATTTCTAGTTTCATTCCATTATGGTTAGAGAAGATACTTTGTGGTGATGTCAGTCTTTTTAAATTTATTAAGACTTGTTTTGTGACCCAACATGAGACCTATCCTGGAGAATGATCCATGTGCACTGGAGAACAATGTGTATCGTGCTGTTATTGGATGGGGTGTTCTGTATATATCTGTTAGGTTTAGTTGGTTTATAGTGTTGTTAAAATCCTCTATTTCCTTATTGATCTTCTCTCTAGATATTCCGTCCGTCTTTGGAAGTCGTATATTGAAGTCTGTAAGTTTATTATAGAACTGTCTCTCCCTTCAGTTCTGTCAAATTTTGCCTCATATATTTCGGGGCTCTGTTGTTAAGTGAAGGAGCTCTGGTGGCACAGTGGTTAAGTGCTCGGCTGCTAACCGAAAGATTGGTGATTTGAACCCACCAGCCACTCTGTGGGAGAAAGATGTGACAGTTGGCTTCTGTAAAAATTTACAGCCTTGGAAACCCTATGGGGCCGTTCTGCTCTGTCCTGCAGGGTTGCTATGAGTTGGAATCAACTCAGTGGCAATGGGTTTGGTTTGGGTTGTTAGGTGCATGTATATTTATAATTGTTATATATCCATGATTAATTGACTGTTTTAATCATTATATAATGTCCTTCTTTGCCTCTTCAAACAGATTTTTACTTAAAGTGTATTTCGTCTGATATTGATTGTCTTAGGTATCTAGTGTTGTTATAACAGAAACACCACCAGTGGATGGCTTTAACAAATAGAAATTTATTTTCTCTCAATTTAGGAGGCTAGAAGTCTGAATTCAGGGTGCCAGCTCTAGGGGCAGGCTTTCTCTCTCTGTCAGCTCTGGAGGAAGGTCCTTGTCTGTTAAACTTCTGCTTCCTGGTTCCTTGGAGATTTCCATGTGTCTTGGCATCTGTCTTACCCCATCTCTCTCTCTGCTTGCTTATTTAATCTCCTTTATATCTCAAAAGAGATTGACTGAGGACACACCCTACACTAATCCTGCCTCATTAACATAAAAAAGGGATCCCATTCCCAAATGGAATTATAACCACAGGCATAGAGGTTAGGATTTACAACACATATCTTGGGGGGACACAGTTCAATCCATAACATTCCACCCTTTGGTCTACAAAATTCATATCCTTCCCACATGCAAAACACATTCAGTCCATCACATCATCCCAAAAGTCTTAAATCAACTCCAAGTCTAAAACCTCATTTTCTGAATCATCCAAATCAAATATGAGTGAGACTTTAGGCATATTTCATCCTGGGTCAAAATTCCTCATCATCTGTGAACCTGTCAAATCTAGAATACAAATTATCTCCTCCCAAAGTATGATGGTAGAACAGGTACAAGGTACACATTCCCATTACAAATGGGAGAAATTGGAGGGAAAGAAGGAATAACAGGCACCAAGCAAGTTCAAAACGCAGCAGAACAAATTACATTAGCTCTCAGGGCTTGAAAATAATCCCATGTTCTCTGAGACCATCTGGGCAATGGCCCTGCCTTCTGGATTCTAGGTAGAGGCACCTTGGCCCTGGTCTTCAGCTCTGCCTTCGCCTTCCAGGCCCACTGGAATGGCAACTCTGCTCCCTCCGCTTTAGGCAGCCCCGTTCTCCTAGTCCATCTGAGTGGTGATCCCAACCCCTCAGCCCCAGGAGGCCCCATTCTTCTGCTGCTAGGGTTGCTTTTTTTTTGTAAATTGGTGAAGGCTGTAGTAGCTTACTGATTTGGTGATTTAAAAAAAAAAAAAAAAAAAAAAATTTTCCCCCTAAAGATTGTATTCCTTGTTGTGTGTGGTCACTGAAGTCTCTGTTTCTTTAGCTTATGTTCAGCTAGTGTGTGTTTTTTCTCCCCCCATTTCTTTTTCTTCTTTTTTTTTTTTTAATTGTACTTTAGATGAAGGTTTACAGAACAAATAGTTTCTCATTAAACAGTTGGTACACATATTGTTTTATGACGGTGGTTAACAACCCCATGATAGGTCAACACTGTCCCTTCTCAACTCTGGGTTCCCTATTACCAGCTTTCCTGTCCCCTCCTGCTTTCTACTCCTAGTCCCTGGATTGTTGTGCCCTACTAGTCTTGTTTATACGGCTGTTCAGCTAGTGTTTTGACAAAGCTTTTCTTGAATGCCAGGAGCATTTTTTTTTTGCTATAAATTCTTTTAATTATTTTTTGAACACACACAACACCTCCCACCCACACACACATACATATGTATTGACAAAAATGGTATCTTACTATATATATTGTCATAACCACCTTTTTCGTTCTATACTTTGCATGCATTTATAATAATAATAATAAAAAAAACTTTAGTTATTACTAAATAAATGTAATAATAATACACTTGTTATGGTCTTGAGAAGTCCAAAAAAAAAGTCTTGACTTGGCTGAGATTTGAGTAGCATCCACCCATATTTACCACAGTCATTTTATTTTTCCTAAACATATTCCTTACCTCCAGCTTCTGTCCAGATTAATAAGTTAAAGGAAAAATAAAATTATGTTCCTTTATTGTTCTTTCTCATTATAGCATATTTTCATTTCCTTTATAGAATTAGTTATAATTTTTAATTATGTATTTTAGTTTTTGTTTTAAATCTGTTACCCTCACTAGACCATAAACTCTAGGAAGACAGGAATAGCTGTGTGCTTTCAATGCTTTAAATTCCTAGCACAAGGTTTGACACATAGTAAGAACTTGGTAACTATTTGTGAGTGAATCTGCAAATTAATCTGTTAAAAGAAATAATATCCAAGTCATATATAGGCAGTAGCATGCATACAGAGGGAAATAGTCTTAGCATTGTATAAATAAATATGTTTGAAAATGTTTGACTTTTGTGAGTAAAATGTGTGTCTTTCAAATATTTTTTCCCTCATATATATATGATTTCAATGCATAAAGATGCAATATAGGTTACTGAGTAAGAACTCAAATCTAAAATCAGAATGCCTGATTACAAGTCCTAGCTCTACCATTAATTAATTAGGCCAGTTATTCTATGTGTTTCAATTTCCTCAATTATAAAATTGAGATAATGCTAGTATTCTCCTTATTGGATTATTTGAAAATTAAATGAGATAAACATATAAAACACTTGGTGTACTAACTGCATTTCTTCTTTTATTTTTATTATTTTTTTTATTGTTGTAATTAAATCAAGTTTACATTTCAAGTTAGTCTCCCATACAATTTTTTTTTTACATACATTGTTTTTTTACATATGTTTACATACATGAGACCCCAGCTGCTCATCCCATTCTGCGACAGCACACTCCTCCCCTCTGCCCCTGATTTCCCATGAACATTCAACCAGCTTCTAACTCTCTCTGCCTTCCCATCTCTCCTCTGGACAGAAGCTGCCCCTTTGGTCTCTTGTATCTACTTGACTAAGAGGCACATTCTTCACGAGTATCACTTTATGTGTCCCACAGTCCAGTCCAATCCCTGTCTGAAGAGTTGGCCTTGGAAATTGTTTTAGTTCTGGGCTGATAGAAAGTCCAGAGGCCCTGCTTTCTGGGGCGCCTCCAGTCTCAGTCAGACCATTAAGTCTGGTCTTCTTACTAGAATTTGAGTTCTGCACCCCATCCTTCTACTGCTCCATCAGGGACCCTCTGTTGTGTTCCCTGTCAGGACATTCATTGGTGGTAGCCAGGCATCATCTAGTTCTTCTAGTCTCGGGCTGATGAAGCCTCTGGTTTATGTGGCCCATTCTGTGTCTTGGGCTAATACTTTCCTTGTGTCTTTGGTGTTCTTCGTTCTCCTTTACTCCAAGTGGTTGGGACCAGTTGATGCATCTTAGATGGTTGCTTGCAAGCTCTTAAGACCCTAGACACCACTCACCAAAGTAGGATGCAGAACATTTTCTTAATAAACTTTGTTATGCCAGTTGACCTAGATGTCCCCTGAAAGCATGGTCCCCAGACCCCCCATCCCTGCTACTCTGTCTCTCGAAGTATTTGACTGTATTGAGGAAACTTCTTAGCTTTGGTTTAGTCCAGTTGCGCTGGCTTCCCCTGTAGTGTGTGCTGTCCTTCCCTTCACCTAAGATTATTCTTATCTACTATCTAGTTACTGAATAACCCTCACCCTCCCTCCCCACCCCCGTAACCATCAAAGAATGTTTTCTTTTGTGTTTAAACCTTTTCTTGAGTTCTTATAATAGTATTTGCCCTTCTGTGACTGACTAAATTCACTCAGCATAATGACCTCCAGCTTCCTCCATGTTATGTTTCACGGCTTCATCGTTGTTCTTTATCGTTGCATAGTATTCCATTGTGTGGATATACCATAATTTGCTTATCCATTCATCTGTTGATGGGCGCCTAGGTTGCTTCCACCTTTTTGCTATTGTGAACAGTGCTGCAGTGAACATGGGTGTGCATATATCTATTTGTGTGATGGTTCTTGTTTCTCTAGGATATATTCCAAGGAGCAGGATAGCTGGATTGTATAGTACTTCTATTTCTAGCTTTTTAAGGAGGCACCAAATCGATTTCCAAAGTGATTGTACCATTTTGCACTCTCACCAACAGTGTATAAGTATTCCAGTTTCTCCACAACCTCTCCAGCATTTATTATTTTGTGTTTTTTGGATTAATGCTAGCCTTGTTGGGGTGAGATGATATCTCATTGTAGTTTTGATCTGCATTTCTCTAATGGCTAATGATCATGAGCGTTTTTTCATGTGTCTGTTAGCCACCTGAATATCTTCTTTGGTGAAGTGGCCAGGAGCATTTTTAAGTTGCCTTTTTTTTTTTTTTTGATTCATTGTTCACTTGGTGGCTGTTAATCTTTTGACTGTTTTCCAGAGTTTGGACAGAGCTGATTCTGGCAGTTTCTGCTTGTTTTTTGATGTTTCTTTGGGGATTGGGAGCTTGGAGCAGCCTACTTTGCCATCTTGCTGACATTGATTGTCCCCATTTTGCTGAGACTCAGAAGAGAAATGCTCAGAGAGATGAAATAATTAATAAACAATCACACAGCTAGGTCGTGGCTGAGGTTGGGACAAAACCTTTACTAAATCTTAATTTAAAAAAGCATATCCTTCTCTTTAGAGTTGTCCTGGAGTCCAAGCCAATGAGATAGTACAGGGGAGGGGAGATTCCTAGGTCATCAAAATAAGGAATAATGTCATAGGGCAGAAGCCTGTGAAAACCCAAGAGTGGAGAAATAAAATTATTTTCTTGTTCCTGTGCAATCTGAGGTTTATTTGGGATACTGCCACCACTTTTAAGCAAACCAGACTCAGGGATTTTTGGACCAGTTTTCCGTCTTCATGTAGTGGCTTTTCAGTAGAAAACAGGTGTTTAAGTATCTTCTTGTCTTACTTATTAACCAGGGCTGACTCAGCTGGCTATTTTTTTGTTTTTTGCTTTCTTCTGCCATTTACTCGGGCATAGTTCTTTTTTCCTCTTTTAGGCTTAGACTGAGTTGGCTGTCCAAGGCTTCTGGACCTCATCCTCTCTTTGGAGAGGTAGAAATGGTCAGATGCCAGTGTCTGCTAGGGAAAAGGGTCAAATTATGTTGGTAGGTTTGGGTTGAAGGCACAAACCATAAACCCTTGCTCCTGTTGATGTTCTTATCCCTTCCTGCCTTCTCATCTTTGCTTTTGGGCCCGTGTGCCTGTTTAGTCTTGTATACATGGTTGAACTGCTTGTGTTACTGTTTCTTTTATAGGCCTGTCTAATCTTTGACTGGAGCCCTGGTGGCACAGTGGTTAAGAGGTTGACTGCTAACGACAAGGTCAAAAGTTTGAATCCACTAGCCGCTCCTTGGAAACCCTATGGGGCAGTTCTGCTCTGTCCTATAGGGTCACTATGAGTCGCAGTCAACTCGACTACAGCGGATTTTGTTTTGTTTTTTAATATTTGCTGAAGGGTGAACTTCAAGAATGACTTCAGTACTGAGTTAAAAGGATGTCTGTAGGCCATACTCTCAGGGTTTCTCCAGTCTGTCAGACCAGTAAGTCTGGTTTTTTTGTGAGTTTGAATTTTGTTCTACATTTTTCTCCTGCTCTGTCCAGGACCCTCTATTGTGATCCCTGTCAGAGCAGTCAGTGGTGGTAGCCAGGCACCGTCTAGTTATACTGGACTCAGTCCAGTGGAGGCTGTGGTAGTTGTGGTCAGTTAGTCCTTTGGACTAATCTTTCCCTTGTGTCTTTGATTTTCTTCATTATCCCTTGCTCCAGATGGGGTGAGACCAGCAGATGTACCTTAGATGGCCACTCACAAGCTTTTAAGACCCCAGACGCTACTCACCAAAGTAGGATGTAGAATGTTTTCTTTGTGAACTGTTATGCCAATTGAGCTAGATGTTCCCGGAGAACCTGGTCCATAGTCTTCAGCCCAGTAACTCGGTCCCTCAGGGAGTTTGGATATGTCTGTGAAGCTTCTGTGACTTTGCCTTGGTCAGGTTGTGCTGACTTACCCAATATTGCGTACTGTCTTACCCTTCACCAAAGTTACCACCTACCTGTTGTCTAGGTAGTGTTTTTCCTTCCCCACTCCTCCCCTTCCTTGTAACCATCAGAGATTGTTTCTTTCTGTGTGGAAACCTTTTCGTAATAGTGGTCTTATACAGTATTTGTCCTTTTGTGATTGACTTAATATTTCACTCAGCATAATGCCCTCCAGTGTAATCCCATAACTCTCTATCAAATATTCAAATTTTACTTGGCCTTGCACTAGCCTGAACACTACTGCTTACTACTGAACCAGAGAGCAGAGAAGTTAAGAGCATATGCTTTAGAGACTGACAGGGTAAGTTTGAGATGTGGTTCTACTGGTAACTCAGGCAAGTAACTCTACCTCACTTAGTCTGTTGGAGTTGGGATGGTATCTAGATCACAGAAAGTTTTTGGGATTCATTGAGAGCTTGTGTGTAAAGTGCTTAGCACAGTCTGGCACATTATGAGTGCTCAGTGAATGTTAGAGACTATGGTATTGTTGTTATCTTATTATTTCTTTGCTTCTTTAGTTCATGCCTCTGAATCTCCAGTCATATTTATTGTCATTATCTTATTATTTCTCCGCTTCTTTAGTTCACATCTCTGAATCTCCAATCATATGAGCTCTAGAGTGAAAATTCTTTTTTTTTCCTACTTATAGTATTTGATGAGTTATATATAAGCCAAAGAAAACAAACACACTGCCGTCAAGTGGATCCCAATTCATAACGATCCTATAGAGACCCTATAGGACAGAGTAGAACTGTCCCATAGGGTTTCTAAGGCTGTAAATCTTTATGGAAGCCAACTGCCACATCTTTTTCCTGCAGAGTGGCTAGTGGTTCGAACTGCCAATCTTTTGGTTTGTAGCCGAGTGCTTTAACCATTGTGCCACCAGGGCTCCTTTTGGTTATATATACATTTTTAAATTATGTATTATGCGAAATCACACATTAATCTAGACATATCACTTTTATTTCCTTCACATTTCATGAAACAATTTTATGCAAGCTCTTCACATGTATCTTTCGTAAGTGATAACTTGAGACACTTAAAACTTTTTATTTGGAAATACTTCTGTATTAGTTTCCTAGGGTGACCATAACAAATTACCACAAACTTGGTGACTTTAAGACAGCAGACATGTATTCTCTACAGTTCTGGAGGCCAGAAGTCTGAAATTAAGGTGTTGGCTGTGCTGCACTCCTTCTGAAGGCTCTAGGGGAGACTCTTGCCTTGCCTCTTCCAACTCCTGGTAGCTCTTGGCATTCTTTATGGCTGCATCCCTCTCTGCCCTGTCTTCACATGGCTTTCTCTTTGTGTGTCTGCATCTTCTCCACTTCTGTCTCTTATAAGGACATTTGATATTGGATTTAGGGTCTACCTAAAACACTAAGCCTATTACATAATAAAAACCAAACCCGTTGCCATCAAGTCAATTCCAACTTATAGATATTTAGTAAATGGTAGCTGCAATAATAATAAGTGTATGTTACCCAGGATGGTCATATCTCAATATTGTTAACTTAATTACATTTACAAAGACCCTATTTCCAAATAAGGTCACATTTACAGGGTATGGATATTGGGATATGAACATATCTTTTGAGGGATCATCATTCAACCCACTGTAACTTTCAAACTTACAGAAAAGTTGCAAGAGTCAGAATAGAACACAGGATACCTAATTAGTCTTTACCCAAATTCATATATAGCTAACATTTTGCCTCATTTGCCTTGTCGTTTGCTTTCTTTCTCTCTATATACAAAATACTTTTTTTCTAAACCATTTACGTATCTCTAAATACTTCACTGTTTATTTCCTAAGAGAAAAGGTATTCTCATACATAAAAACCAAAACAAAACCTGTTGCCGTTGAGTCCATTCCAACTCATGGTGACCCTATGTGTTACAGAGTAGAACTGCTCTATAGGATTTTCTTGGCTGTAATCTTTACAGAAGCAGATCACCAGGCCTTTCTTCTATGGTGCTAGAGTGAGAATTGTTGAATTAAAATCCTGGCTCCACCACTTACTAGTTGAATAAACTTAAGCAAATTACCTAGCCATTGCGTGCTTCAGTTTCTACATCTATAAGTATAATAGTACGTGCTCTAGAAGGTTCATTTAAGGATTAAGTGAGATAGTATAGATAAAGCACCTAGACTAAGTCTGGCCCATGGTAAGTGCTCAATTATGTTATTATTACCATTCTTCTAGCATTTACTTCATCATACCTATATTACACTTACTTGTGTACTTGTAGCTCCCTTATTAGAAGGATAGCTCCTTGAAGACAAGGATTATAAAATTTTTATTCTTGTGTTGTGAGCAGTTATTTTACACTTAGTTATAATGACATAGTTATATTTTACTTGATTAAGGTCTTTCACATATATTACCTTATTTGAACCTTATAGAAATCATGTGAGGAATGCAGACAGGGTGCTAAGCTAAGTATTTGCATAAGTAGGGAAGATAGGTTTGGGTGTCTAGCATACTAGGCATTGGGTTCTTCCTTCACTTTATCCTATTTAGCTTTCACAGCTATCCTGAAAGGTGGTGCTTATCACTGCATTTTAAAGAATAAAGAACCTGAGACTCAGAAAGGTTAAGTAACATGACCAATTCAACCAGCGTATGAGCTTCAGAGCCTGGACACATGTTCCCACAAAGCCTTGTTCCCTCACTAGTGAATTTTCACAGGTATCAGATTTGGTGGTATCTAAGCCATAGTCTCGTTCTGCTCCTGAATCTGCTTTGGAGAATCTGGGTCTCCTGACCTTGTCTCCTGAAATGGCTGTTGATGTCAAATGCTATAGTAGTATCAGGAGAGAGAAAAACCTTTAGACAAGGATCATTTGGGAAAATTGGTCTTAGACTTCTTAGTGTCCCTGTGTTTTTTCGAGATTGCTAAAAAAAAAAAAAAAAAAAAAAAAGGAGTCAGCTGACCTGATTTGAGAAAGTTACCTAACCTCTCTTGAGGCTTTTTCCTTGTGAGAACAAAAGGATAAAAAATACCCATATGGCAGAGTTTAAAACATTAAATTTAATAAAGTATGTAAAACATCAAGCCTGTTACATAATAAAAACCAAACCAAACCTGTTGCTGTTGAGTCGATTCCAACTTATAGGTATTTAGTAAATGGTAGCTGCAATAACAATAAGTGTATGTTACTCCCACCTACAGGAAGAAGTCTAGTTTCTTAGCTTGGTACAAGGCCTTTCCCAATCTGGCTTTTCTAAATATCCCTAAATCTCTTCCCCTTCCACTCACTGTCATGTACCCTATACAAAATTACTGTATAATCTAGCTACACAAAATTACTCATATTTTATTACACCCCATGCTCTTATGTTGCCATGTCTTTGTACATGCTACTGCTTCTGCCTAGAATGCACTTTCCACTTGTTCCCCTTCTCTGCCTGTTGGGAGTCTACTCCTTCAAAACTGAGGTCAAATGCCACTTCAGATTAATTAAGAAGTTTTCATCATATCCCCAGATAGATCTATCACTCCTCCCTCTGTGTTCCCATTAACACTTTGTTCATGCTTTTCTCATGGCACTTTTGCACACTACTCTGTAGTTGATCTATTTCCTTGTCTGTCGCCCCTGCAAGTTCTAGAGGGCAGTAACCTTGTCTTAGTGTTTCTGTATAATTCTGAGGTAGCAGAGTGCATTACTGTATATCATAAGGGGCTTCCTTTTTTAGTTTGAGTTCTAGGTATGGACAATGTGATGACAGATCTCTGTATAATACCTTTATGAAGTATAGGCCACATAGAGGTTAATGTCATTGCTCAGATTTGGACCTCACCATGGGTGCAGATTCTGTAATTCTCCTTTAGCTATCAAAATGGATTTAGCAGTTAGCATCTCTTTTTCCTTTCCTCCTGCTTTCCTTCCTTTCTCCCTCCCTCCCTCCCTCCCTCTTTCCTTCCTTCCTTCTTTTTTAATGTCTGGGGAAATTGGAGCTTTGTAGAATTTGGAGCAGTGACTTCGCCCAATTTAGAAGGACCCTTGGGCATAAGACTGGATGTCATTGAAGACCTAGCATGGCCCCAGTGTGACCAGAGACGATACCAGGGGCCCTACTTAAGTTTATTCGGGATACCATGAATTACATTCTGCCTCTGATTTAATTTTCTGTGACACATTGAGTCTGTGTTTTAGCCTAAAGAACACTACAGCTGTGTCCTAATTCTCTTCACTCTACCCTTTCCCTACCTTGTGATCATAATATTATTGCCTTTTAAGGCATTGCTATTCTTGGCTGATAGTCTTGCATTGGAAGTAACCACAGCATAGTTGAAAAGTCAACTCTGTATAATCCATGTAAACAGGAAAAATTTACCACAGCAAAGGAACTGAGAGCAGTGGTACATGTTAGGTTCAGTGCTAGGAGATGTACTGCTAGGACTCACTGAAGGAACTTTGTTGGTGTTTCTCTACCATGTAGGAGAAAGATCTCAATTAACAGGTACAGAGCTGCATAATTTGTGTAATGACCAGTCTGAAGAGCAGTAATTAAAATGACAATAACCATCATTTTCTGAGGGCCTACTCAGAATCTGTGGATCCCTGGTGGCACAATGGTTAGATGCTCAACTGCATCTGAAAGGTCAGTGATTTGAATCCATCAGCCACTCCACAGGAGAGAAGACCTGGTGATCTGCTCCCTTAAAGATTATAGCCTAGGAAACCCTAATGGGCAGTTCTGCTCTGTCCTGTAGGTTGTTATGAGTCAGAATCAACTTGACGGCAGACAACAACACTTCGTATCTAGCCCAGTGGTGAGCACATGAGGCAGAGAAATAGTTTGGATAAGGTCTCTATCCGAAAGAGTTTACAATCTAGTAGGGGAGGCAGATTCAGAAACTGTCACATTAACATGAAATCAGCTCAGTGACGCCAAGAAGTACAAGGTGCTGTGAGTACTGGGAAGAGACAAGTGCCTGAGACTCAGGAAGCAGAGAAAGCTGGGCTGTCTTTTAGAAAAAAATCATGTGTTTGACTTTTTTCTGTAATTTGGCCTTTGCCCACTCTCCTCATAATCCTTTGTTTGAACCTTCTTCTTTACCTCAGAGGCTGCATTAGGTCTTTTCATAATGTTACACAGGCCTCCTGCACTTAACCACACTGTAATTATTTCTTTATATGATTGCTTAACATTTGTTTCCTTTACTAGCTTGTAAGTCTGTAAGGAAAGAAACCATGCCAGTCTTGTCTACTACGGAATCCCTAGTACTGGGATTGTAGGCACCCAGTAAATATTGGGTCTGAGGTTTAGGAAAGAGTAAGCCTGTAATCTTGGAGAAACATCACACACCAGGTTGCTTGTCCTTACGGTGGCATTGTCAGGTGGCCAGATCTGATAGAGATGTGCCAGAGATGTGCATATATAGAAGGGGCTTATCCTTTACAAGGAAATCGCTTTGGTTATGAGTAACAGTAAAGAGTAGACACTCCCAACACTAGACTTTCTCTTGCATTTTCTACTGTGTCAGTTTTTGCCTAATGATGCTACTATTCCCCCCCAAAACAAGAAGTGAATGCTAAAAATGGCTAACATTATTTCAGTCCCTAATATCTCACCCAACAGTTCCCTAATCAAACTGAATAAGCAGTTGTTTTATTTTTCTTTAAAACTGCCAACTTTGCAAAGGCACTTGAGTAAACTAGATTCTTCTCTGGCGGGTTTAAAACAAACAAACAAACCTGTTGCCATGGAGTTGATTCCAACTCATGGTGCTACCCTGTAGGACAGACTAGAACTGCCCCATAAAATTTCCAAGGCTATATAATCTTTATGGAAGCAGACTGCCACATCTTTCTCCCAAGGAGCAGCTGGTGGGTTCAAACCACATACCTTTTGGTTAGCATCCAAGCGCTTAACCACTGTGCCTCTAGGCTCCTTTCTCCAAGATTAGCCAGCATGTACTGAGTGTACCAGATGCAAGCCCTTTTACATTCTCTCCATTTGACTGTTGAGGGTCAGGGTTTGGAATCGACCTGGGTAGGATCTGTGCCTGTCTTGAGGAGATGGTTGGAGACTCTTGACAGGAATTTATCTTTCTACCTTACCACTCTATCCCTGTTGTGTTGTTGTTAATGTCGGATGCCATTGAGTTGATTTCAACTCATAGCAATCGCATGTGACAGAGTAGAACTCTGCCCCATAGGGTTTCCTAGGGCATAATTTTTATGCAAGCAGATTGCCAGGTCTTTCTCCCACGGAGCCACTGGGTGGGTTCGAATTGTTGACCTTTTAGTTAGCAGCTGAGTGCTTAACCACTGTGCCAGTAAGGTTTCTACTCTATCCCGAAAAAACAAAAACCAAACCCCTTGCTGTTGAGTCAATTCCAAGTCATAGTGACTCAGTGGGACAGGGTAGAACTGCTCCATAGGGTTTCTGAGGAGCGACTGGTGGATTCGAACTGCCAGCCTTTTGGTTAGCAGCCAAGCTTTTAACCACTGCGCCACCGAGGCTCTGCTCTGTCTCTAGTGCCTAGAAAAGTCAGTTACATAATAGTGGGTGCATGGTATTTATTGAATGAATTAATCTGTGGTATACAGGCTATATTTTCTTGACCTATGTCCACTTTTTTTAGATAGTACCTTTCTCACCAGCACACTTTCCACCTCCACCTTTACCCATAGTAATTGGCCCTATGCTTCTTCTTTTTTTTCTAAATTTTATTTATTTGATTGTTATTGTTGAGAATATATACAGAAAAACATATACCAATTGAACAGTTTCTATATATACAATTTAGTGACATTGATTACATTCTTTGAGTTGTGTAACCATTCTCACCCTCCTTTTCTAGGTTGTTCCTCCTCCATTAACATAAACTCCCTGCTAAGGTTCTTATCTAATCTTTCGAGTTGCTGTTGTCAATTTGATTCCATCTAGATAGTTCTTAAAAGAGCATAATGCTCAAGGCAGGCCTTTTTTTTTTTTACTAGTTAAGCTAAACTATTATTCGGTTTTAAGATGATTTCAGGGGATGTTTGGCCCCATGCTTCTTTAGCAGTCAGCAATAAAGGAGTTGAAGTTTCTTCTATTCACTTTTCTAGGGTTGCTGAGCCCTTGGTTGGGTGGAAAGATTGCTTCTGCAGTTGGGACTGGAACAACTCAAAACACAGGATAGAATCAGTGGGTGTTAGCTCTTTCTTCTGTTCATCCTGTCTAGAAACTTTGAGGCTCAGAATATCCTAGAGCATCATAGCTGAAAGATATTCTTAACACGAATAGCTCATACAGTCTTCTCATTATGCAGACAGGAAAACTGAGGCCCACAGTGGAGACATACTTTGCCTAAGGTTACGCAGCAAATTAATGGCAAAG
Source organism: Dugong dugon (assembly GCA_030035585.1). Classification (NCBI taxonomy): domain Eukaryota; kingdom Metazoa; phylum Chordata; class Mammalia; order Sirenia; family Dugongidae; genus Dugong; species Dugong dugon. The sequence continues at coordinate 69,311,965 of CM057471.1, read as the reverse complement.
TCTGGACTAGAAACCAGTCCTTATCACATTGCATCTTTTTTTTTTTTTTTTTTAAAGGAGATTATATTGAAGGGTTAATTTCAGATCATACGTAACACTTCTGTTATAAGCATGTTAGAAAAGCATGTTTTTCAGGTGACTAACAGACACAAGGAAATGCTTGCATTCATTAGGCATTAGAGAAATGCCAGTCAAAACTTCAGTGAGATACCATCTCACCCCAACATTGCTGGTACTAATCAAAAACACAGAAAATAACAAATGTTGGAGAGATTGTGGGGAGACTGGAACTCTTATGCACTGCTGGTAGGAATGTAAAATGGTACAGCCACTATGGAAGATGATATGGTGCCTCCTTAAAAAGCTAGAAATAGAAATAACATACTGTTATGGATTGAAATTGTATCCTCCAAAAATGTGTGTCAACTTGGCTAGGCCATAATTCCCAGTATTGTGTGATTGTCCACCATTTTTTCATCTGATCTGATTATCCTGTGTATTGTAAATCCTACCTCTATAATGTTAATGAGGCAGGATTAGAGGCAGTTACGTTAATGAGACAGGACTCAATCTACAAGATTAGGTTGTATTTTGAGTCTATCTCTTTAGGGATATAAAAGAGAGAAGCAAGGAGAGATATAGGGGGACCTCATACCACCAAGAGAGCAGCGTCCAGAGCATAGCGCATCCTTTGGACCTGGGTTCCTGCATGGAGAAGCTCCTAGACCAGGTGAATATTGATGACAAGGACCTTCCCCCAGAACTAACAGAAAGACAAAGCCTTCCCCTAGAGCTGGTACCCTGAATTTGGACTTCTAGCCTTCTAAACTATGAGAGATTTCTCTTTGTTAAAGTCATCCACTTGTGGTATTTCTGTTATAGCCTCACTAGATAACTAAGACACACATGATTCAGCAGTTCCACTCCTAGCAATACATCCTAGAGAAATAAGAGCTGTCACACGAATACACATATGCATACCCATGTTCCTTGAAGCATTATTCACAATAGCAAAAAGATGGAAACAACCTAAGTGCCCATCAGCAGATGAATGGATAAACAAATTATGGTACATGTACACAATAGAATACTACACAACAATAAAAAACAATGATGAATCCATGAAACATCGCAGAACATTAGTGAATCTAGAAGGCATTATGCTGAGCGAAATAAGTCAATCACAAAAGGACAAATATCGTATGAGACCACTATTATAAAAACTCAAGAGAAGGTTTACACACACGAAAAAAACAATCTTTGATGTTTATGAGGGAGGGGAAGACTGGAAAGGAGAAATCACTAACTAGATAGAAGACAAGTTTTAACTTTGGTGAAGGGAAAGACAACACATATATAGGGGAAGTCAGCACAACTTGACCAAGGCAAAGTCATAGAAGCTTCCTAAACCAAAAAAACCAAACCTACTGCCATCAAGTTGATTCCAACTCGTAGTGACCCTGTAGGGTTTCCAAGGTATAAATTTTTATGGAAGCAGACTGCCATAGCTGTCTCCTGTGGAGCCACTGGTGGTTTCAAACCCCTGACCTTTCAGTTAGCAATTGAACATTTTAGCCGCTGCGCCACCACAGCTCCTTAGAAGCTTCCTAGACGTATCCAAATACCTTGATGGACCGAGTTACTGGGGCTGAGGGCTGGGGACCATAGTCTTGGGGGAGACCTAGGTCAATTGGCATAACATAGTTCATAAAGAAAGTGTTCTACATCCTACTTTGGTGAGTATCATCTGGGGTCTTAAAAGCTTGTGAGCAGCCATCTAAGATACACCTATTGGCCCCGTCTCATCCAGAGAAAAGGAGAATGAAAAAAAGCAAAGATACAAGGAAAATATTAGTTCAAAGGACTAATGGACCACAGCCTCCACTAGCCTGAGCCCAAAAGAACTAGATGGTGCCTGGCTACCACTGCCCACCACTCTGACAGGGATCACAATAGAGGGTCCTGGACAGAGTGAGAAAAAAAACGTAGAAAAAAATTCAAACAAATAAAAAAAGACTACAATTAACTGGTCTGACGGAGACTGGAGGAACCCCTGGAGACTATGGCCACTGGACACCCTGCTAACTTCAGAACTGAAGTCCACCTTTCAGCCAAAGATTAGACAGGCATATAAAACAAACAGTAACACATATGAGGAACGTACTTCTTAGTTCAGTCAAGTATAGGAGACCAAACGGGCAACACCTTCCCAAAAGCAAAGACGAGAAGGCAGGAAGGGACAGGAAAACTGAACGAATGGACACGGGGAACCCTCTGTGGAAAGGGAGAGAATGCTAACACATTGTGGGGACCCTCTATTGTGATCCCTGTCAGAGTGGTGGGCAGTGGTAGCCAGGCACCATCTAGTTCTTTTGGGCTCAGGCTAGTGGAGGCTGTGGTCCATTAGTCCTTTGAACTAATATTTTCCTTGTATCTTTGCTTTTTTTCATTCTCCTTTTCTCTGGATGAGACGGGGCCAATAGGTGTATCTTAGATGGCTGCTCACAAGCTTTTAAGACCCCAGATGATACTCACCAGAGTAGGATGTAGAACAGTTTCTTTATGAACTATGCTATGCCAATTGACCTAGGTCTCCCCCAAGACTATGGTCCCCAGCCCTCAGCCCCAGTAACTTATGTATAAATTTTTGAATGAGAAACTTAATTTGCTCTGTAAACTTCTGCCTAAACACAGTAACATTTTAAAAAAAAAAAAAGCAGTAGCAGCATGTTACAAATTTGGAGAGATTTCCCGAGAGACTTCATAAATCTTCAGAATTCCAGATTTGTCCTAGCCCCAAAAGAAAACAGTAGTTGCTGGGATTGAATGCATTTCAACTTTTCATCTTTAGGGAGAAAATGCCAGAAGAGTTACAGAGATCTTTGGAGAGAGATTTTTGGCTCATTTCTCCCTACAATGTGTGCATCTGACAGCTGCTCATGATTCTGTTTTTAGGCATAATCTATGGGATTATAGAGTAGTTGCGTTTCTTTTAAAGCTATGGTGCAGAAATGCAAGCTGTGTAGAAAATGGCTTTTTTTTTGTAGCAATTTAGAGACTACTTAGTACTTGGATTAGAAAGAAAAAAACATTTTTATTTAATCAACTGATGTAGATCCCTTTATCCAAATATTTCATTTTAAAGTCACTTCTAATTCAGGAGAAATATATGCTCAGCTGCAGAATTACTAAAAGTGGAAATAAATTTTTGCTATTTCACATCACTTCATTGATCTTCATTTTTCTCAATGGGTCATGGCAGGAACAATAGACATATTTATTACAGGGATTTAAAAATGATTCATAAAAAGCACCTATTAAGTACCTACTGTCATTTACTGAATACCATTTATGCCTTGGGAATTGAGCTTGTCTGATATGTTAGTTCATTATTTTTTTAAAATACTGTTGTGTTCTAGGTGAAAGTTTACACAGCAAATTGTTGTTAGGTGCTGTTGAGTCGGTTGTGACTCATAGTGACCCTATGTACAACAGAACGAAATACTGCCCAGTCGTGCGCCAACCTCATGATTGTTGTTATGCTTAAGCCCATTGTTGTAGCCACACTGTCAATCCATCTCCTTAAGGGTCTTCCTCTTTTTCGCTGATCCTCTACTTTACCAAGCATGGTGTCCTTCTCCAGGGACTGGTTCCTCCTGATAACATGTCCAAAGTATGTGAGACAAAAGTTTTGCCATCCTTGCTTCTAAGGAGCATTATAGGCTGTACTTCTTCTGAGACAGATTTGTTCGTTCTTTTGGCAGTCCTTGGTATATTCGGTATTCTTCACCAACACCATAATTCAAAGGCATCGGTTCTTCATTGTCCAGCTTTCACATGCATATGAGGCGATTGAAAACACCATGGCTTGGGTCAGGCTCCCCTTAGTCATTAAAGTGACATCTTTGCTTTTTAATACTTTAAAGAGGTCGTTCGCAGCAGATTTGCCCAATGCAGTATGTCTTTTGAGTTCTTGACTGTTGCTTCCATGGGCATTGATTGTGGATCCAAGTAAAATGAAATCCTTGACAGCTTCAGTCTTTTCTCTGTTCATCATGATGTTGCTTATTGGTCCAGTTTTGAGGATTTTTGTTTTCTTTGTGTTGAGGTGTAATCCATACTGAAGGCTGTGGTCTTTGATCTTCATCATTAAGTGCTTCAAGTCCTCTTCACTTTCAGCAAGCAAGATTATGTCATCTGCATAGTGCAGGTCGTTAATGAGTCTTCCTCCAATCCTGATGCCATGTTCTTCTTCATATAGTCTAGCTTTTTGGATTATTTGCTCAACATACACAATAAGTATGGTGAAAGGATACAACCCTCATGCACACCTTTCCTGACTTTAAACCATGCAATATCTCTTTGTTCTGTTCGAAGACTGCTTCTTGATCTCTGTACAGGTTCCTTGTGAGTACCATTAAGTATTCTGGAATTCCCATTCTTTGCAATGTTATCCATAATTTGGTATGATCCACACAGTTGAATGCCTTGGCATAGTCAATAAAACACAGGTAAACATGGGGACCACAGTCTCCAGGAACATCTAGCTCAATTGGCATAACACAGTTTATAAAGAAAATGTTCTACATTCTGCTTTGGTGAGTAGTGTCTGGAGTCTTAAAAGCTTGTGAGTGGCCATCTGAGATACTCCACTGGTCTCAGCTCTTCGAGAGCAAGGGAGAATGAAGAAAACTAAAGATATAAGGGAAAGATTAGTCCAGAGGACTAATGGACCACATCTACCATGGCTTCAACCAGGCCGAGTCCAGTACAACTAGATGGTTCCTGGCTACCACCACTGACTTCTCTGACAGGGCTTGCAATAGAGGGTCCCAGACAGAGCTGGAGAAACATGTAGAACAACATTCTAACTCACAAAAAGAGACCAGACTTACAGGCCTGATACAGACTGGAGAAATCCCGAGAGTATGGCCCCCAGACACCCTTTTAGCTCAGTAATGAAGTCACTCCCAAGGTTCACTCTTCAGCCAAAGATTAGACAGGCCCATAAAACAAAATGAGACTAAAGGGGCACACCAGCCCAGGGGCAAGGACTAGAAGGTAGGAGGGAACAGGAAAGCTGGTAATAGAGAACCCAAGTCAAAAAGGGAGAGTGTTGATATGTCATGGGGTTGTTAACCAGTGTTATAAAATAATATGTGTACTGTTTAATGAGAAACTAGTTTGTTCTATAAACCTTCATCTAAAGTACAATTAAAAAAAAAAAAAAAAAAAACACAGGTAAACATCTCTCTGGTATTCTCTCCTTTCAGCCAAGATCCACCTGACATCAGCAGTGATAGCCCTTGTTCCACATCCTCTTCTGAATCAAGCTTGAATTTCTGGCAGTTTCTTGTCAATGTACTGCTGCAACCGCTTTTGAATGATAGTCAGCAAAATTTTACTTGCATGTGATATTGTATTGTTTGATAATTTCCACGTTCTGTTGTATCACCTGTCTTTAGAATGGGCACAAATATGGGTCTCCTCCAGTTGGTTGGCCAGGTAGCTGTCTTCCAAATTAGGTTCCCATTTAACAATTTTTCTATAAATTGTTCTGTAACATTGGTTACATTTTTCACAATGTGTCAGCATTCTAATTATTTCCATTCTGTTTGTTCTGTTTTCATTAATCTGGCTTCCCTGCCTCTCCTTACCTTCTCATCATTGTTTTAGGGTAAATGTTGACTGTTTGGTCTCATACAGTTGATTATTTAAGGGAGCACAGTACTTGTGGGTGATGCTGTTTATTTTATAAGCCAGTCTATTATTTGGATGAAAGGTGACCACCAGAAGTGGCTTTAGTTCGAAGTTTAAAGAGTATCTTAGGACAGTATTCTTGGGCGTTCTTCTGGTCTCTATCAGTCCGGTAAGTCTGGCCTTTTTTAGGAATTTGAGCTTTGTTCTGCTAGCTCATTTATTTTATACCTCACAACAACCATAAAAGGTCGTGAATAGTATCCCCATTTTATGTGATAAAAATGAGACTTCGAGCAATTGAATAACTTGCCCCGAGGTCACAAGCATGAAATAGTAGAGCAAGAATCAGAACCCAGGTCCGTCTGACCTCCGAATCTATGCTGTTTTTCGAATGGTAGACAACCTCCGCTGGCTTTAAGAAGAAGCTGATTGCAGGAGCTGGAGTGGCTACATTCAGAAATGTGTAGTAATTCTAAATATAATTTTGGAGAACTTTTATCTAGGTATCATAAAGTAGAATTCACATATAGCTGTGTGTTTGTAAACATTCATTTTGATCTAGAACTTTAATTTTGCATGTTCTATTTTCTCTCTTGAATGAAAAATATTTGAAAATATGGGTTAGTACTTTAGCATCTCAAAATATTCACCTGGAAAAGGCTCTTCCCTTCTGTTCACAAAATGTTTACAATTTAACAAATAGTTGACAAGATAAAGTTGCCCTAAAATTTGGAAGAAAAAAAGTCACTATCACTTGAGGTTAATTCTTACCCTGTGCCAATGAGTGTTTTATCTAGAAAAACCATGCCGATGATTTAGAACCTGGCCAATGTGACTGCCAGAAGAATGAACAAATTTGTCTTAGAAAAAGTACAGCCAGAATGCTCCTCAGAAGCAAGGATGGCGAGACTTCTTTTCATGTACTTTGGATATATTATTGGGGGGACCGGTCCCGGGGGAAGGACATCATGCTTGGTAAAGTAGAGGGTCAGCGAAAAAGAGGAAGACCCTCAACAAGATGGATTGACACAGTGGCTGCAACAATGGGCTCAAACACAGCAACAGTTAAGACAGTGGTGCAGGTTAAGGCAGTGTTTTGTTCTGGTGTACATAGATAGGGTGGCTATAAGTTGGAATCGACTCCAGGGCACCTAACAACAACAGATGTAACTCTGTTGTTCTTCAGATTGCAATGTCTAAAAAGCTACAACTACAGTAGTATATCAACATTGTACACAGAATGCTGTGTTAAGACACTAAGAAGAAACAATTCTACCCTCCCAGGAAGTGAGGGCAGTTTTAAAAAGCAGGACACCTCAAGAAAGTGAGAGGCTCAGCAGACAAGACTTCTATAGCTCTGGGAAATGGCCTCGAGGAAAAAAAAACACCTAAAACTTGGAGTTAGGTCCTAGCTCTCCCAACTTGGACGTTTGACTTCCAGTCTCTGAGCCTCAATTTCTTTTCTCTGAGCCTCAGTTTCTTCACTGATAAAGTAAGTGTAGTGATACCTTCTCACAGAGTTATTCTGAAGTCATGGTCTTAAGTAGATTTACTTTTTAAATGATGGAGTTGAAGAAATATGTTTTGAAACTACTTGAATAGCAACATTTACCAATAAAATAATTCCAACAATAATTATATTTAAATAATCTGCTGTCACACTTTGTTGTAGGAGAATACTTTCTCATACTGCTGGTTTCTACTTGATCTGTTTCAATGTAGTTAAAATTGAGTTTCATTGGCCTAATAGCAAACAATTTTTGTTTCGTTACTGATCATTCTGCAGTTTCCTGCCCTTGATTGGTTGGCTCTGCACAACGGTAGAAAATGCAGAATTATAGTACTTCACCTTTTAAGTGTATGTATTTGTGGCAGGAAAAAAAGTGAATTAAAGATGGATCCTGAAAGCCCATCTGAGATGGGAAAAGAGAAGCACTGCAGGAGACAGAGCTCTTTGGCCTGGCTTTGGCTTGGCTTGTCATTTGCACCTGAGGTGGTCAGCAAGGAGAGGATGTGCTTGCCGACTTATTAACATTAAAAACAAAGGCCACTTGGAGAACATCTAGCTCAACTAGCATAATAGATAGTTGATAAAGAAAATGTTCTACATTCTTCTTTGGTGAGTAGCATCTGGGATCTTAAAAGCTTGTGAGCTGCCATCTAAGATACTCCACTGGTCTCAGCTCTTCGAGAGCAAGGGAGAATGAAGAAAACCAAAGACACAAGGGAAAGATTAGTCCAAAGGACTAATGGACTACAACTACCACAGCCTCCATCAGACTGAGTCCAGCACAACTAGATGGTGCCTGGCTAGCACCACCAACTGCTCTGACAAGGATCACAGTAGAGGGTCCCAGACAGAGCTGGAGAAAAATGTAGAACAAAATTCTAACTCACACACACACAAAAAGACCAGACTTACTGGTCTTTCAGAGACCGGAGATAACCTGAGAGCATGGCCCCGGCTACGTTTTTAGCTCGGTAATGAAGTCACTCCTGAGATTCACACTTCAGCCAAAGATTAGCTAGGCCCATAAAACAAAATGAGGCTAAATGGACCTACCAGCCCAGGGGCAAGGACTAGAAGGCAGTAGGGGACAGGAAAGCTGGTAGTGGGGAACCCAAGTTTGAGAAGGGGAGAGTGTTGACATGTCATGGGGTTGGCAGCCAGTGTCACAAAACAATAAGTGTATTAATTGTTTAATGAGAAGCTAGTTTGCTCTGTAAACCTTCATCTAAAGTTTAAAAAAAAAAAAAAAAAAGGCCAAATAAGATCATTTTCCTCCTACTTACCTACCTCCCTACCTACACACACACACACACGCACACACACACACACCATCTTTTTCCCGTCTACATTTAGCTTGTTGGCACCGCTGCTTCCCTTGAAAAAAAAAATCTTCTCACTTTCATTTGCTAAGATGTCGCTCTTTCCATCTTACGTATATAGGACCATGAGACTGTATCCCAGAAGCTGAAATTGAGAAGTAGGTCTTCTGAGACAATCAGTGTCTCCAAACAACATGAAACAACTCTTTGGGATATCAAATAGTTTAGTCAAACCTTGTGATCTGATCCTTGCCATTGGGTGAGTCTCTGCAGTTTGCTCAACGCTCAGAGTTTTGCTCCAGATCCGTCACATTGTATTAGTGCTCTTCCTCCTCACTGCCTATAGAAATAATAGGCTTGAACATGGCAGTATAATCCATTTGTCCTGCTCTAATTACTTTTTTTCATTAGAAATTCTTTAGTATATTCTCTGATTCAGAGAATAAACTTGATAAACAGGTTGTTTTTAAAATATTGTAGCAATGGTTTCTTGATAGATAATTTGATTAATACAATTATGAATACAAAAAGGGGAAAAGGGTTACTAGAAATGACATATTTCTAACAAAAGTTCAGCAAGATCTTGATTGTTAAAATTCCTTTTATAAGGTTTGCATGTATGGTTTTACTTCTTCAGAGATCTCTATAAGGCACCTGCAGTAGTAAAGAATTTGCTCCTGCAATCTTGGGGAATATCGCTTAGTGTTGTTGTTGTTGGTTGGTTTTTTTTTAAAATTTTTTCCCATACAAAAACTTATATATGCACTGTTAATGTGACTCTAATTGCTCTCCCCATACCGTGACAGCACACTCCTCCTTTCCACCCCTGATTACCCATGTCCATTCAGCCAGCTCCTAACCCTCTCTGCCTTCCCATCTCACCTCTGGACAGAAGCTGCCCATTTAGTCTCTTGTATCAACTTGAGCTAAGAGGCACACTCCTCACGAGTATCATTTTATGTCCCACAGTCCAGTCCAATCCCTGTCTGAAGAGTTGGTCTCGGAAATTGTTTTAGTTCTGGGCTGATAGAGAATCCAGGGGCCATGTTTTCTGGGGTACCGCCAGTCTCAGTCAGACCATTAAGTCTGGTCTTCTTACTAGATCTTAGTGTTGTTTTGATGCTTCTCTGACAAAGCACGCATTTAATCAAGACAGACAGTCACATATTTAGACATATCCTAAATTCTAAGGATAAACACTGCAATTGAACTGATGGACAGGAATAAAATCATAAAGCCTTAGATTAACCACAGCAGCCTCTCACAGATGATTTGAATTTCATAAAAATATGAAGTGTTAACACAGAGGTGGAATGGTAGTTGACTTTATGAAAGCTCACACTTTGAAACTAAATATGAAAATTCCAGCTGTGGCGTGGAGCTATTTTTTTTTTTACTAGGTAGCACCCCCTCACTGTATAAATAGCAACTAGCTGTTGTTGTTGTTGTTAGGTGCTGTCAAGTCAGTTCCGACTCATAGCAACCCTATGTACAACAGAACAAAATACTGCCCAGTGCTGTGCCATTCTCACAATCGTTGTTATGCTTGAGCCCATTGTTGTAGCCAGTATGTCAGTCCATCTCCTTAAGGGTCTTCCTCTTTTTCGCTGAGCCTCTACTTTACCGAGGATGATGTCCTTCTACAGGGACTGGCCCCTCCTGATAACATGTCCAAACTATGAAACGAAGTTTCATCATCCTTCCTTTTTAAGGAGCATTCTGGCTGTACTTTGTCCAAGACAGATTTGTTCGTTCTTTTGGCAGTCCTTGGTATATTCCATGTTCTTTGCCAGCACCATAATTCAAAGGCATCAGTTCTTCTTAGGTCTTCTTTATTCATTGTCCAGCTTTCACATGCATATGAGGCGATTGAAAACACCATGGCTTGGGTCAGGCTCACCTTAGTCCTTAAAGTGACATCTCTGCTTTTTAACACTTTAAAGAGGTCTTTTGCAGCAGATTTGCTCAATGCAATATGTCTTTTGAGTTCTTGACTGTTGCTTCCATGGGCATTGATTGTAGATGCAAGTAAAATGAAATCCTTGACAACTTCAGTCTTTTCTCTGTTTATCACGATGTTGCTTACTGGTCCAGCTGTGATGATTTTTGTTTTCTTTATGTTGAGGTGTAATCCATACTGAGGCTGTGGTCTTTGATCTCCAGTAATTATCTCCAGTAATTATCAATGCATCCTGATTGCATGTTTTATCAATCTCAAACTGCAGAAGTTGGTAAAAATATTCAGTTTCTTCATCCTTAGTCTTAGTGGTTGGTGTGTAGATTTGAATAATAGTCTTATTAACTGGTCTTCCTTGTAGGCATATGGATATTATCCTGTCACTGACAGTGTCGTACTTCAGGATAGATCTTGAAATGTTTTTTTTTGACAAATGCAGCGCTATTCTTCCTCATGTTGTCAGTCCCAGCATAGCAGACCATATGATTGTCTGATTCAAAATGGCCAGTACCAGTCCATTTCAGTACACTGATGCCTAGGATATAGATGTTTAAGCATTCCATTTCATTTTTGAAGATTTCCAGTTTTCCTAGATTCATCCTTTGTACGTTCCATGTTCCAATTATTAATGGATGTTTGCAGCTGTTTCTTCTCATTTTGAGTCTTGCCACATCAGCAAATGAAGGTCCAAAAAGCTTTATTCCATCTACATCATTAAGGTCAGCTCTACTTTGAGGAGGCAGCTCTTCCCCAGTCGTATTTTGAGTGCCTTCCAACCTGAGGGGCTCATCTTCCGGCACTATATCAGACAGTGTTCCACTGCTGTTCATAAGCTTTTCCCTGGCTAATTCTTTTCAGAAATAGGCTGCCGGGTCCTTCTTCCTACTCTGTCTTAGTCTGGAAGCTGAGCTGAAACCTTTCCTCCATGGGTGACCCTACTGGTATTTGAATACCGGTGGCATAGCTTCCAGCATCACAGCAACACCCATGCCCCCACAGTATGGCAAACTGACAGATGCATGGGGCTATTATTATTAAGAGGCACAAAAATGATGACCAATGGCACAAGAATCTCAAGGGCTTATGTTCTTCGTTAAATGTAGGACCTAGTTTTATTTAGAATTCACAGTGACCATCTTGTGCTCTAATAATAAGGGGCAGAAATGTCATGGATAAATTAAATCCAGAGGTTTATCTCCAGAGGGTTTTTTTTTTTTGTTTTGGCATGACAGATCCTGATTTATAAATTATATATGTTCCCAAAGGTCACTTTTAGGCCAGTTGTCTGGAACTTGAAAGGCCTTCCCCAATAATAAAATAAAGCTCAAGGACAAAGGATTAAAGGATTATTGAGAAACTATCCTTATAGGAAGTGATTAACATATTTATTAGGTAAGTGCAAGAATTAATGTTGCTCTATTTAGAAAATGCTTTTGGAAGAAAACACACAGCATTTATTGAGTTTTTTAAAATTGAACCCACTTGTACACTGTGCCCTATCAGCGCAGTGGTCGAATCAATTCTGACTCATAGTGACAGAAGAGGCTATAGGACAGAGTAGAACCACTCCATATGGTTTCCAGGCAGTGGCTGGTGGATTCGAACTGCCGGCCTTTTTGGTTTGCAGCCGTAGCTCTTAACTACTGCCTACCAGTGCTCCACATCTCTATAAGAAGGCGAGAAAGGTGTAGTGCCCCAGAAGCCAGAGGTGAGCTCAGTTTCCTGCTTTTTTTGTTAGGTTTTCCAGTACTTTTCTTGGTCCCAGAACACCAAAGCCCTGTTTGTTTGTGGCTTGTGGCTTTTTCCTGATAGCCTTTTCTAGATCCCCAAATCCTGAAGAATATAATATCAGGTATGAAGACAAAAATCCCAAATGTATTCTAGAGGTCCAGGGTTTGTCATCTGCTCGTCTTACATCTTTTTAGTTTACCGTTTTTGTTTCTAAAGTCTTTGTCTTCTGAGAATGTGATTAGACAAAGTTCTCTCAATTCTGCATCGAGATTTGTTACAAAGCACTTCAGTTAACAGTTCAGGAGCCCTGATCTTTTCAGCAGTGATCAGTGCCATGTTGCCTGTGTGAACCTATTTTCCCATGTGTACAATGAGAGGGAGATAACCCACAGTGTCACCCTAGTTTAGTGGGACAGAAACAAGACTTTTCACACATAATCAATTCTTTCCTGCTGCAGTTCTCTACACCTAGTTAGTGAAAGAGAAAGCTGTGGGAAAATATTGGTTGGTCATGCCAGGCTTTTGTTGTTGTTTTTAGTTGCTTGCCTAGTGCTGGGAAGGTCTTTTGAGGCTGCAGATGCAGGCAGCCTTTTGTACTTTTAGCAAAACAAATGCCAAAAATTAATCATTTGGCCCCTCCATCCCCCCAATTCTATATGGCTTATGGTTTAAATTTATCTTTTGTCATTTTTCTCCAGTTTTTCTGTACAAAATGAAATGCAGGATGCATTTAGAATAACATTCAAATTAAGTTTTTAAAAATATAGAGTATTTCATAGAACTCCGAAGCATTTATTGAGTCCCCACTGTGTGCCAAGCATTTTATGAGCTACTGAAAGGGAAATTTCTTGTTGCCTCTGGGAGTTGGCTTGTATCCATAATGATCTCACTTTTATCCAGACTGTATAAGAAAACATCTTTTATGTAAAATTTTCAAAATGCATATTTGTCTAAAAATTAAAGAATAAAAACAGCAGTGTACTTTGAGGGAAAACTCCTGTCCACCCAGCATATAGCTATAGTGTGACTTGGTGATTATCCTTGGAATCTTTTTTGCTGCCACATTTACTGATTTAGTTATGTTTTAGAGCTGGGCTCCAGATGCTTTATTTGCTAGAAGTAGCTATGGGCTAGTTACTTTACTTCTCTGAGCATCCTTTTCCTTTTCTCTCCAAAGAGCATGATACTTCTCCTTGGAATATGTCCTAGAGAAATAAGAACCATCACACGAATAGATATATGCACACCCATGTTCATTGCAGCACTGTTCACAATAGCAAAAAGATGGAAACAACCTAGGTGCCCATCAGCAGACAAAAGGATAAACAAATTATGGTATACTCACACAATGGAATGCTATGCAATGATAAAGAACAACAATGAATCTGTGAAACATAACATGGAGGAATCTGGAAGGCATTCTGCTGAGTGAATTTAGTCAGTCGCAAAAGGACAACTATTGTATAAGACCACTATTATAAGAACTCAAGAAAAGGTTTAAACACAGAAGAAAACATTCTTTGATGGTTACGAGGGTGGGGAGGGAGGGTGAGGGTCATTTACTAACTAGATAGTAGATAAGAATTATCTTAGGTGAAGGGAAGGATAGTACTCACTACAGGGGAAGTCAGCACAACTGGACTAAACCAACGCTAAGAAGTTTCCTGAATACAACCAAACACTTCAAGGGACAGAGTAGCAGCAGGGGCAGGGGTCTGGGGCCATGGTTTCAGGGGACATCTAGGTCGATTGACATAAAGTTTTTTAAGAAAATGTTCTGTATCCCACTTTGGCGAGTGCCGTCTGGGGTCTTAAAAGCTAGCAAGCGGCCATCTAAATTGCATCAATTGGTCCCAGCCCACCTGGAGTAAAGGAGAATGAAGAGAACACCAAAGTCACAAGGAAAGTATTAGCCCAAGAGACAGAAAGGGCCACATAAACCAGGAACTCCATCAGCCTGAGACCAGAAGAACTAGATGGTACCCAGCTACCACCAAGGACCGCCCTGACAGGGAACACAACAGAGAGTCCCTGATGGAGCAGGAGAAAAGTGGGGTGCAGAACTCAAATTCTAGTAAAAAGACCAGACTCAATGGTTTGATTGAGACTGGAGGGAACCCATAAGACATGGCCCCTGGACTTTCTGTTAGCCCAGAACTAAAACCATTTTCAAGGCCAACTCTTCAGACAAAGATTAGACGTGACTATGGGACATAAAATGATACTCGTGAAGAGTGTGCTGCTTAGCTCACGTAGATACATAAGACTAAATAGGCAGCTCCTGTCCAGAGGCGAGATGAGAAGATAGAGAGGGTCAGGAGCTCGTTGAATGGACACGGGAAATCTAGGGTAGAAGGGAAGAGTGTGCTGTCACAATATAGGGAGAGCAACTAGGGTCACATAACAATGCATGTATAAATTTTTGTATGAGAGACTAACTTGAATTGTAAACTTTCATTTAAAACACAGCAATTAAAATAATTTAAAAAAATAAATAAATGAACCATAGACCCAGCAGTTCCATTCCTAGGTATATACCCAAGAGACTTGAAAGCAGCAATGCAAACAGACATATGTACACCAGTGTTCATTGCAACACAATAGCCAAAAGGTAGAAACAACCCAAATGTCCATCAGCGGAAGAATGGATAAACAACATATGGCATATGCATACAATAGAATATTACTCAGCCATAAAGAGAAATGAATCCTGATGCATGCCACAACATGGGTGAACCTTAAAAATGTTATGCTGAGTGAAATTAGTCAATCACAAAAGGACAAATATTGTATGATCTCACTAACATGAAATACCTAGAATAGGCATATGTATAGAAATCAGAGTTTAATAGTGGTACTGAGGGATCAGGGGAAAGGGGAAAGGGGGAAGCATCGTTTAGGAAGCACTGAGTTTCTGTTTATGGTGGTGGGAAATTTGGCTATGGATGTTGGTGATGGTTGCACAACATTATTTATGTAATTGGCCTCACTGAATTGTATGCGTGAAAAGTGCTGAATTGCCAAATGTTGTGTTATCTATATTTTTACAATAATAAAAACAAAAAACAGTATTAAAAAAAGAGCATTATCCTTATTCTGTCTCCTTTATATGATGTGTGTGAAGATCAAATTAGATAATGCAAATGAAAGTCCTTTTCCAAGGGCAGAGCATTATATCAGCATAAAGTAATATATGGTTTGTAAGGATATATCCCTTTTTTAACCTATATATATATATTAGGTCTTTATTGAGGCATATTTTACATATCATATAATTCATTCTGGTAGTACAATTAAATGATCTTTAGTAAATTTTCCAAGTTGTGTAACTATTACCATGAATCAGTTTTAGAACATTTTTATTACCCCAATAATAGGAGCCTTCATGTCCTATTATTGTTAATCACCATTCCCAATCCCTACTCCAGGCAGTCCTTGTCTGTCTCTATAGATTTGCCTTTTCCAGACATTTCATATAAATGGAACCATACAGTATGTTTTCTCTTCTGTCTTGCTTCTTTCACTTAGCATGTTGTTTTGGCAGTTTATCCATGTCATAATATGCATGAGTAGTTCATGCCTTTTTATTGTTGAATAGTATTCCATTATATGGATATACCATACATTTTGTCTACCATTCACCAGTTGATGGACATTTGACTTGTTTCCAGTTTTTGACTGCTATGAATAATGCTGCTAAGAACATTTGTGTGCAGGTTGTTGCATAGATCTGTGTTTTAATTTCTCTTTGGTATAAGGGTGTATCTTTTAATTATAGATGTAATAAGTGCTTGTTCTGAACCTGGGCAGTCAAGTGTATGTTCTTCTAGACTTTCCAAGATAGGCAAATTTTTAAAAACAAAAATTATATATTTCTTTTACTCTGAAACTTTATTTCACTTAATTTGTCTCAAAAATTATTCCATAATGGGATTTGTAGATCCGTCTCATTATTTTTAATGTTTGCATGTATGGATATGCCAAGATTTGTTTACTTCATTTTTTTTTTAAATTCATCTTTTGTTAGCGAGTATTTAGGTTGTTTTTATTTCTTCTTTATTAGGAGAAGTGCTACAGTGAATATCCTTATATGATAAATTTGCTTATTTGTAAAATTACTTTTGTAGCATAAAATCCTAGAAGTAGAATTGCCAGGTGAAACAGCTTGTACATTTAAAATTTAATGTTGTTAAATTCCCCTCCAGAAAGGTGATAAATACCTTAGCTACCTCCTTTGTTTCCCCTCCACAATCATGGTATAAGAGAGCCTGTTTTTCCACCCTCACCAATGCTGTGTTATTATCTCTGTAATGTAGGCTGTGATGATGATGTTGTTAGCTGCTGTTGAATTGGTCCCTACTCAGCAACCTCATGCACAATGGAACAAAACACTGCTCAGTCCTGCGCCATCCGCATGATCTGTTGTGGACTGGATCATTGCGATCCATAGGGTTTTCATTGGCTGATTTTCAAAAGTAGACCACCAGGTCTTTCTTTCTGGTCCATCTTAGCCTGGAAGCTCCACTGAAACCTGTTTCCTTAGCTTCATGGCAACACATAAGCCTTGACAGACAAGTGGTGGCTGCACATTAGGTGCACTGGTCAGGAATCAAACCTGGGTCTCCTGCGTGGAAGGTGAGAATTCTACCACTGAACCATCAGTGCCTTAGGCTGTGATACAGATCACATAAATGTTCTAGAGAGAAGTTAACTTACAGGAAGAAGCACTGGTCATTAGTGGTAAATCAGCAGTAGTTACAGCCTTTTGTTAGGTAAGGATTTGACATTTATCTAACCTCTTAAGAGCTACAATATTGGAGTAGCCCAAGTTTTAGTTCGCATTTAGAATGACTCACTTAGTTGCTTATCTAAAATGAATACTGTTTGAGACATCTCAGTCACAGCAGTTTTCTGTTTTCTTAGGCCTGTAACCTAACTGCCTTGGACTGGTGGTTACCTCTGACCTTGCTGCTGCCTACAGTATCCCTGCCTTGCCCACAACTCAGTTTAAAGTAAAGCTGAGAAAAGGGCAGATGGGAACTTGAACATCTGTGATATAGAAACTTAGTGTTTTTGCCCTTGTTGGTGTGCTTGCCCTTTGCACTCTTTCCTTCAAAAGAAACTGCTCCAGTTGCCTCTGTTGCCGACAAGATCCAAGTTGATAAGGGCTTGGCATGGTCAGTGTAGCCAGTGTAGCAGTACATACACCTATTGAAAGGAAGGTAAGTTTGTCATCATGGTGGCAGTAAAGGAATCAAAGACACACAGCTCTTTAGAGTATTGGATGTTGCTAGCTGTGGGTGATCCCTGATTGTCCTGCAGGAGGCAGGGCCTGCCACACTTCACAGATCTCAAGAACCCTGGTTAGCACTGCCCTGTGGATGTTGCCTTTCTCCTTTGACGCTCCTCTGACAATCGCTTGCCTTTCCTCTCCTCTTCTCGTGTGTAGTGTCTGCATCCTGAGACCTCGTTAGTCTAGGGGATGCTGCCCTCTACTGGTGGGCTATAAGATGCCCACAGCAGTTCGGTGGGTCTGATGACTAGGGAGAACATGGCTATATGGAGCCAAAGTCATAAAGCTTTCTGTAGTCTCCAACTTCATGATCCATTCCTAAGACTTTGTCCTATGAAAGTAATTCAGATGATTTTAGAAAAGATAAAAGTACAGAGACTTTCACTGTAGTATTATCTGTAGTGGCAAAAGTGAATAGTAACTACTTGTCCAGCACTAGGGCTTAGCTAATTGTGGTGTTTCCACTCAGTGGAGTGGCTTAGAGCCACTAAAAAATTGGCCATGTAAAAGGCAACATAGAAGAATGAAAACATTTATCACAAAACAAAAACCAGGCAGAATGCATTAATCCAGCTGTGGAAGATGGATGGGTGCGTGGGTCGGTGGGTGGGTGGATGAGTGGGTGGTTGTGTGGGTGGATGGATGGATAGGTAGACAGGTAGGTAGATAGATATGTGGTAGGATAAGGGCTACTCTGGAATCTTCAAAACCAATTGTCAAAGCTGGGATCATTTCCTTTGATGTTTCATTAAGTATTGTTAATAAAACAGTATGCCCATACATTTCTTTAGTGTTGTTATGTGTCTGTCTTTTCTTCAGAAACAAATACTTGACATTGGAGTGGCCTGCTGCACGCATTTCTGTGGTGCTTGGTCCTCCCCTAGACCTGATTTTCTAGGACAGTAAGGTGGTACCCGAAGTAGCAGTGGGCTAAAACAAGCTTCCTAGCTGTGACAGGAGCATCCTAGGCAACCCCTCCATCTATCACATCTTTTATAATAGATGAGGCCAGATAGAATATAGACATTACTTTGTGTAATGTAATGAGGGAAGGTCTGACTGACTTCTTTGGTATGAGTATCTACATAAAATGGTTCCCACTGGGATGTTAACAGCCTATAAATTTTCTACTATTTTTGAAAAATTTCCTTTTCATAAAGAGCCTTAAGGAGGGGAAGGAGTTTTTTGAAACACCAAAACTTCTGTTTTCTAAAAACAAAGCTCCTCATCATACAATTATTTGAATAGGAAGAATTGTTTCATACGTATTGATCTTTTTCATTTAACAATTACTCGGTTCTCCACAGAGCCAGGACTAGAATGAGGCAAGTCAGACACTTATGGTGCAAAAGTTAAGAAGGCACTCACTGTCAGGGTCCTGCGTGCAGGGTTGGCCCTGGTTTGCAAATAGTCCCTGAGTGCCTACTGTGGCAGACCCTGTGCTCAACTATGGGGAAAACAGCACTTGTGGTGTCATGGGATAGATTGTTCATTATCCTTTCTCAGACTTTGCATGGACCTAGAGCTCTGGAAGCAATGGCTTGGTTGAGCAGGTTTTGATCAACTACTTTGCTTTCAGCTCTTGAGTTTAGCACAAGGGGGAGTAGCCCACTAATAAGTTAATTCTTTAAAGTATGCTTTGCACTTGAGATGGTCTGACTGGTTCTGTAACATCAAGATTGTTTATGCCTTTCTCTAGGTATCATTGCCTGCAATGTGCTGCCACCCTACCCCTCACCCCTTGCCTCAAGGAAGTACTTGGCTGACCATTCAATTTCAGTAAGGATCTTAATACCAGGAGAAATGCCTGCATTGGTATGCTGGAGATTCTGTCCAAATTATTGAGGGTGGAGGAGGATGGGGAGGCCTGTGCAGGTGACCAGGAATGGATTTGTTTGTTTGCTTAATTTGCTTGAAACACTGTGTGACTTCACCTAGGCACATAGCAACAGGGTTGACTAACTGCCAAAAAAATTAAAAAAAAAAAACCAGTTGCCATTGAGTCAATTCTGACTCATGGTGACCCCATATGTTGCAGAGTAGAACTATACTCCATAGAGTTTTCATGGCTATGACCTTTTGGAAGCAAGTTGCCAGGCCTTTCTTCTGAGGCACATCTGGATGGGTTTGAACCACCGACTTTTCGGTAGTCAAGCACTTAATTATTTGCTTTACCCAGGTACTCTGACTGACTGATCTAACTAAAATCCAGAATGAGCCTTGCAAAGTGACTAGGCACAGTCTAAAAAGTCTAGAAGGTTTTTTTTATCACCTTAACCATCTCCCTGTAGGGTCACTATGAGTCAGAATCAACTCGACAGCAATGAGTGTAGCTTTTTTTTTTTAAACCATCTTCCTGTTTCGTGGCTATTCCTCTATTGATAAATAGGTTGCTTCTGGCTTTTTAAATTATAACAGGTGTTCCAGTAAATATTATTATACATATATCTTTGGGAACATGTGAATATTTCTGTAAGAGTAGTAGAAGTGGGATTCTTGAGTCAAAAGGTATGTGCAGTTTAAATTTTGATAGATAGTGTAAGCTGTATTCAAGCTGTACATCAGCCACCAATATTATATGAGCATACCTGTTATGGACTGAATTGTGTACTCCAAAAATACATGTTGTAAATCCTAACCTCTATGCCTATGATTATAATCCCATTTAGGAATGGATTGTCTTTGTTAAATGTGTTAATATGACAGGATTAGCATAGAATGTGTCTTAAATCAGTCTCTTTGGGATATAAAAGAGATTAAACAAGCCAGTGAAAGAAGCAGTGATGGGAGAAGAGAGATTCCAAGCCACATGAAGATCACCCAGGAGCAGAAGCTCAAAGAGACAAGAACCTTCCTCCAGAGCCAACAGAGAGAGAAAGCCTTCCCGAGAGCTGGCACCCTGAATTTGGACTTCTACCTTCCTAAACTGAGAGAAAATAAATTTCTGTTTGTTAAAGCCACCCATTTATGGTATTTCTGTTACAGTAGCACTAGATAACTAAGACAATACCTATTTTCTTTTCTTTTTTTTTAATATTTTGTTGTGTTTTAGGTGAAAGTTTACACAGCAAATTAGGTTTTCATTTAACAATTTTTATATATATTGCTCCAAGACACTGGTTACATTTTTCACAATGTGTCAGCATTCTTATTATTTCCATTCTGTTTGTTCTGTTTCCATTAATCTAGCTTCCCTGCGCCACCTTACCTTCTCATCTTTAGGGTAGAAGTTGACCATTTGGTCTCATATAGCTAATTATTTAAGAGAGCATAGTACTCAGGATGATATTATTTATTTTATGTGCCAATCTATTATTTAGATGAAAGGTGACCTTTGGGAGTGGCTTCAGTTCCAAGCTTAAAGGGTATCTTAGGGCTATAGTCTTAGGAGTTCTTCTAGTCTCTGTTGGTCTGGTAAGTCTGACGTTTTTTAGGAACTTGAGTTTTGTTCTACTTTTTTCTCCCATTCTATCCAGGACCTTCTATTGTGTCCCTGGTCAGAATGGTTGGTAGTGGTGCCAGGCATCATCTAGTTCTTCTGATTTCGGGCTAGCTGAGGCTGTAGTTCATGTGGGCTGTTAGTACTATGGACTGGGTTTCCTTTGTTTTCTTTTGTTCCAGACAAGTAAAGACCAGTAGTTGTATTTTAGATGGCCACTCACAAGCTTTTAAGACCCCAGACACTACTCACTAACGTAGGATGTAGATCCAAATTCCCTGAGAGACTGAATTGCTGGGCGGAGGGCTGTGGGGACCATGGTCTCAGGGAACATCTAGCTCACTTGGCATAACACACTTTATGAAGAAAATGTTCTACATTCTACCTCGGTGAGTAGCATCTGGGGTCTTAAAAGTCTGTTAGCAGCCATCTAAGATACTCCACTGGTCTCACCCCTTCAGCAGCAAGGGAAAATGAAGAAAACAAGGTACAAGGGAAAGATTAGTCCGAAGGACTAATGGACCACAACTACCACGGCCCCCACTAGACTGAGTCCAGTACAACTAGATGGTGCCCGGCTACCACCACTGACTGCTCTGACCGGGATCACAACAAAGGGTCCTGGACAGAGCTGGAGGAAACTGTAGAACAAAATTCTAACTCACAAAAAAAAGACCAGACTTACTGGCCTGACAGAGACTGGAGAAACCCTGAGAGTATGGCCCCCGGACACCCTTTTTAGCTCAGTAATGAGGTCACTCCGAGGTTCACCATCCAGCCAAAGATTAGCCCCATAAAACAAAACGAGACTAATGGGGCACAACAGTCCAGGGACAAGGACTAGAACGCAACAGGGGACAGGAAAGCTGGTGACAGGGAACCCAGGGTTGAGAAGGGACAGTGTTGACATGTTGGGGTTGTTAACCATTGTCATAAAACAATATGTGTACCAAAAAAACAAACAAAAAAAAAAGTAGGATGTAGAACATGTTTATGAACTGTGTTGTGCCTTTACCGAGTTGTTCCATCAGGCTATGGTCCTAAGCCTTTTAAGCCAGGAAACCAATCCCGCAAGGTGTTTGGATATGTCTAGGAAGTCTTCATAACTGTGCCCCCATGCGCTTTATTATATATATGAATATATATGCAGCACACACAAACGTGTATACATATGCCTACAGATACACCTATACATGCATGTATATGTACTCACGTATGCCTTCCTATACACATGTATACACACATATCTACCAGTGTAACTACAAATGTATTTTTTGGTTGTCATTACTGTTGTTGCAAAATTGTATGCTATAGCATTTACTGAATTTGTCCCTTTTGCTTGTGCATTTGTTAGTGTCTTCATTTACCTGTGTACATTTTCTTACACCTTCTCCAATTTGTGTTTTTATTAGTGACCTTTATAAACATCCTGTGTGTGTGTGTTTAGGGGTCTTGCCTTTCAGAAGTTCGACATTTGTCTAAATGCAAACCTGATCATCTTTTCCTTTAGGATGTCTGGGTTTTGTGTTATGCTTAGACAGATTTTCCTCACCTCCAATAGTCTGTCTATATATATATATATATATAATCCTATTTTTTTCTTCTGATACTTTTCTAGCTTTTTTGTTCGTGTGATTACTTCTTTTATATCTCAGAAAATTCTTTTTTCATGAACTGTAGACAAATTTTATGGTCAATCAAAAAAAAATACATTTTCAATTCAGGAAAATAATTAACACAAAAGCAGTATGCCCTTTTGGTGATGATTACTTTTGGGTTGTAGACTTGGGACCAGGTCCCCTTCCCCCAAAATTATATTTGTTCTTTTCTTAACCATCTTTTTTAAAGTTGTTTTTGTTAGGTGCCATCAAGTCAATTCCAACTCATAGCCACCCTATGTACAACAGAATGAAATACTGCCTGGTCCTGTCCCATCCTCTTGATGTACCTATTACTGGAAAGCATCTATTATTTTTAGTAACAATAACAACTATAAACATTTATAAAATGTTTCTGTACATATTCTAATTTGTTCCTGAGAACAATCCTGAGTTAGGAGGATAGATATAATGGTTCTCATTTTGCAGGTAAAAAAAACTAAGATTGTACAAGTAATAAGTGGAAGTTTTCTAAATCTAAATATTGTAGCCACTGCTCTTTTTAGTGATCTAAATTCCAAGAAGAATGTTGACTTTCAATCATTCTTCATCCATTAAGAAAGGGTCATCCATTAAGAAAGGCTCATGGCTTGGTATTTGCTTACAGGGTCTTACATCCTCCTAGGGGAAAAAAAAAGGAATAAAACTTTTATTATGTTTCACAAGGATTTGTTAAGTGCTTTGTGAGAGGCAGGAATAAAGTTAGAGAGTTGGAATAACTAGAATTTAATGAAGTTGAAATAAAATGTTCTGTGTTGGTGTTTGATAGTTTTTTTTTTTTTTTTCCTCCAGTTTCCAGTGTCTGGCTTCTGTAGAATTCACCATGTACACATTCAGGGTCAAAGGAGTTGGATGAGACTTTAACAGACCAGAATTTTACCTCCAGTTCTGTACCTGGCTCTCACTCCAGAACTCCAACTAAGTACCTGCCCCAATTGACTCTCAGGTCAAGTTATTATCATTTTACTGGGTGTTGATTTTCACATCATTCTGACTCTGGTAGGGAAGCACTTAGTGTAAAAAGTACCCTACCCGTTTTCTTTTTTAATTTCTGTTTTTAATAAGTTCATTGCTATAACGGGACTGAATTCTATGCAATTTTTAATGTCTTAGCCTGAAAGTTTAGCAGTTTATTTTTATGCTGTATTAATCTCAGAAGTCTAAGCTCTCCAGTTTTGTATTAAATGGATCTGAACAGAGATGTTCAGTGGAATCCAAGTATCTTATTTGTATGAAAAGTGAACTTTACCTGGACTGAGTAAAAACCATTAAAAGGACAATGGCAGACTTTGAATCCACAGTTAAATCTTTGGGACCTAAAAGGGAAAGTAAGATCATGAAGAGCCATTTTCCAGGAATAAGCTCAAATTGATTGCCTTAATGCATTTGAGTGTCTCTTGCAAAGAAGACATGGTGAGTGAGGAAGTCTGTTTTGGACAGAGTTGTAGAGGCTTGAAAATCATACAAGAAGAAAGGAAGAATTACAATGTAGTGGTCAGTTCATTGAGGAGGGGTTATGATGATATTATCTTTATAGACATTTTTCTGCTAAGCTAATTTGCAAAAACTTCTGCTTATGGCAGTGGATTTTGTCTGTGCCAAGGTGAGCCTGAGGCAAAGTTTATTTTTAAGATCTACTGCCTCAACCTGTTAGACTTGCTTCTCTGGCTCCTCCTGATTTTATCCATCTCTCATCTCACAAACCCACCATCACCACCTGTCTTGGATTCTATTCTTTATGGATTGAGTATGTCAAGTAGCTAATCTGATAAACCAATCAGTGCTCTTAGGAGAATACCAGAAAGCTAGGCATTGGGGGATATATGTATGCTAATCAGAAGCTTCAGAAAATAAATTGCCTAACCTTGAAAGTTTTCGAATCTGACTGGTGGGAACAAGAACTATTTCTGGCTCTCTGTAACCCCAAAGATTGTTCCTTCTCATTTTGGGTGGTTCTTTCCCCAGCCTTGTGTAATTTCCTTATATATATGCACTGATCAGTCCGCAACTGAAGACTCAGAGGACCCTCTGTAAGTCTTGGTTGGGCTCTCTCTATGTAGCCATCCTGGCTTCCCAGCCTTCCAGCTCCAAATCCTCAGTTTAGGGAGACTGTTGGGCTGTACCAGGTTTCCTCCTTTATGTGTTCTGACCTGGAAACTCTCCGGACAGTTAGGTGGTACCTCTGCAGGGCCTACCTTGTTTGTTTTCCCTCTCTCAGAAATTATTGTCCTTTGCCTCCTGCTTTTATGTACTTTGTCCACTTCCTTGGTTGCCACAGTCAGGAGGCCTGATCTGGTCTCTATTACTTCATTTTAGCCAGAGGCAGAAGTCCATGTGCAAACTTCTACATATTTCTGTATGCTTTTAAATATACTTATGTTTTCACAAAAGGGATCAAACTGATCTCCCTTTTTTTTGTTTTTTAATTAACAATATATTGTGGACTTCTTTACATGCTAATACATTAGCTCGTTTTTTTGTAATAGCTAGCTACATAACATTATAGATTCATTAGCCATACCCCTATCGATTACAGAATTTAAGTTTATTAATTTTGCTATTGTATACAGTACTGCAGTAAGTATTTTCTCATTCTTGTACAAGTATTCTGTAGGCTTCATTCCTAGACGTGGAATTGCTGAGTTAAGTGGTATGTGCATTTTAAAGGATGTGCCAAAAGTGACCTATCAAAATGTACCAATTTATATAATCAACGTGAGATAATACTTTGCTTTTCTTTTCCCAACACTGGATGTTGTTGATCTCTTTAATCAGGACGTAGGGATGTAAAAATTCCATGACTCCGCTCTCAGCAGTTCGTTGTCTCTGACTTACCTGGCTCTTGGACTTCATTCGCTTGCCCCCATAGTATTTACTTTACACCTTGTAAGCATTGGAAGTTGGCATGAGAAGTTTTGTTGCTCTTGGCATTGGTGCTTTATTCATTCCTGTCTGTGTAGAGACTTTAAAGTAGGGAATTCAGCCATGATCCTGACTTGCGGCAGGAAAACCATGTGAGGTGATACGTAATTGGCAAGGCTGACTGTTAGTTCATTAACTTCATTCACTGCCCACTTCGACTTACCAGGGCATGTTAAAGCTATAATCCTTGGGGTAGGGATGTGAGGAGAGAATTCATATTCGTTGAGTGCTTATTATCAGGAACAGAGACTAGGTGCATGTTCACTACAAAAGAGTATCAGGATATAGCCCTATTTGGCTGAATACAGGTCATAGAGAGGTCTAATTTAGGGTTACCAAGCAAGGAGCTTGTTTGAAGAGAGACAGGGATGTGGTTATGCTACTTGTCATTAAGCTAATAGAGCAAGCACATGTTTATTTGGGTTAGCTTGGAGAGAGATGACAGAAGATGCTAAAGAATCCCCCAAACTACTACTTGATGTTGGCACTGATAGGATACATTGGGGAGCTTTCCTTTCCCATAGTACAGGAATAGTCTTGAAATTGGATAATTTTTCAGGATATGATTTCTTGGCAGGCAGATTCTTGATTGGTGTGATTGGCAGCTGACCCATCTGCTAACTCAGTTAAATAACTTTGTAAGACATGAGAATCTGTGAGGTTACTTTGTATAGTGCCCAGATATGAGCTCTTTGTGCCCATAGCCTTGATGTTACTCCCTTTGGCTGCAGTACCATTTAAGTCCTGTGAAGATGCTTGTGTTTAGGTCCGAGCAGCATTACCAAGAAGAGATCCTTGGGCAAGTCCCAAGAAAGCATTTCCTGGAAATCTCTGGTCTCTCCTCAGGCCCGGGACCAGTTCTTTCTCTGCTTTCCACACTTTGGTCCTCATATAGTTGAGTCCAGGGGGAGTTCTATGGAGAATCTGCCCAAGTCACTGTTTTTGTTCCAAATGAAGGTTGACTCTTGGCAATATGGGTGGACTCTGAGAATGAGGGTAAAAAAAAGAGGAGTGGTTAAATTTACCAAATGGAAATCTACCCTTCATTACTTGACATCTAGTTTTAATTCCTTGTTTAATTTTATTTGGAAACCTTATCAAAAAGCAAGAATCTCTGGGGTACAGTTAGTTGAGCAGTATAGCTGCTCAAGTCAGTTATCACTTCATCTAGGAAGCCCTTCCAGACTTTCCATTCAGTCCATCAGTTATTTGCTAGGCACTGAGAACACAATGGTGAGCTGCCCCCATTCCAACTTTAAATTATACAACATCCATTAATGGAATACTTTGCTGCTGTGAAATATAATCTTTACAAATAATTATTATAAAAAATATTATTGCAATATAATAATATCTTCAACAATAAGATATAAGTGCCTCTCTCTGAGCACACTCTGTGTTTTGCTTCTCTTCTGTTATATATCACGTTGTCTCTCTCACTGGCTTGAGCTCCTCAAGGACAGAATCTTGACTTACTCACCTTTACATCACCCCACTCCACCCCCACCTCCCCATACACACAGCCTGGCACAGAACAGAAATTGTTCAGTATTGACCTGCTCCAAATGCTGAATTCTTTGTATTTAATTTTGTGGCAAAGAAGGGAGAGTGTGGATTTTGATGGCTACTCTGGGGGACCTCTTCCACACTGATGCCTGAGCATGCACTCTCTCTTACTGATAGGCTTGTGGACCAATATTCCTATGGAGAACCTGACTCACTGTGCTTGGGAGTAAGGAAAGTAATAATTGCCAAGTTTGTCGGGCCCATGATAGGTACTTAGTGGTATTTTTCGTACATTCTCAAAGACATCAGCCCCATCCCAGTTTTTCTTATAAGGGAAGTGAGACTCAGAGAGATGAAGAAACTTACTGTTTCTTACGGTGGGACCTTGAAAATGTTTAACTCCAAAGCCCAGGCTTTTTCCACTGTACCTTCTTCCCCTTTCCTCTCAGTTAAGTCTGGATGAAGACCAAACTACTGAATGGAGCAGGAAGAAGACACTTCTGGGTGGAACCCCAAAATAGCACTCTAACCTGAAATTCAGAAAGAAAAGTTATTTAGGGTCCAAAGTACCTTTCCTGGCAGCTTGGTATTATTAGTCTCTTTGAAATGTTCGTTTAAAATTAAAGCAGTCTCCCTATTTTGTCTCTCCCTCTCCAAATGGCAAGTTTTTTCCAGCTTTTTATTTAGAGTGCTTAGGAATTACCCACCTCTTCCCCTCAGAATGGTCATTGTCCTGAGTTGGCTACTACCATCAGCAAGGTTAACTACATGCTTAGGGTGCTGCCTCATGCCCTCCACAGAAAAGGTTAATGTGAAATAGGTCAGCATATGAGATGGGCACTTTCACTCTCTGGGTACACTTTTTCTGGTGGATGTTTGACAATAACTGTGAAAATTTTAAACATGCGTGTGTTGACTTAGCTATCTACCTCTGGGAAATATGTCCTAAGAAACTAATCAAAGAATAATGTGTAAGATTCTTTGTCATAGATGTTTTTAAAATATTGATAAATTTGACGCAGCTCAAATGTCCAGCAAAAAAGTATTGTTTAAATTATGCAACGTCCATTAATGGAATACTTCGCTGCTGTGAAATATAATCTTTACAAATAATTATTGTTAAAGATATTATTATATAATACATATTTAATGATGTATTTAATAATATATCTCTCACATAAATTATATAGACAAGATTATGTATAATTACTAAAATATTAATAAAGAACATTTAATAGCAGTGGAGAATATAATATGCTGAGTGGAAAAGGGAAGCAAGAACTATGTATACTATGTTCCAAATTTGTGTAAAAAAAAAAAAAAAAAATATATGTATACGCCAAAAAAAGATGGCAGGGATATACCAAAATGATGTAACTAATGTTCTATCTGTATAGTGGGATTAAAAGTTTTTAATTTTCTTTACACATATGTATTTTTTCTATTGAATATGCATTACTTTTATGAGAGAAGAAATGCTGTTCTTAATAATATTAAGTATAACTTTATTGAGAATTTACTGTATGTCAGGCATTGTGTTGAACATTTTTCATAAGATTATTTCTTTCAATTCTCAGAGCAACTTCATGAGGTTATACTGTTAACAGTATATTTTACAGATAAGTTATGCAGTTTACCTAAGGTCACAGAGTTATTTAGTGCAGGAGCTAAATTTTGAATCTAGATTTAATCCCAGAATTTGCTTGTTTGACCTCTCTTTTGTTCTATATCTTCCTATAAAAGAGAAAGAAATAGTCCTGACCATGAGAGAATGGGAGCTGAGTTCCAGCTCCAGGCTGCTCAGGAACAGCATGGAAGAGTTACTGTCTTTTGTACTGGAGTACATATCCTAGCCTCTAATATCTGTTTCCTTTATCCAACATGTTTTAAGGTCAACCTGGCAAAAATCTGATTACCAAAGCTTTGGATTGGATAATAGTTCAGAATTTTTCTTCCAGACGGGAAGCATAGTGAACATATACTAAAAGAATAGCAGGGAAGCAATGCCCCCTTTCCTCATCCTACCCAAGCAGTGGGGTCCTTGACCCTATTGATAAGAAGGTGCCTAAGGCCTTCGGTGTCAGGCAGGCTGCCAGTAGGGGAGTAAGGGGGCAGACCTAATGGCACTGGAGTTTGCTAAATTCTCTTCCTGACACGTGAGCATAACATTATGTTGTGTTATTAAAGATAATCTTAGTTAATCTGAACTGTGCACTTATTCTTATTTAATCATTAACCCTAGGGAGCACCATGTTTTTATAAAATACCGTGTACGACATATGATTTTTGCAACCCTGTTCGTTATTTTCTTGAACATACTATACGAGTATTTTTTACATGTTGCTGACTTCAATGCCAGTTTTTTTTTTCTGCCCAACGGATTTAATGTTACCAGAATAAAACTGATCTAATGGAAACTTCATTTAAGGTAGCCTATTTTCCTCAACCAAGTGCAACCAGTGGTGAACTGAATGGGCTCATTATGGAAATGGGATGTCATGTTGAAACCAAAGAGTATGCATACATGAAGAGCTAGAAATTAGTAAGTCAAAAATGATCCTGGACCTAAAACTAAAAGAACAAGTTGTTGTTTATACTTTATTGTTTTCATAAATCTTAAATTGTACACAGTTTTTGATAATCATTATCTTTGAAATCAACAAATAAAAGTCACCAGAAGAAATTGCATATTTGTCTTAAAAAAGGCCATTTTAGCTTATTCATTCATTATCATTATTATATTTTCTCACTTCAGGGAACCCTTCAAAATCTTATTGCTTGTCACTATTATCACTGAAATATCTCAGAGCTGCCTGCAGGCAGCTACAGTGCTAGTGGTCAGAATGTCGAAAAATGTAGAACTTCCTCCATATTAATGGCCATGAACACACCTAACATAGCTTAATGGTTTCACTTAAGATGGTCTGATAAAGTTTTCCAATTCAACTGTTGAGCGAAGAGCAGTCGTGTTCACTTTTGCATTGTTTACTTCTCTAATTAAAAGCTGTGATAATTATGTCAATGTAGATTTAACTGAGATTCCTGTTGATAGCTACTTGATGCCATTTATGCCAGTGCAGGCTTCACTTTGTTTACCCTTCCAATTAATAGCATGTGATTTATGGACAGGTTTCAGTAGGTTCAGGGTTCCAATTGATGACTCACAAGTGACAGGGATATAGTTAGCAACTTAAATTAATAGAAACAAACGCACAGTTTCAACTGTTTATTTTCTGATTACCCAGGTACTGCCAAACTCAACCCATGACTTCTTGACCATAGCTATATTTTTATTGTACAAATATGATCAAAAGTAACATGTTGTACTACTGAATGAGAGTGAATGAGGCCAAAGTTCACTTCTGGAAATGTCATGAAACACGCACGGTATATGCGTGTTTGTACTATGCTAGAACTTTTTTACATAGGTTTGTCATTTCTGTGCATTATATGTGTTGTATTCTTTACACGGGTGCGTTATTTGCAAAAACACAGTAACTATCCCCATTTAACTGATATGGAAGCTGAGCTCAGAGAGTTGAAATGCCTTGCCCCAGTTTATAAAGCTAGTTGGGTTGTATAGTTGGTATTTGATTCCAAATGTGTCTGATTTCAAAGCATCTGATTCTAGTCTGCCTCTTTGTTTTAGCTACCTGTTTCTGTAGACTTAGGGATTCCTTGGGATCCTAGGCCTTTTTTTTTTTTTTTTTTTAACTTATCAGACATGAATCGAGTATCCATTTTGTGCTAGATTCTATGTTCACCACTGTCATTGAGTGGATTCTGACTCATAGTGACCCTATAGGATGGGGCAGAACTGCCCCCATTGGGTTTCCAAGGCTGTAAATCTTTACAGAAGCAGACTGCCACATCTTTCTCCCACAGAACAGCTGGTGAGTACAAACCGCCGACCTCTTGGTTAGCAGCCAAGCACTTACCCATTGCACCACCAGGGCTCCTTAGATTCTGTGTTAGCTGCCAGCAATCCAGAGATGAATCAGACCTTGTCCCTATTCTTGGAATACTCACAGACCAGTGGGCAGGAGGCATACAAAGAGATGAAACTGGAAATTTATAGAATTGGAACCTTTAGAATAAGGAAGAATTAACAAAGATTTCTTGGAGGAGATAATGCCTGAATTGGCTGAGAATTGAAGAATTCGTGAAAACTATCCAGGCAAAAGAAACAGTACATGCAGATGCACATTTGGGAAAATACAAATAGCACTGTTTCTTGAGAGCACTGGGAATATGAGAAGGAGAATAGAGGTTGGCAAGGGGCTCAATCAGAAAGACCCTTGTAAACTTCGGGAAGGTGGTTTATTCTAAAGGCAGTGAAGGATTTTAAGTAGGAGAGTGACATGGCTTTATTTGAGTTTTATAAAGCAGCCAGGGTGGAGAATGAATGGGGGAGTGGAGGGAGGCAGGAGAAAAAAAAGTGGGGAAAAAAATAGGAGCTAGCAAGACAGATTCTATGAGGAAGCTCTTTAAATAAGCCAGGTGAGAGATAATGGTGGCCAAGTCTAGGACAGTGAAGATGGAAATAAATAGATGGATTCAGGAGCATTTATTTGTTTGCTTGCTTTACTTTTTATTATCAGATTTTACATACCTGGAAATACATAAAGTAGTCTGATGAACCCCATGTACGCAGCCTCAACAACTATCAACCAGTGGTTAATCCTATCCACTTTTACCTCTAACCACGTCTACCCCTTCCATATTATTTTGAAGTCAATCTCAGGTATCATATCATTTCATCCATTAATATTTCTTTTAATGTATAGGATTTTCCTCCATCTTTTTTTTCCTTTTAATTTAGTTTGTTTAAGAGATTAGGTGGTTTGTCTTAGAGAATTTACCACAGCCTGAATTTTATTGACTACATCCTCATGATGTAGATGAAAGTGTTCCTCTGAATTCTGTAGATCTTATATTTTAGTAGTTGTATCTAGAGGCTTGATCGCCTTCAGATTCAACTTTTTTGGCAAGATTACTTCATAGTGGGTGTTGAGTTCCTCCATCAGAAGGGACATAACATTTTGTTCTCTCTTTTTGTAATGTTGGCAGCTGTTGATGATCAGTGTCTAAGATCTATTATTTAGGAAAGGCAGGATAAATACCTGATTTTTTCCAAAGTTTTCAAAATTTTTCCCCTAGCAACCTTCAGTGGTGACTAATATTTTTAAGGTCATTATTAGCTCACGGATTTAAACATTTGTGTTTCATGTAATTTTTTAAAGAATGCTAAAATTGCCCCATCTTTCGTTAGTGAGTACCTCTTCAAGGTGGCTGATTCAGCAGCCTTTTTTTTTTTTAACAGCTTTATTCAGATATAATTCACACCAAACAATTCACCCATTTAAAGTGTACAATTCAGTGGTTTTTAGTATATTCGCAGATATGTGCAACTACTGTCAGAATTTTAGAACATTTTCATCACCTCAAAAAGAAACCCCATCACCTTTAGCTATTGCCCCTTTATCTTCCTGTGTCCCCACCCAACCCCCCATTCCCTAACCAACCACTAATCTGCTTTCAGTCTATAGATGTCCCTGTTCTCAACTTTCATATGAGTAGAGTCGTACAGTATATTGTCTTTTATGACTGGCTTCTTTCACTTAGCATAATATTTTCAAAATTCATCCATACTGTTGCATTTATCAGTACTTCCCACCACGCGTCTGTCAGTTTGTTGTACTGTGGTGGCTTGCATGTTGCCGTGATACTGGAAGCTTCGCCACCAGTATTTTAAATACCAGCAGGGTCACCCTTGGTGGACAGGTTTCAGCGGAGCTTCCAGACTAAGACAGACTAGGAAGAAGGATCTGGAGGTCTACTTCTGAAAAAATTGGGCAATGAAAACCTTATGAATAGCAGTGAACATTGTCTAATATAGTGCCAGAAGAGCCCCTCAGGTTGGAAGGCACTCAAAATATTACTGGGGAAGAGCTGCCTCCTCAAAGTAGAGTCGACATTGATGATGTGGATGGAGTTAAGCTTTCAAGACCTTCATTTGTTGATGTAGCACGACTCAAAATGAGAAGAAACAGCTGCAAACATCCATTAATAATCAGAATGTAGAGTGTACAAAATATGAGCCTGTGAAAATTGGAAGTCTTTAAAAATGAAATGGAATGCATAAAGATCGACATCCAAGGCATTAGTGAGCTGAAATGGACTGAAATGAGCTGAAATGTATTGGCTGTTTTGAATCAGACAGTCATATAATCTACTATACCGGGAATGACAAAATGAAGAGGAATAGCCTCGTGTTCATCATCAAAAAGAACATTCCAGGATCTATCCTGAAGTACAGCGCTGTGTCAGTGATAGGACAATATCCATAAGCCTACAAGGAAAACCAGTTAATATGACTGTTATTCAAATTTTCACACCAACCACTAAGGCCAAAGATGAAGAAATTGAAGATGTTAGCGAATTTTTGCAGTCTGAAATTGATCAAACATGTAATCAGGATACACTGATAGTTACTGACGATTGGAATGTGAAAGTTGGAAACAAAGAAAAAAGATTGGTAATTGGAAAATATGGCCTTGGTAATAGAAACAATGCCGGAAATCATGTGATAGAATTTTGCAAGACCAATGACTTATTCATTGCAAATACATTTTTTCAACAACCTAAACAGCAACTATACACATGTACCTCACCAGGTTGAAAACACAGGAATCAAATCGACTCCATCTGTGGAAAGAGACAATGGAAAACCTCAAATCATCAGTCAGACAAGGCCAGGGGCTAACTGCGGAACAGACCATCAACTGCTCATATATGAGTTCAAGTTGAAGCTGAATTTAGAGACCATCTCAAGAACAGATTTGACACATTGAACACTAATCACCAAAGACCAGACAAGTTGTGGGAAGACATCAAGCATGTCATACTTGACAAAAGCAAAAGGTAATTAAAAAGACAAGAAAGAATGAAAAGACCAAAATGGATGTCAGAAGAGACTCTGAAAGTTACTTTTCAATGTAGAGTAGCTAAAGTGAATGAAAGAAACGATGAAGTAAAAGAGCTGAACAGAAGATTTCAAAGGGCAGCTTGAGAAGACAGAATAAAATATTATAATGAAATGTGCAAAGACCTGGAGTTAGCAAACCAAAAGAGAAGTACACTCTTGGCATTTCTCAAGCTGAAAGAACTGAAGGAAAAATTTAAGCTTTGAGCTGCAATTTTGAAGGATTCTGTGGGCAAAATATTGAATGATCCAGGAAGCATCCAAAGAAGATGGAAGGAATACACAGAGTCACTGTAACAAAAAGAATTGGTTGATGTTCAGCCATTTCAGGAGGTAGCATATGATCAAGAACCGATGGTATTGAAGGAAGAAGTCCAAGCTGCACTGAAGGTATTGTCAAAAAACAAAGCTTCAGGAATTGATGGAATACCAATAGAGATGTTTCAGCAAACAGATGCAGCACTGGAAGTGCTCACTCGTCTATGCTAAGAAATTTGGAAGACAGCTACCTGGCCTACCGACTGGAAGAGACCCATATTTATGCCTATTCCAAAGAAAGGTGATCCAACAGAATGTGGAAATTATCGAACAGTATCATTAATATCACATGCAAGTAAAATTTTGCTGAAGATCATTCAAAAGTGGCTGCAGCAGTATATCAACAGAAACTGCCAGAAATTTAAGCCAGATTCAGAAGAGGATGTGGAATGAGGGATATCACTGCTGATGTTACATGGATCTTGGCTAAAAGCAGAGAATACCAGAAAGATGTTTACCTGTGTTTTATTGACTATGCAAAGGCATTCGACTGTGTGGATCATAACGAATTTTGGATAACATTATGAAGAATGGGAATTCCAGAACACTTAATTGTGCTCATGTGGAACCTGTATATAGATCAAGAGATAGTCATTCGAACAGAACAAGGGGATACTGCATAGTTTAAAGTCAGGAAAGGTATGTGTCAGGGTTGTATCCTTTCACCATACTTATTCAATCTGTATGCTAAGCAAATAATCCAAGAAGCTGGACTATATGAAGAAGAACGGGGCATCAGGATTGGAGGAAAACTCATTAACAACCTGCATTATGTAGATGACACAAACTTGGCTTGCTGAAAGTGAAAAGGACTTGAAGCACTTACTGAGGGAAGATCAAAGGCTACAGCCTTCAGTATGGATTACACCTTAACATAAAACAAAAATCCGCGTAGCTGGACCTTAAGCAACATCATGATAAACAAAGACTGAAGTTATCAAGGATTTCATTTTACTTGGAGCCACAATCAATACCCATGGAAGCAGCAATCAAGAAATCAAGCAACGCATTACACTGGGCAAATCTGCTGCAAAAGACCTCTTTAAAGTGTTAAAAAGCAAAGATGTCACTTTGAAAACTAAGGTGCGCCTGACCCAAACCATGGTATTTTCAGTCACCCCACATGTGTGGGAAAGCTGAACAATGAATAAGGAAGACCGAAGAAGAATTAACACCTTTGAATTATGATGTTGGTGAAGAATATGGAATATACCATGGACTGCCACATGAATGAACAAATCTGTCTTGGAAGAAGTACAGCCAGAATGCTCTTTAGAAGCGAGGATGGAGAGACTTCCCTCACATACTTTGGACATGTTATGAGGAGGGATCAGTCCATGGAGAAGGACATCATGTGTGGTAAAGTAGATGGTCATCGAAAAAGAGGAAGCCCCTCAACGAGATGGATTGACACAGTGGCTGCAAAAATGGGCTCAAACATAGCAGTGATTGTGAAGATGGCGCAGGACTGGGCAGTGTTTTGTTATGCTGTACACAGGGTTTCTTTGAGTCGGAACCAACTCGACGGCACCTAAAAACAACAACAATCCAGATGTCCTGGTCTCATTCATTGAAAAGACTATTCTTTCCCCTTTAAATGGTGTTGTTCCTTGTTGAAATAAGGTGGACAACAGGTGTATAAATTGACTCACCAGCTCTCAAGTGGTTAAAAAAAACAGGAGTTAGTGACAGGTTAAATATGGTTGAGATTAAAGGGAGAAGAAGAGCCAAAGAAAGTATCCCAGGTTTTTGGTAGGGGGTGGAGCACAGAAAGAGAAACTGCCTTTAAAGAGAAGACGTGTCCAGACGTGTCTGAGGTATTTATGATGCATTTAGATGGAGATGACAAGTGGACAGTTGGATATCAGTATGTGAGGCTCGGGGGAGCTATTAATGTTACTCTAGGATAGGACTAAATTGCTGTGTGTAGTTGACTCAGATTATGATTATGTGCATTATATCTTGTTTGATAAAAATCAATCCATTTGCCGAATTCTACCCCAAAGTAGTAAGACTGCTAAACCCCTGTTGCCTTCTCTTTTCATTGTAGCCATCCTTGGAGTGTCAGTTCAATCTCTAGTAGGGTAGGAAGGATAGGGTTGGTTGCAGGTAGGATTGCCAGCCACTTGGCCAGTTTGCAACCAGTCCTGTTGGTTTTCAGATTTATTATACCCAGTCCCTCAATTAGAGGAGAGCTCTCTGTGTCGGTAGGATTTATTAGAGTTGGAATTGGGGTTGGGTGAACTGGTTTTGGCTTTGTAGGAATAGCCTAGGGCAATCCTTTTGTGAATATTTGTATTCCTGAAGGATTTCTTTCCCTTTCCCATGCTCCTGCCCTGTGAAGCAATTCCTTTCCTTTCTTTTCTTCCTTTAGTTCAGTCAGCA
The DNA here is from genome assembly GCA_030035585.1 of Dugong dugon. NCBI lineage: Eukaryota > Metazoa > Chordata > Mammalia > Sirenia > Dugongidae > Dugong > Dugong dugon. The sequence goes on along the minus strand of CM057471.1, from coordinate 69,275,242 downwards.
AATATTCATTGAGCCACCTGTTTTGTGTCAGGTACTGTGCAAGGCACATGGTGAGCAAGAATCAAGTGGGAGACATATATGTTGGTTAAAAGATCATTTGCAGCATGTGATTCTACACTAATACGGGAACCCATCAAATAGGACATACTGGTCTGGAATAGAGACCAGTGCTGGAGTTTCATTGTTGAAAGATTCAGTGTCAGATAAGCTTACAAAGAAAAAAATACATATAAAATACAGGGCCTAATACACAGGGTACCCTGAAGTGGAGTTTGTCTAAGGGGAGAAAAAAAACCTCCTCTGGAGGTAAGATGAAGGAGTTCGAGAATATGAAAATGAAGTAGAATGTAAATGTATCATTAAGAACTTTATCAAAATAATAGTACCCCACCCACCCACATACACCAAGAGTCTTCTGATTGCTTTAGGATGTTATGAATGCCTGCTATGTGCTAAACCCAGGGCTGGACCCTGGGATTACTAAAGCATAAATTTATAGCGTACACTCTGTTGCAGGGTAAAAACATCATAAAACTGAGTAAAGCAAAAAGAAGGTTTTATTCGGTATATATTCAAAAACGCAAAAGTGAGAAACGGACAACCATGCTGCCAGAGCCATGTCTGCCCGAGTCCAGAGAAATAACTACAGAGCAGACAAAAGTGGGAAAACCGACAAGCATGCTGCCACAGCCATGTCTGCCCGAGTCCGAAGAATATTACAGAACAGGCAAGAATAGGAAAACGGACAAGCATGTTGCTAGAGCCATGTCTGCCCAAGTCCAAAGAATATTACAGAATAGCCAAGACTGGGAAAATGGACAAGCATGCTGCCACAGCCATGTCTGCCCAAGTCCAAAGACCATTACAGAATCATCAGTATATATTAACATTACAAATGGGCAAAACCATTGAAAGCTTAGCCCTTTCAGATTAGCTAGAAACTGTGATCCTACATTTTGAATTGTCTTTCTTTACAATCATTGGTTCAGGTTTCAGTAATGACGGTCAGGAGGGTCTTCATTGGTCCAACAAATTTCTGTTCACTAAATGCTAGTAGAAAAAGATAAGAGTAGAAAGTCTTTTGTATTCTGTTTTGATTGGCTTTATGTGAAAGTTTCCCTAAAAGATATTTCCAAGATTATCTTAGCTGTTGTCTTTATACCTCTGGGCCCAGTTGATGTGTCCTTGTGAGTCCTTGTGAGCCCAGCTCCACCTGGGTCACATTCTCTATGCTCAAGGACAGGGAATAATAACTCCAATATTATTTCCTAAATCAACTCAGATTAATAAGGAAGACAGAACTGTAAAAAGAAAAATAATACTAGGTAATATGTATTGTCATGGCATATTTTAGGGATCCAGGCATTGTGGAGAATGCCTGGTTTGAGGGCTGGGAGGATGGAGTCTTAGAATACTTCATAGAGAAGGTAAATTGTGTCCAGAAAGATGAGTAAGTGGGAGTGGGAGCTATAAGTAATGAGAAGAGTTATTCTAGGCAGATGGAATAGCTTAGCATATTTGCTCTACCAGCAGGTCAGTATGCTTAGAGTGATGGGTACTTGTGGGGAATGGTGGGAAATGAAGACGGAGAGGTCAGCAGGGGCTGGATTGTAAAGGGCCTTGGGAGTATGAACCTTTATACAAAACATCGGTGCTTGGGAGCCATTGACTGGGCACAGTGAGGTCATGCCACGGTCATTGGGGTTTTATGTTGCAAGCCTTTGCCCAGAGTCCTCACTCACACAGAACTGAGTTCCCTGTGTACCACTCAGGGGCAAGGATCACATAATTTCTGTCCTGTGGCATCTGATTTTGTCTCTAGGTGAGACAGATGGATAGACAAACAACCTGAGCCATCAGGGCTGAGGCCATAGTCAGCCTGGAAACTACCAGGCTTTAAGGAACAGCAAAGGAAAAAGGCTGTCTGTCCATTTGCCCTTCCCCCAAGTCTGGGACTGCTTTTTGGTACTTTGATCTTTTTACTTCAACTGCACATGTTGCTTAACAGCAGTTTGAGCTGTGGTATATCCATAACTACAGTATTTATTTGCATTAATCTCTGGGTTGATCTGGGTCTTAATTGTGAAGAAGGTAAACAGGCAGGGGTGCCATATGGGATGACTCAAGTCCCAACTTGTTCACATCTCTCAGGAGACACAATAGGTGGCTGCATTTATTATGTTTGCATTCTGTGTATCTATTTCCTTTTTCTTTTAATTCAAAGGTGGCAAATTTTTATACTGTAATCTGCTCTTGATTATAATACTTTAAAAATTCATACACACACTCTTTACTGGGGAGTTACGAGATTTTTTTCAAATGGAGGGAGGGGATGGCTCATCTTTTCCAGGTTCCTCAGTTTGCAGTTGGGAAACTAAACACCCTGTCCATATTTAAATTTCTTTGATTGTCTTAAAAATGCATTTTTACAGTTGATTTGCTGAAATCAGTATCCAAACAAGGTACATACATTGCATCTGGTTGTTATATGTAAGACTATTCTTAAAGCACACAATGTAGGCTTTTCTTCCACAGCCAATCATATTATTCTTCTGCATACAGAAGTAAGTCCTGACTTCATAGCACCGGCATTAAAAAGCCTTTTAAGATCTGCCCCTTTCTACTTATTCTTTCAGGTCCTGAAATACCTGTTTGCTTGTGGAACTGCAAGTCCCAGCTCAAATAAAATGCCTTCTCTGTGTCAGCCTACCCATATCTAATGAATTGTTCCCTCATCTGTGGTTCACTAATACTTAGTATCCACCTCCGTTAAACCAAAACACCAAACCCATTGCCGTTGTGTCAATTCTGACTCATAGCGACCTTATAGGACAGAGTAGAACTGCCCCACAGGTTTTCCAAGGAGTGGAATCCAAGGTGGATTCCAAATGCCGACATTTCGGTTAGCAGCCAAACGCTTAACCATTGCGCCCTTAACCATTGCGCCACGGTTACAGCACTCATAACATTGTATTGTCATTTATTTAGCATATTTACACTTCAAGTGACTGTTATGGAGTGGTGGAAAATGGAGAGATTAGCAGATGGTGAGCCACTTCAGGGCACAGATCATATAATTTTCTGTCTCCTCAGCCAGCATAACTTACAGATGTTCAATAAATGTTCGTAGAACTGGATTTAAAAAATAATAATTTCTGGAATATTCTATCTTAATTTCCAACTCTGAGTTTTTTCTCTGAACTGTGAATTTCTTTCAACTCTAGGGATAGAAGGCATAACTGCAAATCATATCTAAGTATTCTTTGTTTTTCCTGTTTTTTTTTGCTGTACTCAGGAGGTTTGCTGGTAAGTCCCAAGATTGTATGGACTTCATTTAGCTGTGATTCATTATTCGTGTTTTGTTAAATTAAACTCCTTCCCTTGCCATAGGGAATGTCTGTATCAAGGATATGACATAAGAACCAGAGACCTTGGACTCTTATTTTGTGGTTTGCAAGGTTGAAAAGGAATTTAAAAACATTTTCTGCATATTTCTGGTTTTCTAAAATGGGTAGAGATTCTCTGACTAGTCCTCCTTTAACAGACTAGTCACATGGCTTTCCCTTTGCATCAGACTTTCATTGAAAGCTTTCTTAAAAATAAAGCTGCAATTATTCCAGTGATGTTGTGGCCACCAGAGTTGCTATCTTTTGTTTTACTTTGAAGAACTAAACTTATATTACATTTTGATACCCTTTAGCTTCAAAATCTGCAGGCTTCTTTAAAAGCTACCATTTGAGTGAACAGACAGATGGGAAATGAATGGTAACAGCTAAAAAGAGGCTTTGCTTGTTTCTGTCCAGGATATGTGGTATAATGGAAGAAACTATGATACTTGATGTTCTTCTCAGTTGGTTTGATGATTCCTGCTTCTTATGTATTGGGGCCTCAATTTTCCCGTTTTTAAGATGAAAGTGGAACCAGTCTCTTACATGGTTAGTTAAGGTTTTACCATTCATAATGTGGATTCACCTTTTGAATTCTATTAGATATGCAGTATGGACATACTCTAGATGTTGGTTGGGTATAGAATTTTGTTCATCTGCTTTTTTCTACATTTCAAGCCGGTATTAGCAAGTAGAAAATGTTGCTGATTTCTTATTTTCTTTTCTTCCCTTTCCACTGACAAATTCCAGTATTCCTTTTAATCTTTGTAACTGTTTTGTTTTTCTTTTCTTTTTTTTTGGTCTTTTCTGTGGTTGTTTTTAACAATCTTACTGGGAGCCCTAGTTAAGGTTTAGAGTTTGTCTTTTGCCTTCGTGAGGGCAGTGAGGTGTATGTTCAAGTTCTCATCCTTCTTCCTCCCAGAAGAGCCTATAAAGGTCTATCAAAAAACCTATGGGACTGAGGATGTTGAAGAAATACAGCTCTATATCCAAAGATAAGACTTACCTGTCTTCTAGACTATGTTAAAGATTTGTTCTCAGGTTTATGGGTGCAACAAGGATTATTACTAAGACTCACCCTTAAACATCAAGGCTTCTGCTTCAGTCTTGATACTAGGAGCTGAACCAGTAGTTCTCCATTTCGTCTTTTCCTTCAGAGGTTGGTGCAATAAAGCAAAGAGGCTTACTACACCTCTTGTGTGCAGATACTGAGTTCTGATAAACTTATATCGTACAGGTAGGCAGAGAGCTGCCCTTTGAATGAGTGTTTCCAAATGAATAGCTTTTTGCTGGTGGACTTTCCCCTTGTTCAGTTTTTTCCCCCTTATTCTATATATAGTCACTTTACTAAAATTACAAGAACTACATTAAGTTCCACAGGGACTGAGAAGGAAATCTTTGTTAAATTCTTATCTGTGGGGGTGGGGAGGAAGAACTGGTGGATGTGTTTGTGTTGGGGTGACTGTGTGGTGGTGGTAGTGAAACATTTCTTTTTAGGCAGACAAATTATAGACTTTTCTTCTCCTCTAAATCAATGGTCACTTTCTATTTAGGCCCTATTTTGTAAGACGATCCTAATGTTCCCTATTGGTTAGAAAAGCCCTCTAGTAATGGTGGTAGCAATATTTGCCATTCAGTTATATGGCTGCCAAGTGACACATTCCACTCCCACCCCCAACAAAGGTCCCTTTTTTTCTGGAATACTGCTGTAAAATATGCCTGGCCTTAAAGTTATTCCCAAGACTAAGCTAGAGAGGAGGGAAATTTTAATAGAATGGAACACTTTGCACAGTTAAAACACATTTATTCCTGGGAATCAGTCTCTCTTTGGACCATCCCACTTTATCAGTGGAACTTGCCCTTTTATTGTGTTCTGATATCTGAATGGATATCTAAATGTTAAACATCATGTATCATTACCATATGGCTCAGATTTACCAGCCTCTGCAGATCTGTGGCAAGGTGTGAGTATGTACACGCACACCGGTATTACGCATTCTCCTCTGCGTTGCTAGTATGGTTCTCGAATCAGGGAGGCTATAGCATGAAGATTGCTTAAGATCTTAGGAGTTTAAGAGGAATGAAGCAAGAAGCTTACTTAAAGATGTAAGCTTCTGGCTGGGGGCAGGGGATGAAATGCCTAACCTTTGCTTTCTAAAGGATTCTGCAGACCTAGTTTCCTTTCTCCACATTCTTTAAAACTAGTACGTATAACCAGAGCATGAAAATTAAGGGCCAGAGTTAAAGTGAACCCTGCAAACAACTCATAGCTTTACATTTTAATTTTCTCAGAAGAATTTGCCTTGTCATTCTTTATTATAATGACAAAAAGCAGGGAATCCCCCATCCCCCCCAGCATATGCATAATACAGAATTTTGTTTTTTCCTTGGGCCAAAGGTTTTAGCTCTAAACTTTCTAATCCAGAGAATAAAAGAATATAGTATAGTTCTTGAAAGGAAGGGGAAACTCCATCCAGCATGCATACTAGATAGAACCTTTTTAAATTAAATGAAAACTATGTCTTTTTAAAATGCTGCCTTTTAATTTTATAATCTTAGTTTAGAGAAGACTGAAGGAGTATTTCCTGTTAAATGTTCCCTATAATAGTTTTCAGAGAGATGTGCTAGGCAGTATTGTTAACTAAAGAAAATAAGTCTATCAGTTCCACTTAGATAACCTTTGGTAATAAACGAACTCCATACACATTGTGACCTTAGAGCCTGAACTTTCTAATCACATGACTGGCTTGTAAACTGACCTGTGAGGATGACTGTCGTAGTCCCAGTTTAGAGAGAGAAATTGGCCAAGTGTCGGAAGGGTAGTCATCAAGCTGGACTTGTCCTGTAACCTCTGTTTCTTCATGGCTGCAACAGAACTTCTCAACAGACTCGGAGAAGCATGAAATGGAGACATGGGAAGGTAAGAGAGCTGACTGTTTAAGTCTGGGGCCCACACCTAAGGTTTAGAAAATTTCTTTGAAGGTTTAGAGCAAATTGTAGCCTTGAGGGAGGAGGGAGGCAGTCCGCAGGCAACTGGTTTTTTCTGTGTGTTGGCAGAATCGAGCCAACAAGTTTTCATGTACATAGCAACTGGCTGTAAATGTTTAGGAATTTCCCTTGAAAAGAAGTGAGGGAGAATGGTAGTGAATTGATTGTTGTGGTTGACGTTTTTTAGAGAAAGCAGAAAAAGAGGAAAGGGAAAATGGTTTAAATTTTATAGTGACTTGAAAAAAAAATTTTAACTTCATTTTACATCCCAGTATGTAAAGTGTACATTAAAAAAAAATTATTCTGTTTACCTCTCGATAGATTTGTTTTATATTTTAAATTTCTGAAACCAGTTCACCATCTGCCTAAGCCTTACTTAGTACTGTTAATTATTGATAGTACTGGGGTCATGAGACTCTTGATAAGGCAGCCTCATCCCCCTTGGGGGAACTAATACTAGGATACAAAGTAGTATCAGGATAGATACTTTACAGCATTGGGTATAAGACCAAAGCGATTGCTAATTTCTTTTAAGTGCATTATTTTTAAAAAATGGGTAAATTGTGTGTGTGTTTAACAGTGACTAGTTAGTGGGCATAGGCTCCTACCCCATTGCCCCACCACTTTGTTATTTAGGTCAAGAAAGACACAACTGATGAATTAGCTAGAAGATGAGTCTTTAATATTGTTTGCTGTATTTAAAGTACAGTATTTAAGAGTTCGGTTTCTTTATTAGGCAAGCTCTACTGACCTATATGTCCAAAAGAGTTCCCGACTCTTCCAGGTAGTTGGTAAATTTCTAGGAATGGCATTAGCCCTATGAAATAATAGCTAGGCCTGGGAAAGCTTCCCAGCTCTTTGCAGCAGGGCTAATGTCTGCCATAGGCAGCTTTGCAGTTTCATGCTCACTCTGGGTTTGCACAAACCAGGGAGTGGGACCCCCATCTGGTAACAGCATTCTTTTTTATAGTAACACCAGCTCTCCTCCTCCTTTCTGTGTTCTTCCCAGCACTTTATATGCCAGAATTACCTCACTGGTTTTTATTGTAAATTAGTGGAAACTATGGAGAATTTATAAATTATCAGTTATATGCAAGACCTGTTATTTTTTTTTTAATCTTGAACAGCCTCGTCTCCTTCCCCCAGTATGCACAAAAATTATTTTTTAAACTATTCTGAGTATACCAGCTTTTCCAGGAAAGAGTAGTTTAAGAAGTAAGATTTGCTCCAGATCCATTGGAACAGGAAATTAGGGGCGGGCAGAGGTACCAGAGCAGTAGTTTCATGAGTTTTGGAAGGGATAGCTCTGGAGGATTCGGAGTTTTTCAAGCAGCTTGAATCTCTTAATGATATGTAGCGCGCCAACTCTGAAAGGGAAAAAAAAAAAAAACAAATTTGCACAGAAAGTTCTCCCCCAATTCTTATTTAATTAAGTATTGAAGCTTTGATTTGTCTTTGCTGTTCAATGGTAGAAAATAACTTCTAGTACTTAAAACAAGAACTTATATAAAATGAAGAAGTGAAATTTTAAAATTTATACCTGAATCTTGCATACAAAATTTTAGTAAAACAAAATGAATTATCCCAGCTGAAGGAGTCTTTGGAAGCTTAAGGGCTTTGGAATCTTAAAAAACAAAATCAAACTGCTTACAAAAGAGGTCAATGAAAAAGCTACTGTAAAAAAGCATTGCCTGGTTTTAGATATTAGGCCCTTGTCCATTTAAATTAACCTTTGTCACAGCTGGGCATACAAATGTTTTGTTTTAGTTCACAGAGGGTTAACTCTATTCAAGCTTTCACTGTGGCAGGCCTGATCTGTGGAGTCATACAATCTGGTCTTTCAGCCCTGCCAGTCGCTAGGCAGGAAGTCTTATTTCTTAAGCTATCTTTCAGAATGGGGGTTGGGATTTGGAGAAAGGTGGGGGAAGGGCCTCGGAGCATCTGTAAGGATCAATAACAGAGAGAGCCGCGAGAGAGGCCATTGTGTGCACTTCAAGATAGACGCAGCCCTTGTGCATGGCCCCTGCCTGGCAGGACAGACACCTAAAACCAAAACAATGCCACTGAATGAATTCCCTGTGAAAATTAGATTGCTGTTTAAGGGAGAAAAAGTACTTACGAGTGCCCTTTCGATGTTCAGGAATATTCTCATTCCTCAACTTGCAAGGATCAGGCAGTCCCCACTAGAAATAATTCCAAATTGAATTTTAAACATCTTTTGTCCCCATGCTAATACTGTATTGAATTGGAAAGGGTGATCATTTTGATCCCAGTCACATGCATCAAAGCACTGAGTAATCTATTTCTCTTTCTTTCTCTCTTCCTCCCTCTCCCCTCCTCCCCTTCCCTCCTTTCCTTCCTTTTTTTATTCTAACGTTTGTTTTATCCTGTTGGTGTTGGAGGCATCATTGAGGGCATGAAAAAACCAAGATTTGGTTAGGATTTGGGTAACACGTGCGAAATCCCTCCCCCAACAGCTGGTATTGACTCTTGAAACTTCAACTGAGATAAACAGATGCTCTTAGCGTGTTATACTGAGATCATTTAAACCAGACTTGTAGCCAAGAAATCATAGGTCTTATTTGAAAATGCACACAATGTGCTGTCATGCCACTTCTTAATGTATAGTATAGGGGTGTTAAACAGAGATACCGAGCTTGGTAAGTGAGCAATTCTGCTTATGATTTTAAAAGCACTACCAAGTTTGTTGTTGTTGTTTTTTTCTCCAGCCCAGATTTTTGCTTTCCAAATTTCCCTTTCCCTAACCCAACTGTAACATCCCTGTTTTACTGTATCCTTTTCCAGAGGATTAAGGCAGTAATTAATTAGATACTTTTATAATGCAAATTCTTTATGGCAATTGGAAAGAGTAATGGAGTCATTGCTGCCTCTCTTCCACTAAACCCCCAAAGTATTGATGACAACTGGATGGTAACAGCTGAGGAAAATGGAATCATAAATAGCCTCTAACCTCCTTCCCCCAATTTGAAATCTTCCAGGAATAAATACATAAACCAACTGGGGGTCTATAATGTGAGTTACAAACAAATGAATGGAATAAAGAAAGAAAAATAAACCTGCATTTGAAATTAGCGGCAAGTTTAATTTATTTTAGGCTTCTTGAGACCTGGCATATTTTCCTGGACAATTTTGAAGCTAGGGAGAATACTTGGACACTTCACAGATCACCTTGATATTTTTAACCCTTCTCTAACCTGCACCTCTTTTCTGGGGAAACTGATATATAAAAAAGAAAATCTCATTTAATCATCAAAAACAGTACCTTCTGATATCATTGTTTCAGCTTGTCTAATACATTGTAATTTTGCATTAATATTTAAACCAAAGGATCAATTCTTTTAACTGGCATTTTCCAGAGATACAAATATTACTAACAAAACTTGTAAGTTTAGTTACCATTTACATTGTATTAAAATGGGGTATGAAACCTACCATGACCTTTTTGAACAATGTGGTCTTTAATGTGAATTAGGGGGAGGGCCTAGTGAAGAAGAAGCCATAAAAGTCTTCAGGGTTCAAGATGAGGTTGGGATTTTGGCCCATTGCTTTTGTCATTTTCACACACAAACGTTACTGCAATCATGTTTGATTTAGCATCCTTAATACAATGAGGTGGGAGAACAAAAGGATATCAGAGGCACGAGTATGGAAACCAAATAATTCCTCTTCTTTCCCAAAATTTTTCCAATCATTCTCTTTTTCTCTGTCACCCCTGCTACTGGGGTTTCTTTTTAAGCCAAGGAAATGAATCCATTTGCTAGGATCTTCTCTTTTGCATGCCTCAGTGGTTTGCTTGGGCAGTTGAAAAACAAGCCCCTCCTCAGATACTTTTTAGCTATTTAAAAAGTCATGCCCCAAAGACTTAGTAAAAACGCTATAATTAGGAAAAATGCATCTACTCATATTTCAAGGTTGAGAGTTTGGGGGCGTTTCCAATGCACAGCTGTTTTACATATTTTGAAAAGCCTGATAGATGTAAAGGTCATTGCTAACTCTTAAGAGGGTCTTGATGCTCATACTGTGATCCAAGGACCTTGCATTAATTAGGGTGAGAAGCATGGAAGGTCAGGAGTCAACCAGCTGGATTGCTTGTGGGGCCTATCAGAATTCCTGTAGGATTTTAAAACCATTAAAAACAACAACAGCAAAAATCCTGCTCTTGCTTCCATGGCCTCTGAGCAGATCCCTTGGCTTGTATGGTAAGGACTCATCCCCTGCTACCCAGATAGCTCGTAAAAACTTGGCTACATGTATTGCCTTGCTACAGGCTTCTTGATGTAGGGGAAAGTACCTAATCACCCTGACTCTGTCACTTGGCCAAGTCACTTGACCTTTATGAGCCTCAGTTTTCTCATATGTACAAGGGATAGTAATACTAATCTCACAGGGTTGCTATAGGAATTAAATAAGAGAATCTCTGAGTGCTCAGCACTTGCTTAATATGGCTTGAAATCGTAAAGAATTTCAAAGAGTAGCAAATTTAGGGAGATGAGGAAGAAAAGAGGATTCTTGGGTAAGCCTGTGGCTGCTGCTATTTATACTCCAAGTAGAAAAGTCCCCAGGGAATGCCTTTATTCAACAGGCAACAATCAGGGAGGGGCCTTTTGGAAATTTAGCCTTGAAAATGTTGTACAACCAGTGGGACAAGACCCTGAGCTGCCTTCTTCTAGAACTAGTTGCTGTGTTAATATGCTGTACCTGGGCTAGTGAAAATAGTTAATAATGTGTGGGCCCCTGCAAGTCTTGTGGCCTTTTCACTACAGAAGAGTCTTACTAGTTGTGTTGAAGAAAAAGAGGGGATGGACTCTAAGAGCAGAGAGGTTAAATCATAGTTAGGAAAGAAATGGTAGTAAAGTTAGTCTAAACTCCTTCCATGTGTTTTGGTAAATAAGTAGACGTTAGGACAGTTTTGCCCGGGCCGTGCATAATAGCCCCTGTCTCAGAAGTGTTAACGTGAAGTGGTAAAGTTGAAAGTGTTGTTAGCATGCTAATCATTGTTCTGCTTAACTTTGGAATATTCAGTCTCCTGCCTTACAATAGCTCACTATTTCAGCCTCTGTATATGAAATTATAGTTTATGCAGCCAGTATTCATTGAGTGTTCTAGGCCCTGGGAACACAGGTGAATCAGACACAATCTCTCACTTGAACTGCAGATCCCCTTTTTTGAACTACAAAGAGGAAAAAATAATCCTAATGTTGCTTAACAGATGTTGAATATTTATCACTTAAGAAGTGAATTTTTCGGGAGTGATTGCAGGGCAAGAAGGAATATACGGCTGGCTGCCAAAGCATTATTCATAGCTGGGAATAGGTATTGTTTTCACTTTGGGACTCTATATTTTTTTAGTTTTTCACTGCTTTTGCTAGACATTTCCTCAAACTTTTTTGGTCTTCCAAATATGTAATTGTAAAACAAAATATTTAAATATTTTTCTTAATAAAATTAGAGGCCTAGGTTTCAATTGGTTGAAGTTTAGAGGGGCTCTAAACTGTTTCTCTGTTAGCAAAAAGTTTTCCTTTCATGAAGTTTCTTCATGTAACTTCAGTGTGATGGCTACAGCAATTTAGCTTTGCTTTTCAAAGGAGCTGATAAGTTATGAAGAACTTATTAAATGTCGGATGTATCTAATTACACTTTATTAAATAATCACTCTACAGCAAATTCGTGTTTTGGATTTAAATTGGGGGGGAAAAAAAAAAAGCAAACACGGTCCCAGTGGGCATTTAAGATGTGCAGATGAGTCAGTGTGGAAAAAAGAGAAATATAGATAAAAACCTTGAAAGGCCCGGCACCCTGTAGGTGCTAACCATTGAGTCATTGCTATTGTTATTATAAGAGTGTGTGTACATGAACACACTCTCATATGCATTCATGGTTTTTCATTTTGTTTTTGTTCTTTTGTATATTAAATTGGTGGCTAGGCCTCCTGCTAGACAACAATGTCTGCTTTTAGGTAGCCCAGAGTCCCTTCACCAGTTACTGCAGTTTCAAGATAATACATCACACACTTTAAGTTTACCATGAGATAGTTGTTAATTGCTGCTGACAAGAAAATCTACCTTTCCCCCACCCCACTTTTATTTGATTGGGGGCATGGTGAGGGTGATGATGTGCCACCGTTAGTCTTTTCCTGTCACTAGATGTAGTCCAGCCATACCATTCTTTTAACCATATCCTATATTAAGATGGTACTTTAAAAAAAGTAACCATCATGTTGTACTGTCAAGTGTCTAGGTTCTTTTTGAATATGTAGAAAGCGTTTGGCTGCTAACCAAAAGATTGGCTGTTCGAACCCACCAGCCACTCCATGGGATGGGAGAAAAGACCTAGCAATCTGCTTACATAAAGATTGCAGCCTAGGAAACTCTGTGGGGTTGTTCTTTCTGCTATGTTCCGCTGTGTCAGAATCGACTTGACTCGACAGCACATGACAACACCATCACACCTAACCTGATCTTCACGTCTTTTGAAATCATAGACTCTGTACCACTTGCCATGAAGTTACTGATCTTATACTTGAGAAATACTAACCACTGTAGAATAGTTTTAATACAGAAAGTCCAAAATATATGCTGGAAAATTTAAACTCTTAGTTTTTTATTTCCCCCAGCTTCCAAAGTGAGTGTTTTGGAAAATGATGCATATCTAGGGAGTCTTGAGGGATGCAAAGAAAGGAATGTTGGTTTTATGGAAACATTGATCCAGTGCCTCAGGAAAGCAGAACCCTTTGGTTCTGATGGGCACAATAGTAAAATCATGTGAGTGTAATGTGTGAAAGAGTACTCATATGCATTGTTTAAGCTTATAATTTGTAGTCTTAGTAATGAATGCAGAGAGACTCCAGTACTTATTCTGAACATTGTTTTATACGTAGAAGGAGTTACAAAAGCACTTTTTGACACATAGAACAGGGATGCCTAATAATGTACATATCCATCTTTGGGACACATTATACTAAATCTGGTCAGAATTCTGGAGAAAGTGGTCTTTGGTAAGGTGGTGTGGCAACTATATTTACCAGCCTCATAACCTAAACAAAACCTAACCTGTTGCTGTTGAGTTGATTCTGACTCATAGCAACTCTATAGGGCAGAGTAAAACTGCCCCCATGGGGGTTCCCAAGGAGCAGCTGGTGGATTCGATCTGCTGACCTTTTGGTTAGCAGCCGAGCTCTTAACCACTGCACAGCCAGCGCTCCACCACCCTCATAGAACATGTGATTTCACTTAAAGCATGCTAATCGTTCTCACCTTCACTTGGAACTTAGAACTGGGCAGGAACCTAGGGAGCTGATAACTGAGCTTTGAGCATTGGCACGAGGTCTCTGTGCTGACCCAGAAGTTTGTCATCTGGAGTTCTTGTAGTAAACTGTTCACTTTGATTTGCAAGTAGAGAAGCTACACTATTCAGTTACTCAACTAACATTCACTAAAGGTTGCTCTGTGCTCTGTTCCTGCCCTGTGGAGCACACAGTATATTAAAGGAGATAGCCCCACAAATAAATAAGTGCAATGAAGTGTTGGAGGCACAATAATAGTAACCCTGCAAGGTCTAGGAGTTGTGTAGATGTAGGAGTGCTCTTTTGTACTTGGTCTGTCAAGTTAGACTTCAACCAGAAGAGCATCAAGAGAGATTGATAAGGTATTTGCCAGGTTGATGACCTGGGAAAAGGTCTCCTAGGCAGAAGGAACAGCATGAGCAAAGGCATGAAAATGTAAAAGGATACGGGGGTGAGTTATAAGGTCCACATAAGACAGAAAGATTGGTTGGTTTGCGTTGCAGGGGAAACTCCAGAGAGAGCTTTGATCTGTGAATGGATAGTCCCCTACCCCTGTAACTAAAAGAGAGGTCTCTTCACATTCCTACTAGTCTTCCCTTTGCAAATGTATTCCAAGCTGTATTGAAAGAGATTAATATACTTTGCTAGAAAGGAGCACAGATCCACCCCAGAGCTAGAGGCCTAGACACTGGGGTTTGACTCTTCAAGAAGCTGCTGCTGGAATTTGGAAGAGCATGCTGTGGGCTTACTTAACCTTGTTACAAATTGCCAGGTGCTACAGAGGGAGAGGCCTACGTTTAACATAGATTTTAAGAAGTTATGCTCTCTGCTTAGGGGCCAGCTGAGCTCTAGAGGAATGTTCCAAACCGAGAAATGGGGTCTATTGTAATTTTTTTATTTAATGGAAAAGTAGAGTCTTAATAATATCTTATCAGACTTTTTCCACTAGTTTAGAGCATAGATATTTTCTGGTTTTCTAGGGCAACTTGTATTTGATTTTACTGATATCTTGGTGAAATTTTTTTTCCTTATATCTTGGTGAAATAGTTGATGACCTAGTGCCCAAAGCATTATGATGTTTTTGGATAGGTAGTATTAGGAGTTTTTATTTTATAAAGGTTTTTTTTCTTTTTAATAGTTTTTAATTTCATTTAAAAATTAACATTCAATTTTGACTTTTAAGGGGAGTACAGTTCTATGAATATAGATTTGTGTAACCACCATCACAGTCAAGATACAGAACAGTTTCATTACCCCAATAAACTCTCTTATGCTATTCTTTTTCTTATTTTATGTATTTTTTTGTTGTTATTGAGAATATACACAGCAAAACATACACCAATTCAGCAGTTTCTACATGTACAATTCAGTGACATTGATTACATTCTTTGAGTTGAACAACCATTCTCACACTCCTTTGCTGAGTTATTCCTCCCCCATCAACATTAACTTACTGCTCCCTAAGGTTCCTATCTAATCTTTCAAGTTGCTGTTGTCAGTCTGATCCCATATAGATAGTTCTTAAAAGATCACAATGCTCAAGGCAGGTATTTTTTTTACTAGTTAAGTTAAACTATTGTTTGGTTTTAAGAAGACTTTAGGGGATATTTTTGGTTTAAGGTTTAAAGATGATCTCAGGGCAGTAGTGTGGGGGTTCATCCAGCCTCCATGGCTCCAGAAAGTATGTTTTTTTGTGTTCACGTCCTTGACTTACTCCTAACCTCTAGCAACCACTGATCTTTTATCTGTTGCTATAATTTTGTCTTTTCAAGAATGTCATATAAATGGAATCATACAGTATGTAACCTTTCAAGACTGGTTTTTTTCATTTAGTATAATGCTTTTGAATTCATCCAAATTGTTACATGTATCAGTAGTTTGTTTCTTTTTATTACCAGTGTGTGTTTGTTGATCCACTCACTTATTGAAGGAGGTTTGAGTTGTTTCCAGTTTTGGAGTAGAGCTGCTATAAACATTCAAGGAGCCGTGGTGGTTAAGCACTTGGCTGCTGATTGAAAGTTCAGTTGTTTGAACCCACCGGTCGCTTTGCAGGAGGAATATGTGGCAGTCTGCTTCTGTAAAGATTACAGCATTGGAAACCCTATGGGACAGTTCTACTCTGTCGTATAGGGTCACTGTGAATTGGAATTGAGTCGACGGCAGTGGGTTTGGTTTTTTGGTTTTGGTACCATTTTGCATTCTCATCAGCAATATATGGGAATTCTAGTTGCTCCTCATGTTTTGCTGAAGATCATTCAAGAGTGGTTGCAGCAGTGCATCGACAGGGAACTGCCAGAAATTCAAGCCAGATTCAGAAGAGGACGTGGAGAGAGGGATATCATTGCTGATGTCAGATGAATCTTGGCTGAAAGCAGAGAATACCAGAAAGATGTTTACCTGTGTTTCTTGGACTATGCAAAGGCATTCGACTGTGTGGAGCATAACAAATTATGGATAACATTGTGAAGAATGGGAATTCCAGAACACTTAATTGTGCTCGTGCAGAACCTGTAGGTAGACCAAGAGGCAGTCGTTCAAATAGAACAAGGGGATACTGTGTGGTTTAAAATCAGGAAAGGTGTGCGTCAGGGTTGTATCCCCTCACCATACTTATTAAATCTGTATGCTGAGCAAACAGTCGGAGAAGCTGGACTGTATAAAGAAGAATGTGGCATCAGGATTGGAGGAAGACTCGTTAACAACCTGCGATATGCTGCCCTGCTTGCTGAAAGTGAAGAGGACTTGAAGCACTTACTGATGAAGATCAAAGACGACAGACTTCAGTATGGATTACATCTTAACATAAAGAAAACAAAAATCCTCACAACTGGACCAATAAGCAATATCATGATAAACAGAAAAAAGATTGGAGTTGTCAAGGATTTCATTTTACTTGGATCCACAGTCAATACCCATGGAAGCTATAGTTGAGAAATCAAACGATGCATTACATTGAGCAAATCCGCTGCAAAAGACCTCTTGAAAGTGTTAAAAAGCAAAGATATCACTTTGAGGTCTAAGGTGTGCCTGACCCAAGCCATGGTGTTTTCAATTGCCTCATGTGCATGTGAAAGCTGGGCAATGAATAAGGAAGACTGAAGGAGAATGATGCCTTTGAATTATGGTGTTGGCGAAGAATGTTAAATATACCATGAACTTCCAGAAGAACGAACAACTCTGTCTTGGAAGTAGTAACAACTGGAATGCTCCTTAGAAGCAAGGATGGCAAGACCTCCTCTCACAAACTTTGGACATGTTATCAGGAGGGACCAGTCCCTGGAGAAGGACATCATGCTTGGTAAAGTGGAGTGTCAGCGAAGAAGAGGAAAACCCTCAACGAGATAGATTGACACAATGGCTACAGCGACGGGCTCAAGCATAACAATTGTGAGGATCACCCAGGACTGGGCAGTGTTTCATTCTGTTGTACGTAGGGTCGTTATGAGTCGGAACCAACTAACAACAGCCTCATCTTCACCATCGTTTGGTATTGTCAGTATTTTTTATTTTATCCATTCTGATGTGTTGTGATATCTCATTGTGGTTTTAGTTTACATTTCTGTTGGACATCTTTTCATATGCTTACTTGCCAGCCTCTTTGGTGAACTGTCTGTTCGTGTCTTTTGCCTGTGTTTTAATTGGGTTGTCTGTTTTCTAATTATTGAGTTTTGAGAGTTCATTATATATGTTCTAGATACAGGTCCTGTTTTGGACGTTTTTTCTTTACAAAAGTTAAATGAATATGGAAATAGGATACAATTTCTAGTTATTGAAATGGTTTGCTTTCCAGGTAATTCTAAGTCAGAGTTTATGCCTTATACCTTTTAGCATTCTTAACCCTTTTCCTTAATAGTCAACCTGTACTTTGACACAAGCGGTTTCTCACAATTCTACAGTGCGTTATGGGATTAGCAGTGTTAAGCAGTTGAACTGATATATTGTGATCGTCTAGCCCTCTGTAATCCTCTTCCTAGATATAAATTGCTTTGTGACAGTGAGAAAGGATTATTTCCAATGTATGGCATGAGTATGAGGAGGGAAGAATTGGATAAGGTCAGAGAATTAGGCTAGGGCCTGATCATACAGGCCCACATAAAAGCCATGGATTTTATTTCAAGTACAAGAGGAAGTATTTAGAGTGTTCTGAGTCAAAGAATTTTGAATACCTCTCTGACTACATTGTAGAATGGATTGGAAAGTGGGTTTTAGGAACAGCCCAAGAGAAAGTAGGGAGACCAGTTAGTTATCCAGACTAGATAGTTATCCAGGTGAGAGATGATGGTGGTTTAAGTTAGGGTTGGTAGTAGTGGAGATGGAGAGTGGATAGATTTGAGGGGAAATGTAGAGGCAGCTGTGGTGTAGAGGTTACTTATGTAAACATGTGCAAATTCTTTCTTTGGCCTCAATTTCTCCATCTGTAAAATGAGGAGGAACTAGCTTATCTCTAAAGCCTCTTCTAGCTCTGGAATTTAATGACTTGATAATCAAGAACCAAGTCATTAGGGAAGTCCAAAAAGTGATTGAGATACGTAACATACCAACTCTCAAAGTCAGTGATACCCTTTGCCAATGATATCCTTTTCAAGGAGGAACCCCAGTAGCCATATCAACCTCTAATTCAGTGTTTGATGAAAGCACAGAGTTTTGACAGTTTAAAGTCACATCAGTGAAGTTTCTGGGAGTCTCTTTGAAATAAATCCAAAGACAATTTTGTGTGTACATACTTTCTTAAAGAAAACTTTGATAACTCTGATTTAACTGTTTGGTATGATTGC
The DNA here is from genome assembly GCA_030035585.1 of Dugong dugon. Lineage (NCBI taxonomy): Eukaryota > Metazoa > Chordata > Mammalia > Sirenia > Dugongidae > Dugong > Dugong dugon. The sequence goes on along the minus strand of CM057471.1, from coordinate 69,256,790 downwards.
ACTGTATGTATTTTCATCTCTGGGGCATTCTGCTGTGTCCTATGGGGTTACTATGAGTTGTAATTGCCTCAACGGCAGCGGGTTTGGTTTTGGTAATAGTGGTCGCTATTAGTCGGAATAGACTCGACAGCAACAGGTTTAATTTTTTTTTTTGGATAGAGATCTGAGGAGCCCTGGAGCCTCAGTGGTTAAAGCACGTGGCTGCTAAAGATGTGTCTGCTTCTGTAAAGATTTACAGCCTTGGAAACCCTATGGGGCAGTTCTACTCTGTCCTATAGGGTCCCTAAGAGAGTCAGCTTGATGGCAGTGAGTTTGGTTTAATAGAGGCCTGCAAGTTAAGCTCAAATTTATGGAAGATATTACTAAAAATAACCATGGCACCTAGGTGGATAAATAATAATAATAAAATACAGCTGCGTTCCTTGAGCCACATCTTGATGTCTGGTATTTTACACCGTCTTTTACGTATGTTAGTCTCTTTGTTCTCACAACAATCCTGTAAGTGGGTATTTTTATCTTTATTTACAGATGAGGAAACTGAAGCTCAGAGAGATTGAGTTACCCGAGGTAACATAGCTAAAATAATGTGTAGCTGGTATGCAAACATGGGGTTGCTTTTGCTTTTGACTTTATAATTACAGTTTTAAAAAAAAGCCAACAAAACTTCAAGGGCAATTTATTACAAAAGATCAACAGATTTTTGGTTTTGTAACCCAGACAGTGAACTGCAAACCACATGTGGATGTGAGGGGAAGTCAGGTTGCTGGGGACAGCCAGATATGTGCAACTACTATAAGAACGTACTTTTCTGTACCTGACTGGTAGGCAAACTGAGTGGATCCCTGGCATACAAGAGTTAGAAGCTCACTCAGGTGAATCACACCCCTTTTCTCATAGAGACCTACAACTTCAGAATTTATGGGGCACTTTCTCATACATTCCTACTTAGTCCTCACAGAACTAAGGAATCATTGTCTTAATTTTATTGTTGGGTATCCTGAGACAAAATGGTGACGATATGATAATAGCAATAAGAATAGCTCACATTTTTGAGCATTTACTATGTGCCAAGCACTTAACATGTATTAACTCTGTTCTAAGTACTTTATACGTGTTAACACAATTAATCTTTAAAACATCCTTATGAAAAAGGTACTATTGTTATCCCTATTTTATAGATGAGGAAAGTAAGGCATAGAGATTAAGCAATATGGACGTATATTTAGTAAATGTCGAAGCTGAAATTTGAATCTAAACAATTTAACCTCATAGCTCATACTATTTTAAGCAATATGGACATATATTTAGTAAATGTCGAAGCTGAGATTTGAATCTAAACAATTTAACCTCATAGCTCATACTCTTAAACACTCTATTATATTACTTTCTGATAATAGAGAGAAGTGAATAACCTGAGCTCAAGGCCTAGCTTAATTCTCTCTATATAAAGGCTGGGAATACAGATGTGGATTGTGGGTTGTGGGTTTCTATGTGATGATGATCGTATTAGGGAAGCTTGTATGCTTTCAATAGGCAGGAGAGTTAGGGTGACTCAGACAAGGCAATAAACAAAGTCTTGTGTTTGGGGCTGTCTTAGGCTGGGTTCTCTAGAGAAGCAAAACCAGTGAAGCGTGCGTACACACACACACACACCCACACCCACACCCACACCCCCACCCACCCACCCACCCATAGAGAGAGAGGTTTATCTCAAGGAAATGGCTCGCACAGTTGTAGAAGCTGGCAGGTCCCAATTCTGTGGGTCAGGCATCAGGCTGGAGGCTTCTCCTGACTCACGTGGCTGCGGGGGCTGGCAAACCCAAGATCAGCAGGTCAGATAGCAGGCCACTGGCTCACAGGCTTTAGAGACCAAGGAATCCCAAGATCAGCAGGTAAGTTGCTAGCTCAAGTCCCAAAAACCAGAGGTTAGGTGATAGCAAGTTAGATGCAGGATCCAGACCAGTAGCCTCCATTTATATATTGGAGGCAGGCCACACTCCCAAGGAAACTCACTTTATTTTATTTATGTATTTATTGTGCTTTAAGTGAAAGTTTACAATTCAGGTTAGTCTCTCATACAAAAATTTATACATGCATTGTTATATGACCCTAGTTGCTGTCCCTATACTGTGACAGACACTCCTTCTCTCCACCCTGGATTTCCTGTGTCCATTCAACCAGCTCCTGACCCTCTGCCTTCTCATCTCGCCTCTGGACAGGAGCTGCCCATTTAGTCTCATGTATCTACTTGAGCTAAGAAGCACACTCTTCACGAGTATCATTTTATGTCCCATAGTCCAGTTTAATCTTTGTCTGAAGAGTTGGACTCAATAATGGTCTTAGTTTTGGGCTAACAGAGAGGCTGGGGGCCATGTCTTCTGGGGTCCCTCTGGTCTCAGACCATTAAGTCTGTTCTTTTTGCTAGAATTTGAGTTCAGCACCCCACTTTTCTCCTGCTCTGTCAGGGACTGTCTGTTGTGTTCCCTGTCAGGGTGGTCATTGGTAGTAGCCAGGCACCATCTAGTTCTTCTGGTCTCAGGCTGATGAAGTCTCTGGTTTATGTGGTCCTTTCTGTCCCTTGGGCTAATACTTTCCTTGGGAAGCTCACTTTCAATGAATTGACTGCTCATAGCAGATCTCATTATGGAGTTGATTAGATCATTATGTAACTACCAAATTACATAATAACTGCCAAACCACTGAGAATCCTGGCCCAGGCAAGTTGGCACACAGTCTTAACCATCACAGGGGCCACAGCCCAGCTTACCTTTACAGAATGTGAATGAGGCAGTTTAACAGCAGAACATGAAAAAATACTAAGAGGTTTGAGTAACTGTATGCTCAGGGCTGATCAATAATATTAGACCATTATCTTTTATACAATTGTGTAATAGTGTGGATGCCCTAAAAGTTGTAAACCCAATTTTCATCCATTAACAACATAACATCTGAAAGAGCTTAGAATAGTCCCCCTCTCTATTCTGTACTCTTCATGTCACACTACATTCTGAGCACATTTCACGTGGTCCTTCCAAGCAGGAACATATCCAGAGGGAAAGGCAGATGACCAGTGTAATGAGGGAACTGAAAACCATATACCATATAAGTCAGTTGTTAGGACTTGTTCAGGCTGGGCAGTGTCCACAGGTTGAATTAAGACTGGTATGTTTTTATTACAGAGAGTCAGATTTTAGCTTCAAAACAAGGACGTAAGCTCTTCATCATCACTGGAGGTATTCGAGCCAATGCAGGAAAGTTACTTTTTAAAAATACAGTTAAATTGAAGCATTAGATGGAGGAACTAAACATATAACTCTTCTAAGACCCCTTCAGTAATGTTAGGGTTAGGACTATGTTCTTGCTCCTTATCTTGTGTTTTTTTCTGCTACCTCCTGCCTCTGAGCATAGTGGTGTCTAACAAATTTGACATCTGGGCGTTAGCTTAAAACTCTGAAATCAGCTTCATAATTCATGATATGACAGATATAAGTTCCATCCATCCATCCATCTATCCACCCACCCATCCACCCATCTACTCATCTACCCACCCATTTAACAATATTTATTGAGCAGCTATTTTGCTAGGTCTGAGGATACAAAAGTACACAGGACATAGTCCCTGTCCTCATAGAATTTATATTCCAGGTGGAAGGGAGGGAGAGGTTAATATCTGCTTTTATCTCTCAACAATATGAAGACATATTCCAATATCAGTATGTATTTACATATTGATCTTTTTTCTTTCTAGTCTTTTTTTTTCAAACATAAAAGTAGTATATACATGGGCTAAAAAGATAATAGAGTAAAAATGTCTTCTTGTCTGTGATCTGTGTCCCTACCTTCCTTCTCTCTCCCCACTCCAGTCACCACTAGTAATATTTAGTGAATACGCTTCCAAACATTTATCTATGTATATGTCAAAATATACGTGCGCACGCACACACACACACACACATACATATACATATGTGTATATGTTACAGTTTTTAAAAACAGAAATGGAATCACACCAATCATTGTATTCTACAGTCTCCCACTCCCTGTTTTCCTTTGGCTGGCTTTCTCTGACAGTACATGTAGATTTGTCTTAACCTTTTTAAATGATTACCTATTCCAGTGTATACCTATATTAGTTTAACCAGTCTCTTATTGATTAATATTTTAAGTTACCCACCTTCTCACTGTTATAAATAATGTAGATGCTGTATTTAAAAGGAACTCTGACACAAGAATGTGAAGGAAGGTGATGAAGATAGGTCTTAGGAAAGCATGACCTGTAAAGCACTCTTAAAAGGAACTGGAATGTTGGCTTACTCAATAAATACTTCTTGCATGAAAGAGAAAGCTGAAAGCGTTAGGGGACTGTGTTTGTTGTCTTCGTCTATGAAGGCTGTCCAGTGGGCCCCTGAAGAATGGATTTAGATCTAGTGGGTAGAAAGCTATAGAGTGAAAGACTTCAAATCACGGTAAGGAAGAACTTAATAGTCAGAGCTGTTCTGTAGTGGTGAGGTAATGGGTATCTCATTTATGGAAGTATGCAGCGTTCGTTCCTTAGGCTGAATAGATGACCTCTTGGTGCCCTAACCCATGCAGGAGAAATTACAGCCTTCACAGAACCCTTAGGACAAAAGAGCAAAGGGCTTTCTACATTGTTCATTTACCATTTTCGCAGATGAATTTCTGTTTCCATTACCTGGTGATTGGGAATTCAGAGATAATTTTCCTTCCAAAGACTAGACCCTGCAAGCCTTCTATCTTTTTTTCTTTGCTTTGTCCCTGTTAGGACGTCATATGTTGGCAGTTATTTTTGGTTGTAAAAGTTTTAGCTTAATGTAACCTTGAATCACAAACTTTTGAGAACAGGTAAATTGCAAAGACCATTAAATCTTATGTAGTCAGTCTTTCTCATGCCAAAACCATACTTAGTATCCTTCAAGCCTCCGTTTGGTACCTTTTGGTGCTCACTCCTTGGGAAAACAGTCATTTATAATCTTCCGTATTTTCCAAAGCCCAGGTTCAGGGATTTCTGGTGTTCCTCAGGCCCTGGAGAAGCGCATCATCATGTCATGCCCGTATTGCTCTTCCCACAGCTTCTTGGATCTTCAGTTTGGCTATATCCTCAGCACGTTGCCTTTAGGAGTTCCTGGAAAATTGATATTGCCTGTTTTGCCTCATTGTAGAAGTATTGCTATTATCCAGTTAATTTGCCAGTATTTCTTCCACTGACATGTGTGAACATACCACAGATCGCTTCCTCTAAGCTAAACCCATTGTGGGGCAGAAAAGAGCAAGAAACCTCAGTTTCTTCTCAGTTATTTCGTGTATTTACAGTCTTTGTTACCTTGGGTAAGTCACTTCTCTGAGCTTCAGTTTCCTCACTTGCAAAATGGGAGTTCCTTCACCAACCAAAAATTTTGGAAAGAGTTGTCTCTAGCAATTGTTTCTACCCTTTTCTTGACCCCTTGAAATCCGATTCCTTCCCTCCATATTCCTGAAGTTCTCTTCAGATGATTCTTAATGATCAGTGATAATCAGTATTAGTGCCATGCCAAGCCATCATTTGAACCTGAGGCAAAAGGGACAATATGGTAATACTCATCTTTTCTTAAATTTTGAGATTTTGTTCATCATGAATTTTCTCACATTAATTTTTTTTTTCCATTTAGAAACTAATTTTTGTTGTTATTGTACTTTAGATGAAGGTTTACAGAACAAACTAACTTCTCATAAAACAGTTAGTACATATATTGTTTTATGACATTGGTTAACAACCCCATGACATGTCAGTACTCTCCCTTCTAGAACTTGGGTTCCCTATTACCAGCTTTCCTGTCCCCTCCTGCCTTCTAGTCCTTGCCCATGGGCTGGTGTGCCCATTTAGTCTCATTTTGTTCTATGGGTCTGTCTAATCTTTGGCTAAAAGCTGAACCTCTGGAGTGACTTCATTACTGAGCTAAAAGGGTGTCCGGGGGTCACATTAACTTTGACTTTAAAAAAATAATGCATTAAAATAGTATTTATTTTGATTACCGAGTGTTTTGGCACCCATAAATTTTGCACAGAGGTGATATCCTGGCCCCACCTGTCACTTCCCCTCAGTCTGTTCCCAGTTCACAGCCTATGTTTCTCTGCACTGTTGACTGCCCCTATTTTGTACAGCTTTCTATTTCCTTGATTTCCCTACCATAGACAAGCATCCTCTGCTTTTCTGGAACAAGGCTATCTCACTTTTCACATTCACAGTTCCAGTGTCATCAGAAGCTAGCAATCCCTGAATCCCCACTAAAAAATCTTGGGAACAGGAAATTTCATTGAACCAGTTTGGGCTGGTGTCTTTTTTCCAATCCAGTTAGCAGTGGGTAGTATCTGTTCCTGGTCTAGTCAACTTGTCTAGCATTGTAAACCTAGTGCCTTACTGTTGGGGAGAGTGGCTGTTCCTAAAGAAGAAAGAGTTGGTGTGAGTTGAGCAAACAACCCAAAAGGTACCTACTGCAGGTTCTGTTCTCTCACCATACACTGTCCCCTGGCAATCTCATCTGTGTCCACAACTTCACTACAGAAGATTCCCAAATCAGTCTGACTCCAGAATTGCATGTTGTAGTGTTCATTGCTTCAGATACCACACTCCAAAACACATTTAAATACCCACAGCCAGCAAGCCTCTTTGCCTTTGCCTTTGCCTTTGCTGTTCTCTTTGGCTGAAATTCTCTTTGAAATACTTCTACTCTTACACCCAGTTTAGATGATACCTCTTCTGGATAATCTTTCCTTCTGCCTCCCCATCTGGCTTCAGTCACTCACTTGTCTGTGCCTACCACGTTTTCTCTTAGTGTTGACTGTTCTGTATTGAAATTATATGATTGATATCTGTCTCCCCGGCTACTGTGAGTTACATGAAGGGCACAGAGGAGCCCTCAAACATTTATTCAGTGAATAAATGTCAAGAGATGATTCTAGCAAGTAATAATTGTTAAATAGTGAATCACTGTGTAGTTTACACTTCCATCTTCAAAAGTACTTATTTGTTTAGAATTACAGTGCATGGGTCCAGACTATTAATGAAAAATCTTTGTATATATTTTTTTCCACAGAGAAGACTTCTCAGACTCAATCAGTTCTTTTTCTAAGTGAACAAGGAATCCTTAAAAGTTCCCGATAACAGTCCAAACAGGACAAACCACAGATTTGCAGATCATTTTCTCCAACTGTACAACAAATTTGCATTAATATGAAAACTATTTTCGTCACAAATAGAAATCTGATTCCCAATTCAAGGATTCCTACATGTAAGAGACAAGAGGAATGATGGGAAATTTGACAACAGTTATGAGTGGTGGTTGCATGGTTGTACAACATGATTAATGTAATTGATATCACTAAATTGTACACCTGAAAAATCTTGAATTGGCAAATGTGTTATATATATATATATTTTACAACAACAATTTTACAATAGGAAAGAACTAGAGACTGAGGTCTGGATTTTTTTGTTGCCTCCGCTTTCCTTTGGGATGTTGAATAGTGGGGTAACCTTTTCCCTGAATTCACTTCCTGTGACTTCAGCTAATTGTGATTTGTGAACCATTTCATTTTTGTTTTCAAGCCAAAGCAGTTAACAGTGTCAGTAACATTGTCTTTTTCCCATCTAACTTTTATTCAGTGACCAGGAAGGATAACTCCGAAACATTCAGTTCATACAAGTCTTCTGAACTGCTCACTTGTTTTCACTAAACTAATAACCATTTTTTAGAAGTGTACTCTGAGGTCATGTGTGGTCTCTGGAAATGGATTTTTACAGTGGTATGTGCAGTGGAGGAGGGATAAAAAAAAAAAATCCTATGGTTTTTACCTGTTTCTTTTTTAGTTTTTTCCCATACAAAAATTTATACATACATTGTTATGTGACGCTAATTGCTCTCCCCATACTGTAACAGTACACTCCTCCTTTCCACCCCTGATTCCCCATATCCATTCAGCCAGCTCCTAACCCTCTCTGCCTTCCCATCTCACCTCTGGACAGAAGCTGCCCATTCAGTCTCTTGTATCTACTTGAGCAAAGTGGCACACTCCTCACGAGTATCACTTTATGTCCCACAGTCCAGTCCAATCCCTGTCTGAAGAGTTGGCCTTGGAAATTGTTTTAGTTCTGGGCTGATAGAGAATCCAGGGGCTATGCTTTATGGGGTACCTCCAGTCTCAGACCATTAAGTCTGGTCGTCTTACTAGAATTTGAGTTCTGTATCCCACCTGTTTCCTGGTCCATCTGGGAGTCTCTGTTGTGTTTCCTGTCAGGGCAGTCATGGATGGTAGCCGGGCACCATCTAGTTCTTCTGGTCTCAGGCTGATGGAGTCTCTGGTTTATGTGGCCCTTTCTGTCTTTGGGCTACTGCTTTCCTTGTGTCTTTGGTGTTCTTCATTCTCCTTTACTGCAGGTAGTTGGGACAAATTGATGCATCTTAGATGGCCGCTTGCAAGCTTTTAAGGCCCCAGATGCCACTCACCAAAGTGGAATGCAGGACATTTTCTTAATAAGCTTTGTTATGCCAGTTGACCTAGATATCCCCTGAAAGCATGGTCCCCAGGCCCCTACCCCTGCTACTCTATCCCTCAAAGTGTTTGATTGTATTCAGGAAACTTCTTAGCTTTGGTTTAGTCCAGTTGTACTGACTTCCCCTGTAGTGAGTGCTATCCTTCCCTTCACCTAAGATAATTCTTATCTACTATCTAGTTAGTAAATGACCCTCACCCTCCCTCCCCACCCTCATAACCATCAAAGAATGTTTTCTTCTATGTTTAAACCTTTTCTTGAATTCTTATAATAGTGGTCTTATACAATATTTGTCCTTCTGTAACTGACTAAATTCACTCCACATGATGACCTCCAGCTTCCTCCAAGTTACGTTTCATGGCTTCATCATTGTTCTTTATCATTGGGTAGTATTCCATTGTGTGGATAAACCATAATTTGTTTATCCATTCGTCCGTTGGTGGACACCTAGGTTGTTTCCATCTTTTTGCTATTGTGAACAGTGCTGTAGTGAACAGGGGTGTGCATATATCTATTCATGTGATGGCTCTTATTTCTCTAGGATATATTCCAAGGAGCAGGATAGCTGGATCGTATGGTACTTCTATTTCTAGCTTTTTAAGGATGTGCGAAATTGATTTCCAAAGTGGTTGTACCATTTTACATTCCCACCAACAGTGTGTAACTGTTCCAGTCCCTCTACAACCTCTCCAGCATTTATTGTTTTTTAGATTAATGCTAGCCTTGTTGGGGTGAGATGATCTCTCATTGTAATTTTGATCTGCATTTCTCTAATGGCTAATGATCGTGAGCATTTCTTCATGTGTCTGTTAGCTGCCTGAATATCTTCTTCGCCGAAGTGCCTGTTCATACCCTTTGCCCATTTTTTAATTGGGTTATTTGTCTTTTTGTTGTTGAGGTTTTGCACTATCTTGCAGATTTTAGAGATTAGACGCTGATTGGATTTGTCGTAGCCAAAAATTTTTTCCCAGTCTATAGGTTGTCTTTTTACTCTTTGGTGAAGTTTTTCAGTGAGCATAAGTCTTTGATTTTTAGGAGCTCCCATTTATCTGGTCTCTCTTCCGGTGCTTGTGCATTGTTACTTATGGTTCATATTGTATTTATGCTGTGTATTAGGGCTGCTAGTGTTCCTATTTTTTCTTCCATGATCTTTATCGTTTTTGATTTTATATTTAAGTCTTTGATCCATTTTGAGTTAGTTTTTTTGCATGGTGTGAGGTATGGGTCTTGTTTCAGTTTTTTGCAGGTAGATATCCAGTTATGTCAGCACCATTTGCTAAAGAGACTGTCTTTTCCCCAGTCAACAGACTTTGGACCTTTGTTAAATATCAGCTGTTCATAGGTGGATGAACCTATGCCTGGATTCTCAATTCTGTTCCATTGGTCTATGTATCTGTTGTTGTACCAGTACCAGGCTATTCTGACTACCATGGCGGTATAGTGGGTTCTAAAATCAGGTAATGTGAAGCCTCCCACTTTGTTGTTCTTCTTGAGTAATATTTTACTTATTTGGGGCCTTTTTCGTTTCCATATGAAGTTGGTGATTTCTTTCTCCATCTCATTAAAAAATGTTGGCGGAATTTGGATCAGGATTGCATTGTATCTGTAGATCACTTTGGGTAGAACTGACATTTTCACAATGTTGAGTCTACCTATCCATGAGCAAGGTGTGTTTTTCCACTTATGCAGGTCTCTTTTGGTTTCTTGCAGTAGTGTCTTGTAGTTTTCATTGGATAGATTTTTTATGTCTCTGGTTAGATTTATTCCTAAGTATTTTATCTTCTTAAGGGCTATTGTAAATGGTATTGATTTGGCAATTTCCTCTTCGAGGTTCTCTTTGTTGGTGTAAAAGAATCCAACTAATTTTTGTATGTTTATCTTGTATCCTGAAACTTTGCTGAAATCTTGTATTAGTTCCAGTAGTTTTCTTGTGGATTCTTTGGGGTTTTCTGTGTATAAGATCATATCATCTGCAAATAGAGATACTTTGACTTCTTCCCTGCCAATTTGGATGCCCTTTATTTATTTTTCTAGCCTAATTGCTCTGGCTAGAATCTCCAGCACAATGTTGAATAAGGGTGGTGATAAAGGGCATCCTTGTCTTGTTCCCATTCTCAAGGGGAATGCTTTCAAAGTCTTTCCATTTAGGATGATGTTGGCTGTTGGCTTTGTGTAAATGCCCTTTATTATACTGAAGAATTTCCCCTCTATTCCTATTTTGTTGAGAGTTTTTATCATGAATGGGTGTTGGACTTTGTCAAATGCCTTTTCTGCATCGATTGATAAGATCATGTGGTTCTTGTCTTTTGTTTTATTTATGGGATGGATTACATTGATTGTTTTTCTAATGTTGGACCACCCCTGCATACCTAGTATAAATCCCACTTGATCTTGGTGAATTATTTCTTTTTTTAAAATTTTTTTTATTGTACTTTAGATAAAGGTTTACAGAACAAATAGTTTCTCATTAAACAGTCAGTACACGTATTGTTTTATGACATTGGTTAACAACCCCACGTCATGTCAACACTCTCCCTTCTCGACCTTGAGGACCTTTTTTTTGGTGAAAATATACCTAGCCAAAGTTACACCATTTTGAAAGTTTCTACATGTACAGTTCAGTGACATCGATTACATTCTTCCAGTTGTGCTGCTATTCTCACTATCCTTTTCCAAATTATTCCATCACCATTATCTTCAACTCACTATCTCCTAGGCTTCCCATCAAACCTTTTGAGTTGCTGTTGTCAATTAGATCTCACATAGATAATTTTTTTTTTTTTTTGTATCTTAGATGAAGGTTTGCAGAACAAATAGTTTCTCATTAAACAGTTAGTACACGTATTGCCCTGTGGCAGAGGTTAACAACCCCATGACATGTCAACAGTGTTCCTTCTCAACTGTAGGTTCCCTATCACCAGCTTTCCTGTCCCCTCCTGCCTTCTAGTCCTTGTCCCTGGACTGCTGTGTCTCATTAGTCCTGTTTTGTTTTATGAGGCTGTCCAATCCCTGGCTGAATGGTGAACTCTGGGCGGGGCTTCACCACTGAGCTAAAAGGGTGTCCGGGGCCATATTCTCAGGGTTTCTCCAGTCTGTCAGGCTAGTAAATCTGATCTTTTTTTTGTGAGTTGGAGTTCTGTTTTACATCCTTTTCCAGCTCTTTCCAGGACCCTCTATTGTGATCCCGGTCAGAGCAATCAGTTGTGGTAGCTGGGCACCATCTAGCTGTACTGGACTCAGTCGGGTGGAGGCCGTGGTAGCTGTGGTCCATTAGTCCTTTGGACTAATCTTTTCCTTGTATCTTGTTCTCCCTTGCTCCCGAACGAAGGGGTGAGACCACAGGCTTTTAAGACCCCAGATGCTACTCACCAAGGTAGAATGTAGAACACTGTCTTTATAAACTGTGTTATGCCAGTTGAGCTAGATGTTCCCCGAGACCATAGTCCCCACAGCCCTCCACCCAGCAATTCGATCCCTCAGGGAGTTTGAATGTGTCTATGGAGCCTCCATGACCTTTCCTTGTACAAGTTGTGCTGGCTTCCCCAGTAATGTGTACTATCTTACCCTTCACCAAAGTTACTACTTATCTATTTAGTTCCCCCCCACCCCTCCCATCCCTTGTAACCAACAAAGATTGTTTCTTTTTGTGCGTAAACTTTTACGTGAGTTATACAGTAGAGGTCTCATACAATGTTTGTCCTTTTGTGATTGACTTATTTCACTCGGCATAATGTCCTCCATGTTATGAGATGCTTCACAGATTCATCATTGTTCTTTATCTTTGTATAATAATACTCCATCGTACGAATGTACCATAGTTTGTTTATCCATTGATCTGTTGATGGTCATCTAGGTTGTTTCCATCTTTTTGCTGTTGTGAACAGTGCTGCAATGAATATGGGTGTGCATATGTCTATTCATGTGACGGCTCTTATTTCTCTAGGATGTATTCCTAGGAGTGGGATTGCATTTTGTAGTGCATTTTTTGTGGTGCTGACATTTTCTTTGTTCCTTTTACTCTACTGTGCTGAGTTCCTTTTGTTTGTGGATTTTTTTTTTCCATTTCTTTTGTTTTTGTAGGTTTTGTTTTTACTGAGCCTTTGTTTTTCTTCTTTATTTTGATGAATAGGTTTGCTAACTTTCTTAGTGGTTATCTAGAAATTTACCCTTATCTTGCTAGATTTGAACTAGTCTATTATTACTTGATATCGCTTGACTTCATCTCCATTAGAAGGTTCTATACCTACACCGTTTATTCCCGCTTTTATTGTTCTGCTGCTGTTGTCATTTACATATTAACCTCTCTGGGTCCCTTTTGTAATTATTTTGGTTTTGCATAGTCCTTAAGAGTTCATTTCCTAGGTTGGTATCTGGCTAGTACAATCCTGTGTCCTATATTCAGCCTGTGGTCTGATATTGTTTGTTCCCTTAATAAGTCTCGTAAGTTTGGTTTGGTTTTTACATAGTCCCTTAATTTCTGTTTATCTGGAAAAGACCTAATTTCACCATCATATTTGATCAAGAGTTTTACAGGTTATATTATTCTTGGCTGGCAATTTTTTTCTTTCAAGGTTTTATATATGTCATCCCATTGCCTTCTTGCCTGCATGGTATCTGCTGAATAATCTGAGCTTAGTCTTATTGTTTCTCTTCTGTATGTGACTTTTTGTTTTTCTTGAGCTGCTCTCAGGATTCTTTGTTTAGCAAATGTGATTATGATATGCCTTGGTGATTTTCTTTTGGGGTCTATCCTATATGGGGTTCTTTGAGCTTCTTGGATGGTCAGCTTTTCATCTTTCATGATATTGGGGAGGTTTCTGTCAGCAATTCTTCAATGATCCTCTCTGTGTTTTCTGTTTTCTCCCCCTGTTCTGGAACTCCAATCACTCGCAGATTTTTGCTTTTGATTGTATCCCACATAATTCTCAGGGTTTCTTCATTTTTCTTCGTTTATTTTTTCTGATTTTTCCTCAGAGTTGTATCCCAGTGTTTGTCTTCAGTTTCACTGATCCTATTTTCCATCGTTTCAAACTTGCTCCTCAGCCCTTCTATGACACTGTCCATTTCTGAAATCTTGTTGTTTATCTTTTGGATTTCTAATTGTTGTTTTTGTATGATTTCTAGTTGTGAATTTATTTTAGCACTTTGTTCCTGTATTATTTTCTTGAATTCTTCCATTTTTTTTGTCTATTTTCCATGAATTTGTCTATTTTTTCCTCATTTTTGTCTGTTTTTTGCTTCAGCTCTTGGATAATTCTGAATATTAGAGATTTGAATTCCCTATCAGTTAGGTCTAGTGCCTTTTCTTCTACTGGAAGGTCATTTGGTGTTTCATTTTGGACTCCTACCAGAACCATCCGGTCCTGTTTTTGTAAATGTTTTGATATTGTCTGCTGTCTTTGGGGCATTAAGTGGTTATTTTCCTTGTTTATTGATTGTAGATTTGTTTCGTCCTGCTTTTCTGTTTTATTTGGTTAAGTCTGAGCAGGCGGGCAGTGCGTTCTTTGTTGTTTGCTCATCTGTGGGCACGATACTTTTCACATCCTTCTCCAGTGGGCAGGTCCAGCTGAAGGGGCATTGCTGGGATACGTTTTTTGTGGCACGTACCACGGCTGATTGTGTGGACTGGGAATCAGTGCAGTGCAGGTTCCCGTAGGCCGTGCCTGTGCTCATTGGGAGTGTGCTGTTCAGCACACGGTACAGGTAGGCAGGAAGGAGGGGGTAGATTGTGATGTGTGGAGCTAAGATGGGTATGGGAAAGATGAGAGAGAGGAGAGAGGAACAGGAGCCAAAAACGTACACACCAACAAAAAAGAGTGCTAAGCGAGCTTGCTGTTGGAGTGGAGAGATGAGAGACTGAGAAATGGGGAAAAAAAAGAAAAAGGGTAAAAGAAAGAAATGAATAAATCATGAAACTGGAAATGAAGAAAGACAAAAAGGGAATAAGAGAAGAAAACTAAACAAAGAAATGAAAAAAAAAAAAAAAAACAAGAAAAAAGAAATGCTCCCATGCATCTGCGAGAGTAAGGGACTAGCTTCCAAGCTGTGTGGTACTCCCTGGCTAGAAGGGGCTCCCAAGCCGAGAAAAGAAAAAGAAAACAAACAAATCAAAACAGAACAAATCAGAGCAAACAAACAAAAAAGCCCCAGGGTCCCACCAGTGTTGCGGCACAGGCCAGGAAGCAGTTTCACAGTCGAGCAGTGTTTTGCAGCCTTTCAGGAAGAAGCAAAGATGGTGCACAGAGCCAGGTATTTGAGAGAAAGGAGGGGGAGGTGTTGGGAGGTAAGGAAGAAATCTAAAGAAGCGGAAAAAAGCAACACCAGCAGCCAGCAAATGGCACTCAGGGAGCTGGCCAGTACGGGCAGGTGGAATCCAAGCGGCACTGGGAGGAAGCTCATGTTTCTGGTAATTGTCTGTGGCTGCAGGAGGCAGAGGAGGCTAAGTGGGGGTGGAGAAGGGTGGGGGGTGGGAAAGCCTATATCGTGGGTTACTACCAGTTGTTCTGTCTCCTGCTGGAAGCTCCGTGAAGCTGCTTTCTCATACCTCCTGTTCGCTGATCTCCGATAGGAGTCCAAGATGGCCGATCCGTGCTGCAGTAGCTGATAGGAGACCTCTGCATGTATCTCTCCTCGTGCTCTGTTCTTGGTCAGTTTCTTATTCCATTTGGTGCTTGGTTGAGTTCTTTATCTCTTCATTTGATGCTTAGGATTTCAGGAGTGATGTGTAACTCTGTTTGACTTAGTTTTTCTGATCTTTGCTGTGGAGGAACGGCACGGTGCTTCTGACTATAGTGCTATGTTGCCTGGAAGTTGCTTGAATTATTTTTTTGATATATTGCTGAATTCTATTGGCTAGAATTTTGTTGAGGATTTTTGCGTCTCTGTTCATGAGGGTTATTGGTCTGTAATTTTCTTTCTTTGTGCTGTCTTTACCTGGTTTTGGTATCAGGGTTATGCTGGCTTCATAGAATGAATTTGGGAGTATTCCATCCTTTTCTGTGCTCTGAAATACCTTTAGAAGTAGTGGTGCTAACTCTTCTCTGAAGAAAAGTTTGGTAGAATTCTCCAGTGAAGCCATCCAGGCGAGGGCTTTTTTTCTTGGAGTTTTTAAATTACCTTTTCAATCTCTTGTTATGGGTTTATTTAGTTGTTCTACCTCTTGTTTGTGTTAGTTTAGGTAGGTAGTGAGTTTCTAGGAATTTGTCCATTTCCTCTAGGTTTTCAAATTTGTTAGAGTACAGTTTTTCATGGTATTCTGTTATGATTCTTTTCATTTCAGCTGGGTCTGTTGTGGTATCACCCATCTCATTTCTTATATGGGTTACCTGCTTCCTCTCCTGTTTTTCTTTTGTCAGTTTGGCCAGTGGTTTATCAATTTCATTGATCTTTTCAAAGAGCCAGCTTTTGGTCTTGTTAACTCTTTCAATTGTTTTTCTATTCTCTATTTCATTTAATTCTGCTCTAATTCTTATTATTTCCTTTCTTCTGGCGCCTGAAGGCTTCTTTTCCTGCTCTCTTTCTACTTGTTTCAGTTGTAGGGTTAATGTTTTGATTATGGCCCTTTCTTCTTTTTGGATGTGTGCATTTATTGCTATAAACTGACCTCTCAGCACTGCTTTTTCTGTGTCCCAAAGGTTCTGGTAGGATGTGTTTTCATTCTCATTTCATTCTGTAAATTTCTTTATTCCATCCTTAATTTCTTCTCTAACCCAGTAGTTTTTGAGCAAGGTGTTGTTCAGTTCCCATGTCTTTGATTTCTTTTTCCTTGCTTTTTCTGTTGTTGATTTCTACTTTAATGGCTTTATGGTCAGAAAAGATTCTTTGTAATGTTTTGACTTATTTGTTTTTAAATTCTGTGTTTGCAAATTAAATCTTGAGGGTACCTGTTCCCAATTTCATTTCCGCTACACCATGATCTGAGGCCTTCATTTCAGACAGTGGCAACCTTTGAAACTAACTGGAGGCAGTATATAAAATGTGTAGCTATCAGGGAGTTGGAACCAGTAATCTAGTTGAAACAGGTTCCCTTTGTTTTAAATACTCTTTAGTCAGGCAAGTTCCAGATTGCCTTAGTTGTCAGTATAGTTTTGGTCAAGTGAGCAGCTGTACTCTCCATTTCCTAAATCCAGCCTTCATCACACTCTGAAAAGCAGGTTTTGATAAAAATCAGTTTATAAAATGTAATTTGTGTAACCTGACCCCTTGGAATGGGTAAAATGCCCTTCTTGGGGTGGGAGAGGTATTTTTGTAAAAGTGGGCTGAGTGAAAGTATGAGAATAGAATAGTAAAAGACCTTTTTGTAGCTGTTTTGACCTGTATTTAACCAAATTATTAAAGTAGAACTGGTTTCTGATAATGAAGGATGGTAAGAATACATCCAGTTTGTTCGTTGTTGCAGAGATTGCAACTGCTGTTGTTTCTTAGGGTAAAAAAATAAATAAAAATGGCTACCTTGATACATACCATCTTTCTTGTTTTGCATCCTACCCCCATAGGAGGTAGTTTGGTATAATGGGAAGTCTGTCTTTGGAAAAGTAGTAAGGTTGAAATTCATCTCTGTCACTTCTTACTTGTGACTTTTGGGCAAGTCACTTTACTTTTCAACCCTGGGCAAGTCACTTTCCTTTTTTCTTAGTAAAAATAAAATACATAAGAATAATTAAAATGTTTTAATTTTTTTTTTTTTTTTTTTTTTTTACTTTTCATGCAAGTTTTTATTCTGGAAATATGTCTGGATTAAATTTCATTCTTCTAAAAGTCTTTGTTCTTGTATTTATCTTTTTTAAATGCACATGAAATCCTCCCTAGTTAAAAAGTAAACATACTTGAATCTGTTGCATTTTCCTGCAAAATAATGTTTCTCTGTCACTTATGAATGGAGTGTGATCTATAACTATTTATTTTTTGTTTACCACTCACCTTTTCTTCACTCATCATTTTTGTCCAAACAGGTTCACTGAAATTATTTTCAGCAGTGAACTTTAAGCCTTTTCTTATTCTTCACACGTTTTGACCTGTGTTGTATTTGATAGTGCTGTCCTCTCTGTGAAATCTTCTTGTCCCTTATCTTTCTGAAAGTCATGGATTTATATTCTTCCTCTTTCTTCTTTGACCATGTCATCTCACTTTCTTTCCCTAACTTCCCTTCTCTATATCTAGGTTTTATCTTGCTGCTGCTTTTCCACACATCTCCTCCCCACTTGGAAGTTCTAATCTGTTGCCATAGCTTCAACTCTTCCGTGTGTTGATGACTCTCAAATCCCTAATTCTAATTTAACAATTGTTCCCTAAATTACTGCCTTTAGAATATTTCTGCTTGATTTACCCAGTATTCTCTCTTGAACTACAGCCATTGATTTTGTTCATGTCTCAGCTTATGCTTTCCTCTTTTTTGTTAGTGATAACCATACTTCTCATAGCCACCTAAGTTTAGAATCTTGAGTTCATCTTTGACAGTTTGTTATCCCATTCTCCTCTCATCCCCCCTCTGCAATCCAGTCAGTCAGCAAGCCCTCTCTAGACTCTCTAAGCTTTCTTTCAACTTGTGTTCATTCATTTTTTTCCATTCCTGTGATGCCCATACTATCCATCTTTCATCTCTGTTGCACCCTGAACATCATTGTGAGATTAATATTGCTAAAACACTGCTTTGATCTAGACGTATCTCTTTTCAAAAATCTTGGTAGCTTTTTATCAGTAGGATAAAATCTGTTGCAATCTATTCTAAAATAGTTTTCTAGACTTATCTCCCCCACTCCTATGTTAGATCTCTCTACTTAACTGTAATATCTTGTGCAGTTCCTCCAAACACACCTTGCATTTGTTTTCCTTTTTTTTTTCCATTGCTGATGTTGTTTCCCTTTCCTGAAGTGCCCCGCTATCTTTTGTTTTCAGCCTTTTTATTGTGAAATACAACACTTAGAGAAAGTACATAAAATACAAATGTATCGCTTAATGATCTATTATAAAGCAAGCACCACGCAGGTCAAGAAATAGAACATGCCAGCACCCAGAATCTCGTGTCCTCCCCTCAATACCTTCCACACCCCCACACTCTCCACACTGTATGCCTCTTTCCCCTCTTTGCTTTTTTTTAAACTTAGTATGAATTTTTTTTCTGGCTTCTTTCATCCAACATTATGTTTGTGTAAGTCATCTATGTTGTTGCAGTAGTTCATACGTTTTTATTGTTTTATAATATTCCATTGTATGAATATACACTATTTATCTGTATTGATGGACATTTGGGTTATTCTTTTTTGATACAATTTATTTTTGTTGTTGAGAATATATACAGCAGAACATACACCAGTTCAAAATTTCTACATGTTCAATTCAGTGACATTGATTACATACATTCTTGGAGCTGTGCAACTAGTTTCACCTTCCTTTTTCGAGTTGTTCCTAACCCATTAACCTAATCTCACTCACTCCTCCCTAAGTTTCCTATCTAATCTTTTGAGTTGCTATTGTCAGTTTGATCTGATATACATAGGTTGTAAAAGAACACAGTGTTCAGGGCAGACATTCTTAACTAGTTAAGCTAAACTGTTGTTTGGTTTTCAGAAGATTTCAGGTAATATTTTTGGTTTAAGGTTTAGAGATGATCTCAGGCCAATAGTTTTGAGGGCTCACCCAGACTCATTGGCTCCAGAAAGTCTGGAGTTCATGAGACTTTGAAATTCTGTTCTACATTTTCCCCCTTTTGATCAGGATTCATCTATAGAATCTTAGATCAAAATATTTAGTAATGGTAGCCAAGCACCATCCAGTTCTGATATTGTGGCAGAGGAGGCAGTTAGTTGTTCATGGAGGCAATTGACCACACATTCCATAGCCTCCTCCTATTCCTAACTCTCCATCTTCCTCTGTTGCACCAGGCAAATAGAGACCAATTATTGTACCTTGAATGGCCGCTTGCAAGTGTTTAAGACCCCAGGCACTACAGAATGAACTAGGAGGTAGTACAGAAGCACTAGACACGTTATTAGGCCGATTAACTGGGCTGTCCCTTGAAACCATGGCCCTATACCTCCAAACCAAGGAACCAAATCCCATGAGGTGTTTACTTGTACATAAATAAGCACTCTCAGCAGCTATTCTTTTTTTTTTTTTGTCACTGTTATAAATATATCTATCACACAACTTTTGCCAATTCAGATTTTTACAGGTGTACAAGTTATTGACAGCAATTACATTAATCAGCTGTGCAACCCTACCCTTAATCAATGCAATTTTTCCATCACTGTAAACTGAAAGTCAGTACTCGATAAGCAATAACTTCCTTTTCCCCAGCCCCCTCCTGCCCCTGGCAACCACTAATAGACTTTGAGTCTCTATACATTTGTCCCTGTTCTTGTCTTTTTATAGAAGTGAGGTCATACAATATTTGTCGTTTTGTGATTGACTTATTTCACTCAGCATAATGCCTTGTGGGGCAGAGTAGAACTGCCACATAGGGTTTCCAAGGCTGTAATCTTTATGGAAGCAGACTACCATATCTTTATCCCACAGAGTGGCTGGTGAGTTCGAACTGCCAACCTTTTGGTTAGCAGCCCAGTGTTTAACTGCTGTGCCACCAGGGCTCCTTAGTGTCTTCAGGCTCCACCCATATTGTAGCATCTATCATTCTTCTTACTGGCTGAGTAGTATTCCATTGTATTAGGTACCACATTTTGTTTATCCATCCATCCGTTGATGGGTTCATCCGTTTAGGTTGTTTCCACCTTTTGGCTGTTGTGAATAGTGCTGCAGTGAACACTGGTGTACAAGTATCTGTTTGGGTCTCTGCTTTCAAGTCTTTTGGGTATATATACCTAGAAGTGGAATTGCTGTGTCATATGGTAGTTCTATTTTTAGTTTTTGAGGAACCACCACACTGTTTTCCACAACAGCTGTACCATTTTGCATTCCTACCAGCAATGGATAAGGGTTCCAGTTTCCCCACATCCTTGCCAACCTTTTTTATTTATTTATTTATTTTTTTTGTTTTTTTGTTTTGTCTTAGCCGTCCTATTGTTTTTGTGTGCCATCGAGTCAATAATGATTCATAGCAAGCCTGTGGGACAGAGTAGAACTGCCCCATAGGGTAGAACTGCCCCATAGGGTTTACTAGGCTATAATCTTTATGGAAGCAGATTGCCACATCTTTTTCCTGTGGAGCAGCTGGTGAGTTGAAACCGCCACCCTTTCAGTAGGCAGCTTTAACCACTGTGCCACCATGGGGTCCTTTTTCTTCCTGCCATTCTAGTGGGAGTAAAATGGTATCTCATTGTGGCTTTGATTTGCATCTCTGTGATGGCTAATGACATTGAGCATCTTTTCATATGTTTGGTGGCCATTTGAATGTCCTCTTTGGTGAAGTATCTATTCAAGTCCTTTGCCCATTTTATGATTGGATTACTTGTCTTTTTGTTGTTAAGTTGTGTATATATTTTGGTTGTTAGATTCTTATCAGGTATACGGTTTCCAAAGATATTCTCCCAGCTTGTCTTTTCATTTTTTTTTGGTAAAGTCTTTTGATGAACAAAATTTTTTAATCTTTATGAGGTCCCATTTATTTATTTTGTCTTTTGCTGTTAGTGCTTTTGTTATTATATTTGATAATCCATTGTTAAAAGCTAGGCCTGACAGTGTTGCTCCTGCATTTTCTTCTAAGAATTTATGGTTTTAGTTTTCGCATTTAGGTCTTTAATCCATTTGAATTTGTTTTTGTGTATGGTGTGAGGCATGGATCCTATTTTATTTTTCTACATGTGGAAATCCAATTTTGACAACACTGTTGATGAGACTCTTCTTTCCCCATCAAATAGACTTCGCACCCTTGTCAAAAATAGGCTGACCATAGATGTGTAGGTTTATTTCTGGGCTCTCAGTTCTATTCCATTGGTCTGTGTGTCTGTTGTCATGCTAATTCCAGGCTATTTTGATTACTAAAGCTGTATAATATGTTTTAAAATCAGGAAGTGTGAGTCCTCCTACTTTGTTCTTCTCTTTCAACATTGCTTTAGCTGTTTGTAGCCACTTACCATTCAGTATAAAGTTGAGGATTGGTTTTTCCATTTCATCTGGGTTGTTCTTAATGTGGAGCTTTTACAAAGCATGCTTATGTGAACATCCTTAAACTTGTCTCCTGATACACATGTGCATGCATTTCTGTTGGGTATGCCTGGGAAGTGGGTCATAGGATAGGTATATCATCAACTTTTAATAGATAACGACACAATATTTTCCATAGTAGTTGTACCAGTAAACACTCCTGCCAGCAATATATTGAAGTTAGTTATTCCACATTGTTACCACCACTTGAAGTCTTTTTAAATTTTGGCCATTCTAATAAATGCATAATGGTATCTCATTGTGGTTTTAATTTGCATGCCCTTAATTAATAGGTTTGAACATCTTTTTTTATAAGTTTACTGATTACCTGGATGTCCTCCTTTATGAAATGCCTATTCAAGTTTCTTGCCTATTTTTCTACTGGATTGCCTTATTTTATTTTGTTGTTGCTGAGAATGTACACAGCAAAACATACACCAGTTCAACCATTTCTGCATGTACAATAATTCAGTGACACCGATTACATTCTTCAAGTTGTGCACCCATTCTCACCCTCCTTTTCTTAGTTGTTCCTCTCCCGTTAACATAAACTCACTTGCCCCCTAAGGTTCCTATCTAATGTTAGTAGAACTGCCCCATAGGGTTTCCAAGACTGTAATCTTTATGGAAGCAGATTGCCACATCTTTCTCCCACAGAGTGGCTAGTGGGTTTGAACCACCTACCTTTCAGTTAGCAGGCGAGTCTTAACCACTCTGCCACCAGGCTTCTCTCATTTTAATGTAGTCCAGTTTTATTAGTCCTTTCCTTTATGGTTAGTACTTTTTGCATCCTGTTTTAAAAATCACTTCCTAACCTAAGGTCATGAAGATATTTTCCTTTATTATCTTCTAAGAGCTGTATGATTTTTGCCTATGATATTTAGGTATTCAGTCTACTTTGAATTACATGTTGTATATGGTGTGAGGTAGGATCAAGTGTCATTATTTTTCCCACATAGATACCCAGTTGTCTCAACACTGGGTACGGAAAACACTGTCTTTTCCTCACTACTCTGCAATGACACCTTTATTATAAATTAAATACCCATATATGCATAATATTGACACTTCCAATATATGAACATAGCTTGTCTCTCCATTTATTTAAATATTTTCCAAATTATTTTAGTAGTATTTTATATTACAGTGTATTACAGTATATTACAGTTTATCCATAGAGAACTTATATGTCTTTATTAGATTGATTTTTAGGTATTTTATATTTTTTGATGCCATTCTATAGGGTCACTATGAGTTGGAACCGACTCGATGGCAACGGGTTTGGTTGTTTTTTTTTTTTTTTTAATTGTAAATGGCATCTTTTAAAATTTTCATTTCTGCTTATGACTGGTTTATGGAAATATGGCTAATTTTTGCATGTTTCTTAGTTTACTGCACTGGCTAGGACCTTTAGTACAGTGTTGAATGAATGTGTTAATAATGGGTCATCCTTGTTTATTTCTAATCTCAAAAGCTTTTAACATTTCACCATTAAGTTTAGTATTTGCTGTAAGTGTGTTTAGATAGCCCTTATCATATTAAAGAAGTTCCCTCCTGTTCCTAATTTGTTAAGAGGTTTTATAATGAATAAATTTTATCAAAGCTTTTTTTTTAAGCACTATATTACCTTGTTTAAGATGGATTTTTTTTTTTTTTAAACAAAATACTTAATAGAATGTTCCATAAAATTGTAAATTTTTATCAGGTTCTCATCTGATAGAACACCTGTCTTTAGTAACAATAGTAACAACTAACATTTATTTTATGCCAGTTGCTATCAAGTTGATTCCAATTCATGGCAACCCCATGTGTGTCAGAGTAGAACTATGCTCCATAGGACTTTTGAATGGCTAATTTTTCAGAATTAGATCAGGCCTTTCTTCCAAGGTGCCTTTGGGTGGACGCAAACCTCCATCCTTTCAGTTAGCAGCTGAGTGCGTTAACTGTACCACCCAGGGCCTCCAACATTTATTATATACTTACTGTGTATTAGACATTGTACCTAGAAGTATTGTATAACTTGAAAGGTCTTAGATCCTGGTGCAAGATTATCTGCTTAGAATCCTGATTCTGCTGTCTACTAGCTTTGGGACCTTTGGTATATTTCTTAGCCTCTGCATGCCTCAGTTTCCTAATCTGTAAAATGGGAATAATAATAGTATCTACCACACAGAATTGTTGTGAAGGATGAGTGAGTTATTATATGTGATACATTTAGAACGGACCTTCTTACATAGTAAGTAAGTACTATGGACGTGTTAGCTATTATCAGGTTCTCATTTGACAGAACGCCCTAATGAAGTTGCTGGGGATTAAATATGTCATCTAATCTGAGGTTTAAAGAGGTACTGAGGCTTAAAAAAAGTAGATCATTTGCCCACAGTTACAAAGCTAGGATGTGGCAGACCTGTGATTTATACCCAGTGTGTCTTAACCACCAGGCCAGTGTATTTTAAACTTTTTACACCACAATCCGTAGTACAATATGATCCAATGCCCCACCACACACATACATACAAAGACAGTAAAAATGCACATACTTTAATGGAAACAAAGTTTTCAGGACAATATTTTATCCTTACTACATGTGATGCACTTTGATATTTTTTATTTCATTTTTTTTCCCAGAAACACTAGTCATGATGCCATAACCATGTGTCCATGAATTCATTCATTCATTCATTCATCCAACAAAATGAACCTCTTAGGTGTAAGAAGTATGGTATCAGATGTTAATGTCTTTGATTGAGGCTTGCTTATAAAGTTAACTTTGACTTGATGGTATGTTTGGTTGGGTGTAACTGAGGGGTTCTGTCACTGTTTAAAAAATAAGAACCTACGTGTTGTAAAATTCTTAGATTAACGACCGGGTTTGTTTATATATATCTTTGTTCTTATTTACTTTTTCTCCTCTTAAATGATGTGAAGTTGGGAACATTCATTCATATGAGCAAACATATGTCAATGATGTTCTGAAAAGATGTTGCTAGGGGTCTGTACCTGCTTCAGATTGTTATTGTCTAGGTCAATAACATCAGATGCTTATTCATCATTTCCATTATTTCAACTTGGCATTTCTGTCTTTGAAAATTAATCTGTCCACAGAGATCCTAACCAAGGTCTGCATCTGCTTTTGTCTGTCTCAGTAGGAGTGCTAAAGTTTGAGGAAATGAAATTTAGTATGATAGATCTGTTACAATATTTTCCTGTCTGCCTCCCCTCCCTGCCTGTCTCCCCTCCATACTTCCTCCCTCCCTTTGGACTGTTCCTAAGCTTTGGAAGACTGTACCAAAGACCAAACATGTTACTTGTTTTCTAATACTGCTCATGTATAGTTACATTTATTTTATCCAGGGTAGCATGGGACAAGCTCCTTTTAGAACATCTTGCATGAATAAAATCATGGAATAGACCATGACTCTTAACATATAGAAAGGTGGGAAATAACCTGATATCTCTGGCTATTTCTGTGTATCTCATCTTCATAGTCTTGCTGAAGCTTAGTGAACTGTATTAGCTGTTTTAGAAAGAAATGAGATTCTTCTCAAAGGAAACCCAAGTTAGAGAAGGGTTTCCAACACCAAACCTAAGACACAACTTTATATGCTAATTGTTTCTTCTGCCTGTGCCCTCTCCTCCACCTTCACTTGACTAACTGCTACTCATGATTCAGAACTCACCTTCTTTATGGAATCTGTCATCATCTTCACTTGCCATCAGACTGACTGAAGTACTCCTCTTCTGTGCTAGCATAATTTTAAAATGTCTTTTAGGTTAAAAAAGAAAGACAATTAAGCATCGTATAGCAATTTACATCTTGCAAAGCCATTTTATTCTAATATGAACTATGAGGAAGCTAGCACTCCATGCCATTTATTAGTCATCTGTTAACTCCCTGATTCTCACTACAGTTCTTTGAAAAATGGTAGTATTATCCATATTTATAGATATGGAAACTGAGGCACTTCTAGAGAGGTTAAGAAAATCTCAAGGTCACACAGCTAGCAAGTGACAGATCTAGATTTGAACCCAAGGACTCTGACTTCAGAGCCCAAATTCTTAATCTCTATGTTCTCCTGCCTCTGCACAAGATACTTGTATAGCCAGTAGTTGCCACTTCCCCCCATATCCCTGAGTTGAGGCTTACCTTGCCAGAGTCCCTGAGATTAACTCTACCTCCCCACCCTAGATGGATCCCTTGACTGCCAGGTAGATATGTTCACCTAATCCCAGTCTTTTCCATTAAAGTTTAAAATTTCTTAAAAGCTGTCTTGGTTTCCACCCTGCTCTCTTCTGTTACTCTTGGGGAGGGGAGCACAGAGGAAGATTCTAGTACTTCTTATTTAAATGTTTGATTTTTCTCCTTTTGTTTATCAATTTTCAGAATTTGTGTCCTAGAAACCTCCAGTGGTAATTAATGAATTTTTTTTTTTAATATTATCATGAACTTGCTGATTTTTATATTTGAAACATTTTAATCCATTGCTATCATTATTCTTTTTGTTGCTTAAATTACTCCTCTTAGGCTAGTAGGGAAGCTTTTTATGTTGCCTCCTGTGTCCTTTTGACGTGGCCCCATTATTAGTCATGAATAACTCAGCAAGGCTGATCGTGAATATATCCTGCCTCAAACCTGGAATCAGTCATTTTTCTTTTTAAATTCTTTTTATTGTACTTTAAATGAAGGTTTACAGAACAAATAGTTTTTCATTAACAGTTAGTACACATACTGTTTTATGACATTGGTTATCAACCCCATGACATGTCAGTAGGCTCCCTTCTACACCCTGGGTTCCCTATTACCAGCTCTCTTGTCCCCTCCTGCCTTCTAGTCCTTGTCGCTGGGCCGGTGTGCCCCGCTAGTCTCATTTTGTTTTATGGACCTGTCTAATCTTTCGCTGAAGGGTAAACCTTGAGAGTGACTTCATTACTGAGCTAAAAGAGTGTCCGGGGGCCGTGCTGTCAGGGTTTCTTCAGTCTCTGTCAGGCTGGTACGTCTGTTTTTTTTTGTGTGTGTGTGTGAGTTAGAATTTTGTTCTACATTTCTCTCTAGCCCTCTTCAGTACCCTCTATTGTGATCCCTGTCAGAGCAGTAAGTGGTGGCAGCCAGGCACCATCTAGTTGTACTGGACTCAGTCTGGTGGAGGCTATGGTAGTTGCGGTCCATCAGTCCTTTGGATTAATCTTTCCGTTGTATCTTATTTTCTTCATTTTCCCTTGTTCCTGAAAGGATGAGACCAGTGGAGTATCTTACTTAGATGGCTGCTCACAGGCTTCTAAGACCCCAGATGCTGCTCACCAAGGTAGAATGTAGAACATTTTCTTTATAAACTATGTTATGCCAATTGAGCTAGATGTTCCCTGAGACCATAGTCCTCACAGCCCTCCACCCAGCAATTTGATCCCTCAGGGGGTTTGAATGTGTCTGTGGAGCTTCCATGACCTTTCCTTGTACAAGTTGTACTGGCTTCCCCAGTATTGTATACTATCTTACCCTTCACCAAGGTTACCACTTACCTATTGTCTCTTTAGTATTCCCACCCCCCACCCTTCCCATCCCTTGTAACCATCAGATTGTTTCTTTTTTGTGTGTAAACCTTTTCATGAGTTTTTACAGTAGAGGTCTTATACACTATTTGACCTTTTGTGACTAATTTCACTCAGCATAGTGTCCTCCAGTTTCATCTGTGTTGAGATGTTTTGCAGATTCATCATTGTTCTTTATCGTTGCATAATACTCCATTGTGTCTATGTACCTAGTTTGTTTATTCATTTATCTGTTGATGGGCATCTAGGTTGTTTCCATCTTTTTGCTATTGTGAATAGTGCCGCAAGGAACATGGGTGTGCGTATGTCTCTTCGCGTGATGGCGCTTATTTCTCTAGGATATATTCCTAGGAGTAGTACTGCTGAATTGTATGGTATTTCTATTCCTAGCTTTCTAAGGAAGCACCATATCGTTTTCCAAAATGGTTGTATCATTTTGCATTCCCACTAGCAGTGCAGAAGAGTTCCAATCTCCCCGCAGCCTCTCCAACATTTGTTATTTCCAGTGTTTTTGGGGATCAGTCATTTTTCTAAGGAGTCCTGGCTCCTATTCATAGGAAATGGCATTTAAAGTTCACAGTCTTTTGCTCTTCGGTACTCCTGACCAAGACAAACATTGAGTTTCTCTGATAAATTAGGAAGAGTGTTCTCTCTACCCATACTATTTTATATCCATTGCTGTTTTTGTAAATAGCAAACTACTTTGTTCAGCATTTCAAGTACCTGTCTTCCCTCTTGTTTATGAGCAGTGCAGTTACTGTGAGCCATAGTCTCCACTTTGAAGTGCTGTTTGCCTGATTTTCTTCTATTATATTTTAGGTAGATTTATATAGATTGGAGCCCTGGTGGTGTAGTGGTTAAGAGCTCGTCTGCTAACCAAAAGGTTGGCAGTTTGAATCCACCAGCTGCTCCTTGGAAACTCTGTGGGGCAGTTCTGCTCTGTCCTGTAGGGTTGCTATGAGTCAGAATGGACGTGACAGCAATGGGTTAATGTAGATTAAGAACATTGAATTAAGAGCACTAAATTAATAGATTAAGAGCACTGAATTAGGGATGGTTGTGAGCATTTCCTTTTGTGATAGGCTCACTAGTCAAGGGGATACTGTAGATGTAATGAATCTAACATAATGACAGTTTTTTGGGACATCTTTATACAGAACAGACTAGAATGTCTGGCCTAGGTAAGTGACACAACTAGTTTAACAACTGTTTCTAGAATGCTAATGGTTAAATCAGACTGGGAAAGGGGCTTCAGCAGCTTGCCTGAAGGCTACATCCTGTTCAGTATTGCTTTTAGGATGGAGATGGAGATAATGTCATACTGACTGTTCTTGTAGAAGAGGAGGTGGGAGAAATAACTAATATACTGGGTGGCAAGCCAGGATCCCCAAAGATTTCGATAGACTAGAATGACGTATAGAATTTATTATATAAAGATAAAATTGATTTAAGGACAAATGTAAAATTCTGCCATTGGGTTCAACAGTCAGTTTCCCAGGAATGGAATAAAAAAGACATGGGTTATTGTTTTAAAAAACAGAATAAAAAGAAAGACATGAGTTAGTGGTACCTTGTGAGATAAATACTTTGGATTTTAGATGACTATGAACCAGATGTGAATTAAATGTGTAATGAATTGGAAATAAAGCAGCCTTAAAATTGGAAGGTCTTGAATTCTAATTTAAACTCCACTCTTGACTGGCTGTGTAACCAAGATTAAGTTTCTTTATCTCTTTGAGCTTTAGTTTTCTCATTATAAAATGTGTAGCATGTCACGGAGGTTCAGTAATTATAGTGCTTAGTGGTGTGTTGGCAGCTGCAAAAACATAATAAGCAAAGCTAATTCAGTCGTATATTGTATTAAGAAAAACAAACTGTTCCGTTCTCCCTTTCCATATGAAGTTGGTGATTTGTTTCTCCATCTCATTAAAAAATGCCATTTGTTCCGTTCTCAATATTTAGTTTTAAGAGAGATTTTGACACTATACGATTCATTAAGAGTAAGACATGAGAATAAAAATCACAGTTGGGAACTCAATTATTATCTTTATATCTGTTAGTGATTGGTATATGAACTACATTGTACATTTACTTTAGTCCATGAGCACATGACTCAGGGCAATGGGGGAAGCTTCAGGTATAAAGAAAAGCTTTTCAACCATTTGAGCTGTCTAAAAATGGAACGAAGTGCCCTGCTGTATTGAGTTACTAGACATGTGCGAGTGTGTGACAATCATTTGTCTTGAAATATTTTAGAGGGAATATATATGCTTTGGGTAAAGGACTGTTCAAGGCAATTTCTAAGGCTCTTTCTAACCCTAAGATTCAAAATTCTGTAATATGGGGATAATAATACCTCTCACAGTTATTGTAATGAATAAATTAATAATACAACACATGTGAAAACTTCTTGCACATTGCATAGTACACAGTTGGTGCTCACAGAATGTCTTTTGCCTTCCTTATTTATAAGATAGGAATAATCCTTGGCCCAGCCTGGTGCAAGTGAGATAATGAATGTAAATATGCTTTAAATAACCCTTTAAGCCCTTTACAAGAATAGGATGTGCAGCAATCTATGTCTGACATCTGGCCAGACACTATTAGGGTCATTTTGCTTCAGTTTGTTCATTTACAAAGGGAGACCTTGATTTTTCAGGGTTTTTGTTTTATTTTGCTTTAAGTGGGAAAGGGCCTGAGTTACCTGTGTATAGAATGGATAGATTTGCCTTGCTCTGGGCTTCCAGCCCTAGCTCCCTCACTAACTAGCTGGGTGACTGTTGGGGAGAAATATCACTTCATGAGCCTCAATTTTCTCATATGTAAAATGAGAGTTCCTCGCTTAGGTTTGTTTTGGTGATTCAGCACAATAATATATATTAAGTGCTTGGCACAAAGCCCACACCTAATTGCTCATTTAACAATAGCTGCTCCTGTTATTGTAATCTTTTTCCACATGCTAGGACAGAAATTTGCTGAATGCTTCT
This sequence comes from Dugong dugon, assembly GCA_030035585.1. Classification (NCBI taxonomy): domain Eukaryota; kingdom Metazoa; phylum Chordata; class Mammalia; order Sirenia; family Dugongidae; genus Dugong; species Dugong dugon. Next base: position 69,226,610 of record CM057471.1, on the reverse strand, counting down.
TCCAAGGATTATAAGTTTGATCTGGAGAAGGCCTTTCTCTTGTACCTTTGAGAAACTCCCTTTTGAATGCGTTCTTGATCTGTAACATAGGCCAGTGCTGTTTGTGGAAACAGCATGGCAGTAAGGGTAGCTATGGCCAAACAGAGAAGCAGTCATAGAGGTCAGAGGGAATCTAGTCTCCTTGTGCTCATCAGTGGAGAAATATGCCTGTCCAGTTTTTGATCTCAATGTGGCCTTTTTGAACTACGATGAAAAGTACAAGAAGCTGTGTTACAAGATGAGTGTATTCTTAACTCTCTCATTACCATTGGGTTAACAGTATACTAGCCACTTTTTAGGCCTCTGGACCTCATAGGTAAGGCGTTATTTCGGTTCTAATGCATTTAGTATCAAGGTGGGTCCATTTTGAAATGCATGAAGCTCAGCAGAGTTGAGTTGGTTGAACATTCTATTAGGTGATGCTTTCTAGATGTGTTAGTTTTGTAAGCTTTTGCCTTTTTTCCCTTTATTTCTATGAGATAAGGCTTGCAAGCATAATTGTGGCTTTTCTCTATGATAGTTAGGGAGCCCTGATGGGTTTATTTTGTTTTTTCTGGGTCATATTTGAAAAACCAGAAGTTCTCCATATAACCTAACGGAAAGGCACTGGCAATAAATTACATATGTAGCTGTCATTGGTATATTGTCATACTACAGATCAGTGGCACTACAATGTCACTCGCCTTATTGGTGGCTTGTATAAACCAGATCGTATTTCTCAAAATTCATATTAAAACCAAAACCAAGCCCGTTACCGTCAAGTCAATTCCGACTCAGAGCAGCCTTATAGGACAGAGTAGAACTGCCCCGTAGGGTTTCCAAGGGATGGCTGGTGGATTCGAACTGCTGAAGTTTTGGTTAACAGCCGAGCTCTTAACCACTATGCCATAGTTCTCCAAATTCACATTACCAACCAAAAATTTAGATACACTCAGTTAGTAAGCATGCATTCCAATACTGAAAACATAAGCCATCAAAAAAAAAATAAGGAGAAAAAAATGTAGTAACCAAATTAACAGGTCTGTATTTGATGACCATTCAGTGGGGTCCTTTGCTCTAGATCCAGATGCTGTACAGAATGTCCTATGAATGCTTTATGAAGAGGTTATTGTACTACAGTTCTAATATCAACAGATCAGGATCAGCCACTTCCTATATGGATAGATTACTTAACCTTTTTTGAGCCTCTGTTTCAAAAATGGTGATAACACTTATATGGGGTTATCGGGGTATAGCTAAGTGCAGAGCATTTGACAGCAATTAAGAAGTTCCCAGTTTATATCCTGGTGCCCCCTCTCTGTTCTTTAAACCTCATGTTTTGGAGATCTTGTGGTACAGTGGTTAAGAGAGCAGCTGCTAACCAAAAGGTTGGCAGTTTGAATCCTCCAGCTGCTCCTTGGAAACCCTATAGGGCAGTTCTGCTCTGTTCTGTAGGTTCGCTATGAGTCGGAATCTACTCGACAGCAACGGGTTGTGGGGTTATGAGAATTACATGAGTTAATGCAAATAAAACACAGTGCCTAGTTGTAGCAGGTGTTCAGTGAAGTCATATCAGTGAAGAAAGGCAGGTGTGGTCCTTGTGGAGACTGATTAACTGTAACTATTCTTAGAACGTATTCTAGTGGAACTCTGGTTTGTACTATAATGTATATATCTAGTGAAATATTTAAGATTTTAACTTAAAATGAGAAAACTTAGATTCTTCTGTGAGTTGGAATGGACTCGACGGCAACGAATTGGTTGGTTGGTAGCCTATCATGACTTTCCAGCAGTGTTCCGTGCCCAGACATAGTGAGTGCTGTTGTTACACCATTCGTTTTACCTGTTGGCCTCTCCTAGTTTCATTTTTACATTTGCTATTGTAACTTTACTCTAATGTTTGCCTTTAGTTTTCTTTGTGTTTTCAAAAGGAAAAGAAAAGCAATGCTCATTAAACTGGGACCATTTTTATAGGTTATCTTAGCTGAGTTTCTTTTAGTTGCAGATAACAGAAACTCATTTAAGTTAGCTTAAGCAAAAAAACAAAAAAACAAAAAAGGAGTGTATTACAGGAGCATCGATTTGTCAGTTTGCTCACATTAGGAAGTGCAGCTAAGCCTCAGAAAGGTCAGTAACTAGAAGCTAGTCCTCAAGAAGCTAAGTAATTCCTCTGTCCATATGTCTTTTTCTTTTTCCCTGGCTGTTGTTGTTAGGTGCCATCAAGTCAGTTCCAACTCATAGCAACCCTGTGTACAGTAACTCTGTGTATAGCGACTCTGTGCTATCCTCACAGTCATTGCTATGCTGAGCCCATTGTTGCAGCCACTGTGGCAGTCCATCCTGTTGAGGGTCTTCGTCTCTTTCGCTGACCAACTAGTTTACCAAGTATGATGTCCCTCTTCAGGGACTGGTCCCTCCTGATAACATGTCCAAAGTATGTGAGACGAAGTCTCACCATCCTCGCTACTAAGGAGCATTCTGGCTATACTTCCTCAAAGAAGAAGTTCGTTCTTCTGGCAGTCCATGGATATTCAATATTCTTCGCCAACACTGTAATTCAAAGTCATCAATTCTTCTTCCATCTTCCTTATTCATTGTCCAGCTTTCACATACATATGAGGTGATTGAAAATATCATGGCTTGGGTCAGGCACACCTTAGACTTCAAAGTGACATCTTTGCTTTTTAACACTTTAAAGAAGTCTTTTGCAGCAGATTTTCCCAGTGCAATACGTCATTTGAGTTCTTGACTGCTGCTTCCATCGGTGTTGATTGTGGATCCAAGTAAAATGAAATCTTTTTTAAAATTATTTATTCCTTATTTTTTAAATTGTACTTTAGGTGAAGGTTTACAGAACAAATAGTTTCTCATTACAGAGTCAGTACGCATATTGTTTTATGACGTTGGTTAGCAAACCCGCAGCATGTCAGCTCTCTCCCTTCTCAACTTGGAGGACATTTTTTTTTTTTTAATGAAAATATACATAGCCAAAGACACACCATTTCAAAAATTTCTACATGTACAATTCAGTGACATCGATTACGTTCTTCCAGTTGTGCTGCTATTCTCACTATCCTTTTCCAAATTATTCCATCACCATTATCTTCAACTCACTGCCCCTTAGGCTTCACGTGAAACCTTTGAGTTGCTGTTGTCATTTTGATCTCACATAGGTAATGCTTGAAATCCTTGACAACTTCAATATTTTCTCTGTTTATCGTGATGTTACTTATTGGTCCAGTTGTGAGGATTTTTGTTTTCTTTACGTTGAGGTGTAATCCATACTGAAGGCTGTAGTCTTTGATCTTCATCAATAAGTGCTTCAAGTCCTGCTCACTTTCAGCAAGCAAAGTCGTGTTATCTGCATATCATAGGCTGTTAATGAGTCTTCCTCCAATCCTGATGCTCCATTCTTCTTCATATAGTCCAGCTTCTTGGATTTTTTTTTTTGTTTTCCAATTGAACAGTCAGTACACGTACTGTTTTATGACATTGGTCAACAACCCCATGACATGTCAACACTCTCCCTTCTCAACCTTGGAGGACCTTTTCTTTTTTTTTTTGGTGAAAATATACATAGCCAAAGTTACACCATTTCAAAAATTTCTACATGTACAATTCAGTGACATCGATTACATTCTTCCAGTTATGCTGCTATTCTCACTATCCTTTTCCAAATTATTCTATCACTGTTGTCTTCAACTCACTGCCCCCTAGGCTTCCCATCAAACCTTTTGAGTTGCTGTTGTCAATTTGATCTCATACAGATAATTCTTTTTTTTTTTTTTGTACCTTAGATTTGTTTACAGAACAAATAGTTTCTCCTTAAACAGTTAGTACACATATTGCCCTATGACAATGGTTAACAACCCCACAACATGTCAACACTGTCCCTTCTCAACCTTGGGTTCCCTATCACCAGCATTCCTCTCCCCTCCTGCCTTCTAGTCCTTGTCCCTGGACTGCTGTGCCTCATCAGTCCCGTTTTGTTTTATGGGGCTTTCCAATCCCCACCTGAACGGTGAACCTCAGGAGTCACTTTACCACTGAGCTAAAAGGGTGTCCAGGGGCCATACTCTCAGGGTTTCCCCAGTCTGTCAGGCCAGGAAATCTGGTCTTTTTTTTTTTTTTTTTTTTTGTGAGTTAGAATTTTGTTCTACATCCTTCTCCACCTCTGTCCAGGACCCTCTGATGTGATCCCAGTCAGAGCAGTCAGTGGTGGTAGCCAGGCACCATCTAGCTGTACTGGAGACTTGTTTTTCACCAATGCCTTCAGTGCAGCTTGGACATCTTCCTTCAATACCATTATTTCTTGATCATATGCTGTCTCTTGAAATGGTTGAACGTCAACCAATTCTTTTTGGTATGATGACTCTGTATTCCTTCCATCTTTTTTTTTTTTTTTATAATTATTATTATATTTTTTGTTCCTTTTTTTAAAATATATTTTATTGTACTTCAGGTGAAGGCTTACAGAACAAATAGTTTCTCATGAAACAGTAGTACACATGTTGTTTTATGACATTGGTTAACAACCCCACAACATATTAACCCTCTAAATTCTCAACCTTTTTTTTTTTTTTTTTTTTTTTTTGGTGAAAATACACGTAGCCAAAAATACACCGTTTCAAAAATTTCTACATACACAGTTCAGTGACATTGACTACGCTCTTCCAATTGATGGGTACCTACGTTGTTTCCATCGTTTTGCTATTGTGAACAATGCTGCCAAGAACATAGGTGTGTATATGTCTATTCGAGTGACGACTCTTATTTCTCTAGGATATATTCCTAGGAGTGGGATTGCTGGATCGAATGGTATGTCTATTTCTAGCTTTCTAAGGAAGTGCCATGTCATTTTCCAAAATAGTTCAATCATTTTGCATTCCCACCAGCAGTGCATAAGAGTTCCCATCTCCCCGCAGCCCCTCCAACATTTGTTATTTCCAGTGTTTTTGATTCGTGCCAGTAATGCCGGGGGTGAGATGGTATCTCATTGTGGTTTTAATTTGCATTTCTCTAATGGCTAGTGATCGTGAGCATTTCCTCATGTGTCTGTTGGCCATTTGAATGTCTTCTTTGATGAAGTGTCTGTTCATTTCCTTTGCCCATTTTTTAACAGGATTATTTGTCTTTTTGTTGTAGAGGTGTTGGATTTTCTTATAGATTATGGAGATTAGACCTTTGTCTGACTTGTACTGTCCAAAAATTTTTTCCCAGTCTGTAGGTTCTCTTTTTACTCTTCTGGTGGAGTCTTTTGAAGAGCATAGGTGTTTGATTTTTAGAAGATCCCAGTTATCTAGCTTATCTGTTGGGGTTTGTGCGTTGATGGTTATGCTTTGTATCCTGTTAATGCCATGTATTAAGGCCTGAAGTGTTGGTCCTATTTTTTCTTCTATGAACTTTATAGTTTTAGGCTTTATATTCCGGTCTTTGATCCATTTTGAAGTAGTTTTTGTATACGGTGTGAGGTATGGGTGCTCTTTCCTTTTTTTACAGATGGATATCCAGTTTTGCCAGCACCATTTGTTAAAAAGACTGTCTTTTCCCCATTTGATGGACTTTGGGCCCTTGTTGAAGATCAGGTGACCATAGGTGGGTGGATTTACATCTGGGTTCTCAATTCTGTTCCACCTTCCATCTTCTTTTGATGCTTCCTGCGTCGTTCAATATTTTGCCCATAGAATCCTTCAGTATTGCAACTCGAGGCTTGAATGTTTTCTGTGGTTCTTTCAGTTTGGGAAATGCCAAGTGTTCTTCTGTTTTGGTTTTAACTCCAGGTCTTTGTATATTTCATTAAATACTTTGTCTTCTCAAGCTGCCTTTTGAAATCTTCTGTTCACCTCATTTACTTCATCATTTCTTCCTTTCACTTTGGCTACTCTGTTTTCAAGAACAAGTTTTACAGTCTCTTCTGACGTCCATTTTTGTCTTTTCTTTCTTTCTTGTATAGTCACCGTTCACGTTGTTGAAAAAAGATATTTGCAGTGAAGAAGTTGTTGGTCTTAAAATTTCTATCGTGTGATCTCCAGAGTCATTTCTATCACCAAGGCCATATTTTCCAGCTGCCGATCCTTCTTTGTTTCCAACTTTCACATTCCAATCACCAGTAATTATCAATGCATCTTGATTTCATGTTTGATCAATTTCAGACTGCAGAAGTTGGTAAACATCTTCAGTTTCTTTGTATTTGGCATTAGTGGTTGGTGCATAAATTGGAATGGTAGTTGTATTAACTGGTCTTCCTTGTATACGTATGGATATTATTTTATCACTGACAGCATTGTACTTCAGGATAGGTCTTATAATGTTCTTTTTGACGATGAATGAGACACCATTCCTCTTCAATTTGTCATTCCTGGCATAGTAGACCATATAACTGTCCAATTCAGAATGGCCAATAACAGTCCATTTCAGCTCACTAATGCCTAGGATATTGAGCTTTGTGTGTTCCATTTAATTTTTGACAACTTCTAGTTTTCCTAGATTCATACTTTGTACATTCCATGTTCTGATTATTAATGGATGTTTGCGGCTGTTTTTCTCATTTTGAGTCATGCATATCAGCAGATGAAGATCTCGAAAAACTTTACTCCATCCACATCATTAAAGTCAATTCTACTTCAAGGAGGCAGCTCTTCCCCAGTTGTATTTTGAGTGCCTTCAACCTGAGGGGCTCATCTTCTGACACTGTATCAGACAATGTTCACTGGTATTCATAAGGTTTTCACTGCCCAGTATTTTCAGGAGTAGACCGCCAGGTCCTTCTTTCTAGTCTGTATTAGTCTGGAAGCTCCACTGAAACCTGTCCACCAAGGGTGACCCTGCTGATATTTGAAACACCAGTGGCATAGCTTCCAGCATCACAGCAACACACAAGCCACCACAGTACAACAAACTGACCGACGAGTGGTGGCTTCCATAGCTGTGTGGTCATATATCTACTTCTCTACAAACCTGCCGTTTGCTGTGTGACTTTGGACAAGAGCCTTAATATGTCTGTTTTCCTATCTGAAAAAAATGGTGTATTAGTTTCCTTTGGTTGCTGTAACATTATTACAAACTAGGTGGCTTAAATCTGCAAAAATTTATTCTCTAACAGTTCTGGATGCCAGAAGTCTAAAATTAGTATCACTGGGCCAAAATCAAGGTGTTGGAAGGACTGGACTGCCTCCAGAGGCTTTAGGAGAGAATCTGTTCTTTGCCTTTTCAGCTTCTGGTGGCTGCTGGCATTCCTTGACTTGTGGCCTAGTCGCTGCTTCTGTCTTCACATCGCCTTCTCCTCTGTGCACATGTGTCTTCTCTTTGTATCAATATCCCTCTGCTTCTCTCTTATAAGGACACTTGTAATTGCGTTTAGGACCCATTCAGGTAATATCAGATAATCTCCTCAAGATCTTCAATTTAATCACATCTGCAAAGACTCTTTTTCTTTATAAGGTAACTTATATCAGTTCCAGGGATTAGGTGGCCATTACTCAACCTATTACAAATGGAAATCATGAGACTTCTCTCAAATTTGGCATATTAAAAAAAAATAATTGCCATCAAGTCGATTTCAACTTGTGGCGACCTTGTGTGTGAGAGTAGAACTATGCTCCAATGGATTTGCAGTGGCTAGTTTTTCAGAAGCAGATGGCCAGACCTTTCTTCCAAGGTGCCTCTGGATGGACTTAAACCACCAATCTTCTGGTTAGCAGCTAAGCACATTAACCATTTGCACCTGGCATATAATAACCAAAAAAAAACACCATTTCTGTCAAGTTGATTCTGACTCATAGAGACGCTATAGGACAGAGTATAACTGCCCCATAGGGTTTCCAAGGCTGTAATCTTTACACAAGGAGACTGCCAAACATCTTTCTCCCACAGAACAGCTGGTGGGTTCGAACAACTAACTTTTTGGTTAGCAGCCGAGCACTTTAACCACTGCACCACCAGGACTCCTTGGCATATAATAGGGGGTCCATAAATGCTCGCTTCTTTCCTTTTCTACATCCCTCCCGTATACACTGCCATACGCCTCCTTTCACATTGCCTTCAAATGCTTTTCTTTTAAGGAGTGTCTTTATCACATTAAGTGTGCACCTGCTAGGATAATTAACGACAATGGAAATAATAGCCAGTGCTTATTAAATGTCTACTGTAACCCCAGCACTGTGCTGAGTACTTTATCCAGGAGTTATAGGTATCATATGATCCCTGTTTTACAGGTGAGAGACACTAGACTCAGAGAGGTAAAGAAGCTTAATTTTCCCCAAGTTCACCCAGCTAATAAGTAGCAGAGCTGGGGTTCCAATTATGATCTCTCTAGTTTTGAGGGCTGTGCTTTCAATCATTATACCTTGTGTCTTACTCAGGAGTGAGGTTCAAATTTCTGGTTTCCTGCTTTGGCCTCTGGTCAAATCTTCCTGGGAGATTTCTTGGTCTGACACCACAGTGTTTACCAAGGTGCTTTTTTGTCACATGCCTGTTCTTTGGTAATTGTTTTGTCCTGAGTAAGTGGAATTTGAGGGAAGAAGAAATGGAAAGCTATATGCCATCCTGAATTTCTTCCTTAACTAATTTGTGTGTTGCTAGTCAGTGAGTTCCTTAACTGTGGGGATCATACATGAATTATTTCTGAATATCCAGCACCTAGCACAGGGCCTGGGCAGAGTAGATGTTCTGCTAGAATGTAAGCTTCACCAGGGACTTTTTGTTCACTGCTGTATCCATGCTTTAGAACAGTGCCTGGAATAGAATAGTTGCTCAAAAAATATCTGTTGGATGAGTGGCTGTCTGGCTTAGCTGAGCATGGTTAAAACTTCTTCACTTGTTGGCGTTTGAGGTCTTAAAAGCTAGCAAGTGGCCATCTAAGATGCATCAATTGGTCCCAACCTACCTGGAGTAAAGGAGAATGAAGAACACCCAAGTAACGAGGAAAGCATTAGCCCAAGAGACAGAAAGGGCCACATAAACCGGAGACTGCAATAGCCTGAGACCAGAAGAACTAGATGATGCCCGGCTACCACCAATGACGGCCCTAATGGGGAACACAGCAGAGAGTTCCTGCTGAAGCAGGAGAAAAGTGGGGTGCAGAACTCAAATTCTAGTGAAAAGACCAGACTTAATGGTCTGACTGAGACTGGGGGAACGCCAGAGAGCATGGCCCCCAGACTCTCTGTCAACACAGCACTAAAACCATTCCCAAGGCTAACTCTTCAGTCAAAGATTAGACTGGACTATGGGACGTAAAATGATACTCGTGAAGAGTGTGCTTCTTAGCTCAAGTGGATACATGAGACTAAATGGGCAGCTCCTGTCCAGAAGTGAGATGAAAAGGCAGAGAGGGTCAGGAGCTGGTTGAATGGACAGGGGATATCAGGAGTGGAAAGGAGGAATGTGCTGTCACAGTATAGGGAGAGCAATTAGGGTCACATAACAATGTATGTATAAATTTTTGTGAGAGAGTAACTTGAATTGTAAACTTTAAAGTACAATGAAATAAAATAACTTCACTTGTTAATATTTACAACGATCATACGTACATTGTCAGCAATGCTTACCACCTTCCTATGGGGTAGAATTGATGTGCCATAAGTGAGGAAGGTAAGGAAGAGGGACTAGTCAAAGATATCTCCTAGGTTTCTGACTTGGGTTTTGGTCCAATTATGATGAAACCCAGAGGGAGGAACATGAATTCAATTTTTACATAGGCTGTGGTTGTGGTATTTGTGGGTTATCCTGATGGGATGGCCAGCTGGTGGGCAGTTGGATGCAGGAGTCTATTCCTGGGATAAAGACTCCAAAGATGCCCCCAGTTTGCCAATGAACCTGGAAAGGGTTGTGTTCTTGATCTATCCAGAGCAGGATTGCTTGTTTTAGAACTGCAGGCTTAAAGCCATTATTTCTACTGTGTTTTAACTTGAACATGTTCAGTTTCTGTTCCAGATGATCGGGCTGAACAACGAACCTGTCTCATTTGTGGGGACCGTGCCACAGGCTTGCACTATGGGATCATCTCCTGTGAGGGCTGTAAAGGGTTTTTCAAGCGGAGCATTTGCAACAAGCGGGTATATCGATGCAGTCGTGACAAGAACTGTGTCATGTCTCGGAAGCAGAGAAACAGGTGCCAGTACTGCCGCCTGCTCAAATGCCTCCAGATGGGGATGAACCGGAAGGGTGAGTGGTGCTAGTGGCCCTCACGGTCTACCTTTCACCCAACGCTTTACCTTGTCAGCTATTAAGCCTTGGATTTATTCATTTCCCAAGCCTACATTATGTGCCAGGCCTTGTACTGGGTGCTAGTAACCTAAAAATGAATATGAATATGACACAGTCCCTGCCTACAGACTAGGTAGAGAGAAAGACTGCTAAGATGTTAAGAATTCTATGAGAACGAATCACAGGTCCCATGTGGAAAGGCCTCAGTTAACTGTCAGGTCCTGACTGAGATTAATATGTTCCACTAGTTCTTTCAAGGGATAATGATAGGAAGTATGAATTTTGGATGGATAGGCAGGAAGCAGGGGTCCCCTGAATTTGATATCATTTTGTTTGCTAGAATCATAAAATATTCAAAGGCTAGGCTGCCCAGAAGTCTGTGTCCAGGTTAGTGAGGAGTTTGGGACTTCCTGGGAAGCTTTTTTTTGTTTTGTTTTTATTTATTTATTTTAATATTTTTTATTTTACTGGGAAGCTTTTTGAGAGCCATTAGCCTGTGATGACATGAATAAACCAATATTTTAAGGAGATTAATCTGGAGGACAGCTTTGAAGAATGGATTGGGGTCAGGGAAGCAGAAAAGCAGAAACCTTTTAGAAGAGTCCAGAAGGAAGGTGTGAAGGCTCTGAAGGAGGGTCAGGGAAAGAATTGCTCAAGTAGGGAGATGTTGGAGGAAGCTCAGTTGATAGGAGTTGGTGACTGGGTATGGAGCAGCACCAGAAGGTGAAGCTGAGGATTTGGACTAATAGTAATGACCCTACTAGGGAAAAAAGTTGGGTTAAAAAGTTGAGTGGGACAAAATGTTGGCCTTGACAGTTCTGATTTTGAGGTATCCTAGGGGGACACAGGTAGCGAGCCCTGGTAGCATAGTGGTTAAGAGCTGCGGGTGCTAACTAAAAGGTCAGCCGATGAAATCTACCAGCTGCTCCTTGGAAATCCTACGGGGCAGTTCTGCTCTGTCCTGTATGGTCGCTGTGAGTTGCAATCGACTCGACAGCAATGGGTTTGGTTTGGTTTTGGAGGGGTACACAAAGAAAACGACCAACAAAGAAGTTGGGTATATGGGATTGGAACTGAGATGAAAAGTCCTGCCTGCAAGTAGAGGTTTGTGGAGCTATTGGCACAGAGCAGTAGTTAAAGTTTTGTCAATGGGTAGTATCACCTACAGAGAGGGTTTAGATACAGAGGAGAGGGAGGACCAATGGCAGAACCCTAGGGTCATTCTCATGGGAGGTGGGGAGTAGAACAGTGTAGATCAGTAGAAAGAATAGAGGCTCTGGAGGTAGACAGACAAGCTCTGTGACCTTGGGCAGTTTACTTTATGTCTCTGATACTCAGTTACCTTACCTTTAAGATGGGTGGCGTAGTGGTTAAGTGCTGTGGCTGCTAACCAAAAGATTGGTGGTTCGAATCCACCAGGTGCTCCTTGGAAACCCTATGGGGCAGTTCCACTCTGTCCTGTAGGGTCGCCATGAGTCAGAATCGACTCGACAGCAGTGGGTTTGCTTTTTGGTTTTAAGATAGGTATAATAATACTTATCTTTGAGAATTTTCTAGAGCATTAAATACGATAATACATATAAAATACCCTGCAAGGTATTAGGGGTTCATAGTAGTAAGGTGCAGGAGTGAGTATGGGAGTTAGATTTAGTGACCTATTCAAACTGATTTTGTAACCTTAATGAATGCAGACATCAAAATGTACTCCAGAGTGGTTTTATTGTGTGTGGATATATGGTGGGATAAGAAGGATCTTTTGAAAACTTGCCATTATGAAGAAAAGTGAAAGGGCATTTAGATAAATTTAGGTGGTTTATTATTTTACGTATAATACTAATATTTATTGAGCTCTTACATATACCAGAAACTCTTAAGTACTTTCCATGCATTATCCCATTGAATAGGCTCAACAACCTTGTTATTAATTATTACTCCCAGTTTACAGATGAGGCTTAGGGGAGTAAAATTCAGTAATTAGTTAAGTGGCAGTTACGTTGACAGTTAATCATTATTAAATTATAATTTGTTATTGATCAATCACAGCTTATACCTAACTAAATGGGCAATGTCTGTTTTACGTGTCTACCATATGACATAGTTAATTGGATGTTGGAATATCCTGTGTTTACTGGATAAATACCATATTAGGGCATTTTTAAAGTATTACCAAGTCTGTTTTCTGCTTATCTTTCTAACCTCATCTTCTACCCAGGCCCTACTTACTGTGCTTCAAAAGTACCTTGCACTGCCCTGCCTTTGCTCAGTTCTTTCCTCCACCTGGAAGTTCTTTCCCTCCCCACTGTCAGTTTCTTCTTACAGAAATTCCTTCAAGCCACCAAAACCAAACAAATATTGTCTTAAAGAGTTCGTTGTCATCTGTCGTCCCTCACCCAATTTTCTCTTTTTCCTTTTGTTGCCCTCACAGTGAGTGTTTAACAAAGCATATTTATGAGTGGCCTTCTTGACTACTGTGATGAATCATTCTGCTTATCCAATTGGAAGAAGAGATTCTGAGGTTTCCAGCCAAACTCACCTATTTTAGGGAAGAAGAAACTTAACCTTATAACCCCTCTAACCATATAGTTAGGAGATGACATACGGGATATAGGGATGGGGAGCTTGCCCCCTAGGTTCATTTGCATGCAGAGCCGGCAGGCTCAATTGCTTGATGAAGGCAGCCTCTCTCAGAGGGAAACCCTGCCATCTCCTGGTTGGTGCTGAGAAAGCAGGATTAAAATTGCAACTGCCGTGAAATCGGGGTGGGGGGGGTGATGCAATTGTTCTGTATGGAACTGTGGTGGTGGGCGCTCAATTCTTTGCACTTGTCAGAACTCATAGAACTGTATACCACAAAAAAAATAATAAATTTCACTGTATGTGAATTTTTTAAAAATTAATTAGGATGGGGGAAAGATGGAATGCAGACTGACAAATGAATCTAACTGGTATTACAAATGAATCACATACCCACACTGAAGGGAGTGGGGAAGAAAGGAGCTGACCTAAATAACTTTGGAAACATCTTTAGACTCAGAAGACGTAAACTGAAGTCCCAGTTCTATTAGTTCTTCCCTGAGTGAGCTTGAACAAGTTTCTTTACCTCTCTGAGCTTCAGTTCCCTCATCTCTCAAATGCATATAAGAATGTACACCTTCTTTGTAAGTATCAAATGAGGTAACATATACGTGAGTATATTATTAGCTTTAAAATTTCCTAATTTTTATTTTAACAGAGGCACTGTGACACATTGTATTGTTTCCCACACTTCAGGCAGTTTCATGCCATCTTGGCATATTTTACCATCTCTGACTAAACCAGTTCAATTGTTTATTTTATGCTCTTCTTTAAATAAGTTTTTTTAAAAAATCAAAGTTAATTTTCAAAGGGAATTTTTTTACTACCTCAGTGAATGGAAAATCAGTATTTTTAAATGTACATTAGAATAAATGTATAACTAAGAATTATCTGTGTACCACCTAAGTTTATCTTTTTTTCTCCAGTGGAATGCGTGCGTACTTTGGGAAATAGCAGTGGTGGAAAGAAGGCAAGTCTTAGAGTCTGATAGCCTGGGTTCCAACCCTGATTTTACTGTCTAGTTTCTGTCACCTTAAGCAAAATACTTAATTTCTCTGAGCCTTAGATTCATCTGTTCAGTGAGAGTAATACTGATACTTTCCTCATAGGTTTACTTTACCCGAGATAGTACTTAACACGTAGTAGATGTCCATAATAAGTGAGTTTCCTTACTCCAGGTGGAATTGAGGGAAGAACACGAGCTTTTAAATTTCAGAGCAAGAAATTGGCAAGATGTAAATCTTTGAGATTTATAGCCCTTTAAACAAAAAAAGAAAGTATGTTGAGTTCCCTCCTCACCTCCCAGACAGTGAGAGTGAGCTATTAGCTGGAATATATTCGGTGTTGTATCTGCCTGTGACAGATCTCTGTTCTGCACCTGTGAGCTGAGGCAAAGGCATGTGAGATGTCAGTACTGGAAATAGCAGTGTCAGAAGATTGTCACTGACCCTGGATCAGCAGAAAAAGAATTTTAGGGATTTTTAGCACTTGGAATTAGGTTAAATGAGAGCTCCCAGACAACAACCAGCATAAATCTAGCCTTAACATAGGCTATGCATGCTTCTCACTTCAAATTGACAAGTCTTGAAGGAGCCTTGTAAAGCATACTATGTTGCCACCATTTTACAGATGAAGATATTGAGGCTCAAGCAAGTTGAGGATGGAACCTTGGTTTTATAACTCCAATGTTCAGAGAAAAGAGGCTGGGGAGAAGGGAGGGTATTAGTTACTGAGTTCCTGTTTAATATGCCAGGTCCTATGCTTTGTGCTTTAGCTGTATTATTTTATGTAAGCCTCACAACACCCTGTAAGATAGGCACTAGTATCCCCCATCTTTACTCTTTAGTAAACTGAGGTTCAGAGGGATAAAGAAACCTCTTAATAATTATAGAAACCAGGCAGAAACAGGATTTGGACTCAGCTTGTCTAATTCTGACGAGTGTAATCTTAGGATAACAAGAATGATGTCTACTTTAAGGAAAATGAACTTCCTGTCAGCCTTTCGGTTACCACAGGAACTGATTGTTACACTTCTTGGAACCTTCACCTTTTGAGGCAGCCAATGCTGCCCCAAAGGACTTTCTAGATTCCTCATGTTAATTTTTTTGAGACAGGTATATTATAGCAAAGCTTGCTCTTACATAACACCAGTAACTTACCCTCTGTCACTGTTAACAACACCCCTTCCAGGCCACCCTCTATAGTGACCATCACAAAGATTTTTCAAAAAATGCCAGCCCGACCGCATTCCTCCCTTGCACTCCATCTTGTCCCCAGGCTCCCCTGCTAAAGTCTGTACCCTTAGCCTGGCATTCAAGGCTACCTATGATCTGGCCCCAGCTAGTCTCTCCAACCTCTTCTCTTGTTACTCTTCCCCTACATACTACCCACTCCATTACTTCAACCAGATTTAACCACTTAGGAATTCCCAGAACACTCCTTGCTTGTTTTCCAACTTGAAACCTTTCTGTACACTGTCACTCAACCTGGAGCACCCTTTTCCTTCCTAATTCCTATTCATCCTTTAAGACTCAATTTAAAAGTTGTCTTTTCTATTAAGCTTTTCCTGACACCGAGCCCTTCTGTAATTGTAAATCAGGGCCTCTTTATCTGTGACCCTATATTATGTGCTCCACAAACAGTGATGGTAATAGTAATTGCTGTTCTTAATGTGGCTAGTACTATTTAAAGGGTACTTTTTATAGCTGGAGACCTGGTAGCGCAGTGGTTAAGAGTTTGGCTGCTAACCAAAAGGTTGGCAATTTGAATCCACCAGCCACTCCTTCTAAACCCTATGGGGTAGTTCTCCTCTGTCCTGTAGGGTTGCTATGAGTCGGAATCGACCCGATGGTGATGGGTTTGGTTTGGTTTGGTTTGGTTTTTTCGTAGTTAGAAAATGCTCAATAACTTATTCCTACTGTTGAATCACTTGAGTGGGAATTGAACTGTAAAGGAACTGAACTTCAGGGAGGAACCAGTAAGGTCAAAATTCTGATTAATAAAAAAGAAAAACCTGGTCTCCTGATCCTACAAATTAGACTCAAATTTAGTCAGGCTGGGAATAAAAAAAAAAGATTTCATTTAAAAACAGAAATATCCTCTGTTTTGTCCCTCACATCTACCAAAGCCGTCAGATATATCATCTTGATGGGATATTGGTGATTGTAGGACTAGTTAATAACACTGTCATCTTTGTTGAGTACATCGAGTGTATTCAGTGTTGATAATATGTACTTAATGTCTTCGGGGCCCAAAATTATCTGCTGCATGTGAGGTAGTCTGGAATAATGGATTATGAGCTTTGCCTCCAGAAAGGCTTGTGTTTTAATCTTGGCTTCACCAATTACTACCTTGTATTTTTGGCAAAATAAATTAATTCCCCTTTTGTGCCTAGACGCCTGTGGGCATACTTCTGACTGTCTTATGTTTCTTTCCAGCAATCAGAGAAGATGGCATGCCTGGAGGCCGGAACAAGAGCATAGGACCAGTCCAGGTAAGTTGTAGAACACACTCTCCGTTGTCCATCCTGGAAGTGTAGGGCTGCAGATGCTCCTGTAGCTGCTTTCTTTGATCCTCTTATCTGCTGCTATAGGGAGCCATCTTTACTTTCACTCCTGCAGAGCTGCTTATAAGCATCCCTTTAGAGCCTAGATATGAAAGTGCTTTGAAAATCTTAAATATAAAGGATAATGATTTAAAGGTCTGTGATCTGTCAACCCTTCCTAAGGATTTTCATAGACAGTGAGCCTAATTATGGTTCTGAGCTATCCAGAGGATTTTTTAATGTTAGTCACTTAAGGATGTAGATAACTTAGCCTGGCAGAAATCATAAGAGAACTATCAGCAGAAAGTTCATTGCCTCAGTTATGAGTATTCCTGCATTCAGTCCCACAAACATTTACTGAGTACCTACTCTATGCCAGCCCTAACACTGTGAACTCACTGCAGTGGGAGAGACAAATGTGGAAACATGCATCACAGTACAGTAAGAGCGCGGGATGCCCAGGGAGTACAGAGGAAAGAGGCTTCTGATTCTAAGTCTTTTTTGGCTGGAGCCATGATTAAAGACTGCAGACACCCAGAGAAGGATTCCTAGAAAAATGAAGTTTGAACTGAGTCCCAAAGGAGGAGGAGGCATTAGCTATGTTGGAAAGGAGTGGGGAGCCAAGCTATTTTTATTCCCTTTAGGCAGAATAGACTGTAAAGGCCCGAAGATGAACCTTTGAGGAATGACAAGGATTTCAGTAAGGTTGGTTCATTGGGCGTATGTCCTGGAGTGGCAGGAGATAAGGCAAATTCCTTGAATTTGCAATCAGTCCTCAAAAGAGTGGCCTTCAGCTGTCTTTGATTATAGCTCCTTAGGTAAAGCCTCTGTGGAGCCAGCCTATACCACTTGCTCTTACTTGTCAGCAGAAGAACTTTATGAGACTAAAGAATTGAATCTGTTTATGACCCATCAAGTGGAGCTCTCAGCATGCTAGCAGGCAGGGACCATGCCTTAAGATTATTAGCACGGAGCAAGAGGCAACCATTAAAAGGTTTTAAGTGGGGAGAGGGACGTGGTCAGATTTGCATTTTAGAAACATCATTCTAGCAGTGGAAATGGTTTATGAGGAGCGGTGTAAGGGTGATACACAAGTTTAATTGGTACACAAGTTGAGTGATTGATTGGGAAACTGGGGGCAGAGAGACATCAGTTAAAAGGATTTTGCAGAAGTCCAGGCAAGAGATAATAGATAGTGGTTTTAACTAGGGCAGTGACAGTGCGGGTTGGGAGGAGGGAATAGATTCAAGAGATATTTAATAGGTAAAACTGTATGTGCTCAATCTGTGTGTGTGTGAGACTTCCAGTTCTGCTGTATTCATTCTTTTTATATTTAGATGCAATAGAAAGTTTATCCACTGTGAAGAATTCTTAAACATTTTCCTCAGTGAACAACAAAGATCTCCTGTGCTTAGGGATCTTTGATCCCTTACCTTTCCAGACTCTGTGTTCTCTCCAGGATTGAGAGAGTGGATATTCAGAGAAACCTATTTCATCTGTCATTGCATGTGACTTTTTGAGGCTGGGAATATGCTTTTCCTTTTAGTCTTTCACTATTTGTAGGTGCTATGTTAGGAAAAAAGAGCTGTAACCTACAAGTTCTTAATTGTGTTTAATAATAACAAGGAGCACCTATTGTGCACCTGCACTTTATAACTTTATCTTAGATTAACTACCAAGTCTGTCTGTTGCAAACCTGCATACTTCTTTGCTCTAGCATCCTGTAAAGGAACCCTGAGATATGAGAGAAGTGGTATTATGTCCATTTTATGGATGAGGGAAGCTGAGGCTCAGGGAGTTTGAGTGACTTACCCAGCAGCACCCAGCTAGGAAATGACAGATTGGATTTGAACCCAGGTTCCAGTACTCCCAACATGTTCCATCCCCAGTGTCCCATGGAACCCTCAGAGAGAGACAGGTGCAGCCTGACTTTGGCTCCCAGCTGGAGTAAGCTGACTTCACCAGGACGGGCCCTTTTCACTCAGCCCAAGTACTTCTGTGCCTTCCAAGCCCTTCATCCCACCTATTTGGGATGATCCACTCTCAACACTGTCACTAAGGCTTATTTAGTCAGGGCCTCAGTAGATGTCTTGAAGTTTAAAATGGTACCATTTGTCTTTGAAAACAATAATTTCAGAGTTCTAAGGACCCCTAATAGAAAAGACATAGGTTTTTTTGTTAACGTGAGTAAGGAAAGAAAACTCCTCCAATTCAATATGCAATCCAAGCTATTGCCAACCAACCACTCAGTTGGTGTACCAATTAAACTCTCCTTATTTGCCATCTAATTCCTGTGTGCTGGCTAGCTTCCAGTTCTAAATGTTCCTGTATTTATTATCAGAGCAACTCAGGGTTCCCTCACAGGATGATGGAGCAAAGAAATATGCAGATTTGAATCAAACAGACTTGAGGGAAAATGTCCTCCCAGGCTTTCCATATGAACAAGAAATAAAAACTCATCTGGACCTTCTCCTTAACACTCTATCCCTTTCAGTGCACTAAGTTTAGGCAGTTAGACCTCAGCTCTGGGTTAGACATTTGATAGATGTTTTTATTCACTCCCTATGTAGTTTAATAGCTAGAGCACTGGACTTAGAGTCTGAATACTTAGATATCTTGGCCTTTTCCTCAAACTCTTGCCTAGTAGACATGGACATTCAGTGTGATCTTGGGGAAGTTAGTTCCCTTGTCTGAGCTGCAGCTTCTTCTTTTATTTAATAAGCTTAGGAATGTTCTTTTACTAAGAAAATCCATGTGAAGGTACATGGTTGGTACTTAATAAGTAACATTTGCCCATTTATATAACATGTATTTAATGAGTACCTACTCTTTTCTAGATTCTATCATGGCCCTAGGTCTTGTAGAGGATGTATTTATGATACATTACAATAAGTGCTATAAAAGAATGATGATGATGATGTCATCACAGCATTTTCATAATAGTTGCTAGGTGGCAGGCCCTTTTCTAAGCATTTGGTATGTATTTACTAATTTAATTCTCACAATAATCCTATGAGGTAGAAACTACTATACTTTTCCCACCATAAAAATGAAGGAACTTAGGTTCAAACAGTTAAATGACTTGCCCAGAATTGTAGAGCTAGAGAGTGACAGAACCTGTATTTGAGCAAAAGAGATCTGACTCCAGAATTCATACTCTTTGCTATGCTATCCTGCCATTCTCAGAATATACACAATTATCAGTGGATAGAGGGACCTAAAATTCTGTCTGGTTGGTGATAGAGGGTTTCACAAAGGAGGTGACATTTTAATTGGGTCTTAAACGCCAAGTAGGAGTTTGTCATTGAAGAATGGTGTTTCAAGCGTAGGAAAAATAGACACAAGGACAAAGAGGAGTTTCGAAGACTGCAGAGGCTTTGTGGCTTGAGAGTAGGATAGACGGGTAAGAAGACAATGGTGGGCCATGGGTCTGGGAGGCGAGCAACCAAGCTGTCCTAAGATTAGCGAGAGGCCTAGAGTATGGGGGTAGATGCAAGGAAATCTGTGTTTCTCTCTAGAGAGTCCTGGGAATCCCTTTAGGGTTTGAATAAGCTCTCAGTCTTGAGAAAGGAACAGAGATTGAACACCCAATTTAACATCTATTGATTCCTTCTCAAAGATATCAGAGGAAGAGATCGAAAGGATCATGTCTGGGCAGGAGTTTGAGGAAGAGGCCAATCACTGGAGCAACCATGGTGACAGCGACCACAGCTCCCCTGGGAATAGGGCTTCAGAGAGCAACCAGCCCTCACCAGGCTCCACACTGTCCTCCAGGTGAGCATCCAGAAAAGCCCAGCATTACTTAGGGGCTGCCCCAAGAGTGGACCCAGGAAGGAACCTCTGGGCTAGGAATTCCTGCCAGGCTATCTCAGCCATTGTACTCTTGCTCCCTCAGGCTCTTGGGATAAGGGTCAGGATGACGCAAAGCAGAGTTTCCAAACCAGTTTTATGCCAAGGACCTTGAAAATGTCCTCAGTCTCTTCTGCAGACTGATAAAGTGCTATAGCTGTTACCCATGCCCGTGCAGTCTTCCCCTAACAGAATATCATTTTGTAGTTCTTTTCCCTCTTTTATTTTATCACTGAAATAAGAAAAAATAAATGAACAATATCAAATTACAGTTTCTCTACCTCAGCAAGAGTTAGGTTTTTCACTTTGTAAATTTTAAGGAAGAAGGAAAGCTAAAGCTTTTTAAGCCAGTTAAACTTGCTGCTACCAGGGAATACCAGCTTAGACTCTTGGTTCAGTCATGATGTCTTAAATTGTTAGGTGTGAAATAGCTAGGTGTGTTTTCTTCAGGGCTTTGAACCGGTTCTTCCTGATTCAGTCATGGTCAACGAAACCAGAACAGACCCAAATTTTTACAATTTGGGTGATCTGAAACAGTAACCAGAATGGGAAAAATTACAAGTTGAAGCCCTGGAATGGGAGACTTGGTAGAGGCGTAGTGAGCCCTTTTCAGGAGCCTGATGTATGAGGTTGGATTACTGGCAAGACTGTAGAGAGTGACACACATTCAAAGCGGCAAGGTTGGCTGCCATCTTTGAGCAGGGTAACACTGTTTCTGACTTTGCACAAAATCCGACAGGCAGGAGATTCGGTTGCTATGCAGTGTGTACGCTGCCCTTGTTTTCTAAGAGGGAGATTAAGTTGCTAGCAGGGCTTCGACCTATATTTTGTCCTGTTCAGTTACCATTCCAGTTCACCCAACTTCTAAAGATTCAAATCTGTTCTGGTGTTAACCTCCTTGGCCATAACTGAACCAGGAAGAACTGGTTCAAATCCCTGGTTTTCTTTGAGTGGTTAGCTACCAGGGGAGGTTTTTTTCCCCCCATTTCTTATAGGACAAGGATTGACAAGCTTTTCCTGAAAAGGGCCAGATAGTAAATATTTTAGGCTTTGCAGGCCATACAGTGTGGGTTGTAACTATTCAGTCCTGCCATTGTAGTGTGAAAGCAGCTATAGACAATATGTAAACAAATAAATGTGACTGTGTTCCAGTAGAACTTTATTTACCAAAAGAGGGAGTGGCTTAGATTTGGCCTGCAGGTCATAGTTTGCCAGCTCCTTTTTTATAGGAGATGCGTCTAAGTAAAAGCTAAAGGAATATGTATTTTTTTAATTAATTGACAAAGTGGTTAGATTTCTCCAAGAAGGGAGGAAGTAAGACTCTTTCTCTTCATATTTCGTTATAGCCTTTATTCATTCTGTTGTTCCTTAGTTTGTACCTTCCTTTGAATGTTTAGGGGTTGTTGTCATATGCCACATTCCCTGCTAGGTGCTGGGTTTGTTTTGTGGCCTGGCAAAGTATTTAGCCTGTCTGTGCCTTGGTTTTTCTAGCAGTTAAATAATACACCTACTTTTGTCATCATAGTCTTATCAGTATCCAGTGAAAACTCTAGATATGGCACCTGCACAAAGAATTTATTTAACCAATATTTATTCAGTGCCTACTCTACCAGGCACTGGGTGTAATAAGCCACACATACACATATCCACACAGAGTCCCTTTCTCACAGATTGGAATTTAGTAGGGGAGATGTATTTGGGTATTACTTGAGGAAGACAGAGACCTCATGCCCACAAAACACCTGAGCCACCTCCTGGCTCATTTCCTTTGAGTAGACGTTAGACCTGCCATGATTCTATTTGACGTGAGACTTTTCTCTCCAGTAGGTCTGTGGAGCTAAACGGATTCATGGCATTCAGGGAACAGTACATGGGGATGTCTGTGCCTCCACACTATCAATACATACCGCACCTTTTCAGCTATTCTGGCCACTCGCCACTTCTGCCCCCACAAGCTCGCAGCCTGGATCCCCAGTCATACAGTCTGATTCACCAGCTGGTGTCAGCCGAGGACCTGGAGCCATTGGGCACACCTATGTTGATTGAAGATGGGTGAGTGAGCCCTGCCCTGTTTGGCCCTTTATAGCCTCAAAATGTTCTCTTACCCCCACACCCATCTGCAGCCCTGGCTGCTGTACCTCATGCTTAGGGATGAGTGGGGGGATAATGAGCTGATGACTGAAGCATCAAAGGAGAAATCCATGCTTATCTTTGAAGTCAGTGTTCCCTCTTTTTTTTTTCTTATGTGTCTTTTCTTATAGAGTTGGGACTATTTATCAGTCCCTGTGGAATTGAGGGGTAAGCCAGGCCCTGGGATGGGTCTAAGCATTTCTATGCTAGAAATGAGCTATACTTCCTGGGATATTCATACATCAAGTCTAAGCTTTTTAACAAAGTACTCAAGCCCCTAACTGGTTGTGGCCTTCTACATCCCCAGCCAACACACTCATGGTTACCCCTGGTAGCGTGTGACTGCTCTGTGTACAGGCGTGAGTGGGTGGAAGGAAAACTTTCATTGGTCAGTAGGCTCTACCTCAGATAATAGTTCAGCCTTTAGGCCCACCCATTGCTTGCACCCATTACTCCTTTGGCCTGGAGCATAGGCTGTTTGAGTGTTAATCAAGCTTAGATCTTCAAAAGTTATTTTGAGATTTCTTAAGTGAGTCTCTAGTTTCAGAACAAGAGCCTCAAATATCCACCCACAAGAAGGCTACACAAAGCCTTTATAAATCTGAGCATAGGAGTTTGGGGAAGGAGTCATGCCAAGGGGCCTCGAGGGGAAAAACCTGAGACCCCTGAGTCAGTGGCCTCTGAGGCCCCTTCTAGCCCAGAAATGCAAAATGCCCTGCTCCTTCCGCCCAGCAGTAGCATAGAGGAAGGGCTGAGCAACTCTGGCCCCTGAACTCTTGCCACCAGGGGGTGCAGTGAGAACAGGAAAAGCCTCTGGCCATGTTCCATTCTCTTCAGCCATCTGGCCTGGAAGCTCTTTTTTGTGCCAGTTCCTGTGTTGGGTGGGCACAAGATCTACCCCATTGGAGCTCTCATTGCCAAAATTAGGACAGGACTGACTGGGAATTTTCTCAAGACATGGAGCATTAGCAGATACCCTGATAATTATACAAATTTCTAAGCCTCCTTATCCCTCAGCAACTCTTTCTCACTAAACCTGCTCCTCCAGCTCTGAGGGGCAGCTGCTGGCTTCAGTCCTGTCCCTTATCAGAAGCTTGAGTTGAATGGAGCTGAGATCCATGGTCAAGGGCAAGGAGCCCACTGCCACAACCCTTTGTGCCCTCAGGAGTACCCTCTCCCTATGCCCCTGTCCTCACACTCCAGCCAATGGAAGTGACTTTTCCCTATCCCCACCCCAGATACGCTGTGACACAGGCAGAACTGTTTGCCCTGCTTTGCCGCCTGGCCGATGAGCTGCTCTTTAGACAGATCGCCTGGATCAAGAAACTGCCTTTCTTCTGCGAGCTCTCAATCAAGGATTACACATGCCTCCTGAGCTCCACCTGGCAGGAGTTAATCCTGCTATCCTCCCTCACTGTTTATAGCAAGCAGATCTTTGGAGAGCTGGCTGATGTCACCGCCAAGTACTCACCCTCTGATGAAGAACTACACAGGTGAGGGCTGCTGGCTGGGGAGGAAATCTCAGCCAACCAAACCACTATCCTTGCAAGCCAGGTTTACTGGCGTTCCAAAGGATGGACATTAAAGCCATGTAGGCCTGGATTTGAATCCTCGCTCAGCCACTGACTAGCTCTGTGACCTTGGCCAAGTCTTTGATCCTCAAGATCCAAATTCATAAAACAGGGATGATGACAATACCTCCTCAGCCAAGTAGTTGTGGGGAATAAATGATATTGTACAGTAAAGCTTAGGACAGTGCTCAACTCTTATTTTTATCCATCTGCATCACTGAGGCAAAATAATGCATCTTGGAAAAACAGAAATCTGAATTTTGCCTAAAATATGAGCAGCTCTGAGCTGTAGTGTATAATCTAAGAAAGAGACCTACAAGTCATCGTGGTACCTATTGTGTGCCAGGCACTGGGCTAGGTAGTTTATTTTATTGTCTCATTTCATGCTCACAGCCTCTAGCATTATAGATGTTATTTTGCCTATTTCGTAGATGAGGAAACAAGTTCTAAGAGACCTGCCCTTTTGGATTTGAACCCATAGCCTGGATTTGAGTGCCAAGATCCCAGCCCACAGTGCTTGATTAGCCAGGCCTTGCTCTGCCCAGAAGAGGGGAACAAGGAGAGGTGCAAAGCATTGTGAGCTATAGTCTATGCAGGGTGGCAGCTGCTTCGGGGTCTGCGCAGCGTCGGGCTGGGTCGGGGGCCCCGGGAATGTAACTATGAGGCTGCTGTGAGGCCCCTGCTGCCCTCTGCCCGGAGCTGGGGGTGGTTGGTGTTGGTGACCCCAAATCCTGTCCTCTGTGCCCATCTCCCCTGGTCCTACACGTGTCTTCACACCCTTATCCCCACTACCAGCACAGTGACCCACAGTAATCCCGCAATGGCTGAGTGAAAGAATAAGTCAGCAGTAATTAAGTCTTTCAGGGGTCTCAGTTTCCATATTCATTCAAACAAAATTGAGCACACCTAGCATATGTCAGCCACTGTTCCAAGCCCAGGGGATACAGCAGCAAAGAGAACACACACAAATCTGTGTCCTCATCAAGCTTATGTTTTTTAGTGGCACTGACTGATAATAAATGCCTGCCTAACTGCAAAGCTTGGGCTCTCACTGCATCTTAGCTGCCTGTTGTAGATTGTTCCCTGAATGGTGAGGTGTTAAGAGCATAGGCCTAGGAGACTAAGCTGTTCTCTCCACTGTTGTCTGGCATAAAGTCTCATCCCAGCTGGCCAGGATCCTTCTAACCTACTTGTCTAGAGCAGATCTCTCTCCCTCCTGCTCCATGGCCTGTCCAAGCACCCTTTTTACTCACTCACTCTGGACATATGGGGCACATTTTCTGATCCCTAAATCAGGACAAATGACCTGTTGAGATTTTTCTGGCTCATAAGTTCATGCATATGAAAAGTCTTAAAAAAGCTTAAATCGCATGTAAATAGACATTTTAGGAAACCACCTTTATCGAACAGTATAAAATAATGGAAGTCATGGGATTCCAGGGCACCAAGAAAGAGGAAAGAAAAGGTGCCCCATCGATGAAAGTCAGCCCCCATGCTTCTCTACACACAACTGGGGAGCATATCCCCTCTGACATGCTATCATGGCCTAACTACAAGCCAAGACGCAAGTTCAAGGACCCTTTGTGCAGCTGAGGGAGGGAGGAAGGAGTCTGGGTACTGGCTCTCCTCCCTGGTTTTCTAATATTTCCTTATTAATGGTGCTTACTGGCTTCAGAGTGATCTATAAATGACAGAGTTTTGAACCCAGCTGACACTTTGTCCTATAAACAGAGCTATTTGACTTTGCAGATGACCTAACCCCTTGTCCAGAGCCTCCAATTCATTGTTTCCATCAAGTTCCTGTCTCCTGCTCTGTAAATCTGGGCCGACAGGGTGTTTGGATAGCATTCACCCTGCTCTGATTATTGTCAGGGTTTGCAGAGCTGGCCCAAGAAGCCCACCCTCCCCATTTGCCTTGAATCCATCAGTCCATCCTGGGCTGCCTACAGGATCAGCCTCTGGACTCTACTCCCTGTAGAGTAATAGATTTTCCCAGGCTCCCTATACTCTTCTGTCAGTTTGTCATACTGTGGGGGCTTGTGTGCTGCTGTGATGCTGTAAACTATGCTACCGGTATTTCAAATACCAGCAGGGTCACCCATGTTGGACAGGTTTCAACAGAGCTTCCAGACAAGGACAGACTGGGAAGAAAGACCTGACGATCTATTTCTGAAGAAAATTGGCCAGTGAAAACCTTACAGATAGCAGTGGAAGATTGTCTAAGTGCCAGAAGATGAGCCCCTCAGGTTGGAAGGCACTCAAAATACGACTGGGGAAGAGCTGGCTCCTCAAAGTAGAGTCAACCTTAACGATGAGGATGGAGTATAGCTTTTGGCACATTCATTTGCTGATGTGGCACAACTCAAAATGAGAAGAAACGACTGCAAACATCCATTAATAATTGGAACATGCAGTATATGATGTATAAATCAAGGAAAATTGGAAGTCGTCAGAAAAGAAATGGAACTCTTGAAGATCAGTATTCTAGGCTTTAGTGGCCTGAAGTGAACTGGTATTGGCCAATTTGAATTGGACAGTCATCTATTCTACTATGCCAGGAATGACAAATTGAAGAGGAATAGCATCGCATTCATTGTCAAAAAGAACATTTCAAGATCTATCCTGAAATATAATGCAGTCAGTGATATAATAATATCTGTACCCCTAGAAGGAAGACCAGGTAATATAACTATTATATAAATTTATGTACCATTCCCTAATTACAAAGAAGAAATTGAAGATTTTCATCAACTTCTTCAGTCTGAAATTGATCAAACATGCAGTCAAGATGCACTGATATTTACTGGTGCTTGGAATGCAAAAGTTGGAAACGAAGTAGGATCGGTAGTTTGAAAATATGGTCTTGGTGATAGAAACAACGGGGTAGATCACGTGATAGAATTTTGCAAGACCAATGACTTATTCATTGAAAATACCTTTTTTCAACAACATAAACAGCAACCCTACACATGGACCTTGCCAGATGGAAAGCACAGGAGTCAGATCGACTACATCTGTGAAAAGAAACGATGGAGAAGCTCAGTGTCATTGATCAGAACAAGGCCAGGGACCAGCTGCAGAACAGTCTGTCTTAGTTATCTAGTGCTGCTATAACAGAAATACCACAAGTGGATGCCTTCAACAAACAAGTTTATTTTTTCACAGTCTAGTAGGCTAGGAGTCCAAATTCAGGATGACGGCTCTAGAGGAAGGCTTTCTCTTTGTTGGCTCTGGGGTGAAGGTCCTTGTCATCAATTTTCCCCTGGTCGAAGAGCTTCTCAGCACAAGGATCCCAGGTCCAAAGGATGTGCTGTGCTCCTGTGCTTCTTTCTTGGTGGTATGAGATCCCCCATGTCGCTCTGCTGTCTTCTCTCTTTTATATCTCAAAAGAGGTTGGCTTAAGACACAACCTAATCTTGTAGACTGCATCTTACCTCGTTATCGTAACTACCATAATCCCATTAACATCATAGAAATAGGATTTACAATACATAGGAAAATCACATCAGATGACAAAATGATGGACAATTACAAAATACTGGGAAACGTGGCCTAGCCAAGTTGATAGATATTTTGGGGGGACACAATTCGGTCCATGACACAGTCCATCAGTTGCTCATATACAAGTTCAAGTTGAAGCTGAAAAAAATTAAAACAAGTCCACGAGAGTCGACAAATGACCTGGAGTATATCCCACCTGAATTTAGAGACCATCACAAGAATAGATTGGACACATTGAACAGTAGTGACTAAACACCAGACAAGTTGTGGAATGACATCGAGGACGTTATATATGACAAAAGCAAAAGGTCATTAAAAAGAAAAGGGAAAAAGAAGACCAAAATGGATGTCAGAAGAGACTCTGAAACTTCGCTCTTAAATGTAAAGTAGCTAAAGTGAAAGGAAGAAATGATGGAGTAAAAGAGCTGAACAGATTTCAAAGTGCAGCTTGAGAAGATAAAGTAAAGTATTAATAATGAAATGTGCAAAGACCTGCAGTTAGAAAACCAAAACGGAAGAACACTCTCAGCATTTCTCAAGCTGAAAGAACTGAAGAAAATATTCAAGCCCCGAGTTGCAATATTGAAGGATTCTATGGGCAAAATATTGAACGATGCAGGAAGCATCAAAAGAAGATGGAAGGAATACAGAGTCACTGTACCAATCAAGAACTGTTGGTACTGAAGGAAGATGTCCAAGCTGTACTGAAGGCATTGACAAAAAACAAAGCTCCAGGAACTGGGCCAATACCAACCGAACTGTTTCAACAAATGCAGTCAATGCTGGAAGTGCTCTCTTGTCTATGCCAAGAAATTTGGAAGACAGCTACTTGGCCAGCCAACTGGAAGAGATCCATATTCATGTCAGTTTTAAAGAAAGGTGATCCAGCGGGATGTGGAAATTATTAAACAATATCATTAACATCACATGCAGGTAAAATTATGCTGAAGATAATTCAAAAGTGGTTGCAGCAGTACACCGACAGGGAACTGCCAGAAATTCAGGCCGGATTCAGAAGAGGACGTGGAACAAGGGATATCATTGCTGATGTCAGATGGATCTTGACTGAAAGAGAATACCAGAAAGATGTTTACCTGTGTTTTATTGACTATGCAAAGGCATTTGACTGTGTGGGTCATAATAAATTATGGATAACATTGTGAAGAATGGGAAGCCCAGTACACTTAATTGTGCTCCTGCGGAACCTGTACGTAGACCAAGAGGCAGATGTTTGAACAGAACAAGGAGATACTACTTGGTTTAAAATCAGGAAAGGTGTGTGTCAGGGTTGTATCCTTTCACCATATTTATTCAGTCTGTATGCTGGGCAAAAAATATGAGAAGTTGGATTATATGAAGAAGAACTCAGCATCAGGATTGGAGGGAGACTCATTAACAACCTGCGTTATGCAGATGACAGAACCTTGCTTACTGAAAGCGAAGAGGACTTGAAGCACTTACTGATGCAGATAAAGACTACAGCCTTCAATATGGATTACACTTGAACATAAAACAAAAATCCTCACAACTGGGCCAATAAGCAATATTACATAATTGGAGAAAATATTGAAGTTGTCAAGGATTTCATCTTACTGGATCCACAATCAATGCCCATGGAAGCAGCAGTCAAGAACTCAAACAGCATATTGCATTGGGCAAATTTGCTGCAAAAGACCTCTTTAAAATATTAAAAAGCAAAGTTGTCGCCTTGAGGACTAAGATGCACCTGACCCAAGCCATGGTATTTTCAGTTGGCCTCATGCATGCAAAAGCTGGACAATGAATGAGGAAAGATCAAAGAATAATTGATGCATTTGAATTATGGTGTTGGTGAAGAATATTTAATATACCATGGACTGCCAGAAGAACAAACAAATCTATCTTGGAGGAAGTAAAGCCAGAATGCTCCGTAGAAGCATGGATGGCGAGACTTCATCTCACCTACTTTGGGCATGTTATCAGGAGGGACCAGTCCCTGGGGAAGAAGGACATCATGCTTGGTAAAGTAGAAGGTCAGCGAAAAAGAGGAAGCCCCTCAACAGGATGTATTGACAAGTGGCTGCTACAATGGGCTCAAACATAGCAATGATTGTGAGGATGGCGCAGGACCGCAAATGTTTTGTTCTGTTGTATGTGGGGTTGCTATGAGTCAGAACTGACTTGACGGCACCTAATAATAATAATATAATAACTCTACAGGTAGGCAGGAATCATTGGAAGTGCAGGGCTTTCTATGGCTTTGAGCTCCATAAGGCACCCCATCCCACTGTAGCCAGTCCTTTGAGCCCCCAAGACCAAAGCAGGGGCCTGTAAAAGCTGAATTATTGAGAGAATTTTTACTTCCTGGGGAGGCTTCTTGCCAAGGAGGATCTAGAGCTGCACTGTCCAGTGTAGTAGCCACTAGCCTCATGTGGCTTTTAAAATTAAAATTTATTAAAATTAAAAATGCAGTTCCTCATTTGCAGTAGCCACATTTCAAGTGCTCAAGAGCTACATATTGCTAGTGGCTACTGTATTGGACAGAGCAGATGCAGAACAATTCCATCATTACAGAAAGTACTATTGAACAACACTGACTCTAGAATTTGTGTTGCTGCTGACTGGGTTCTAAGGAGAAGGAATAGTTTGTCATTAAGACTTTCACTCTGCTATGGAATCCTTTAATGGAAAAATAAAAGTTATATTAGGTCTGATTCCATGGCCATTTAGTGAGCATCTATTGTTTGTGTAAAGGGGTGAGATGCTGGGGTCACAGATGATGCAGACATGGTTGTTGACCTTGAGAGTCCTTAATCTTAGCTTTGGAGTTTGGGAGGCAAATAGAAGCGGATATAGAAGTACAATGCAGAATAATAATGGTGGAAATTGAGGAGTGTGTGAGGAACTGTACAAGTATAGAATAGGGAGTGAGCACCTCTATTTGCAGAATCAAGGAAGGCTTACCAGAGGAATAGACATTTGAGTTGCACCTTGAGGTGGGATTTTTCTAGGTAGATTCTAGAGAACAAGAGAAAGACAGGAGGGTAACACAAAGTCCTAGAAGTTAGAGACCCTGCATGACTCGTGTGTGCAGGGAACCAGAAGCAATCCTGTGGATTAGGGTACAGAGAGAATGTATATGAAAGAGATAGAGACAGAGAAACGAGGGGAGAAATGCCTGGAGAGAAAGGTACAGACAAGACAGGTCATGAAGGTGCTCAATGCCAGTCTGAAGAGTTTGGATTTTATTGTGTAAATGGTATTAGGTCATAGGCAGTTTTTAAGCAGAGAAATTACATGATCAGGTTGCATTTTAGAAAGATCCCTGTGGCTGTAATGTTCAGGATGGATTGGCATGGAGAAGGCTAGAGCAGGATGGATGGGTAAGAGGCTGCTTATAGCCCAGGTAAAAGAAAACAAGGCCTGAACAAGACAGCGGTGACTGTGGAAACAGAGAGGGCACCACAAAGCTAAGAGATGTCAAGGAGGTAAAGTCAATGGGAATGGAAAGTTGGGGATGACTCTTGGGTTTTTGGCCTAGGCAGCTAGGTGGGCACCAAGTCTTTTAACCATGATAATGGAGCCTGCAGAGGAACAGGATGGGAAATGAGCTACTCTGACTTTGGTTTGGGCTCTGTTGGGTTTGAGGTGCATGTGGGGACTGCCCAGGAGGTCATAGGAAGTGGGAGTGCAAGAACCTCTGGAATCAGGTTCATCACTGTGAAGCAGCCCAGCTTTGCTAGAAACCTGGGGTGTGTAGTCTGTAATTGGCCATAGCTCTTTCCTACCATGCCTGTTCCTCCATTACTCCCACTTCTCTAAAATGCATTTACTTTTTTCACAACTCTTGAGTGCAAGTGAGTTTCTGCTGTCATGAAAAGGTTTTTCCCAGATGATACATGACCACCTCCTTTTCTCTTCTCAAATATTGAATCAAATTTATGGTGCCCATTTCCTTAATCAGTCTGTTATCAGACAGTGAGCCTGGTGAATTTGATTTAAAGCAGATTGTAGCACCAGCCAGAGACTGCTCCTGGCCCTAATCAGGACTCCTTCACGCTCAAGAGAAGATGCTTTGCACTAGATGGGCTTTAGTGGACACTTCGGTTTCCTAAGCACTATCTCCATTTCTGCCAGATCTCTGGAAAGTTGCCTCCTGGCCTCCCTGCCCAGACCCAGCTATAAGGCTCAGGAAACCGATACAATCTTTTCTTTTTGCTGCAATAATAGAAGAGATGATGCTGATGCTATTGATAACAATAAGATTGCTAACAATTTTTGAGTATTTATCACGCCAAATTCCTTATTAAATACTTCACATATATTATTTTTTTAGTTCTCACCACCACTCTATGAGACTGCCACTAATACTATCCTTGTTCTATAGATGAAGGAACATGAGATTCAGAGAACTGAAAACTCAAGGCTACAAAGCTAGAAAGAGATGGAGTTAAGATTATCATCTAGGTCTGTTGTGCTCCAAAGCCTAGGCTCTTTTCCATTATTCTATATACCAGTTGCTGTCAAGTTGATTCTGACTTAGGGTGACCCGATGTGTGTTAGACTAGAACTGTGCTCCATAGAGTTTTCAATGGCTGATTTTTTTAAAAAGTAAATCACCAGGCCTTTCTTCCGAGGTGCCCCGTATGGACACAGACCTTCAGCCTTTTGGTTAGCAGCCAAGTGCATTAACTATTTGCACCACCTAGGGACTCCACCATTACCCTATACTAAATTCTTATTCTTCCAGAGCCTTCTCAGAAGGTTTGAATTTATCCTGAAGCTTCAGTCTGACTTTTAGTCTTGGAGTCTGTAACATGGGTGCTGAGATGACAGTTCCTCTCAGGTCACGGCTGATGACTGCTCCAGGGGATAGGTGTATTTAGATGAATGAGAAAGAGAGAACTGGACTTCTTAGCCCCCTTAATGGGACATAATTTACATAGTGTCAACTTCAATTGCTGACTGAATGGTCCAGTGGTTTGGGGGATCCTGGCAGGAATGTTTTCCTTGTCCTAGCATGTTTGTGTAATGGGAACCTAGAAGAAGAATGGGTGTGTTTGTCCAGCTTTCTGGCTTGAGTACTGATAATTTGTAGACAGGGAATACAGGGGCGTCAGAACTGTGGAGTGGGCAGATGTGGAGGAGGCACGGCTGCAGGAGAAAGCAGGCCCATAGAACAGAGAACAACTTTGTTTATCAAGGGGTGGGATGCGTGGTGTGGAGGAAAACTTTGCAGTCAGGCTGGTGGAGACTGAGTGGGGGCTGCTGGCTGGCAGCCAGCCCCTCACCACTTCTGGGGGTTCATGATGGTTTCCTGCCTTAGGAAATTTGAAAAAGAGGGCATGTGCTGTCCCCAAGAAAAAGGGTAGACCTATGGTGTATGCTCTGGCCAGGCACTTGGGAGCTCCTTTGTATACCTCAGGTCAAGATTTGGCCAAGAACAGGTTTGGCACTGCTGGCTAGGGGGTCTGGCTGATAGCCACGCACCTGCGTGTTCTGCAGTGCCAGAATGAGCACTTGGGGCAAGAGGTTGCTGATTAAGGGACAGAACATTATCTTTGCTTGCTACACTGCTCTGCCACCAGACAGATGCTAACACTGCTTCTCGCCTTGCAGCCTCCTTTTTTATGTCCTACCTTTTCCCATCCCCACCCCACCAAGCAAATGCTAGCAGGAATTTGAAGTAAACACCTTTTTTTCTCCTCAAGAACAGAAGTAGCCAGCAAAGTACCCTGATGAGGCGTGGTTTTCACTCCCAGGCACATGGCCTTCTGTCAGTCTCAGCATCATGGAGGCATTGTGGGAGCAGTTGTGTGCACTGCAGCAAGCCCAGCACCCACTCAGAGCTGGGCCCTGGCCTGAGTTGCTGTGGGAACACAGATCCTGAGGTCCCCCGTGGTAACATGTGGTAGCCTATCCCAGTTACTAGTTAAGAACAAAACAGGATCAAGGGCGGACAGTGTAGTGCTAAGAAAAGCAACAGGCTTGGAGTTAGAAAACCTGAGTTTGAACCTTGGCCCCATCACCAATTATTTGCTGTGTGGCCTTGGGGAAGTCACATCTTCTGCTTCCACATCCCTAACATGAGGTTGGTATTGTTTATCTCAGAGGCTATCAATACACATGAAAGGGCCTAATACATAATAGGGACACAGTAAATAACTTCTCTGAGCTTTAGTTTCCATGTGTGAACGAAGGGGATTATAATTAATATCCATTTCATAGATTTATTGGTAGTATCCAGTGAGATCACATATGTGGAAGACTTCACGAAGTACCTGACAAATAGCAAACACTCAACCAGTAGTAGAATGGTAGATAATGTTGTTATAGTGGTTATTCAATATGAATTTGTCTATCAGCCAGTCTGAGAATGTATTAAAAAGTTAAAAGCTATTGGGCTATGCATAGGAGAAACTGAGTCTGCCATCATTGTTCAAATCAGCAGGCCTAAAAGAACTTCAGCTCAGGCTGACTGGAAGCCATGCCATGAGGCAGAGGGTCAGAGCTCCACATTGCAGGTACCTGCTGCTGCGGCTCCCCCTGGTGCTTAAGAAGTGGAGGTGCCTTGAGCCCTAACGACAGCTGGGCTTTTCCCCCAGGGAAAAGAAAATGTCCAGCTTGCCCAGGAAGCCAAGCCCTAGCAAAGCCTTCAAAGTCATCACAGAAAGTAGTAGATCCCAGAAAGCAGTAGTAAGTACATCCCCAGGTGTTTTGAGACCTACCCAGATAGGACCATCTTGCTTGGCATGGGACTGCAGCACCCAGATCTGAGTGTGTCACCAAGAAGCAGCCCTGGGGCTGAACATCTACTCTCTGTGACCAAGCTGCATCTAAGGCCCATCTGGAACTCTCCTTGACCCACTGTCAAGCCCAGACCTAGAAGGGCTGAGGCCAGGCCTGATCCCAACTTTCATAAACTCCCACACTTCTACTTGTCTGTTAAGACTTTGCCTCCTTGGTTTGGTGGTATCTCTACCTCAGGTATGAAGTATTCCCCACCATGACCCAGAGTATTAGGTCCCTGGGGTGGTATAACCTGGGGCTCCTTTGCCTAAACTTGGTCTTTCTCCCAAAGAGCTCACTCCTAACTCAAATTAAACGTTGTGGCCAGCTTTTAGCCCCCTCTCCTAAGGGATGCCAACTTATATTTGGAAAAATCAAGGCCTTGGGAAGTTAGCCCAGGTTTCCAGCTCTGACTTTACTGCCAACTAGCTATGTGATTGTGGACCAATCCCCTTCCTTCTTTGAACTTTAGTTTCTTATCTGAACAATGATGATAATCTCACTTAACTCATAGAGTTTAGAGAATTAAGTGAGATAATGCACATAAAGTGTCCAGTACGTAGGTTGGCATGGTGTGGTGGCTCAGTTAATGTTTCCCTCTCTCCCTAGCCGAAGTCAGGGATACCAATATAAACTTTCACTGTGCATAAGCCTTGGCCCTGCTGGAAGCAGTGAACCTAAATAAATACAATCAGCAGCTTTCTCTGCATTGGGGCAGAGGCTCACATAGAGTCACCATGGCAGCTGCCATTGATACTGGAGGCTGCATCTCAAAAATAACAGTATCTTAATAACCGTACTACACATTCACATCTCAAACCTCCTTTGGCCCTTGTTACCCTTAGCAGGCAAGCATTATCACTCCCATTTTACGGCTGAGGACCCCAAAGCTGAGAGGGGTCAAATGACATCCCCAAGGTCTCACAGCTTGTAAGTGATGAAGCTGGATTTAAACCAAGATTTGATTGACTTCTCCTGACCTTGGAAACCGCAGCTTGCATAGACAAACCATGGATCTGTCTGTCCGTCACAAATGGCTCTGGATTCCATTTCCCGTAGTCGCAGCTCTTTTCCTATTTTAGATACATTAAGGAACTGTAGGAAGCCCTGGTATCAGAGCCCACTGTTAACAGCTACGTCCATTCCCCAGATTTAGTGATGAAGGGATGGAGGTGATTGAGCGGCTCATCTACCTGTATCACAAGTTCCATCAGCTAAAAGTCAGCAATGAGGAGTACGCTTGCATGAAAGCAATTAACTTCCTAAATCAAGGTGAGTGGTTGAGGGTGGGAAGAAGGGTCTTGGTTTTTTTGCCACTGGGCACTTAGCCTCCTGTTTCACTCCCTCCCCTCAGGGCTGTCATAGAATCTGTACATTATGTGGGTGCCAACTCAGAAGGCCTGCACTCCCCCTCATCACCATCCTGCCCCTCTATGGCACAGGAATGCTTTGAATTTTTTTCTTCAAGCCTAAATGCCACAATCTCTAACTCATAGAGGAAGGAAGAGGATTCACTTTGTTTAGTCAGTTTTAATGCATTTAAACACAGACACCAAGGACAGTACATGCGTCATTTAAAATATGTACCAAGTTTACCAGTGACTAAAGAAGAGCAGAGTGACTGATGAAACTATTGGAGATAAGGCCTCTGTGACAGGCTGGCAGTGGTTCTGACGGCCCCTTCAGGGCAGAGTGGGGGTGTACAAAAACTCACACTCATACATGCATGCCAGGCATGGCTTTTAATTAGGAGAGTGCTGGATGTGATTTATATTACCTGCAAAGTGGCACGTGGTAGCTGCTGGTAACCAGAGTATGAAGGAGAATGTGTATTCTTTTTTCCAAAGTAGCATATGAGTGCCCTACTTTCAGAGTGGAACTGGGCTCTTTTGCTGCCTGTGGCACTGAAAGTGCTCCCTTTCCTATACTTGGATTCCTAGCGCAGAGACTCTTGATCCCCATCTCTTTGCTCACTCTTCCCGTCATGCTGGCCAAACCTCTTCCTCCTGCTTTTGCACCATTCATGCAGTTACCTGGTGTTCTGCATCCCTCCCCTAGGCCAGGCCCTGTGCTGAGCTCTAAAGACATTGAAATAAATTAGACCCCAGGTCCCTGGCCTCAAGAAATAAACACTCTGATGGCACTTAACACATTACTTAAACCTCAGATGGAGGAGAAGACATATGAGTTGGGTGTCAAAGGCTGAATAAGATTTACATGTACAATATTCCTTTATGTTCTGTATATGAAAAAGATGTGTTTATGTATGTGTATATGTATACATAGAGACAGAGATACAGATACATATAAAATGGAGGGATGATACAGGTCACAGGTAGAATAGTAAGAACAGAGGTACGTAGGAGATCATGTGTAGTGTGTGTGTAAGCATGAATGTATAGGTAACAGCAAGATTTCTGACTGGCTTCAGCAAAGGGCAGATTTAAAGATATTGTGAAGGGTGCATTTGAAAAGGTAGGTTATTCAGTCATTTGTTCAGCATTCACTAGTGCCTGTTTTGTGCCAAACCCTGTGCTGGAGCTCAGTCAAGTGAGTGTCCTTTATATTATTTCTCCCTCTTTTATTTCTCTTCCCTTTTTCAGAGTTTAGTTTCTCCAGATGAGAAAGAGGAAAAAAAGATCTCCAGTTGTGACAATGTTTAGTAACTTTGAATTGAATTCAAGAAGCTGGTATTTCTTCCACCATCCCCTTTGTGATTTTTTCACAGATATCAGGGGTCTGACCAGTGCCTCACAGCTGGAACAGTTGAACAAGCGATATTGGTATATTTGCCAGGATTTCACTGAATATAAATATACACATCAGCCGAACCGCTTTCCTGACCTTATGATGTGCTTGCCTGAGATTCGTTATATTGCAGGTAACATTCTGAGACCCTGGCTTCCAACCCTTCCTTGCTTCTCTTAGCTTGTAAAGGGAATGAGGCAAGCAGTGTTGTCAGGCCCATCATTACCTGCTTAAAAGAAGTACTACCCTTGCCTTCAGAAAAGTTATTGACGGGAAGTTTGTGTTTTCTTTGCAGGGAAGAGAAACTAACATTTCTTGAGCTCCTATAATGTGCAGGGTACTTTGGCCTTAAATCATTTAATTTCAGAACAATCTCTGCGAGGCTGGTGGTTGGCGACACAGAGGCTTGGAGTATCTCAAATTAATTTCATTTCCTGAATTGTACACTTTATTTTTAAAAGGGTGAATTTTGTGGTATGTGAATTATATCCCAATTTTAAAAATTGGATTTTCAAGGATCATTCATTTAAAATGATACAATAATTCTTAAAAATCCCATGTTTGCAAAGGATTTGTTTATTTATTTATTTATTTGTTTGTTTGTTTGTTTATTTTGGTGGTCTTGACCCCTTATTGAGCTCCTTGACATTTAAATAGGTCAATTTCAATATCAAATCTTGGCTTTTTGTTGTTGTTGCTTTACTTCGTTTAGTAAAGACTCTTGTTTATAGCTGACCAGCACTTACTGAGCAGCATGATTTCTGAAAGAAAAAGTTTTCAGTCTGACAAGGAGATATATTTTTCTACTTCTGGGGCCAGAGTAGTCTACCAGATGTGAGCTGAACCTGAATTATTTAAATTTTAGGGGTATTTTGACTTAAGCCTCAGCGTTTTCAAAACTGTGTTCTACAGAACAGGAGATATTAATCAGGTGCTCTGTGAAATAAAGGGAAGTCAATTATACCCCACCCTCATCCCATACAGTAGGGTTTTCAACCCTAGCTGCATTTTGAATCACCTGGGAAGCTTTTAAAATATGTCATTGCTTTGGTTCTTCCTCAGAGATTCTGATTTAATTGGTATGAAGTGGGGCCTGGGCATCTGTTTTGTTTTGTTTTTTAACAAATCTCCCCAGGTGATTCTAAGGTACTGTCAGGAAGAAGAACCCCAGCCTTAGATATTTACCAAGTATACTAACACACTAAATGCCCTCGAGAAGTACTTCATTAAAGAAACCTATATAACTTTTTTAACCCTGAATTTTTCAAATTTATTTGCCCCTGTCAACCCCGCCCCTTTACTGCCCCAGTGCTTTTATTAAGCATTATACTGTTCTAAAGAGCAGTGTTCTGTAAAATGCTAGTTAAAGAATCTACCAGGAAAAAAAGATACAAATTTCTCATGGTATTTTAATTCTTTGGGGCATTTGAGAATAATGGATACCTCTCAGTTTCAGATTCCTCATTTATAAAATGGGAGTAAACAGTAGTAACTATCCCACAGAAAAATGCTATGAGAATTAAATGAGGTAATGCATTTAAACACCCAGCACAGAGTATTCCCTCGCTAGAAACAGTGACTGTGAGTTGGCACCATTATTAGACTCCCTGGGGCACCTAAATGGGTCTGGGTATCAGGACCTTAGCCCAGTCTGTCTGACCTTTCTGATGTTTCTGGTACTTCTCTTGTCCTAGTCACTCAAGGAGGCAGTATTCTCCCTTCACCAACCCAAGAGGAGGTAGACAGACCTTTCCAACTAGCAACCACTGCTAACTCTTCTTCTCTCATGTTGTTCCCAGGAAAGATGGTGAACGTGCCCCTGGAACAGCTGCCCCTCCTCTTTAAGGTGGTGCTGCATTCCTGCAAGACAAGCGTGGGCAAGGAATGACCTGTTCCCAGTGCCCCTCCTTAGGCCAACCACAGCGCCTTCGGTGGGCAGGACAGGCTTCAGAGGAAAGAGCCAGAGAGACCAAGATGGAGGCTGTGGAGCATCGTTTCCAGCTGCTTCCATAGCAAGAAGAGTTTTTGTTTGTTTTTTTAACCTCATTTTTCTATATATTTATTTCACGACAGAGTTGAATGTATGGCCTTCAACATGATGCACATGCTTTTGTGTGAATGCAGCCAATGCATTTCCTTGCAGTTTACAGAATGTGAAAATGTTTAATGTTACAGTGTTGTCATTGTTTAGAGATAGTTCTTTTGTATTTTGAGGGAGAGGGTGGGATGGGGCTGAGATGACTATTTCCATAATGTTGACAAAGACGACTACCTCAGTGGAAAGGGAGGGGTGTGACCATCCCTACTTTTTCCACATTTTCTCAGCAAACCTCATACATTTGTCTGTCAGAGAGCAAACTGCCTTTTTCTAACCACGGAATTGCCAGGCGAAAGAGCACATGATAGAGGGACAAAACATTGTGAGGAGGTTTACCAAGCAGTGCAGGTGAGACATTGGGAACAGGGCAAGAGATGAGGATTTAGTCATCTCTTTTCTTTGGAAAGCATGAAAGATGAGAGAGTGGGGCCCAGTGGCCACATCTAAGTTAGGTGTCCTCCTGCCAAACAAGTCCTCGGGGCAGAAGGTTGCTACCAGTTCTGCCACTGTCAGCTTTTCCTCCAGGCATGGTTCTGGCAATAAGTCAATCCTTGGGACTTGCCTTGGGTCTCATAGCTACCCAGTTCCCTTACCGGGATCTACTAAGGTCTACCTTCCTCAGACTCCTTTCCTCTCCCTTATAAATTTGATTTCTTGTTGGCCCTTTGAAAAACTGAACTGAGCAAAATGCTATGCTCTGAATCCTGGTGCCCACTACTGATTTATTCTCCTTTCACCTTGCTTCAAAGGGTAGTGGGACAAAGGCCAGACTACTAAAACTAAACATTCCTCTTTGAAACCCCCTGCCGCTTACCCCACCCTATCCTACTCTTACCCCCAGGACTGAATCTAAAAACAACAGTCCTTTTTTTAACCAGTAGGAAGGACCGTTTATCTGTTGACTAGCCAGAAATTTTGCCCCTAAATTCTACTCCTCCTAATATCTCCAAAATGAGACAAGTTTCCTCAGGACTCCAGAGCACAAAGCCCACAGTGGCCCCGCTGCATCAGTGGCCTGGCTAACAAAGGCCCAGAGGGCTGGAGCCAAAAGCACCTGGAAGGGAGGGGGGGCTTTAAACTACCTCATGTTCCTAAGGGCCTGGCTGCTAGCTCTGCAGATATGGCCTGGACCCCTTGTTTTTTCACTACCTGCCCCACTCATCCCCAGGGAATGTGCCTTCCCTCTTGGCTTTGGCCAGTGGCCCCACCAGCTCTGTTTTGGAACTCTTTCAGGTGTTTTTCCCTTCTCTACTTTACTACAGCAGTTGTCCCGCCTATATGCAGGTACCTCCCACAGCAAATGCAGCAGACAGATCACATAGCTGGATGCATCCTAGGTAGGCTTGAGGGGCCCACAGTACCGCCTCCTGCCTGTTTAGTCAAAGGCTATTTGCTCTCTCCCCAGCTCAGCCTAGCAAACTTTCCTAGTGGGCTTTCACATCGTGTGCTTACCGGGTAGTTGGTGTCTGATTGTAATTTTTTCTCTCCAGTGAAATGTTACGGGTACCAGCAGAGTGATAACTTTGTCCGTTGGTGGACCTAAAGCTCGGAGCATTACTCCTCAATACCATTTCCCCAACTGCTCTGAGGAATCAAAAGAAGAAAGAAAAGACTTATTCCTCAGGAAAAGTTCCAACTAGCATGTTCCTCACATGTCAATGGGAAGATTTTTGTGTTATGTGTCTATCTGTTTATTTCTAAGTTCACAATATTTTTCTTGTTTCCCTGAATTTTTATTTAACCAACTAGATCACATTCTTTGGCTACAGGTCAGAGCTCTGAGCTGCTTCCCTCGAAATAGGGGAGGAGACACATATCAAAAACTCCTTCTCCAAGATGGCTTGTGTGTGCAGGATTTTTCTTTGCTTAGCCCTTCATCTGTCAAATAATTATTATTTTTTGAAATTGCTTTTCTTTTAAATTAAGCATTTTGCCTGTTGTATTGGGTATCAAAGAAAATTGCTCTCCAATGAGGCAAGAACATGTCTCTCCAATAATGCAATATTAAACAGAGCAAGTTGTTAATTTGTTGAGTGGGGGAAAGGTTCTGCAAGTTGCCATTGTACAAATCCATTTTCACA
This sequence comes from Dugong dugon, assembly GCA_030035585.1. Taxonomy (NCBI): domain Eukaryota; kingdom Metazoa; phylum Chordata; class Mammalia; order Sirenia; family Dugongidae; genus Dugong; species Dugong dugon. The sequence goes on along the minus strand of CM057471.1, from coordinate 69,185,522 downwards.
AATGTTTGCAGCAGATTCCACAGAACAAAGAGCCCATTCATTGCCAAGAGCCCTGCAGAATCTATGAGCCAAGTGGCCGTGTGTTCCGAGCTGGAGCCTGACCTGTGGACCACATTTAATGTCTTCTACACCCAGTCCTTTTATGACTTGGGCTTTTTTTAAACAGGGTAAAGTGAATGTGTTGCATCGCAAACTCAGGTATTACGAGGAGAAGGTAGGAGTGTAGCTAGCAGTGTGGAGACATTAGGTCAGCCACTAGATGTATTTGTGAATTTGGTTGAAGGACACAGAGAAAGGTTGGAGGGGGAGGTTTGGTGTGTTTGTTTTTGGCCTTTCTTCCCATAATGTTTGGTTAACAGGTAGCCTTTTTGCTAGTGGAAGAAGAAAAAAGCTGTGCATGTTGTCTCTAATTCCTCTCTCTCTCCTGTCCTCTCTCCGATCCTCTGCCACCAACAGCACTCACTTTGAGTGAGAATTTTTCCACCATAAAAATATGACTCTGAAAGCTGTGTGGAAAAGGAGAGCCCTACCTCGTTGCACTGTGTTGAAACATACAAGCCTTTCCCTTCCTTTCCCTTTGATTATTTTCTTGGCCTAAAGCAAGATTGGAATCTTGGAACTTCACCTACAGCTCATGCTCTCTGACTCCTTTGTAGACTTTTGGAGTCCTTCACCAGGTTTGGTGGTCTTGCCCTTTGTCTGGGGAAGTTCCCCAGAACCTGTCTCAAAGCACTCCACCTGGCTCCATGGACACTGGGCGCACAAGTGAGATGGGTGAGCCTCCCAGGATAGAAAGCAGTAGGCAAGCACCACCCTGCCCTGCCCCAAGCACAGAGGAAGGTTGGAGAGAATCTAAGGGTCTTGGTAACATCAATGACCTGCCTCTCACTTGCCACCCCTACTCAGGGAGGCAAGTACCTGCTATGGTCAATGTTACCAGGGCCTTAAAACTCTGGGAACTTAGAGCTAGCTGCCTTGCTCTGCTACCCATTTCCTACATGTATTTGTGCTTGATTTCCTAGAGAATGGGACAGATGGATACAGACGTTCAAACAGCATGGGCAGCATCTAAGCCATGTCCAAAATTGACCAAAGTAAAGGGACTCCTGGCCTCCCAGGAGGGCAGGAATTTGAGCAGTGGGTCCAAGCCTTTAGCTCTGGCCTCCTGGTCTATGCCTTTTTTTCCTTGTTGCTTTTTAAAATTTTTTAATTGTTTTAAGAAATCCATTCTTTCAGACCAGCCCTTTTATTAAACTTCATTCTTTATTGACTTTTTTAAAGTTTAAAAAAAAAGAAAAAAAACCACCAAAAAAAAAAAAAAAAAAGAAACAAAAAAAAAACACTACTCTTACTCCCCGCTCCATGATCCACGAATGTGCCCCCCGCCCCCTCGCACTCGTCTCTGTCTTTGCATTTGATAATTCCTCCCTTGTTCTTGGCTTGAAGCATCTATGTCCAGTATCTGTGAAATGATATTTTATCTGTGTCTCAGAATGAGAAACGGCAATCCTTCCACCAGGTGCTGGAAACTGGTTAGCCTTGAGGCAAGGGTTTCTAGGGCCACAGCTCAGGGATGTGTATTTAATTACAGGGTCCTCAGAAACCCCTCTCTTGGCTGCTACAGGCAACTTTCTTGGGCTTGGGAGCCAGACCTGGACTGTTTCCTCAGAGGCAGGAGCCCACTCCTCTGGCCAGAGAGCCTGCTGAGTCTGGGAGTAAGCTGAGGCTTCCTCTCTGGCCAGACCTGGGCTACCTTGAGACTTGAAGACTTACGGTTATCCTGTGACATGAACCATGGTGGCCCTGCCTACCAGCTCATAAGAAGCCTGCTCCCTCTGCTCAGCCCAGTCCCGTTCTGGGCCACAGCCTGCTCAAGAATCAACTGTAGGCTCAAAAGGAAGCCGTGAGTCAGACCAGAGCCTGCTCCAAGCCCAAGAAGAAGTCATGTTACTGGTGGAGGCTAGTCTTCCGAATCGTGGAGCCAGCCCTGCTAGCCACAGGGTCATCTTTGCCCTTTGTGTAACTAACCATTATTTTCTTTCTCTGAAATGTCTTCTAATAGTGATAATGTTGTTGACTCAAATTTTCATGAAAAAGAAGGAAAAAAACTACCTCTTGAATGGCATCCTGGTCGATTCCTTTCTGAGGAATCCTGTGGGAAAAGAATACTGTAGCTCCTTCTCTGTTTACATGTTTCTGTCGGGAAAGAAACCCCGCCTGCCCTGGGGTGTTGGTGTTTTTGTCTGTGTTACCATCCCAGGCCTGCGATAGGGGCTTGTGGCTGCATTGTAATGTCTGGGCTGTGTCTGGGTAGTCCTTCCCACCTGCCTGGCCAGGGAGTAGCCACCCCCTTGTAGAGGCCTCCATTTCCTTCCTATGCTCCAAGGCATAGGGAGCACCACCTCCCACAAACACCACCTTCAGGGGCTCTGTTGGCACATGCATCCATGAGCCTGCCCCTGGGCTACCTCAGGCCCACCTCCACCCACAGTCTTGTGTAGGAATCGAGTAAGCGGGATGTCTCTCTGAGCCCTTGTCCCCAAAGGGCCGGCCAAGGGCTGCCTGCCAGCTTGGCTCCATCAACCCTGCATGACCAAATGATTGTTGGCGGGCTCTGCAGGCTACCCAGGCCCTCTGCTACCTCCCATCCTGCCAGCTGGCGAGGGATGGGCCCTGTTCTGTGAATTGACTACCTGTGGAAATGTGACCAATTAGTGTGAAATGCATGTTTAGCAAGTGTTAGGTACTGTATTTGAACCAATAAATGTGAATCCTGCACATGGCATCTGTCTGTGATACTTGTCTGGGTTCTTGGGAGGGATGATGGGTATCCTAAAGAGCTGGCTCATGTCTTCAGATCTGCTGCTCCTGCTTGTAGCTGACACCCACCCTAATTCCTATTGCTAAAGGTCTGGCAGAAGAGATGTCTCAGAATTGTCTGAATAAACAGGTTAAGAGGTAAAGGGACTCGCCCAGAGGAACCGAGTCTTGTGAGAGGCAAACACAGACCATTGCGGTACAGTGGGACCAGGTTTGTAATTAGGGATGTATATGGGATTGTTAGGGCCCAGAGGAGGGAGAGACTTGTTCTACTTAGGATTGTCAGGAAGAGTGTTTAAAGGTGGGCCTTGAAGTTACCAGGCAGAAAGAGGAGGATAGATGAGGTGGAGGGACCAACAGCATTTGCAGAGGCCCAGCTGTGAGTCTGAAAAATATGGACTATTCAGGTATAACGAGGGACTGCCATGGCAGGAATGGTGGCAGATGGGATTAGCAAGAGTAGATGCTGGAGAAGCAGGTGAGAACCTTGAATGCCACATTCAGGAATTTAGGGTAGGGGTGGGAAGCCATCTGCTAAGTCTCAGGAAAGAGAGATGTACCTTAGTGATGGCAGTGTGCTGGTGGATGGCCTGTCTAGTGTGTCACTATGATGCAGCAGATTATAATACCTGTCTTTCCAGAAAATCAACGAAGTCAATTAATAGACTTTCTGTAGCTGAGAAAATGGAGACTGAGAAGTCAAGGGACTTGCCCAAAGTCACATAGGAAGTGGTAGAGTCAGGATTTGAATCTGTCTGCCCAACACAAAAGTCCAACTCTCCTTGATCCTGCTGTCCATATGATCAGAGAAGTGGTAGAGTTTGGGTTGAGGGTTGTATGAAGACATGGGTAACATGAAGCCTCCTCAGTCTGGGAAGATAAAGACTGAGGAGTGTGATGAGTCTATTAAATTCTCATACGTGCATTGAGGGACAGCCCAGCTGTCTTCCTAAACCTCAGCCCCAGCACAAGGGTCTAGAGAGCCCTTGAGGTTTGAAAGAAAGAACAAAGGGAACAACCCAAAACAGATTGTTAGACTGTCTTGCCCAACAAGAGGGAACAGATAAGACAGAGGTTCCAGGAAGAGAAGGAACATATTTGCTGAACATCTATTGAGTGCCATGTATTATCTCATGTAATCCTCATAACCTTGCAAGGTGTCTGTCTCAGCTCAATTTTACTCATAAGCAAATAGAGGCTCGAAGTTAAGCTATTTGCCTAAAATGACACATGAGTAAGTGGCAGAATTGGCTTTTGAATCCAGGTCTATCTGATACCAAAGTTACAACAGGCTTCCTCCTTGCTCAGCCTTAGCAATTTAATAGTGCTGAATATGACTGTCTGGAGTTTGTAACAAAGCTCAGTAATAGCCTTTGGTTGAACTTTTTGCTACTAAAGAAAAAGAAATGCTAAAAAAGAATTTCTGTAAGAAGTAGATGAACAGACCCAACCAAATTGAGCTGAAAAGCAGTGCTGTCCCAGACATGTAGAGTACTGCAGATACTAAATCTTTGATTTCTTAGACTATGGATGTCCCACGAGGTGGCTCCATGGGAAAGGAGGTAAGAGTTCTGTTGATTCCCAACCTTCATTGGCATGTTATGGGCTCTGAGAAGTTCTACCTAAATAAAAATGTGATTTTGTTTAACGCAGGGTCTACCAAAAGTATTTGAGCATGGAACATATTTTCCCCCAGCAAAGCTGTCAAAATTCTGTTGAGACAGTATTCCATGGAATAAAATTTAGGATGCTGCTCTAAATTTATAAATTGCTACTACTTAATATTGAGCTTTTGGTTTCTTTGAGTGCCACGCAATAATCTGAAAGAAAAGAATAAGTAATTAAATATAGAGCAAGGCAAAGCACTATGCTAAACATTGTACGTGCATTAGATTACTGATTCCTTAAAGCAACCCAATGAGGTTGATGCTATAATCCCATTTTACAGATGAGAAAAGTGAGGTCCAGATCATTATTAATAACTTGCCTAAGGTTACATAACTAGCATGACCTCAAAGATGAATATGAACGTGCATTGAATGAGGGCCTATTATTTGGCAGGATCTGTGCTGAAATCCTTATCCTTATGCAAACCCTCTGAATTAAGTAAGATCATCTATGTGTAACTGAAGAGGAAACAGGATGCTGGCAGCATTTCTGGTTTCTCCAGAAATCCACAGAAATGATGGCAGGGGAGGGTGCTGGGGTGAGGCTGAGTGTGGCGGCATGAAGCCCTCTCCCAGGGATCACTTACCTCAGGCAGCTTGTGTGGTAGGAGGCACATCAACCAGGGGTCTCACCTGAGTAGTCCCAGCTCTTCCCTCACCAGTTGTGTCATGACTTTGACCCGGATACCTCTCTGAGCCTAACTTCCCCTATTAGATAAATGGAGATGCCAGTGCTTGTGTTTCAGGTTTAAGAAAGATTGGCTATGGCTAGCTCAAAGAAGGGGCCCAATGAAGTCAGTCCAGAAATGGAAGCTGTGTGAGGGGATCTGTAGTCCCTCACTCCCTGACAGCAGAAATCCAGCATAGCCAGGAGCCATCTCTGGCTTTGCCTGGCCTCGGCCTGGCTGCCTATAAGGGTTTTAAGTCCACAGTGATAATCAGCCTGTCTGGGATCCGGTGGCAAAAGTGCCCAACTGCCAGACCCAGGACTCTTGAAGTCTTGTTCCCTTGGCAACAAGTCTCACCATGGAGACCACAGCCCCATCCTTGCCCTCCCTGCAAGCTCCCTCTCCATAGACCTTCCCTTCTTAACACCTAGTCCTAGGAGCAGTGTAGGTACTGAAGAAAGCTCCCAGGATTCTCTTCCTCAAGGTGAGGAGTTTGAGGCACAGCCCAGACCAGAACGAAAGGCAAAGGGAACTCCCATTTTTTGAAGGTCCACTTTTATGCCTGGCAAGGTTCTCAGAAGTCTGCATATGTGGTCTCATTTAAGGTTGAAAGCCACACACTTGCCCTATTGTAAGTAATGGAAACTGAGGCTCAGGGAAGCAACATGGACCAGCCCAAAGTCTTGCAGCTGGTCAGTGTTGGAGCTGAGTCTTGAATCCAAGCCTTCTGACTCAGGAACGCATGCTTTCTCTGCAACCACACCCCGCCCCCCTCCCGCCACACACACCCATATTACCGACACACCGCCTCCAGCCTTAATCTGGGGAAGGGTTGGATTAGTTGGGTGGATCTTTACTCCAGGCCTGGGGTGGGGGGTTGGGGGTGTTTCCACCACAACCAGCAGCAGCGAAGGAACTGCACTATTTTAAGCCAGGGCCGGAGGGCCCCATGTGGGCACAGGGAGGGTGGCCTCGGGCCTTTGGCCAGCTTCCTGGAAGTCACCATGGCCTCCCTCCTCTCCCCTGAGCAGCTTTCTGAGGCAGTCACTTCCCTACAAACAGGAAGGAGGCCCTCAGGCCTGGAGACCTCCAGCCCCAGCTTCCTCCCCCTATCCCGCCCCCCCACCCCAGTCTTCTATCCTACACCAGGGAACCCACCAGCTCCAGACCCTGATCAATGTCCGTTATCTGGGCTGACTCTAAAGGGGTGTCAGGGGAGGGCCTTGGCTTCTGCTTAGGCTGCCCAGCTCACTCACGACAAGTCCAAGGTTTCCACTTGCCCAGGCTCTGATTTCGCGTACATTCCCATTGAGGCTGGCCAGTGTAAGTCAGAAAGAAGAGCAGAGGTATCTATATATTTGTCCCACTCAAGGACCCCTGGAGAGAGACAGACGAAAACAAGCAGACAGAAACAAATTGGGACATTCTAAGAGAAAGACTGAAGCAAAAACAGTGACAGTCATAGATTCATCATGACAGGAACATAATTAGAAGCTCAGAGACAAAAACAGAGACCCCAGAGATGGCTGCAGAGAGCTGGGACCAAGAGGCAGGGGGTGGCTCCGAGTTGTGGCTCCTGTCTACCCCCCAAGCACAGGCCCACCGGCTGCATGGCTTAAGAGGAATGTAGGGAGCAAGGCTGGGTCACCCCTTGAGGGCCAAGTGTGTGCACCGTGAGATAAGCTACCCCAGGAAAGGGGCTCCAGCTGTGGCTGCACACTCCAGGAGCATGGTGGGGAGGCCCAGTCCCAAGGCTGCAGCCCAGCCCTGCAGACACCCAGCTCCTGCGTCTCCTCCCGAGGTTCTCCACCAGGAGATGCTCATATACTTGAGAGTCCCAGGTCCTTCAGCCCAGCCCTTGAACCTTGAGAGCAGGCAGACTCTGAGTGTCCTGTCACAGAGGCACAGGGTGGGCCCTGGGGACCTGGCCAACTGCACAGAGGCTCTTGTCTCGCTTCTCCAGCTCTGGCTGCAGCCCTGGCTCAGGTGAGGGTCCATGGGGCCGCTGAGCTATGTAGATAGAGCAGGAGCTCCAACAGGCTGTGGGTGCAGAGGAGGTGCTATGGCAAAGCGACCAGGCACAGGACTGTGAGTTGTCCCTGTGTAGTTTTGACACTCATGTGCATGAGTGTGCATCTATGTGCACGTGTCCACATGATTCCTCACATGTTGGGGTATGCAAAGATGTACATATCCACACATTACCAGGACCTCCCCAAGTCCCCCAGGTCTAAGGGACTAGACCTTCTGTAGTCCCTTAGCCTAGAGAAGTGGCCCCCAGAGGCGCCCGGCATCTCCCACCCCCACCAGGAGGTCCAGCCCGAGATCCAAGGTGCAGAGGGGGAAAAGTGAGCAGGTCTATTGCAGGCCCCTGCCCCCCCTCCCCACACTGCAGCTGAGGCTCCCGTGGCCACGGCCTTGACCCAGCACTATGGACTTCTCTGACATTGGCATCGGATCTGAACATCTGGCAGTGGGCTGATAAGGGGTGCAGCGGAAACAGCCTCTGCTGCTGCCAGCAGGCCCACCCCCTTCGCTGCCCTGAGCGGGGTCTCCACACTCCCTCTGCCTCCAGCTCTTGGGCCCCTGCCTCTCTCTCTTTCCTCATTTTCTGCCTCAGTCTCTCATTCTCTCGCTCTCTCTCGTTTGCTCTGACCATCTCTGGGTCTGTTTTGCTGTCAGTGCAGCTCCCTTTTCTCTCTCTTTTCTCATTTTCTGCCTCAGTCTGTATGGCTTTTCTCTTGTTCTGTCTGTTTCTCTCCTTTCTATACCATATCCCAGCCCCAGCTGGGGGACTCTGCCTCTCTCCTCTCCTCTCCAGTTTGTGGGTCTCTGGTTTGTTTCTTGTTCCACCTTCAGGAAATAGGCCTGGCACTTTGGGAAAGTCCCCACTTAGGAGAAAGACCCTGGGCTTTGTTTGCCTGGGGAGGGAGGGAGGTAGGAGCCTAGATCAAGACTACATCCCTTCTCCTTCTCCTCTGGGTGGGTCTCGTGCCCTGGGACCACCTGGGCTGGAGCTTGAAGAAGACAAATAGGCCACCTAGGGGAAGAGTGGGTAAGACTGAGCCTCCAAGCCAGGCTCCCGTCTCCCCTGCCTGGACTTGAACCCTGGCCCAACCACACCCTTGCTTTGGGACTTTGGGAAGTCTCAGCTCTCAAATGCGGCTCATGGGGGGACGGAGGCAAATGCTACCTACCACCTAGAGTGGTGGAGAGGGTTCATGACTGACTGCAGGTGAGAGTGGTTAGTAGGGGACCAGGTACATAGGAAGCACTTTGGTGTTAGCGTCTTGTCATTCCCAGCTTTGTGGCAACCCGGACTCCTCCAGTGCCCATGGAGCACCCAGTATGGGTGAGGGCAGGGAAGCAGCATAGAGTACGGTGAGGCTCAGTAAACATACACAGGGTTGATTAAAAATTTGGGTGGGGGTGAGGAGTGCCCAGACCGTGTGGTGGCAGGAAGTGACAGCTGACTGACTACAGAGAAGGGGATAGGACAATGGAGGGTCAGGCAGCAGACCTCTACACCCACAGGCAGCATCTGGAGCCCTCAGTGCAGGGCAAGCAGTCATTCAGCAAATAGTTGCTGATGCCTGCTCTGTGGTGGCTGCTGTGGCCCCAGAGACAAATCAGCCCGAGCCTTCTCTTGAGGGTTCCGCAGGCTGGGGTGAGTCACTCTGTCATCTCCGTTCATGATAATGTTGCAATCTCAGATCCAACACAGAAAGGGCCCCTAAGGACAGATCTGTCAGTCCTTCAGCTTGTTGTTTATTTGTGTTTTGTTAACATTTATTAAGCATACACTATGTGCCAGGCAGTCACTGAGTATGTTACATGTATTGTCTCATTTCATCCCCATTTTTCAGAGCATATGAAGCCCAGAGAGGTGAAGTGACTTGTTGCAGATCACACAGCTAGAAAGTGGCAGAACTGAGATTTAACCAAGAGTCTCCGCCACTAGTCCTTCAGCAATTCTTTCACAGGGCTCAAGCACTCACCAAGAGACTGTGATCAAGCCATCCTGGCTCCTTCCCTGGCATTGGCATCGTGGTATAGAGAGACCCTGTTTGCCCTGTTTAAGAAGGCAGGAAAAACGGACACCATTTTACAAAATCTCCCATCAAGAGAGTGCAGAGAACTATGATTTGTCGTTGTTACATGCATGTGACGTGTTGGTAGTATAGGGTATCTGCTATTTCTTTATTAAATCCAAAAGATGATTGATTGGTATTAATCCAGAAACAAAATCACTACACTAAACAAAATCATTAAAATGGGGAGACTCGTTAGGCTCAGTCATATGCAAGACTCATAAGAACTTCTATAGGTGAAAAAGAGAATAGAATTAGAATATATTTAATCAGTAGAATGTTGATTATGACTGCCAGCAAAAATAATTGTCTTATATGTATTTTCATGATAAAATATATTTTTTAAAAGTGGCACAATGAGAAAAAGACAAGCTAGGTTTTAAATACAGTTGGCTTTAGTTATCTAGAAAAATCCCTCTTACCCCAAGCCAGATAAGTAAGATGTTCTTTGCAATTTGCCCATTTCCTCAAACGAAGTGGGTCACGCAGGAGGGGGTTTTCTCAACACAGATTGCCCCATGGCCACCCTGTGCTTCTTCTCATTTCCCAGGCTGAATGAGTGGAAGGTACGTCCTCTGAGGACAGACACTTCTTCCCTTTTCTTCACTGCAGACTTCCCAGTCCTGGACCAGTGTGCCTGGACCAGTGCCTGGCACCTAGTGTACACTCAGCAAATGTCAGATGGATGAAGGGATGTGCAGATGAGCACGTCATGTGTGGGAGGGGTACAGGGCAGAGTAATCTGGGCCCTATGGGACCAGGACAGTTTACGACCTTTGTGGGTCTGGAGATTAGATGCGGACATCTCAGGCTTCTGTAAGAGACCTAGCTTTCCCTTTGCCCCGCCTATCCTGGCCTAGCTGCCCACTTGGCTCAATCTCAGGCCCCCATAGCCAACCACCTGGCCCAGAAGGCAGTCTAAGCCCAGCTTCAGTTTTCCCAGCTATCGGCTGGGAGCATCAGCCCAGGGTAGATGAAGACATTCAGAGAAGCCAACATGAAAATGCACACAGGAGGTGTTTAGTCAGCTCACCTGCTTGCCTTCGGTTCCCTTCTTCTTTTCTTCACCTTTTGGAAGAGTAGAAGGACTGGGCCAAAGCAGCAGGGTCCCCTGGTCAAGTCATCCATGACCCTGTCTCCGCACCAGCCTGTCCTGACTCTACTCCCATGTCTGGGCCAGGCCGGACCACGCTGGGCCATTCAAGGGGAGGTAGCCATTCAAGGGGAGAGAGGCCAGGCTGCAGGCTGGGTGGGGGAGCAGCCTATAAATCAAGCCCCACTCCCACCCAGTCACTAACAAGCGGGCTGCCTACCCGCCTACGTGGGGTCTCTGCGTCTGGGCTCCCACAGCGGCCTGCAATAGCCAGCCAGCCAAGGCCTCCACAGTGCCTTGGCCTCCGCCCCCACCCACGGCCCCCGGATAGATAGGGTTTTTTTTTTTTTTTTTTTTTTTTTTTTTTAGTTTTAGAAGAAGAAAAAAATAGACCTAAATGAAGAGAAACACCAACAAAGAAGGAGAGAGGCCTGCAGAGTCACGTGGGGGCAGAGACCAATTGGGCCTCCGGTGCCCCCCCACCCCAGGGCGGAGAGGAGGAGGAGGACGAACGGACAGGGCCAGCCTGCCATCCGCCCGCGGCCCGCCGTGGCGAGAAGGAGTTCCTGTGTGCCCACGATTGCCACTGCTCCACCTGGGCTGCCGGATCCTCCTTCCGGACCCCCGGTGTCCACTGTCCACCCTCATCTGGCGTAATAGCTCACCTTCCGCTCTGTAAGTGAGGGCCTGGGCCCAGGCCTCTAAAGGCCATCCTCTCTCCTCAGTGCCTCCCTGCGGCCTGGGCCAGCCACTGCCTGCTTTGCTGAGTGACTGGTGCCTACTGCCCTGGGCAAGGAAGGGACCACTGGTCTCCTCAGACCTGCCCTCCCACCATGTTAGCCCTCTTCTTCCCTGAGCAGCTGATGGGAGGAGCTAGGCCAGTGGGGACAGGCTTATGGGGGTCTGTGAGTGTTCCAATGTCTATCTACGGCCGGGTGTCCACGGGGATGTGTCTGTCTGAGTCCAGTAGTCTGTGAGTGTGTACACGGGTCTCCAGGCCCCTGTCTTCGTGCTCTGGGTCTCCCTGCCTGTGTGTCTGTGTGACTCTGTGGATGTCTCTGAGCTATATGTATCTGTGGCTCAGTCTCTAGTGTCCATCTGTCAGCCCCGGCCTGTGGCTAGGCCGGGTGTATGTGGGGAGAAGAGGGTCCTCTGCCTCCCTGGGTTATGTGGGTGGAGGGCTGTAGTCACGCACACATTGGGCTGAAACTTGGACTGTGGGGGGCCACAGTGGAGCCTTGAGGGTTAACCCGAGGACTCCCTAACCTGTGATAGGAGAACCTCTGGAGGAAAAGGGGTTGAGGTAGAGGAAGAAGAGAAGCACTGGCTCAGAGCTCAATCCCCCACCCAACCTGGCCCCCCAGCCCAGACTTGTGCTCACATTACTTGGGTCTTCTTCTGGGTCAAGAAACCCCAGGTGGACTCTAAGCTAGGGAAGACACTAGTGCCCTCCCAGCCCAGCCCTGTCCCCTGTAGCCCCCCTGCCTTCCCCTGCAGAGATAATACCTCTCCTGTTTTCCATTTTCTGAAGGCCCCTCCCCTCATGGGGGCCCATCCAGAGGCAAAAGTACTACCCTCCCCCCAACCTCCCAACCCCCCTCCCCGCTCTGGCAAATGATGTTGTTTCTTAGGGATTTGGAGTAGGGGTGGGGGCCTGCAACAAACTCCCTCTGACTGTCTCTCCCTCCTCACCAAGATTTAGGCTCATGGACTCTCATGGAAACCACTGAGCCCTGTCTGTAGGGCCCACATTTTCCATTTTATAGACGGAGAAACTGAGGCTCAGAAAGGTGACGTGACCTGCCTGAGCTTGCACAGCAAGTCAACAACAGATTCTGCCCCTCATTTCGCGGGGTGAGCAAGATGAGGGCTGATCTGCACCGGTTCGCCAGGACTTAGGTCCCAGGACTAAGGCGCCAGCTCGGGCAGAAGCGGGAGGCCTCGCGGGCCCAAGCCGGGCAGGCCACGGCCAAGGGTCCAAGCCTTCCGGCCTCAGCCTTTAGGTTGGCTGCGTTGCTGCGGCAGCATGATTGTGTATTTCTCAGCACTAAGAAAGTTTCTTGGCCTCACTGCTACCAACTCTCACTCTCCGAACCCAGGTGCCCGAGGAAGCCGGAGTAGGATGTTAGTGGATCCCTTCCTCTTTAGTGTCTCAAATTCTTCATCTGAAAAACGGGAGTGGTCCGGTGGTTGTTCCTCAGCCCTGAGCAACTGCTTCGCCAGGCTGACCCATAGACCCCTCTGTCCATGAGGCTGCAGGGCGCTCCCTTCCCCCGCCCCTAGCCGGGGTGGGAGCGCAGAGCGGGAGGAAGTTGGGACGGGGTTTCTTCTGCGCGGGGCTCTGTTTTCCCAACGCAGCCGCTCCCCGTGTGGCTTCCGGTCCTCAAGAGACCCTGGGAGACATGCAGAGTGGGACCACCACGACTCCCTTCCCATTTCCCGACGAGCAAACTGAGGCTCATGGAGGAGACAGGGTTTGCTCCAGCTTTCCCAGCTGAACGCGTTGTTGGGCGCTTCCTCCATGCCCCGAGTGTGCTTTGCCAACACCATTCGAGTTCATCCGCACGACCACCCTAACGGAAGTACAGTCAACATTCCCATTTCACAGATGAGGAGATTGAGGACCAGAGAGAAGGGAGGTTTTATTAAGGCTTGAGTGAGGAGTTGGGGCTGCGCCAGAGCCAGAATCTGGTTTCCAGCCTTGAACCTGGGCCTTAGCCACTGTCTCCCCACGCTCGCCCTCACCCACATCCATGCTGCAAAACGACCAGAGAGCCCTGAGCGTGACCCTCGCTACCACTAAACGGAACATGCAAACAGGGGCTCACTTCCTCCCACCGCAGGCGGGTGAGCCAGGGCTCCCCGACGCGCGGTACCTGCCCGGATCCCGGGGCGCCCGCGTTCTGCCGCCTCCTGGACGCGCGTGGGCTCGGGGATGGACTGGAACTGGGACGGTGAGGATGAGGATGAGGGCGCCAGCCTGCTGGGGGTGGGGAGGGCGAGGGCCGGCCCTCCGCCCCCGGTTAACGCACGCGGAGATATAGAGGGGCCGGTCCCGGGGCCGGTGAGGAGGCTTCGCGTACCACGCATCGGCTGCGGAGGGGCCCGGGTCCCAGGTGCGCCTTGGTTCGGCCCCGGCGGCGCGGGGGGGCCAGGAGGCGGGGGATAGGGAGCGCCGAGGCCCCGCGCCCCCGCTTCCCCGCCCCTGGCCCGAGCGGCCGTCATCGCGGGCGGGCGACGCTGCGCCCGGCTGCGGCTCATCGCCCGCGGCGGCGCGGCCAGGAGGTGCGGGGCTCCGCGCGGGCGGGACGCGGGGCGCTGCTGCTCGCAGGAGCCGCCAGGTGGGCGACGGGCTGGCCGCGGCCGCTGTCGCACCCCATCTCGCGTCCCGGCCTGGGTTCTGCGCCCCTCCCTCCTCGGGACTTCGACTCTCCGCCCGAGGTCGCTCCTTTGCCTCGGGTTCGGCCTTCTGGAGCCCGCGGGGTCTCCGCCCGAGGTCTCCGCGTCTCCCCGCCAGGCGTCCGCGGTCTCCGCTCCGCCCTCCTCACGGTCTCTCCGCCCGACGTCTCGGTCTCGGGGGCGCAGGCTGCGTCTCCCGTTGCCGTCGCTGCCGCAGTCTTTGTCTCTCCCAGCCCGGGGGTCCCGGCGGCAGCGCTCTCAGGCTCTCTGTCCCGAGCGCCGTCGTTTTCCGCCTCTCTCGGTTGGGGCCCACTCCGTGCCCGACTCTGCAGGGCCCTGCCTCAGAGCTCGGGCTCCCCGGGTCCAGCTCGTTTTCTGTGCGTCTCCCTATCCCCGACCCTCTTGCTGGGCGCCTCCGTTCCTCCAGGTTTCTCTCAGTGTCTCTGTCACTCTCTCTGCCTCGGTGCCTCCCAGGTTGTCCTCCTCTCGGTGTCTCTGTCTCCTGTCTATCATTGTGTCTCTAATTCCGCGTCTGTCTCCCAGGATTTCTTTTTGGGCCTCTGTCTCTCGGTGTCTCTGATGCCGCCTTTCTCTCTGTTTCGTTCTCTCTCTCCCCTAGGTTTTCTCTGCTTCTCAGTGTCTCTGACTCGGCATCAGTGTGTCTCTGTTTCTCTCTCGGTTTTCGTTGTCTCTGCCTCCCTGGGGTTCTCTCACCGTTGACCCGCGTCGGTTGGTGTCTCTAGCTCTCGTTTCGGCTCATTTCTCCGTTTCTCCCAGTCTCTGTCTCCTTCTTCTCTGTTGGGCCCCCAGAACACTCGGGCCCTGAGCCCCACTCCGCTCAGGTTCATTGGCGTGACCCCCGCAGCCGAGCCTATCTTGTTTTCTCAGAATCGGGGTTTTGTTCTCAGACATACGAATCTGGATCAAAGCACATCGAATCCGAGTGTCCTGGATCTGGCGCCGCGGGGGCGACCCCAGGCCTGGGTGGGGACGGGAGCGCGGGGACCGGTCTGTAAAGTCCCGGGATGGGGTCTGCACTGGGCACATCCTAATGGGGGGCTGCTCCAGGGCTCCCTAAGGGGTGGCCCGCAATGGGCGGCCTTGACCAGGGCGCTGTCATGGGAGCAACGGAACAGGCCCGCGAGGAGGACGCTGCAGGGGCGCGCGGCCGCGGTGCTGCCAGACGCGCAGGACCCGGGTCGGCAGCGCAGTCAGTCGCCGTCCGGTCGCGGTGACTCGTATCCCCTCTCCGCAGGCGGACGCCGCGGGCATGGACTATTCGTACGACGAGGACCTGGACGAACTGTGCCCCGTGTGTGGGGACAAGGTGTCCGGATACCACTACGGACTGCTCACGTGCGAGAGCTGCAAGGTGAGCGGATGAACGGGCGGCCGGCAGGGGTACGGCGTAGAAGGCTGCAGGCGGGCAGAACCAGGTGCAGGTCCCTGCTGGGAAATGCAAAGAGGAAGGTCCGGGTGCGGGGAGGGGGGAGACAGAGCCTGCCCCGCTCCTGCGCTTGATTTTCTCTCTCCCCTAGGGCTTCTTCAAGCGCACGGTGCAGAACAACAAGCACTACACGTGCACGGAGAGCCAGAGCTGCAAGATCGACAAGACGCAGCGAAAGCGCTGTCCCTTCTGCCGCTTCCAAAAGTGCCTAACGGTGGGGATGCGCCTGGAAGGTGCGCGGGCTGCGAGTCTCCGACCCCTGACCTCTGACGCTGGGGTAGCGGGGTGGGTGCGTGGGGGATTGGGTAGGAAAGGTGGTGCAGGAAGGGCACCATGGGCCTTCTCGAAGCTTCTAGGGCCGGGCTGTTGGCCCTTCACTTGATATCTTGGCCCCATCCCTGCAGTGGGGGACTGGTGCTGGGAGGAATTGCGGTCGGGGGAGGGGATGGATTCAGGCCTAGCCTGGGTTGAGAAATATCCCAAAGTGAACCCCAGGGAAATGACCCTCTCCCCAGTCCCTAAAAGGGACCCAATCACAGGGGTGGGAGCTGAGCCCCGAGCCTGCCCTCTTTCTGCCAGGATTCCCACTCCCCACCCACAGGTACACAGACACACCCTCAGCACCCGCCAGAACCAAGGCTTCCAGCATCTTTATCCCTATGCTACCACTCACTGATTGGGTGATACTGGACAAATTCCTTAACCTGTCTGGGCTGCAGATTCCCTGTCTGAAAAATGGACTTTGTAGTGCATTTCTCCTTGAGTTAGTGTGAGGATTGAGAGAATGTATGAAAAGTCCTTAGTAAATGCTCAACAGGTTAGTTATTATTATCATCAGTCTTTATGCTATTGTCTGTCTACCATCACTGTCCAGCCCTCACTCATCCAACCCACTCATCTGTCCTTCGCTCCATTCATGCATCCATCCAATGCATTCACTCAGTTCATTTCTTCACTAAGCGGGTAAGATTCTTTCCTACCCTGTTCTTAGCCAGACCCTGGGGAGTGGGGAACAACTGTCCCCAAAAGGCCCAGGTCCATTCTTGCCTCCCTGCCCTCACCCCCAGCTCTCAATCCAGAGGGGAGGAAAGATGTCATCAGGAAACACTGAGGGTGAACAGTTGTAGGCTTCCACCCCGCTGGCCCCAGCCAGGCTGTGCGCCGAGCAGGCAGCTGTTAGCCAGAGTTTTTGAACAATTTAGAAAGCCCCAAGTTGCTCTGAGAGCTGCAGACCACATGTCCTGGCACCTACAGGAGGGACTTCTGGATGGGAGAAGGATACCCTGTGCTGTCCACAGAGGCCATGTCCCCAACTCCAGATCACGGAGGGCCAGGAGAGCTGGTTGGTGTGGGCAGCAGAAGCCCCTAAAACAACCAGAGAGCACGGACCAGGGCCTGCTCACACTGGTGGCAGGAAGGTTGGCTGCACTAGCCCCAGGCCACCATCCCTTGCTGAGTGCCCACCCTTTCCCTACTGCTCTCTCCCTTCTCCCAGAGCCTAGGGTGGAGCCCTATCTGAGCAGGGGCTGGGGCCTTGATACAGCTGCAGAAACACACCTGTTGAGTCCAGCTGGTGACACATTCTTGGCTAGGAGGAAGAACATCTGGTCGGCAAGAGAGGTCCCCTCCTCCCTGAACACAGAGCCCCAGCCAGCCCTAACCTCGGCTTCAAACTTGAAGTCAGTGGGGGAAGGCTAAGTCATTTTGCACCAGGATTTCAACGAAGTCCGTCCGTCAGTCAACAAGCAGCTAGGAATGAGGGATAACCTGGAGAGGCGGGCAGGGCCTTGAATGCCAGGCTAAGAAGACTGATTTCACTCGGGGGCAGTGGGAGCCATGTAAGGATACTGAGCAGGGGAGTGGGGCAGTGTGGAGAGTTGCTTGGAGGGGTTGAGCCTGACCCTCTGCCTCTACCCACAGCTGTGCGCGCCGACCGCATGCGGGGAGGCCGGAACAAGTTTGGGCCCATGTACAAGCGGGACCGGGCCCTGAAGCAGCAGAAGAAGGCACAGATTCGGGCTAATGGCTTCAAGCTGGAGACAGGCCCCGCAATGGGGGTCCCCCCCCCACCCCCTCCCCCACCGGACTATATGCTGCCCCCTGGCTTGCATGCTTCTGAGCCCAAGGGCCTGCCCCCTGGCCCACCTGCTGGGCCGCTGGGTGACTTTGGAGCCCCAGCATTGCCCATGGCCGCACCCAGCACCCATGGGCCTCTGGCTGGCTACCTCTACCCTGCCTTCCCTGGCCGCACCATCAAGTCTGAGTACCCAGAGCCCTATGCCAGCCCCCCGCAGCCCGGGCAGCCCTATGGCTACCCAGAGCCCTTCTCTGGAGGGCCTGGCATCCCCGAGCTCATTCTACAGCTGCTGCAGCTGGAGCCAGACGAGGACCAGGTGCGGGCACGCATTGTGGGCTGCCTGCAGGAGCCAGCCAAAGGCCGCCCCGACCAGCCTGCACCCTTTGGCCTCCTGTGTAGGATGGCCGACCAGACTTTCATCTCCATCGTGGACTGGGCACGCAGGTGCATGGTCTTCAAGGAGCTGGAGGTGAGTTCCCTCCTCCTCTTGCCTGGCTGGCCACTGGATCTGGGATGTCCCCTTGACTGCTTGAGTCTGATCCTTGGCCTTCCCTTACGGTGGGGCCATCTTGCCTGATTGGCTTCAGGCATTGTCTGGGGACAGAGAGGCTACACTGAGGACACTGAGGAGCATTTCTTGTCCATTCTCCCCACCCTCTGCCACCTTCCTGCTTGCTCCCCACTGACCCCTTCCTCCTCCTCTCTTTCTTGAGACTCTGTCTCTCACAGTGTCTGCTTCTTTTTCCCCTGCCGCCATCTCTGTCTGTTGTCTCTCTCTCTGACATGCAGTTTGCTTCTCTGTGTTTTCCAGCCTCTTCTGTCTCTCTCTGTTTCTCCCCAAGTCTCCATCTCTGTAGGCATTTATTTATCCTCCTCTGAGACCCTGGACTCCTCCAAAGGACTAGCCGAGGCCTTCAGAGACTGTCTCTGGCTGCCCCAGCCCGATGTCAGAAAGGGGGTTGAGCCCATCCCATCCTCCCACTCAGGGAGGCCATCAGTCTCCATCAGCCTCAAATGTCGTAGATGTGGGTCTTCATGTCTCAGAGTTAAGGGTGCCTGTGGGCCCTTCCCCTTCCCAGCTGAGGTGAAAGAGCTTCCTGCCCCTGCATCTCCAGTGCACGATGGTCAGTCGCATGTGTGTGTGTGTGTGTGTGTGTGTGTGTAGAAGAGCTAGGTGGGTGCATAGATGGGAGGTTGCACAACCTGCCTCTGATCTTGGATGAGGCAGCCTTCTCCTACTGCAGGGCCTTCTCTACCGTGGGACTAGGTACCTGAGGCTAAAGGAAGCAGGACAGCAGCAGGAGAAACGGAGGCCAGGCATAGGGAAGAACTTCCCAGCCATCCTGCCGAGAAGGGCCTGATGTTTCGAATCTGCCCTGACTTCCTATGATCAGGGCATTCTGCCAACCCCAAAGACCCCCCCCCCCAACCCCAGCCAAGGCCCATTTCTCCCTGACTTGGGCACAGGCACACTTTGGGCCAGGCCTATCAGTGTTTGCCTTTCCCAGGCCAGCCTCCCTGGGCTGTTCCGGAGCTGGATGTAAACAGTGAGACCCGTTGCCCTCTCTGCTGGGGCCACTGCAGCCTTGAGCAGCACTGTCAGTGCTGACGCCACTGGGCTTGGGCTTCCTCCAGGGCTTGTGGCTGGATGGGTCGGGGGCACTGCCTGCCCAGGCTGGGCCTGGGGGTGGGGTAAGGTGGGGCTTGGGCACTGTGAGCCCTGGGAGCATCATGGGACTGGAGGCCTGATTATTCTGGGAGTCAAGAATTGGTGGCAATGGCTCCTGCTTCTACTATGGAGGGCCTGTCATAGCTGAGGCCTTCGGGATGTGCCATGTGTCTATCATAGGGTGGGGTTTCTCCATCTCACCACTGCCCCCCATCCAGGCAGACCTCATGGATGAGGGCCTTGAATGTTCCCCTCCGTCTTCCACTCATGGCTGGAGGCCCTGGTGGGGAGTGAGGAACCTAGGACCCTTGAGTGGGTCACTGGCTTTCCCTTCAGACTTCCCAGGAGCCCCTTTGAGAGGGAAGGAGGAGTAAAGCATTCCTGGACTTCCAGAACCCTGGATCCACGGGCAGGGCACTTCCTCTGGCCGCCTTCCTTGTCTCCTGGGGTTTTTCACGCAGGATGGGAAGGGCTTTTGTCCCAGCTTTGCTGAGTGTTTTTTCCTGCTTCTGGATTCTCTGTGGTCCAAACCTTCCTGCTTCCCCTTCCCAGAGTCTCTGAATTGAGCCTAGGAATATGAACCATGGTCACCACCTTCAATAAAGGAGCCTTGCTGATATGTACTAGCCCAGCCCTTAGAGGGACTCTCGTCAGCCTGGGCCAAGTGGAAGCTCTTCCCCACTGGTCCAATGGGCTTTAGGCTAGTGTTTATTTGCAAAGCCAGAGGTGGGAAGGCAGAAAAGTGGAAAGGGTGCTGAATGACTCTGTTGTCCCCTTTGACTGGCCATTCATCCCCCCACCTCCAGGCAGGACACAGCTTTGCAGACAGAAGAGGGCTCTGAGAATAGGGCAGGCCTTGGCTGGACACTGGGAACCTTGAAATGAATTGGGCCCAGGAAGCTGCTAGGCTAGAAGAAAAGGAAGACATATACATAGATAATGCCAATGCAAGGTGCCCAGGTCTCTGAGAGCAATGGAAAGGGGCTGAGGGACCCCAGCAGGAGAGCAAATGGCTGTATCTGAGGAAGCCAGGGCATGTTCTTTGATCTGTGCCTTTCACGGACATTCCAGGCAGTGGGAAGAGTAGAGGCTAAGGTTCAGGAGTATGAAAACGTCATGGGTGCAGGGAGTTTCACGTGGTCCTGTGAGGCAGGGCTGGAGAGGTCAGTGGGGTCAGAAGGCAGAACTTGGACCAGCAGTGGGTCCTTTGGCAGTGGATGATGGGGCCCCACATCCTGGGGCAGGGCTTGAGCTCTCCCAGAGGTCCTCTGGGATGCTGATGATGTCTTGCTGCTCTTGAGGAAGTCCTGGGGTCTTAGCTGGGCTGCCAGGATTTCTGGGAGCCAGGAAGTATCTGAACCTGGGCTCAGGATGCCTCCTTAGGCTTTTCCTCCCCCATTTTGTTTCCCAGTCCAATGGCTGTCCCTCTGTGCCTATTTTTCCTTCTCACGCAATCACAGCATGGTAGATCTGACAATGGCACAGAAATTAATAACAAAATCCAGAATCAGAAAGACCTGGGTTCAAGTTCCAGCTCTGCCACTTACTAGATGTGTGGCTTTGGGCAAGTGACTTTACTCCTTTGGGCCTCAGTTTCCTCATCTATAAAATGGGAGGTGTTTAAATAATACATACCTCACAGGGTTGTTGTAAGGGTTTAGTGAGTTACAACAGGAAAAGAATTTAGCACAGGGCCTGGCACAAACTAAGTGCTCAATAAACGGTAGCAGCAACTCCCTTACTTACTGTTCCCCTCTGCTGCTACACAATTTAATCTAGACTTGGAAGTGGTAAGATCCCTGGGTGGCGCAAACTGTTTGCACTCCACTACTAACCAAAAAGCAATCTGCTGCCTTAAAGATTATAGCCAAGAAAACCCTGTGGACCAGTTCTATTCTGTAACACATAGGGTCAACAGGAGTCAGAATCGACTCTATGGCAACATTTTATTTATTTATTTATTTCTGGTTATCCATAGTCCTCTGAGCACACTATAGTTCTGGGAGAAGCTAGGGGCCCCCCTTGCCCTGGGCTTATATAGCAACTTCTTACCTGCAAGGTAGCAGAAACCCACCTCTATCTGCTGCTCAGTGAGGGCAGTGGCCAGAGCCCAGGCTGTAAGCGTCCCTGGACAGTTACCGTGAAGGACAGGCTGGGTGTATGGAAGATAGGAATCAGGGAGGGGGAGGCGAGGGCCAGGAGTGCCTAATGACCCATCTTGACATCATTTCACCCTCGACAACCAGCTTCAAGGCCCTGATTGGCAACAGATTTAACTGCCCAGATATATGGTTTCATTTAAGCGGCAGTAACTCTGTCAGTCCTGTGCTGACAAACGCCGACCAGCCGACCACTAGGCTGGGAGAGTGCCGTGGCCAGCCCGTGGCGTGTCAGCTGCAGGAGAATTACAGAGCCTTCTGCCGCCAGACTCATCAGACCCCAGGGGGCTCCGGAGAGGGCCCTGATGGGAGGGAGGTCAGCTCAGCACCCATAAATACCCTGTCTCTGAGGCAGGCTGCAAAGTGTCAAAGCTCCAGGAAGATTTGTGGTGGGCCAGCAGGAGGGGTGGGCAGCTGGGAGGCCGGGCAGACAGCAAGGGCCAGCAAGGGACTCCCGAACTGGGACTGCAAACGTCCTTGTTCCTGGGGTGACAGGGAGGCCTGAGGGTAGAGGAGGAACATTTAGCTTCGGGAGAAACCTTCTGAGGTGGAGACCAGCCCTCTTTGGTTAAGTGAGCCTCTTAGCCACCTGCTTTCTCCCAGAGAGGGGCTGGCGGCTGCAGCCCTCTTGTTTTTCTTTTAAATGAAAGGAGAAGTGTGTGTGTATGTGTGTGTGCTCATCTGTGAGGGGGGCGTTTTGGAGTTTGTTGTCTTTATGTGTCCGTCTGTCTATCCAGGCACAGAAGCAAGGGCAAAATCTGACAGGGAAGATTGGTTGGCCAGGGGCTGGGGCCACATCCCCAGAGTGCCGACAGTGGGTCCACAGAACCTTCTGTGATGAACAACACATGTTCCTAAGTTTGGTCCAACTAAAAGAGGGAGGAATTATTTTTCCCATTTCTCAGAACAGGAAATTGTGGCAAAGGAGGACACATGGCTGAGCTGGAAATCAAACACAGGGCTATTGGATGCCGAAGCTTTTGCCACCATATTGCAGCTCTCTGCCCCTGGAGCCCCTATCAGCCCCTCTAAGCAGGACTGCCCCACTCCCGGGGTCTGAGGTCTGGGTGCAGAGACTGCTCCCAGGGCCTGGCCAGCCGGGTCACTGTGACCCCTTCTGCTTTCTGCCTGAAGCTCAGGCTGCTTATCTCCTAATTCTTCCCACTTATCTCTTGCTCTTCCACCTCCCCACCCTCTTGTTCCTTCCATCCGGGCCCAAGGGTGCCTGCTCCCAAGGGTCCACAGTGGATGGGGGGTCAGAGCCCAGCCCCAGGGTCCATCTGGGTCAGTCGAGGTGGGTCTGAGTTTCTCTCTTTCCAGTGTGAACCCCTGAGCATGCACTCCTACCTGGGTCTCAGGCAGCTCCCTGAACCCCTCAGGGGACAGGCCCAGTAGGGGGCATCTGGGCAGAGCCCAGCTCCCTTTATGTTATCTTAGGTGAGCCTCAGTTTGCTTATCTGTAGTATGGGCAGAACTCCGATGCCTCGAGGGGAGGGACAAGGAGTCCCTGAGAGTGAGCTGTGCCTGGTGGTGGTGGGTGCTCATGGGCCTGCCTCCCTCCTTGAGAACTGTGGTGGGGAGGAGGTTTCTTGTCTACGGCTCTCTGGGGACTGTCCACTCACCGTCCCCTTCCCAAGGAGAGATAAGGACAGATGTCTTTGTGATTCATCCCACCCCAGTTCTCCATCTGTCCTGACCCTTCTCACCCAGGGCTAGTTGTGGCTGAGCCTAGAGGTGCCCATGCCTCGGTTTTCTGCTCTGATAGTAACGGGGCTCTAGGAAGATCTTTCTACTGGGAGAGGGAGAGAAAGGGAGAGGTGTGGGCTCATGACACAGAGATGAGGTGAGGAAGGGAGGACAGGAGGCTGGTGACTCAGAGAGGGACAGCGACAGACTCTCCGTCTTAGTCTCCTGCCACGTGGGCTGGGGCAGGGGTGGGCAGGGAGGCTGGGGGAAGCCTGTCTGCATAGCTGTCCGCTCACTCTTCTCTTTGTCCACTTTCCCGTTTCTCTCCCTCTGTCTGCCTGAGAACAGGCCCAGGGAGCCTCCCAGGAGAGGAGTGGGCAGAGGGGAGGGAGGGGGTTTCTGCTCTCCAGAAGAGACAACCGTTCTTTAGATCTGGGCCAGTTCCCCTCAGGCCAGGGGCTGCCTCGACTCCATGGGGCTCCAGGTTGCAGGTGGCTTCTCTGTGCTGTCCCCACATGGCTTGGTGATCATGAATTGTTTGTCACCTGCTCCCTGGCCCTTCTTCTTGGGGCCTAGAGATCAGCTGTACACAGTTCCTGCCTTCCCAGACCCCACAGGTACTGGGGGAGAGAGAGGCATGATTTGGTGCCATCACATGTCGTGGGTTCCATGTCCAGAGGGTGGTGAGGGCACCAAGGAAGGAGGAGGGATCAGGGAGGGCCTCATAAAGAAGGTGACAAGAGTATAAGAGACTGTAAACTCCTGGATGGCAAGGGCAGGGTCTTTTTTTCTATGGCCTAGTGGTTAAGAGTCAGATAGGGCCGTGTGACCTTGGGAAAGTTGCATGACCTCTCTGTGCTCAGTTTCCTGTCTCCTTAGAAAGGGGTTAACAACTGTACCAACCTTACAGAGTTGTAGAGCAACAACTATTAGCCATCATGGCTTGCCTTTGCCACAGGGCATGGCCCAGGAAGGTGCCTAGGAAGTATCTGTAGGGGAGATAGCTAGCTGATGAGCTGTGGATTCCGGGAGGGACTGGAGTCTGTATTGTGTCTCCCTTGGATCATCCGCAGCACCCAGTTTAGTTCTGAACACTCAGAGGCTTGGTATTTGTTACTGTGGAGAGTTGTGGACTGGGAGGGCCAGCCATGGCCCAGGCCGGTCCCTGCCTCTGTGTGATCCAGAGAGTCTCGCCTTGCCCCCTCTGGGTGGCTGATTCCTCATCTATAAAATACAGGTCTGGGCCAGGGGATCCCTGAGGGCTCTCTGGCTCTGATGTTCCAAAGTTCTAAGCCCTGCTTGTCATTTTCACAAGCCTCTGCCCTTCCTGTGCTGGGCAATCCCCCTGAGTTGAAGGACACCGCACAAGGCAGTCTCTGCCCTGCCCCAAGAGCCCCTGGCTGTGGCTGACAGAGTCTACCCCTTGCCATTCTGTTCCCGCTCAGATGGCATACCTTCACTGTCCACCTGCTCGCTCCCTGGGCCTGACCTCAGGTGGGCCCTCCTTTCTTCCCAGTGGAAGGTCTCTGCTTCTTCTTAATGGCTCAGTTTTGAATGGTTGAGGTTGCCAGAGGTGTGACCACAGGCTAAATGGACACACTGGTAATGTGAATGATGCTGTGCCCTCGCATTTGAAGGAGCCCTTCACAGTCCACACCCCGGGCTTTATTCATTAACACTCACTGAGCGCTGGGTATGTGCAAGACCATTGTCTAAGTGCTTTGCTCACTTTACAGATGAGAAAACTGAGGCACAGAAAGGTTATGGAAATTGCTTAAGGTCATACTATGTGTAAAAGGCGGAGCTGGGGCCTGAAGCCAGGCCCATCCGGGTCTCGGGCCCCTGTGTTTGGCCCTCTCTTATTGTTTTGCTCGACCCCTGCCACACCTTCATAAAGCTGGCAGCTAAGAAAACTGGGGACAGAGAAGTTAGGTAGCTGCCCAGGGGCACATAGCCAGCTGGGCCTCTGAACTGAGAGCTGGGAGGAGGAGGGGTGGGGGTGGGTCCCAGTGAGACCGCCGCATGCCTCTTCCTTCCAGGTGGCTGACCAGATGACACTGCTGCAGAACTGCTGGAGCGAGCTGCTGGTCTTCGACCACATCTACCGCCAGATCCAACATGGCAAAGAGGGCAGCATCCTGCTGGTCACCGGGCAGGAGGTGAGCAACCCTGCTGTGCCCCGCCCTGCCCCTCACTGTGCACTTCCAGAATTCCAGGTCCACAAGAGGTCTCTAGGCCTCTCCAGGCCTGGCTGTTCCCTGCGCTCATGGACACCCACTGACTTCCTTGTGACCAGCCCTGTGCTGGGCACTGGGGACTCTGGAAAGAGCCAGCTGTGGCCCCGGCCTCAGAGAAGCCATGCTGTAGGGGTGCGGGGAGGCTCAGGGGAGGCCCTTGGAGGAGGTGACGGTGGTGTAGGATCTTGAAAGAATAAACAGAGGTTGGTCAGGTAGGGAGAGTCTCTACCTCCACCACAGGCTGGGGGACAGCATGGGCAGAGGCTCAGAGAGGGATGGCTGGGAAGTGGGTTGGGGGGCTGAGCACTGCATGGGGGTGGGTTGAGGTGAGAGATGAGGCTGGAGGGGCTGGTAAAGGCTGGGTAGGGCAAGACCTCAAAGGCCCTCAATCCTGGACACTGGGGAGCCACGTGAGGGTTTTAAGTGGGGTGGAACATGGCCAGGTTGTATTTGCAGAAGCATGTTGAGGTGCAAGATGGGAGTCAGGGAAGAAGTGGGGGCAGCCACACAACACTCAGAGTGCCGGGGGTCTGGGGGGACACATTCAAGGAGGAAGAATGCCCCAACTGGGGGAGGAGGTATAGGGGAAAGAGAGGGAGGGAGGAGGAAGAGGGAGGTTGGAACCTAGGGTCTAGCTGGTGGGAGGCGTCTCACTTCGGGGTGGGGGTACAGGAGAAAGAGTGGGCTTGATGGTTAGTTGGGAGGAGGGCGAGACTGATGTTTTGGGCCCTACCCCCTAACTCACTCCAGTCTCTCTGTCCTTGTCCTTGGTTCTCACCCTCTGAGGCTCAGGCCATCGGGGGTGGGGGATGGGGAATGCTGGTGCAAAGGATGTGACTTTGGGGCCACATGTGAGTGCAAATGAGGGGAGCATGTAGGGTGTGTGTTATTGTGTTGGGCTGTGTTGACGTGCAGGTTGACGTCTTTGTGGCCATGGGAATGTCCACTGTGTGTGTTTGCCTGTATGTTATAGTGCAGCTATGTCCATGCACGTGGGTGTATGGCTGCCTGGATCTGCCTGTCACCATGTAAATGTGAACCCTTGCATAAGTATATGTCTGTCACTCTGTGAATGTGTTTACTTGGGGTGAGTCTGTGTGTCCGTCCCCTTGTGAGTGTGTCCACATGGGTGTATCTTTCTATTACTCTGTGAATGTGACCACACAAGGGTGTGTATGTGTCTGTCTATCTGTCTCTGTGTCCACTTCTTGAAGGGGGTACACTACCCTGCAAATAGGTCTGTGTGTATGTGTGTGTGTGTGTGTGAATGTGAGCCGAGGTGTGAACACATCCTTTACTCCAAGTGTCCACATGCGAGCGTGTGGGGCCCTGGTGGGCGTGTGGACACGTCTGTGTGTATCCAGGCCGGCCTGCCCCTCCCCTCCCTGCCCCTGACACCCAGCACGACATGGTACTCACTGCAGGCGACCACACAAAAGCCATTTGTACCATTGGGCCCAGCGGCAGCTCTTTGTGTGTGAAGGACCCTTCAGTTCTCCTGCCACCCACCTGCCCGGTGTCCGCTCCACTGCCATGGCAAGGAGGGGTGGACGGCGGGCAGACCACAGGTGCCCTCAGCGGCGCCCATAGAGGCTGCAGCCACGGGCCAGGAAGTCTGAGGAGAGCTGTGAAGGGTGGGCCCTGAATATTGGCCGGCCTGGGAGGGTTCCTGGGCCCTGAGGAGATGCTGCCACGATGCTGTCCCACACCAGGCTCAGCCCCAGGGCTGGGCACATACTCCTTACCCCAGCCCATCTGACCCACACCCCCTGACTGGTGACCCCTGACCCATGCCCTCTCACCTGCATCCCTGATTAGACCCTCCTGCCCCATGCTGTTTGGCATGAGCTCCCTACCTGCTGCCTCCTGACCCATGCCCTTTGACCGCCCAGGTGGAGCTGACTACAGTGGCTGCCCAGGCAGGCTCCTTGCTGCACAGCCTGGTGTTGCGGGCTCAGGAGCTGGTACTGCAGCTGCATGCACTGCAGCTGGACCGCCAGGAGTTTGTCTGCCTCAAGTTCCTCATCCTCTTCAGCCTCGGTGAGTGGGCTCAAGTGAAGACTTGGTCTGGGAGGGTGGGCAGGGGTGGGTGGGTGGCTGGGGCACTGAGAGGTAGCTGGGGCAGGGCCTCATCAAGGATGTGGCCAGAGTGGCCAAGATGGGGATGTGCCCCAGGGGCCTCAATGGGGACAAAGACCCCTCCCTCAATGAATAAGGGTGTAAGGGCTCTTAAAATGAGGCTTGCTTCCTCTGTGGGCCTCAGTTTCTCTGTTCAGAAGTTCAGAGAGCCAGGATAAGGCTGAAGGCGGTGGGTTTGCCCTTTATGGACGAGGACCCCATCTAAGAATGTGGTAAATTCCTGACTGAAAGCCCTTAAAAAGTACCTATGCCACTCTAGGAAAAGTCTGTGCAATTTCGGGAGTTTCTGCTCCCTGGCTCCCACCTGGGGCCCCTGTTACTCCTAATTCTCTGCTCTAAGGGGGACCAACAGTCTCACTCTGAGCTCTTTGGAATTCCAGTCTCTTTTCCCATCCATCCATCCATCCACCCACCTATCCATCCATCCATCCTACAAACCTTTGCCGAGGATCTGCACTGTGCAAGGCACTGGGGATACAGCAGTGAACAAAAAAAGACTCAAAGATCCCTGCCCTCCTGGAGCTGATGTTTTCATGGGGAAAGAGACAAAAAACATATATATGACTAGTAAAATACATAAATAATTAGTGAAATAAATGATTAGTAGAATATGCAGCCTGGAAGATGGTGATAAATGCTGAGGAAAACAAAGCAGGGAGGGGGCAGAGGGCGAGCCCAACCCACCAGCTCCCCCTAGCCCCTAAGTATCTGGCGGCTCCCGCCCATTGCCCTCCAGACTCCAGCCCAGCCTGTCTCCACCCTCCCTCTGGGCTCCCACCCGGACAGCTCCATTCTGTCCTCCTTCATCCAGCAAGCCATCTCCAGTGCCCACTCTGTGCCCAGTGATGCTATGGACATAGAAGTGTTTCTTGTTTCCAGAAGACACCTCCAGTCCTGTGCAGTCAGGGCTGGGACAAGGGATGGGCATGGCTGGGGCAACCCAGGTGGAGAGCAAGGGCTTGGCCTGGAAGGCTTCCTGGGAGAGGAATATCTGAGGAGGGTCTTGGAAGATGAGGAGGAGTTTGCTGGGTGGATAAATCTTTTAGCAGAGGTGCAGATGGGATGGAAGGTTGGAACAGAGGGGACTGAGTGCCTTGTCACCTGGGGAGGAGGCAGGATTGAGATGTCAGCTTCGTGGCAGATGGCTTCATAGCCAGGCTGGTAAGGGTGCACCTGCCTGAGAGTGAGGGAAATGGGAGGAACTGGAGAGATGGAAGGGAAGAAGGGAACTGGTAGGGGGAATGATCATGAAGTGTTGATGGTAGAAGCCCAGCGCTCAGGTGGGGTTGTGTGTATCTGCCATGGCCAAGTGACTGGGTGCAGTGGGCTAGGTCTCCTGACTCCAGCAGAAAGTCCTGGACGTTTATCTGAAAGGCTGTGTTAGAACTCCTCTTTGGACACCAGCTGCTACGTGGGCGATGGTAGGAGACAACCATGGTGGTGGTGGTGGGGAGCTTGGGCAGCCAGTTAGGAGCTGTGGCCTGAAGCCCTGGTAGCAGCCTCAGGGGCCCAGGCCTGGCTGGCTTCACCTGGGGGAAGTCCCCTCCCACCTCTGCCTCCAGCCAGTACCCCTCTCCCAGCCTTGTCTTTGAGAGTAGCTGGGCTCAGGAAACTGAGCCACTGATGTGCGTGGTTGTAGTTCTGTGTGGTTGTGGGTATGGAGACTCCAGGAGTTTCTGAGCGTTTGTTACGTGTCTGAGTCTCTATCTTTGTTTCTGCACTTGTGTGTGCTTGCATGTGCAGACTATGAACTTTAATTTACATGCTTGTGGTTTTTTATGTGTCACAATGTGTGAACAATGTGTGTGGCTAGAGAGTGACTGGGGAGATTTGGGGACCTGAGGGATTTGGAGGGCTAGGCAGTGCTTGGGGGTACACAGCATTGAAGTGTGCAATCTGTGGGGGTCTGGATGGTTTGTGAGGTGATAGTTCCTGACCTGACTGATGGTCCTATGGAGGGTCAGGTAGACAGTGGGCTTCCAGCCACCAGTCTCCTTGGCCGAGGCTCAAGCTATCCTTGGGTGCCCCCTGCAGAGCAGGGACAATGTCTTGGCTTCCCAGATCACAGGGACCTGCGACACCCGCCCTGCAGACCCAGTCTCCCTTCCCACCAAGGCCCCAGGAGCTTGGGCCTGCCAGGCCCAGCATAGCTCTGGTGTCCATCTGGTGATAAACCCAGGACTCTGCCTTCCATGGGGTGTAAATTGAGCCCACTTCTCATGCTGAGGCATTAGCCTTTATTCTGTATTCCTGATGAGGCCACTGAGGCCTGAGAGACCAGGGAATGAGCACAGTGCTTTGCTGGAATGAGATGGAGGGGCAGGATGGGGAAATGAGAGTGTGTGCATGCACGCACGGCAGGGTGGAGCAGTGGTTAGGAACGGGGAGTAGGGATGGACACCCTGGGTTCTACAGCTGGGCTCTTCTCTGGCTGTGTGCACTTGAGCAAGTCATTCCCCTTTCTGAGTGGTCATTTCTAAAATGGCTATCATAATAGTCCTTACCTTATGGAGTTGCTATGAAGATTTAATGAGAGAATTCCCATTCAGTAGGTGGCCCGGACCCTTGTAAGTGTGCATTAGTGTTGTTTTATGGTAATCATCATTATTAAGTTAATGAGCAAATGAACATGTTAATGAATGAAGTGAATGAACGAAAAAGGTCACAGTCTCTTGTCTCCCAGGGCTGTGTTTCTCCATGATGCCCTGGCTCGGAGTACTTGCCATCTTTACCTCACGCAGTGAGGTTGGCATGGTGCCTTTGGGGGCAGTGAGCCTGGTCTTTCTGAGGTGGATGGGGGAACCACCGGCCCAGCTGGCCAGAGACTCTAATGACGTGGGGCTCCCAGGGGAGAAAGAGATTGCTTCTCTCCTGGCAATCACAGGACCTGGACCTGCCTAGCTCATGGGAGAGCAGTGAAGAGGAGGCCAGGTGGGCCACAGACACTTTGGTTGATAGGTTCTGGGTTGGGAGAGGAGCCTTAGTGGACCAGTGTGGTCAGGGTGGGGCCAGAGAGGAAAGGAGAAACCAATTCTGCCTAGGATATCTGGGAAGGCTTCTTGGAGGAAGGGCCTCTGGGCTGAGCCTTGAAGTATGAGTTGGAGTTTTCTGGGTGAAACAAGGCAAGCAGCAGTATGGGCATTCCAGACTGAAGGGATGGGGAATCCTGAAAATTCTGTTTGGCTGTAGGGGTTGAAGAAGGGATGGAGAGGTGGACAGGGGGCTGAGCTGTGCAGGGCCCTGAATGCCAGGCCAAGTACCTTGAACCTTCTCTTGGGAAGGATTTTAAGGAAGGAGTAACGTGATCAAAATTGCATTTTAGCAAGGTCCCTCCAACTGAGCTTGGGAAAAGGATGGCAGGTGGGCAGCTGGGAGCCATGCAGGAGGCTAGACTTGGGGCTGGGATGAAGTGGACAAATACAGGCAAGATCTGCCCAGAGTCTGGAACGTGGGTCCCTCACAGGATTCCACTCAGACCACCAGAGCTGGGACCTCAATGAAAACTGGGCCTGGAGAGGGGCCAGCATTTGCCTGTAGACTTCCAGCTGGCGTGCTGGGTGTCACTCTCAGGCAGCACCTCCCTGGGCTGGGCAGCCTGGGTTCGTGGGATGACTGTCCCCCCATCCCATCCCGCCTCCCCCCAGCTCGCTCAGCATCTCCTTCTAGCCTGCCTCCGCATAAGGGTGCCATTTGGTGTCTAAATAGCCGTCTCGGGCAGGCGCAGAGGCAGGTAAGGAGGTTTAATTAAAATTAGTGCCTCTCTCCTGGCAATCACGGTGTTTATGAAGATGGGCCCGGCTGGCATTGTTCTGCCGAGGACTTAATCGAAGCTTAATGGATTGACCTAACATTCGATTTCCTGATTTCCATTGAGGCGGCGGCAGCAGCATTCCCTTAAGCGTTTGCAATTTACCCACTGCTCCGCGCCAACAAAAGGCGGCCTGAATAGCAGCCCCACTCGAGGGGCCATTGTGCGCGGGGGCGCCTGCCTGAGTCACCGCTATTGGGACAACATTCTTTATGCCTCGCTGGAATGAAAGGATTATTCAAATATTCAATTAAACCATGAAAAGGGGGCTTTTCTGAGAACCTGGGGGCCCCTGGCTCCACAGAGCTAGCGGGCTGCTCTCCAAGGTGTTGAAGGGGTGGGGGGGGGGGTGCCATCTCCCAGCCCCCTCCCACCTCCAGGATTGCTGGGAGCCCTAGCAGGCTGGGGGATGCAGGCTTGTCTCCATCGATCTATCCTGTCTCCAACCTGAGGGCGGCTCACAAACTATCTCCAGTTCTTGGCTTCCCTGTGTGAGGTAATTCATTTGCCCCCACTTTGCAGATGACCAAAATCAGGCTGAGAGGGGAGGTGACTTGCGCAAGGTCACTCAGCTGGTGGTGGAGCTGGGATGTGAATGTCTGACACAGTGAGTGGGGGTCTCCAGGTTTGTTTGGCCCCTGCTCCCTGGTCTAAAGGAGGGGGCATGGTGTTCTGTGGGGTGGTCGCTCTGTCACATCGGTTATTCCATAGAATCCTCACGGAGGTCCCTTTAGACAGGGGACTGGAGGCTGGGAGAAGGGACCTGAATTGTCCAAGGTCTCAAGTGAGAAGGAGGTTGAGGCTGGAGTCCAGAGTAGCCTCTCTGGGTAAACCTAGGACCCCAGGAGTAGGGGGCCTTAGAAAAAACTCCTGAATTGGAAGGTACATGAAGTTATCATGTCCAATTGCCCAGGAGCCAGTGTCTAAACTCCATCCAGATGCCCTGGCAGGGACCACCCAGCCCCTATTTGCCCACAGGTGAGGCCTTGGCTTTGGAGTCAGTGAGACCTGCGTTTGAATCCAGACCCTGGCAGCTAGTGTGTGTCCCAGGCACCACCCTGACTCTCTGAGCCTTGGGCCCCCCACCTGTAAAATGGCATGCCCTTCCCTGCCTCTCTGGATGTCTGTGGGGCTTCACTGAGCTGGGTGCAAGGTGCTTGATGGGTGGCCAGGAAATTGGGTCCACAGTCTGTACTGTGGTGGCTAGGGCTCAATTAGCCATTATGCTCCCCATCCCAGCCCCATAGCCTCCCTCATGGGGGCAGTGGGGGTCTCTAGCCTGCTAGGAGCTGAAGGATCCAGAACTGCTAGGAGAAGGGGGCCCATCCTCAAAACCTCTCTTTGCTCTGCACCTATTCTCCACTATCCCCTCCATCACCACCCTGTTGTCCCTGGCTCAGTGCTGCTGAGGACAGTAAATCCTGCTAAAGCCAAGGTCCTGGTCCTCCCAGGGCCTTCCCATCCCTGCCCTTACTCCAGCACCCCAGCCTGTCCTCCCTACCCCCGCTCCCAGCTGTTTCTCTGGGCTCCTGGACTGCTGTGTGGCCTTGAGCTGGTCCCTGCCCCTCTCTGGGTCCCCAGCCTCATACTGTGAGTATCAGGAGAATTGCCCAGTCCCAGAGAAGGTAAGGGACAAGTAACAAGATGGCAGATGGAACAGGATTGGGATGGGAAGATGTTGAGATAGGGCCAGGAGGCACCCTTTACTCCCAGAAAGCTAGCTAGGTGGGAGTACTTTCCTTGACCTTTTGGGTGTATCTGGAGTAGGCCAGGCTAGGGAGCAGGGCTGCTGTATACAGTTGGGCAGGTTGTTCACTGCACAAGGGTACCTAGGCAGGGGATAAGTAGGGGCTAAAATCCAGCCTGCATGTCCCTTGCCAAGCTGTGTCTCTATGGACAAGGGGGACTTCTTTCTAACCGGCACAATGGTGTCTTATGGGCTAATGGCAATCCTGGGGGGATGAGGAAGAAATGACCCTGGTTTGCTTACTGAAGGGAGAGTGAAGGGCTGGAGGTGGAGGGGTGGAGGCTCGAGCTCAATCCTGTCATAAGTCCTGGGCCCAGCTCAGGTTTCCCTAAATCCAACTTTGGACAACACAGGCCTCAGTAGGCGTGCTGGGGGCGGCTGGGGATCAGGGTTGCCAAGAGCATCAAGCCCTCCTGGCGCAGTGGGTGTTAAGAGAGATTAGAGGGGCCAAGGGCTGCACATGCTGGGCTCTGGACTCCCCTGCAGCAACAAGGCTAAGGGCGATGGGGGCGGAAGAGATGCAGATGGACAACCATTTTCTGAGCCACTGAATGCCACATCCCAGGCAAGGCTAGGCTAGGATATGGAGGTTGGGGACCGATTGTCTTGTTCGTCTCCTGCTGATCCTGAGCCCCGGACAGAGCACCAGCTGGAGATGCTGCCCAGGAGCTGAAAGAGGCCTGCAGGCTGACAAGAATTTGAGTGACAACAAACTAACTCACCTTAGGCATCCTCAGGTGCCAGGCATGGTGCAGGCCCCCATCATCCAAGCTCTGCCCCACTCCCACCCCTTCCTGCAAGGTGGACACTACCCCTTTCATAACAAGGAAGGCCTTGTGAGCCAGGGCAGGGCAAGGACTCATCCACAGGGCCACTGCCCCTAAATGGTGGAGCTGGGATTTGAACCTGGGCCTGTCTATCACTCCAGAGATAATTTCTTTTTTGTCCCTTCCCTGGACCTCGGGTGCAGGGGATGAATTAGTCACACTCCTCCATTCATGGCATAAGTGATCACTGGTCCATGAAGAGCCAGTCTCCTGCCTCTCCCTCCCATAAGCAACCATTTCTTCATGTTTAATGCAGATCTTCTTGTTTGTCCCTGCTCTTACATAATGTGCGTGGTTTGTGTACGAGTATTTTTAATTTCTATAAATGGCTTTGCCTTATAGATCTCATTTTGTATCTTTACATTTTTTCCATTCATTTTTTTTTCCTCCATGCTTTGAAAGATCCGACCATTTTCTCTGTGTCATATTTACTCTATTTCTTCTGCCTATTGCACAAGATGCCCTGGGGTGCAGCCCTCACATGGCCATCAAGGCCACCTTCCCAACACCATAAATACTGCTGCAGTGAACATCTTTGCTTATGTCCTCCCATGGCCCCATGAGAGAATCTCCTTTGGTACTGGAGCCTCTTTTTTTTTTTTTTTTGCTTAGGATGATTATGTCTTTTTAAAAAATTATTGTGATAAAATATGCATAACAAAACATTTGCCATTTCAACCATTTTTATGTGTATGATTCAGTGACATTAATTACATTCATCATATTGTGGAACCAACACCACAATCCGTTTCCAAATTTTTCATCACCCTTAACAGAAACTCAGTACCCCTGAAGCAATAGCTCCCCATTTCCCTTTCCCACCCACCCCGTTAATAAACTTTGGTCTCTATGCCTTTGCCTATTCTAGATATTTCATGTAAGTGGAATCATACAATATTTGTCCTTTTGTGTCTGACTTATTTCACTCAGCATAAATGTTTTCAAAATTCCTCCATATCGTAGCATGTATGAGAGCTTCATCTCTCTTTATGGCTGAATACTATTCCATTGTATGTAAGCACCACATTGTGTTTATCCATTCATCTGTTGATGGACATTTGGGTTGTTTCCACCTTTTGACTATTGCGAATAGCGCTGCTGTGAACATTAGTGTACGTGTATTTGTTTGAGTCCCTGCTTTCAAGTCTTTTGGGTTTATATTTAGGAGTGCAATTTCTGGATCATTTGGTGATTCTATGTTTAACTTTTTGAGGAACTAACTGTTTTCCACAGTAGCTGCAATCCCACCAACAAGCGATGAGAGTTCCAGTTTCTCCACATCCTTACCAACACTTGTTATTTCCATTTTTAAATT
Source organism: Dugong dugon (assembly GCA_030035585.1). Classification (NCBI taxonomy): domain Eukaryota; kingdom Metazoa; phylum Chordata; class Mammalia; order Sirenia; family Dugongidae; genus Dugong; species Dugong dugon. Next base: position 69,150,673 of record CM057471.1, on the reverse strand, counting down.
TATTTCCATTATCAAATAGCCATCCTAGTGGGGGTAAAGTGATATCTCATTGGATTTTTATTTGCATTTCCCTAATGACTAATGACATTGAGCATCTTTTCATGTACTTATTGACTGTTTGTACATCTTTTTTTGTGAGATGTCTATTCAAGTCCTTTGCCCATTTTTTGATTGGGTTGTTTGCCTTTTTGTTGTCGAATTGTAGGAGTTCTTTAAATATTTTTTATATTAAACCCTTATCAGATATATAGTTGCCAAATATTTTTTTCTTATTCCATAGGTTGTCTCTTCACTTTGTTGATATGGAGCGTCTTCACTGGTCATAGGGTAGACCAAAGGAGTGCCTGTTGCTCTCTGAATGGGGCCACCAGTCCACATGCCTTACAGGCGTGAGGTGGGGTCCTTCCACTCACAGTGCACCTCCCTGGTCATGGTGGTGATGAAGCTGATGGTGCAGTGCTGATGATGGGTTCCTGCTGGGGATGGTACTAATGGGAGTGACGGTGATGACTGTGGCAGGTTGGTGATACTGATGGTGATGACCGCAGGGATCATGACAACAGGATGTTTTTGACCATGGTTATGGGGATGGTGTTGGTTATGGCAGCAACGGTGTTGATAATGCTGAGAGTAAGAGTGATAATAACAACCAACATTTTGAGCCTTACTGTGTCAGACACTGTTCTTCTAAGTACTTTCCATGTATCAACTCCCTAAATCCTCGCGACAGTCTTGGGAAGTAGCCACTATTGTCACCCCCTATTTAGAGGTGAGGAAATTGAGTGGTTAAGTAACATGCCCAAAGATACACCTAGTAGAGTTAGTGCTGGTGTTGTTGACTGGTGGTGGTGTTCATGGTGACAATTGTGATGATGTCAATGGCAATAATGATGGTGACAGGGATGATTGTGGTTTAGTTGTTGACGGTGACAGTGCCCATGTTTTGTAAAAAACACAGAGATGTCAGTATTGGTGATTGATAATGGTGGCGGTACTCATCAACTATGGTGATGACAAGGGGATGGTGATATAGTTGTGATGGGGAAATTGTGGTTCATTGTTGATGGTGGTAGTGCCCCTGCCTTTGATGACCAAGGGGATGTTGGTGATGCCAGTGGCAGTGTTGGCCCAACCTTGATGGTAATGGTGACAGAATGGTGACAGAGTTCCTCCCTTTGCAGATGTGAAGTTCCTGAATAACCACAGCCTGGTGAAGGATGCTCAGGAGAAGGCCAATGCTGCCCTGCTTGATTACACCCTGTGCCACTACCCACACTGCGGGGACAAGTTCCAGCAGCTGCTGCTGTGCCTGGTGGAGGTGCGGGCATTAAGCATGCAGGCCAAGGAATACCTGTACCACAAGCACCTGGGCAACGAGATGCCCCGCAACAATCTGCTCATTGAGATGCTGCAAGCTAAGCAGACTTGAGCCTAGGCCAGCTGGGGCAGGGACTAGGGCCAGGGAAGGGGCCAGAGCCACCCCTGTGACCCTCCCAGATGGTTTATTTTGCCAACCCAGAAGCCCCACCCTGTAGGCCCTGCCCGAGTTCTCTGAAGCTGTGTATTTGGGAAGGTGGGTGAGGATGAGCAGAGCCTGGCTGAGGTGGGGTAGCCCCCACTAGCCACTGGCACTTGCCTACCACTCAGAGTGCCCCAAGGAGGCAGCTGCTAACCACTCCCTCCATTCCCCTGCCCCCAGTTGTCTGTCCTGGAGACTGGAGCTCAGGTCCAGAGAGGAGGTTTGGGATTCCCTGGTGGGCCTCCATGTCCCTTGGGTCAGAGGTCATCCCTTCCCCCTCTCCTGGAAGCAGAAGCAGGCGGGGAGAGGCTGATTGGGCATCAACTGGGGGAGAAGAGAGGGTCTCCAGAACTCCCTTATAGAGACCAGGAGGGAAGCCCTGTGTTTTGTAAACTAGGGGTAACTGAGTTTGCTAAACTAGGCAGTGGCTGTTGGGCCCCAGAGGACACTGGGAGACTGGTTAGGACAAAAAGACCCTGTCCCTAGCCCTTCCACCCCATCTGACTTCTGTAGGGGAGAACTTCGACACATCATCTGAAAATAATTTTGCTACAATCATCTTTCTAGCCTTCTCCTACCAGAGAAGTTTAGCACAATCAACATCCTAGCCCCACCCCAAGTTGGCCAGCCCAGGCTGGTGTTTATCTGCAAGGCTGTAGTCAAGAAGTTTGTTGCTTTAGTTTTTTTGTTCATTTGGTTTTTAATCTCTTAGATACTCCTTGAAAGGTGTGTGTGGTGGGGGGCAGGAGACAGATTTGAGGATTAAGGCTGGGATTTGGGGATTAGCATCAAGTACGACCCATGGTTTCACCCCAGATACTCTCATACCAAGTACCCCGTGGGTGGTGCTGGGTCATTATTTCTGAGGCCCCCACCCCAGTCCAGAGAAGAGCTGTTGCTTGTCACCTCCCCCACTAGGTGAACAGCAGGATGCCCTGTGTATGTTGGGGTGGGGGGGTGGGGGCTCAGATGGGCAAACTTGGGGAGGGTGTAGGGGTCTCTAGATCAGGGACGATGCTGATGAGCCCCTCACTGGCCCCTGTCCCATTGGGTCCCCTGCTGCAAACCCTTGAACCTGGGCCTCAGCTTGCTGGCCTCTTGCCGTAGGCCCTGAAAGACTCTCCAGGGCCAAGCACTAGGGAGAGGCCTCGGCTGTTCAGCTGGGCATCCACTGTCTGTCTTGCTTCATGTTGCCACTGCAGCTTGCGCTGAGCCGGCCCAGTTGGGGAGACTGGGCACCCCTGACCCCTGCCTTCCACTGCCCTGTTTCAGTACCCACCCCTACCCTCCCAAACGTGTGCCCCCACCAAGGCCGGAGACCAACATCCCCGAAACAAGAAGTGCCCTTAAGAATCTCCCCAGCTCCTGCAGCCCTGGAATAAATTTTGCAATTAGTTTCCAGCTACCTTTGCCTGTTTACATTCTGGGGCCAAAGCAGAACCTTCTGGGTGGCTGTGGAATGGTCTGGGGAGGGGCAGTGTTCCAATACAGAAGGAAGTGACACTCAGACACCTTTGGTTCAAAGTTTGGGGGGGGGGGCAGGATAAGTTGTGGGCACCAGCGTGAGGGGACACTAGCTGCTGCTGGCAGGGTTGAGGGAGTGGGGCTTGGACCCTACCTCATCCCTGGGACCCTGCCACACCCTGGAGGTCTGGAAGACGCTTCAGCCTTCTGGGACCTCAGCCTCTGTTCCACCCTGGCCGTGCCAGCTCAGTGTCCATCTCGAGCTGAAGGGAGCAGTCATTTATCAAGCACTTACTGTGTGCCATCCTTCATCTCATTGTCCCTGCAGCTGCCCTGTGTGGTAGGGGTAATAACCTAGAATGGGAAGACGCTTGCCAAGGGCCACGCAGCATGTGATCTGGGAGAGCAGATTCAAAACCTGGGTCCACCTGACTCCAGAGCACTGGCCCTTTCCTCTGTCCATTCAGTGGCCACCCACTGACCCCTCTTCCGCCTCCCCCCTAGCCTGGCCTATTCACATCGCCCTCACTGATTCCCTTGCTTCCACCTCTAGCTCTCCCAAAGCTTGGTAGCAGCAGTGAGCACAGCTGACTTCTTCCCCCTCAGCAAGGTGAAGGAACATTTTTCCCTTGAGATTACTGATGAGGAGACTGAGGGACAGAGGTGAAATGGCCTGTCCAAAGTCACCTAGCTGAGAAAGACCATTGCGCATCCTGATCTGCCCTGACCACCTTAACTAGTTCACATTCAGAGCCACTCTTGGTCCATCTGGTGACTGTGTAAATTAGGAAAAAGTGCCCCAGCAATGGGTTTGGTTTTAGTTCTAGGCCACCGGAGCCCTAGGCACATGACTCAACAATGGCTTTTATGCAAAGAAAAAGGTGTGCCCCTCCCTCAGCACCCCTGGTTCCTGGCCCCGGGAACGGCCAGCCTTGTGAGAGGAGACTGTCTTAATCAGATCATAATCTGATGCGATACATCACATAACTGAGCCAGGTTAGGTGAGGACATGATTGATTCTGCTCTGGGGGGCTGGGGGAAACAGGAAGGCTTCATAGCAGAGGTGTCATCCAAACCGGGTTTGGAAGGATGATCAGTTCACCAGCAAGACAAGAGTTGGGAGCATTGCAGACAAAGGGATGGAGGGGTGTCCAGCCAATAGTGTGTGGTGACTGAAAAGCGGTTCTTTTGGCTGGAGAGTAAAGGGTGTGTGTGAAGGGAAGAAGGGTATAGGAACAGGGAGAGGGGACAGTGAAAAGGACCCCTCTGTCCCCACTTCCAGGCCCCTCCCCCCACCAAGGCAACCTGTTGCCTTCGAGTCGATTCCAACTCATAGCGACACTGTAGGACAGAGTAGAACTGCCCCATAGGGTTTCCAAGGCTGTCATCTTTATGGGAGCAGACTGCCACATCTTTCTCCAGCAGTGTGGCTGGTGGGTTTGAACTGCTGACCTTCCGGCTTGCAGCCAAGCGCTTAATCAGTGCACCACCAGGGCTTTTTTCCCCCCACCCATAAATCCCTATGATTAGTTTCAGGGGAGACAAGAGCCCTCTGATGGTAAGGGGAAGGAAAAGGGGGCACTGAAAATGCGGGCAGTAGGGGACCATCACTGCTACACCCAGGTCAGCACCACTCCGCTGCCCCTCTAAGCTCTGGCCCCTCTTACTGCACCCACCAGCAGCCAGGAGGGGGCTCTGCCTAACCTAAATATTAGACCAAGAGAGTTGTTCTCCTGTTGAAATTCAGCAGTGCCCCAGCCCCACCCAGGATAGAGTGCCCCGCTTCGGCTACCTTTCCTCTCCTCCCTTTCTGCCACCTCCCTATCGGAGACCTCTGAACCAGTTTCCTCCACCGTACAGTAGGGCTTATAGTCTCAGAGTTGAGGTGAGGACTTGAAGCTTTAAGGCAGCAAAAGGCTTAACACCCAGCCTAGCACATAGCGGGTGCTAATAAATGTTGGCTGCACCTACCCTGATGATGAAGCTGGGGACGTCTTGAGTCCCAAAGCCAAGAGGCAGCTTCCCTTTCTCCCTCCCTCTTCCTAGAGCTGCCTGGCATCCCCTCCCTCTTCCCAGGCCAGGGGGACCCCAGAGAGACAGGCAGAGCCTCAACACTACCCTTTATTACTAGAGACACTGCAGACACGCTGGAACTTCAGAGTAGGTAGGGACAGGGTGGAAAAGAGGGGCAAATCACAGACAGACAGACAGAAAGATAGGGGACCGTGCTGTGGGCTCTGGTAGGGGTGGCAGGAGCACAAGGGCTGGAGTTCATGCTCCCATTCAAAGGAGGGAGAGGCTGAGGCCGGTGGGGGCAGGAGGTGGTCAAGGCGCTGCCGCTTACTCGTGCTGCCAGCCGGGCCTTTCATCCTGTCTAGGGCTGAATCAGTCCCCAGGCCTGAGGTCCCCTGGCAGACCTGTCCAGTTAGGGCAGAATTTGGAGGAAAGTCCTGGATGTACTTTCTCTAGAATCCTGGGAGGAAAATATGCCCCTTGGGCTGGGCTGGCAGAGACTCAGGACGGGGACCTGCAGGATGGGGAAGAGGCTGAGAACTGAGGCTGGGGGAGACCTTTGGTGGGAATCCTGGCCTGGCTTGTCCTGGGCAGTCTTTCTGATCTCTCCGAGTCTCAGTTTACCCATCCTAAGAACTCTGCATGCCCCTGGTGGGCTGGGTGGGCTTTTAGGAGGGGCAGTGGCAGGCGCCATGAGGGACACAGAGCCAGAAGCCTCCTTCCACTCCATGGCAACTCTTGCTCAGACCACCTGAGTGGGTTGCAGGTGTATGGGGGGATCCGTAAGGTGGGGTTGGAGTTAGGGGTCCAGAGGGTGGGGCCAGGGCCTTGGGCCTAAGTGGAAGCTACTCTGTTGCTAAGAGGGGCCTTAGCAACGCACCCATTCAATGAAGACAAAGGCGCTGTCACTTGAGCACAGAGGCGCTGCCGCCACTCTCTTGTTCCCACAGACGCGATGCGCCTGCAGGGATGGGGGTAGGAGTGGGAGTATGGGGGGCTGGGGGAAGCAGGAGGGGGCAGCTCAGGTCCCCTTGGAACGCCTACTTTGGGTGCTGGGCACCTGCGCCCTCCCAACAGGTCTGCAGGGGGCGCCATTAGCCCATTTTGCTGAAGGGGACGCTGAGGCTCCAAGGGACTGAGACACCAGCCAGTGGTGGAGGCCAGCTGGGAGTCCGGGCTAGGGGTCACACAGACCTGGGTTCTAATGTGTCCATGTGTATGCCCATGTGACTACTGCTGTGCCTCAGTTTCATCTGTGGGGGCGTGGGCCCGACCCTAGCTTTGCCCCTGACCCTGGCAAGTCACTGTCCCTCTCTGTGGCTCAGCTTTTCATCTGCACAATGGCACGCTAACAGCACCTCCATTTTCCTAGGTCACCAGATTAAATGCCTGGAGTTTAGCACAGAGCCCCAGTAAGAGCTCAATCAACAGGCCTCTAGCCCTCACTGGATTTGATCGTGTGGTTTGGGGCTGGGTGGTACTGGGCCAGCTCCTCATAGGGTTGTCTCTATTTTAAGATTGTGAGAACTCAGGATCAGGGAGACTGAAGATAGCAAGCTGGGTCCCCACGGCTTCCCTCGGGCCAAGCTGAGCTCCCGAGGCCTCAGGCCCCTCCCTGAGTAAGGCCTAGGGTGGCCCTAGCCTTGCCAGCTGCCCACAAGGCCCTCCAGCATGCCCCCAACAGCTGTCCAGCTGGGGAAACTGAGGCCTTGAAGGAAAGACCTTGCTCCTCACTGGGCCTGCAAGGCCTCTCAGATCACGAGACGTCAGGATAGGGGCCCTCAGAGGAGGATAAGGATAGGAGGTTGGGCTGGGGGTGCCGGAAGGCAGGCTCTGGGCTTCCTGCTCACTGCCCCTCCCAGTGCACCAGCTCCAGAAAGGGGTCCCACAAATTCATTCCTTAACTAACCCTCTCCCAGGGTGCACTGCATGTTCACTGACAGAGCCCACAGCGTGCGAATAGAGGACCTTCTGGCACCAGCAAGGAAAAAGTAGAGAGGGCCCCTTAAATGGTGGGAGGTAGGGTATGGTTGCTTCTTAAATCACCTCCATCCTGACACAGTAGAGCAAAGGGGGTGTCTAGGCCAAAGGGGAAAAAGGGATCCCCCTGAAGTGGGAGCTATACCTGAAGTCTTGAAAGCTGTCAGCTCCACAGCCTGAGGACAGAAGAGGTCTGTCAAGGGGGGGTGGGTCCCCACTCCTGCTCCTCCCTGCCCCGCGGCCCACGGCTACCATGGTGATGACTCCCTCCCCACAGTGGCCTTGGCATTCAGGTTCTGCCAGCGTACAGAGATTACGCTCAGTCCTCGTCAGTCAGCAAGTCCCAGTGCTCTTCAGCCCAGTAACTGAAGAACAGAGGTCTCTTGAATCCCCAGGGGAAGGCCCCCACCCCAGCCCCACCCCTAGCCACTGTGGCTTCCCCAACTCTCGCAGCCACACTTGGCAGGGCCTCACTGGTCTCTCGGGCTCTGCAATGGAGGAGAAGGTCATGGGGATTCTGGGGCTGGGGGTCCCTAGTGGGGGAAAAATGCTTGAGTTGGTGAATTTGGGGAGACTGAGGCAGGAAGCTCTCCCTCTGCTCTCCCACCCTGGGTGGGGATCTCACTCTCAAAGACCCTAAGGATCCACCCAGAGGCTTACCCCACAGATTAGTGATGAGGAAATGGAGGCCCAGAGAGGGAAGATGACTTACCCAAGGATGCACAGAAAGTGAACTGGGACTGGAACTTCTGACCTGGCCACTCAAGCCACACTCCATGGCAGAGCTCTGGAACCCCATCCACCCACCTGTCTTCAGGATCCCTCAATCTCCTGCCCCATGGAGACCCAGGGAAGATGTCAGGGGCCAGCTCCACTTCTGGGTTGGGCATTAGGGGTTCCCTGTTCCTTGGCCGGCTGGAGGGGGAGGCGTGAGGGATGTGTCATTTCTAAGGAATCTAAGGCCCAGTTGCCCGGGCTTCAGTTTGTCTTTCAAACGGACTAATAGAATTTGCTGTTGCCCTCCCAACTCTGCCTGAGCACTGGGGAAACTGGCACTGGGTAGCGCTGGGAATGGAGAGTGGTGAGGCCCGTACCTCTGACAGCCACATGCCTCTGGGGTGGGACTAAGGCCATGGGGCTGTCCTGGGCCACCGCCCAGGGACCTGAGGGCCGAGAACTGGAGGCCCTGCCGTAGTGCCTAGAGCGGGTCTGAAAGGAAAGCGCGTTGGCCGCGCTCGGACCGGGGCCGTGGGCGGAGCCGTGGGCGGTGCCTCCCGCCCCCGCGCCGCCCCGCGCCGTGGTCGCTTCGGTCGCCTTCTTTTCCGTCATCCTTCGCAGGGCGCTGCGGACCTGGTGGGTGAGCGTCGAGGTCAGGCCCGGGACCTCCCCTGACCCCCGTGGGCCGCGGAGCTCGGGCAGATAAGCCGCGCTTGCGGCCTGACCCCGCCCTTCGCAGCCGGCTCCTTCCGACTCACCTCCCCATTGTAGGCGGCGTAGACCAGGAAGATATACGGCCCCTGGGGACAGACCCGGCGGGCAGGTGTTACTGCTTGGGAACCCCCGCCCGGCCTCTCGCCTTGCCTGGGGACACGGCGCCCCCCAGTGGTCGCTGGGCCTCAGCCGAGTCACACCCAGAGATGCCCAAAGACACATCCAAAGTCATCCAGAGACACAGAAAGATGGCCTCAAACCCTGCCCTGTCCCCCTCCCCCACTGGAAGGGTGTAGCCCAGAGCTATGGCTTTCTATGAGAGAAAAAGAGAGTGAGAGAGAGAGACTTGCCCCACCCGACCCCTCGCATTCAGCCTCTTGACCACCAGGCAGCCCTCCGATCTCTATGCCTCTGGGCCCCACCCTCCAGGCCACAATATGGCCCAGCAGATGGGATTTGGAGACCAGGACTCCCTTGATGCCAACCAGACAACGCCAAAAGGTAACAGCCCCTTCCCTGAGGCTCAGGCTAGGGGACAAAGGGGGAACCTTGAGAACCCTGCTGCTCCCCCTGTGTCCGGGACACCAACTGGGATGATTCCACCCTAACCTCCCCCCACCCCCACCCCAGTCACCAAGGCAGGCCCTGGCGCCTCCCAGCCCTCCACATCCAGTCTGTCCTCTCTCCTTAGCCTCTGAACTGCCTTTCCCATTCCATCTCCCCCTGTTGTTGTTGTTAGGTGCCATCGAGTTGGTTCCTACTCATAGCGACCCTATGTACAATAGAACAAAACACTGCCTGGTCCTGGTTTGACACAGTGGCTGCAACAATGGGCTCCAACATAACAATTGCGGGGATGGCGCAGGACCGGGCAGTCTCCTCCTACCAACTACTAATCACCCAAAGGCATTTTTCCAAACTCCAACCCAACTATACCAGCACTTGCTTAACACCCTTCGTGGCTCCCCAGTACCCTTGGAATGAAGTCTAATGTCTGCATGGTCTGGCCTCTGCCCCCCTTCTTGCCCCCTCCATTTGATCCCACCTTGCTCACCTAGCTTAAAATGTACTCTTCCCACCCAGTCTTCAGGTCTTAGCTGAGAATCACCCCGTCCAGGAAGTGCCCAGACTATGCCTTTCCTAAGTGGCTCCTCTGTCCCCACACTGCACCCAACTGTTCCCTGGTCTCTCAGCCTCAATTGTATCACGCTGTGGTTGTGTGGTTTTGGTGTCTGTCTCTCCGTAAGGTTAAGACCTTCAAGAAGGTGAAGTCTTTGATTCCACATACCACCATATTCCCCCATACGTAGCCCAGAGCAGGCACAGGGGAGACACAGGGGAAGTATTTATTGAGTGAATAAATGAATGAAAGCTCACCTTCATGTGGCTCCTAGAATGTGCAAGGTATTGTGCTTAGTCCTTTGCAAATATTTCGATTGAACCCCAATGGTCCCATGAGGTGGGTATATGATCCCGTTTATATAAATGAGTAGTCCCTGCGTGGTACAAATGATTAATGTGCTAGGCTGCTAACCAAAAGGTTGGAGGTTCAAGTCTACCCAGAAGCACCTTAGAAGAAAGGCTTGGTGATGTACTTCCAAAATATCAGCCTTTGAAAACCCTATGACGCATAGCTCTACTCTGACACACATGGGGTTTCCATGAGTCGGAACTGACTCAACAGCAACTGGTTTACAAAGATGTAGAAACAGGCCTGTTTCAACTTGCCCAGGCTTCACAGGCCTCTCTCAGCCAGATAAGTATGAGCTACAGCTGGATGTAGAAGTGAAGCTTTGCTCTTCTTTCATGAAACCCGGCACAGGGGGTCAGAAGAAAACAAATCACCCTGAAGAGTGATTTCTGAGGCTGGGCCAATTCTAGTTCCTCCAGCCCAACCCTGCTCCCTGGCCACCTTGACAGGAAAAAGGGCCAGGGGGAGGTCTGAGGGCAAGTCTTGCTCAGCTTTGGCTCAAGACCGACAGGAGAGTAAGAGGAACAGGGTTGGAGGAGGGTGGGGAGAGACATGGATGACAGAAAAGAAGGGAAAGCCCAGGGCTGGGGTGAGAAGCAGGAGAGAGGGTACCAGAGAAGGAAGCCCTGAGGCTGAGTCAGGGACCTGCCTGAGAGGGTCACATGAATGTCAGTGGCACGCCCAGACCCACATCTTCCTGCTCCTTACAAGGCAGCCTCTCCCCTGCTTTTACCAGGAGACCCTCAAGGAAAGCCTGAGGCTGACTAGGAGGGGGCGAGAGAGGGTCACACCCAAGGAGATAGAGAGGCAGGGCATGAGACAGAGACAGAAAGACAGGGGTGTCAGAGATAAAGAGACAGAAGGGGAGACTTAAAGAGAGGCCAAGGAAGAGAAGCAGGTGGATCAATGCCTGAAAAAATAGATATGGCTGAGAGGGAGAGGGGTACAAGGAGAGGGAGACAGTGAGAGAGAGAACCTGGGAGACAACGAGACAATCAGAAAATTCAGAGACAAAGAACTGAGACTCAGAAAAAAATGAGAGGGGAAGGGAGGGTGGCAGAGATGGCAGTGACGGTGACACTGGTCCCTGGCTGCATCTCTGCTCATCTGAGGGGCACAGATAGGGTTGGAGTGCTTCGGAGACCTACCCCACCCTGGGGTTGGGGGCTGCCAGGCAAAGAGCTGGAGTAATCACCATGGCAGGGGGATACTGCTGCCCTCACCACCCTGTGTCAGGGTAGAGAAACTCAGCCAGGGTCACACAGCTAAGAAGGCAGAGCTGGGACTGAAGCTCATGGAGCTCTGGGAACATGGGTCTTGGAGGAAGGGCTTGTCTCTGTCAGGGAAGGGGGTGCAGTGTCCCAACCCCTACTGCTCAGGCCTGGATTGCTGTTGGGTGCCTCCCATGATGGAGAGCTCACTGCCTCACAGCGCATGTCAGAGCTCCAATCCCAGCCTACCCAGGGCCTGGAGGTACCTGGAAGGAATTGAGGCCCACAGCCACGTAGGCCCAGTCTGGGCTGAGGTGTACCAGGATGCCGACCAGCCAGGTCAGGCCCAGGATGGGCAGCAGGACCAGCACCGGCTTCACCGTGGCCCTGTGGGAGAGCAGGCAGGGCTGTGGGAGGCCAGGGTGGCCTGGGGGCCTCCTCTCAGGGCTCCAGGGAAGAGTAATGCCTGAGGAAGGGCTGGAGCTGTAGACCAGGGACCACAGCTCAAGACTCAGGCACAGCTGAAATCTTTGGCTGCACTTTTCTGCCCCTTCTCAAAGACTCAGAGGTGGTAGGAAGAGGGGTACTGGGCACTGGGGACGTGGGGTCCCACTCACAAGCCTGGCTTAAAGAAAGGGGGTAGCAGCTGCTCAGAGGGAGGGCTGAGGCCTGGGCAGTAGGATGAGAGGTCACGGAGTCAGGAAGGGCTCTAAGAAGCTCTGGGACTCCCTGGCTTTTCAGGGACCCACTGGCTTGGGTTGCTCTGCCCTTGGTGCGGGGTAGATGGCAGAGGAAGGCCAGAGAGGAGGCGGAGCTGTGGGTGGAAGGCCAGAGGTGTCCCCTCTCAAGCAGGGTGTGGCTCTGGAGACTGAAAGAGGTTCTTGGCAGGGGTAGGGATCCAGATACTCACACTGAACCTGGGCTCCTGGGGGGTATCTGATTTTGGGGTCTCCCCACCTTGCCCTCCTTACCAGACCATCAGTGAGCCCATAGGACAGTGGCTGGTGTACACATCACCCCCCCAACATGCATATACATGCAGGATCAACTACCATCCCCCAGGACATGCTATGCACAAGCATACACGTTACACACAGTCCACATGTGTGAGAGTCATGCACACAGAGCCAGGACACGTGTGCACACACATGCTCATGTACACATGAACATTCACAGCCACAGGGGCACATGCTCCCCAACATTGACTCACATGTGCTCACACTCAAGGACCCTCACACCTGGCATCAGCTGACCTTACACTCCCCCTCCCCTGGGCTTCACCATAACTGGATCCTGATCTGCTGCTGCAGGCGGGGCTGCGGGCTCAGCATGCGGGCACGGCGGCGGGCAGTGGACACAGTGACTATCACCACGCGGACCAGGATGCAGGTATTGGCCTGTAGATTTGGTATGAGTGGGTAAAAGGGACTTCCCTGCCTCTGACATATCTCTCCCCTCCAAGCCCCCAGACCTCCCAGCTCACAGTCAACACGAAGAGCACAGGCCCCACGAAGGCCCAGATGGTGTCTGTGTGCACGTTGAGCCAGCAGTGCCCAGAGGCCACGTAGTCATGGGGGGACGTGGCCAGGGTGAGGGCCACGATGGCCACAGGTACACTTAGGGGAAGAAGAATTGACCTGAGGACCAAGTCACCCACTCTTTTCCTCTCCAGGACCCAGCCCCCCTCCAGAGCAGTAGTCCACAGCTGTGCCATAGTAGTGGCTATACTGGGGAGAATTGGGGAGATCTGGGGAGCAAGGTTGGGAGAGCCTGATACTGGTGAGGTAGCACTGGGGCCATAAGTAGTTTGGGAGTGGGAAGTGCTATGACTGGGTTGAGGGCTTAGGGTTGGGAATCCAAAGAGATGGATGGCTGGCCATTGGCATGGGGGTTAGCTGTTCAAGGATTGCGGGGGGTGGGGGTGATGGCACTAGAGGCAGGGAGTTGAGGTAGTTGAAATGGGAGAGGATTTAGAAAAATTGGAGTTGGGTGAAGTTGGAGGTTGACAGCTCAGAAAATTGAGCTTGTGTCAGAGATGGGTGCTGGGTGGAGATGGGTGCCATGGTATTGGGCACCAGGCAGTGCTGGATGCCAGGCAGAGATGGGTGCCGGGTGGTGTTGAGTGCCGGGCAGTGATGATGCTGGGTGGAGGTTTGTGTTGGGTGGTGTTGGGTGTTGGGTGGTGATGGTGCTGGGTGGAGATTTGTGTTGGGTACCAGGCAGTATTGGGCGCAAGGCAGAGATGGGTGCCAGGTAGTGTTGGGCACTGAGTGGTATTGGGTGTTGGGTAGAAATGGGTTCCGGGTGGTGATGGGGCTGGGCACTGATGGGTCCTGGTGGTGGTGGTATTGGGTGCCAGGCAGTGCTGGGGGCCAAGTGATGGGTGCCAGGTGGTGCTGAGTGCTGGGCAGTGATGGACAGCAATGGACGCAGTGTAAGGCAGAGTTGAGGAGAACCAAGCAAGAGCAGGGAGCAGAGGAACCTCACCCCAGCCTGTGGCATAGTAGAGCCTCATCCTCGGGCCCGTGCGCATGCTCACAGCCACCACCTTGCTCCACAGCAGCAGCCCCTCTACCAGCATCCAGGAGAATGCGACCAAGAAGAGAAGATGCATCGCAGCTGTGACAGCCACACACGCCACCTGCTGGGGGTGGGGGATTCCCACCACAGTTAGCCATGGGTGCAGTCTGCCTTGGGGCCACAGGGCCACACCTGACCTTGCCATCCCAAGGAGGTATCAATACGTAAAGTTTCTGGGCAGTGCCCTGGGTCCAGTTCATCCACTCATGAGCTTTCTTCTCTGGGCCTTTCTCTTCCCCAGGGAAATGGATCCAAGTAAAGACGGGAACCACCCAGAGAAGGGGCAGGGCCTGCAGGCATCCATGGCAGGGGTGGCTGTGCTGTCCAGGTCCCTCTGAGCTCACAAGTCTGCCCATTGGCTGCCTACCTTGTTGGCCTTTGCCCAGTCACTGGCCATGAGGATGACTTCTGCAGAGGCTAGAGAGAAGGTGAGGTTCTTGTGGACTGTGACTCGTTCTGACTTGGGGACCCTGGACAGGCAGAGGAATCAGTTAACAAGGACACCACCAGGAGCACCCACACCCTTTCAGCCCCCTGCCCCTCTCCTGGGTCCCCTGTGGCTAGGCTAATGACCTGGGACATGAAAGCAGAGACAGCAGCTCTGAAGGAGGTTGGACATCCTAAGGGGAGGCTGTGGACCAAGGGCCTCCCAGGGTCAGGGATGGACACCTGACCTGAGGGGGAAATTGGGGGCCTATGAGGGGTGGCAGGGCCCGGGGCTGTGGTCAGCTCTCCTCACCCAGCTGCCAGGAATAGCACGAAGGTGGTAGCGAGGGCACAGAAGGACACACCACAGCCCACAAATGAGAGAGTCTTCAGCAATGACTCCTCCTCAGGGCCTCTCTGCAGGGAGTGACAGAGACCTCAGAGTATTGTCACCCTGTCACCACCCTGACCTGACCCAGACCAGACCTCACCTTCAGCCTGGGGTCTCTGAGCCCCGCCTGCTCCCTTCCCCCACTGCCAGCCCATTCTCTGCAGTAAAGCGGGACGGTGATGGCACCAGCTGGCAGGGTGGAGGCCTGCACACAGTAGGACTGAGCAATGTGCCTTCAAGTGTCATTCTCTCCTGCTGGCTCTCTCTAAATGGACCCTAATTGGCCCAGCTGATTTGACAGCTACTGAGAGCACCAAGGACCCCTGGTGGCGCAGTGGTTAAGAGGTACAGCTGCTAACCAAAAGGTCAGCAGTTTGAATCCACCAGCAGCTCCTTGGAAACCCTATGGGGCAGTTCTACTCTGTCCTATAGGGTCACTATGAGTCGAAATCGACTTGATAGCAACGAGTTTAGGAGTACTGGATTGGAAGCAACTGACCTGCTCACTGGGAGGAGTCATTAGTCACCATCACATGCAGGTGGATACTACTAGAAATGGGGCTGCATGTGGACTGTTTCTAACGTGGGAAAATGTTCATGCTGTTTTTATAAGAAGCATGCATTTGATAATATGTTTTTCTAGTGTGTTCCCCAGCATGCCAAGTCACCCCAGTAGTCCTGGTGTCAGGTCCTGAGTACTCCTCAGTCCGTTTAACTTGACCTTTGAGCGAGTGACCACTCAGAGCCCCTCGCTGGCTTCAGTGAGCCCACCCTGTCCTGATCTCCCTTGTAATTTGGTTTTCCCTCCAGTCCTTAAAAGCTGGTGCCCCTCAGGGTCGTGTCTCCTGTTACTTCCACCCTCATCTTGGCCCACAGTGTTACCTACCAGCTCTCCACTTCCTCTCCAGCACAGACCCCCTTCCTGAACACCAGACCCACAGACTCATGGGCGTCTCAGACCCCTGTGTCCCACCCAAGTCCATTCCCCCGCTGTGTCCCCCTCAGAGATGAGTCCCTCATCCCCCAGTAGCCCAGGCCTTCATCCCTGACCTGCTTCCTTCTCCTGCCTCAGTCCAGTTTCCTCCCTATCCCCCTCACCTCTATCTGGGGGCCCCTTCCTCTGCCTAGACCAGGTCCATATTCCCCTCAATGCTCTCTCCACCTTGGGTCTCACTCCCTGGCACCAGAGAGTGCCTTAGAGGCAAATTCAATGCCTGCTTAACGCTACTCCAAGGCTGCCTCTGCTAATAGGATCACAATTCAAGCTTGTGAGCTGCGTTCAAGGCCCTGTGTGATCTGACCCATGCTCATCTTACTACTTCATCTTCCTCAACTCCTGGGCCTTGCACTGGAAGCTTTGTGTGACAAGTCTACCATGCAGCCCCTCCAGCCCTTAAAAGCTAGTGCTCCTCAGCATTCATCAGGGGATGCCTTTTTGCTTAACTCCTATTCATCCTCTAAGACTTGGTTCTAAAATCACCTCTCTCCCATAGCCCCGGGTGCCCACCTGGATGTCATACACCTGTAACAGGACAGCAAATTTGGTGCTGTGGTTGCAGAAGCAGGCAGTGGAGTCCTGGTACAGGGCAGCTACGGAGCAGCCAGTAGTGGCCCAGGAGCCCCCTGTGTTCGGGCTTGGGGGGGATGGAACAGAGAGGCTCCTGAACGGGGTGGACATGGGGGTGGGGGGCAGGGGCAGGTGGCAAGCAGGGGAAAGCCTTTCTCCTCTACCAGTATGTGACCTTGGCCAAATCACTGGGCCTCAGTTTCCCATCTGTAAAATGTACTTAACCCTCTCAGGGATGATGGGAGGACAGGGCTGATATCAGTGACTGATTATCATTGATTAATTGCAGTAATTACTAAGCAAAGTGATCGATGCTCATTCCCTCAGCTCAGGGTCCTCGCAGGAAGATGGGATTAATCTCTGTACCCTCCTCTGCCCCTTCCAAGGCTCTAGGACCCTGGCCGCTGATATAATCAAGTCTGATACTCATTTGAGAGATGAGTCTTCTCCTAGCACTCCACACAGTGGGCTTGCATACCTCATATGACAGGGATCTCACTACCTCCTGAGTAACAAATTCTCCTGCCCCAGCTTGTTCTTGAACTGAGTGGGGCCTGGAGTCACCTCTGTGAGGGGGTTGGTGAGTGATGACCAAAAACACACCTGAGCTCTACCTCTTGCCTGAGCAGGTTAGATGTCCTTAAGAAACAAAACCAAATGCCTTCTTTAAAGAAACTCACCTACTGCTGAAGTTCCAGAAAGCACAGATGGGCTCCACCAGCTTCTGAGGGAAGGCCTAGGAGCAGGAAACAGGGACAGGGCAGGTGTGAGCTGTGTGAGTGTGTACGGGAGGCACAGGGCAGGTATGAGTGTGAGGAGGAACAGAGACATATGTGAATTTATATGGGGGTCACAGGGCAGGTGTGAGTACGTATGGGGGCACAGGGCAGGCATGAGTGTGTGTGGGGGCACGGGTCAGGCGTGAGTGTGTGTGGGGTCATGGGGCAGGCATGAGTGTGTGGGGGCATGGGGCAGGTGTGAGTGTGGGGGCACAGGCAGGCATGAGTGTGTGGGGGCACGGGGCAGGCGTGAGTGTGTGTGGGGGCACAGGGCAGGCGTGAGTGTGTGTTGGGGCACGGGGCAGGCGTGAATGTGTGTGGGGGCACGGGGCAGGCGTGAATGTGTGTGGGGGCACAGGGCAGGCATGAGTGTGTGTGGAGGCACGGGGCAGGCGTGAGTGTGGGTGGGCACGGGGTAGGTGTGAACGTGTGTGGGGGCATAGGGCAGGTGTGAGTGTGGAGGCACAGGGCAGGCGTGAGTGTGTGTGGAAAAGGAGGGAGCAACCAGAAGGATGGTGGAGAATGCTGAAGCCCCTCTGTTTGAAGCACCAGGGGCTGTCAGCAGGGGTCATGGGTGAAGGGGCTGATTAAAAAGCCAGTGGGGAAGTGGAAGGGAAGGTGAGGTGAGTGGACTTTAGTGCTAGCATCATGTATAATATCGAAACACTGGGAGCAAGCTAAGTGTCCATCAGTAGGGGGGTGCTCTGCATCTGTTAAGATGAACAAACAGGGCTTTATATACTGATGTGGGAAGATCTCTGCGATACATTGTTCAGTAAAGGAAAAAGCTGCAGAACATTAGGTACAGTATGAGTCCATTTATGTATAAAACTAAGGTCTGTTTTTTGTGAAAACACACACACACAAAGCCTGGAAGCAAACACACAGCTAACTTAACAACAGTTAAGTCTGGGTTTGAATATATTATGATGAATGTGTTATTTCTTTTGTAATTAAAAATGACAACAATATAGATTTTTAAAAGATGTCACTAAGCCATGAGGACACATCAGGCAGCGAGTTGTACTGGAACAAACCCAGGCAGGGAAAGCAGCCTGAACTTGGGGCTTGGGCCATTTGTTCCAGCTAGTGAGGGTAATGGCAACATCACCTCACTAAAACATGACACTTAGTGTTTTGCAAAGCGTTTTCATGCCCTTTATTATGGTTGATCTTCATAGCAACCTAGGAGGCAGGTGTAAATTCCTGTATTTTCCAATGAGGAAATTGAGGCTCAGAGAGGTGAATTAATCTGCTTAAGATCACACAGCCAGGCCATGATAGAGCTGAGAATGGGTTCTGGCATGGCCAACTCCATGCTTTTCCCAGCATTCCGTGATGATGGATGATGCCTCCAGAGAACATATTATTTCTAGCGTTGATTGAATTATCATCCCATTTATTGGCATCCCATTATGTTAGGTGCTGGGAACACAGATACAAGCTTCTGTATACGTTTTAAATGGATGATTGTTACACCAATGATGGCATTTTAAAGTGGTACAACCGGAAATATAAATGTAGTTGTACACTCAAAAGTCATATAACTAATTGTGTCCAGTAACCCCATACCTGATCATATAGCACCAGGAAATAGTCACCAGAATCAAAACATTGTGAGTGAGGATTCTCACAGGGTTAGGCAGAGTTAGTTGTAATAAATAAAAGACTGTAGACACTCTAGACACATGACCGGGAGAGGGTCATGCTCATTTTGAAACATCCCCCATGAAGGTGGTGGTTATGGACCTGAGTTGCAGCACAAGCCTACAAATATTAGGATTGTACAGCAAGTGATAAAGGACAGGATGGCAAAGGGGGGACTCTGATGGAAAAAATGCAGACAACATGAGCAGGGAAATGAAATGTGTATATGACTCCGCTGAAAAATCAAGGGCTTTTATTTTGCAATAGAAATATATATATATGTAACATTCTATATGGCCAGAAAAAGGCTGGCAGGAAATACACCAAAATGTTCACAGTAGTTATATCTGGGTGATAGAATTTTGTCTTCTTTATCCTTTTCTTTATTTTCCAAATTTGCTACCATGATTACTTTTATTTATTTTTATTTTTAAGTCATATAATTAATATACAACTACCTTCTCAAAAGTTAGTTCTTTGAGAAGCCCTCTGGTGATAGGGAACACAAGGTGGAGTAAGGATATTCTTGATGTGCTATGAGATTGTTAACCATTGTCATAGGGCAACATGTGTAGTAACTGTTAAATGAAAAACTATTTTGTTCTGTAAGCCTTCATCTTAAGTGAGAATAACAGCACAGTTGGAAGAGCGTAGTCAATGTCACTGAACTGTGAATGTAGAAATTTTTGAAACAGTGTATCTTTGGCCATCTGTAATTTTCATCAAAAAAAAAAAAAAAAAAAAAAAAGGTTGAGAATTTAGAGGCTTAATACGTTGTGGGGTTGTTAACCAATGTCATAGAACAACATGTGTACTACTATTTCATGAGAAACTATTTGCTCTGTAAGCTTTCACCTGAAGTACAATAAAATAAAAAAAAAAAAAGTTAGTTCTTTGAAAGTATAAACAAAATTGATAAACTTTTAGCTAGTCCAATCAATGAAAATGCAAGCATCACTACAGATCCTACAGATGGTAAAAAGATAAGGGAATATTACTGACAAGTTTATGCTAGAAATTTGACAACTGACGTGAAACAAATTCCTTGAAATGCACAAACCATTAAAACTATTTCAAAAAGAAATAAAACACGTGAATAATCCTATATCAACTTAAGAAATAGAATTCATAATTTAAAATCATACCACAAAGAAAACACCAGGCCCAGTTGACTTCACTGGTGAATCCCATCAGACATTTATACCAATAATACCAAGAAATAATAATACCAATCCTGGAAAACTCAGAAAAAAAAAGGAAGATAGAATACTTTCCGACTCATTTTATGAGGCCAGGATTACCAATACCAAAACTGGGCAAAGACATTACAAGAAAAGAAAACCACAGACCACATTATTCATGAACAAAACCACAAAAATCCTTAACAAAATATTAGCAAATTGAATCCAGCAATATATACAAAAAATAATGTGTCATGGACAAATAAAGTTTATCCCAGGAATCCAAGGTTAATTTAATACTTGAAAATCAATCAATATAATTTACTATATTAAGAGAATAAAAGAGAAAACCATACGCTCACGTCAACGTGGAAGAAGCATTTGGCAAAACTCAATAGCCATTCATGATAAAATTCTCAGCAAACCAGGAAGAGAAGGGAACTTACATCATCTGATAAAGGGCATCTACAAAAACGCACATCGCACTTAATGGTGAAAGATGGAATGTTTTCCCCTGGGGTTTGAGTGAAAGGAGATGAACCGGGAAGGGGCACAAAGGAACCTTTTGGGATGGTGGAAATGTTCTGTATCTTGATTGGGGTGGTAGTGCACTGGTCAAAACTCATCAAACTGTACACTTAAAATGGATGTATTTTATTATATGTAGATTCATATACCTCAATCAAGTTGATTTTTTAAAAGTCTTGGGAGGATATACAAAAAACTGTTAAACTGTGGGGTATGCATATATATGTGTGTATATCCAGGATTAGTGGTGGTGAGCAAAGAAGACTAGCTTTCTCTGAAATGTTCTAATGTGTACAAAGGAAGAATGAATTTATGTATTAAAGATAATGAATTTAACAGCATGTCTTGGAGATCTTTCCATGTCAGTTTATACAGAAATACCTCATTCCTTATATAACTTCAGCAGAATATTCCATTGTATAGATCTACATGATTCTTTAAGGAATCCCCTATTAACGGACATTTAGGTTATTTTTACTCTTATGAAGCCTACTGCATGCCTCCATGTGCACATATTTTGGTATATAATAATGGGAACCATCAGTTTTTCCAGTTACCCAGACCTAGGATGAAATCCCAGCTCAGCCATGTACAAGCTGGGGCCAATCATATCGCTTCTCTCAGGCTCACTTTTCACCTATGAGAAATGGAGTGTGGGGTGGGGTTGAAGGATTAAATTGATGCAGCTTATTTAAGGCACCTGGCATAAGGTGAACGTGCAATGAATTACTTCCCTTCACCTTCCCTTGAGGACCATGGGTATGGGTTGTGGACGAATATTTTCCTTAAAAGTGTTTAGATCTTGGTTGTCCAATGAACAAATATTAAGGGGTGCAGCTGAAGGGCCCTACCGGGACAAGGGTACTAGGGTGGCTGTTTCCCAGGGGTCCCACCCTGTACCTGAGCCTGGTGTTTGAGGTGAAAGGTGACAGCAATGTTGACCTCCCCGCCGGCATCCCATACATCAGAGGAAATGATGGCTGACCCCACCTGTGTGCTTAGGAACCTGCGGGGAGAAAGAGAGCTTTTAAGGGGACCACTTGACTGGAGCGGCTGGGGATAGGTGATGTATGGCTGGGTTCATCTCATACAGGCCTCTGTGGTAGAGATGGCACCCCCATGTCCAGATATCAGGAAAGTCCAGAGCTGGGACTTAGGGTACTTGAGTTCCAGTTTAGCCTCAGGGTCTTGCTGGTGACTTGGGTAAGCTGTGTTCCCTCCCTGAGTATCAACACTGAAGCCAGGGTCCCAGATAGTTGAGCCAGGTTTCCACCAGCCACATCCTTGGCAGGCCCACAAATGTACGTGTGCGTGTGTCAGGGGGGAGGTGTATGTATTGTCTGGGCTTCTAAGGACAATTTTTCCTACCAGAATGGAGGTTCTGGAATGGGATAGGGGCCTGGCCTTCCCTGGGAAGGGAATGCAGGCCCTCAGAAGCCTACTGGGGCCTACTCACCTCTGCATCCTGCCCGCCTCCTCCAAGCTGTCAGGAGCCTGGGGTTCTAGGCCAGGCCCTTCCACAGCGTACAGGAAGACACTTGAGGTGAACCAGCTGTGGATCATGGTGACTCCAGAGAGGCCTGGATGAGTGGGAGGGGGACCCAAGACCCCACCGAGTGATGGATCAAGCACCATGGAAAGCCCCAAAGGAAATGTTCTCCTTACTTTACAGATGGGGAAACTGAGGCTCAGAGAGGTTAAATGACTTGCCCAAGATCACACAGTTAATAAGTGGCAAAGCAGTGGCAAAGGCAGAATTCCAACCAGTCATAATCCCTGTGCCCTGTGCTTAACCTCACAGCTCCAAAGCCCTTTGCCATATTTCTTCACCCCTGCATGGCACCAAGGGCTTGGGCGGGGGGTCCTCTCACCACCCAGTTCAGAGGGGAACTGTGTGGGGTTCAGCGGAGGAAACTAAGTGAACACCTTCTATGTGGTAGGTACTTTGCCTGGGGCATTATTTAATCTCATAATAACCCACGAGGCAAGTACTAGTTCCCCATTTTACAGATGAGAAAACTGAGGCTCTAAAAGGTGAGGTAACTTACTCAAAGTAGCACAGCTAGCAACTATCAGAGCTAAGGTTTGACCCAGACCACCCCCTCGCCCTTACCCACCTTTCCTGAGGAGTCGCCTCACTTCACCTGCGGGCATGTGGATGTGGCCAGGCCCCTCTGGGTGCCCGTCAGGCATTGTGAATGTGTAGCCCCCTGTGCTGGCCTCCCTCAGGCGTAAGCTCCGCACCTCCAGGCCTGGGATTAAATGGGGCCAGGTGGCTGGGCCTCAGAAGGGAGGTCTTTCTGCTGAGCTGGCCCAGCCAGCAGGGTCTGCTTCCCCCTCTCCCTGCCACAGGGTCTAGGGGGCCGCTGCTCCTGCTCAGAGAGGTTCAGCAACTTGCCCAAGGGAGATCTGACCTAAGTCTGGGGAGAGGGGGACCACTGAGAAGGGTGTCACTAGGAGGCAATGAGCCACCAGAAACCAGTGGGCACCTGAAGGACACACGTTTATGCCTTGAGTTCCTGGATAAGTGCCTCCCCACTCAGTCTGCACACATTCACTGAGTATGTACTTGGGCTTGGCCCTGATATACAGAGATGACTAAGAAACATCCTAGGCCTTTGGGGGAGCTTCTGGTGGAGGGAGGCAATCTCATTACACAGTTACCATAAATGCAATGAGAGATTTTCAGGAGGGAGGAACTGACTGTCAGGAGAGAGGAGAAACTAGGGAAGGCTTCCTGGAGGAGTTAGTGCTCAAGCAGGATTTTGAAGCATGTACAGGAGTTTTCCAGGAACTCAAGGGGGAAAGGACATTCTGGATGGAGGGCACCACATGGGCAAAGGCAGAAAACAAAATGCAGTGTCTGTAGAAGTGCAGACAGATATCCCAGTGACCAGGATCGAGGGAAGAGCTGTCTGAGCCCAGACCCCAACCCAGGGCCCAGCTGTGTGGGATGGGCGGGTGGCAGGCTCACCGGCATGGCGGTACTGGATGTGCATTTGGGACCGCTCAGAGGTCAGTGTGGCACTCAGCAGGGGTGCCAGGTGGTGCACACTTGCCACCAGAGACATGGGTCCACCAACCACCTGACAGGAAACCACATCTCAGTGTGCAAGCCCAGCATCCCCAAGTCCCTCGCACATTGCATACCCCACTGCACTGACTACTGAAGTTCACACACTCTCAATGATCTGTGAGGAATGTAGTTTGATTGGTGACTCTGTCCAGATCAAGTCCTGAGTCCTCAGGTTGGTGTTTGAGGCCCTGCCTGATCCAGCCTCGCCTCCTTTGACCATTCCAGCCCTGCCTTCCAAGCTGCCCCCACTCAAGCTGAGGGCCTTAGAGCACTCTGTGCCTGCTGGTCTGTCATTTGCCAGCAGGGACACACTCTGAAGGCTGGGCCATGCCTCCCCCTTCTTCAGGCTGACTCAGTGCTAGACCTATAGTAGGTGCTCAACTTTGAGATTCCAAAACGAAATCCATGTGGGGGGTGGGGGCAGGGCAAGGAGGGGAGAATGCATATTAACAGGATACCTACTCTGGGCCCGGCAATTCACCCATCTACTCTTCTCCATTGTCTTAGTGAGGCAAGTGTGGTAATCCCCATTCTCCAGGGAGGAAAACTGGAGTTCAGAGGCCATCTTTTTCCACTCTACCAAAGTGCCTTAGATGCCCAACCACATGCTTGCAGTCCCTCTGTGACAGTCTGATCATAAGCTTGCACCCTTCCTAGGATGGGGAGCTCACCACCTGTCCAGGTGAACCATTCCATGGAACCAGTTTCCTGTGTTGTGCCATCCCCATACTACCCCCAAGCCCTGGTTCCACTTTGTCCCTGAGACCACAGAGGGACCCTGTGTGCTTTCTCAGCCCCAGAGATCTGCAGGCAATGTCCATGATCCCTTGTTCCCTTCCTTCTCTGGGCTCATCACTTCCAGGCCTACAGCCACTTCTGCCGGGATGAGGTCTCCAACACCCCTCCATCTAGTAGCATCTCTCAAGTCCTCCAGAGTGTCTGGGCTGTTTTGGCAGACGAGATGGGCTGAACACTCAGCATAGAGGACCTCCCACTTAAGTTGGTCAGCAGATTCTTGGATATGGGGAGGCCCTTATTGATGAGTGGCTCTTAATATTTAGTTGCAGAAGTTGTTGTTCGAGTGCAGTTGTATGTGGAAGTTCAACTTATAAAACAGATGAAAGAGCTTCTCCAGATGAATGGGGTGATGGAGCCCAGAGACGGTGTTGCCTTGCCCACAGCCACACAACAAGCTGGTAGCAAGGCTGGAATCAGAGCCCAGGTCCCTGCCCCACCCATCCCTGCCAGCCTCACCTTGCTGACTGACAGCCACGTGTTGGCCAACTGCTCCTCCAGGACCAGGCTGGCCACAGACAGGACATCCTGGCCCAGCTGCTCCCAAGGCCCAGTCAGGAGTTGGGGTTCCCCAGCCCCGAGGGCCGCCACCCTTTTCAGAAAGTGCTTGACAGCCAGTAGCACAGCTGGCCCCAGTGGAGCTACCTCCTTTGCCAGGACTCTCTCCAGGATGCCCAGGAAGTGAGAGGCCTCGGCCAGTGACAGGGCCCCATGGACTTCAGAGAGGGGGTCAGGGGGCAGCTGTGGACAGAGGAACCACTGGCTGCTGGTCTGTCACAAGGGGATTCCCCAGGGGTCATCACTTTGGCTCTGTCTGGGTCTTCTTGGTGGGTCCAGGTCTACCTTGTTACAAGGCCCCAGCTCTTAAGAGCTCCAAATTAGGGAGCATAAACAACTTTAATTCCTGCAGACATATTATCTGGGTGTCTCTTTTATGGAAGAGAAAACTGAGGCTCAGGGA
This sequence comes from Dugong dugon, assembly GCA_030035585.1. Taxonomy (NCBI): domain Eukaryota; kingdom Metazoa; phylum Chordata; class Mammalia; order Sirenia; family Dugongidae; genus Dugong; species Dugong dugon. The sequence goes on along the minus strand of CM057471.1, from coordinate 69,125,653 downwards.
GATGACCTACAGTGCCCCCAGCCTCCCCAGGCCTCTTGGGAGGGTGACTCACCACAGTAGCATTGGCCAAGGCATTGACTCGTCTGATAACATCCTGGCCTGGCCACGAGTGGGCATCCTGCAACTGCCGATAGGTCTCTGCAAAGCAGCAGATGCCAGACGAGACCCTGGGCAACATAGCTGCACAGAGGTGCCAACCTACCCAGTGACCACACAGACAGCTCAACTGCCCCACTAAGGGAGGCCCGAGGGAGGAAGAGCCCACTACCGGCTGTGTGTCTGGAACCTCACACATGGTGTTCTACATGGGAAAACTGAGGCACAAAATGACCAAAGCACTTCCCTAAGGTCACATAAATGGAATCACCACCGTCCTGTGATCTAGACTCCGTGGAAGCCCTGAGAAGATTCTGAATTCCCAGGCTTTGCCAAACTCTCTCCTCTCATCCTGCACTGGTCCACACCTGGCTTCCCCTTCCCTAGAGCCCTTAGAGCCCAGCGGGGCAGCCAGGGCGCACCTGTCCGGTAGCAGCAGAGGAAGAGATGCTGCTGCAGGCAGGACTCAGAGCCCTCAGTGCCGAGTCCTGGGTCCCACGTGGGGCACTCCTCCGAGGGCACGGACAGGCGTAAGAGAGTTGTCAGGGCCGCGCCCTGGCTCCCCATCAGTCACAGTGACCCACCCAACCGCCTGGGCCTTGAAGGCACTTGCACACCTGACGGGGCGCCAGGACGCACGGTCCGGGTTTAGCGGGCGATCTGGGAACCGGGGGGAGGGGTCAGCACCGGGCAGGGCACAGTGGCGGGGGCGAGCCCAGACTTTGGGCTACCGGCACTGGGCGGATGACCGAGGGCGTGGACACAGACCGCCCAAAGGCAGGGTGAGACTTCGCAACCAGTAGGCGGGGTGGCCAGCGGGTGGGCGGGGCCAAGTTGCCAAGGGGTGGGCTAGGTCCCGGGGTCAGAAGCCAGAGCAACACATAAGAAAAGTGTACTGGAGCCAAGGGAGCCGGGGGAGGACTGCTAGCAGGACTGATGGTCAGGGGGCGGGGCCGGACGGCCAGAAGGCAGGATCTAGGGACGAGGAGGCCCGGCTGGGCTGTACCGGGACAGAGAAGGCGCAGCCGCACGGTGGGCAGCAGCGACGGAGCGACGTCTAGGGCGTCCGGGTCCCATCGAAAGAGCAGGCCGCTTGGGGGTGGTGCGCAAGTCCTTGCCCGGCGCAATTGCGCGGGGTTCAGCGCTCGTGCCCACAAGTTAAAGTCGGTGAGGTTGCCGCTGAAGGCGTCTCGCACGGAGAAGCCGCCGCCTAGAGAGTCCTGGTCTTGGCCTAGCACGAGGACGCCGCCGGGCGGCATCGGGTGGCCCGCACCCAGACCCCGGGCCCCGGAACGCCGCCGCCCGTCGGCGAACAGCGCCCAACTCCCACCGCGCTGCTCCCACGTGGCGCACAAGTGGTGCCAGCGGCCGTCAGCGCCGAAGGCGGGGAGGAAGGGCGCATGGTGCCCGCGCACCACGAGCGCGGCGCGCACCGTGCCCCCGCGCTCGGCGAAGGCGCGCAGCTGCAGCGCGTTGGCTAGCGCGGGCACTGCGAGAGAGAAGAGCGTGGCCGTGTCAGGCGAGGCGGTGTCCCACTGGACGTGAGCGCAGGCCGTGAGCGCCCCCAGCTTGGGCAGGGGTGTCCGCAGCCACGCTGCCCTGTCCGCTGTCTTCCCGCCGAACACGAGAGCGACCGTGGTGCGCGCGCCTGCGGGAACACGCAGGCCCAGGCCTCAATTTCCCCAGCTACTACACACAGGGTCCTGCCTCTGACTGCCCTTTCGCGCAGCTGCGGACTTTGGGGTGCCTCCCTACGGAGGAAGAAAAGGGGCCTCCAACGCCCATACCTGGGGCCAATCCCTTGCATCTATCCAGGGCAAGGGAACCTGGAGATGCAAAGAGGACTGATTCTGTGGGGCTGCCACGGTGGACACCCATCCCTGGAGGTCACCAGAGCCTCTGCCCCCCACTTCAGGGGTTCACACTCACGCCTCTGCGGGGGTCTCCGCAGAAGGGCGTCGCTCTGGCCCATCCAGACCTGGTCGCGCAGCCGCAGAGCAAGGACCCCATCTGGGGGCCCCAATGCCAGGTGGCCGAACCGCAGCTCGCAGGACTCTTGGGCCTGCCACCAGCTTAGTCTCTGCTGTGGATATCTGCACACCCCACCTGCTGTCTCCACCATCTCGCCAGGGGCCACTGGAGCTGGAGATGGAGAGGAGAGGGTGTGGGAGAGCACATGGGTGGGCATCTGACCTTCTGGGACTGGGCAGGACCAAGGACACTGGGCTTGGAGCCATTGGTGCCTGGATGGGCTGAACCCTGGCCATGCTGTATGACCTGGCAAGTTGTGTCCTCTTGCTGAGCCTGTTTCTTCATCTGTAAAATGGCGGGAATGGGGCGGGCCCAAGTGATGCTTTCAGCACAGGGTCTGGTATGGTGGGTGACAAACCAAGTGGCCCTTCTTGCATCCTTTGCACTGGAGGCCAGTGCACGCATGGACCACAAGCTGGCTGAGCTGGGGGAGAGGGGACTCCTTGAGGCAGCAGAGGAAGGGATTCCTTATACTAACCTGTGTCCCAGGGTTTCCTTGACTCACCTGGGGAGTTGAAGGGTGTCCCAGAGAGACTCTTGATCTAAGAGAGAAAGAGCGAGGTGAGGGCTGGGACAAGTGCACCCAAGTGTGCGGTTTACTGAATGCCTACTGTGTGCTAGCGGGGTGGGGCAAAGGGTCTAGTGGAAGCTGTAGGCTCTGCAGTCAGACCTGGGTTCAAGTCTCACCCAGAGTGTGACCTTGGGCAGGTCACTTCACTGCCCCAAGCCTGTTTCCCCCTTGTGGGGAATAAACAAGCTGATAAGTGAATATAAGAGGTGTAGCACCTAGTGGTGCTTTTACTTCTATTTCTCTGCCAAGGGCTTATGTAACTTTTGCAGTGATCTTGTGATGTGGGATGGACACTTGGAGCCCTAACAGCCTCAAGTCCCTTTGACCTCCTCCCCCGAATCCCCCTCCTGAAGTTTAGGTACCAAGAGGTAGAGGAGGCAGTGGCGCCAAGGGGCCATTCTGGGTCCAGCAGGGGCAGGTGGGGGACAACAGGGGTCACAGGCACGGCCAGTGTGGGCTGAGGAAGAAGAAGAAAAAAAGAAAACAGGAAAACAGCTCAGCGTCCTGCCTGGCTACCCTCTTCTGACTCTGGAAGGGTCATCTTGCTCCTTGTTTGCTCCCCAGAACCCATGGGGCGGGGAGCCAACTCACTGGGCTGGGAGCCCAGGCTGCAGCCTTGGGCGGGATGGCCCACCCACTAGGGATGACATTTACTTGCACAAAGGGATGGTCTCCAGGAGCCCCTTCCAGGACTGAAGCTCAGAAACGATGTAGCCCTGGTGAATTGAGGGTGGAGGAGAGTAGCAACAGTTCAAAGGCCAGAGAGGGGTGGAGACAGAGCTCAGGGTCCTCGCCGGTGGTGGTGGTAGTGTTTTCAGGCATGGGGGTTTCCTTGTACTTTTTGGAATTCATAGCTTGGCATTCAAGCCTCCCCAGCCTCACCTGTCCCACGATTCCCCTATGCAGTCACCTCTTCCCCTGCTCCCCAAGCTGCTTCAGTTCCCCAGGCAGCATCCCTTCTCCAGACCTTTAAGCTTGCTGGCCACCTGCCTGGACTGGCCTCTTATTTCCTCAGTGGCACCTCCTTCAAGGTCAGTTTTCAATCTCTTCATCCACCCAACATCGTTAAGGGGCCTGTTGCCCCACTGCCAGGTGCTGTGCTAAGCTGGGGATACCCAGTCATGGGTGGTTTGGGGGTCATTTCTGGAAGCCTGGGGAAGCTTAGCAAGCCAGGAGGAGGCTTCTTGGTCTTAATGGGCCTCGGAAAACATTGGCACTGAAATAATGCTCCAGGTTGGAGGTTCGAGGCCACCCAGAAGCTCCTTGGAAGAAAGACCTGATGATCTACATGTGAAAAATCAGCCATTGAAAACCCTATGGAGCACAGTTCTATTCAGACACACATGGGGTCGCCACGAGCCGGAGTTGACTCCAAGGCAACTGATTTGCGTCCCAACAGCCTGGTCTCAGGCCTATTGAGAGTCTAGAGCCATCAGGGAATGATGGCACAGGAGGTCATGGCGGTTCACACTTTCTGAACTCTGAGAAGTTTGAATTTATCCCCCACCCCCAACCTTTTAAATAGCGCCTGCGTCCACCCAAAGGTGGGTGGGGAGGTTATAAGAGTCCAGTCCAGGGCTGTGGCCCCGGCCCCTAGCCCGTGCTGGGCACATTGTATGGGCTCAAGTAAACGCTGACTCCGCCACTCCCTTGTTCACGTCTTCCTGTATTTGCCCCTCAACCTCCTTGGCTCCCACCAGCCTTGCTCTCCCACCTAGTCAACAGTGGTTAACACTCACAGAGATACGCAAAGTTCGGCCGCCACTACGCGTCCTTCTCCAATGCGGAAACCACCCCCTAGGTTGATGGGACCCGGACAGGGACCTCCCCTTCACCCGCGCTGTCTCCTCCCCAAGCCCGAGGGATCTGTCCCTTGTTCACAGGCCCCGGTCCTCACCCGCTTCGCTCAGCTTGGTGCCTGCGCTCGGTTTGCGGTCTGTGGGGTGTCTGGAAGAGGCAGAGGCAGGCTCCAGGTCTCGCAGCCCGACCCTGCCCCGAGTGGCAACGCCTCGGGGGCGGGGCTAGGAAACACCGCCCCTCGGATCCCCGCCCTCTGGGAAGGCCAGAGACCCGCCTGCTTTTGGAAGCGCGGTGACCATTAGCCCCTGAACAAGGCCTATTGTCACTGCCCACAGCCCCCACCCCCAACACACAGGTAGTCACCCGATTAGAGGGGGCCACCTTGTGAGATCTGGTTCCAAAATAAACTTGTGGAAGCTGAAGAATTGTGTCCAAAGCCAGGGTGGTGGCGGAGGATGGAGCACTCGGTACCGAGCTTTTACTACTTGCCCTGAGCTGGCCCCGTGCAGGCCTCATCTCCTTTACTTGCAACCCGCTGTGAGGGAGGGGCTGTCAAACCCATTTTCCAGATGAAGTCTCGGAGAGCTGAGGGCTCTCGCCAAAGTTAAACAGCTCGCTAGTGGCAGAGCTGGCCTTGCACCCGGGTCTCTGCGTCTTCATCCTGGCCATTCGAAAGGTAACGGAGCAAGGCGGGGCGGAGCGGGGCGGGGGCACTGCCTCTGGGGAGGAAACTGAGGTTTTGGCCTCCGAAGGCAGAGCCTGGGCCAGGTGGTGGGGTCGGGGGTGTAGAAGGACACTGAAGGTTTGGGGAGGATGCAGAGGTGAAGAGCTCTCCGGCACGGAAGTGTGTAGCAGGACCGGGGGTGCACGCTTTTCAGGACATAGTAGCAGGGATTCCTGATTGGGAGGGAGGTCAGACTGAGTGACCTCAGGGCTAAGGCTTTGGGTTCAGACGGATCTCTCTGGGCTGAGACCGTTACGTAATTTCCTTGCACCTCAGTTTCCCCATCTGTAAAATGTGGATGACAACAGTACACAACTTATGGGCTCACTACCAGATTTAAAAGACTTTGACGTAATGAATGTCCATGTAGCTTGTACATAGTGCCTGGCACACAGTTTAACGTTCTTTTCAAAACTTAATTTACACTTGTTCAAATAGCTTGCTGACAACAGGATGGCTTATTTATTTATTTTTACCGTGGTGAAAATATACATGCCGAAACATCTGCCAATACAATGAACAATGGTTTATTTTTAAAAGAAGGAGGGGATCAAAGTGGACAGAGATATAGCAGTATTCAATGTGTTATTCTTTCAGCTTTTCTTTAGGTTTGAGAATTTTCAAAATTACATTGGGGGAATAAGAGGCCCCCCGTTAGGGCGGAGCACTGACTATCTCCCAGGATCATGGGCCTGCAGAGCGAGTGTATACAGAACTCGGTTCTCCTGCATTTGTGACCTACCTGCCCCCTCAACCAAGTCCCAGCCTTCAGAGCCATCAAGAGAGGAGAGAAGAAGCCTGCAATGGAACCTTTGCTCTACCGCTCCCTGGGAGGGGCATTTTCACACTTGCTCATCTCATTCAAAGCAGGGACTCTTGGGGATCCCATTTTATATATGTGCAAACTGAGGCCCAAAGAGGATAGACTCACCCAAGGTCATATAGTGAAGAAGGGGTGGACTCCAGGTCTGCTTCCTACGCCCATGCTCTTTCTCTCTGTGGGTAAGAGAGGAGTTTGTGTCAACCCTAATGCTGTCAATCTCCTTTGTATGTCTTCTGGTCTTTTTTCCCCCGCTTCAAGTCCCACCCCAAATATCTGCCCTGTAACCTGAGTAATGATCTTCCCATGCTTGGCAGTGCCCTTGCTCCTGAGACCCCCAGTTCAATCCCTCCCTTCCATGGGGCCACATTTCCTAGGAGTCACTCCTGGAGACAGCCAAGTGCCATTGGGGTGGGGGGTACTCCATGGACCCTGATTTGAGTCCCCTAATCAGCTGGAACCAGTTTGGGTCTGTGGCCCAGCCTAATCTCTTCTTGCCAGAGCCTGGACATTGTCGGGCTGGCAGCCAAGGACCATTCATTGGCTTTATAGCCAGGCGCCTCTGACAGGCCTCTTGTCTCTGAAGACAAGGCCAGGAGGCCATGGGTGACTGATAGCAGCTGGGGGCCTTAGGCTTATTGTCTGGGGAGGCAGGGGGGAGCTGCAAGGGTGGCCAGAGCCCAGGGGAGCCTTTAAGGTGGCCTGAGTATGTCACAGTCCTCATCACTGGGTCCTGGTTCTGCCCTAAAAACCAAACCCATTGCTGTCGAGTTGATTCCAACTCATAGTGACCCTACAGTACAGAGTAGAACTGCCCCACAGGGTTTCCAAGGAGCACCTGATGGATTCGAACTGCTGACCTTTTTTGGTTAGCAGCCAAACTCTTAACCACTACACCATCAGGGTTTCCATTTCTGCCCTAGCAACCCCAGAAACACAGGGTCACAGCTAAACCTCACATAGCCCAGGGCCAGGGCCAGGTATTTTGGAAGGATGAGCTGGCCTCAGTGATGTTTTTGCTTTGGAGATGCCTCAAACCCCACAGAATCTAGGCTTAACTACCCAGCAACTTTTATATGACTTGGACAAGTCTCTCTACCTCTGTTTCTTATTCCACAGAATGGAGAGAATCACCCCTTCCCCTTCCTCTCAGGGACATGATGGGCACCTGTGAGAATAGATTTGTGAGTATTTCGGGTCAGGGGAGTCCCACAACCCAACCTCATTGTCATTTTTCTCTGGGGAAAATGGCTTCTACTCTGTAGACAAAGTGGGACTTCCTCTCTCCCACTTCCCCACATACCCTGGGTCCTGAGAAACTCAGACAGGCCCAGAGCCAGCCCCACCTCCCCTCTTGCCTACTTGAGTCACCTTTCCATATAGCAGTTAGAGTGATATTTCTAAAATTTCTTTCTTATCTTGTGCTCCCCTTGCTCAAAACTCTTCATGCCTCCCTGGTACCTCCAGGAGAAAGTCCAATTTTCCTCACATGGAGTTATAGAGGAGCCCTGTTGGCGCAGTTGTTAAGCACTTGGCTGCTAACCTAAAGGTCAGTGGTTCAAACCCACCAGCCACTCCATGGGAGAAAGATGTGGCAGTCTGCTTCCATAAAGATTTACAGCCTTGGAAACCCTATGGGCCAGTTCTACCCTGCCCTGTAGGGTCACTATGATTCAATGGCAATGTTTTTTTTTTTTGGGGGGGGTGGGTGTTATGGATTGAATTGTGTCCCCCAAAAATATGTATTGTAAATCTTAACCTCATGTCTGTGGTTATAATTGCATTTGGGAATGTGTTGTCTTTGTTATGTTAATGAAACAGGATTAGTAGAGGGTGTGCCTTAAGTCAATCTCTTTTGAGACATAAAAGAGATTAAACAAGCAAGGGAAAGAAGCAGAGACGGGGAAAAGAAATGCCAAACCACATGAAGATCGCCCAGGAGCAGAAGCTCAGAACCGAGGACCTTCCTCCAGAGCTGGCAGAGAGAGAAAGCCTTCCCCTAGAGCCGACACTCTGAATTCAGACTTCTAGCCTCCTAAACAGAAAATACATTTCTGTTTGTTAAAACCACCCACTTATGGTATTTCTGCTATAGCAGCATTAGATAACTAAGACACGAGGCTAAATGATCCATTCCTGCCCTCTTTCCTCCCTCACTGAACCTCTTCTCTCTCACACCCCATTCCCTAGCCAGAGTGAACATCTTTCTGTTTTCACCTCTGGGCCTTTGCATATCCTGTTCCCTCCATGTGGAATATCCCTACTCTTTTCTGGTTCATTTCTACTTATCTTTCAGGTCTCAGCTTAGACCTTCCAGGATGCCTTCTCTGCCCATCCCTCTTAGACTAGTCAAGACTCCCTGATCTCTATAAATTTAAGGAAATTTTCTACCTGCCCCTCCAGCCTGGGAGCCCTGTGTCCCCAACATCCAGATCAGGTCTTGCCAAAGTGAGCACTTGGTAAGTTTTGAGTGACTAAAGGAAGGAAGGATTCAACAGACCTAGACACACCCAGACAGACACCTTGTGACTCTAATGTTTGTGTGTGAGTGTGTGTTTGGGGAGTTTGTGTGGGGTAATGGGAAAGGGACTCCTCTTAGGTGGCCCCCAAAGCCTGACACTTGCACCTCTGATTGTGGCCACTGGAGGGCGAAACAACTATTTAGCGCCAACCTGCAGCCCTCCCCTCCCTGAACCAGTGAGAAAAAGCAGCCTCTTCTGCTTCCCACCTGTCTTCACCTGTCACTGGGGGAGCCCCTGGAGCCAGAGACAGTTGATGTAGTGGCCTTGAACTAGGAGTCAGAACCCGCAGCCCCAATTCCAGGACCTTCTCTGCCACCAACCAGCGTAGGGAACTGAATGAGTCGTGTCTCTGTTCTTGGCCTCAGTTTCCTCTTCTATAAAGTGGGACTCCTCACCCCTGTTGAAAGAAGGTCATGAATATCTGTGACATGCCCCACCTGAAGCCTGACACACAGCAGGCACTGAATACTTATTTGTATTAGGAGGAAACCAAGAAACAGAGAGGGGAATTGTGGCCTGTGGTCACATAGCAAGTCCATGGCACAGCACAAGCCTTCTCAGCTTTCATCACACAGCCCACCCCAGCCATCTCTTTTGTCCAAGCTTAAACATATTTTGATCTTTACCTCGTGTAGAGTGACTGCTAATGGGCACTGGGTCTCTTTTTGGGGTGGTGAAAAAGTTCTAAAATTGATTGTAGCGATGGTTATACAACTCTGTGAGTACACTAAAAGCCACTGAGTTGCACACTTTAAATGGGTAAATTGTATGCTATGTGAATTGTATCTCAATACAATTAAAATTACAATACAATTTATTAAAAAAAAAAAAATCAAGAACAACTACTGGACTTGGAGTCAAAGGACCTGCCTCTTTGTAGCTATATGAACTTCTTGAGCCCTAGCCCCCTCATCTGTGAAAATCAGGGCCCTATTTCCCGCCCAGCCTTCCTCCCAGGAACTTGGGAGGATCAAATGAGAAAGTTGAATTGCAATTTGCCCAGAGTTGATACCAGTATCAGTACGACCATTTCTATAAAAATGGTCTCCTACTCTGGAAAAGGATTGGATAAGGAAATGAGCAAATACTTCACCAAATAGGAAATATAAAGTGAAAAATATGTGGGGGAAGATGTTCCTCCTTGGTTTTAATAAAAGAAATAAAAACAGCAGCATCTTCAAGTCACCATTTTATGATACTGATTTGGCAAAAACCTTTTTAAAATGGTAAAATTCTGTGCTGGCACAGTTGTGGTGAAATCAATATACTTACTCACTGTTACATAGTGTAAAAATGGCACAACCCTCCCAGAAATCAATAGGGTAATATACTAAGAGCACAAAATATGTTAAAATCTTTGACCCAAGTAATTCTACTCTATGAAATCTATGCTTGGGAGACACCCAACTAAATGAAAATTCTTTGTGTATTAAGATGTTAATTGTAATAGTATATATAATATTGGAAAAAATCGGAAGCTACTTACATGTCCAACAAGTACATTGTGATTTATCCACTTGAAGTAATACTATTAGACTGCTAAAAATGAGGAGTCAAAGACAACAGAATGTTAAGGAAACTGCAAATGACATAATAATAAGAGAAAAAAGTAGGAAACAAAAATTACCTGTGGTATTATTGCAACTTAGTGCAACTCTCTGGACTGTGGCAGATACTGCTGTGACTGACAGCATTTGTACCTACCAGCCTTCTCCTTTGTCCACTAAATGCTCACTTTCCCAGTCTCTCTTGCAGCTGTGGGTGGGCATGTTACACAGTTCCGGCCACTGAGATGTAAACGGTCTTCTGTGGCAAATTCAGAAAAATCTTTTTATTTTCTTGATAAAAGAGATTGTCATAGCTTGCACACCTCTTTCCTGTATCTCCTTTCTGCCTTGAATGCAGGTGAGATACCTGGAGCTGCAGCAGCCTCCTTGTGATCATCAGGCAGCAAGCATGTCAAAAGGCAATCTGTAATGGATGGTGGAGCAGCAAAATCGAAAGATCCTAGGTTCATGACATCATTAACCTCTCCCCTAACCTGGAGACTACCTGCCACCGGTCTTGGTATGTGAGAAAAATAAGCCCCAATTTATTTAAGGCGTTGTTGTCACTTGCAGCCGAGAACATTCCTAACTGTTATTACATGGACAAAGACAAGAAAATACCATAGATAGTGCACAGGATTTGGAGTCAGACAACCTGAGGTTCAAATCCCATTTCTCCCACTTTGTTATTGTGTGATTTCAGGCAAGCCACTTCCCCTCTGTGAGCCTCAGCTATAAAATGGAGTTAATGACACTCACCTCGGGTTTTTCAAGGATAGAACAATGTGACAGACCTGGAAATGATTTGGTAACAGTGAAGTAGTATTCAGGTTTAGTTTCATCAAATTAAAAATCTGAACTGAAACAAAAAGAAGAAATTAGCTGTTGTATAGAGGAGGGGAATTGGTCAGGAAATTTTTCCCCCTCTTTTTTGTTTCAAATTTCTCCAGGGCTGTTCTGGCTTCCTCTTTTCCAGACAGTAGCCCACCCTGGGGTGGAAATGTCTGGGCCCGAAGCTGGGACTGTTTCCCGGTCCTGTGTGGAGGCGGCAGTAGGTGGAGCTCGCGGCTCATGGCAGAGCTGGGCCAGGGCGGTGGGCCCTTCACCTGGCCCTGGCAGGCACGAGGGCGCTTGGGAGGCTCAGCAGCAGCGGCTGTGACTCGAGGTAAAAATAATCAGAGAAGGACAGCTGCTTCCTTGTCAGCAACCAAGAGGGAAATAAAGCTCACGTCCCCTCCAGCGAAAACCTGCTCTCTGGGTCCCCTGGCTCCTGCCACCAACTGCTAGACGTCCGTGTGCCAATCCAATTTGAATGCCTGCAATTCACCCCAGAGAGGGCTTATTTTAACTTCATCAAGTACAGAGAAAAACATCCAGGCTGGAATAAGTGGGAGGGGGAGGAGCAGCTGCTTGGGGGCCCAGGCAGAGGAAGGGGTCCTGGAGCTTCTGGTCCCTCCAGTGGATGGAGTTGGGGTCCCCTCCTCCTATTCTGGTTCAACAATTGACCAAGTCATTAATTCAGCTAGAGCTTAGTAAGCACCTACTTGGTGTTCCCTGAAATCCATGGGATCAAGTCCAAACTCCTAAGCCCGGCTCACAAAGTCCTTTCCAGTGTCCTCAACCCCTTTTCCTGTCCCCGTTCTTCTCCAGACACCCTCTTCTTGGATTATCCCAGGCTTTTCATGGAGGCCAAGGAGCCCTGGTAGCGCAGTGGTTAAGAGCTCAGCTGCTAACCAAAAGGTGGCAGTGCAGTTCGAATCCATGAGCCACTCCTTGAAAACCCTACAGGGCAGTTCTACTCTGTCCTATAGGGTCGCTATGAGTCAGAATCAACTCAACGGCAATGGATTAATGGGTCAGCATGCCCATTATGCTTTCACGTCTTCATGCCTTTGCATATCCCATGCCTTCTGCCTGAACTGCCTTTCCTCTTTTTCTCTGCCTGGTGGATATCTAGAAATTCTAGGGAGGTCCATCATGCCTCAGGCTCAGCTCTCAAGCTCACTGACTGCTTCCCCGCTGCTCCAGGCAGAGTGTGATGGTCCCTCTGGTTTTCTGCAGGATATTGCATATCCCTCTGTTTTCATGAGGAAGTGGGAGACCCCTTCCCTCCTTCCCTTGTTTCCAACAAACAACACTAAACGCCTGCTCTCCACCAGGCCCAGTGCTGGGTGCTTGGGACACATGTGCATTCGACCTGTCCTGTGTAGACAGTGTCAGTTTGAGAACAGACAATTGCAAGGCTATGGGGGCAATGAGAACAGAGCTGCCCAGAAACAGCTGCATCTAAAAGACCAAGTGAAGAAAGTTATTTTTGTTGTCTGTTAGAACTGGCTTAGCCTGAAGAGGGTATTGGTACTGTTAGGAGAGAGCCATCAGTGTCCTGGGCAGCCTGGAAGGGGGACAAAGGGAGGACGAGGTCAGTCCATACCTTTGCCCTCTCAGCCCTACTTGCTATGGCCTCCAGACAGACCTCCTTGTGAGGGATCAGATAGACCCTGCTGTGCTTCTTTTGTAAGGGAGAAGGCAGGACGTTCTTGTTGTTAAGTGCTGTATGTCAATTTTTGACTCATGGTGATCCCCTGTGTCATAGTAGAACTGCCCCCATAGGGTTTCCTAGGCTTCTACATCTTTCTCCCATGGAGCTGCTGGGTGGTTTCAAACCACCAATCTTTCAGTTAGCAGCAAAGTGCTTAACTTTTGCATCACCAGTGCTCCTTGGGGGCAGGAGCAGGAGTAGTTATTTATCGAGCCCAGGCCTCTGACCTCCAGCCCTACCTCCCTGGGGTGGGGTCAACAGTGGGGTGTGGGGTGGGGGAGGGCACACCTAGGACTAGTTAGAGGTTTTTTTTTTTCTTTAAAAATTTTTTGTTTAATTTTATTGTGGCAAATTATATACAACATGAAATTTGCCATTTTAACTATTCTTAACTGTATAGTTCAATGGAACTAACTATATTCACAATGTTATACAACCATTATTGCTGTTTCCAAGTTTCTTCATCACCCCAAATAGAAACTCTGTATGAATTAAGCACTAACTCCCTATTCTCCTTTCCCCAGCCCCTGGTAACTTCTAACTTGCTTTCTGCTTCTGTGCATTTGCCTGTTTCATATAAGTGGAATCATACAATATTTATCCTTTGTTCTGGCTCATTTCACTCAGCATAATGTTTTCAAGCTTCATCCATGTTGTAGCATGTATTAGAATTTCATTCCTTTTTATGGCTAGATAATATAGGATGGTGGTTATTTTGCATTTTAGGTCATTTTGAAAATCTGAAAGTTTAATAGTTTGTTTCTTAGGGCACATCGGAATGTCCTGGCATCCAGGCAAGTGTGTCACCACATCCCTGGGGTCAATGTGTCAATAGGCTAAGTTCCTGGCCAGGATGAGATAGAGCTGTTGAGGTGGGCCTTTTGGAGGATAGGTAGATGGGATAAGAGAAAGAAAACAGAATTCTAGTTGTGTGTGGGGTGGTGGAAACCCTGGGGCGTAGTGGTTAAGAGTTCAGCTGCTAACCAAAAGGTTGGCTGTTCAAGTCTACCAGGTGCTCCTTGGAAACCCTATGGGGCAGTTCTACTCTGTCCTATAGGGTTGCTATGAATCAGAATCAACTCGAAGGCAACGGGTGTGGTGTGGGGGGTGGGGGGGTGGGGGACAGTGGTGGAGAGGGAGTACAGGCCTTGAGGCAGAATTGAGGAAATTGATGTGGCAGATCACAGGGGTAAATAAACTTGCCCAAGGCCACACAGCTAGAGTGGCTGAGGCTGGTTTTGCCCCAGGTCTATCTGACTCCATAACTCATCTCCCATGAGTGACTGGCGGTGCTGGCTAGAGATGTGCTTCCTGGGGTCAACCTTGGAGCCCTTTATGCCTTTATCCTCTCAGCCCCACACACTATGGCCTCCAGACAGACCTCTTTGCAAAGGATCAAACAGATCCCAGTTGGTTCCTTCATGGTCCTTGCATCTGAGAGGTTAAAGAGGGAAGCCCCTTCTGCTAAAATGAAATACTACACAGTAGGGTGGAGAGAGCCTGCAAGTCTGGCAAACTGAGGCTCACCACAACTAGCTGTGGTGGTCACAGGTGACTTCCCTTGTGTCCAGCTCCACCTCCTTCTTTTAGGGAATTCTCCTCCCCCCACCAATCCCTTGATTCCACTCAGGCTGCTTCTCTCAAAAGTAAATAAACAAGTTACCCAAAATATACCTGGGTCACTGTTGGGCCATTCCTCTGACCATGTGCATGTGGCCCCAGCTGTGCCGTTCAGAGCGCTGCCCTGGATGCCTTGTTGTGGAGTGAGAAGACTAGGGTCTTGACTCTGGGGTTTCTGAGTCGGAAAGATGTGAAGGTGGAAATGCTTGTGGCCACATGTTTATTTTTTATTTTTTCTGAATAATATTTTATTGTGTTTTTGGTGAAAGTTTAGGCAGCAAATTAGGTTTCCATTTGACAATTTCTACACAAATTGTTCAGCGACGTTACGTTTTTCACAATATGTCAACATTCTCTCTTTTTTAAACAGTTAGTACACATATTGTTTTATGACATTGGTTAACAACCCCATGACATGCCAATAATCTCCCTTCTTGACCTTGATTTCCCTATTTCCAGCTTTCCTGTCCCCTCCTGACTTCTAATCCTTGCACCTGGGCTGGTGTGCCCCTTTAGTCTCGTTTTGTCCTATGGGCCCATCTAATCTTTGGCTAAAAGGGAACCTCAGGAGTGACTTCATTACTGAGCTAAAAGGGTGTCTGGGGGCCATACGCTTGGGGTTTCTCCAGTCTGTCAGGCTGATGAGTCTGGCCTTTCTTTGAGTTAGAATTTTGTTCTACATTTTTCTCTAGCTCTGTTCAGGACCCTATATTGTGATCCCTGTCAGAGCAGTCAGTGGTGGTAGCTAGGCACCATCTAGTTGTACTGGACTCAGTCTGGTGGAAGCGGTGGTAGTTGTGGTCTATCAGTCCTTTGGACTAATCTTTCCCTGTGTCTTTAGTTTTCTTCATTTTCCCTAGCTCCTGAAAGGGTGAGACCAGTGGAGTATCTTAGATGGTTGCTCATAGGCTTTTAAGATCCCAGACGCTACTCACCAAAGTAGAATGTAGAACACTTTCTTTATAAACTATGTTATGCCAATTGAGCTAGGTGTTCCCTGAGACCATGGTCCCCACAGCCCTCAGCCCAGTAATTCAGTCCCTTAGGGAGTTTGAATTTGCCCATGGAGCTTCCATGACCTTACCCTGAACAAGTTGTGCTGGCTTCCCCAGTATTGTGTACCATCTTACCCTTCACCAAAGTTACCAATTATCTATTGTCTATTTAGTATTTTTCTTGTGGCCACGTGTTAAGTTTGGTTGCACATAACAAAAAGTTCCAAATAACAGTGGCTTAAATATGTAAGGATTTATCGTTTCATATGTAAAAGAAGTCTGGTGGTGGCTAGTCCAGGTCTCGTATGCTGGGTTTACAAAATCATTATGGACTTAGATTCCTTCTTTCTTTCTATTTCATCATCCTTCAGTGTGGGCATCGATCTTCTCCTTATGCATCCTCACCAAAATGGCTGCCAGAGCCCCAGCCATTACACCCACATTTTAGGCAACAGGAAGGAGAAAAGGGGGAAGGGCAAAAGAGGGTTCCTCCCAGCTAAGTCAGCTCCCTTTAGGCAACCTTCCCAGAACTGCTGTAGAATACTATTTTCGTATCACTGGTTGCCAGGGAGTTTCAGAAATGTCATTTATCATCTGGGCAGTTTGCTGCCCCAAATAAAACCAGGCTCTGCCTCTGCCACAGTCTGCAATTCCTGGCATATCTATATGCAGTGAAAGAGAATGTTTATTAAACAGATGTTACTTCTTTTAGCTATTAATGACAATTACAGCAACGTGTATTGGATAGGATGGCTGTTGAAGGTTTCTGCAAAATTTAAGTTGACTGGTTTTGATTTTGTCTCCATACCATAGCAGCATTTTAAGGAATATTCAATTTGTTATAAGGTAAGATGATTTAGTCTTCTTATAAAATACTTTATATTCAGAAAGTATATTTTCTCATAAATCTTCATAAATTTCCTTGTATCAGTCAGGATATTCTAGGTTGTGCTGCAATAACAAACAACCTCAAAATCTTAGTGACTTAAAATAATAGACTTTTTTTGGTCATGCAACATGCCCATCATGAGTCGAATAGGGGTTCTGTTCTTGTGTCATAAGTGTCCTTACTGTGGAACTCAGGCTGATAGAGCAGGCATGAACCTAAATGTTGGGAGTCACTGTGGCTGGGGTAAAAAAGAGCTCTGGAAGGACTCACACCAGCATTCAAATGCTCCAGCCCTGAAGTACTACACATTGCTTCTGCTTGCAATTCTTTGGCCCCACCCAGCCACAAGGAATCCAGGAAGTTTAATCCGATTATGTGCTTGGAAGGCAGATGTAGAACTATTTAGTGAACAGACTAATAACAACTGTAATAACCAACATTTCATTCAGCATTTTGTATGGGAGTTTTTCCATTTATATGTATTTTTTCAGTTTGTTCCATCATTTTCTTTTTTGCTAAACCTTTATTATTTTAGATCATTTCAGCGATTTCTCATATACCAAATCAGCCTTGTTTTATTATTCTAGCAATTAGAAATATGTGTCAAGAATTCAATTCATTATAATAATTATTCTCTTACAGACATTCTTAGTTCCTTTCCCTTGATTTTAACTATTTTATTCTTTTGTGGATAATTTTTCTACAAAGAAATAAGACAGTTGGTACAGGAAGTGGCCCACTATAAAACAGACCCCAAGAATGAGATTCTGAAATTGGATCACTCACCAATCAGACGGCAACAAAAGCCTATTGCTAGAGATAATAGGGGTAGTAATAATTTGAGGCAGAACTGGCAATGCTGTAGCATCACATATCCTTGGATGGCACAAATGGTTAGCTTTCAGCTACTAACTGAAAGGTTGGCGGTTTGAACCCACCCAGAGGCACCACAGAGGAAAGGCCTGTCGATCTGCGTCTGTAAAGATTACAGCCAAGAAAATCCTTTGAGCTCAGTTCTACCCTATAACATAGAGTCGCCATGAGTTGGAATCATCTCTATGGCAATGAGTTTGGTTTTGGTTTGGTGGCATCACAATTACTTAGATGCTCAGCTGTGATGAATTGGGATGACGTGTAGGTGGAAGGGGTTATGCAGTGGCTCTAGCACTTGCACAATACGGGGACATTGTCAATTATAAGAATTGGCTGGCTTTTTTTGTCTTGAAAACCTTAGAGAAAGAGAATGACTGCCTCAGGTCTGACAACTCGGGGCATTCTGTGAAAATCAGAAAGCCACCATAGTGGTGTTTAAAGGAAACCTGATTTCTTAACAGTATGAAAATCAGGCCCAGGGTTGGATTATAAGCACGGCACAGCTTAAAGGAGGTTGAATG
Source organism: Dugong dugon (assembly GCA_030035585.1). NCBI lineage: Eukaryota > Metazoa > Chordata > Mammalia > Sirenia > Dugongidae > Dugong > Dugong dugon. The sequence continues at coordinate 69,108,105 of CM057471.1, read as the reverse complement.
GGCAGCCTCAACAGGTCTCCTATTCTAAATTAAGATCCTGATAGGGCAGGAGTGGGACCTTGAGACCTGGCATGCTGACATTTGGGTGAATGCTCCTGAAAACCTTAACCCCCAGTTTCGCCTGAATCTTCTGGGCCAGCAAAATAGCCCTCTCTGCAGCTTCTGTCAGGAGGCAAGATGAGGAGGCAAAAAGGGACAGGAGCTGGTTGAATGGATGCTGGAAATCTGGGGTGGAAAGGAGGAGTGTGCTGTCACATTATAGGGGGAGCAGCTAGGGTCACATAGCAATGTGTGTCTAAATTTTTGTACGAGAAACTGGCTTGAACTGTAAACTTTCACTTAAAGCAGAATAAAAAAATAAATTAAAAATTAAAAAATTAGCCCTTTCCCTCTTGCTAAGTAGCGCAGCCTTTTCTTGCTTGAAGACCTTGCAAAGACCTTACCTGAGGCAGATGCCTTGCAAAACATTGTCCTCCTCAAAATCCAAATTAGCAGGAGCTCAGTGGCTTAAAACAGCACACATGTATTCTCTTCCAGTTCTGGAAGTCAGAAGTCCAAAGTCAATTTCCCTGGGTTAAAGTGTCGGCCTTCTAGAGGCTCTGAGGTGAGGATCTGTTTCCTTGCCTTTTTCAGCTTCCTTGGCTGTGTCCCCTTCCTCCGTCTTCAAAGCCACTTCTGTCATCACGTTGCCTTCTCCTCTTCTGTAGCCAAATCTCCCCCCGCCTCCCTCTTATAAGGACAATTGTGATTACATTTAGGGTCCACCTGGGTAATCCAGGATAATCTCTCCATTTTAAAATCCTTAACTTCATCACAGCTGTAAAGTTCCTTTTGTCATATAAGGTAACATCCATAGGTTCCAGAGATTAGGACCTGGATGTCTTTGGGGGCTATTATTCAGCCTACCACACTTTCCTTTATTGGCTCCTGACTATTACTAAGAACAAATTTTAGCATAGTCTGAGTGAGGAGATACACTCCAGAAGGAAATAGTTTACTTACTAACAGAATTGCAGGACCTGGCTACCATGTAGGTATCTGTCATGGTTTGAATTATGTCCCCCAGAAAATGTGTGTATCAATTTGGCTGGGCCATGATTCCTGGTATTGTGTGATTTTCCTGTATGTTGTAAACCTGCCTCTATGATGTTACTGAGGGAGGATGGGTGGCAGTTGTGTTAGTAAGGCAGGACCTGATCTACAAGACTGGATTGTGTCCTGAGGCAATCTCTTGAGATATGAAAGACAGAAGTGAGCAGTGAGACAGGGGGACCTCATACCATCAAGAAAGCAGTGCTGGGAGTAGAGCGCATCCTTTGGACAGGGGTCCCTGTGCCGAGAAGCTCCTAGTCCGGGGGAACACTGATGAGAAGGCCGACAGAGAGAGAAAGACTTCCCCTGGAGCTGACGCCCTGAATTTGGACTTTTAGCCTACTTCGACTGTGAGGAAATAAACTTCTCTTTGTTAAAACCATCCAGTTGTGGTATTTCTGTTGTAGCAGCACTAGATAACTAAGACAGTATCCATGGTAGATAAGGATATTTGTGCAGTTTCTTCCAGACTGGTATGAGAGTCATAGCAAGACCCCTAGGGTTTAGGAGCAAGTCTGTGACTTCTATAGCAGAGAACTACTTACCCTTAGAAAATCAGCTCCTGGCATCCTACTGGACTAAGGAGAGACTGAAGTGTGACCACGGGACATCAAGTAACTATGAGATTTGAGCTACCCATTATGAGCTGGTATTTTCTGATCTTCCATGTCATGAGGTCAGGAGGTTGCAGTAGCACTCGATCATACAATGAAAATAGTACGTTGGAGTTTGGCCCAAACAAGATCAGAGGACAGAGGTTACATGACTGTGAGGTTCAGACTCTGATGGCACTTATGTCTTTTGCACAGGCGTCTCTCCCTCAACTCACACCTAAGTCCTCAACATGAGGGATTCACTCTGAGCCTCTGAGGGAGGTAGAAGAGACTCAGGCCTAATTCACAGGTGAATTGGTTTAATATGTTGATGTGATCTAAAAATGGACTACTAACAAATATAGCCCCAATTTGAGTGGGGGTGTTGGCCTGAAGGACCAGTGGTGAGAGGAAATCATCCCAGTGGCTAGAGCTGTGAACAATGCACGCAGTTATCTAATTTGTCTGGAGAAAGAAGTAGCTTGAAGTAAGGATTTATATGGATTCTTTGGTAGTGACAAACGTCTTGGCTGCTTGGTCAGTCTGGCAAAGAGCAAGAGTGGAAGACTGGAGACAAGGAGGTCTGGAGTAGGGGTACATGGATAGACTCATGGTAATGGGCAGAAGATGTGCAGATATTTATGCCTCATGTTAATGCTCATCAGAGGACATCTGCTGCAGGGGAGGCACAGAGCAACTATGTGAACATGATTGTTGTTCAGAGGACATGAGCCAGCCTCTGTCCTTGACCACCCACTACTTGGACCCCTAATGGAGTAGCCATGGTGTGTGGACAGAGGCTATGCATGGGCCAAGAGCACGAGCACCCTCTTACCAAAGCTGATCTAGATAGTGCTGCTGCTGAACATCTGCTCTGTCAGCAACAGAGACGGTATCTGAGCCCTCAATAAGATATCATTGTTTGAGGAAACTAGCCAACTACATGGTGGCAAGTTGGTTACGTCAGACTCTGATACCCTGGAGGGGGCAATGATTCTTCCTTACTGGAACTGATAACAGCTCCATATATGGGTTTGCCTTGCCTGCCTGCGGTGCCTCTACCAGCACCACTGTCTGAGGGCTTATTCACACCCACCTTTGGCCTAGGAACAACCAAAAGGTAAGGAAAGGAGTTGTTGTACTGGCAGGGGTAATCAGTACTGATTATCATGAGGAGCTAGGTTAGTTGCTGCATAATGAGGGGAAAAAACCAGCTGCCATTGCATCAATTCCAACATGGTGACCCCACGTGTGTCAGAGTAGAACTGGGCTCCACAGGGTTTTCAATGGATGATTTTTTTTGGAATTAGATCTCCTGGCCTTTCTTCTGAGTTGCCTGTGGGTGGCCTCAACCTGCCAACCTTTTAAATAGTAGTTGATTGCTTTAACCTTTTGCACAAGAGGAGTGTATCTGGAACTTGGAGGATTCACCAGGCATGAAAGCATCTCTTGGTGCTTTCATGCCTGGTGATAATGGAGAACTGGCAATTTCAGCAATTACAGCCTGACAAGGGAAGGCAACCAAGGTTCCAGATCCCCTCAGGAAAAAAGGTCTGGGGCATCACCAGGTAAGCAACCTAGACCAGCTGAAGCGCTAAGGGTGATAGAAACCAATAATGAATGATAGGGAAAGACATTTATTATCAATTATACTCTTGGGACTTTGCAGCAGTGGAGATTGTATCTTTTCCCACTAACCTTCTTGTGCTTAATCTTTCATAAAGATTGTGGTCAGCCATGATCTTGATGACTCATTGACTAAGTAGACTTATTGTGGGGCATGAGGTACCTGGATGGTGCAAAGGGTGGACTGTAGCAAATGCCTCCGGAGCTTTGTGGCATGTACCCTCATCCCACCTCTGATTTCAGCACAGATAAAGTGACTTACGCAAGCTGACCACATGCCACTTCAAGCATATTTTGGGTGTCTTTCTGATTTCTTCCCCAGAGTCTTTTCCAATGCCATGGGAGCCCACCCGTCTTGCACACAAACCTGGGTGTGGGATTTAAACCTCTACCCCTTGGGTAACCCTCAAACAATAGGAGATCAGAGTTGGCGGATAAATGCTTCAATCTCCTGTCATTCTGGAAGAGAATTCTGGTGGGCCTTCTGAATACTTCTCAGGAGGTATCTTAATTTGATCACATCTGCAAAGTCCCTTATTAGGTAAAGTAGGTCCACAGGTTCTGGGGATTAGGATGTGAACATCTTTGGGAGGCCCGTATTCAGGGTACCATGTCTACCAATGGTATGGGCATTCATTCATTAGCTAACTCATTAATTAGTTCATTCATCTGCCAGAGCCTTGCAGGAGATGGTAAGAGCTCCTTACCCAGGGAAGACCAGAGGCTGCTGTGTCCTATCCCCCTCTGCCCTCAGCTCCTCCAGCTACAGCGCTACTCTCATGGCTCAGCCAAGGCCTCACTCAGGACATGCACGTGCAGGTGACTTTGGGCTCACTTCTCTCGGCTGCAAAATGAAATAAATACAGCCTGCGTCTGATCCAGCAACACTCACAGAGCATCTGTTATGTACCTGGCACTTCACATGCATTTGCTTTTTGCCAGCCAGAGGGGTAGAACTTCTTATCCCCTTTATTGGCATGGAAACTGAGGCTCAGAGAGGCAAAGTGGCTTGCCCAAGGTCACACAGAGTGGTAGTGGCAGATTGGAACCCAAGTCTGGGGCGCTCCAGATCCTGCCTTCTCCTCCTGTATGAAACTACAGACGGGACTCCTGGATGGCCACCTCTTCTCATCTCTAAGTCAGTTTTCCATGGCCCCAAAAGTTAGAGTTCTAGCTCAGTTTCCTCAGAGCCAATACGTTCAGCGGGAGTCGGCTGATGGCACTTGGGAAACGGAAGACATTAGGCTTCTTGTGCTGGGGGCCCCTGGCTACCTGCCCCCAAAACTGCTGTCACCTTTTAATAGATTTCTCAGGGAACAAGTAAGTTGTTCCTGGTGCGGGCTTGGCATTTGGCGGGAAGTCCCTGCAGGCCTGGAAGGTCAGCACGGAGCGACTCAAAGGCAACTGCTGAAGGAAGATACTGGGTCAGTGTTGGCCACTTAGCACGGCCGTGCCGCCAATTACTGCCCGGCCTGCTTCCTGCCGCAGACGTGCCCAGGGCCAGGGCTTTGAACCCTTGCAGGGAGGCCAGCTTCCAGTAAACAACCCAGGGCAGCAGGCAGATTGACAGCGGAAATGCAGAAGGAAGGGCCGGCTATTGGTGCTGGTCGCGCTCCTGCTGGCAGACAGATAGGACCGTAGTCCCCTGAGGGTTTCCACAGTCAGGGGCTCAGAGGGCCGTCAGAGTGGCTGCACCTCACTTCTGGGTAGACAGGCTCCTGCCACGTCCAGTGGGATTTCTTGACCATTGTTTCTGGGCCAGGGAAGATAATTTTTTTCTTGGGTAATAGAATGAGTCCGGGTTGTGTCTCCTCACGCTGGGAGCAGGGATCTGGAGAGATAAACCACAGAGGGGCATCAGCACCCACCTTCTTCCCTTTCCCCAAGAAGGCTTCAGAAATATTTTGGGGCAGAAGGAGGCACTGCTGGGCCTTCCACTACATCCTTATTTGACAGTTAAAAGAAAGGAGGTGTGCCCACTGCATGATTCTGTCCATATAAAGTTCTAGAATTTTAAAAAATGAGAAAATAGTTGCCTTTATGGGGGATTGACTGGAAAGGGGCATGTAGGAACTTTCTGGGGTGATAGAATGTTCAGTATCTTGGTTGGAGTAGTGGTTACACGTTTGTCAAAATTCACTCCACTGTATCCTTAAAATCTGTGCATTTTACTGTATGCACGCTATCCCTCAATAACAAATGGGGACACAGAGACTTGGAGGACCTGGGGACACACACTGTCAGTCTTTCCCCCACCTGCAGCTTCTGTTTGTTGAGATATACTTTACATAACATAAAACGTGCCATTTTAAAGTGTACATACCCTTCAGTGGTTTTTAGTATATTCATAAGGTTGTGCAACCATCTACCACTATCTAATTCCAGAACATTTCCATCATCCCCAAAAGAAACTCTGTACCTGTCAGCAGTTAGTCCCTGCTCCCTCCTCTGTCCATCCCCTGGAAATCTATTTTCTGTTTCCATGAATTTGCCTATTCTGGGCATTTCATGAAAATAGAATCATACAGTATGTGGCCTTTTGTGTCTGGCTTCTTTCCCTTAGCATAATGTTTTCAAGGTTCATTCATGTTGTAGCATGTATCAGTACTTCATTCCTTTTCGTGGCTGAATAATATTCCATTGTATGGATATACCACATTTTGTTCATCCATTCATCAGTTGATGGACACTTAGGATGTGGAATTTCCAGTTTTTGACTATTATGAACAATGCTGCTATTAACATTCATGTGCAAGTTTTTGTATGAACATATATATATCCTCCCAACCTCTGGTAGTCACTAATCTACCTTCTGTCTCTATGCATTTGCCCTTTCTAGATATTTCATATAAAGTCAGATCATACACTGTTTGCCCTATGTGGACATATGTTTTCAGTTCTTTTGGAGGTGACCATACCTAACAGTATGGTAATTCTCTGTTTACATACACACTCTTGCAGGCACACATATGATTTTTCCTCCTAAAATCAGGGTATTCCTTCCTGGTTTTTCCTTTCTTATGCAGTTGCAAAAAGAAACAGAGTTTTTCTTCATCTTTGAATTATAATTAATATCATTCCATGTCAATGTATGAGATGTGAAATGAGAATGCCCAGGCAGGCTGGTGCCCAGTACCCAAACATCCAGCACAAGGCAGCTGGCCCTGTCACCCTGGGGTGAGGTCATTAATTAAAGCTATTGATGCTTTTGAGAGAAAGTGCCCCCTAACGGCCACCTACCTAACCCCTGCTGCTTCCTTCGCTGCCTGCTGACCTTCAAGCCCCCTTAGGTCTAGAGTTGAGTGGCCATTTCTGTTGTCCAAGTGGCTGGATGGAGCTAGCAATTGCATACCTGTCTCACAGTGGGGTGGACTGAAGCTCCACTCCATGTCAAGCACCCACTTCCACGGCCACGCTTGGGACCTTGTCATCCTATAGACATGCCCCACATCTGGAATCTTCCCCTCGCTGCAGCTCTGAATGCACCATTCCCCATTCTCCCTGCACTGGCTTCTCAGTGCTATGGGCATCACTCAGCCCTCAGCCCCTCAACTTTTTGCCTGGAATGGTACTGCCTCCATCCAGATTCTCTTGGACTCCTGACTCCAACACTCATCTTTCTTGCCTGTCAAATGCTGAACTTGGGCCAATCAGTCACCTACTCTGTCTGTATGCTTGAGCTGCCAAGCACTGCTGGGGAGCACAGAGTCTACCCAGGGGCCCAGGGCAGTCGAGGCCTCCTACCTCATCTCAGCAGGTCTTCTGGCCCACCTGGCAGCTCCCTGAGTGACCCTCGTCAGCTGCCTCTCCTGTTCCCAAGGTAGTCACTTCAGGCTTCAGGCTCCCTTCAGATGCTCCTATTCCAACTGTATTACCTGGGGCTCTTCTGGCTGCCAATGACAGAAACCCAGCTGAAACTGGCTTTAAAAAAAGGGGCAAGGATGGGGTCCTAGCCTGGGAGTGATTCGCAGCATTCAAGGGTGAGCTGAGGAGTTGGTGTCTCAGAAACTGGGAGCAGGGACTCACACCACCAGGACTCCTCTCGCCTTGTTTCTGGTTGTCTTTTCCTTTCTGCTTCTCTGCCTATTGTTCTCACCCGCCCTGTGGGGATCAGGCTCCTCCATGGGACATGACTACCAGCAGCTCCAGTTTAGCCATGGAAGAGGGCCCCTGTCTCCAAGGCCAATAGAACACTTGCAGGGAAAGATTCTGATTGGCCTAGCTGGGTCATGTGACTACCCTGGTGCACTGATTGCAGAGCCCATAACCAGGAGAAGGGGAACCAAGGAAAACAATGGCTACCACAGTCCATGATACCAACCACTTGTCACAATTCTTTAGACTCCTTCCATCCAGAACAGTCCTCCAGGCCTTTTTTTCATCTTTTGTAAGGAGTCAAGGCCAGTTGTTTTGAAGAATGTCCCTCAGTTTTTCTTGTCCAATGATTTCCTCATGATTGTATTCAAGTTAAGCATTTTTTGGAAGGAGTTACTTGTAAGTGATGCTGTGTCCTCCTCAGGTCATGACATTAGGGGGGCACAAGATACTGTTTGTCTCAATTCTGGTGGGTTCCTCAAAAAGTTAAACATAGAGCTACCATAGACCCAGCAATTCCACTCATAGGTAGATACTCAAAATATAGGAAAGCAGAGACTCAAACAGATACTTATACACCAATGTTCACTGCAGCATTATTCACAATAGCCAAAAGGTAGAAACAGCTCAAGTGTCCATCAACAGATGAATGGATGAACAAAATGTGGTACATACCTTCGACAGAACATTATTCAGCCATAAAAATGAATGAAATTCTGATACACGCTACCACATGGATGAACTTAGAAAGCATTATGCTAAGTGAAATAAGCCAGACTCAAAAGGACAAATATTGAATGATTTCGCTTATATGAAATATCTACAGTAGGCAAATGCATAAAGACAGAAAGTAGATTAGAGATTACCAGGGTGTCTTAGTCATCTAGAGCTACTCTAACAGAAATACCACAAGTGGATGGCTTTAGCAAAGAGAAGTTTATTCTCTCACAGTCCAAATTCAGGGCATCAACTCCAGGAAAAGGCTTGCTTTCTCTCTCGGCTCTAGAGAAAGGTCCTTGTAATGCATCAGTCTTTCCTTGGTCTGGGAGCTTCTCTGCGCAGGAACCTCAGGTCCAAAGGATGTGCTCTGCTCCCGGCACTGCCTTCCTGGTGGTATGAGGTTCCCATGTGTTTTTGCTCACTTCTCTCTTTTATATCTCAAAAGAGATTACATTAAGACACCATCTAATCTTGTCAACCTCATTAGTATAACCTCATCACAGTGACAGAATTTACAACACATAAGGAGATCACATATAACCTCATCATAGTGATAGAGTTTACAACAAGTAAGGAAATCACATCAGATTACACAATCATACAATACTGGTAATCATGACCCAGGCAAGTTGACAGATATTTTTGGGAGACACAATTCAATCCATGACACAGGGGCTGCGGGAAGGAGAACCCATTGCCATCGAGTTGATTACAACTCATAGCAACCCTATAGGATAGTAGAACTGCCCCCACAGGGTTTCCAAGGCTGTAAATCTTCATGGAAGCAGACTGCCACATCTTTCTCCCTTGGAGTATTTGATGGGTTTGAATCGCCAACCTTTTGGTTAGCAGCTGAGTGCTTAACCACCATGCCACCAGGGCTCCTGGGGGAAGGAGAATATGGAATTACTGTGAAATGGGTACAGAGTTTTTGTTTGGGGTGATGAAAAAGTTTTGGAAATAGATGCTAGTGCTGGTTGCACAACATTGTGGATATAATTAACACCCCTGGATCATACACTTAAAAGTGATTAAAATGGCAAATTTTATGTTACATGTATTTACCACAATAAATTTTTAAAAAATGAATATGGTAGAATAGAAAATTTGGAAAAAAATTCAGAGAGTCATGAAGGGAAAAATAAGAATAATCCGGTATCCCATCAGTGAGGAGTTAACGCTATTAACCATAAGATGTTTTTTCTTATGTAGTATCTAATGCACTCAACACACATTATAAAGCTGGAACCATTTTTTTGTGCCCTTTCCTCACCCTTTCTTCTGTGCCATTAAACATGCATTGAAAACACAATTTTAATGGCCTCATATATTCCATCATAAATTATTTAGCCATTCTCCTGTTACTTAGCATTAAAGTGGTTTCTAGATTTTCACCATTATAAAACAAGCTACAATGATCCACACATCAACCTTTGTCCTGGGCCAAATGTTCTGAACTTCTTCAAGAATCTTGAAATATTCTGGCAAATGGCTTTGCAGAAAGCTTATACTACTTTACACTCCCATTAGCAAACTGTGAAAGTGCTCATCTCATCCCATCATCCCATCATCGCTTACACGGAGTATTAGCACAGAAAAAATGTTTCTGTTAGGTTTGATAGTGAAAATAGTGAGTTAGATGAGAATGCTCCTATGGACGGATTTCTGTCGTTGTCTTGCTTGTTGGAGAACTCCTACATCTCTTCCCCCAGCCCAGATCCCTCTCTTGAGCTCCAGGCCCACATGGTCAATTCTGGACCTCAAATATAATCTGCCCCAAGAGAACCCATATGGACCTTTGTGCCGCCATCCATCTTGCCACCCAAGTCAGGTACCTGGAGAACAACATTGATTCTTCCTTTCCTTGCTCCCCACATCCAACTTTTGACCACGTTCCGTCTGTATGACCTTCTATAATATTTCTTGAGACTGTTGCCTTCTTGTCATCGCCACTGCTACCACCCTAATTCAGGCTGGCATACTCTCCCCTGATCCATGGCCATATTTCCCTCCCTGCTCTCCTTGTTTCCAGTCTCTCCTTGTCCAACCAGCTGCCAGATTGATTTTCACAACACACAAATGTGGTCACGTCATTGCCCTGCTAAGTGTCCTTGAATTGGCTCACAGACCCTGCTTGCCTCTGTCCTTGCCTGCCTTGGTCCCGGCCTGCCTCGATCCCTGCCATTTTTCCACCTTTACGTCTTGCTATTCCCCTCTCACTCCTCTCTCTTCAGGCTCTTCCACCTGCCGGGCTGTTTCAGGCCTCCATAAGAGTGCTCAGACAAACTGATCCCACCTTCTGGAATGCCTGTTCTCACCTCCCTGCAACTCCAACTAGCCAACCTCTACTCATCTTTTGAGTTTTGCTTACAATTTCACTTCTTCTTTAAAGTATTTACTGCTGCTTTTCTTCCCCTGGTGGAGGTGACTTTTGTCTCTCCTTTGAGCTTCTTTTTACCCCATGCAGTCTCTGTCAGAACACTCTGATCCCTTAACTTTCTTAGTTGTTATTTTTTTTTAAATAATATTTTATTGTGTTTTCAGTGAAAGTTTACACAGCAAATTAACTTCCCATTTAACAATTACTACACAAATTGTTCAGTGACATTGGTTACATTTTTTCTTAGTTATTTATGCATCTATTTCCTTTGAGGGCAGAGTCTTTGTGTCCCAGGGGCCCGGCACAGTGACAGAGACAGAACTGGCTTTTGTTTAAGGAAAGTATGAATGAATGAAGCAGCATTTGCTTAGCCATGGAAGAGTGAGACAGGTCTAGAATCATGGATAAGATGGAGTTGGCCATGCCTGGGGGGGACCTGTTCAGAGGGGGACACTGCAAAGCTCAGATGGAGAACACACCCAGTGGCCACAGTCCAGCAGCCTTGACGGCACCTTGACCTTGGGCGACATGCTCTGCTCAAACTCCCTTTGCCAAGTGGTTGGCCCATTTTCCTGAGACAGGTCATGTTGCTTCTCTGCTTAAAGCCTTCCATGGCTCCCCAGTGCGCTTGGGATAGGCCCAGGCTTCCGAGTCAGCCCACAAGGCCCTTCATAACTGGGGCCTGCTCAGCTCACCAGTCTTACCTTCCCCTGCCCCTGGCACACAGCCATACTGACCTAGCTGCCGTTCTGCAGACCTTACATTCTCTGTCAAACCTCCAAGCTTTTATATGAGCTGCTCCCTCTGCCTGGAATGTTTTTCCCCATCTTGCCACTGTCATCCTTCAAGACCCTTTTTCAGCTTCACCTCCTCCAGGAAGCCTGCCCTGATCCACCAGATAATCATGTCTTCCTCAATCTTTCCCTCTTCAGGGAAAACAATCTTACTTCCTGCAGCCCACCCTCCAGGGACCCAAGGCCAAGTCTCAGCTTTGGCCCTTCCTCACTCTGTGGCTACCGGCCCGTGCCTGGTCCCTTAATAACCCTCCATCATGGGTAACTAACAGAATCAGATATCCTGAAAGGAAGGGCTGGGGTTAAAAGCAAAGGCTTTGGACAGGATAGGCCTGAGTTCAAATCCCAGCTTCCCTGCTTACCAGCTGTGTGACCTTGGGCCAGTCACCTCCTCTCTCCAAGCTGCTAGTTCCCCATCTGTAGGCTGGAAATCATAACTGCACTCCCGCCATAGGATGATTGGGAGAATTAATGGGGGTATGGCATGTAAAATGCTTAATGGTGCTAGGCACATCAAAAAGTTTCAATAAGTAGATGTTACCCATGATGATTAAACAGGGTGGGGAGAGGATTTATAAGTTCTTACATGCTATGGAAGTGGGAAGTATTCTCATGGTGTCATTGTGACATGCACAGACCCCTGATGGGAAGAAGGGAGGGATGCCCACTCCTTCTCACCATCATCTGGGGTTGGCCAACTTCAGGGCTCATCTCATTACCTAGGGTTAAGCAGTTAAATACCTATCCCCAGATCCCACTCACAGCGATTGAGAGTCTCTGGGTCTCAGGTGGGCCCCAGAATCTGCTAAGTACCCCAGAAGAGTCTGGAGCAGGTGGGCAGAATCCACACTTGGAGACATTGCCCTGTGCCCTTCTGTGCCCCTCCTACCTGAGCTGTGTTTCTGTGGCCCGTCCAAGAAGGCTTGGCACCTGGGTGCTGTGCCAGGGGCCCTGGAGCCTGGAACAGCTGCTCTAATTCATGCAAAGGAAGGTACCCATGTTTGCCCTGTCTATTTATAGCTTATTTGTGAAGAAGGAAAAACAAAGGCCCAGTTCCCTTAGCAACCAGGAGCATCATGGGCTGCTTTCCCTGCTGTGGGAAGACGGACAAGTCTTCTTGTGGGGGACACCCTCAATGAGTGTGTATCCTGACAGAGGATGGGGTGGGCCTCTGGGGCCTGATTCATACTGGGTTCCTGGGCAGCCTACTGGGGGTGGGGTAGTCAGCCCCTGCCAGCCCACACTGCTTTCTGGGCCCTCAAAAAATCCAGGTGATACTGGGGCTATGCACAGCTGATCTCTCTACTCAGGGTGTGCCCTCTTGTCTCCTGGTCTTGGTGCAACTCCTGCTTCTTTGGGTGCCCACCTGGCTGCCTCAGGCAGACTCAGGAGCCCTTTCCATGGCTGTACTCTGCCGTGTCTCCTTTAGGATACTTAGTACAGTGAACTGGAGATGTATTCCCCAGGCCAACAGCCCCTTGAAGGTCAGCCCAGGGCTGGCACAGAGCATGGCGCTGAGGAGGAGCTTAATAAACACTAAATGAATGAATGAAGTCCTTTACAATTTACAATGGGTAGTCTCAGTGATGCATATGAAGTAAGGTAAATATTGTAATTTCTGTCATTTTATAGATGAGGAAACAGATTCAGAGAGATGAAGAGACTGGCCTAAGGTCACATAGCTGGTAACTAGCTGAGCTGGGATGAGAATCCTGCAGGAGGAAACCTAGCTTTTGCTCTGGTGAAGCCCCAGGAACATGGGAAGTTGGGTTCCAGTTGGACAATACTTGTTGGAGTTGGCAAGGTTGTGTGGTGTCTGGTCTGGGGCTGGGAGAGGTGTGGTTTATATCTTCACTCTGCCACTTATCACTGTGTGACCTTGAGCCAGTGACTTCACCTTTCTGGACCTGGGTTGCCTCATCTGTATAGTGAGGCAATGATGCCTGATCTTTAGGGACTGCCTGCTCCCTGAGGGCAGGCACTCACTGTATCTGTCTCTTGCTCATCTGTTTTCCTGATGGCTGGCACGTTTAAGTGGGATTATCTCACGAGACCCTTTACATAAAGTGGTTAGGACACTGGTTAGGACAGTGGTTAGGATGCTGGGTACTGTCAGCGGATGTTGGTTGTTACCATGTTATTGGGGCACAGAAAGCCTGATGACTCCCCTGAGGTCACAGCGACAGCCAGAGCAGAGGTGGTGGCATCCCTGGTCAACTGGGTTTGGTGGCACTGCCAGGGATTGAGTAGGACTGTGTCAAGGCCCTGGGGAGGGCATTCTGGGCTGGGCTGCAGTCCTGGGGGAGCAGCAGCCATGGTGAGACAGGGTCTCTGAGCACTGGGGGCCCATGGCTGCCCCCGACAAGGCTGGTGGGCTGGTGGCACTGAGGCTGCAGCCTGGTGCTGTGTGGGGCTGAGTGGAGCTTGCTTGGTCATGGGCTCAGTGACTCACGGGCCAGATCTGGGCTGTCTGGGCTGCCTGGAGGCTCTCGGCCGCCCTCTTCTGGACCCTGTTCACCTCTGCTGGGCCACCTCCAGAGGCCATGAGATGAGGTATTGCTGCCTTTCAGCTCAGTCTGGATGTGAAAAGGATACCAAAGGAGCCCAATTAAGAAGAGAAACGCCCTGTGGACAAACCGTGGTCACGAGTCATTCCCACATGCGTCCCTGGCTCCTCTAGCTCCCACCCAGACCCTTGGGTGGGACGCAGGCCCTCTGCCACCACCCCCTGGGGTCTACAGTCTACCCTGCTTCCCTTTCCTGCAGCCACATGAGACTCATCACACTCCCTGAAAATGATGAGTGTCCAGGGTTTTTGTTTTATTTTTTTCTATACCCCAAACTTCTGCTCATGCTGTCCCTCTTGCCTGGAGTGTCCTTCCCACTCTGATGAGCTCACACTCATTCCTTCCAAGCCTCTAGGCTTCCACAGCACCCCCACTCCCACCCCCATGCCCCCTTCTGTCCAGCCCTTGGCACACAGGGCTGAGTCTTTCGGGGGACTTTCTCCTCTCCCTGGGATTGTGAGCTCAAGAGGGAGGAAGTACATCGATTCATCTTTGTGTCCATTCCCTGAAGGCCGAGCCCAGGGCAGCAGTGAGAGGGTTCGATGAATGTTGTGGAGGCACTCACTCATTCTGTAATTATTTTCTGAATCCTGCAGCGTTCAGGGCATATCAAATTATGACTTCTCCTGCCTAGATTCTATAGTCCAGTACTCTTATCAGGAAGTGGACTTTTTTAGAGCAGAGCCCAAATCTTTTTACTTTTTTTTTTTTTTGCATTCACCAAAGCAGAAAGTTGGTCACAAAGGAGATATGCAAACTTTTCCAATAGTAGATTCTCATGGAGGTGGGTGGACAAAGCTTTCTTTTCCTTATTTCACACAAAAGACCCAGAATAGTAATGAAAGGGAATTCAACCTTTGACAAATATTTGTTGAACACATAGTTGTGACAGACACTGGTTCCAGGCACCTGGAATGCCATTCATTCGTTTGTACCTAGAACCATGCCTGACACATAGTAGGTGCTCAATAAATATTTTTTGAATAAATAAATCCATTCATTCCACCATCATTGAGGTTGTCTTTTACTTGCTATGCAAATTTGTGCAGGTCACTTCACCTCAATGAGCCTTAATTTCCATCAGTAAAATTATTTGAATTATATATCTACCTCTTTGGGTTGTTGACAAAATTAAATGACTGTTTTAATAATAATCACTATTTATCAAACATCTGCTATGTGCCAGATTTTAAAATTTGTCATATACTTTCCTCAAAATGTTAAGACACAAAATATAGATCATATGTCAAATGCATTGAGATATATTTACTCAATTTTCAAATAAAAATGACCAATACTTGAATCTATAATTTATTTCTGTCTTCAAAATGGCATTGGGTACAGAGACTGATGAATAATCATTTCTTACTGCATTTGACACAATTAAGGTTAATGTTTTCTTCATATTTCACTTCATTTTAAATACTGAGATAGACATTTGTTGCATGTACAACCAAATCTCACAGCAGTCTTTTTAAAAAAATTGAGATAAAATTCACATAACATAAAAATCACCACTTTAACCATTTTAAAGTATATGATTCAGTGGTTTTTAGTATATTCACAGTGTTCTGCAAACATCACCACTATCTAATTCCAAGAACATTCTCATCACTCTAAAAAGAAACTCTTTACTCATTAAAAAGCCACTCCAAAGTTTACCCTCCTCCTAGCCCCCAGAAACCACTTTCCATCTCCAAAGACTTGCTTATTAAGGATATTTCATATAAATGGAATCACATAATATATGGCCTTTTGTGCCTGTCTTCTTGCATTTAGCATAATCTTTTCAAGGTTCATTCATGTGGCAGCATGTATCAGTACCTTATTCTTTTTATGGCTAAGTAATATTCCATTGAATGGATATACCACAGTTTGTTTATCAATTCATGAGTTGATAGACATTTGGGTTGTTTGCACTATTTGGAGATTATGAATAATGCTGCTATAAACATTTGTGTGCAATTTTTTTGTGAACACACATTTTATGGATTGAGTTGTGTCTCCCAAAAATGTGTGTCAACTTGGCTAGGCCATGATTCCCAGTATTGTATGTTTGTCCTCCATTTTGTGATCTAATTACCTATATGCTGTAAATCCTAACCTCTGTGATGTTAATGAGGCAGGATTAGAGGCAGTTATGTTAATGAGGTAGGACAAAATCTATAGGATTGTGAGGTTGCGTCAGTCTTCTTTGAGATATAAAAGACAGAAGGGAGCAGAGAGGAGAGGGGACCTCATTACCAACAAGCAAAAAGAGCCAGGAGTGGAGCGTGTCCTTTGGACCCAGGATCCCTGTGCTGAGAAGCTCCTAGACCAGGAAAAGACTGATGACAAAGACCTTCCTCCAGAGCCAACGGAGAGACAAAGACTTCTCCTGGAGCTGACACCCTGAATTCGGACTTCTAGCCTCCTAAACTGTGAGAGAATAAATTTCTGTTTGTTAAATTCATCCACTTGTGGTATTTCTGTTATAGCAGCACTCAACTAAGACAATATGCTTTCTATTCTTTTGGGTAAATACCTAGGAATGGAATTGCTGGGTCATATGTTAACTCTGTATTTAACTTTTTGAGGAACTACCACATTGTTTTCCAGAGCACTTGCACCATTTTACATTCCCACCAGCAATGTATGAGGGTTCCAATCCCTCCACGTCTTGGATAACACCATTTATTTATTTATTTGTATTATAGCCGTCCTAATTGAAAATCTGCTGCTATTCATAAGGTTTTCACTGGCTAATTCTTTTCAGAAGTAGACTGCCAGTTCCTTCTTCCTAGTCTGTCTTAGTCTGAAAGCTCAGCTGAAATCTGTCTGCCATGGGGGACCCTGATGGTGTCTGAATACTGGTGGCATAGCTTCCAGCATCACAGCAACATGCAAGCCCCCATAGTACAACAAACTGACAGACACGTGGGGGTCAATAAAAAAACAGGAAAGAAAGAAAAGACCAAAATGGATGTCAGAAGAGACTCTGAAACTTGTTGTTGAACGTCAAGTAGCTAAAACAAAAGGAAGAAATGATGAAGTAAAAGAACTGGACAGACGATTTCAAAGGGCGGCTTGAGAAGACAAAGTATTACAATGACACGTTCAAAGACCTGGAGATAGAAAACCAAAAGGGAAGAACATGCTCAGCATTTCTCGAGCTGAAAGAACTGAAGAAGAAATTTAAGCCTCAAGTTGCAATAGTGAAGGATTCTATGGGGAAAATATTAAATGATACAGGAAGCATCAAACGAAGATGGAAGGAATACACAGTCATTATACCAAAAAGAATTGGTCAACGTTCAACCACTTCAAGACGTAGCATATGATCAGGAACCAATGGTACTAAAGGAAGAAGTCCAAGCTGCACTGAAGGCATTGGCGAAAAACAAGGCTCCAGGAACTGATGGAATATCAATTGAGATTTTTCAGCAAATGGATGCAGCTCTGGAAGTGCTCACTCGTTTATGCCAAAAAATTTAGAAGACAGCTACCTGGCCAACAGAGTGGAAGAGAGCCATATTTATGCCTATTCTCAAGAAAGGTGATCCAACTGAATGTGGAAATTATCAAACAATATCATTAATATCACATGCAAGTAAAATTTTGCTGAAGACCATTCAAAAGCAGCTGCAGCAGCATATCGACAGGGAACTGCTAGAAATTCAGGCTGGATTCAGAAGAGGACCAGGGATACCATTGCTGATGTCAGATGGATCCTGGATGAAAGCAGAGAATGCCAGCAAGATGTTTACTTGTGTTTTATTGACTATACTAAGGCATTTGACTGTGTGGATCATAACAAACTATGGATAACGTTGCAAAGAATGGGAATTCCAGAACACTTAATAGTGCTTGTGAGGAACATGTACATAGATCAAGAGGCAGTTGTTTGGATGGAACAAGAGGATACTACATGGTTTAAAGTCAGGAAAGGTGTGCATCAGGGTTGTATCCTTTCACCATACCTATTCAATCTGTATGCTGAGCAAATAATCCAAGAAGCTGGAGTATATGAAGAAGAACCGGGCATCGGGATTGGAGGAAAACTCATTAACAACCTGCATTATGCAGATGATACAACCGCACTTGCTGAAAGTGAAGAGGACTTGAAGCACTTACTGATGAAGATCAAAGACCACAGCCTTCAGTATGGATTACACCTCAACAAAAAGAAAACAGAAATCCTCACAACTGGACCAATAAGCAACATCATAATCAATGGAAAAAAGATTGAAGTTGTCAAGGATTTCATTTTACTTGGATCCACTATCAATGCCCATGGAAGCAGCAGTCAAGAAACCAAATGACGTATCGCATTGGGCAAATCTGCTGCAAAAGACCTCTTTGAAGTGTTAAAAAGCAAAAATGTCACTTTGAGGACGAAGGTGTGCTTGACTTAAGCCATGGTACCATCAGTTGCCTTATATGCATGTAAAAGCTAGAAATGAATAAGGAAGACCAAAGAAGAATTGATGCCTTTGAATTATGGTGTCAGTGAAGAATAGTGAATATACCATGGAATGCCAGAAGAACGAACAAATCTATCTTGGAAGAAGTACAGCTAGAATGCTCCTTAGCAGCAAGGATGGTGAGACTTTGTCTCATGTACTTGGGACATGTTCTCAGGAAGGACCAGTCCCTGGAGAAGAAGGACATCATGCTTGGTAAAGCAGTTGTTGTCAGGTGCCGTCGAGTCAGTTCTGACTCACAGCAAACCCATTTACAACAGAACAAAACACTGCCCTGTCCCACAGCATCTTTGGTGAGGTAGAGGGTCAGCAAAAAAGAGGAAGATCCTCAACAAGATGAGCTGACACAATGGCTGCAACGATGGGCTCAAACATAGCAATGATTGTGAGGATGGTGCAGAACCTGGTGGTGTTTCGTTCTGTTGTATGCATGGGTGCTATGAGTCAGAACTGACTCTACGGCACCTAGCAACAGCAACATTTGTGAAGTGACATTTCATTGTAGTTTTGATTTCTATTTCCATAATAACTAATGACGTCCAGTACCTTTTCATGTGCTTGTTGGCCATTTCACGGAAATTTTTTGAGATAGGAGTCATCTCTATTTTACAGTGGAAGAAACTGAGATTCAGAGAGTCAAGCTGACTTGCTCAGTGTAAGGAGAGATAGTAGAGCTTGGCGTGGAACCTGGTTGTGTCTGTCTCTGAAGCCCATGCCCTTCCCTTCGGCGTCACAGCGGAGCTGAATTAATGATAAAAACAGATCTGGTCTGGGCGGCTGGAGACCTGGTCTCTGGTCTGTCCACCTTGTACAAGTCCTTTTCCTGCTCCGGGCGTACGGTGTCCTCCCTGCCACTGGGGGCGAAATACTGCAAATATCTCCGGGCTCGCCTGGAGCGGAGCTTGCCCCGCCCTATCAACCTAAGTCATCGGCGGTGCCGGAAGTGCTTGGCTCTTTTTGTTTGTCCCCGCCTTCGGCCCGGAAGTGCTTACTTGGGAAGATGGCAGCTGTGTCGGTGTATGAGCGACCAGTTGGAGGTTTCTCTTTTGATAACTGCCGCAGGTGCGGCTGCTGTGGGGCCAAGTACCGGGCGGGAGTCGGAGTGAGGTGCCCGGGTCGGAGCTTTGCCGCGGCCTGATCTGGAAAGTCCGAGTCTTAGGGGGACTGCGGGGCCTGCGATCGAGTGACTCAGGGGAATCTGGGCCTGAGCGTGGGCTTCTCTTGATGCCGGGTCAGCCCTCCCACCTCCCCAGCTCCCTCGGACACTGTCTCCTTAGACGAATCGCAGCCCTTCTTTAGGCAGTTTTCTCTAAAAAACGGGGACAATACCCCTGATATTGGGAGGATTCAGTGGACAGATGGGCGAGAAAGGAAATAGTAGTTTTTCTTTTCCTGAGTTCCCTGTTAAGTACTTCTCGTGCCACTGCGGCCCAGTGTGGTCCTGCCCTTCAGTACTTTATTTTTTCTTTTGAATTTAGGAATGCCAGCTTGGAAGCCGAGTTTGCAAAGAAGGGTTACAAGCTTCCAGCAGTCCGGAAAACTGGCACGACCATCGCGGGGGTCGTCTATAAGGTAAGCTGGAGCAGAAATGACTGAGTTGTTAACAGGACCTAGATTGCTTAGTCTCCTTTAGCGCTCCTTGCCCGATCAGGAAGGGCTGATGTTACAGAGTACATTAGGAAAAGGCCCGTTGGAGCGATTGCTTTTGTCGCTGCATTATGTGTGTTTGTTAACACTTCGTTTTCTTTTCTGTCTTTGCAGTTATTGACGGGGGGCAATCTACTTTTTTGTTTTAAGTTACTGCTGTAGGAAACAGGGTGATATAATCGGAGAACAGAAGATTTGGGGTCACTCATCTGGGGTCACTTCTGTGCTACTTCCAACCTTGGGCAGGCCACTTCTCTCTTCGCAGCCACCCTTTTCTTATCCAGCAAATGGAGATAATAACTCCTGCCTTAAATTGTTGTAAGGGTCAAAAGAGGTAATCATTACTGTTGTGAAAGATAAAGAATGGCACGTTTTAAAAAGAAATTGACAGAGGTGGCTCTTTTTAATGGAAAGATTTCTGGGTCTTAGTCCAGAATTTGCCTAGATTAGCTTTGTGATTTATAAGGAATTCACTGAATCTCTGAACCTCATTTTTAAAATCTGAAAATGGGGATGGCATTTTCCTACCACCTACTCAGGATTCAACTAATAAGCTTTAGTGTGGCACAATATTTTTGATAGGAGATTTGGCTGGGGTGTGGGGTTGGGGGAGCAGGGGATGGCCAACATTATTGTTTTCCCTGAACTAGACTAGAGAGCTGTGATTTATATATCTAAAATTATTTCAAAACTTTTTTTTTTTTTTTAATAGGATGGCATAGTTCTTGGAGCAGATACAAGGGCAACTGAAGGAATGGTTGTTGCTGATAAGAACTGTTCAAAAATACACTTCATATCTCCTAACATTTAGTAAGTGTTGATTAGTGTGAATAGCTTGTGTATTTTCAAATATTCTGTTGTTGCTGGGTGCCGTTGACCTAGGGAATCCGTGTGACAGAGTAGAATTGCTCCATAGGGTTTTCTTAGCTGTAATCTTTATGGAAGTAGAAACCACGGGGCCGAAATTGAACTGACTACTTTCCTTACTAAAATTTAATGTTCAGCTTGTATTTTCTGTCTCCCTTACTGGAATTTTCATCTACCCTGTCACCTAAGCTAGGCATCTTCAAGTCCTCTCTTTGCTTCAGTCTCTAATTTATTGATGGCTGGTTTTGCCTTCCATGTGCCTCTTAAATCCATTCCCTCCTAGCTTTTCTACTGGTAAGGCCTTAGGTCAGGTTTTTTTCCCTCAATTGAACTATCTTAGTTGTCATTAAATTGTCTCTCTGTGTGGGTCTCTCCTCCTTTTTATTGTCTACTCCTCTGCCATATTGGACTTTTAAAGTACAGATCTGATTATGTCCCTTATGTCTTTAAAAACTTTCCAGGAGACTTTTCACATTTCCACCCAGCTTTTAGAATAAAGTTGAAACTCTGTAGCATGATATTTAAGGCCTTGCACAATCTCGCAACAGCTTATGTTTAACTCTGTTTTTCAACTATCATCACCCCATGCTACAGTTATGCTGAAACTGTCCTTATACCCCTTATGTACAGTATATTCTCCAAACATTTTTTACACTTGCTTGTGCCAGCCCCTCTGCTTAGAAGTGTTCTTTCCCTCTTCTCTGTGTGTAGAGTCTTTTTATCTTTCCAAACTTAGCTCATGTGTAACTTCCTTTCAAAGATCAGAATTAATTGCTCTCTTTCTCATAACGTTTTGTACCAGTGCTACTGTATCGTATTATATGGTGTATTATAATTTTTGTTTACCTATGTCTTCTCCACTCATCTTTGAATTCCTGTGCCAGGACTGTTTTTTTTTTTTTTCCAGCACTTAGTACAATGAGTGGTACTTGGCAAATATTTGATAAACGTTGAATTGCAAGATTTTTCATTTATATATATTTTTAATATCTTTGTGCATAAATACATATGAAGCTTCCTCATGCTTTTTTACAATTATTTATTCCTCCATAGTAAGGATATGTTGTTGTTAGGTTCCATCAAGTCAATGTTGACTCATAGTGACCCCATGTGACAGAGTAGAACTGGCCCATAAGATTTTCTTTCTTTTTTTGTCAATTGTGCTTTAGGTGAAAGTTTACAGAGCAGATTAGTTTCCTCATTCAAAAATTTATATACGAATTGTTTCATGACATTGGTTTGCAATCCCTGCATGTGTCAGTACTCTTTTCCTTTCCACCCAGGGTTCCCTGTTTCCGTTTACCCAGCTTTCCTGTTCCTTCCTGTCTACTCGTTTTTGCTTTTGGGTAGGTGTTGCCCGTTTGGTCTCATATACTTGGTTGATCTAAGAGGCAAGTCCTTTAGCGTGTATTGTTTGTTTTATAGGCATGTCTAATCTTTGACTGAAAGGTGAACTTTGGGAGTGGCTTCATTTCTGAACTAGAAGGTGTTCGGGGGCTATAGTCTTGGGGGGCCCCACAAGGTTTTCTAGGCTGTTATCTTTTTGGGAGCAGGTCAGAGCTTCCAACCGGTTCTTCCTGGTTCGGTCATGGCTGAGGAAGTGAAACTGGAACAGACCAGAATTTTTAAAATTTGGGTAAACCAGAACAGGAAAAATTGCAGGTTGAAGCCCTGCGAAAAACCTTATCTTCCTCTTCGAAAACAAGGGCAGTGTACGTGTTGCGTAACAAGCAAATCTCTTGCGTGTCAGATTTTGAGCAGAGTTGCAAACAGTGGTGCCCTGCTCAAAGATGGCAGCCGACCGTGCCACTTTGAATGTGTGTCGCTCTTCACAGTCCTGCCAGTAATCCAGTCTCACATCAGGCTCCTGAAAGGGCTCATTATGCTCCTTTTAAGTCTCCCATTCCAGGGCTTCAACCTGTAATTTTTCCATTTTAGTTATTGTTCTGGATCACCCAAGTTGTAAAAATTTGGGTCTATCCTAGTTTTGCTTTTATCAGCCATTACTGACCTGGTTCAAACTAGTTCAAAGCCCTGGAACACATCTCCAGGTCTTTCTTCCGTGGAGCTGCTGGGTGGGTTCAAACTGCCAGCCTTTCAGTTAGTAGCTGAGCGCTTAACTGTTGTGTCGTCAAGTTTCCTTAAATTGCAAGATTTTTAAGAACACCATGTTCTTTTGTAAAATTTGGATATATTTGTAGGATTCGTAAAATGCATGCTCTGTTAGGAGCACAGAAACTAATGACTTAAAATGTTCCATTGAGCCACAAAGAGTGTACTTGCATATAAGTAGCTGAACATTTTCAATTTTAATGCTTATTATAAGATTGGTTAGGCAGAACAGTTAATAGTTCCTACATAGTACTCAAAACATCTTTGTGTACCTGAACTTCATGGAAGTTATCCAAGAAGCTTCACTTCTAATTGTGCCTTGTGGTAATTGAATTTCAGCTAAGTTTCTAATCATGTTTTTTTAGTTGTTGTGGTGCTGGGACAGCTGCAGACACAGACATGACAACCCAGCTCATTTCTTCCAACTTGGAACTCCATTCCCTGTCCACTGGCCGCCTTCCCAGAGTTGTGACAGCCAATCGGATGCTGAAACAGATGCTTTTCAGGTAAGGTTCTAGGATGGGGGTTTCTGTAGCATCTTTTTTCATGTCTTGATAGATTTTCAGCAAAGGGAATCCTAGAAGCTTGGGAAAAAGCATTCAGAAATATACGTTTTATTTCAGGATCAATTGTCATTAAAAAGCCATTTTAATTTCATAAGGCTTTTTATAGTGCATTTGAATTTACGGGATCGAATTTCTGTTATGGATAAATTGCAAGTGCCCAATTGAGTCATTTCATGAGACGTAGTGATATTACTGAATATGAGGAACTTTTTTGCTCATAGTTAGACCTGGAAGGAACTTTTGAGTTCGTTTGATGAGACTCCCTGTGTGGATCCTCCTCACCCCCTGCCAACATACATATAAACACACAAACACAAATGATTCCCCTTCTCTCTCTCTCTCTCTCTCTCTTTTTTTTTTTTTTTAGTTTTTTATTGTGCTTCAGGTGGAAGTTTACAGAGCAAATTAATTTCCCATTCTATAGTTTGTACATGAAGTGTTCCTTGACGTTGGTTGTATTCCCCACAATGTGTCAGCACTTCCCCAGTTCTGCCCTGGTTTCCCCATTTACTTTCGCCTGGATTTTCCATCCCTTCCTGCCTTCTTATCTTTGCTGTTGGGCAGATATTGCCC
This sequence comes from Dugong dugon, assembly GCA_030035585.1. Lineage (NCBI taxonomy): Eukaryota > Metazoa > Chordata > Mammalia > Sirenia > Dugongidae > Dugong > Dugong dugon. The sequence goes on along the minus strand of CM057471.1, from coordinate 69,084,010 downwards.
TTTTGATCTCGTATAATTGATTGATCTAAGGAGCACGTTCCTCTCGAGTGCTGTTTATTTTATGAGCCTGTCTGTTGTTTGGCCGAAAGGTGGTCTCTGGGAATGGCTTCACTTTCAGGTCAGAAGGTGTCTTAGGGCCATAGTCTCAGGGGTTCCTCCAGTCTCTGTCAGATCAGTAAGTGTGGTCTTTTTTGTTAATCTGAGTTTTTGTTCTACATTTTTCTCCCACTCTGTCTGGGACCCTCTGTTGTGATCCCATTCAGAGCAGTCCATAATGGTAGCTGGGCACCATCTAGTTCATTTGATCTCGGGGTCGTGTAGGCTATAGTCATGTGGTCTGTTAGTTCTTTGGACTAATTGTTCCCTTGAGTCTTTGGTTTTCTTCACTTTCCTTTGCTCCAGATAAGAAGAGACCAACAGTTGTATCTTAGATGGATGTTCGTAAGCTTTTAAGACTCCAGACGCTACTCACCAAAGTGGGATGCAGAATATTGTCTTTATGACTTATGTTGTGCCGGTTGATGTAGATGTTCCCCAAGTCTATGGTACTTCACCTTTGAGCCTAGGAACTTTGTCCTCCGAGGTGTTTGGGTATGTCTAAGAAGTTGTCATGACTATGCCCCTCGTGTGCTCTATTGTCTATATTAATATACCTGCATCACCTACAATTATGTATGTAGAAATGTCCGTAACCAAACCTATATCTGCGCCTGTGCTCCCTTACACGCTTGTACACCTCTTTAGCATACCTATCTACCTATGTATCCATTTGTAAATTATTGTTTGTTAATACTATTGTTGCAGGATTGTCTATGTTATAGTAATTATCGTAGTTGCCCTTTATTCTTGTGTCCTTTCAGTGTCTTCCTTTGCCTTGGTCATGTTGTGCTGATTTCTCCCATGTTGTGTTTTGCTTTTCCCTTCACCAGTATCAACACATGTCTTCTGTCTAGCTAGTGATTTTTCCCTCCCTCCTCCTCTCATCTCTGGTAACCAACCAAGAATTTTCTTTTCCTATGTGTAAACCTTTTCTTGTTTTTTTTTTGTAATAGTGGTCCTATGCAATATTTGCCCTTTTGTGACTGACTTATTTCACTCAGCATAATATCCTCCAAATTCATCCATGTTGTGAGATGTTTTGCAGATTAGTTGTTATTCTTTATCTTTGCGTAGTATTCCATTGTGTTTATGTACCACAGTTTATCCATTCATCTGTTGATAGGCACTTAGGTTGTTTCTGTCTTTTTGCTGTTGTGAAAAATACTGCAGTGAACGTGGATGTGCTTATATGTATTTGTGTCATGGCTCTTAAACTTCTTTAGGGTATATACCTAGGAGTGGGATTTCTGGGATCATATGGTATTTCTATTTCTGGCTTTTTAAGGAAGTACTATACCATTTTCCACAGTGGTTGTACCATTTTACATTCCCACCAGCAATGTATAAGTGTTCCGGTCTCCCCACAACCTGCCAACATTTATTATTTTCTGGTTTTTTGATTAATTCTGCTATTGTTGAGGTGAGATGGTATCTCACTGTAGTTTGGATTTGCATCTCTCTAATGGCTAATGGTTGGAAACCCTGGTGGCGTAGTGGTTAAGAGCTGTGGCTGCTAACCAAAAGGTTGACAGTTCCAATCCACCAGATGCTCCTTGGAAACCCTATGGGGCAGTTCTTCTCTGTCCTGTAGGGTCGCTATGAGTCAGAATTGACTCGACGACAACGAGTTTGGTTTGTTTTTTTTTTTTTTTGGAATGGCTAATGATCATGAGCATCTCTTTATGTGTTTATTAGCTGCCTGAACGTCTTCTTTGGTGAAGTTTCTGTTCATGTCCTTCGCCCTTTTTTAAATTGGATTGTTTGTCTTTTTGTTTGGAGGCGTTAAAGTTTTCTATAAATTTTAGAGATTAGACCCTTGTTGGATATGTCATAGCCAAAAATTTTTTCCCAGTCTGTAGAATCTCTTTTTACTCTTTTGGAGAAGTCTTTGGATGTCCCCCTCTTTTTTAGGGGCAAAATAACAATGAAATGAAAAGTTTGATATTTGTAGTTGGCAGTGAGTAGGCATAATAATAGTAACCAAGACTTTTCTATCTCTTACTCTGTGTCAGGCCCAGTGCTAAGTGCTTTATAACATTATCTCATTTTATTCTGTTGACTCCAAGATAGGGACCATTGGCATCCTCTATCAGTGAACAAGTTTAGGCTTGAAAAGGTGAAATAACTTGTCTGACTTAACCTTCATTCTCAGCTGACTCCCACAGACAGTTCATACTAGTAGTTTTGTTTCTCTTTTTCCTCTAATAATCACATCATCACTTTATGTTTATATCGCTCTGGGCAGTTTTCAGATTTTAAGTCTGTTTTCTTACTTGTTTCTCCTATATTAAAAAAAAAAACAAAAACAAAAAACAAACCCATTGCTGTTGAGTTGATTCTGACTCATAGTGACAGAGTAGAACTGCTCCATAGGGTTTCCAAGGAGTGCCTGGTGGATTCGAACTGCTGACCTTTTGGTTTGCAGCAGTAGCTCTTAACCACTACACCACCAGGGTTTCCTGTTTTCCTAAGAGAAACCCAAACCCAAACCCATTGCTGTTGAGTCAGTTCTGACTCATAGTGACCCTATAGGACAGAGTGGAACTACCCTATAGAGTTTCCAAGGATCGGCTGGTGGATTTGAACTGCCAGCCTTTTGGTTAGCAGCAGAGCTCTTAACCAGTGCGCCACCAGGGCTCCTCATAAGAGAGGCGGTATATTATAGTGGAAGTAGCCTGGGCATTCAGTCTTGGATTTGAATCTCATTTCTCCTTTTGGGACTTGCGTTAACTTTAACCAATTCTTTCCCTCTTTTCCTTATCTATAGAATGGATGTTGTGAGAATTACAGGGCAGCATAAATAGAAAGCAAAGATTGTAAACTGGCAGCTCACAGGCCACATTCAGCCTGTAGAGAAGTTTTACTTGGGTCACATGATACTTAAAAAACAAATAGTAGCCAATAATTATCAGTTGGGAGATTTTAATTAGAAAGTCTGCATTTCCAGCTTCTTTTGGAGCTGAGTGTGTCTGTTGCCTTTAGAGGGAGCGCGTGTGTTCTTGTTTGCCGCAGGCCCTGTCTGGCTCACTTCATTCTGTTTCCTGCCTGGCCCTTGCCTTTCTGTGAATTTGCTCCTCATGTACCTGTCTAGCATAACTCCCAGTCGCATAGTTCCCATTTTACCAATGAGGAGATCAAGACTTCGGAGTCATACGGGTAGGAAGTCTAGTCCTATCTAATTCCTGCTCTGGCTGTATTGAGCGCTTACATCAGTGATTTCCATATATTAATGTACATAATTATCATTCTGAATTATTGCCAATCAAATAAATTTTTCCAGTACAGTGTGAGTAAACCAGAAAACCAAATCCGTTGCTGTGGAGTCGATTCCAACTCACGACGACCCTACAGGACAGAGTAGAACTGATCTTTGGTTAGCGGCCGTAGCTGTTAACCACTACACTACCAGGGTTTACACAGTGCGATTAGAACTTGTTAAAAGCACAGCTATTGACAAGAGATTTCTGAAGGCATTTGTGGATTTTGACTTTAAATACGAAGCTCCCTCTGGTGGTTTACATGGTGCATTGCATTTAAAACCATTTTTAAACTTCTCAGAATGTTGCAAATAGAATATTTTAAAATTCTTTGCATTTAGCTAAATAATCTAGCATGTTTCTATTAATCTCTTTAGGGTTTTTAGAAGTTCTAAATTCTGTTTTTTCAGTGTTTTATCGTTTTTAGTTTAATAGGCTTTGTAAAGTTTTGAGGGGAAATATAAAAAATTAAACCAGGAAATTTATGGTCCTTTACGTCTTCTGACATTTTTGGTGAGTTACATAAAATGAGAGTGGCGTCAAAAAGAAGTATAGAATTTGACTTTAGAACTTTGGTTCAAGTCCCATCTGTAACACTTACAGCTGTTTAACCTTGGGCAGTTCACCTACCTTTCTTAGCCTCAGTTTTTTCCTTAATAAAATGGGAGTAGTAGTTTCTTTCTTTCTGGCTTTTGAGGAGTAAAAGAATACAGAAGCAAGATCTATGAAAATACTGAGTACAGGGCCTGATGAATAGGTTTTGTGTGTTCGTGTGTGTGCGCGTGCTGTCCAGTTGATTCCGATAATAGCAACCCTATAGACAGAGTAGAACTTCCCCATAGGGTTTTGTAGTGCTAACAGATTAGTGTACATATTATGTGTTAGTACATATATACTAATGTACATACTACTATGGTCCAGGAATTTGCATTTTCTTTTTTTTTTTTTAAGTTGTGCTTTAAGTGAAAGTTTACAGTTCAGGTTATTTTCTCATACAAAAATTTATACACACATTGTTATGTGACCCTAGTTGCTCTCCTTATACTGTGACAGCACACTCCTCCTTTCCACCCCGGATTTCCCATGTCCATTCACCCAGCGCCTGTCCCTTTCTGCCTTCTCATCTCACCTCCGGACAGGAGCTGCCCATTTAGTCTCATGTATCTACTTGAACTAAGAAGCACACACTTCATGAGTATCATTTTGTGTTACCGTCCAGTCTAATCATTGTCTGAAGAGTTGGCCTCGGGAATGGGTTTAGTTTTGGGCCAACAGAGAGTCTGGGGACCATGTCTTCCAGGATCCCTGCAGTCTCAGTCACACCATTAAGTCTGGTCTTTTTAGTAGAATCTGAGTTCTGCACCCTGCTTTTCTCCTGCTCCATCAGGGACTCTCAGTTGTATTCCCTGTCAGGGCAGTCATTGGTAGTAGCTGGGCACCATCTAGTTCTTCTGGTCTCAGGCTGATGGAGTCTCTGGTTTATGTGGCCCGTTCTGTCTCTTGGGCTAATATTTTCCTTGTGTCTTTGGTGTTCTTCATTCTCCTTTGCGCCAGGTGGGTTGGGACCAATTGATGCATCTTAGATGGCCGCTAGCTAGCTTTTAAGACTCCAGATGCCACTCACCAAATTCGGATTCAGAACATTTTCTTAATAAACTTTGTTATGCCAATTGACGTAGATGGCCCCTGAAACCATGACCCCCAGGCCCCCACACCTACTACTCTGTTCCTCAAAGTGTTTAGTTGTATTCAGGAAACTTCTTAGCTGTTGGTTTAGTCCAGTTGTGCTGACTTCCCATGTTGTGAGTGCTGTTCTTCCTTTCACCTAAGATAATTCTTGTCTTACTGTCTAGTTAGTGAATACCCCTTTCCCTCCCTCCCCACCCTTGTAACCATCAAAGAATGTTTTCTTCTGTGTTTAAACCTTTTCTTGAGTTCTTATAATAGTGGTCTTATACAATATTTGTCCTTTTGCGACCTACTAAATTCACTCAGCATAATGCCTTCCAGATTCATCCGTGTTATAAGATGTTTCATGGATTCCTCATTGTTCTTTATAGTTGCATAGTATTCCATCGTGTGAATATACCGTAATGTATCCATTCGTCTGTTGATGGGCACCTAGGTTGTTTCCGTCTTTTTGCTGTTGTGAACAGTGCTGCAGAGAACATGGGTGTGCATATATCTATTCGTGTGATGGCTCTTATTTCTCTAGGATATATTCAAAGAAGCAGGATTGCTGGATTGTATCGTACTTCTATTTCTAGTTTTTTAAGGAAGCGCCAGATCGGTTTCCAAAGTGGTTGTACTATTTTACATTCCCACCAGCTGTGTGTAAGTGTTCCAGTCTCTCCACAGTCTCTCCAACATTTATTATTTTATGTTTTTTTGATTAATGCTAGCCTTGTTGTGGTGAGATGGTATGTCATTGTAGTTTTGATTTGCATTTCTCTAGTGGCTGATGATCGTGAGCGTTTCTTCATGTATCTGTTTGCTGCCTGAATGTCTCCGTTGGTGAAATGCCTGTTTATATCCTTTGCCCATTTTTTAATTGGGTTATTTGTCTTTTTGTTGTTGAGGTTTTGCAGTATCTTGTAGATTTTAGAGATTAGACCCTGATCAGATTTGTTCTAGACAAAATGTTTTTCCCAGTCTGCAGATTGTCTTTTTACTCTTTTGGTGAAGTCTTGATGAGCGTAAGTGTTTGATTTTTAGTAGCTCCCAGTTATCTAGTTTCTCTTCTGGTGTTTGTGCATTGTTTGTTATGGTTTGTGTTCTGTTTGTGCCATGTATTAGGGCTCCCAGTGTTCTCTCTATTTTTTATTCCATGATCTTTATTGAGGAATTTGCATTTTCAAAGTCCCTGGGAACTCTGCAGCATTTCAGGGTTGAGAACAGTGCCCTGTACAGAGGTTTAGCAATACTGCCTCATTAGTGTTAGTACATTAGTACTGCCTCAGGTACAGTGTATTAGTGTACATACATTTTTTTCTGTGTTTAATAATAAACATTTTGTTTTATAAAAGTGGATCATAGTAGTACATACTATCCTGCAACCTAATCTTTTCACCTAATACTGCATCTTGAATAATTTTCCATGTTGGAGCATTTCAAAATGAAAATAACCTTTGTTAAAAGTCATATATGATCATCATAAGAAAACTAGACACTTAGAAATGTGAAAAGACGAAAGTAAATGCTGCCTGATGTTCTGCTGCTTAAACACAGTCATTATAAATTTTTTGTGGTCTAGTCTTTCATATCTTTTATACATATGTACTTATATTTATGCATTTATGAAAATGGAATCCTACTATAAATGGTGTTTTGTAACTGTCTTGTTTATTTTTCTTTTTGAAGAGCTTTAAGGGCTCACAGTGGAGAGTTTTAAATCCAGCATGTCTATCTAGCATAGCAATTCTAATGGTAAAAAATTGGACCAAATATAAGGAATGTAGTCTGTAGAAATGGAAAACCACCAAGATAACAGGTCTAAAGGAACAAATACATGCACAGTTAAAAGGGAGTTTGGAATGTAAAATGCATTCTGTTCATATTCCTGAAGTGGCGTAGCTTTATCCTGTGGGTGGTAGCTATGGGTTTATAGGCTGTCATGGAGTAATTTCATCATTCATGTCCCTGAATGATGAAATGCTTTTTTTTTTTTTTTTTAACTCAATATGAGGTCATGTCTGTGATAGTAATTTTGAGGATTTATTCAAAGGAAAAGGTGTTTTGATGTGACCCATTTTCCCACAAGGCTATGGGGAGGTTGATAACTTGAACAGTTTGAGTTTAGCAACTCCTCATTGTTAACCTTAGAGGTAGCTTATCTGCTGATCACAGAGAGATTTGATAGAAAGGGTGCTTGCTGATAATCTCTGGAGTAAGCCAAACTTGGCTCTGAACCCTGGCTCTGAGACATTGTGCAAGTACTTAATGTTTTTGGATCTTGGTTTTCTCTTCCGTAATGTGAGGATTATGGTGCTGTCTTTTAAAGATAGTTGTGAAGGATTAGGTGAAATAAGGTATGTGGAGTACCTCACACAATTTACAGTTTATATTAACTGATGGTAAATGTTTAACTGTTCTATTCCTAATTGTTCTCATCAAAACAGTAACCTCTTAATGAAACACTCTCAGTGTAAGAAGGTTTTTGGTGACTGATTCTCATGCAGCATTTGCTTAAATTACAGTGATGCAATATAGACTTTTTTTTTTCTTATGCATATCTGATCACCAGGTATCAAGGTTACATTGGTGCAGCCCTAGTTTTAGGGGGAGTAGATGTTACTGGACCTCACCTCTACAGCATCTATCCTCATGGATCAACTGATAAATTGCCTTACGTCACCATGGGTGAGTGTAATGTTTCTTTGCTGTTTCAAATCCTCTTGTTTACCAGGATGGTCTCTTAAAGAGCTGGTCTAGTTGCTGTTAGAGGAGGCAGTGCAATACAGTGCTTTGATTCATTTAACAAATACAGTATTTATTGAATGCCTAGTATGTATTAGGCCCAGTTCTAGGTGCTTGGGATATACCAGTAAACAAAATATAGATAAAGATTCTTGCCCATGAGGACTTTATATTTTAGTGGGGGTAGATAGACAGTAAACAACAACTATAGTAAGTACCTAGGAAGAAAGGCCAGGCTATCTACTTCTGAAAATCAGCCAATGAAACCCCACGGATCAGTGCTGTCCTGTCCGCAACCAATTGTGCGGATGGCATTCATTTCCTTGTGCATGGGGTCCCCATGAGACGGCAGCTAACAACAATGACATAAATATAATATGTTAGAAAGTGGTAAATATTAGGAAAAAAGAATGCAGTGATATTGTACAAGATTTTACCATTTGGGGAATTGGGTGAAGGATATATGGGATCTCTTTGTATTATTTCTTAAACATCTGCATGTGACTGTACAATTATCTCAAAACAAAAAGTTTAAAAAAATTAACGTGAGATAAGGTGACTTGGGAGTGGTGGGCAGAGGGTGGGGTGGGATACAGGTTATAGTATTAAACAGGGAAGTTAGGGTAGTCTGGTGAGGAAGGTGAGATTTGAGCGGAAGAGACTGCTAGGCAGAGGGAAAGCTAGAGTGGAGGCCTTATGGCAGGTGTATGCATATTTTTTTTTTTTTTTTTAGGTGAGCTAGAGTGACTGGGGTACCTCTTTACCACTTAATCTCTGAGGGATTGTGGGCATCATTTAACTCTTCTGTGATTGTTGGTTTCCTCATTTGTGAAATGGCATCAATAATACCTTTCCAGATTGTTGTAATGATTAGAAATAATGTATACGAAGCATGAAGCATGCCTGGCCTCTAAATAGGAACTGCTTTTTTTAGACCAGCTTTTTACATTTATGTTTTAACTCTCACTGCTAGATAAGACTATTTCTTTTAATGACCACCCTAAAAATGATAAAATTATATTTAGAAGAATTGAGATTTTCAAATTCCAACCTTTATGTTAAATTTCTGAGTCACATTGTATAAGGTCCAGAAATTCGAACAGGTCTTGTGTAGCTGGTATTTTTCCAGCTGTCATTTATACCTTGCATTTTTTGCGTTGGTATGTTGGCTCTGCACTGCTGCCTTGGATAGTTTAGAAATTGCCGGTTTGAGACTTTGCTATTCCATTGTGTTATCTAGCCTCTTATAAGATTTTACGCAACGTATGTTCCCTGTTTGTTGGGGAGAATGATTTACCCTCAGATAGCATAAGGATGAATCTTTGTAATTATTTAAAAATGAAAATACAGTAATTTTAGAGTTGTTCTGATTTGTTTTATTTGAATGTATTTGTGTTCTTCATCAAAGTGTTGTTTTTATTTCTCCCCATGTAATTCCTTTAAATGATGGTAAAGGTGGAATAACCTTTTCTGTTAAGTAATTTTCTTTTTCTTTTTTTTTTACTTGAAAAAATTTCAGACTTGCAGAAAAGTTACAGTATTGTAAAATGAACAAACACATACCTTTTACTCATATGTGTCAGTTAACATTTTACCACATCTCACACTATTTATTTGTTTCATTTTTTAAATGGGGAAATTGAATTGGTTTCTCCTGCTTTTGAACTATAATAATTTGTCTTCCGAGCTTAATGCTGAGTTTAGGAGAAGTTGTTGAAAGCTATCAGTCAAGTAGATTTGTGTCTGCACATTTCACTCTGCAACCCCGCTTTGTGCTTCGTCCTGGCCAATGGTGATCTTGTATCTCTTCAGGTCTAGTTTGAGTCCAGGGTGATGGTTCCACACTCTGAGTTTATAGGATACTTCTATTTAGAAACTGCTTATCCCACACAATCTGGTTTTGCTATCATTAAAAAGTCAGATTAAGAAGAAAGAGACTTCAGTAAAGTGGTTCTGATTTTTAATACATAAGTAAATTACTTGAGGTTTTATTTGTTCATCTATTCATTCATTTATTAAATAATTATTGAATGCCTTCTGTGTAAAAACACTGTAGCAGGTACCACAGGTAGAGATGAATATGAGGGTCCTTGCCTTCAAGATACTCACAGTCTGATGGGACAGCTAGATGTATAAACTGACATGGGCAATAGGTAGAAAGGACAGTTGGAGCTGATGGGAATTCAGGAAAAGCCTCTTTTCACTTGAGCTGAGTCTTAAAAGAAGAATAAGATACTTTTCATTTATCAGCTGTTTATTTTAACATCTACTGTATTTGTGCCCCCTGCATGTCTGTCAGTTTGTTGTACCGTGGTGGCTTGTGTGTAGCTTTGATGCTGGAAGCTGTACCACTGGTATTTCAAATACCAGCAGGGTCACCCTTTTTCAGCAGAGGTTCCAGACCAAGACAGACTAGGAAGAAGGACCTGGCAGTCTACTTCTGAAAAAATTAGCCAGTGAAAACCTTATGAATAGCAGTGAAACACTGATAAAGTGCCGGAAGATGAGCCCCTTAGGTTGGAAGGCAATTAAAATATAATGGGGGAAGAGCTGCCTCCTCAAAGCATAGTCCACCTCAGTGACGTGGATGGAGTTAAGCTTTTGGGACCTTCATTTGGTGTTGTGGCACAACTCAAAATGAGAAGAAACAGCTGCAAACATCCATTAATATTGCGAACATGGAATACACGAAGTATGAATCTAGGAAAACTGAAAGTTGTAAAAAATGAAATGGAATGCATAAACATCGATATACTAGGCATTAGTGAGCTGAAATGAACTGGTATTGGCCATTTTGAATCAGACATTCATTGGTCTTCTATGCTGGGAATGACAAAGCAAAGAGGAGTGATGTCATATTTATCGTCAAAAAGAACATTTCAAGATTTATCCTGAAGTACAGTGCTGTCAGTGATAGGATAATACCCATACGCCTACAAGGAAGACCAGTTAATATGACTATTATTCAAATTTATGCACCAACTACTAATGCCAGATGAAATTGAAGTTTTTTTAACCAACTTCTGCAGTCCGAAATTTATCAAACATGCAGTCAAGATGCATTGATAATTACTGGTGATGGGAATGCAAAAGCTGGAAACAAAGAAGGAACAACAGTTGAAAAATATGGCCTTCATGTTAGAAACGATGCTGGAGATTGCATAGTAGAATTTTGCAAGACCAATGACTTCTTCATTTCAAATACCTTTTTTCACCAACATAAACAACAACTATACGTGTGGATCTTGCCAGATGAAATATAAAAAGGAATCAGATTGACTACATCTGTGGAAAGATACGATGAAAAAGCTCAATGTCATCAGCCAGAACAAGGCCAGGGGCCGATTGTGGAACAGACCATCAATTGCTCATATGTGAGTTCAAGTTGAAACTGAAGAAAATTAGAACAAGTCCACGAGAGCCAAAGTATGATCTCGAGTATGTACCACCTGAATTTAGAGATCATCTCAAGAACAGATTTGATGCATTAAACACTAAAGACCCAAAACAAGACGAGCTGTGGAATGACATCAAGGACATCATATATGAAGAAAGCAAGAGGTAGTTAAAAAAAAGGGAAAGAAAGAAAAGACCAAAATGGATGTCAGAAGAGACTCTTGAACGTAGAGTAGCTAAAGTGACTGAAGAAATGAAGTAAAAGAGCTGAACAGGAGGGTGGCTTGAGAAGACAAAGTGAAGTATTATGATGAAAGTTGCAAAGACCAGACTTAGAAAACCAAAAGGGAAGAACATACTTGGCATTTTTCAAGCTGAGGGAACTGAAGAGAAAATTCAGGCCTCGAATAGCAATACTGAAGGATTCTTTGGGGAAAATATAAATGATGCAGGAAGCATCAAAAGAAGATAGGAGTGCACAGAGTCACTGTACCAGAAAGAATTGGTTGACATTCAGCCATTTCAGGAGGTAGCATATGATTAAGAACCAATGGTACTGAAGGAAGGTGTCCAAGCTGCACTGAAGGCATTGGTGCAAAACAGGGCCCCAGATATTGATGGAATACCAATTGAGATGTTTCAACAAATCGATGCAGCGCTGGAAGCGCCCACTTGTCTATACCAAGAAGTTTGGAAGATAGCTACCTGGCCAACTGACTGGAAGAGAACCGTATTTGTGCCGATTCCAAAGGAAGGGATTCAACAGAATGTAGAAATTATCGAACAATATTAATAATCACACACAAGTAAAATTTTACTGACGATCACTCAAAAGCAGTTGCAGCAGTACATTGACACTAAACTGCTAGAAATTCAGTCTGGATTCAGAAGGGGACGTGGAACGAGGGTTATCATTGCTTATGTCAGATGGATCTTGGCTGAAAGCAGAGAATACGAGAAAGATGTTTACCTGTGTTTTATTGACTGTGCAAAGGCATTCAACTGTGTGGATCATAACAAATTATGGATATCATTGAGAAGAGTGGGAATTCCAGAACACTTAATTGTGCTCATGCAGAACCTGTACATAGACCAAGGGGCCATTGTTTGAACAGAAAAAGGGGATACTGCGTGGTTTAAAATCAAGAAAGGTATGTGTCAGGGTTGTATCCTTTTACCATACTTATCAGTCTGTATACTGAGCAAATAATGAGAGAAACTCGTCTATGTGAAGAAGAATGGGGCCTCAGGATTGGGGCAAGACTCATTAACAGCCTGTGATATGCAGATAACACAACCTTGCTTGCTGCAAGTGAAGAGGACTTGAAGCATTTATTGATGAAGATTAAAGGCTATAGTCTTCAGTATGGATTACACCTCAGCATAAAGAAAACAAAAATCCTCACAACTAGACCAACAAGCAACATCATGATAAATGGAGAAAAATACTGAAGTTGTCAAAGATTTCATCCACGATCAATGCCCATGGAAGCAGCAGTCAAGAAGTCAAAGGACGCGCTGCATTGGGCAGATCTGCTGCAAAAGACCTCTTTAAAGTGTTAAGAAGCAAAGATGTCACCTTGAAGACTAAGGTGCACCTGACCCAAGCCATGGTGTTTTCAGCTACCTCATAGACATGCGAAAGCTGGACAAAGAAAAAGGAAGATTGAAGAAGAATTGACACCTTTGAATTATGGTACTGGTGAAGAGTATTGAATATACCATGGACTGCCAGAAGAATGAACAAATCTGTCTTGAAAGAAGTACAGTCAGAATGCTTCTTAGAAGCAAGAATGGTGAGACTTTGTCTCACATACTTTGGACGTTATCAGGAGGGACTAGTCCCTGGAGAAGGACATCATGCTTGGAAAAGTAGAGGGTGATCAGACAAAAGGAAGACCCTCAACGAGATGGTTTGTCACAGAGGCTGCAACAATGGGCTTAGGTATAACAATTGTGAGGATGGTGCAGAACTGGGCAGTGTTTCATTCTGTTGTATGTTGGATTGCTGTGAGTTGAAGAGGCTCGACGGCACCTAACAAAAACAACAAATGAGAATGTAGTGGTCAACACAGAAGCTGCCCTCAATTTATAGTCTCATGGGGGTGGGGAGCAGGCATTAAACAAGTAAATACACAAATTAATATAAAAGAACACATAAATGCCCTAGAAGAAAATAACAGTAATAAGGAGAATGGCAGGAAGGGATGTGTGGATGATGGGTATTTTTGGGAAGTCCTCACTGAACAAAGTGACTTTAAAATATTTTCTAATGAAAATAACTTACGGACCTGATAAAACATTCAAGTGGGACAAAGTTTACATGAAAAATGTATCTTTGTTCCATATCACTCCCCCATAGTAACCACTGTTAAAAGTTTGTTTTCTTAACAGTGTTAACTGTTAAGAAAATGTTTTGTGAATACACATCCATCCATCCATCCATCATCTCTCCCTTCCAGAAATATATCAGTGAGGTCATATTATAGATAGTATTCTTTCCTTTATTTTTTAACTTATTTTGGAGACATTTTTGCATCAGCCTATGTAGATCTGTATCTTCACTGTGATAACAGCTATTTTTATATATTGTATTAAATGCAGTGCCCGGGTTACTAACGACTGACTTTTGGTTAACTAAAAGAATGGACTGCCATAAAGCCTGTTGCAGTAAAAATTTGAATTAAATACAATGGTACATAATAATGTAATAACAAACACGTGCACTACTTTGTGATGCTCATGAAAACATTGCACGGCTTTAGCGGTTTTGTCTAAGCTGTTTTCTAAACATTTCTTTAATTTTTTTTTTTTTTTTTACAGTGCTGTATACCTACACACATACAGATTCTCTCTCTTCAGTGCAGTACCAATGTAGTTACTTTTATTATTACTGTATTATTATGTACTGTATTATTATATTTAAGATGTTGTAGCGTATTTGGAAGTGTTTAAGTGTTTTATATGCATACCTTACTGCCGTTGAGTCGATTCCAACTCATAGCAACCCCATAGGGTTTCTAAGGCTGTAAATCTTCATGGAAGCAGACTGCCACATCTTTCTCCTGTAGAGTGGCTGGTGGGTTCGAGCTGTTGACCTTTTGGTTAGTGCTTTTACCACTTTGCCACCAGGGCTTCTTTTATATATATACAAAGGTAAAATATATACTGTATATTAAGATAAACATTTGAGTAAGTGATGCTAAGAACGAACCGAATGTACTTGTTCTGACTTACAAATTCGACTTAAAGACAGACTTAGGAACAGATCTTGTTCATAACCTGGGAACTGCCTGTATATGGCTGTACCATGATTTACTGATCCTTTCTCCTACTGATGGATATTTGATTTTCAGATTTTTGCCACCAGTGTGTCTTGGTATAGTTGTGTAAATACATACCTTAGGACAATTCGTAGTAGTGGACTTTCTGTATTAGGGTGTGTGCATGTATCAATCAGAGTTTTCTGTTGCAAGCAGTAGAATCACTGGATGATTTAAGGAAAAGGAGTTTTTTTCTAAAAAGATAGCAAGTGGCTCACAAAATAACTGAAAGGATGAGAACTGGGTTTGGGGCACACTGCCAGGAACAGTGTCAAAAATCATGCTGCAGAGTGGGCTGTTGCAGCTGAATACAGGATACTGCAGTCTACACTGCTGACATTCTACTCTGCTGCCCTGGCTGCTTCTGGGAAGGAGTCTTCCTGCTATGCGTTTCACAGACTTATCGGAGTGGGTGGGTGCTTCTGATTGAAGCTCAACATCCCACTCCTAAGGTGGCGGGTTCCCCAGACATAGGAAGGAAGTACAGATGCCAGGCAGCCCAAGAGTGACAGATGGCTATAATGGTACATTTTACCTTTTGAGAGCTGTTGCCAAATTGCCCTCTAAAAGGATTACACTAGTTCACACTCCCACCAACAGATTATGAGAATGCCTTTCTCTTACAACCTCACCCATGTATCAGATATTTTTGTCAGTCTGATAGGTAAAAAATGGGAAGAAGTAACAAGCTGAGACCTGAATGATATGCAGGAATGAGGAAGCCAGGAATTTGCCTCCGCCCCCCTGACACCCCACCCTTAAGGGAAGGTTTACCTCAAGTCCTGTGGTGCACCAGGGATCAGTGTGATCAAGGATCAGGCCAGCATTTCTGGATGGGCAAGGCAAGTGCAGTGTGTGTGTATGTGGGGGGGGGGGCGGTGCGGGCAGTGGTATTGGGGCAGAGTATTCCATGCAAGAGGCATAGCAGAAGCAAAGACATGGAAGGATGAAGAGGAATGGCATGCTCAGAGGGGTGAGCTGAGGCCAGGCTGGAAAGAGGCCAGAGACAGTCCAGGTGATACAGGCTGAGTTGTTTTGATTTTGTCCTGGAGATTCCTATCTTCTGTTTTTAGGCTAGGGAATGACAGGATTAGATTTGCTTGTTAGAAAGCAGTCTAACAGCAGCCGGGAGGAGGATTGGCCTGAGGGAGTGGGATGGGGGATAGCATCCTGGCCAGAAATGTTGAGGGTGTGGATGGGTCCAGTGTAGTACTGGTGGCCACTGTCATAACAGAGAGCACTCAAAGAAACTAGCCAGCCCTTGGCCAGATCCCCGGTCTCTGGCTTTCCTTGCTGGCTCTTGGCTGCGGTGTTACAGTAACTCCTCCACCTGGTGCCACTTCCCTTCTTAGTTGGGCTCTAGACCTTTTTTCCAGTCTTATTTCCTATTCCTCCTCCACTTGTACCCTGGGCCTCTGTGACAACAGGCCCATTGCCCTCCCCTGAATAGGCTTTCCCAGCGCACTGCTGCAGTGTTGCCTGCTTTTAAGAAATGCCTTTTTTGCTTTGAGCACTCCTACTCATCATCCAGCCCAGAAGCTACTCCCTGGTGACTGCCCCAGATGAGTTAGCAAGTCCCTCCCATGGCATTTGGTGTGAAACACAGATTCCAGGATCCCAGCCCTAGCCATACTCTGCTGTCCCCAGCCCTTGTCCTTCCCACCCCTGTGGAATTTTGAGATCTCTGAGAGTAGAACCTGGGTCTTATTTACTCCCAGAGTCTGACAGAGTTCTGTGTGGCTCAATGAATGGGTTACTAATGGTGAATTAATTTTCTGATTCTCTAACTTGCTTGTGCCAAAGAATGCCTGAAACTTAATGTTGGAAACCTTAGCTGCTGTTTATTGTTTGTGAATCAGCAGTTTAAAGTACTCTTGGAAAAGCATTGGTTTAGATTGTTTTCATTTGTGTGGCCTCAGTTTAGCTGTAAGAGCACAAAACATTGTATGAACTATAGGTCTTTTTTTTTTTTTTTTTTGAAGTTTAGTGTTATTTTAAATTTAAAGCATATTTATGGAGTGTGTTTCTGTGCCAGAGAGTCTGTGGGTGCTGTCATACTGTTTTCAGTTAAAGTTCTATACAAGGGATGCTATTTTATTGTTAAGAAACTTGAAGTTTAGAGAGATGCAATAATTTACCTATTATCACTCAGTAAGTGGCAAAGTTAGGATTTGAACTTGTCTTCCAGCTCCAGAAAACCCTTATACAACACAGCTGCTATGATCTTTATTATTTTACAGATGTTATTTCATTAAGCTATTAAACCTTGCTTCTGAATACTAAAAATATTTCTACAAATACCTGATGAGCATTTATTTTTTTGCAGATTTTTTTGACTGCACAATATGCAGATCTTCTATCCGTGTTAAGAACAGTATTTATTGAAACAGCTTTGTAGTATGAAAGGAAATTAAAAAAAATTATCCACAATCCTACCACCCCGAGACAACATTTTTTTTTTTTTTATCCTTTCTGATCCAAGTCCTTTGCGAAGAGGAGCCCTTTACTGGGGAATGTAAAATACAGTTTTTGTATTGCCCTGGGCTTTGTCTTTATCACTCTTTAGGCCTCTTTTAGCCATTGTTCACTTTTGAGTGGCTGGCGTACATCTTTCCCCGAGGTAGTAGTAGTTCAAGGTTGCTTTTCTTCCTAATGATTGAATGCTTCTATCTTTGGGTTTCTGTTGTTTTTCTTTCAGTCTTTCCCTTTTTTTTTGAGGTGGTTGGGAGCTTGATATTGAGAAAGAACTTCAGAACTGCCGAAATTTGGTGACTTTTTTTTTTTTTCCACTTTAACCAATTTTAAGCTTATAATTCAGTGACATTAATTGCATTCACCGTATTGTTCTACCATCACCACTGTCCATTTCCAAGAGTTTTAAATCCCCCTGGTGGCTTTTGTTTTAATTCATGTTATGTTTTTTGGGTAAGCTACAAACCAAACCTCAAAATACAGATAAAATAGAAAACCAAAAACTAAACCAGTTGCCATCAAGTTAGGTCCGACTCACGGGGGCTCAGTGTGTGTCAGAGTAGAACTGTGCCCTCCAAAATGAAATGCTGCCAAGGAACATTAACATTCACTGTGGCTTTCTGTAAGTGTAGCTTTCCATACGTGTAGCGTAAGTGAGAAAATGAATAGTTCATATGCATTCTTATGTTTTAGTTAAATTGTGTATTTTTTATAAGAAATAAAAGCAAAACTTTATAATTAATCTTTTTTTTTCTTCCTGAGTGATTTGACAGTAAGAGCTGGAAGCTACAAATTATCTGTAAGACAAAGGTGTCTAAATTTTGTCTACCCATGGGCCTCTGCTGGCGACCAGCCAGCTGCCTGAAGGCTGCTCTTAATTTACATTGAATAGAAGACACCTGTCTTGTCTTGCTTATCTTTAACATGCTGCCACAGCTCAAAGCCACATTGAGCAGGGGTCCAGGAACTTCTTCTCTCTGAGGGCTCCGTTTCCCAAGGGCTTACTTGGGAGAAGAATGTATTGAACTCTGTGGTGTGGCCCTTAGCTTCTGTCCTAAAACCTTTGTAGACATGATGTTAATAATAACAATAGCAGCATTTATCCAGCAGCTGTCCAGCTGTAATGCCAGCAACTCCTGTGAGGCGTTTTACTGATTTAATCTTTATGACACTCTGTGAGGTAGGTACAATCATCCCTGTCTTACAGATGAAGAAACTGAAGCTCAGAGAGGTTACTTGCCAACGTCACACAGTTATGAACTGCATGAGCTGGCATGGTAACTAGTCTCTGACTTTCCTCCCTTGGCCGTGTTACTGCTTCAGGTGGCCTGTGACGTGTGGTCCAGGCCACATGTGATTTGGTCCATTCTCACAAGAGAAGAAAGGGCTCCTTAGGTTTCATTAAGTTATTTCTTTTTTAAGAGAATAATGTGGAAGAGACTGTGGGTGATTGTGATTGTTGAAAGCCAGGCAAGATTCTTTGACTTTCCTTTATTGAGAAAGGGAAAAGAGTTTTAGTCATATTTTTTATAGACAAAATGTGGGTTCTTTTAATTCTCAGATTAATTAGCTTATTCTTTTAACTTGCCAGCTTTTCTTTATTAGGCAAACTGAAGTGTCAGAAGAAGCTTGGGGACCATCCTTTGCTATTAGTTTGGCAGTTCTCCTTTAGCAGCATTGGCAAGGTATATAAAATTTTTATTTTTGCCCACTTATTCACATGGAGAATTAACATGAATAAAATTTCAAGCCTGGCATTCCTGGAAATGAGGCCCTTGGACAATTTAGGAATACTAAGTTGAGGAATAAATATTGGTATGCACCATTAGGGAAGACTTGGGGTCACTGAGGGCCATTCAGGTAAAATTCTATCTCCAGGTAAACTGGTTATACAATTTCCTAATTACTGGAATGCATCTACTAAATCCCAGTTTACAGGGCCTACTAGCAATTAAAAAGATTTGGGATAGAGTAGTAAACACACCGAATGTCTCACCTTGTGAGCAACAGTGTTAGAATTAAGTTGGAACATAGGAGCATCGATAGGGAATTCAGACCTGCCATTTTCTCTGTATTTTTACACTAAATTGCAACCTTTTTGTAGACATTTTAATATCTCCAAATGACTTGATTTTGAAAATTATCTTGTGCTGGATCAAATCAGTATGTTACAAGATGGCAAATGTTTCTCCATATTCATTTTCAACTCTTAAATCAGGTGTGAATTTAGCAGTGACTGTATTTAGTTTATAGGCCTATGTGAAAGCCTTCTCAGAGGACATGTGGACTTCTTTTCTTTCTTAGTCTCTAATCTTGCTGAAAATTCTTTTTCCTGAACTAGTGTGGGCTGTGTGATTGACTGTGTATAGGAGGCTCCCTAAGCATGTGTCTCCATCAACACTGGGTTGAGTCTATGCCTCTGTTCTCTGTGGATCAGGTGTTATGCAGTGGAGGAGCTGGCTGGTCTAGGTATCACCACTTCAGTGGCAGCTTTGCCCATACAACCAAAGTGATCATCAGAGCAGAGTTTTCTGTAACCACTTGAGGTATAATTTAGAATCCTGGAAAAAGAGATGGAAGACTTGGCTTCAGTCTCAACTCTGCTTGACCAGATGCTAGTCACCTGACATCTTTGAACCTCAAATCCCTTATTTCTAAAAAGAAGCTAATGGTTTGTTGACTTGGGAGGTTCATAGAGTTTTTGGGATGCTGGAATGTCACGTGGTATTTGAACATTCTCTGTAAATCACCGTGTGCTCTTTACATGCATGTGTTGCTCTTGGCATTATTTTTGAGACAGTATAGCATAGTGAAAAGAGCTGGTCTTTGGAGCCAAATTGGGTTCAAATCTCAGGTCCAACATTTCTTTACTGTTTTTCACTGTGAGCATTGGTTTCTTCGTAAAATGGCAGTTAGAAGAACTGGGAAATATGTGAGGGTTAAGTGAGATAATATACATAAAAATCTTTGTATTGAGCATATAGTAGATGTTTGATGCATGGTGTTTTCATAATTTTAGTGCCAACATGTTCTCTGTGGGCAGTTCTGTGTTCTAAGATTTCTCTGGCAGTTTTTCCTGCTTTGATTAATATAACTGGAACGTATTTTAGAAAATTTAAAATGTGTGGTGCATGAATTTCGTATCTTAAAATGTATGCTGCTGTGGAATGCCAGGAATAAAACAACTGGGAACCAAAAACCCATGAAAGTTGAATTATGTATTTTGATTCCTGGTTGCTGCAAAGGTGGTACTAAGCCAATAGATGGTGCCGTTATGTTAGGAAATGAGAAAATATTTACTTTTAAAATTCATCATGTTGTTACAGAGAATGTAATACATCCAGCCCTTGCCAGCTCTTAAGCTGTTCTAATTAGAGATGGACTTTGTTCTTGGTTCTGCATAAAAAAATATTAAATGTCTCTTGTAGGTAAAATGGTGAGGTATTGAGTTAATGTATAGGGTCTTCTTTCTTTTGCTTTTCTTTTTTCTTTTTTTTTTTGCATTGATGTTTTACCGTGGAGTCTGTTCTGACTTTGAGTTCAGTCTTTAGTCTGCAACCAGTAAAACCCCTTGCCAGGAGTACTTTTCAGAACAGTTAAATGAAATGCTCACAGTTTTAAGTTTTTTACTTTAAACCCAACTTCAGCAAGAGCAACGTTGAGTAATTCATCTTTATTTGCTCTTATTTCAGAATTGGACCAGAATTGGCCTTTGCTTAAAAAAAAACAGTGCTTTTATACTCTCATAACCTAGGACTTGATGTTCTTTTATTTTCTTAATGTTGATCAGAATAAATGGAAGGTCATTTTATGTGTCAGAAGACTTTTCACTGTGTAGTTCATATAACTAGAGATTTACTGTTAACCAGATCTGGGTTCAGATTCCCACTATGTGATTACTAACTGTGTGACTTTGGGTAGGTTCTGTCATTTCTCTGAACTTAGTGTTTTTCATCTAAAAAATGGAGATAATACCATCTAGCCCACAGATGAAGTAAATGAGAAAATATGTTTGTAAAAGTGCTCACACACCATTTTCAGTAAGCAGGATTTCTTACTGTTTGCACATAGGATCTGTGGACAAGACAAAACATTTACCTATGGTTAAAACTGGGTGTGCATTATAAATTATTAAAATCTGGCCCTTTTGTCCTTGAGGGTTCTGAGGGACATGAAAACTTGGAAAAGGCCTACAAAGTGAAATAATCTTCAGTTTGGGAAGTTATTTTGAAATGTGAGCCAGAGTCAAGGATGCCTTTGAGAGACCTGTCAGCTAGGACTGCCCTGAGCTCCTGCAGCAGGAGGAAGTGTGCAGCCAGCACTTAGCTGAGTACTGAGTGAGAGCTTATTTCCTGGCAGAGACTAAGAGAGGCATATTGTAAGGTAATTTTCATCTTCCCATCTTATCTCTTAAACATAGGGCTAGGTGACTCCTCTGTTTTTTTGTTTTTTTTTTTTAATATTTTATTGTGTTTTCGGTCAAGGTTTACACAGCACTTTAGGTTCTTATTCAGCAATTTCTACACAAATTGTTCAGTGACATTGGTTGCATTCTTCACAATGTGTGAACATTCTCATTATTTCCATTCTGGTTGTTCTATTTCCATTAATCTTGTTTCCCTGCCTCCTTATATTCTCATCTTTGTTTTAAAGTAATTGTTGACTATTTGGTCTCATATAGGTGATTTTTTTTTATTGTACTTTAGGTGAAGGTTTACAGAACTAATAGTTTCTCATTAAATAGTCAGTACACATACTGTTTTATGACATTGGTTAACAACCCCACGACATGTCAGCCCTCTCCCTTCTTGACGTTTTTTTTTCTTTGGTGAAAATATACATAGCCAAAGATACACCATTTCAAAAATTTCTGCATGCACAATTCAGTGACATCAGTTTTGTTCTTCCAGTTGTGCTGCTATTCTCACTTTAGATGAAGGTTTACAGAACAAAATAGTTTCTCATTAAACAGTACACATGTTGCCCTATGACAATGGTTAACAACCCCACTATATGTCAACATTGTCCTTACTCAACCTTGAGTTCCCTATCACTAGCTTTCCTGTCCCCTTCCGCCTTCTAGTCCTTGTCCCTGGACTGCTGTGCCTGATTAGTCCCGTTTTGTTTTATGGGGCTGTCCAAACCCTGGCTGAACGGTGAACCTCGGAAGTGACTTCACCCTGAGCTAAAAGGGTATCTGGGGGCCGTAGTCTCAGGGTTTCTCCAGGCTCTTTCAGGCCAGTAAATCTGGTCTTTTGTGTGTGTTAGCATTTTATTCTACATCCTTCTCCAGCTCTGTCCAGACCTTCAGTTGTGATCCTGGTCAGAGCAGTCAGTGATGGTAGCTGGGCACCATCTAGCTGTATTGGACTCAGTCTGGTGGAGGCCTTGGTAGCTGTGGTCCATTAGTCCTTTGGACTAATCTTTTACTTGTGTCTTGTTCTCTTCATTCTCCCTTGCTCCCGAAGGGATGAGACCAGTGGAGTATCTTAGATGGCTACTCACAGGCTTTTAAGACCCCAGATGCTACTCACCAAGGTAGAATGTAGAACGTTTTCTTTATAGACTGTGTTATGCCAGTTGAGCTAGATGTTCCCCAAGACCATGGTCCCCACAGCCCTCCACCCAGCAGTTCAGTCTCTCAGGGAGTTTGGATGTGTCTATGGTGACCCCTCTGTTTTAAGGAGAACAGTTTTCTCTCTTAATACCTTGTAGCATTTCATTAAAATACACTAATAAAATAAAACCTTTCACTTTTTAGGCCTAGATGCCCCTGGTTGTTAGTCTTTTCTTAAGAGCGTTTATAACCTGTCAGGTCAATGAGACGTTGCAGTTGCAATTGTAAGAAAAATCCCTGTTCCCTTCAAGTGGTATTTTATTTACTTAGAGTAAAATTTAACTCCTTTTTGTGTACATTACATAACATTTAGAAAAAGAACTATGTATTTTGAGAATTTAGTTTTTGAGTGAAAATGCCTTTGGATGCTTCAGAAATATATTTCTAAGCATATTAAATGGAATATTCTTTATTATTATTATTCACTGGGAATAAAAGGTAGACTCTCTGACATTGAGGTACATTTGCTGATGAAAAGGAAGCGTTCTTCCCCTCACAAGGGGTTTAAATGTAATACTCAGTGCTTACTCAGGAGTGAAAACATCGAATTAAACTGTTTAATGCTGACAAAGGACAAATCTGGATTTCAGCAAGCCATGCAAGATTGTCTGATTGCTTGGCTTGCCTTGCCTCAGAAAGCTTTTGGCCAAGACTTACAATGAAATGCATGCATAAAATTAAACCATTTCAAGTTGTGTGTCTTAGTTTTACTGAGCGGTGAGAGGTGCTCCACTGCTCTCTAGTGTCTGAATGTGGTCCCTCAGCACCAGCATTGTTTTATATTCATAAATCAGCTCTTCACACACTGGCAGTGTTGCCCTCCAGAGCAAGCACCAACACCAGGAGACTAGGTCTGGTAGACAGGAGTGGAGTGAAAAATGATCCCAATCTGAGGATCTGTAGAAAGCACCAGATTTTACCCAGGACAAGTGGCCAGTTGACTAACAATGAGCAAGTGTGAGTAAGCACTCTGTCAGGAGGAGCTGACACTGATGGATTAGAAAGTTCTGCTTGTTACTCTTTTAACGCAGCATACGTCTTACACCTTGGCAGGCCATGGTGGCAAACAGGTCCTTGGGTGCTTAAAATGGACCACTCCTTAGCAGAAGGAACACCTTTTTTTTCCTGAAAATACCTGATTAAATTGATTTGGGAAAAGCGGTAGAAATCCATTTCCTGCTGTCTCTCAGAGCTTCACAACACTGAGAGAAGAAATTTTGAAAACCTTTGTTTCCATTAAAGCTGCTGATTCTTGAACTTGTTGAGAATGACTGTATAAAATAGCTCTTGGAGGGCAGGGACCTTGTCTTAGAATATAATGACAATAGCTAGCTTTTATGGAACTTCTGCTATGTGCTAGCATTGTGCTTTACATGCATCATCTCATTAACCCTCACAGCCACCTTATGAGGTAGATACATACTGTTATCATCCCGTTTTGTGTGGGTGAGGGAACTAGTGCTGTAGGGTTGCTGCGCTGCACAGTTTCAGGGCAGCATTCACATTGTGCTAATGCGATGATGCCTCCTAGAGTGGCGTGGCAGCCTTGCAGAGCTCAGAGGACTTCAGTGATGTGCCGGGGGTAAACAGCTAGGAGACATCAGAGCTGTGCTACTCCTATGCATCTTTGTGTTCCCAGAGCCTGCCACCAAGTGGGCACCCGGGAATGGTTTGTTTGAAGGAATGAGTGGGAAGTTGCCCTTCTGAAAGGTACATGGGCTTAAGAACCATAAGATGTAGGTTTGAATTTTGGCTCCACTTCTTATTGACTGTTACCTTGGAAAAATTACTTGAACTAGTTGAACCTCAGTTTCCTTATCTGTAATATAAGAAATTACCTACACCACTTGAGTTCAGGGTCTGGGACGTAAAAGACTCAATAATCTGGGAGTTTGTGAGCATAGACCTTATTAGAAAAAGCAAATTTTCCACCTGCTAGTTTTCGTATCTTTCCTAGAGTTTGAGCAGCAGGGTTTAGAAAAGTATTTCATTCTTTTAATGTTTCCTCAGCATGTCTGATAACATTGACTATAGAATTGCTAGGCTTGATTTAGTCCTTTAGTGAACGCTGACATGAATAAAAATAACGTTAAAAAAAATTATTCCCGACCCATATTAATGCAAGCGTTTTTAAAAGTAATAGCAAGTAAAAACAATATGTAGAGAAAGACTGTAGAGTTTTCTTGATTCGTTTCAGATTTTGCCCTGAGTTGGATTGTTCTCTCAGAAAAAGTGAAGTTAAGATTGAAATAATAATGTTGGTAAGCTAAGATCAAAAACACTTTGAGAGGCTTTAGAAAATGGAGACTAATTTCACTTTTTTTTTTTTTTTTTTGATGAGTCCATTGCTGAACAGTAAATGACATATGTTTAATCACTTAAAACATTTAACTAAAATTCCGGTCTTTGGAGTTTTCAAGTAGAAGAACACAAATTGACTATATCCAGATGTGTGGTAATCATTCTGCTGAAATCTGAAGAAAAAGCAAGTTTGAAAGGATGCTTTTTTGGAGTGGAGAACTAAGAAAAGGTAGCTGCTGCTTCCAGGCTGACCTGCTAATCTTGATTTCAGGTGTTTGGCTTTGCTATTTAAGAGGCAGCATGCTGGAATGGAAAGAACATAGCACACTTTAGATTGATAAAGATTTGAAAATCCCAGATTTGCTAATCACTGGCTATGTGATCTGAGCAAGTTCCTTCTCTCTCTGAGTTTCAGGTTCTCCTTTTGTAAAATGGGACTAATCCTACCTACTCTTTTTTTTCCCCCCTTAAATAATGATAAACACATACCAAAACACAACAATCCATCAGTTTCTACACATACAATTAATTCAGTGACATTGATTACATTCTTCAAGTTGTGGAACCATTCTCGCTATCCTTTTCCAAATTATCCTACCACCATTAATATACATCCAGTGCACTCTAAGCAGATAACTCCCTATTTCCCCCTCCTTCCCGACCCTGGTAACTACTAATTATTGTTTCTATATATTTGCTTATTTCATATAAGTGATATCAGATAGTGTTTGTCTTTTTGTGTTGACTTATTTTGCTCAGCATAATGTCCTCTAGTTGCATCCATGTCGTGGCATGCATCGGGACTTCATTCCTCTTTCTGGCGCTTTGTCTGTTCTTATAAGAGCAAACAAAACAGATGTGACTGTGCTTTGAAATTTCTTATGCCTTGCACACATATTGTAGCTATATGGTTGCTGTAGTCTGGTTAGTACTTTGCCACAGAGTAGACTTCTGGAAAAGTGGGGTCTGGCTCAGTGCAGATATGCTCAGAGGACTTCGTTATTAAGATGATCTTACCTCTAAAGCCGATCCTAAGGAAGCCCTCCTATGGGCTGTGGTAAAGAGAGACATGGTATATTTATTTGTTTGTAATGATTGATTGCTGTTGTTCCTTGAGACTATTGACCCATGCGTGGATTGAGGCCCCTGTATATAAATTTAAGGAATAAGCTGCATGCTGCTGCTGTTGCACAGGAAGACTGACAGCAGCTAGCAAGGTCTTGCTTGGTCTATTTGCATTTTTTTTTTTTAATCCCTTTGCAATGATGGACTCTTATGTCTCCAAGTTTGTACCTTAACTTTGCAAAAAAAATTGCAAAGTAATGTATGCTTTTTGGAGAAAACACAGATAAATGAAAATGAAATGGCACCACCCAACAGTAAGCATAATATTTTGATTGATATTCTTCCAGATTTGCATAATACGTATTGTGTAAATGTATCTATTCATATTGCTTTGGAACATGTCTTTCCCTACTAAATATATATCATGGTTATTTTTTTATTGCTGAAAAATATGTGTCTGCTTCGTTGCTTCTAATGACTGCTTATATAGTATGTTATTATTTACTTTCCCTATCTCTCTATTGTTGGACCTTTACATTTACCTCCAGGTTTTTTTTGCCAGTCTAAACAATATATGTTTTTTTAACTTTTATTTATTTATTTTTTGTTGAGAATATACACAGCAGAACATACACCAACTCAGCAGTTTCTACATGTACCACTTAGTGACACTGATTACATTCTTTGAGTTGTGCAACCATTCTCACCCTCCTCTTCTGAGTGTTCTTCCCGCATTAACAGAAATTCAGTGTCCCCTAAGGTTCCTGTCTAATCTTTCGAGTTGCTGTTGTAATTTTGATCCCATATGGATTGTTCTTAAAAGAGCATAATGCTCAAGGGAGACATTTTTTACTAGTTAAGCTAAACTATTACTTGGTTTTCAGGTGACTTCAGGGGGTATTTTTGATTTAAGGTTTAAAGATTATCTCAGGGCAGTAGTTTTCAGGGGTTCATCCAAACTTCATGGCTCCAGGAAGTCTGGAGTCCATGACAATTTGAAATTTGTGTTCTGCATTTTCTCCCATTTGATCAAGGTTCTTCTATGGAATCTTTAATCAAAATGTTCAGTGGTGGTAGCTGGGCACCATCCAGTTGTTCTGGTCTCATGGCAAAGGAGGCAGTTGTTCATGGAAGCAGTTAGCCACACATTCCATTTCTTCTTCCTCTTCCTGACTTTCCTGCTTCTTCTGTTGCACCAGGCAAATAGAGACCAATTGTTGTACCTTGAATGGCTGCTTGCAGGCTTTTAAGACAGACTCCAGGCATTATGCATCGAACTGGGAGGTAGAACAGAGGCACTGAACATGTTATTAGGCCAGTTAACTGGGATGTCCCATGAAACCAAGACCCTAAACCTCCAAACCAGGATACCAAATCTCATGAAGTTTTTGGTTGTACATAAGCAGCCTCAGCAGCTACTCTTTTTTTTTGGTCATTGTTGTAAGTATATCTATCAGACAGCTTTTGCCAGTTCAGCTTTTTACAGGTATACAACTTATTGACAGCGGTTACAATAATTGGCTGGGCAACCCTACCGTTAATCATTGCGGTATTTCCATCACTGTTAACCCTGCCTCTCTTGCAGCCACTGGTAACCACTGATAAACTTTGTTCTCTATACATTTGCCTTTTCTTTTTATGTAAGTGAGGTCATTTTGTGATTGACTTATTTCACTCAGCATAATGTCTTCCAGCTCCATTCATGTTGTAGCATGTATCAAGACTTCATTTCTACTCCTGGCTGAGTAATATTCCGTTGTATGTATATACCACATTTTCTTTATCCATTCATCTGTTGATGGGCATTTAGGTTGTTTCCACCTTTTGGCTATTTTGAATAGTACTGTAATGAACATTGGTGTACAAGTCTCTGTTGGAGTCTCTGCTTTCAAGTCTTTTGGATATATACTGAAAAGTGAAATGGCTGGGTCATATGGTATTTTTTTTTTCCCGGTGTTTTGAGCAACCCCCACATTGTTTTCCACAATGGCTGTACCATTTTGCATTCCCACCTGCTGCAGTGGGTAAGCATTCCAATTGCCCCACATCCTCACCAACATTTGTTATTTTCAGTTCTTTTTTTTTAATCTTAGCCATCCTAGTAGGAGTGAATTGGTATCTCATTGTGGTTTCCATTTGTATGTCTCTGATGGCTAATGGTTGAGCATCTTTTCATGTGTTTGGTGGCCATTTGAATGTCCTCTTTGGTGAAATGTCCTTTGTCCATTTTATGATTGGGTTGTCTTTTTGTTGTTAAGTTGCAAAGTTTTATGTATATTTTGGTTATTAGAGTCTTGTTGGCTATATGGTTTCTCAAGATATTTTTCCAGTCGGTAGCTTGTCTTTTTTCAGTTTTTTCTTTTGATGAACAAAAGTTTTTAATTTTTATGATGTCTTATTTATGTATTTTGTCTTTTGCTGTTTGTGTTTTTTTAATTATGTTAGATAATCCATTGTTAAAAGCTAGGCCTGACAGGGTTGCCCCTGCTTTTTCTTCTAAGAATTTTTATTGTTTTAGTTGCACATTTAGGTCCTTAATCCATTTTGAATTTGTTTTTGTGTATGGTATGAAACATAGATCCTGTTTCATTTTTCTGCATGTGGAAATCCAGTTTTCCCAGCACCTGAACAGTGATCTTTTTAGGTACATAATTTGGGCGCTTGTCCATTTATTTCTTTATAATAACTCCCTAGCAGCAGAATTGCTGGATTGGTGGACATGTACAGCTCTGTGATTTCTGACTGATGCTTCTAAATTGACCATTAGAAAATTTCTGTCGATTTGCTTCTACTAGTGTGTTAGAGTGCGCATTTCACACACGTTTGTTAGCACTGGGTATTGTTACTCTTTTTAATCCTTGCTAATCTAAAAGGCAAAAAGTGGCCTTTTTATTGTAATTTATATTTCTTTGATTACTAGTGACTTGAACAATGCTTTCAAATGTTTTAGGCCACTGCCTTTTCTCTTTTTTGTAAATTACTGTGTCCTTTTCTCTCTTACGGTATTGATGTTATTTGTGAACTTTTCTTAAGTTATTGATTTTCTGCATATTACACATTTTTCTAAGTTTCAAGGCTTATATTAGTCACAGGAGTTAATAATTTTTTTTAAAGACAGTAGCCTGCCATTAATAAGAACAGATATGTCATTTTAAAAGATTGGCCTGGTTGTTAAAGACAAAACCAAGTAGAGATACGGCCCTTGTGGCACTTGTGCTTGGGACCCCCTTCTCCTGGGGCAGCAGACATTGGTGACCCACAGTATCACCTTGAAGGTCTGTGGGTGACACCTTGACAGTCAGATATGGTGAGCAGGTCAGATTTCTTTCCAGGACTAGTAGAAGGAATTCTTTTAATGAGCAGGTAGCAGGAGCAGTGGTGCCTAACGGAGTGTGCTGTAGTGACCCAGGAAGTGCAGTGTTCCTGGAGCCCCACTGGTGAGAGAGGCCCGTGTGTGCATCCGAGCCCCTCATCCCTGTCTCTCCACAGCCTGGCTCCTGGGTGGTTTAGGAGTCAGGCTGGTTAAGCGGAGTGGGCGGGTGGGTGTAGGTGTGTGTGGGAGCATGGGTGAGCTTGGGGGAGGACAGTGGATGTAGCAGGTAAGTCAGAGGGTAACTAGGTAGCCATTCGAAGTGTCTTGCACATTACAGTCTCTCTAAGTGCTTGTCACTGAATCACACCTTATTTTTCTGTTTTAAAGAGGTTTGTTCTGGAAGCAACACTGGCTACTCGGAGACTGTGGGTGGGCTGAAAAAGGCAGTCTTGGTGGAGGTTGCTAAGGAGCAGCTACATGGAAACTACTGATGAGACAGAGAGCTTTGGTAGTAGAATGTAGAAATCTAAGGAGGGCATTTCACTTCTGTCATATCACAATGGTTTGGACCAGAGTGGGACATATAATAGGACATGGTTTTGTGGTTTTAAAGCCTGTATTTCTTTTTGAAAATTGAGCTTGCTTTGCGTTTGAGTTTGTCTTAAATTCAGCTCCGTATGGTAAATTAGGCAATGAATGTTCTTTTGCACTTTGTCAAGGCATTTCCTGCTATCATCACTCCTTTAGGGTCAACTTAGAGTTTTTGCGGCTCCTCCACTTGGACAGTTGTACTCACAGTTCAGTGCAGCTTAAGTCAACAAATATCTATATAGTGCTCACTGTGTGCCAGAGTTTTCTAGATATATAGGGGATGCAGATGATGAAAGGATGGACAAGTTGCAGAGATGATAGTGATAAACTCTTCTGGGTAGGGATGTGTGGTAGTGGTCAGGGAAGACCTCTGGGAACACCTGATTTCTTAGTGAGGGTTCGAAGGGTGACCAGGAGTTGTGTACCATCAAGGGGGCAAAGGGAATATACCTTGTGCCAAGATGAGCTAGGCTTAAAGTGGCATGGACGTTTAATATTGGTGGAGCTTGGTATTGGTGGAGTATAAACTGTGTATGTATTGGGGAAGAGGAGGAGGCTGAGGGAGGCAGAGACCTGGTCATGGAAAGTCTCAGGTGCCCTCTCTAAACTGTGTTGTGGCATATAGAACTTTCCGTATGAGTGAGTGACACAGGGTCACACCTGAGGCAGGGATCCTACCCCTGTGCTTTTTACTTCTGTTATCCTAGACAGGAGGCCCTACCATATTCGTGGACTATTACGAGGATAACTAAGTGACAAAATATGATGTTGGCACTTGGTGGATGCTCAACAAAATGCTCTTATTTATTCTCTTTGGCTCCTTCTTCTCCCTACTACGATGGTAAGTTCTTTGAGGGCAGGCCTCAAAGGATTTTTGCCTTGGTTTTGGATATGAGAGAGAGTCCTAGGTTGGGTAGTTTAGATGCTGAAATAATGGAATGTCTCAGAACATTATTACAGTGGCTGCAACAGTGGGCTCAAGCATAACAGTGATTGTGAGGATGACTCAGGACCAGGCAATATTTTGTTCTGTTGTACATAGGGTCGCTATGAGTCGGAACTGACTTGATGGCACCTAACAACAACAAGATGGGAAAAATGGGATATAATATTTAAATGTTTTGTAGGTCACATGGCTGCTGTACTAATTATGGCATTTGTGTGATATCTTATTGTATATAATTTTGGGTGTTGGACCAATATGTAGGCAACTTGAATGAAAATATTAAAAAGTATTGCTCTCATTGAATTTACCATTTTTTTAAAAAATGACTGCTTCTCCTTATTCCTTCCCCCAATTGCATTGTTTTGATTTGCATCTTGTTCTCTTGCCACCTTGGGCAGTTGCAGTCATATTTGAAAGTCTCACTCCAGTTTTCTAAATAGCAGACACACATCCAGAGTTACCTAGAAACCTGTTGACAGAATCAATTGTTCTCATTTCCTAGCACTTCTGTGTATTTCTGAAAAGGGGGCGCCAAAAGGCCTGTTTTCCTAAAAAGCTAGGAGCAGGAGCTAATTTGCAAGTGATTTAGAAATTGTTTTTAATGTTGAATTTCTAGTTTATTTTGGGGCCTGCTTATCTTTGACTTTGGGGGAAGCAGAATCAGGCAGGTGAGGAAGCTCTTGCTTCCTAGAAAATTTCTCAGCTCCGTGTGTGTGTGTGTGTGTGTGTGTGTATGTGTGTGTATGTGTGTGTGTGGGGGGGGGGGGTGGGTGGGTGTGTGTGTGGGTGGGTGGGTGGGTGGGTGGGTGGGTGTGGGTGTGGGTGGGTGGGTGGGTGTGGGTGGGTGGGTGGGTGGGTGTGTGTGTGTGTGACAGCTCCGTGTGTGTATGGTGTGAAAAAGAAGAAATTAGGAATACAAGAGCTCCAATGCCCTTTCTGTGTTTACCTGTCCTATACCTTACAGTACTTAAAAAAATTCACCTGTTTCCGATAATGTGGCGGGGGTCCCCACACAAGATAGTCTTTTTTCTTAGAGTCTATGGATTTAGTATGTAATTTCCACTTACAGAAAACCGATATGCCTTGTTGTTTCTAAGTAGTAAAAAAGCTCTTGATAAAGGAAGAATTACTTTACTGGGGGGAAATATTTTTCATTTGTTAAAATATCGGATGAAGCTGAGCAGAAGGAAATATATGTACCTAGGAAGAGTGAAAGAATAAAAATAATTTATTTACAATGAAACTGCCAAAGAAAGGATGGCCCAGGAAAAAAAACAGGGCTGGTAATTTGTAAGAAAAAATGCTTTTAAGGTAAACTTGGTTTTTTCCTTTTAACAGTAATTCTTATGTATTATTCCACAAGGTTGTTAACTCTTGTGTAAATGCCCACCTTTCCCCTGTCCTTTTTAATGTTTATTTCGGACCTCTGGTGTTTTTACCCTTGGGCAGAGATATTCCTGGGCCAGGCTGGAAAAGGCACGCCTGCTGTTGGGCTCTCTGCAGGAGTATCTTGTATTTAGAAGGTTTTTTCCTGAGATTTCCTCATTGCAATTTTCCTGTGTCTTCATAACAGCTGTCCTTTGTTTTCCACACAAAATCAGCTCATTTTTATTACTAAGTCCAAGACAGGTTCTCACCTGTGCCTTAAAACAGAAACTTAGGTTACTTTTTTACCTTGACCACTGAATCTCAAAGTAAACATGTAACTCACAAATGTAGGTGGAATTTGGTCCTTTCTCCAGATTTTCAAGGTGACGTTTACTTCAAAATTCAGAGGTTTGGCTTTGGTGAATTTACTCTTGCATGTATAGCAGTTTTATCTGAGCGCATTGGCTTTATATGTGTTTAATTTCTGTCTTCTTCTAAAGTGTTTTTTTTCTTTTTAGATATTTCTTTAGATTCCCATTTTAGGTGTGTTTTTTTTTTTTTAAAGAAAAAAAAAGTATGAGGGGGAAGAGGGGTTGCCTTTTGCTCCCAAAGCCTAAATGAATAGTCATTGCTTGTAATGCTGGTCTACACTTGATGCTTCCTACTGCTTTAGATGTGATGTATCCGGTACTGTGAAGGTAATGATCCTCAACCGCAGCAATATTCCGTTAACAGGAGTATCTGTCATATTCATTGGGATTACCATGTTCATTGATTTGTGTCTGTAAATCTGCTGTTTCTACCCTTTAAATTTGATCTATAATTGGACCTCCTTAAATGGTTCAGATAAGGTAGTCTGTATTTTCTCAGTGCAGCATTGCTGTCAGCTTCCCCTTTTTCATTATACATTCAGCAGACTTGAGAAAATCAGCAGGACACCTCATTTGAAACTGTTTAATCGCTGCCTTTTTCCTTTGCTAAACCATTGAGGTGGTCAAGCGATGTACACAAATCATTTTAAATAGAAAATATGGTTTTCTCTGTGACCCAGCTAAATAGATAGTGTTATGCAAAACAAGTTAAAAAGTAATAAATGCCAAAAAAATCTTCTAATTGGAGTAAAAAATTGTGGGCAACTCTATCCTCTCTCCAAAAGTAGAGTATCCTGAAATATTGCCAGGACCCTGTAAAGACAAGATGATGGTTTCCTAAAGATTCTCTGGTTTCTGAACGAAGCAAGTTTACATTTTCAAATGGTGCTGAGCTGCTTTTTACATCCATTCAAAGGGAGCCCATACTTATTTGTAATGCCTTTATATCCTATTTTTGTAAGGGTAAATTTACTATCTGTTAATATCTGTGCAGCATAACCTTTCAGCAATTTGCTATTGTGATAATAAATTTTTGTTTCTTTGTCATTTTGTCTGCTCAGCTGTTACTCTTCAAAGTACAAACTAAAAATAATAGCTCCAAATAAATGCCACATAATAAAGTATTTTACAGTTGTAGCTGGAATAACCTGGTGGCTGCGGCTCGCATTCCTGTTACCATTGCTGGTGCGGTAGTTTCTTCCCTGTATGTCAAGGTGACTGTACCAGGACCAACTCATTAAAACAATCTATTCTTTCTAACTGGCTTGGTATTTAGCTCTCTACCCAGCAGCAGCCTGCCAAGGCATAATTGTGGAGCACAAGAGTCATAGCACAGGATATGGGAAATTATGTGGCATTCATTTTTTGAAAAAAAAAAAAAAACAAATTCTCCATAACCTCATTTTCATGTTTCAGCATTTTACTGTGAATAATTTACAGTTATTCCTGTCAGTAGTAGGAGTAGGACCAGTTGCAGGTTTACCCGAGATAGTAGTAAGTGTGAGTCTAGGCTTTTGAAGAGCACTGTTTGCCTGGTTTATATAGCCCTACAGGATTGATACTTACATTGTACTTGAATGTTACACCGGGAGTATTTTGCCATTTTTGCTGCCCCGAGGTAAACTTGAGATAGAGAAGCTGGGAGTTGGTAAAATACACTAAAAGTGCATCTTTTCCTTACAGGTTCTGGTTCCTTGGCAGCAATGGCTGTATTTGAAGATAAGTTTAGGCCAGATATGGAGGTATGTAAAGTCCCTGCAGTTTTATTGTCTTCCACCTATTTTCCAGCTGTATGTTGAACATTTCCAAATTGATTGCTGATTTCTCCAAAGCTTATACAGCACTGTTGGTTGGAATGCTGTATGGCACAGCTATTATATTATGTTTGCTGAGACCAGTTGTTTAGGAAAGCTTCATTTGTAGTGGCCTTGCCCCTGCCTCCGTTGAGCTTGAGGAGCCAGCACTATTCAGCTTTTTGCTCTGAACTGTCTAAGAATCTTCTTGGCTGTAAATGCTGCTGCAAGGTTGACTGTTTTCTTGTGCACTAAGCTTTCTGTGTCAGCATACCTCAAAATTACAGGTTTTCCTATTCTGTCACTTAAGAATAGAAAAACTATGTATGTCTTTGTATGTTATACAGACGTGACCTGAAAATGGGGGCAGTTTTAAAAATCCCTACAGATTGTTCTGCATTTGGCAGAAAATGGGGACAAGATCACGTGTGTAGCGGATTCTTCTCAGTGATCGATCTAACGTCTCAAGCATATCTTTAAGATACAGGTAGTCCCCGACTTATAGCGGGGTTTCGTTCCAATGACTGTGTCATCAGTTCTGACATAAGTCGAATACTTGTGTAAAAATGGTGTGGCGGAGGCATCTGACCTCCTTTAATTTCACAAGGGGGAAAGAGAATCAAGATCAGCAGCCCAAGGCTGATTGCTGTGAGGCGGAGCTCAGACTTAATTCCTCTAGCAAGCCAATTTTACCAGTTCTGACACTGTATGTCCCTTCCATGATACACTCTGCTTCTCTGCTGAGTTCAGTAATTCATTGCAGTGGCCACACAGAACTCACAGACAATACTCGCGATTATGGGGTTTATTAGGGAGTAACAGGTTACAGTTCAGGTTCAGGAATACTAAGGATACAGTTTTTCGGTCAGGACAGCCTCTTCTCAGCTGTGCCCACAGACACCTCTCCCTGGCCCTTGGCCCCTTGGTCCCTTGGCCCCTTGGCTTCTTGACCTCTTGGCCTCTCGGCCTCTCGGCCTTGCCTGTGCTCTGCTTGGGCAGGTGTTACAAATCTGTTTTAGCTTCAGTGATAAGTGCCCAGAGGCACCCTACTGTGCGGGTAAGCCATGGCCCGAAGGCACTCAGCTCTAGCTCCGTGGGTCAGCAAACCTAGCTCCAACAAGTGCCTGGAGGCACCCTAGTCTGCCAGCAAGCCTCCTGCTGGAAGGCACTCAGCTTTCTCACTCCATGGGCCAGGAAGCCCACCGTGCTGTCCCCTGCTGCTGCTTTTTGCTGTCTCCAGTGTTAATAGCTCTCACTCTCTGTTTTCCGTGTTACAGTTCCTACTCTCTTGATGTCTCCCTTTAAGCCTGGCAGGATGGCAGAACTGACCAATCCCCTTGTTAGGGTTCCATACACCTCATTTGCATAGACCCACCCAGTCATTTGGTGGGAGTTATACGCTAGAAGGTCATATTAAGTTATTTACTACACTACAACCTCCTTTTTTTTTTTTAAGCTTCATAGCCTGCTATATGGCAGTGTTTTGAACAGTAAATCAGAAATTTGAACATCTGCGAGTGAACATTTGAGAATGATAACATTAGCAAATTACGTGCTGTAACATTGTATGTAGTACGTATTACTAATAGTAAGATGTACCAAAAAAAAAAAAAAACAAAGACAGTCATGAGAGCAGTTCGTTGTAACTCGAATACATCAGAAGTTGGGGACTACTTGTATTATTTTCTTTTGTAGTGAGGGAAGTGGTATTTTCTGAATGACATGCCGCCTCAGTCTGCTTTAATATAGGTGTGCCGCCATTGAGCACCCTGTCTAAAAATCTTCTGAGAACAAATCTACAGGTCTTCCATTCTCACCTTTAAAGGAGTGACCAATGTATTTGCATACTTTCTGGTACCAAATTACTCCTCTACTGTGTTTCATCCTTGCCACTAACAAGCATGTAGACACATAAGTCCTGAAGGCAGCCTTCCCCAGCTCTTAGGGTTTTTTTATTTTATTTTATTTTATTTTATTTTTATTGTACTTCAGGTGAGGCTTACGGAACAAATAGTTTCTCATGAAACAGTAGTACACGTATTGTTTTATAACATTGGTTAACAACCCCACAACATGTCAACCCTCTCCCTTCTCGACCTTTTTTTTTTTGGTGAAAATATACGTAGCCAAAGATATACCATTACAAAAATTTCTACATGCACAGCTCGGTGACATCGACTACGCTCTTCCAGTTGTGCTGCTGTTCTCACTTTAGATGAAGGCTTACAGAACAAAATAGTTTCTCGTTTCACAGTTAGTACACATGTTGCCCTATGACAATGGTTAACAACCTCACAATACATCAACACTATCCTTACTCAACCTTGGGTTCCCTATCACCAGCTTTCCTGTCCCCTTCTGCCTTCTGGACCTTGTCCCTGGACTGCTGTGCCTCATTAGTCCCATTTGGTTTTATGGGGCTGTCCACTCCCTGGCTGAATGGTGAACCTCGGAAATGACTTCACCACTGAGCTAAAAGGGTGTCTGGGGGCCATACTCTCAGGGTTTCTCCAGTCTCCTTTAGGCTAGTAAATCTGGTCTTTTTTTTGTGAGTTAGAATTTTGTTCTGCATCCTTCAGCTCTGTCCAGAACCCTCTGTTGTGATCCCGGTCAGAGCAGTCAGTGGTGGTAGCCGGGCACCATCTAGCTGTACTGGACTCAGTCTGATGGAGGCCTTGGTAGCTGTGGTCCATTAGTCCTTTGGACTAATCTTTTCCTTGTATCCTGTTCTCTTCATTCTCCCTTGCTCCCGAAGGGATGAGACCAGTGGAGTATCTTAGATGGCTGCTCATAGGCTTTTAAGACCCCAGATGCTTCTCACCAAGGTATAATGTAGAACATTTT
This sequence comes from Dugong dugon, assembly GCA_030035585.1. NCBI lineage: Eukaryota > Metazoa > Chordata > Mammalia > Sirenia > Dugongidae > Dugong > Dugong dugon. The sequence goes on along the minus strand of CM057471.1, from coordinate 69,046,838 downwards.
CTTTATAAACTGTGTTATGCCAATTAAGCTAGATGTTCCCTGAGACCATGGTCCCCACAGCCCTCCACGCAGCAATTCAGTCCCTCGGGGAGTTTGGATGTGTCTATGGAGCTTCCATGACCTTTCCTTGTACAAGTTGTGCTGGTTTCCCCTGTACTGTATACTGTCTCACCCTTCACCCAAGATACCACTTATCTATTGCCTATTTAGTATTCCCCCCCCACCCCTCCCATCCCTGGTAACCAACAAAGATTGTTACATTTTGTGTGTGAACTATTTCATGGGTTTTTACAATAGAGGTCTCATACAGTATTTGTCCTTTTGCGATTGACTTATTTCACTCAGCATAATGTCCTCCAGTGTCATCCATGTTATGAGATACTTCACAGATTCGTCATTGTTCTTTCTCGTTGCATAGTACTCCACTGTGTGTATGTACCATAGTTTGTTTATCCATTCATCTGTTGATGGGCATCTAGGTTGTTTCCATCGTTTTGCTATTGTGAACAATGCTGCCACGAACATAGGTGTGCATATGTCTATTCGAGTGACGACTCTTATTTCTCTAGGATATATTCCTAGGAGTGGGATTGCTGGATTGAATGGTATGTCTATTTCTAGCTTTCTGAGGAAATGCCATATCATTTTCCAAAATGGTTGTATCATTTTGCATTCCCATCAGCAGTGCATAAGAGTTCCCATCTCCCCGCAGCCCCTCCAACATTTGTTATTTCCAGTGTTTTTGATTCGTGCCAGTAATGCTGGAGTGAGATGGTATCTCACTGTGGTTTTAATTTGCATTTCTCTAATGGCTAGTGATCGCGAGTATTTCCTCATGTGTCTGTTGGCCATTTGAATGTCTTCTTTGGTGAACTGTCTGTTCATTTCCTTTGCCCATTTTTTAATAGGATTATTTGTCTTTTTGTTGTAGAGGTGTTGGATTTTCTTATAGATTATGGAGATTAGACCTTTGTCTGACTTGTACTGTCCAAAGATTTTTTTCCCAGTCTGTAGATTCTCTTTTGACTCTTTTGGTGAAGTCTTTTGAAGAGCATAGGTGTTTGATTTTTAGAAGATCCCAGTTATCTAGCTTATCTGTTGGGGTTTGTGCGTTGATGGTTATGGTTTGTATCCTGTTAATGCCATGCATTAAGGCCTTAAGTGTTGGTCGTATTTTTTCCTCTGTGAACTTCATAGTTTTAGGCTTTATATTCAGGTCTTTGATCCATTTTGAAGTAGTTTTTGTATATGGTGTGAGGTATGGGTCCTGTTTCATTTTTTTGCAGATGGATATCCAGTTTTGCCAGCACCATTTGTTAAAAAGACTGTCTTTTCCCCATTTGATGGACTTTGGGCCCTTGTCAAAGATCAGGTGACCGTAGGTGGATGGATTTACATCTGGATTCTCAATTCTGTTCCATTGGTCAACGTATCTGTCGTTGTACCAGTACCAGGCTGTTTTGACTACTGTAGCTGTATAGTAGGTTCTGAAGTCAGGTAGTGTGAGTCCTCCAACTTCATTCTTCTTCAGTAGTGCTTTACTTATTCAGGGCTTCTTCCCTTTCCATATAAAGTTAATGATTAGTTTTTCCATCTCTTTGAAGAATGTTGTTGGTATTTGGATCGGGATTGCGTTGCATTTGTAAATTGTTTTGGGTAGAATTGTCATTTGCACAATGTTGAGTCTACCTATCCATGAGCAGGGTATGTTTTTCCATTTATGTAGATCCCTTTGGGTTTCATGCACTAGTGTTTTGTAGTTTTCTTTGTACAGGTCTTTTACATCCCTGGTCAGATTTATTCCTAAGTATTTTATCTTTTTAGGGGCTATTATAAATGGTATTGTTTTCCTGATTTCCTTTTAATCGTTCTCCTTATTGGTGTATAGGAATCCAGCTGATTTTTATGTTTATCTTGTATCCTGCTACTCTACCAAAGCTTTCTATTAGTTCTAGTAGATTTCTCGTGGAGTCTTCAGGGTTTTCTAAGTCTAGTATCATATCATCAGCAGACAGGGACAGTTTAACTTCTTCTTTACCAATTTGGATGCCCTTTATTTCTTTTTCTTGCCTTATTGCTCTAGCTAGAACTTCCAGCACAATGTTAAATAGGAGTGGTGATAAAGGACATCCTTGTCTTGTTCCAGTTTTCAAGGGGAATGTTTTCAGCCTCTCTCCATTAAGAATGATGTTGGCCGTTGGTTTTGCATAGATGCCCTTTATTATGTTGAGAAATTTCCCTTCTATACCTATTTTATTGAGAGTTTTTATCAGGAATGGGTGTTGGACTTTGCCAAATGCCTTTTCTGCGTCAATTGAGATGATCATGTGATTCTTTTCTTTCCTTTTATTTATGTGGTGGATTACGTTGATTGATTTTCTAATGTTGAACCATCCTTGCATACCAGGTATGAATCCTACTTTGTTGTGGTGTTTTGATACGATGCTGAATTCTATTGGCTAGAATTTTGTTAAGAATTTTTGCATCTATATTCATAAGAGATATTGGCCTGTAATTTTCTTTTTTTGTGACGTCTTTGCCTGGTTTTGGTATCAGCATTATGCTGGCTTCATAGAATGAATTTGGAAGTGTTGCTTCCTTTTCTGTGCTCTTAAATAGTTTGAATAGTACTGGTACAAGCTCTTCTGAAAATATTTTGTAGAATTCTCCAGTGAAGCCATCTGGGCCAGGGCTTTTTTTTGTTGGGAGTTTTTTTTTATTACCTTTTCAATCTCTTCTCTTGTTATGGGTCTGTTCAGATTTTCAGCATCACTTCGTTGCAGTTTGGGTAGGTAGTGTGTTTCTAGAAATTTATCCATTTCCTCTAGGTTTTCAAATTTGTTGGAGTATAGTTTTTCATAATATTCTGTTATAATCCTTTTTATTTCAGTTGGGTCTGTTGTAATGTCCCCCATTTCATTTCTTATTTGGGTTATTTGCATCCTCTCCTGTTTTTCTTTAGTCAGTCTGGCCAGTGGTTTGTTGATTTTGCTGGTTCTTTCAAAGTACCAACTTTTGGTTTTGTTGATTCTTTCTATTGTTTTTCTGTTCGCTATTTCATTTATTTCTGCTCTGATCTTTACTATTTCCTTTCTTCCAGTGGCTGTGGGTTTTTTTTGCTGTTCTCTTTCTGTTTGTTTGAGTTCTGTAGTTAATGTTTTGATTTTGTCCCTTTCTTCTTTTTTGATGTGTGCATCTATTGCTGTAGATTGTCTTCTGAGGACTGCCTTTGCTGTGCCCCAAAGGTTTTGGTATGATGTGTTTTCATTCTCATTTGATTCTAGGAATTTTTTGATTCCATCTCTGATTTCTTCTATTACCCAGTGATGTGTAAGCAGGGTATTATTCAGTTTCCATGTAATTGATTTTTTTTCCTTGTTCTTTCAGTTGTTAATTTCTACCTTGATGGCATTGTGGTCAGAGAGGATACTTTGAATTATCTCAACGTTTTGGATCTTGTTGAGGATTGCTCTGTGGCCTAAGATGTGGTCTGTTCTGGAGAATGTTCCATGTGCATTGGAAAAGAATGTGTACTTTGCAGCGGTTGGATGGGGTGTTCTATATATGTCTATGAGGTCAAGTTGGCTGATTGTGCCCTTCAGGTCTTCTGTATTTTTGCTGAGTTTCTTCTTAGTTGTTGTGTCCTTTACTGAGAGTGGTGTGTTGAAGTCTCCTACTATTATTGTGAAACTGTCAATTTCTCTTTTCAGTGTTGTTAGAGCTTATGTATTTTGAAGCCCTGTCATTGGGTGCGTAGATGTTTATTATGGTTATGTCTTCATGATGGATCGTCCCCTTGATCATTATATAGTGTCCTTCTTTGTCTTTTAAGGTGGATTTTGTTTTAAAGTCTATTTTATCTGAGATTAGTATTGCCACTCCTGCTCTTTTTTGGTAGTTGTTGGCTTGATATATTGTTTTCCAACCTTTGACTTTTAATAAATTCACGTATTTCTCAGGTGTGTCTCTTGTAGACAGCATATTGATGGATCCTGTTTTCTTATCCATTCTGTCACTCTCTGTTTCTTTATGGGTACATTGAGCCCATTTACATTCAGTGTAATTATTGATAGATGTGAGTTTGTTGCTGTCATTTTGTAGTGCTTTTTTTTGTGGTGCTGACGTTTTCTTTGTTTTTACTCTTCTGTGCTGAGTTAGTTTTGTATGTGGATTTTTTTTTTTCAGTTCTTTTGTTTTTTGCTGAGACTTTATGTTTTTCCTGTTTATTTTTATGAGTATGTTTGTTAACTTTCTTTGTGGTTACCATGAATTTTACCCTTATCTTTCTAAGTTTGAAGCAGTCCGCCATTACTTGGTATCGCCTTGCCTTCCTCTCCATTAAAAGTTTCTATACCTATGCCGTTTATCCCCTCTTTTATTGCTTTGATGTTGTTGTCATTTACTGATTAACTGCTCTGATTCCCTGTTGTATTTCTTTAGGTTTTGGGTACTCCTTGAGCGTTCATTTCCTAGATTGGTATCTGGCTGGTACGATCTTGTTTCCTAGATTCTGCCTGTGAGCTGAAGTTGTTTGTTCTCATGTCGAAGTACTCCCTTTAATAATTCTTGTAAGTTTGGTTTGGCTTTTACATATTCCCTTAATTTCTGTTTATATGGAAATGAGCTAATTTCACCATCATATTTGAAAGAGAGTTTTGCAGGATATATTATTCTTGGCTGGCAATTATTTTTTCTTTCAAGATTTTATGTATGTCATCCCATTGCTTCTTGCCTGCATGGTTTCTGCTGAATAATCTGAGATTAGTCTTACTGTTTTTCCTGTGTATGTGACTTCTTGTTTTTCACGAGCTGCTCTCAGGATTCTTCGTTTGTCTTTGGTTTTGGCAAGTGTGATTATGATATGCCTTGGTGATTTTCTTTTGGGGTCTATTCTATATGGGGTTCGTTGAGCTTATTAGATGGCCAGCTTTTCATCTTTCATGATATTGGGGAAGTTTTCTGTCAGCAGTTCTTCAGTGATCCTTTCTGTGTTTTCTGTTTTCTCCCCCTGTTCTGGAACTCCAGTCACTCTATTTTTTCCTGATTTTTGTCTGCCTTTTGCTTCAGCTCTTGAATAATTCTGAGTATTAGAGATTTGAATTCCCTATCAGGTAGTTCTAGTGCCTTTTCTTCCACTGGAAAGTCATCTGGTGTTTTATTTTGGACGCCTACTGGAACCATTGTGTCCTGTTTTTGTAAATGTTTTGATATTGTCTGCTGTCTTCGGGGCATTCAGTAGTTATTTTTCTCGTTTATTGATTGTAGATTTGTTTGTTTGTTCTCTTTTTTTAAAATTTGGGTATGTCTGAGCAGGCAGGCTATGTGTTCTTTGTTGTTTGCTCGTCTGTGGGCACAATACTTTTCACCTCCTTCTCCAACTGGCAGGGTCAGTCACTCAGATATGGTACGGCAGGGCAGGTCTACCAGAAGAGCAGTTACTGGGACAGGTTGGTTGTGGCACTTACTGGAGCCACCAGGGTGGGTTGGTAATCAGTGCAGAGCAGGTTCCAGTAGGCCGTGCCTGTGCTGCTTGGTGGTGTGATGTTAAGTGCACGGTGCAAGTAGGCAGGATGTAGCGGGGAGATTGTTATGTGTGGAGCTAAGATGGATATGGGAGAGAAGAGAGAGGAACAGGAGCCAAGAACATACAAACAAACAAAAAAGAATGCTAGGGGAGCTTGCCATTGGAGTGGAGAGATGAGAGAGTATGAAATGGAGAAAAACAAAAAGGGGAAGAGGAAGAAAGAAAAGAATGAATAAATAAAAATCAGAAAGGGAAAAGAACAGCAAAGTTCCCAGGGATCCTACTGGTGCGGTTATGAGGTCTGGGGAAGTTGTTCTCAGGTGTTGCAGTACAGCCTGGCTAGAAGGCCTAGAGGTATACAATGCCAGGTATTCAGGGAGCAGAAAGAGAAGGAAGATACAGAGAGATGAGAAACTGAGTACTGAAGAAAGACAAAAAGGGTAAAAGAGGGAAAAGAAAAACAAATTAAAAATAAAAAGCACAGGAAAAGCCCCCAAAAAAACGGGGGGAAAAAAAACAACGAAAAAAGAAATGCGCTCAGGGATCCCTCTGCATGTCTGTGCAAGCCAAGGGGGAGGTTCGAAGCCACACAGTACCGCCTGGCCAGAACGGGCTCCCAACTCAAGAAAAGGGAAAGAAAACAAACGAACAATTAAAAACAAACAAAACGAACAAAAGCCCTGGGATCCCATCAGCGTGGCAGCCCAGACTGGAAAGCAGCTCCACACTCAAACGGAGCTCCACAGCCCCTCAGGAAGAAGCAAAGATGGTGCACGGAGCCAGGTATTTGAGCGAAAGGAGGGGGAGGTGGTGAGAGGTAAGGAAGAAATCAAAAGAGGCGGAAAAAAGCAACAGCAGCAGCCAACAAATGGCACTCAGAGAGCCGGCCCATTCGGGTGGGTGGAATCGAAGCAGCTGGTGCTTCCCGGACGAGAGATTGTGGCCGCGGGAAGCAGAGGAGGCCGAGTGGGGGTGAAGAAGGGTGGGTGGTGGGAAAGCGTATATCGCAAATTACCGGTTGTTTTGTCTCCCGCTGGAAGCTCCGTGAAGCTGCTTTTTCGTACCCCCTGTTTGCTGGTCTCTGATAGGAGTCCAAGATGGTGGATCCATGCTGCGTTAGCTGATAGGGGACCTCTGCATGAATCTCTTTTCGCTCTCCGTTCTCTGTCGGTTTTCTCACTCCATTTGGTGCTTGGCTGAGTTCTTTATCTCTTCATTTGATGTTTGAGGGTTTCAGAATTGTTGTTTTCTCTGTTCGGCTTAGTTTTTCGGATCTTTGCTGTGGAGGGATGGCGTGGTGCTTCTGCCTAGAGTGCCATTTTGCCGGAAGTCCTCTCTTAGGTTTTTTATTTCTTATTTTATTTTTTTAAATTATTGTGCTTTAGATGAAAGTTTTCAGAACAAACTACCTTCTCATTAAATAATTAATACACACACTATTTTGTGACGTTGGTTACCAACCCCACGGCATATCCACGCTCTCCCCTTTCTTGACCTCAGGTTCCCTATTAGCAGCTTTCCTACCTCCTCCTGCTTTCTAGTCCTTGCCTCTGGGCTGGTGTGCCCCTTTAGTCTTGTTTTATTTTGTGAGCCTGTCTAATCTATGGCTGAGGAAACCCTGGTGGTGTTCCCTGGAAACCCTATGGGGCAGTTCTACTCTGTCCTATAAGGTCGCTATGAGTTGGAGTCGACTCAACGGCAACAGGTTTGGTTTTTTATTTCATGTATGGCTGAAGGGTGAGCCTCAGGAGTGATTTCATTACTGAGCTAAAAGAGTGTCCAGGGGCTCCAGCTCTTAGGTTTTTGGTGGGTGTTACAATTTTTGATGGCGTGTATCAACTTTTCAGCAATTAGTAGGCGGTTTATGGAGTGGCTTACTCTATTTTTTAATATGTAGGTTTCTGCCATTTCTGACTTGGCAGTATTATTTTGTTTAAGTACCATAGGATGTCTCTGGGAATTACTTATTGACAATGCTTTATGCCTAATTATCTTTTGAGAAGATCGCATAATTTTCTTCTATCATTTCATTGTCATTGGAGCTCTGAAGCTCTCTCTGCCATTTAGCTTTGGGTCAAGTGCTACAAGAGCCCTAAAATGTAGGGTTGTGGATGCTGCTTGACCAGGACAGGGTCTCTTGCTGGAAGCCACTACATCCTTGGTAAATGAGGCTAGCACAGATAAGTGATTTGGTCACTGATGGCTGGATTTCTTATCTTTCTTGCACGTCTACAGGAATTAAAACATGTAATTGAAGGTATGATTTATCTAGGTATTTTATAGTAAAAACAATAGTGTCCTGTTCCAGTTAAGATAGTAAAAAGGTACAGGTATCAACTATAAATGAGATTAGGATTCTCTTCTCAGTTCTCAGTGTGAAAATTTATTCCCATATCAGCATTATTTTCTGTTTGGAGTTCTTAAGTACATAGAGAGAAAAATAAGATATACTAGGTCACTTAAAGAAAAAGAAGTCTTCTAGTCTTCTAACTAAAGAAGATGCATTCCTATGGCTCTACAGCTCCATTAGGACTAGGTATAGGCAGAAGGACTCTGATGATTTTTGTTTAGAAAATCGCCTCAGTAATTTCAAGCCCTCTTTAAGCCACGTTAATCTTTTCAAATTTTCTTGAAAGCTTTGTCTCTTTGTCTAACCTACATAGGTTAAAGAAAATGGGAGTTGCAGACGAAGTTGAAAGTATGAGGTATAATAAGTAACATAATACTCTGCTAAAGTAATTTTATATTAGTTAAGAGTTTGAATTTGAAGTGATTCAAAGGCCATGAATTTGATATTGATATCATTTTTGGAAAGTAAAGGGAAATGTGAACATCCCTTCAGTAAAACTCTTATCAAACTGAAGAATGTGCTTCTTATATCAATTTTATCTGTAACTCAGAGCACTTAGTGTTCTGCATTAGCTGAGAGATTTTCAAACACATTGACCAGAATCCCATTTCAGGTCGATTGTTTACATTTACAATTTCAGGTGACTGTTTTTTATTCCCTTAAGTTTCTGAAATTTGATGCAGACTAACAATCACTTGGAGTCTCTGGGTGGTACAAATGGTTAACGTGCTCAGCTTCTAACTGAAAGGTTGACTGTTCAAGTCCACACAGAGGCATCTTGAAAGAAAATCCTAGCAGTCTACTTCTGAAAAATGAGCCATTAAAAACCCTATGGAGTACAGTTGTAATCTGACACACAAGGGGGTTGCCATAAGTTGGAATCAGTTGACAGCAACTGACAACAATCAATTAAAATCACTTTATTAAGTTAAGGTAATACCTCTTCTCCAGTGGTTAAGTGACTTTAAAAGTAAACAGAAGGCAAGTAATCGCATAACAGCTGTCAGTAGATAATGCTTTAGAAATCTAAAAAGATGTGATAGATACTAAAAAAATTTATTGTGTGAAAAAGATGTGATAGATACTAAAAAAATTTATTGTGATGACCAAGCAACTAACTATGCTGGCCACATTTCTTGATCGAGTACACGTGAAATGATGTGGTGTCAGTGGAAGGCTGAGACTGCCTAGGAGAAGTGAGAGGGAACTGAGTCAGTGGACCTCATAGTTACAAAAGAGCATTTGGCCAAAGTGACAAGTCTGGCTCTGCATTTTTGCGTAGAACTTGTGGAAACAGACACACTGGTTTCAAGTTTCCACTTTTTCTTTTCCCTCTTTCCAGGGAGCTTTCTGTTTTCCTGTGGCAAGAATCCCTCTATAACTTTTCTTTCTTGCCTATTTTGAGTTACCTATTTGGTGACTATGTCTGTTATGGGAACAAACTCAGGGCATGCCTCCAACAGAAACCCAGGAGAGCAACGTTTCTGCCTCTCACAGGTTGCGTGGATTGCTGGAACAGTAACTGATGCGCACTTCACAGAGAATTGCATTGGGAGGGGGTGGTTTTAGGCGATTATAATTATGAATTGTTTGCCAAACAAAATTTTTAGGCCAGGCTCATGAAACAAACCCTTGCTTTATTGTTAAGACAAATAAATTAATGGAAGCTCCAAGTCATCATCATTTTTTTTGTTTTGAACTACAAACCTGTGCCTTGGACAGGGCCAGGCCTAGACTACAGTATTTGTGGAATGAAAGTCCCTCCCTACTTAAAAACCTTTAATGTTTTCCCATGTCTGTAGCTGCACTGTCCAGCATGTCAGCCACCAGCCACATGTGGCTACTGAGCACTTGAAATGTGGCTAATCTGGATTGAGAGGTGCTTTATGTATAAGACACACACCAGATTTCAAAGACTTAGTCCAAAAAAAGGAATTTAAAATATCTCATTAATAATTTCTATATTGATTGCATGTTGAAATAGTATTTTTAATATACTGAATTAAATAAAAATATTACTAAAATTAATTTCACCTATTTTACTTTTTAAAATGTATCTATTAGAAAATTTAAATTTGCATTTGTGGCTCTCATTATATTTTTATTGGACGGGGTGGTCTCGCATGTTTAATGAACTTGTTATTTGCATACTACAGTTAAGGCTTCTGCCGTATCTAGGTGCTACCTGTACTATTATTTTTCTTGAAAAATTTTTAAACATTAACTCACTTTTTTAAATTTAGGTATAATTTACATATAATAAAATGTACAGATCTTAAATGTACAGTTTGATGGGTTTTGGCATTTATAATTACCCCAGTAACCGTCATTCACATTAAGATATAGAACATTACCTTCACTTCAGAAGGTACCCTTTTCCAGTTAATTCCTTTCTTCCTCACTCCTGCAACCGATTCAGTTAAGCTTTTTAATTTAAATCTATTTTTTAAATACAGTTTATGAAATCCTGGATTTGATGTGCTAGTTATATTTTTTTATAAGACACATGAACACGAGTACATACTACTAATATAAATAAAAATATATTAATGTACCACCATCATGTGTAACCTTAGGGGGCATGAATATTAAACCTTGGGAGACATAGGTCTACATTCCTGTTCTACCTTAACTGTTCTTGCCTGCTTACTGTTCTTTGAATATACAGGTAATCCCCGACAGACCACGTATTGTATTTAAGTTACGACAAACATGACGATCGCTTTTTTTTTTTTGCACATCTTATTGTTAGTAATATGCACTACATACAGCGTTGCAGCGCGTAATTGGCTGATATTATCATTCTCAGATGTTCACTTGCAGATGTTCAAAAACTGGACTTACAAAGATACTGATAATAAAAGGCAATAATAATGAAAACTTAAAAAAAAAAAGGAGGTATACAATTTACATCAGAACCTACTTACGACAGAGTTTTTGGAATGGAACCCCATCGTAAGTCGGGGAGTACCTGTAGTGTGTCCTTGCTTGCCTTTGAATCCTTCTTGCTGCTGGTGTCTGCCAGAAATACCTTCAGTTGCTTCCTCATTTGTGTCCCTATACTCCATTGTACACACCTGTCCCATTTGTTTTATGGCTTTTTTCAGGGCAAATCCCTAAGTTGCCAGTGAAGAGAGGGAGCTTCTTGAGGGCAGGGAACATGAAATTATCTCTTCTTCAACTCCTGAGGTTCAATATGTATTTCTTGAATTGAGACAGGATAACTCTGAGCCAAAGCAAAATCTGAGTTGTCAGAAACCACCTGGACAAAATGAGACTAATGGGGCACAACAGCCCAGGACAAGGACTAGAAGGCAGGAGGGGACAGGCAAGCTGGTAATAGGGAACCGAAGGTCGAGAAGGGAGAGTATTGACATGTTATGGGGTTGTTAACCAATGTCATAAAACAATATGTGTACTAACTGTTGTTTAATGAGAAACTATTTGTTCTGTAAACCTTCATCTAAAGTACAACTGAAAATTTAAAAAAACACCTGGGAGATAGAGGAGACTTTCTCTTGCCCATCCAGAAGGTACTGAACGTCTTTTTGAGATAACAAAGGAAGATAACTAGTACACTTCCCAAGTAATGCACACAGTATTGGGGACAGAGTCAACAAAGCAAACACCCCATTAAGTACACTGGCTAAACAAATGCTCACTTAGAAATTAGAGGCTAAAAACAGAACAGTGAAACCTGGCTGGGGTTCATAAATGCCTAAGATGAGCCACTGCTGTTTCAAGTTATTGGAGCCAATGACTTGCCTTACATAAAAGCCCTTGGTTCAAGGTTTCAGAGAAACTGCCTGCTAAACCATGTGAGTTTAAGGCACTTAAATTAAAAATCTTAAAAAAACACAAACAAAAAAATTCTCCCCTGATTGTGGCCCTAATGCTGCCTTTAGTGTTCTTGTAATCTTTTTTTTTTTTCCCCTTCCTTGCAGCTAGTCTGGAAGTTCTTTGAGGAAAGGAACTGTACTTACTCATTTCTGTTTCCTTACACCTAGCATGGTAGCAGGTACATAGTGGGTGTTCAGCCAGTATTTGTTGAATGAGTGAATAGAAAATGTCAAAAGCAGCTTCATTCAGGGTTCACTTGCTCAGTGGCAGGATCCTGAGACAGTCACATTCCTTCAGTAGTTTCCAGATTAACCTTCTTTTGAAACAGTTATATAACTTCACCTTCAGCCTCCATAGTATGCAGCTGTGATAGGAATGAAGGCATAAAAATTTGTGTTATTTACTGGTGATAAATCTTAGGCTTTATTTTTATCAGTAAAGGTGCTTATTCAGATATTGTACTAATGTATTAGCAGAACAGTGAATGAACTGTGAAATGTGAGTTGACCTAATGACAAGGGGTAAGTTATGTGAGAGGTTTTTTTTTTTTTTTTTGGTGATAATGAATTACACAGAGCCATTCCTCTAGATTTTTTTCCCCCTCTGTTGTTAAGGCTGGTATGAGAATTAAGCCCCTGATCCTGGTTGTACCCACAGACTAGCTGAACGGAAAACTGGTGATAACCACACTAAGGCCCTTTCACTCCATTTCCAGTTAAGTGTAAGGAATTTGACCACAGTAGCCAGAAATATAAATTCAGGGTATTAGCTTGGTGGGGCTATGTATCTTGAAAATTGCTGAAATAAAATACAGATTTTATGTTAGGTTGGGGAGGGAATTAAGGCAATGAATCAGATCACTTAGGTTAGTTTTACTTTCATTCTGTTTCTTTGTAAGAAGGAATGTTTCAGTTTGGCCCAGTGAGAAATTTAAACTCTTAAAGATTACAATTCATTAAAATGGGTAGAAGATTAATATCTAGTCTGTCAAGATCAATACTGTCCCCCCTTTGCATTAATTGTCAGAATATCGTGTGAGGGCTCCTGAAGGGTAGTGGTGTGCGGCAGGACCCTAACATCACAGGGAGATGATTCAAAGGCAAACTGTCCTGCACCCTCTGCTATCGACTTGCAAATTAGCATCTGGAATCTAATTAAACAAGCTTAATGAAAGTAGCAGCTGAATGCTGCTGGAAAAGACAATCAGCTTTTTTCCTCCTCTCTGATAGATATTCTGTACTATTGAAGTTGGTCACCAAACACATCGTGTGAGCACAGTTAAAAAAAAATTAGCATTTATTTGAAGACTAGAAACTGTTTTTCATTCTCTTATGCATTTGGCATGCTCTGGCGTCCCATGAGAGCCATGCCGCAGCAGATAGTGCACAATATTTATAAATCCGTGACAGGCAATAATAGCAACTTGAAAAATTCTTTTGCTAGAATCTCAAGTTGAGAGCTGCCAAAAGCTGAGAGGATCAGATCTGCAGTGGCAGCTGCTGTGCCCTACAGTTAGAATTCTAGACTTTGAAGATGCTCAACTTAAAGAAATGAAGACTGCAGGCTTAGCCAGTTTTTGCAGGTTTCTAGAGCTCTGGCTCTCTGCCTTTTGAAGATGAGTTGCTGAAGCCTCTACCACTGCCTGAGGCGTGCTAACACCAGCAGGATCTTTTTTTTCCCCCCCTAGTCTTAGTGTGTCTTCAGTTTTAAGTAGCACATGCTTAGTCAGTGCCAACTGTGACGGTCCTTTCTCTGGTTGCAATAGCGGGGGATGAGCTCTTACCCTATACCCTTCAGAGAGAAGGTACGAAGATAGATGGTGACGCATGCAAGTGCCACTTCAGCTGTCTGATTTATGGAGTCATATTTATTACTCGGCAAGTGCTGGCCTCTAGAGAAGTCCTTATAGATTGCTAAAGATGTGAGCAGCTCTCACCCTAAAGGCTTGTAGTTACCTCAAAAACGTGATGCCAAACACCTAGCTACCAAGGAAACAGAATTAATCTGTCATTGCAGGCAGCTATAGATCCACCTTAAATAAGAAAGAATTGATACCAGTATGGTCTTCTGACAGCAAATCTTAGAAGTAGCTGTAGGTTTTTTAAAAGTCCAGTAGCAGAAAGAGTTGAAGTTCCAAATTCATTTGTGCTTTGCAGATGGACGATAGTGTGAGAGATCTGCATTATTTTGTTTAAAAAAAAAAATCTGTTTGGTTTGGCACATACAGTGGTCCCCAAGGAAAAATAAGAGCAGAGTGCAATTATAGTCAGATGGAAAAAGGAGCATGGACTGCGAGTCGACTTCCTCTGTGTACTCACAGACCTGACTGTGAACAAGTCATAGCCTTAAGACTCTGCTCACCTATAACATGGGTATCCAGATATCCACCTCCAAATTTGCTGTGAGGATTAGATATGATCTGTAAAACACCTTATATGGTTACTTGCACAAAGCAAGCTGTAAAATGTGGCAGCTGCTTTTATTTTTTATTCATTAGTGGGATACAGATACCACATAGTAATGACTAACGCAATTATTTGTACTGGTATCAGGCTTGGTGATTTATAGCATAATATAGATATGATGCTTCTTTCCCATCTGAAGACTTAAAATCAGAGACACACCTGCGTAGTGGTCATAATGACAGTAGAAGAAGCCTGCTTAACACATTGTACGGGCCACAAAAGTATTTGTCTTTTTACTGTGGGGGAAGGTATTGAAAACGCAGTAGTCATAATAGCTGATACTCACTGAGTGCTTATGATATGCCAGGCTCTATTCTAACAGCTTTTTATGCATTATCTCATTCACTTTTCATCAGTCCTGTGAAGTATTGGTACTTTGTTATCCCCATTTTATAGAGAAGAAAATTGAGTCATAGGGAAGTTAAATAACGTGCCTGAGATCACACATCTAGTAAGTGGTAGAATTAGGATTTGAACCCTGGTCAGTCTGACTTTAGAGCCCTCCAATATAATCAGTCACTATTCTATTTTGCTTCTTTTCGAAGCCTGCAATTCTTTGACAACAGCGTGGGGAAGACATCTTATTCCAGGTGAGCAGAGGTATAGGTTGCTTAGGCTGGTTTTTTTTTTTTTTTCCCTCGAATGAGGTCTTGTGAAGATGGCAGAAAGCTAAACAAGTGTCAGAGGAGGTGTGTAAACCTCTTTGGGAAGCTCAGTGATAGGAAGGAACCCAGGAATAGATAGGTGCAATAAGTCAGAAATAAAGAGATACTGGTAAATAAAATTGTCATTTGGTTATGGGAGGTATAGAATTCACTTTGAATTCTAGATTTTTTGTTTTTTTTTTCATCTTTTAACTGTTCTGCACCTCAAATATCCTGTAATTGCTTTTCCCCCCAGAGTTTTCAAATATTCTTTGCAAGAGAGCTGTTTTTCTGTATATAGCTAATATTCAAATGGCGTAGCCCTCCTCAGGTTTAGTAATGAGACCAAGAAGTCTTTAAACACTGGCGGATGGCATTTGTCCATTTGAGGCAAATCATGAATAACTTGAACAAAAATAAAAAAAAATAAGGAAGACTATCATATTTGAATAATGAGGTGCTCTTTTTCTCCCAACTGCCAAAACTTTTTAATCTTCTACAACAATTGCTCTGTCCTCCATCTTATTTAGGTTGCATCTGTGCAACTCTGAGCTCAGGAGCCCTGACAAGCGGCATATGAATTCTGTATTCATTAGTGATCTTGATCCAAATGCCTCTGTCCCTGCCACGGGGGCTCAGGTGTGGAAACTGCTGGCTAATCCCACCAGCTGACATTCAGAGGTTTAATGACTCCATAGGAAGGTGACCACTTGCTGGGAGGTTTGCTGGCAGAACCCACACAGCAGACAATGGAGATCAAGGAAGACTATCAGTGTTTAGCTGAAGCACCTTCTTGTGTGACTTGAACCCTATTGGCATCAAACAGAGTTTTAAGTAAATGCAAAATTAAAAAAAGAAATCTGACCTTCGGTAACTGTCACAAACCATAGTTTTCTTATCTGTATTGATGCTGTTTAGGACTGTTTTTCTTGTAGCACTTTGATAGGTGTCAGCTTAATGAGCTGAATTGACTCACTTTTCCAGATTTCAGATTTTAGGGTTATGTTTGTCTGGTTGTTATATCTGTTTAGGCATCTTGTATGTCTGGGAAGAATATATAGAGTGAAAATTCCTTTTTAGTAAATGCTGTTGAGGATTTATCCTGATAGTTTTGTTTGTTTTGATCTCTAGCTTTAAAAAAATTATTTTTAGAATGTGACTTCTTTGACTGACTTCTGATGTGTCAGTAGATACTTTGACTTTTTTTAGGTCCCCTATTCTAAAAATGTTAGGTACTGTTATTATTTTAGTAATAGCTTCATTGAAATATAATTCCACATACCATATAATTCGCCTGTTTTAGGTGTACAGTTCAGTGGTTTTGAGTATAGTCACAGAGTTGTACAATCATCACTACAATCAATTTTAGAACATTTTCATCACCCCAAAAACAAATCATGTACCCATTAGCAATTAGTCTCCATTTTCCCTCAACCCTCCCAGCCCTAGGCAACCATTAATCTACTTTCTGTCTTTAAAGATTTGCCTACTCTGGACATTTAATATAAATGGAATCATACAATATGTGGCTTTTGTGTCTGGCTTCTTTCACTTAACATAACGTTTTCAAGGTTCATCCATATTGTAGCATATATCGGCTTCATTCCTTTTTATGGTTGAATAATATTCCATTGTGTGGATATACCAAGTTTTATTTATTCAGTCATTACTTGATAGGTATTTGAATTGTTTTCACTTTTTGACTGTTGTGAATAATACTGTTATGAACATTCATGGTACAGGTTTATGTGTGGACATGTGTTTTCATTTATTTTGGAGTGGAATTCCTGGGTTATATGGTAATTCTATGTTTAACCTTTTGAAGAGCTGCTAGACTGCTTTCCAAAGCCGCTATACCACCAGCAGTATATGAGGGTTCCTGTTTCTTGTATCCTCTCCAACACTTATTATTTTTCATTTTTTGTGTTTTTTAATTAAATTTTTTTTTTTAAAGCCACCCTAGTGGGTGTGAAATGATATTTCTTTGTGGTTTAAATGGATTCCGTATTGATTAAGAACTGATGCAACTATGGAAATGTTTAGTTTGAAACACTTGGCAGGTCTTTATGCAGTGGATTTGGGTAGTAATTCATTTTATGGTTGAGTGGGTGACTTGGAGAATTACCTGTTAAATCTTTAGAATAGATGATAATGAGACACTGTTGTTGATTAATGCTTCCTGCCAGCATCAGATATTTTCAGTTGTCCCTCTTTTAGAAAATGAGTTTGTTTTGAATTTGAGCCCACTGGTGGGCCAACTTTGGAGAGACAGAAAGGAACTTCTTGAGTTAAGGTTACTCCCTTGGGTCTTCTTGCTCAAATTTTCATTTTGTGATATTTTATGGGGCAGACAGGAATTTTCCTTGGTTCTTCACCTGAGGATTCAAGAGGAGAACTTTGTTTCCTACCACACAAAGTTTGGAATTTCAGAAGTAATTGCTTCTTTTGCTTTGATTCTCTAGCATTCATTAGTCTTCCTTGAATTAGAAAAACAGCAACTTAAATGTCTGTTTCTCTGGTAGAGTCTGTGTCTTCCACATTGCTGTGCCTCCAGAGCCCCAGTTTATGTTGGTGGCTGCTTATCCTCTGTATCCCCTGCCCTCAGGTTCTGTCTGATAAAGTTGAAGTTGAAAGTGGGCTATTTTGGGGAACTGGTGAAGGAAATTTTAGAAAGTCTCAAGAACTAAAAAGGGGTTAGATGGGAGGAGATCATGATAGAGTTCACCAAAATCTCCACTTATCTGGGAATGGCTTCCTGTTGGGATCAGACCTCTGGAATTTAAGAAGCAACAAATCTTAGGAAAATGATCCTGCATAAGTTTTGGAGGTTTCTATTTCCAATTCTTTAAGGAATAATGAAAATCCTTTCATTCTGCAAATGGTATACAGACTTTGAGAATTCTTTGTTGATTCTTCTGCCAAAAATGTTTTTGTGCAGAAATTTTCCATGTCTTCTGCCCTGCTATATAAACATGGAATTTCATTGTCTTACATAATCAGTATGCACTCAATAAGCAGATATTTGTTGAGTGCCACCTGAGTGCAAGGTGTTACACTTGGTGCTGTAATCCAGGGGTGGCATTGAAAGAGGCCGTTCTGTACGACAACAGAAATTCCTTTTATACAGCTATTGGTAAAGTCAATTGAAAAGAAGGGATTATTTTACTCTGTAGTAGCTAGGTAATTATTTATGATGCATTTCTTTGTAGCAGGTGTTTGAAATGTTTTTTGTTTACATATTTCTTATAACTGTGAAATGTAGGGGAAAATATACCATATAGAAATATTTCACAAAGTGTATTGCTTGTTGCACCTGTGGCAAAGATCCAGCAGACAAAATGTAACCTTTGTGACCAGAGACTGGTCCATCAGAAAGAGGCAAGAGCTAGAGTCAAGGTAGTGTTGAACAGAATAAATGCTTTGTGACTTTCAACTGTACAGGTGGAATTAAAAAGGTATTATTGCTAATAAAATATTCTGCATCATGATTTCAAAGAGAAAATGGACTTCCTTATGCATCTCTTATCTAACTTGGGTCTCAGGTACATAATTTAAGGCACTAAAAATTCTCCCTTCGTTTAGGTTTTCTTTTTCCATTACTCAAGCCAGGCCAAGAGTTGGAATATCATAAACTCCTTGGGAAAAGAAATAAAAGAATCTCTTTTGTTCACTGATTTTATTCCACTGTAGAAATTGATTTTATGAATTTTTTAAATCATAACCACTTATTGAACAGTGGCTTTTAGGGAAAGAGGAGAAAACCTCCAAGAATTTTACTCTCAAAAGTAAGGTTCTGTGTTACAGATCCAAGAGGTTATCTGTAGTTAGAGACTTGCTGGCTCTTGAACAATGGGTTTCCACTTTTCTTGTATAAAGACTAAAGAAATATAAGAAGTGAAATATAGGACTGAGTGTTACAGGATGGTAGCTTAGAATCTTATAAGTTTTGCCTTGGCAGGTAATTTGGCATAAATTGTTAATGTAAATCTGAGTTAGTGGTGAAGACGTTATTTTAGTAAAAAAGATAAACTGCTGATTAATTCAGCATAGAACTCAATTACAAATTGAAAGTGTCTCTGCGGGACTCCCAGACCCTAAAGACAGCAGATGTTGAATTGATACTCCAGCATATTTCACAGCGGTATGAAATATTAACATGGTTTATTATACTTGTGTGGTGTGCGATATCAGAAAGGGGGAGGTGATGGGCATGTGGGTGTGCAAAGCAGCCACACATTACACATTTCACTGTTATACACTAAAGTGTGATTAAGAATTTTAGGAAAGTTTCTTCTTCTTTTTTTCTTTTAAATCAAATAGCTCTGTGGAAAAATTAAGTTTAAAATAACATTTGGGGTTAAATATTTAAATGTGGTACCTATCTAGGTTTACATTGTACATGTAAATGAACATAAAATAAAAACCATAAGCTTACTAACACAGTGCGTTTAAATGTTAAATGAAACCACTACCTAGAAGAGTAGGGGAACTTGAGGGCTTTTTAGGGAGTTAATTGTCGGTTTTCATTGTTGGAAAATTTTAAATTGCTACTATACTGTTTTTTACCTTCTGGTCTAAAACATGGTAATTTTAAAATGCCCCTATAATTTGCCCAGGCAGAGAAATTTTGTTTCTAGCTCAAAAAAGCTTCATGGTTTTCATGTATCTGTATCATCTCAAGGGGGGAAAAGTCAGCAAATTCCGTTTATCGGAAGATCAGAGTAAATGGAACTGCCAATATTTGAAGGGATTGAAAGTTCTTAAGTACAGAGGGATGAGAATACAGTTAGCTTAGATATTTCAAAGCCATTACTACTATTATGACAGTCACTTTTTTTTTTTTGCATGGCAGCCTATATCAAGTCTAGGTTTTGCTAGCCAAAGTAAGAACAGCTCCAAAAATAGCTAAATGATTATGGTTAGAGTGAATACACTCTGGATACCTTCTGCTGTTGGTGAAGGCTTTAAAACAATGATGCTCTTTTTCAGAAACTCCTAGGACACATCAAAATTTGCAAAGGCAGAAGGGCAGTGGGCAGAAGTTTCTTGGTTCAGTTAAGGGCTTTGTAAGCTGTGTTGATAGGTTGTGGTCATTCAGAGATGTTTGATGGCTAGGCTTGCATCCCATTCACCTGAGTTTTATTGATCTCCAACTGTGTGCCAACCTCTGTTCCTGGTTACATACACAGAAATGAGGAGGTAGTCCTTTTCTTAGAGACATTTACAACCTAGTGCGGAAATGAGGAGGTAGTCCTTTTCTTAGAGACATTTACAACCTAGTAGGAGTGTACAGATGGAATCTATCTTGGGGACTTGAAGATGGCCTTGAAGAGCAAGTGACTCCTCACATGAACATTTTTCTCTTGGAGCTTGGGGAACGGGTAGGACAGGAAGACCGAAGAGAGGAGACCATCCCAGATGAGGAGCATCATGTACAGAGGCATGTGGGAGGAGACCATCCCAGATGAGGAGCATCATGTACAGAGGCATGTGGGCTCTTGCCCTAACTTTCTCTCGGTTGCATAATCCTGGAAGTTTTGACAGCTGAAACATCCTTGGAAATGGGAAAACAAAACTCCAGACACTGTCTAAAGTTGTTTGGGTGGTCATTTCCTGAGTCACTGTGGCCTTTTAATTAGCATTCGTTCTTCAGTGTGAGATAAGGCTGGAGCTTAGCATCCCTGTCCTTGGGTGTGAATATTTAGTTTAGAAAGCTGCCACGTTCCATTAGAGGTGGTTGTGTTTCAGCTGTGGGTGGAGGAGCTGTGTAGACCTTTGATATGTCCTTTGAGATTTATGTTGCAATGTAATTGGGAGATGCTGGTACTTAGTGTGTTGGGCATGGCGGAATTTGGATTACCTGCTGTAATGAGACCCCAGCAGTATACCTCAGGAAGGTAAAGTTTTAACCTTAATGGATAATGTTACTCGTGGGTTTCTGTGAGGTAATTTATACCACTCTCACTAACCCTGAAATTGTGCAGAAATAAAAATTTTAAAAATGATATGAAATTGTGCAAAGTAGATATTTTAAAATTCCACCTAGTAGTACAGATTTTTGAAGTGAATTTTTGCAATGAATATTGTATCCATAGAACACAATTACACTTGTAGTCATTGTCACACCTGTTGTGATGGTGGAATATAGTTCTTCTAAAACCAGAAGTTGTCACTTTGAGGACTAAGCTATGATATTTTCAGTCGCCTCATATGCATGCAAAAGCTGGGAAGTGAATAAGGAAGACCAAAGAATAATTGATTCCTTTGAATTATTGTCTTGGTGAAGAATATTGGACATACCATGGACTGCCAGAATGAACAGGTTTATCCTGGAAGAAGTATAGCCAGAGTGCTCGTTGGAAGTGAGGATGGCAAAACTTCGTCTCACATACTTTGAACATGTTATTAGGAGGGACTAGTCCCTGGAGAAGGACATCATGCTTGGGTCAGCAAAAAAGAGGAAGACCCTCGATGAGATGGATTGACACAGTGGCTGCAGCAGTGGGCTCAAACAAAGCAACCATTGTGAGGATGGCGCAGGACTGGGCAGTGTTTCGTTCTGTTATACAGAGGGTCTCTGAGTCGGAACCAACTTGATGGCACCTAACAACAACAAAACCCGAAGGGGTAACATTCACTACAGCGATACCAGAATATTAAAAAAGATATAAGGACTCATTTACTTTGGTTCCTTGACAAATATATTGGCTTCTTTTAGCTCAGATAAATTGAATTGGGGTGATAGAGGATTGAAAACAGGGGCATGATGGAAAGTACATGCATGGGCTTTGAAGAAATCTGAGTTGGAAGATTGATTTTTGCCTCTTGTGTATCCTCTGTAGTCTCAGTTTATACAATAGAAAGCTCACTTGTAAAATGGGCTTACATCAGTACTTCAGGGGACTGTTAGGAAGGACTGTGTTTATAAATTTCTAGACAGGCTTAACAAAATTTTGCTCTTACCCTCTAACTGTTGTTAGGTGCCGTCGAGTCGGTTCCAACTCAAGTTGTTTCCTCTAACTACCTCTTACTTTTAAAAAATTTTAAAAGAAAATTAAAATGTATTAGCCTTTTCTTGATCAATTTTATTTAATATTTGCAGTCAACAAATGGCCTGATGGAAAAATGAAGTTAAATGGTATCTTTTTTGACATACAAGGTGGTCATAAAACAAGTTGACATTCTGTTTGCTGAGAGGTTTTATATATGTATATTTTTAGGCCACCACCTGTTTGTCAGTTTGTCATACTGTGGTGGCTTGCATGTTGCTATGATGCTGGAAGCTATGCCACCAGTATTTCAAGTACCAACAAGGTGACTCACGGTAGAAGGTTTCAGCAGAGCCTCCAGACTAAGAGAGGCTAGGAAGAAAGGCCTAGCCATCTACTTCTGAAAATTAGCCGATGAAAACCTTATGGATCACAACAGAACATTGTCTGACTTTCTTTGGACACGTCATCAGGAGGGATCGGTTGCTAGAGAAGGACTTCAGTTGGGTGAAGTAGAGGGCTGTGAGGGAGTGAGAGACCCTTGGTGAGATGGATTGGCACAGTAGCTGCAAAGCTGGACTTGAACATGGCAGAGATCACGAGGATGATGCAGGACTGGGCAACATTTCATTCTCTTGTACATAAAAGGTTGCCATGAGTCAGAGTTGACTCAATAGCAGCTAACAGCAACAGCTTTGGAATTTGAGGAGTATAGAGTCTATAGTAGAGAAATTCATCAGAATGTTCTTAAATTTACCAAATGAAACAAGCCAGATGAATGATGGAATGTTCGAGCAGCATTATTTAAAGATAAACAATATATTTATAACTGTGAAGAATTTTAGAGATGAACTAATTTAAAAAGGTAAACCTAGGAGCGGTTTATCAGTTGCATCTAATGAAGGACTAGACAAGCATCATTAGTATTTTTGGAGATTCTGTTCTCTTAGGAGAATAAAACGTGGGCTTTGGAGTACTATAAACTGTGTTGAGTCTCAGACCTTCTGCTTATTGATCGTGTGCTTTTGGGCTAGTCATTTTCCCTCACGGAGCCTTGGTTTCCTGGATCTGTAAAATGGGGATAAGAGTAGTACCTACCTTAAGGGATTGTTTTGAAGAGTAAGTGGAACAATGCACTTGACACAGTGCCTGCATGCAATAAATGTGAGTTCTCTTTCTGCCTTCTTTAAGAATACGGTTTTTTAGTGAAATATAATAAGTGAAAATGTGCTACTTAGTATAGTATACTTCTTATTGACACGGCAGTAAATTCTGTATGGAAGATGCACATTTGAGTAAGGGATTTTATGGCATCATATTGGATTTTATTTGCAGTATAATGACTACTTACATAATTGATTCACTTTGAATTGGAGGTTGAAAAAACAAAGTACTAGGTTAATATCAGTTGCCTATTGAATTAGTATTTCTGAAAGAGTTAAGCTTTTACCTTGACAGCTGTGTCTGTGAGCAGTAGAGAAGAGGGTTGTCTTAGTTATCTAGCGCTGCTCTGACAGAAATACCAGAAGTGGGTGGCTTTAACAAACAGAAATTTATTTTCTCACAGTTTAGGAGGCTAGAAGTACCAATTCAGAGCACTGGCTCTAGGGGAAGGCTTTCTGTCTCTGTTGGCTGTGAAAGAAGATCCTTGTCTCTTCAGCTTCTGCTTCCTTGTTCCTGGGAGATCTCCATGTGTCTTGACATCTGTCCTACCCCTATCTTTCCTCTTACCTGCTTGTTTAATCTCTTTTATATCTCAAGATACACCCTACACTAATCTTGCTTCATTAACGTAACAAAGACAACCTATTCCCAAATGGAAGTATAACCACAGGCATAGAGGTTAGGATTCACAACATATATTTTGGGGGAACATAATTCAGTCCATAACAGGGGTAGAATCAGATCAGGTTAGCACCCATCCTGGGTGTCCTGCATACCAGGCACTGTGCGAGCAGGTAAAAATATTGAGTGACTTTACCACCAAAGTCACATGGCTAGTAAGTAACAGACTGAATTCATACCTGGGTATTCGTTCTTTGTTTCTGTCTCTCCCTTCAATGCCCTGTCACCACAATCAAGATACTGATTAGCCCCCAAAATTTCCTTATGCCCCTTGATAGTCTTCCTTCCTTTTAAACCTTAAGTAAGTGTTTTGTTGGAAGGCATTGTGTGCCTGGGGTCCCAGGAAAAGATGATCAGCCAGGGCACTCGTGGAGAAGGATGGCATCAGTAGCGTCTCATGATTCACCCCCGCCCCCCAATTCACCTGTTCTCTGCTTGTGTGCTTTGGTTGGGTCTGCTTTGTCTATTTCTCCTTCCTCATAATTTTACCTTGCATATGACCAGCCCATCATGACCGAGATTCTCCCTTAAGGCTTCTCTCTTTACATTCTTTCAGCTCTTACCCTCATAGTTAACCAGACCCTTGTACTCTTTCCAGCACACTCTCGGTGCCAGGTAGGCATATTCTGAGAGCCCTGCTGAAATGGCATTTACAAGTTGGTTTAATGTATATATGATTTCCAGAACAACCTGAGTAGACTTTCACTGACTCCACCTTTATCTTGTCCTTTTTTGGTAACACCCTTTGGGATGCCTGCTGCAGAAGCTTGCCAATGTCTAGAAAATATAATTAAGTTAATCATTGTCTTCCCATCCACTCACCAGAGAAATAAATAGCTTCCAAGAAGTTACAGAAGGCCTTTTTTGTGAAGGCTGGGTTTGTTCAGAAGAGTGATTGGTGCCAAAGACTAGTGCTAGAAATCCAGGTGGCACCTTCTGCTTCTCCCTCTCCTGCACTCCCACCTGATTGCTTCTTCCTCCTCCTCCACAGCCAGTCTCTCAGTCCTGTTGATGATCTGTCCCCCTCCCAGTCTGTCCTTTCCTGCCTGTCATCCAACCACCATCTCTCATTGGGGATATTACAATCGCCTACCCTCCTAACTCCCTGCCATTGGCCTCCGTCCCCACTGCTCTCGGGTTGCTGTTTCTAAAAGTACAAATCTAACTACGTGTAGTTTCCCAGCTTAACATTTCCCACAGCTTCCCAATGCCTAGCATGAAGTGCTGACTCTCATTGTGGCCCTGCGAACACCACCAGCCTCCCCTTAGACCACTCGCTCCATCATGGTTTGCACTTCAGCTACTCCTTCCTCCTTCCCATTTTCGTGGGTTTACTCCATCTATCGCCACTACCCCTTCACTTGGCTACCATTTATTAGCATTTCAAGACTCGGCCCAGTCATCATCATCTGCACCCCGTGGGACCGCTGTATACCTGTAGTAGTTTCTTTGGCTAGCCTGGCTCTTAATAGTGAGATTATCTGCTTGTTTTCCCCTCTGGACTATAGCTGGGTCTATGTTTGCTTATACTTTGTTCCCAGCGTTCAGTACACCGTCACAGAGAGTATCAGTATCAGGGCATTATTAAGTGCTTGCTCAACTAAGCCAATCTGTGCATTTCTTTTGGGGTTTTGCATCATTTGAAATTTGCTTCATTTGTGGCCACTTTTTATACTTCCTAGAACAAGGGTGCTCGGTACTTCCTTGGATTTCCTTCCAGTCCTTTCTAATCCTTTCAAGGCTGTAGAAACAGGATCATACAGTATAACATAGAACAGCCTTCCCACACATGCCCTGGACTTTGCAGTGGTTTTCCGTCCTCCGGACTGGCAGTGGACAGGCTCAATGTGAACATGGCTCTTCTGCTTGTCTCAGACCCTGGTTTCAGTCTCCACTTGTGACAGGACTGAATTTCTGTCATTGCTTTCTTTCCTTATCCCAGGAAACCTAGTGCTGGCTTCTTTTTTATCTTTGTTGTGACCCAAGGAACAAATTCACTTCATTCTTTCCCCTTCTCTTTGCAGGGGTTAGTCCTTTCAAGTGTCTCTAGTCATTTATTGGCAGAGTTGTCAGTGATCACATTGTCTTATGGAAAGAGATTATTAAGATCTTATTAGTACCTGAGGCAGCTTGGCTTTCATTTTGAGGATTCTTGAGCCTATTTCTCTCTCTTTAAGTGTAGACTTTCTTGTTTTTTTTCTCTGATTACATTTAATTCACTGCAGCCTTGGAAATATATATTTGTATACACATATGCTGTGAACACTGATTTCTTTTCCTTGTGGAAAGCAATATGTTCTTGTCTCTTTTGGTCCTTTTCCCTCTGGAAGCTTAGGTATTTTTTTCTGTCATTTGCTGTCACAGAATCCAGCAAAACCACTTGCCTGCCACCGATTTTCCTAATGGTAGAATAGGAAGACGTAGGTTTTGGTCATGCCAGGCACTAACTTGGCCCAAATCCCTGGCTCTCCCACTTAAACACAGTCATGTGTCTTTGGGTGCATCAGCCAACCTTCCTGAGGGCCTCAGTATCTTCATCTGTAAAGTGGGGATAAGAGACCCCACTTCACACAGTGATTGTGAGGATTCAATAAGTAGTGTCAGTGTTTGGCTCAGACCCAGGGATGAGGTGAGTGTTAGTGTTATTGCTCCCACACCCTTGCCTCTTTCCTTCTCCCCTAGAACCTACTGACAGTTCCAATTCTGTTTGTAAATCTGTGTGTCAGGGGCATTCCTGTCCCTTTATTCCTTATAACGGCCCTTGGACAGAAGCATTATCCCCATTCTCCTGAGGGTACCTTGTGGCTCAGAGAGAGTTAAGTGCTGTGTTCGTTACTGACCCAGCTCTTCCGGGGCCATTCTTCTGCCGTGACAGCCTTTTCTGGCCCATTGTGGTTGTGTAGCGTCTGATGTCTCCATTCCTAGCTATGAGTTGTGAGGAGGCTTTTGCCGCATAGGTGATCTAGATTAGGACTAGTGATCCAGGTGGCAATTCCTTGAATGTGAACACCCTTTCCTGTCCTTGCTTACCAAACCAAAACCAAATCCGTTACAGGCCAGTTGATTCCGACTTATAGTGACCCTGTAGGACAGAGTAGAACTGCCCTGTAGGGTTTCCAAGGCTGTAAATCTTTACGGAAGCAGATTGCCACATCTTTCTCCCACGGAGCAGCTGGTGAATTTGAGTCACTGACCTTTTGGTTAGCAGCTGAGAGCTTAACCACTGTGCCACCAAGGCTCCTTGCTTAAAACTTCTTAAATCAGCCCTGCATCCACCGTGGGTTTTTCCTCTGTTATTTGCATCACCCAGATCTTGTTACAAAAAAAGCTATTGAGAAAAGAAATGGTAGCACTATCTAGAACTTAAAGACATAGTTACTCACTCCCCACTCTGGACACACTCAGCACCAGCTGCAGCTCAGTTGTGCCTACAATTCCCAGGTGTTCACATGGCAGACCGTGTTTACCCAAACAGCTCAAGCCAAAACCAAAACTCAGACACCTTTGTTTTTGTCACACAGCCCAGTCTGGAAAAAAAATTAACTTTTTCCACTGTAAAATATGTGGCTACACATGGGATACATCAGGTCTGTTACACAGTGCAGGAAGCATACTGCTTTTAGGGGGGGACTGTTTTAAACACTTTTTTGAACTCTTTAAATTTTATTCAACCATCAGCTATTAATGACTTCCTCAGGCCACATCAATGGCATAGTCAGAACCTTAACATGTCAACAGACCCCTCCAAGACATTGTGTTTAAACCTTTCTTGCGAGTGTTTAACTGTCTTCCGATGCTGTTGTTCTCTGGCCCCAGTTGGGATCGATGTGATTTCAGAATTACCCCATTTTGAAATTGATCTGTCTCATAATTTTGTTTTTTAGTTTGGTAAAGCTGCAAATGCATTTGACGTTAATGTTTCACTTACTCATTTGCTGACATACATACCAAGCACTGTGCCAGTTGCCTGGGATACAGAGATGGAGAAGGTGTGAGGTACACCTCTGAGGTGCAAAATTTTGGTTCTCTCTTTTTAGAGTCCAAACTCTGATCGCACCCAGACTTTTTATCTACTGTGCTGCAGATCACCAGAGCAATAGAATTTTTTGCTGTTTCAAATCAAAAAGACAAAAGACAATACAGATTTTCCAAGATGAATTTGGGCTGCTTCAATTCTGGAGTAAAATCCTTAATTGTTAATAAAGGAGCAAACTGTAATGAACCAAATGGTCCTTACAGATTCAGTAGCAAATAGGTGAATTGATGGAAGTTGTGTCAGAGTGAAGCCATAATACCACCCACATTCTTGGTCCCCTGGAACAAAAGTAGGAAGAGCCACTACCTACCCCTTGACTCCTGGTGTGGCAGGGGGACAGAAGGCAAATGCCCTGAAAAGCCAGGGGAGCTCTGTTCTTCATGAAAAGAGGCTGAACATTTCTTCCCTTCTCTACCCCCTTATGTCAGCTCCTCAGTGACATAAATGGAATGTCTACCAGCAAATGACCAATTTTATTTGTTTTTAAATTCTTTTAAAGTTTTAGTTACAAATTGATAGTCTGAAATGACTTGCCATATATATGTATTTTTCCATTCCAAAGCTGTATCTAAAATACTGTGTTAGGTTTTCAGTCAAATGCATATTTAATGTTTTGCCTGCCACCAGTATAAGTAAAGCACTGTTCAGTATGCATAACTGAACAGTCAAATGTGGAGGGTTTATTTAAAGAGTATTAATTTGGTGCTGAACTGTCCAGGATGCCATTGGCTGGGGCACCTACATTTTACTCTGGTGACATTCCCTATCTAAAAATCACTTAAGTGAGAAGAGAAATTCAATTGTAGCTGTAGACAAGAATAATGTGGAAAAGTTTCTTTGCAGTACTATTTTGGACCTGCACCATAGCGGATGCCAAGGTAATCCATCAGCTTGTGAGTGTCTACAAAATGCAACTCTCTAGATAACAGGTTTAAAGTAAAGATTTAATACAGTCTCCGTCTCCTATGATGTTGCAGTGACAGTTTAAAACTCATTCTCTAAATCTCAGCAGACTTTATAGCTAGCAGTGGGCCAATATAAAGTTTAATAGCATTACAACACAGAAATCATCTTTTAAAGATGCTACTAGTAGCTCCAGTATTAAATGCAGACAATCGCCTGTGTTATAAATAATTTATCAAACACCATTTCAGATTAGCCTTCCATGCTGAGTTATTTATTTTAGCCTTTTCTGTATGATTCCTAAGGCACTTTTTGAAAGATCCATTACTGGTCAGTTTAATGAACTTGGGGGTCTGTTTTGTCCCCTCAAGCACTCGGGTACAGCTGGGGTGACCATTACATGGCCGACGTGGACCTCTTCGTGCCTTTTACAAGTGCTGCCCATTTGTCATGTAGCGGTAAATGGAGCTGCACATTGGAGTCCAGGGACACATTGTGCGATGCAGTGATGGAGACAAACAGATAGCTCTATAAAGTGCTGCTTGTCACAGCTGACTTGTAGTACAGTACATCACTCTTATTGTAATCTCATTTAAGAAGCAGGGGTGGCCCAGGGGACTGATATTCCCAGTTAGTTTGGTCGTTGTAGCTATAAAGCAGGAAGTGTTCTTTTTATATTCTGTGAACTTTTAGGGAGTGTGCTTTTTGCTTAGATTAATTATTATAGGAACTTCTGCAAGGCACACCATGAAGATTTGTCAGCAGATTTGTTCAGACCTCCTTCTCCTGGCCTGGGGCTTGGTACAGGCTTCTTAGAAATAAATTGTGCTTTTAGGAGCCCTTTGACTTGCTTTATTAAACAAGGCACCATCTATTAAGCATCGGCTATGTGCCAGATGCTATAGTAGGTGCTTTTATTTCTAATCCTTGCAGCAATCTTGTGAGGCAGGATTTATTATTAATGTATTACAGAGGAGGAGAGTGAACTCAGAGAGGTGTAGCGACTTGCCCAAGGTTGCACAGCAGTAAGTGCGAGACTGGGAATTCAAACCCAATCTGTCTGCCTTCACATCTGCCAGGATAACCTTGAACCTGGGTCCCCCACCTAGCCTTCAATCACCAGGGTCATGGTGGTCTTTCGGCTGAGCATCTCAAAATAAAAGGAAGTTACTGTTAGCTTGTAGGGCCATTTTTCTAGTAGCCAGGATGACTCCTGCTGGTCCATTTACACATTGAATCAAAATTCCCTTGCGACTGGCAAGGTAATCCATGAGCAGCTGGCCATGGGAGGATGCTGGCCCCAGCAGTGGGAGAGACATTGCACCTGGGCCTGACCAGCTGGGGTCACGGGCTCTGAAGGGCCCCCATCAGAGCCCCTCTGTAGCAGCTGTCCCCAGGCAGATGCTGCTCAGGATGCAGGTTTGCTCTGCATCTTTCAGAAAAGGGAGGTGCAATTTCCCTATGAAGAATGAATTCAAGAGAAAGAAACAATGCTTCCTGCATTTATTGTGGGCCAGAGACAGATAAAAACGTGGTGTTTTCGCCACTCTTGCTTTTAGTTTATAGTTTTTCTTGATGATTTTCCTAAATATTTGGTAGCACGTGTTAAAGGCAAAAGTTGTTTAATTGTGAAATTCCATTGTAAACACAGAATGAATATGCCCAGCATCATATTTGCATATGCATCTAGAATTACGGGTATTCAAATATTGTAGTCAAAGACAATATTCAGCATATGAAGCAGCTCCTGGAACATAGTAGGTCCTCATATATAGTTTAACTACATAAAAGTGGTAGTTTTCACCCTGTTTGTGTTTTGAAAGTTTGTTGTTCTATGGAATATGTGAAATAAGACCTTAAATCTTAATACTGGTCTCTGACATAATTATACCGTAGAAATGTTCTTCTAACCTGGTAGAGAGTGAAGAAGGTCCTTTAGGTGGTGGTCTGTAGGCAGTTTGGGAAACAAAGTACTCCCTCACCCCTCCCAATGAAAATGACCTGCAGAGATGCTGCTAGTTGACCCAAAGAGAATTGGCAACCATCTGTCTCTGACTTGCCCAGTTCTGAGCATCCTGGTGATGGAGGAGTGACACAGCCCTGAATCAGGGAAGCTGCTGTACCCTGTCTGTGACTAGCTGAGAAGCCCAAGGCTGAGGCAGGCTACTTGTGAGGTGGTATGGTGGCATGTGGTGTTCTGGCTCTGGAGCCCCAAGGACTTGGGTTTGAATAGCAGCTCCCTATTTCTGTTTGTGAGACCTTGGGTGAGTAATTGGATCTCTCTCAGCTCTAGTTTCTGACAATACCAACCTCACGGGCTGGTTGTGGGGGTAAAAATAAATGATGATGATTGTCAAAGTGCCTAACTTGGTACTTGGCACATTGTAGTAGGTGCTTGGTAAATGTCAGATTAATTTCATTTCATAACATCTTCTGCCCTATGTATATGAGAGGAGGGTGGGACTCGGGGAAAACACTGTTTTGAGATTTTCTTTCTTAAGGAGTTTTCTCCCTTAGAATTGGTGGGGAGGAAAGGAATTTAAAAGATGTATTTTCCTAATTTTAAAAAGCCTTTACATTTAAATAATAGCAAGCATAATAATTTTTTTTTATTGTGCTTTAAGTGAAAGTTTACAATTCAAGTCAGTTTCTCATACAAAAATTTATATACACATTGCTGTGTGATCCTAGTTGCTCTTCCTATACTGTGACAGCACACTCCTCCTTTCCACCCAGATTTCCCATGTCCATTCAACCAGCTCCTGACCCTCTCTGCCTTCTCATCTTGCCTCCGGACAGGAGCTGCACATTTAGTCTCATGTATCTACTTGAGCTAAGAGACACACTCCTCACGGGTATCGTTTTATGTCCCACAGTCCAGTCTAATCTTCATCTGAAGAGTTGGCCTCGGGAATGGTTTCAGCTCTGGGCCAACAGAGAGTCTGGGAGCCATGTCTTTTGGGGTCCCACCAGTCTCAGTTAAACCGTTAAGTCTGGTCTTTTTTCTAGAATTTGAGTTCTGCACCCTGCTTTTCTCCTGCTCTGTCAGGGACTGTCTGTTGTGTTCCCTGTCAGGGAGGTCATTCCTTGTTACCATCTAGGTCTTCCGGTCTCAGGCTGATGGTGTCTCTGGTTTATGTGGCTCTTTCTGTCTCTTGGGCTAATATTTTCCTTGTTTCTTTGGTGTTCATTCTCTTTTACTCCAGGTGGGTTGGGACCAATTGATGCATCTTAGCTGGCCGCTTGCTAGCTTTTAAGACCCCAGATGCCATTCACCAAAGTGGGAGCAAGCATAATAGTTTTATGAGCTATACATAAGACATTTCAGAATTTGCACATTTTTAAGTTTTTTTAAGTTATGTGCTCACATTACAGAATATTTGCAAAATGGAGGAAGAATCACCTGTAATCTTATAGCCCTGTCAGCATTCTGGGATTTGTGTGCCCAGTCTGATTGATTGATATTAGATCTGCATGTCTAATACCATGTATATATGTCAGTTTCTTCTAAATCTTCTCCATCCCCCCAAAAAAAATAATTTGAGAAATTTATAGTCCTACGTGCTGCCAGCAGGAATTGTGGTGTCTGGTAGGTACCACTGGCTGGTTCAAGATACCAGCAGCAGTGATGACAAAAGACAAAGCAGAGGAAATAATAAAACAGAGAAGAGAACGGGAAGAGGGGGTGGTAGGTCAGGAGCAGAGGAATATACAGGGTATTTCCCCTACCCCCGCCACGCCTAGGGTCACTTAATAAGTTCTACATTTCTAGGGCTTTACTTTTTAAAAATGTAATCATAAAAAGTCTACTGACCATTTTTGAAGAAACAAGTGGGAATGAGGTTGCATTGTTAAAGCAGCAGGGTTTTGGGGTCTGTATAGTGGTAACAGCAGCAGCCGTCTCTGTGTTCTAAGATGCTTTCTTTGCTCCCACCTTCACTGGTTTCTGGAAAGGCTTTTGGCCTCACAGAATATTAGGAATCCAAAGAGAGAATCCTGACTAGGGGAATTCCTGGTTGAAATAATTCTTACAGGACTGTGTATATGTCCTCGTTGGCCCTGCTCAGGTGTCACTCAAGAAGTGAAGAGTGAGGGAATAAAGATCAGAATAACTCCCTTGCCCCTGCTGCTGAGTTGCTGAGGCAGAGCCTTCTCTGTCCTTCTATGAGTCTGTAGAGGGCGCTCATGTCACTGGAATCTCACTTCCTGGCTTGGGGCAGTCAGAGGAGCAGGAGCCCTGAGTGGTCTCTCAGATCTTCTGACTACTTGAAGTCGGTGAATCCACCTTTGGAGAATCTGAAGCCTGGAATTTTAGGCAGGGAGTCCATATTTCTCAAAGGATTTTACTTAGATGAGCCTCTTAGTTCAGCTAGCATGGTTTATGGACTCTCCTGTCCTGGTGGTTGGGAAGGGGCTGCAGAACAGGTTGGATTCCCTTATTTGGAAGATTGGTTCTTTTTTGTTCTTGTCGCATAAAGGATTTTAATTTGATGTTCCCTGGGCCCTGCCCTGCTGCCTTCACTGCCTGTCTTCTGTTTCACCACCTTGTTTTCTGAGGTCCTTGGTGTGCCTGGCCTTCAAACCCACAGGAAGCCTTTGCTGACCTAGCCAGTGTTCCCACAGCCTCTTGTTGGTTTTCCATTAGCCCTTATCACACTGCTGCATCGTAGTTACTTGGGTCTCATGCCCCTACTGCGCTTTAAGCCCCTAGTGGGCAGGGACCTTGGGGCCCTATCCGTCTCTGCAACCCCAGCTCCTAGCACAGGGCCTGGCACATCTGGGATGGACATCTGGGATGAGAGATGAATTAATCCAGTTGTTCACTGGTAACTGCTGGGGACTTAGACTTGCTTCCTAAAGTGGAGCAGAGGAGAGAGTGATTCAAAGAAATGAATCACTTCAGTGAACTTGTAGGCTCATTAGTGGAAGGAGATAGATTCTCTTGGGCAGGGGGTCCCATCTTTACCTCTGCCAACTTAGTGTTTATGTGATCATTATGTGTCCATTATGTGACCAGGAAGCAAGTTTCAGCCATTGTTGGACATTTTAGGTCAGAGGTCAACAAACTACCCTGTCATCCAAATCTGACCTACCACCTGTTTTTTGCTAATAAAGTTTTATTGGAACAGAGTCATGCCCATTTGTTTACATATTATCTATGGCTGTTTTTATGCTACAATGACAGAATTGAGTAGTTGTGACAGAAACTGCATGCTTACAAAGCCTAAAATATTTACTGTCTGGCCCTTTATAAGGAAAGTTTGCTGACCCCTGTTTTAGAGGTAGATTATTCTCTGTTAGCCCAGAGTTCCCAGTTTTGCAGTGACTGACCATGAAGCAGTGTGGTGAAGAGGACATATGCATAAAGAGGTTGAAAGACCTACTCCCACTTACCAGCTAAGAGACCTTGGGTAAATCATTCAGGTACTTTGAGTCATTTTCTTCATCTATAAGATGAGCATGAAAAAAAATGTCTACTTCACAGGTGGTTTTGAGCACTGCCTGTGAAAGCACTTTGTGAACTGCAGAGGGAGGCCTCAGTCTGGCTGTGGACACTATTGTTGCCATTCTCTTTTTCAGGAGGAGGAAGCCAAGACACTGGTGAGTGAAGCCATTGCAGCTGGCGTCTTCAATGACTTGGGGTCTGGAAGCAACATTGATCTCTGTGTCATCAGCAAGAGCAAGCTGGATTTTCTCCGCCCATTCTCAGTGCCCAATAAGAAGGGCACCAGGTAAATGAAGCAGATTACATTCTGCCCTGTGTCCCCTGCCTTCCATGGCCGCCTTTGATATCTCCATGGCATCTGGACAGGGTTTTCTTGATTCTTTCCGACACTAAGTAAATCCAGGGTACCTCAGGACAGCCGTACACAACAGACCTCTGAGTCATTATTTGCTTTATGATTGTGGGCTGCTATCAGGTGTAAAAAAGTGATTTAATTTGTAAAATGTTGATGAGAGAGGTGGTGTGGGGCCCAGGAAAGAGCCCTAAGCTGGGAATTGGGGAGGAGAGGTGTGTCTCTTAAAGAATCCCCTGCAATTCTGTGAGAAGGTGCATTGTTCAAGGCAGACAGCTCATAGCTTTTTTTTTTTTTTTTTTTTCTCAGAGTGGTCTGTGACTCCTAAAAGGTTATAAACCATTGATTAATCATATCCAAAAGTTAGACTTGGGAGCGTGTCGGGGGTTTCTTGCTCTGTGGGGGAGCCGTGCCATTTAGCCGTAGCATGTGCTGAGCAGGCACCATGTCTCAGTGTGCGACCGAGGTGAAGAGTGGTGGGATGTGAATCTAGTTGATTTACTGAACAGAACTGAAAGATTTCAGACCTGGTGGCTGGGTGGTGTGCAGATGAGCAGCTCATTTGTAATTCGTCATGGTTGTCGAGCTGCTTGACCATCCTCTGTCTTCTGACCTCTTCCTGGAACCTGAACAGCTCAGAATGTGGCTCCTGAGCTCTGCTTCCAGCTGCATTCATCTGAGTGTGGCAGGGCTGAGAGGGCCGGCATAGCACAACAGGACTTATAAACCGTACCACCTCCCATTTAGCCCTGCAGCTAGGCCAGAGGATAGCAAGCACATCACCTTCTGGAATGCTTGCTTTAACCCCTCTACATATACTCACACTCCATATCAGGAGTAATTCATAAGGAAAGAATAGAGCATTCAAAACAAGCAGGTATTTATTGTTGCTTTCACTCAAAATTGTGAAAGCTTACTATGCTCTCACGTGGTAGAGCAGCCCGGCAGCTGAGAGCTGTGGCTCAGTGGTAGGGGAAATGTCAGCAGCTAGCTTGGTGACTTGAAGCAAGTCAGTCTCCCTGCCGCTGAAACAATAGAGCTGGACTAGGTAATCGTGAATGATTCCATGCAGTTCCTCGGGCCCTTAGCAGGAAGGGGAGCAGCTTTTGAGACTCAGAGCTATGTTGGGGGAGTGGGCTTTGCTGAGCTCCCTGAAGACCTGAGCCAAGTACCCCTGCATGGCCTGCTTTACCAGTTACTTACAAGGTACTGCATGACTTGGGCAAGTCCATGACAGAGAGGTGGTGGTAGGAGGGGGTAGTGGCTACACTATCACTCTATTCAGACTGAACCCAGTATCCTGGGTGAGAATTCTGGAAACCACATTTGTGCTGTTGAAAAGTTGTTATGCTTGTACATGTCTTAGAAAAAATACAGCCAGAGTGCTCCTTGAAAGTGAGGATGGTGAGACTTCGTTTCATGTACTTAGGACATATTATCAGGAGGGACCAGTCCCTGGAGATGGACATCATGCTTGGTAAGGTAGAGGGTCAGTGAAAAAGAGGAAGACCTTCGACGAGAAGGATTGACACAGTGCCTGCAGCAATGAGCTCAAACATAGCAATAATTGTGAGGATGGTGCAAGACTGGGCAGTGTTTCCTTCTGTTGTACTTAGGGTCACTGTCATTCAGAACTGACTCGATAGCTCCTAACAACAACAACATGCTTGTGCAGGGAACTTGTGCTTACTCAGCACTGGAGTCCTTGTCCAAAAGGGAGTACAGTAGTACCACATCTTACTTCCCTGGGATATAGGTGGAGGAGACTCTAAACACGCAAGAACAAAAACACGCAGTTGACCAGTTGCGAAGATTCAGTAAAGTGAGGTGAAAGGTGCTGGGCATATGGTCAGTATGCAGTAGCATGCCTTCTGGACCAAGCTGCTCTTGCCCCCCAGTGCCCTGTAGCAGAGGGCACTCACTGCGTTAACAGTGTCCACACTCTCTTGAATCTTACTGTCATCTTTTCTGCCAATGATTGACAGCTTGGGACGCTGCCTGGGTTAGGAGAAACCCTTCCCAGAGTGGACAGTCAGAGTGGGGAGCAGAGCCTTAGGCCCAGGCAGGCATCCTGTGCCTGACATCAGTGTGGACCTACCTTTGAAAATTCCTTTTGCTTCCCCTGGCTCTCCACCCTCCGCAGCCCTATTTTGCAGTCCATTATTGCTTAAGGCAGAAGCCCTCCCTGCATGCTGCCAAAACCAGGTGGTGAGGAGGCTCTTGTATGTCCAAGCCTCCCAGAGACACAGAGGTGTGGTTCAGATGAGTTAGGCATACAGGAGCCACTTGGGACTCTGGCTCCAAGTCTGTAAGCTGGCCAAGTTTCTAGGCTGGGAGGGATTGAGAGACACCTTCAAACCAAAAAGGGAAGGGAGAGGGTATATTTTAAAAAGGTGCAGCTACTTTAAGAATAGAGTGTAACAACAAAAAGACAAATAATCATAAAATGGGCAAAGGACTTGAATAGACATTGCACCAAAGAGGACATTCAAATGGCCACCAAACACATGAAGAGATGTTCAGTGTCATTAGCCGTCAGAGAGATGCAAATCAAAACGACAACCATTTCACCCCAACTAGGATGGCTAAGATTTTTAAAAAAAGAAAATAACAAATGTTTGGTGAGAATATGGGGAAGTTGGAACCCTTACCCATTGCTGGTACGTAGATACAACGGTAATGCAAAATGATACAGCCATTGTGGAAAACAGTGTGGCGGTTCCTCAAAGCGCTAAAAAGAGAAGCATCATATGACCCAGCAGTTCCACTCCTAGGTGTATACCGAAAAGACTTGAAAGCAGAAAGTCAAACAGAGACTTGTACACCCGTGTTCATTGCAGCACTATTCACAATAGCCAAAAGGTAGAAACAGTCTAAATGCCTGTCAGCAGATGAATGGATAAAGAAAATGTGTACATACATAGAATGGAATACTACTCAGCTAGTAGGAGCTGCAAGACATTATGCTGAATGAAATAAGTCAATCACAAAAGGACAAATACTGTATGACCTAACTTACATAAAAAGACAAGAAAAGGCAAATGTATAGAGGACAAAGTTTATTAGTGGTTACCAGGGGCAGGGAAGGGGTTAATGGTGATGGAAATATTGCATTAAGGGTAGGGTTGCACAGCTGATTATTTTAATTGCTGTCAGTAAGTTGCCTGTAAAAAGTTGAATTGGCAAAAGTTGTGTGATAGATGTATTTACAAAAATGACAGAAAAGCTGCTGAGACTGCTTATGTACAGCCAAAAACCTCATGGGATTTGGTTTCTTGGTTTTGAGGTGTAGGGCCATGATTTCATGGGACATCCCAGTTAATTGGCCTAATAACATGTTCAGTGCCTCTGTTCTACCTCCTGGTTTGATGTGTAGTGCCTGGGGTCTTAAAAGGTTGTAAGTGGCCTTCAAGCTGCAACAACTGGTCTCTATTTGCCTGGAGCAACAGAGGAAGAAGGAGAGTCAGGAATAGGAGGAGGAAATGGAAAGTGTGGCTAATTGCCTTTATGAACAACTGCTTCCTTTGCCATGAGACCAGAACAACTGGATGGTGCCCAGCTACTATTACTGAACATTTTGATTAAAGATTCCATGGAAGAATTATGATCAAAAGGGGGAAAGTGTAGAACAGAATTTCAGATTGTCATGGACTCCAGACTTCCTGGAGCCATGAAGGTTGGATGAACCCCTGAAACTGTTGCCCTGAGATAATCTTTAAACCATAAACTAAAAATATCCCCTGAAGTCTTCTTTAAACCAAACAGTAGTTTAGCGTAATATCTGCTTTGAGCATTATGCTCTTTTAAGAACTAACTATGTGGGATCAAATTGACAACAGCAGCTCAAAAGATTAGATAGGAACCTTAGGGGACAGTGAATTTAGGTTAATGGGGGAGGAACAACTGAGCAAAAGAAAGTGAGAATGGTTACACAACTCAATGTAATCAATGTCACTAAATGGTACATGTAGAAACTGTTGAATTGGTGTATGCTTTATGTTTTGCTGTTTATATTCTCAACAACAACAAAATTATATATATACATAAATTATATATATATATATACATTATATATATAAAGAATAGAGTGTGGTGGGTATGGGAAAGTTTTGCAGAAATGAAGGTAAGCTGTTCTTTGCTGCCCAGGCTCCTGAATTGGATACAGAGCTCTGCAAATCTCCCTCCCTTTTTTCTGCATCTTTCTCCCTCTTTGAGCCCAGGTTCCCATTTGGGAGGGTGGGTTTTCGAGGAACACGTGGCCATGGCACAGCCAGCAGCCTTCTGTTAGTCCATGCACGATGTGCCAGGTTGACAGATAATGCTTCAGCTAGGGACAGACCAGAGGAACAGTAGGGCTTATGCTGCTGTTTGACAGTATTGTTATCCCTGGCCCTGCTGTGAGAATTAACTGTTCAAGTATGTATCTTACAGACTGCCTTGTGCTCAGATTCCTGCCAAGAAAAGGTGTTGGGTGTGTCCTTCTGGTGAGCCACCTTGTCCCTGCGGTGACAACTCTCAAGGGTGTGGTCTTAAGTGAAAAGCGCACAGTTTGGCTGTGGATCATTTTATGTTGTTTATGCTTCCGGGTATTTTAAAAACGTTTAAGGTAATAGTTTTGTCATTCTTGTTGTTTCACAAGAAACTTAAAGGATTTACTTCCTGCTGGTTACTGGAGGATGCTTTAGCAAGATTGAAGCTTAAATCAAATGACCAGATACTTTCCAGCATCTAGTGAGGATATGAGGCTGGGAAGGAAAATTGAGTGCCAGGTGCTTTCTCTACGTTCTCTCTTTTAACGTGCACTATACCTGCCGGGGTCCCCTTTTTGCAGCACTTCAGAGATGAGGAAAGTGAACCTCGGGGAAGTTGAGTTCCTCCCATAGTCACAAAGCTGGGAACTAGGGGAGCCCGTATTCCAGACCAGACCTGCTTGCTGCCTCTTCTGCATATTTTTCACTCTCTCCTGCCCTCTGCAGGGCACCCTAGGGGAATCCTAATGTGCTTTTGTTTTTTTCTCACTAGGTTTGGCCGGTACAGGTGTGAGAAAGGGACCACTGCCATCCTCACCGAGAAAGTCACTACCCTGGAAATTGAGGTCCTGGAAGAAACAGTCCAAACAATGGACACTTCCTGAATGGTGTCGGTGGATGGCTGGCTGGTTATTGCTCTAGAAGACTGGGGAGGTCAGAGGGCCCACTCCCCATAAGACATTCATTTAGCTAGTGTTTGCTGAATGAAACTCAATAAAAAAAGAAAACCAAATTGGGTGGTTAAGGCCTGGGGGCTGTGTGTTTTTTTTTGGCTGCTACGACCTATCAACCTGGCCTCTTTAAGGATGTGAATTCCTCCCTGAGTACCAGTCTAGATTGTGGTGGGTGTAAGAGTGATGTAACCCTCTTAAACCCAGCAGTGTGATGCCTCATCTGTGGCAGGAAGTCAGATTGGGCTACTTGGGACTCTTCAGGTGAAAATTTACACCCACCCGTTGTGCTAACTTGTTTTTGTTCAAGTAGCCCGTTTTTTAATTTTAGGTTGAGTACACCACAGCCTTCTATCCCAGCAGTCAAGAAAGAAAGAAACAGAGATGAATCTCCCAGTTTCTTTTCTAGAGCCCAAGGAAAGGGAGGAACGGCGGACCACTTGCTTTGCCCATAGCTGCATAAACTTGAGTGAACTCCACTTTGTCTAGTGCCACAGAAATCAAAAGGAATGGTTTTGGGTTTACTGTTTTGTAATAATTAAGACATGATCATTTCACAAATACGAGGCCTGGTGAATGGGTGAAATTGTATGTCTTCAGAGGGTCCTATTAGTCAGGCAGCATTGTTCTCATGGTGCTGGAAGTGGATGAAGTAGAGAAAGCAAGTTCATCTGTGTTCTGAGGCTGGTTCTGCCAAGGGAGACACAATAGGGGCTCTGAGAGCCATAGGAGGAATATTGAGTAAACATTTGTCTGGACCTGGAACAGCTTTCAGTGGTGAGTGCTAGGCAGGAGACAGGGACTTTCCCCTGGGGAGGGCATTGCTGGGGAGACACAAGAAAGAGGCCTGGCACCGTGGTCTTCCAGGGTGGACCCATTGGTAGCCAGCGTCCCTTGTTACAACTGCTGGGAGTCGGGTGGAGAGAACAATGGAATTATTTAGGGCAGCAACTTGGCTGCTGATTATTATCTGGGGAGCTTAAAAAAATTCCAGGATTACTCAGAATGTCTGGGGCCTGGGAAATTGTGTTTTTAAAAGCTCTTCAAGAAATTGTGCTGCTGACATGGTTTTAAGTTTAGGCTTCACTGGTTTGGAAGGAAAAAGTATGAAACTGTTTTCAGATTATCCATGAATCAGACTCATTCACAGAAGTAACCCCTCTTACCCCATTTTATTTCAAACATGGAGAACAAGTACAAAGCAAAGGTTGCATCTGAAGAAAATCTCAAAACCTACAGTGTTACAGTAGAACAGAGTTCACATGGAAACAGAGCAGTGCCCCCATCGTAAGTCCTTTATTCCCATGGAGGCCAGGTGAGTCAGGAAATGCCTGACACCAACGGAGCAAGTGGGCGTGTGTGCTCTGGTCTGGAGGGCTGAACTGTCACCAAGTCAGTGGACGTCAACTTAGACCATTTGAGGATTAATTTGAGTATAAAAAACAAAATTCAAACTGTTTCCTTCAGAGCTTGAATTCACATTTATAAATTAATCTTCACAGTTAATCCTATTTGGGAACAAGAAATAAATGAATACGTGTCTGGTTTCCTACACATAGTACAGCTGTACATGAATTCTTGACATGACTGGGGACTTCAGTTTTGTGAGGGGGTGAGTGGCTACCATTTTTGGAGCATCTACTATGTGTTGGTTAACTTGCATGTTTTATTTCAAATTCTGTCACAACCCTAAAGGTAGGTGTTAGTCCCATTTTACAGGTGAGGAAACTAAGGCTCAGAAAGGTGAAGAAATTTGTCCAAGATCACACTAGGAAGTTGCAGAATCAGAATTTGTGGAGAGGACAGCCTGAGTGCAAAGGCCTTGTCTTTTTTGTATCCCGTGCTTCCACGGCTCAACACTGATAGTGAAGTGAAGTCTCAGCATTCAAGCAGCTGATGAAGTGCCTGGTACACAGCAGGTGCTCAGTAGAAGACGGCTGAACCAGACTTTAAGGAAAACACTCATGGCTTTCAAATGTCATTTGCCTTCTGAAGCTTTATGCCAGGTGCTGGGTTCTCCTCACTGTCATTCATCAAGTTATAATGTAGATAAAAATATTGGCAAAATCTCCACTGTATGTGAAAAAAAATGATTTCCACTTCATCCCTTTACAACAGACTAAATTAAGCTCACAGACTGATTGTTGGAAGAGATACTAAGAACTAAACTGAACTTGCTATTAACCATTTTCCAAGGCTCACTATAGAAATCGCAGTCTCCTGCAATTCTGTTAGTATAAACGTTGACGAGTCACTGAAGGAGTTCTCCAAAGGATTCACATTACAACCCAGATACAAGGGGCACTTCAGGGGCTTGCTGAACCGACCCCTCCTTTTTAACAACCCAGCCTAGATTGTCCACAACAGTTACAGAACTTTTGAATTTGAAGATCAGTAACATGTG
This sequence comes from Dugong dugon, assembly GCA_030035585.1. Classification (NCBI taxonomy): domain Eukaryota; kingdom Metazoa; phylum Chordata; class Mammalia; order Sirenia; family Dugongidae; genus Dugong; species Dugong dugon. The sequence goes on along the minus strand of CM057471.1, from coordinate 69,004,840 downwards.
ACCAGCCCCCTCCCCAGATGCTGTCTTCAGTATCTCTGCTGTAAAGCCTGGCCCCCTTTGGGGAACCTGCTGAACCCTCTTGTCTTAGTTGTTCTAGGCTACCAGGTGGCCACTTCTGAGAGAGGAAGACTCAAGTAAGGCAAAGTGGTGCTGGCTTTTCATAAGGCATGGTGCATCCAAGTTCAGGTGCTTGAAGTCCAGACATGCATCTGTTTGGCAACCTGGTGCACATATCCGATGTCGGGTCTTTGGTTGGGATCAGGGTAGATGCACATGCTGACCAGTTCTCGTAACTGCAAGGGAGAGAATGATTTGTGTTATTCTTAAGAAAGCAGCCTTACTGAGGCACTGCATTCGGCACTTTATCCGCATTAACCCACTTAATCCTTGTAGCAACTAGAAGACGCACACTCGCACAGCTACCGAGGGATAGCCAAGACCAATCCTAGCCTGTCTGGCCCCAGAGGCCACGCTTGGACACCCTGAGTGTGGTTACCTCTCAATAACTTTGAACTCTCAACTGTCCTCCACACCACTGGGCAAAGCTGTTGCTGTGCGTGTGCCTCTGCTGTCAGTCATGCAGATGCCCAAACTAGAGGACAGAACTCAAGGAAGGGCTTATTGATCATAATAAATGCATTAACATGCAGCAGGGCTGCAGTCTGCCCACCCCCTGGCCTCTTCATTGTGCTCATGAAAGACGGAGCTTTTAATTATACAGACACTGAAGGCTGCTCCCGCCTCGAGGTGGGGGAGGGGGTGCCTTGAGCCTCTGATCGCCTCATGTTCTGATAGCCAGAGTGCCAATTATTTTAATGGTAATTAAAATAGTGACCTTAAAAAGCCTGCATCTTAACTTGCATCACTGGGCTCAGCACAGTGTTTTTCATTTAAATACCTGCTGCTGGAGGGGCTGGGTCACCCTGCACGGTCCCAGGCAGCAGCACGGAGAGGGGAGGTCCTGAGTAAGAGGGGTCTCAAGTGGCCTCCAGTTGCCACGCTCAGGGATACTGGGGAGGGCTGAAGGGTCATTCCAGAGGCCCTTGGGCGACTGTACAGACTGCGTGATGAGGTGTTTCAGGCCAAGTGGGCCTGAGCCTCCGGCAAATGGGGTTCATCTGAATGGGGAATTTTCTAACTGGTCTACGGAGCCTTAAGGCATCCCCGTCAACCTGCACATGCTCTGTTTTTTGGATCCCAGTGCTTATAAAAACCCTGAACAGATGACAGCTGAGCCTACAGCCTGCTCGGACACTCCTGGACTCAGGTCTTACACACTATTCAAGGTAAGGTAGCTGTGGCTGGCCTCTGACAGGTTAAAATACCCAAGAAACCCAGTTTAAGGCAAAGTCTATGTGATCTGAATTGCTCACTTGTGAGTAGCCCACACAGTACAATGAGTACGTACTTGAAATTTTCAGAAATCCAGGGAAACAAAAGAACAAAATAAAAATAAAGCATCTCATTTCCATTTCTAATAGATGGTAAAACTTGAAATGGGATAGGCTGAGGGGCTTCAGTGCCAAGAGGCACCTCACATTTGCACATAACTGGTGAGAACGGTGCACTTTTAGAGAGTAGCAGCTCATGAACACACAATGACTTGGGAAAGAAGGGGGCCGAGGGCTTTATGTAGATGCATCTATTTTAGCCTTAGAGATTCTAGTTCCCATTTACAGATGGGAAACTGAGCCACAGAAGTGATTTGCTCCAAGTTGCATGGCTTCTTGCCTCTGAGTAGTACAGAATTCCAAATTTAAACAAAAGATGACAAAAAAAAAAAACAAAAAAAAAACCCCCAAATGCAACTCTTAAGTTTTTGGTGAAGAAATTAACTAGTTTTTCCTTTCCTGCCAACTTCCACTTTAGAGCATAAGTACTTTCTCCAAAGGTAAATGTAAGAATTTTGCAAGCTATTGAAACAGAAGCTGTGGCTGAGAGGAAGTACACCATACAATTTTATGGGGAAACGGGTTCCCGACCCTAACTTTGTCCTCTGGGAGTCTGCAAAGCCAGCAAGCACTGCATTAAGTACAAAGATGGCTGGGAGAAGGGTCGCCAATGACCACGGGGGCCTCTGGTTGGCTAGGCCTACCTAACCACAGAGTCAGAGCACATCGTGGGGGACCTGATCTCTGCAGCTGGCCTGCAAAGGCCCAGGCCCTCGGTGGGCAAGGGCTGCTCCTACCAAAGCCTTTGGATCCCTCAGGCTGGTGATTCCAGCGAGCTGCAGGGAGGTCCCCTTACTCTAACCTGCTGGGTTATCAGCTACTGAAGAGATGTGCCATGAGAAACAGGATGGCACAGTGGCCAGGTGCAGTGTGCAGGCTCAGATGGGTCATTTGGGTTTGAATCCTGCCTACACCACTTACAAGTTATGTGACCTTGGGGAAGTTACTTAGCTCATGTGTGTCTCAGTTTCCTCATCAGTAAAATGAGGTGATGGAAGGACGCAACACAGTAAGTCTAACAAATGTGAGCTGTTGTTATTGTGAGATAGTGGCCTGTGGTCGTGCAGGGTGGGCTTCGGAAGGTCTCAGATTCCTCTTTATACCCACTAGCATCACCCTTGAGCAGAAATTATTCACTCTGAGCCAGGTCCTGTGCTACATTCCGTGGCTATTTCTGACAATGGTGGGAAGTGCTCAATACATGCTAGCCTGGTGCTAGGCTGAGCACGTCAAATGTATAACCTTATTTAATCCTTACACTGATCCTGTGAGGTAGAGTCTAGCATCATCCCCATTTTACAGATGAGTAAACAGGCTCAGAGAGGTTAAATGACTCACTCTAGAACAGTGGAGGGAGCGTATAAACCTGTCTGTCTACATTCTTAACCACTGCTGTGCTGTAAAACCTATCATTTCATCCTCATAACTCATCCACAAACGAGAAATATGAGCTCTATTTTCCAGATGATAGAACTGAGGAGGATGATGCTCTCACACAGCTAGAAACCAGCACAACCCAATGCCAGACCTGTCAGATTTTGTCTCCAGAGCCCCTGCACTACATGTACAGTGTTGAAAATAAAAGCCCAAGGTATGACTTATGTCTGTTACAATAGGAAGGAGACCAGTCCGCTTGCCCTGGTTTCACGTCGCAGGAGTGGGAGTGGCAGCCAACAGTGGTATCGGGTGAGATGGGCCCTGCCCGCCTCCTGCCTCTGTGAGTATCTGGGACCTACAGCAGCGAGCCTCACACTCTAGCACTGTGTTAGAAGCCAAACATGCTGGCAGAAACGTGGTGATGGGCCGCATCTGCCAGCTCCCGCTGTTCCCGCTGCTGTCGACGGTCCGCACGGCTGTCCGTGAAGCCCCTTCTTTGGGAAAATTAATCTACTTATTACTCCTCTGGGTCACTTTGCCAGAAATCTTCTCTTCTCCATCCTGTTAAGTGAACCCAAGCTCAACGCCACAGCTGTGGCATTTCAGAACTGCCCCTCTTGAGCCACTGCTGGCCATGTGGGGCTTACTGGGCATGGCCCCCGTGAGCTTCAGTCACTCCCAGACAGCAAACTCACCTTCTCAGAATAATGTTCTCCAGGGAGAGGCGGGTAATCACATTGTTCGATCTTCTGGCAGAGGGAGAAAAGGTTCATTTTATCTCCATAGAAAGGGCTCTGGAGAGCTGCCATCTGCAAGGGGAGGAGGACGACAGAGATGTTTTCAGCTGTGAGACGAGGGGGACTCGAGGGGCAAGAGGGGCCACTCCAGAATAGGGTATGGTCTGGTCCTCACTGCAGCGACTGTCCAGAAGGGCTTCTTACCCCAAACCCCGAGGAAGTGGGGATTCAACAGAAAGGAGCAATTTTAACATGATCTTTGAGACCTCCTTTCCCCCTTCCCCAACCCTGGTGCCCTGGTGGTGCAATGTTTACAGCACGCGGCTGCTAACTGAAAGGCTGCTCTGCGGGGAAGATGTGGCAGTCTGCTTCCGTAAAAATTTACAGCCTAGGAAACCCTATGGGGGAGTTCTACTGTGTCCTATAGGGTCACTATGAGTCGGAACTGACTTGATGGCATTGGGTTTGGTTTTGGTTTTTTTTTCTGCCCTCTTACATAAAGGAATTAACTGAGGACAGGTGTTTCAGTGACAAAACTTTAAAGGCAGTGAGGAAGGGGCAGCTGAATACTGAGGGCCACATGTGTAAGATGGCCCCCGCCTCACGCCTCAGCACTCAAGGGATGATTTTGGTCATGTGCATGTAGCAGATGGGGAAACAGAGGCACCACTCCCTGGAAGATCTGTGCCTGGGCCCGGCAGCTTCTCTCTAGCAGACTGTTTTATTTATCTAATAAGAAATTCCAAAGACACTCAAGGGAGGATGTCTACTTAATACAAAGGACTAACTTTTGGCAAGGGGAGGGGTAGAGGGAAGTGAGACATTTCATTTTTGACTTTTTAAACCCTAGGTTGTTCTTGCCAGCTCATTACAGAACTGTTGTCTGAAGGACGGGATGTCAGGGTGGCGACTGCTGCCGTCTGTGAAAGCCGGATGCCTAGACATCAGGGAGGGAAGGCAGGAGGGAGGAAGGCCAGTTGGCTGCCCCTGGGTGCAGGGGGCCTGAGGCCCTCCAGAGTAGAAAGGAAACACCTGGCTCTGCAGCTGGCCACATCTCTGCCTGAATCCCAGCTCTGCCGCTCGTTTGCTGGGTGACAGCCCTTGGACAAATCTCTTTGGTTTCTTCATGTATAAAATAGGAAGGAGCCCCACCTTGCAGGGCTGTGGTGAACTTAGGCTGGCATGGGGAGGGGGCCCCACAAGCAAAGCTGTCATCATCCTCAGTGAGCCCACAGCACCCGGCTCCACCCTGAGAGCAGGCCCACTCTTGGGCGCTTGTTCAGGATGCTGGGGAGGGAAAGAACGGGTTCTCACCCAGTCAGGGAACTAGCAGGCCTCCCCCTTCTGGAGGGTGCCAGACTCCCCCACCCCACCATTCAGAGCACTATGGGGGGATGTCTTCAAAGAGGGTGCGGCAGGAGCCGTGGAGGCGCTTCATGAGGCAGCGGCGTGGCAGCCCAGCACAGCATCCGCCAGCCCCATCTGTTGATTAATCCATAATGGTATTCAAGTGTTTCTTGTCACTCCCGCTCACTGTCGCCTGCAGCCAAACAACAGCCGAACGCCTCCTGCTAATGAAGTGCCATCAGGTAATTGTGCCTGCCTGTCCGTTTGGCCCTGGTTCCCTTCTGAGGAGTCAGGCTGTCAGGGCCACCTGCACAAGCTTCCTGACCACAGGTCCTGGTAGTGACTGTGGTGGGGCACTGCAGACTCAAGGGATCCCCTCACCCTCGTGCCCAAGGTACGGGGTGGAGATCCCTCTGTCGGGGCGGAAAGGGCCCGTGGCAGCTGAGTCTGGGGATGCGCATCACCCTCTGTTTCTCAGTCTGTCGCCGTCCTCCGCTCACCCCTCTGGACAGGTCTGGTGACCCCAGAGCAGGGCCTGTCACCTGCCAAAGGACCAAGGAAGGCTTCGGAGACCCAGGCAACATCCTTGAGTTTGAAAACGGCCTTTGGGGAGATTTTGGGGTTCCTTCAGAACCAGGCCCTGGAGTCTGCCTCTGGGCAGCACTCTTGGGCCCAGGTGCCTGGGTCATGCCTAGGTTGTCTTCAGGTGGGCGTTTAGGGGCAGTATCACTTCCTCCTCCTACTGGCTGACCAGGGGCTTGGTCCCCTCTGAGGAGGGATGGGACCTGTCTGGACCATGAAACACTGCCCTAGAAGAAGGCACAGAGAGTGGCTCTGACATTTTGCTCGTGAAGGATGATGTGTGCGCCCAAGCTGGCCAGCAGCTGGCTTCACCAGCAAGTTTGCAAGTTTGCAAAATGGCATCACTTGGGTGATGCATTTCCGATAATTAAAATAAGCACCTCCGGTGCAAAGGGTTAATTCGGCAGTTTCAAAAGGACATCTGTTGCCACAGGAGACAGCAGCTGAGACTCCAGGGTGGCCACCCATTGTGATCCGGTGCCCTTTGAGTCGTGGCTGGAGGATTAAGATGGATTCTCCTGGAAACTTACTGTTCAGAGTTGAAAGGTGGTACAGTCTAAATGTTGGCCCTGCTAACACAGGCCCTGGTTTTTCCTGCACTTGATCTATGAGAGGGACACGGTGGTCCTTGAAACAAGCCCATCTGATCTGGCTTTCACAAGCCTCACAGCTTTAGACTCCAAAAGGACCCCGGAAATGGGGGGTGACAATGAGTCCTCTTATCTGTCACCCTCAGATCATTTCTCCGTCCTTTTCGGCACTCTCCCTACATCATTTCAGAAAAGCTTCTTTATGGGGAGAGTCACCAGTGGGCCATACTAGGGCTCCCTTGCAGTCCTCCCTGCTAATGGCAGCTTCTCCATCCTCAAACGCAGATTCTGGCAGAAGCCTGTCCCCTCTCCAGCTGCCAGCTACAGCCTTCCACCCAGATCAGGGCAGGAGGCTGTGACAGGACCTCTAGGGCTGTTCGAGACGCTGGGATTAGAACGATTACCCTGGATGGCGAGATCGCCTCGTACAGGTGTCCACCCAGCCTCTGATGGTCAGAGCAGAATAGGCACTGCCATTTGGGCTGATGCTTGTGCCTTGTTAGAACTGCCAAAGCCACAGCTCTCAGTGTTGCTCCTCAAATGCAGAACTTTTTTCTCTCTAGTGTTACTGGGATGATACGTACCCAAGGAAGAGGGAGTGTGTGGGCACTTGTGCCTGCTGGGAGGACTCAGAGAAGCTGGTATGTGATCTGAGATGTCAGAGGGAGAAGGGGGAATTTGACTTCAGAAAGAACAGTGATTACGTCTGACTCCAGCCCTGCCAGGGCCTCAGACACCCATCTCGCTGCCCAGTATTTCCCAGGCATTCCTGGAGTGAAGTGTGAGCCCAGAGGCGAATAACCAAGCAGTCTGTAGCCTTACTCCCCCACAAGGTAGGGGGCATCCAGAACGTCCTGCTGGCTCCGACCAATATTCCAAAACAGGATTCCGTACAAGCACAGCTGATCCTTGCTCTTTTCCCCCCAGCCTACTTTCTTGCTAGATCTCAATCCTAGGCGGCCCCTTCGGGGCTGCATGAGACAGCCCCCCACCAAAGATCCTGAGGCTAGCACGGAGAGAGCCAATTCCTTCAGTGCTGTTCCCAGAGCTGAGCTTCCATGTAAATAAATAAATTCTGCAGAGCCCAGGCGGCCTGCTGGGCGTCTCCACAGGGCACACTGGGTAATGAAAATAAAGCACCGGCCTTGCCGCATGGCCACGCTCAGGCATCTCTGCCGGGAGCTCAGGGGACAGAGGAGCAGCTGCTGTGGCCGTGGGATGAAGCCAAGGCACCTGGGGTCGCTCGGGCTCCTTACCATTGGGTTTTCCCCTTTTGGACCCATGCCTTTTTCTACCATGGCCACCCGGTGGCTGGGAGAAGGCCCCACACATCCATTCCTGCTTTGGGGCCAGGGCCTGGCTGCTGTCTGCAGCAGGGCAGAATTTGACAGTCTGGGAATCAATGTCTGTTTGGCTGCTGCTTTGCTGCGTGACCCTGGGGAAGTCTCTTCACCTCTCTGAGCCTCAGTTTCCCCCTTTATAGTGATGCTGGGACCTGCCTGGTGCAATTCTTATGATTTGTTCCAATGTCCAGGGCAGTGTTGCTCCCAGCTGCTGAGCCTTTGGGCACATTTTTCCTGATGCTGACCTCTTCAAGACAGACTCCACCTGGCACCCACCCCTGCGGTTCCTCACTAGCTATGGGTCAACATCGGCATCTTGAGGTGACCTCAGGAGGCCCTCAGTGGAGATCTGGATGCCTAGGTGAAAGGAGTGTGGTGGCTGAATAATGGCTCCCAAAGATGTCCACGTCCTAAACCTTGGAACCTATGAATGTTACCTCATGTGGCAAAAGGGACTCTGCAGATGTGATTAAGCGAAGTTAAAGATCTTGAGATGTGAAGATTATCCTGGATTACCCAGGTGGACCTAAATGCAGCCACAAGTGTCCTTATAAAAGGGAGGCAGAGGGAGATTTGACTACAGAAGAGATTTGTGATGAGGGAAGCAAGAGGTTTGAGTGATGCGAAGAAGGGGCCATGAGCCGAGGAACACAGGCGGCCCCCAGAAGCTGGAAAAGGCAAGGAGATGGGTTCTCCCCTGGAGCCTTCAGAAGGAACCAGCCTTGCTGACACCTTGACTTTAGCCCAGTGAAACTGATTTCAGACTTTGGCCTCCAGAACTGTAAGAGAATAAATCTGTGTTGTTTTAAGCCACCAAGTTTGTGGTAATTTGCTACAGTAGCCATAGGAACTAATACAGTGGGGCTTCTGAGACTTCCAAACCCATGCTGGTACTTCAGGGTGGAGCTGAATCTTCTGCCATGGTCTGGAGCGGGTGGGTGGGGGCTTTGTCACAACTCTTCAGGCTGGCGCCCTCGGGAGACACTGCAGGCTGCCTAGAGGGAGGCTCCAGTGGTGTCTTCAGGATGCATCCTTCCAATTACCACGGCCCTGGGCTCAGATGCGGCTCCCCTCACTCTCTGCTGGGAAAACATCCTCTTCCCCTTCCCTACAGGGCTAGGGAGTGGGGTGAACCCCCGATCCTGGGGTTTGGCCACTCGGACTGGGTTGAGGCAGAGCCCCGTCCATCACCCTTGGAGGGGCTGATGTGCTGTCACAACAGCCACACTGGTTCTCGTCTGTGGGAGGCCCAGGGCCGTTAGGTTTAGAGCAGCGCCCACTGTCCCCAAGGACTCCAGATCTCTCTGCAGGACTTCACTGATTTATTTCATTGACTTCACACTGCGGATACCTCCTTCCCTGGCTGCAAGCAGCATGGTCCCACACGCTGCCGACAAATCAACTTGGTTGAACCAGAACCTTGATGCTGCGGATCCATGAATACGGACGCTGCCTCCCTATACGTGTGGTTAGGCCCCAGGACGAGTTCTGGGGGAGGAAGCCTGACTGGGAACCCCATGGGACTGGCACTGTGGGGTCCCAGGCTGGGGCTGCTTGGCCTTGGAGGGGCCAAGACAAAGGCTCGGGCGGTAGCAGGGCTGGTGGCTGCAGGGCTGGCTCTCCGGCGGGACGCCTGGGACAACCAGCAGCAACCAGCTGCCATGCTCCCCCAACCAGGCTCTGGGGAGATGAACATGGCTCTGTCACACCCTAGTCTGCCTGTGTCTGTTTGTTTACGTTTGGAGACCCTCAGCTTCATAGAGGGCAGGAAGTGGCTTACAAAAATACAAAACACAAAATTGACTAATAAAAAGAAAAACCATCTGGACCAGGAACGATATAAATGAGGGTAGAAGGACAAAACCGAATTCTCCACAGGGATTGAATATGAGCTGCACTTTGGCTTCCCGCTGGCCACAGCAACAAGGGAAACAGGGCAAGCCGAGCTGAAAAGCCTCACTGCTGGGGTCTGGGAGCAAACGCTCCATTCCCAGAGGGCCTTTCTGTGCCAGCGGCCTCACCTGCAGGGTCTCGTTTACTCCTTACAGAGTAGAGTGTGACCCCATTTTATGCGTGGCGTAACTGAAGCCAGGGGTGAGGGACATGACTTGCCCTGGATCCTTCAGTGGGTGAGTGCCTGGGCTCACCGAAACACCCTACCTCTCTCTCACCCTAATTCCCACAGCTACACGAGCTGCATTCTCGCACATGCACACACACGCACCACACACACCACACTCACACGTGCACACATGTACACACAAAAAAATCTAACTTAAAACTGTACTTGCTGGCTGCCTACTACACTTGAGGGCATTTGCTTGGGCCTTGAAAGACCCAGAGCAGCAGTTCCTACCCCTCAGGACTCGACACTTGGGTGGATGTGCTTGGTGTCTGCATAGCTCTTGGAGGTTTTCAAAGCCCTTCTGTGTCTGTTATTTCACTTATCTGGACTATGACAAGACAGAATAGGGACTAATCTTCCCATTTTACAGACAGGCAGACGGGCTCAGCAAGTAGATGGAATCCCAGAGGCACCAGCACAAGGTGGTCCAAGGTGGATGGTGGCAAGATGTGACCGCCAGGCTTGGAAACGCCAGCGGGTGCAGGCCCCCCTCCCTTGGCTCTAACAGCTTCACGGCCGTGAGTGGCTTGTGCACCCCACTTCCCCAAGGGCCCTGAGATGGCTGGCCTAAATGGGTTGGGGCTTCCACTTATTTAGGCTGTCTTCTGCCTGAGCCCACCAAGACTCAGAAATGTTCCTGTCCCTCAGTCCAGGCTGGCCGCCAAATCTGGAAATGGCCACCTGGTGGCTCCATTTCATGGCTTGAGGAGGGAGCCATGGTCTTTAGTGAGACCCACAGTCCTGGGCCAGGAAAAATGTGGACATCACTCAGCAGGAAGCATTTCGGGGGCATGAGCCAGGTCTGATTCCTCTCCGGTCCCCAGGGCCAGTGTGTTAATGTGATTACCAGGGAAACCGGGGCCGCTGGGGATTGGCAAGCATAGGTCAGCCAAGCAACCAGATTCTCCATCTGTGTTCCTGCCTGTGCTCCCTCCACTGCACAAGTGGACACTGGACTCCCTCTGTCTGCTTCTAGTCTGAGCTACTTCTAGTCTGTCTCCCATCCCAGACTCAGAGCAGGCCAAGGGTGAGCCAGCACCCTGCCTGCCACCGTCCATGCCTCTGACAACCACCTCCAGCCTGACATTGCTAAAGGCAGATGCTGGGCTGAGAATGAAGGACAGGTCCCTGATGGTACCAATGATGCAGGCAGATGTGACTCACCCTTGTGTCCTACCCTGAGCCGGGTGAGGCCCTGCCCTGATCAGGTGCCCACTGTGTGTGTCCTACCAAATGCCACTAAGCTCTGGGCCAGAGACTCACCTCATACAGCAAACAGCCCAGAGACCAGATGTCGGACTTGAAGTTGTAGCCATTTTCATGGATCCTCTCCGGTGACATGTAGTACGGTGTCCCAACTGAAACACAGCAAGGGGGAGGTGTTTATGCTCCATGCACGAGCAGGACACATGGGTGAGGGGAAAAGGCAACACATGGGGGCTGGGGAGAGACCTAGCCTTAGTCTCACTGGGAACCTGGGCATCCCTGTCTCCCCCCAAGAAGGTCCCCTCTCTATCAAAGGAGGGGCAGTGGGCCAGATTGGAGGCTCCCCCGCTGGTAGGGCATTAGAATCACCTGGGGAACTTTACAAAAGGTAGATTCCCAGGACCTAGTCAGACCTAAGGACCAGTCTGGGGATCAGACAGCTGCATCAGTATTTCTGCCCACTGCTAACAGAAATTCAGCAGGAAGAGCTGTTAGTCAATTTATGAACATGTGTGGCATTCTACTGGGAAAGGAAATTTTTACTCCAAGTAGTAATCATTTATATATTTTGTTCATGAGGGAACAAAAGTAAAATGAATGACCAAGTGTGAAATGGATGACTTGTCATATCCAAACCACAGGAGGAAATCCAAACAGGTTCACAGCAGGAATCTTGGGACAAACTGTAAGTGGATTCTAGCACCCTGGGTACCACAGACCTGCCTACGAGGCAAAAATCTTCTCCCACATTGAAAGACGATGAGGAGCTGATGGGATACACACAGAGACAGCGGGGAGAGATAGAGGTTGCGGCCCTGTCCTCTGTGAGGTGCAGCATGCCTGCTGTCTGGCTGCACCAAAACCCCTGGCCATGCGCATTCCCAGCTGGGAGTATGGGGCCTGGCTCGACACTTCTCCCTTCCTTAGTCTCGTCCTCTGCCCATTGTACATCTGCCTGGGCCTCCAGAGCAGGGACTTTGTGGGGAGAGATGGCCCGCAGAGTGGCCAGGGCTTTGGCCTGGGGCTGCCTTGGCCCCGAGTGGGCCCATCAGGAGGTAGCAAGTTGCTTGTTCCAGGAAGTATCCACAAGGTGCCTGCTAACCCCGTATATCAAAGAAAGGCTGGGCTGAATAGTGACCACATCAGAAGCACCTGTAGGAGCCTGTTAAAAATCTTGACCCCTGACCCAACCCCAGTTCTGTGGGGTCAGAACCTCCAGGAGTGGAGCTTGGACAGTGCATCCCCCACAGGCTCCCGGGAGACTCTGATGCACTTTACCACCTGAGTGGGGCTGCTGCAATCCCTCACTTGCCTACCTGCTCATTCTTTCGGATGTTCAATAAACATCTGTGGAGCAAATGAATAAATGAATTTATGAAACCTTAACTGAGGGACTGAGGGAGGCTTGGCCCTTCCATGCTGGGTACTGGGTTCTCAGTGTCCCTGCCCCAGGAGTGGACCTTCTCCCCCTCGGTCTGAGCCTCTTAAACTAGGGTACTCTACCTCACCTGGAGGGCCCCAGCTGTGTGTCAGGGCCTACAAGACTACAGCGCCTCTTCCTGTCTGTCATGCCAGCTTTTCCTGAGGGTAAGTCACTTAAAACCGGATTTTTATATCCACAACAAATACTCAGATATTAGGGAGCATAACACACTACTTGCATGAGTTTTAAAGATAAAACGAGCCTTCAAAGAAATCCCGAGTTTGCAGTGGGGCACTGGAGGACGTGTCCCCAAGCCCCGAGGGAGTCGTGATACTGGGGAAGAGTGGGAGAACGTGGCACGACGAGGTGCCTCCACGGACGTGGCCCTGAGTTCAGGCTCACTCTCTGCGAGCACTTCCGGAAGGCCAAGCCGCAGCCCGGAGAGGCGTCTCCCCGCCCGGCCTCATGGCGGCACTCTGACGCAGAAGCTTCCAACAAGGCTCCCATTCCCTCTCCTCACAGTGGGCGATTGAGCTCTGCAAATGAAAGAGGTAGCTAACCAGCCCTGACCATCCCCGCGTCTGCACCTACAACTCCCAGGATTTCAAACCCAGCACATATCAGAGGAGGACGCGGGACCTCAAAAGGGAGGCTGATTAAAGCGGCCGCTTCCCCGAGATGCGCCGCTCCTGTCAAAACGAACTTTGCCTTGTTTTGAAATGCTCGCGGTGCTTGAAACATGGTCATTAGATATGAAAAAGGCAAAGATTTCACAGGAAGGAGAAGCTGACGTGGGTGCGCATGTGTGAGCTGCAACGCTTCCCCAAACTGCGGTTTCAGAAATGGCTGGAGAAATGTGGTCTCGTTGCAGATACCATCCACCGAGCGGGACTTTGACCGGGACGTTAGCGCTTTGGTGTGGAGTTCTGACGGCACAGGCAAGCGGATGTGAAAAGGGCATCGATCCAGCCGGGTCTGAGCCTGATTCAATCACTCACTAGCTGAGAATTTAAATTCTTTTTTCGACCTAAGTTTCCCCATCAATAGAATGGCGGGGTTAAACTCCCTGGGGTCCTTCCTTTCACCTTTCTGAACCTTGGTTTTCCTCTCTGGAAAATGGGGATAATAAAATCGACCTTACAGGGATCTAGGATTGAAAGGGCTCTGTGAAGGGCCCGCTGTCCACAGACCCCAGGAAGGAAGGATAAGCTGAGCGAGAGAAAGGAAGAGCTGAAGGTGGGGAGGGGAGGGAAAGGGAAGAACAAAGGGGTGGATGAAGACCAGATTCTGGAGGTTAGGGGCACCTCAACTCTACAGTGTGACCCGGTCCTATGAAACTTCCAGCCTCTCCCCAACATTCCATCACGCTTCATGTCCTGAGGGCGCTAACTTGTAGCTTCCGCCCCTCCACTCCATCCCGGCAACTGCCCTAGCAGGCCCCAGCTCACTTGCCTGGACCAGCCCCTTACTGTGTCCCCATTCCAACCCATCCTCCACCCTCCACCCAAGGCATAGGCGACGCCCCTGCCCCCAGGCCTGACCTCTCCCATCCCTAAGGGAGAAAGGTCAGATCCTCAGCCTGGCATGAGACCCCCCCACCTCACCCCCCCGCCTCATCTGCCCCCTAAATCTCAACATCGGATCCTTGGCAGCAAGACACACACCACCACCATGCTCGGCTTACACCAAAACCAAACCCTTTGCCTTGGAGTCCATTCTGACTCATGGTGATCCTATGTGTTTCAGATTAGAACTGGGCTCCATGGGATTTTCAATAGCTGTGACTTTTCAGAATACATGGCCAGGCCTCTAGATGGATTCGAACCAAGCAAGCTGAGCCCATGCTGAGCTAGGCCAAGACCACAGGAGAAGCAGCGATGCCGAAAAAACATTGTACTTTTTTTTATCAGCATTGACTTAATTTCAGATTGTTTATGTCATACAAATCCCTGCCCATTTCTAGTTCTCATATTAAGTATCTTGAACCAATACGAAAATCAGATAGAGCAAACCCGTGATTCTACATGGCATCTTGGGTTTTCGTGCTATAAGGATTTCATCCAAAAACAGTTCAGGGAATCTCAGATAGATTTTGGCCTCCACACGGCCCTGGCTATAGATGCCTCAGGCATGTGGCAATGGGGCTTCACTTCACTGCGTCCTCCTTCAGAACGGAGTGGTAATGCTCACCCGAGAGCTATTACTTGGGAAGTGATTATTAGAGTGGTGCTTGGCTCAGTGAGAACTCTAATGGATTTTCTTCCCAGACTGTGGGTCCTGTGAGGGCAGGGGCCAAGTCAGCCTTCCCAGTGAGCAGAGTGGGGCCTCGATGAATGAATGAACAAATGAAACAACTGTAGTTGGCATCCTAGGCCCGGGCCCATTCCTACGTGCTGTCTCCTTGAATTCCTCCCCTTGCCCCTTCCGGTGTCAGCAGTCAGAACCTCCCCTGAAAACTCAGGCTTGAGCTCTATCTGCTGACACAGGTGTTCTGGGCTAAAGGACAGTGTTCCCAGGTGCCCTCTGCTGCTGGAAGGGGGTGTGGGTGAGGCTGGATGGAGACCTAGGGATGCACCTGCACAGTCCTTTGTGCCCACCCAATGAGCACCACCACCAGAAGCTCCTGGGCATGAGGATGGTCCATCCCCCTGTGCAGGTTGGGTGGGGGACAAACACGTCACAGCACAGGGTGGCCTACACTGGACTCCTGTTGGCCCAGGGGCTCGTGGGAGTGCTTGCACACAACACGAGAGAAGGCTCCATCCTCCCTCCCTGTGGGGCCCAGGACAAGCCCTCCTGGTCCTAGGTCACTTCTTGCTGCTGTGAAAAGGGATGGGCTTTCCTTGTATGGTCGGGCACTTGGACCTGGGTGTCTTTTCCACTCAGAGAGCTTGTGGGGAGCCCTCGCTCAGCCCCTTCTCTGGGCTCCCACAACCCAAGCCTACTTCCTGCCTCACTGCGGGCTAGTGCACGGGAAAAGAGCACTCCAAGCTGGGCGGAGATTACGGCTTCAATACCATTTTCAGTGCTCTTCTGCTGGGTGACCCCAGGCATGGGTTATCACCTCTGAGCCTCAGTTTCCTTATCTGTAAAATGGAGATAATAAGCCTACTGTGATGATGTTTTTAAAAAGCACGTTTTCCAAACATTTTTTAAGCCTCATCCTCTGCTAACTCACCTCTTCAGTGACAACTGACTTCAGTGACAGTGACAAGTGACAGCCCTAGGAGGGGCTGAAGCAGCCCTAGACCCTAAGTGGACCTAGGCTGCTCAGGGTTTAGAACCACTGAACCTTGCATCATGAATGCACACAGGAGACTCTCAGGAAAGAGTTCTTTCTATGTGTCCCCTTACCTGCCACCTGGGTCTGATTGTGTTTGTCTCCCCATTTCCCGCAGTATGGGGATCCCTTGAAGGTAGAATGGCTGCATAACCCCCATGTCCCCTGAACCTAGCACAGGGCCAGGCAGTCAGCTCAGGGAAAGGAGAAAGATGGAATTTGTGCCCCATAGACTGGCCAGAAAAAGCCTGAGTGCCTGACCACTTGGACCCGATGGAGGTTGCCCCAACCGGACCTGTCCCCCAACTCCAGCCCCGGGAGGTGGCACGGGGCCCTGCACGGGTCCTGGGTGCGAGCAGGCATCCCTTCCCAGCCCTGTTCCCACCCGCGGTCACCCTGTCACTGCCACTGAGTGAGCAGGGCCTGCTCTCCCAGCCCTACAATTTGTCTTGCAGCTGCTGCCGTTGCTCGGAGCGAGACACTTGCTTGTAGCTTGTGAGCTGTGTATAGGCAAATCTTTCATTTTTCTTTCATTATGCCGGCGTGTACTGTCACTTAATTTTTATGTATGCAATCCTTCCTGACAAATATGATCTGCTGCCTGGTAATTCGTCTGACGCTCATTCTGTTCCACGCTCTAATTATGGCTCCTATTCCTGACACCGAGGCAGCTGCTCTGCCACCGCTGGGTACCGCACCTGTCAGCCCGGCCGTGGCACTGACTAATGCCCTTTCATGCCAGCCTCATGTTAGCAAATACAGAGGTGGGGAGGGGGCCGGTGGAGGGGGAGGCAGGAGGCGGCAGGATTTGCATACGCCTGTCTCCTGGGTCAGCAGCCTTAGGAGCAGAGGTGGTTGCCGGGGCAACGTGGCTGGCCCCACAGCATCTCCACATAGTAGGTGCGCATTAGACACAGCATATGCATAATTCATACCCAAGCACAAAGTGTGAAGGTGCTCTGCCCCCTGCATCCTTCCTGAGTCACAATGCAAGGCAATTAGTCCAATCTCTTGCCTGATTAAATGTGTGTGCGAGACTTAGCCATTTTCCAGAACCTAGCTGTGAAAAGAAGGTCTTTCCCCTTGTGTCTTGGGGACTTCACGCCCTGGGCTTTGGTTCTGCACTGTCACTATTGCGGAGCCTGGGTTAGTGCTGGGGCAGGCCCCCTCAGTTCTGTGAGCTCATGCTTGCCAGCAGGGTCTGCTCTCGGCTCAGCAGGCGTCTCCCGGACGCTGGGCACTCAGCACGGCCTGGAGGGAGGGCAGGTCCCCGGAGAGCTCCTTCCACCCATCACGAGGGCTGGGCAGCTGCTCAGAGGCCTCGGGAAGAGCCCAGCTTCTGCAGGCGGCCTTTCCTCAAGTTCCAATTCCTTCTCATTAATATAATAAGTGCACCAGTCGAGGTCGATAAAATCACACTGTCGGACGAGACCGTATTTTTGCCTGTTGCTAATGATGTGATTGTAACTGGCTCTGACGGAGCGCGGCAGTCTTTTCTGGAGCGGGACAGAGAAGGGTTGGAACCTGACTGACGGGGACAGGAGCAGCAGATTTTACTCTCCTCTTTGACAGCTTCCCTTGAATTTTTGGCCTTTTCGAAGCTCTTACACACCAAAGAGGTAAACACAGTCCCAAACCACAGACACACTTTGATTTCAACAAGAGAAATGTCTCAGAGGCAGGTCTCTTCCCAGCCATGGAAGAGTTGGTGCCGGGGAACCTAAAGGGAGACCCCAGCATTATCTTCCAAGGCCCCCAACCCTCATCTTCTGGAATAAGAACCAGCTCTGGAATCAGAGGCCTGGATTCAAGGCCTGGCTCTGCCGCTATGTGATCTCAGGAAAAAATAGCTCAGCCTTCCTGAACTTCTGATTCTTCATTTGCAAACAGCAAGAATCCTGTGACCCCTCACAGCCATTGTGAGGCCTGAAGGAAGTATCATAAAGCTCACCGATGGCAGGGCCTCGCACATTCTTTCCTTTTGAGCTGAAGGGAAAGCCACAATGTGCCCAGCTCCTAAGGTGGCCTGGCTGGGGCCCCTCTGGAGCCAGGTAACAAGCACCCTCCCGACAGGGTCCAAGGCAGCTGCCCTAGTGTCCCAAGGGTCAGATGAGGATGAGAGTTTTGAAACAACTATACACACCACAAACCACACACACACACACACCCCTGATCTTTAGAGGGGTGCATTTCTCCTAATTGTGTGCTCTGCACTGAGTCTCTAAGCCACTGGGACCTGTATGAACAGTAACAGATTCCACCAGGAAAGTGTGTCTTCCAGAAAGCCCCTCCACATCACCAGAAGATGTCGTTGGCACACATAACATGCCACAGGCACACAGGTGTCGGGAAGACAGGAGACACCCTGGCTGAGCGCTGGAGTGGAGCAAGATGAACGGAGAGCAGTGGTTTCCAAGGGAAGCGGCCAGCCGGCACGGGGAGGACCCAGCTCTCTTCAGTCCACACGGGGGTGCATCTGCCCAGATCTGGGGCAGCACCGGGGAGGCAACCACGGGAGCACTTTCCTCTGCAAACACCACGTCAAAGAACTGGCTCTGAAGAAAACAGGGTGACACTGCCCACCCCATAGGCTGCTGGGAAGCATTCCCACGCGGGCCCAGTGGTTAAACTTTGACATGCCTCTTTGTAACACAAAAGGGGTCCTATATCTGTGTTCCACTGGGGGCTTTGTGGGTTCCTATAGTCTACTGAAAATTCCCATCGTCCATCATTCCAACTTTCACAATAAGTTACAGACCTGGCAATGGACTCTGAAGCCCACCATTGTCTTACCCCAGGGGAGGGTCCAGACCACCGAGCTCAGTGTTGGAGGCCCCACCTGCCTCTCTTGCCACATCTCCTGCAGCAACCTCCGGAGAACCCTGCTCTCCAGCCAAACCCAGCCACTTACTCAGCCTCGAGGCCCCGGTACTCCCTGTTCCCTTTCCTAGAACTCTGTTCCCCACCCCCGCCCTGCCAGCTCCTGGTCAGCTTCATGGCCCAGCTACAATGTCACCTCCTCCCAGGTGAGTGCCCCAAATGTCCGCCACCAAGAAGAATGGACAAAGTGTGGCACAGCCATACAGTGGAATACTACCCAGCAGTAAAGATGGAATTACGGCCTTGTGAAACAAGACTCATCTCCCCACTCCATGGCATGGGCCCAGTCATTCTTTCCGGGCTGTGAGGTGACTTTGAGGGCCCAGGGCAAGCCCCCGACTGGGCCTCATTTCACTCCCTCTGGGTCATTGTTTGTGGCACAGAGCAGGTACTTGGGGAGAGTTTGGGGAGTGAAGGAGATGAGGGAAATCTGATCTTCCAAAGCAGCATCTTCTTGCACTGACTGGAGAGACAAGGGCACAGCGGGAGAATGTCTGAATCTTTACACCGTAGCCCAGGACCGCCGGCGTGCGGGGGGCGCTGTTGGTGTCCAGGCAGACTCTGCTTACCTAGGGAGTGGGCCGCGGTGGTCTCAGAGCTGAAGAAGCGGCCCAGGCCAAGGTCACCAAGCTTCACGACACCCGTGGCCGTGATGAACACGTTGGCCGGCTTGATGTCTGCCGGGGAAGGACGACTGGTTGGTGTAGTGACAAGGAGGTCAGGGTGGGGTGGGGCAGGAGGAAGGAGGAGGCCTAGGGGCAGCCAAGGAGACCATGGGATGGAGGGTCCTTCAAGAGAGGGTGGGCCCTTTCCTTGGGCTCACTCCCTCAGGGCGAGATCCCAGCCCTTGCTGTCCCACACTGGCCATGAGACCTTGAGAAATTTACCTTCCCTCTCTGGGCCTCAGTTTCCACACCTGTAAAATGGATCTAACTTCACCTACTTCCCAGGGCTGCTGGAGATCTGTGAGGGAGGGGATATTTGTGCTGTTGTTTTCTTTTTTACAGCTGTATCCCTGGTGCCTAGAATAGTACCTACCACACAGTAGGCACGCAAGAAAAAATTGTGTAACGAACGGATGGGGGACTCAATCAGGGAATGGTAAGGGCACTGCCTCGCACACAGCAGACACGGATGAATACAGATGGAATGAATGACTGAACGAGGGAATCAGTGAAATGAACTGTGTCAAGTACCCAGCACAGTGCTTGGCAGCACCCAGCAGGTGCTCAGAACAGCTGACTCCTTTCTAACCACTCAGGGATGATGACAGCTTTTGGAAATACTCCTTTGTAGGTGTCTCACCTCCTATGTCCAGCCAACTCCTACTAAGACTTCAAAGCCCATATTAAAAGTTCCTGACTTCCCCAGCTGGAGCTGGCAGCAGTACTGTAACTGGTCATGCCTGGCTGTCTCCCCGGCCAGCCCCTTAGCCCCCACTGCTGCACCCTCTCTGTGCTAGGTGTCAGGGACTGGAGATGACAGGCCGAGCAGGGCCCCTGTTCCCTGGTATTCACGTGACTACCTGACATTTGGTGCCTCCTCCCCCATGGGGAGGTCCCCGACAAGGGGCATGAGGCATGTGTGTACAGTTGTGCCTGGGGCCTTACACCTGCCCACTCTCTTATCCTGCTAAAGGCAGTGAGATACTCGACACCTACCCATGTGGGGAACACACACTGGCCCGTCTACATCAGGCAGGGCCAGGGCTTTTCCTGAGGAGCCGAGGGAAAAGCTGCATCGTGGGGCCCAGGGGATGCCTGGGCTCCCCCTGGGGAGGGGGCAGCAAGTACCTCGGTGCATGACACGGCGTGAGTGCATGTGCTCCACAGCGCTGCACAGCTGCACGAAGTACTTCCACACCGTCCTCTCGGGGATGAGCCGCTTCTGCTTCTTAAAGTACTGTGGTGAGGGAGGACATGAGAGAGACAGACAGACAGATAGGCCTAGGTGAGAGGCCATAGGGGAAGGGGGCAATAGGCATTGGTCCCCGTCCTGTCTCCAGGGGCAGCCTGGCACCTGGCCCAGGTCAGGCTGCTAAGCAAACAATATGAACAGGTCGAGAGCGTTCATACCCCTGCTTTCGCCCAAATCCCGCTCTGTGGGCCACCCGTCCACCCCCCACCCAATCGTGCTACCTGAGGGTGAGGTGGGTCGTGTCTGTCCCCAGGCCTGCCCAGAGTGGGTGTCCATGACAGGTCTGCTAAATGCATGCCTGCGATGCATTTGGTGAAAGCTGTTTTCAATCACCCTTTTTCTGGAATCTTCTGGGCACATGTCCATCTCCTCCCCTAACTTCCTGACATGGAACTCCTACAAGAGTGGCCTGGGGTAGACTCTGTCCGCCCCCAGCCCCAACCCAGGCCTAGCCCAGGAGGTGGGCACCAGGACACATCCCATGGTTGAATCAGGACTCCAGGGGCCTGGCCCCCACCTCCTCGGACCCGTCAAGTCACAGTGCAATGTGACCATTTACAACTGGCAAGAATCTCGCGTAAAAGACTTCGGCATTCTCAATAGACCCCCTAGTTTCAACAGGCATCAATCTACTTCATTGCCTGGATAAACATATTCAATGCTCCAGAAAATTTAAAAACAAAGTCAAAACAGGGTGCTCTGAGTGTGCAATAAGTAACACAAGGTCCTGGAAGGGGCAAATGGGAACATGACCTTGTCCACAGTTCAGGTCAACAAGCCCTCCATGGGAGCGCCTAGGTGCCAGGCCCAGAGCTGAGGGCTGGGCTTGCAGGGAGGGGGCAAGGTCATGCTGACTTGGACACCAGTAACCTGAGTAACAGGTTTTTGTCCAGGGACTTTCCATTCAGAGCAACCCAGAGGTGACACTGTGAATGGAAAGCTGCCATTTATGAGGGCAGCTGCTCTGACACAGGTTCCGTTGCTCTGGTCAGGGAAGATGGGAACCCAACCCAGGACATTCTCCCCCTGCCTGGGAAAGGGCTTGGGGTGAAGAAAGGACCTGAGCTCACATTTGCTGAGCACCTGGTGTGTGCCAGGCACTGTCCTGGGCCCTCAATAGGGATGACTGTGCCCATCTTACAGATGAGGAAACTGAGGGGTAGAGTCACAGCTCAGTCCCAGGTCTCCTGCCAGCAATCGAGCTCAGAGAGGTTCAGGAAAGTGCCCAAGGTCACACAGCTGGAGAGGCAGAGCCGGGATCCTGATCCTGTACCTCCAACAGTGGAGCAGTCACAGCTGGCAGCCCCTGGCTTGTGGTAAAGCTCTGTGAGGCTCTTCCAAGGCTCTATTCTGGGAAAGGGACCTTGAATGTGAGCCGTCCCAGGCTCCCCGCACAGACCCCCCCACACACACACTGGGCCATCATGGGCCTCTGTGGTGGGCTGGGACCGGAATGTTATTTTACGCTGTGACGTTGGTTAATCCTCATTACAGCATTTAAGCAGGACGTGCATAACCGTGAATGGCGATTTTCTAAATGTCATGTCCTATAAGTGCTGCCTGACATTTAGCGGGAAGGCACAGAGTCTCTGGTGGCTTCCAGGTGGTGGCAGCTCCTGGCTTCACCATCCCTTGTAAATAATGCTGGCACTGTGGCCATGGTGGAGCTGCTTGGCTCCTGAGGCTGCAGGCCCTTGGGACACAGGGCCTGCTGCTCAGCAGGCTCCCAGGCCAGCCAGGCATGCTGGTGACCATGAAGAGGCCAGCTGGGCTCTGACAAGGCCCTCATTCCCCTGGAAGCCCAGAGGCAGCTGGAGTGACAAAGGCCAGGAAAACTGAGCTCTTACCAAGCACCAGGGACTATGTCGGGCACATTACAGATGAGGAAACTGAGGCACAGGCACCTGCCCAAGGTCATCCAGTGGGTGTGTCTGACTCTGGGTCTGGGGTCTCTCCACTAACCCATCCCTGCCTCTCTCACTTGCCGGGGGCAGCACCAAGCCAGGCTGTGCTGGTGCGCTGGATCAGAGGCCCAGGGAAGGAACAGGAATAGGCAGGGGAAGGGAAGGAAGAGGAGGATTCCTGAGCCAGGAGGGCAGAAGGAGGTGCCAAGCCAGACTGAGAAGCTGGCAACCAGGCCGCTGCCCAGAAACCCAATCTGCACACAGCTGGTACTCACAGCCCTGATGGGGTTAGGAGACTGATTTGAACCCAGGGGACCCAGGGAAGGGGCATGGGGTAAAGGGGAGGGTGGAAAGGGGTCCCTCATACCCCCTGACCCCAGGCCAGGAACAAATGGGTACTGGACACCCACATGCCTCCTCCTCTCTTTTTCAAGTTGGAAGGAGCTTGCATCAGACCCTGCAGTTCCCACAGGGCTCTCATCCCAGGAACAGAGTGGACGTTGAGGTTCGGGGCAGAGAGAGGGAGGGATTTGACCAGGACTGTCTGACTTCAGCCCCACAAGGGTATCTGGCGTCCACTGGGCCTGAGTGGGTGCAGTGCCCTCACTGTGGGATGCATCCCAGGGTGATGGCAGAAGGGGCCTCTCCTCCAGCTCCTGCTCCTCCTCTCCATCCACCCAGCACTGCTGGGTGGAGGCTCGAGCCTCATCCCCACCACTGCAAGGCTTTCTCACTGGCCCCCGCCTCCTTCCCCCTCACCGCCCCCCACGCTCCACTGGGCACCCAATTTTTCTTCTAGAACACAAAACCAGCCATGTTACTCCCTTGCCACAGGTCTTGGGGAGCTTCTTGCTGACTTTGGGGCAAGGTCCCAAGTCCTGAGCCTGGACTGCAAGACCCTGCATGACCTGACCGCCCTCACCTCACGCTCTACCTCCCTCTCCTCACCTAATGCTCTCAGTGGACCAAACTGCTTGGGAGACTCCTGGGGTTTTCATGCCCCTTGGCTCTTGCACAAGTTGTTCAGGCCACTAGACTGTCCGTCGCCCTCAGGTCTCAGTTCAGGTGTCACTTCCTCCAGGAAGCTCCCCTGGCTCTCACAGGACTGGCCTTGGCTGGCTCACACAGGCTCACACTGCTCATTCATGAGCCTGCCTTTCCATTAGAACATGAGTGCCTTGGACAGGGCCCATGCCAGCGGCCCCCCAGATTTTAACACAGAACTGTCATGGAGTGGACACTCGATGCATGCGTGATCAGCACAAGAACAACATGCGAAGGAGAAACAAGTTGGGGTGGGGGAAGAAAAGAAGGAGGAACTAAGACATGATATACCACATCTGTTCCCACCAGGGACCTGTGTGAAGATTAACATCTCTGCAAATGCATTAATATGTCAACGAAAATATAAAAGCAGGTGATAACAGCTCAAGTAATGACGCTTCCCAACGATGCCCGTATTCCTCAGAGCCAAATTTAAGAAGAGCAAGCGTGAACAATTGCTCACTCCCCAGTGCCTGGTGGGAAAGATGGAGAACCATTTCCAAGTGTGGCTGGGACCAGGGTAGGGGATTGAGGGTGGCCCAGCCTTGCTCAGGAGCCGGACAGACTGGGCTCTGGGGGAGGGGGCAATGGGGGCCCATAATGGTGGCCTGGAAACAAGGTCTAGGCCAGCAGGGAGGTGAGGGCCTTGGTGGAGGAGCAGGGAGTGAGGCTGAGGGTGGACCTGGGGGTCAGGCAGACCTGGGCTCCTCCACTTTGAGGCTGTCCTGCCTCAGGCAGGTGGCTCAACCTCTCTAGGCTCTGCTTTCCTCTTCTGAGGACAGTGTGGTGTGGTGCACGTGTATGCTTGGTCTGGCCGTGGCCCACAGCAGGTGCTAGATCAATCCAGCCACACATGGCAGGTTGGGCAAGGGGGCACAGCAGCGTGGGGATTACCATGGGGTACAGAGCAAGAGCCAGACCTGGCACTGAGCTGCCCGTGAGACCTGGCAAGTCTTTCAACCTCCCTGAGCTCAGTTTTCCTTTGTGTAAAATGAGGTATAAGACGCATCTCCAGATTCCATGGGCTGGGGCCTGACCTAGGCTGGGGTGCTGTCTCTCCTCCTTCCGTGAGGTGGGAGAAGCGGGCCAAGTGCCTGTGGGCAGGCTGGGGCAGTGGGGGACGGCCAGAGGGTCCTTCCTGGCCATTGCTGGCCCTCTTCCAGTCACCTGCCCATCTAAGCATTGTCTTTGCCTTGCTTGTGCAGACCAGGCTCTCATGCACTGAGCTTCCCTGAGGCTGATGAGAAAAGAAAAAGGCGCACTCAGCAATGGCAACTGGGACAGAGCCCGAGAAGGCACTCACGGGGCCACAGCTGAGGCCTGTGGGCATCGGCAAGGGGGGCGGATGTCCCTGAGCAGCCACCTCCACTAAGGCCAGAGCAGTGATGAGCTCTGGCTGGAAGGGGGTTGCTTACCCCCGAGCTCCTGTCAGGGGCAGTCCCTGAGCCCTGAGCTCCTGCCACACACCCTCACCTTGATCATCTGCGAGAGGTCGCCCGCGTCAGCCAGCTCCAACACGATGTTCAGCTCATTGTCCTCAATAAATGAGTCCAGATACTTGATGATGTTCGGATGGTTCAATTGCTGCCCAAGGAGAGAAAGAGGGAGGGGGCACCAATAAAAGACAGCATAGCCCCAGTGCCTGCCCCGTGTTGGTGCCCAGCTGGCACCCAATAACGAGACCCCTGGTATTTGCTGGGGAGGCAGTTGCTGGGGGGAAAGCCCTACCCTTGGGAGTCAGGTATACCTGGGTGACATCACCCATTGCTGTTGAATCGATTCTGACTCATAGTGACCCTAAAGGACAGAGAAGAACTGCCCCATAGGGTTTCTGAGGAGCAGGTGGTGGATTCAAACTGGTAATCTTTTGGTTAGCAGCCGAACTGTTAGCCAGTGAGCCACCAGGGCTCCTGGGTGACATCGGGAAAGCCATTTTGCAACCGACTCTCAGTTTCCTCATCTATAAAATGGGCATAATGTTTTGAAGAGCAGCTGAGAGGATTAGATGGGCTAATGCCCCTGAAGTGTCTAACAGTGCCTGACCCAGAGCTATGACTCAATACTGTTGTGGAAACCATCATCATCATCACAGTCATCACTCTCATTACTACCCAGGACCCTCAAGGGATGGCCAGGCCCCCACAGCTCTGTCCCTGTGCTCAGTACGTGCGGGCTGCAGCTAGTGCTCAAGAATGTTCATCTCCTTCCTTCTTCCTTCTCGCTCTTACTCAATTGCTGACCCACCCCTGCAGAATCCTGGCAGGAGAGCCACCCTGACAAATTTGCCTTTCACCTACCCATTAAGCCCATGTGTTTGCTGAGGCTGCCGCAGGGATCCCAGATATGAGGGTGCCCCGCCTGTTAAATGTCAGCCCCTGCCTGGCCGAAAGGATACCCTGGCAACTGCTGTGGTTTGTAAAATCAAAACAGGGGCTATTATAACCAAAATTCACTCTTCGCACCAAAATCTGGGGGAAGCGGAGGGGACTCAACTATTCTGTCATAATATGAGGTCCAATCCACAGGGCTCTGTCAGCTGACAACCAGAGGCTGTATTTAGAGTCTATTTTCTAAAAGGCCCAACGCTGCTGGGAGGGGGCAGGCATCTGTGCTGCACGCCGACCTATGCCCATCCTCGGCTCCTAAGGCAACAGGCGGCTGACAGCACACAGCCACACACTCCTCATTCTTCATTTCCCAAGCCAGCCCTGGCGGCCCTCAGTCAGCCTCCCTCTCCTGCGTCTCACACCTCATTTCCATCCCTCTTCTTACGGCAAAATCTCTCTGCCGCGCGCTGAGCTCCTCGGGGTGGAGTCATATCTGAGGCCCCGGGGCAGCCCTGGCTGTGGTGGTGGCTGCTGAGGGGTGCACGGGGTGGGGGGAGGGGTGGCAGAACAAACTGCCAGCAATGTCAGGCCCCATCTTGTTTGACTCTGCTGTCAGGGCTTTGCTCTCTGGGACTCATGACCTTTCCTGACAAAATAGGGAATGGATCTGTCTGTCCTATAGTCTCCCTCACTGGGCTGCATCCCCCCGGGTCTAGCTCTCAGTGGTGTTGAAACGATGTGCTGACTCTACATCTACGTTCAAACAGGTCCTCACCTTCCTGCCCCATGTGTGGCCACCACCAACCTCAACACCATTGTGATGGGAAGTTTCAGTTTTGGGGTCCTGGCATGAACGATCGGAATGAGGTCGCCCAGTGTCCCTTCTGAGAATCATGTTTCCCTTTGTTTTGTAGGAAGCACCTCATGCCCCTGGCACATCCTGTTGACCTCCTGTGGGCAGCTGGGGAGGTGGACTGGTGTTCATAAAAGGGGCTGGGGTTGCCGGGCAGAAGTTATAACATTACAAGGGCCGCCTGTGACTGAGCGCTTGAGCTCTTCAAACGCATTCGCATATCAACGCCCCAAAACCTCTGAAAAAGCCGTCATCATCACCCTCTTTTTACAGTGAGCTGGAGCGAGGGTGTGTGCCTGCCTCCAAAGCCCATGCTTCGTGGCACTTGGGTGCACAGCAGCGCTGGAGAAGGGGACAGAATCCCCTCCACAGCTAGGTCCTGCTCAGGCCAGGAGGAAATGAGGTGGCCTAGGTGCCTCACCAGGTGGAGGCCACTTCAAGGCAGGGGCGGTGGTCATACATCTCTGTGCTCAGGGACCTGGAACAGGCTAGCTCAAAAAGGGCACTCAATACGTCCGATGTGCTATTCTTTCATTCGATGTGAGCAGCACAGGTGGGTTCTTGGTCACCAGGAGGGGAGGGAAGGGAGTGAGTCATTGGGACAACTGTTCCCCAGAGTTTGGAAAATCAGAGTCCCAGAGACCACAACTGAGTCCCAAAGCTGACCATTACTTATGATTTTTATATGTTAGTATTTGAAGGCTATTTTTTGAGCTATCATATGAATTAAAGACACCTCCCTCATGCCTCCTGGCCTCCAGACTCGCCTCTGTGACCTACTGTTGGCTGCCACAGCAAGGGCTAAAAGCTTACATCTGACCACACCCCCACCCTGGCTCTAACACCCCTTCAGTGGCTCCCTTTTCTTCCCACCTTCAAGTTTGCTGTCCTCAGCCTGGCATCTGAGGCCACCACAATCTGGCCCTATCAACCTCTCCAGCCTCATTCCTCCATCCATAGTTTAGTGCCCTGCAGCAGGCTCAACTCAGCCTTCTAGATGATTCCAGGATAGTGCCCTGGCCTCTGCAGGGCCTGCCCAGGAAGTGGTTTTCCCCTGAGCTCCCCAGCCCACATCACCCCAGACAGTCACCATCTGCTGCCCACCTGTTCCCCACCAGCCTGGAAGGCAGGGCCCAGGCCTGAGAACCCAGGACAGGGCCTGGCAGGCTCAACTGCTGATCTGAAGTTCTGCAGCTGCTGCTTTGGTGGGCCTCCCTGCCAAAGGCAGCCCCAATTTACCATAAGCTGCCAAGGAAACACTGTGTGTGTTTTGTGGGAAGGGAGGAGGATACTGAGTGAGCACCCACTGTGCCCTCTACTGCACTGGGGGCTTTTTAGATATTATTTTATTTAATCCTCTCAATCCTCCCAGATTCCATGTGCCAGGTATTCTTGCCATTGAGCAGATGGGCAAATTGAGGCTCAGAGAGGTTAAGTCACTTGCTTAAGGTCACACAGCTTGTAAATAAAGACATCAGGGTTTGAACTCAGGCCCCTGTGCCTCGAAAGCTCACACCTTTTACCCACTCCCAGGCTCCTCCATTACCTCTGAGGTCCCAGACAGAATCTTAAGAACGAGGACTAGGGACGAATCTCCAGGAGAGTGCTGCCCCAGGTCAGGGCTAAAGTCTAGTCCAGAGAGTTGTTATCTCTGATCCTGGGGAGACCAACACGGAAGCCAGCGGGGAGGAAGAAAGGGATGACCACAGACCCCTGCATCGCATGCCTCGCCCAGGGCAGGCCTTCCACATCTGTCACTTGGTACAACCCCGTCCAGTCAGCCCACCTCGCCTGAACCAAGGTTCTGCCCACAGAGGGATGGGCACATCTGCTGCACCCTTGGGGAAGCCTGTCCTGCAGCCAAGAAGTCTCCAGCTGTGTGGCCTGTCTTCTCCTTGAAGAAGGCCTGGGAAAGAGCCCAACAGCATGACTGTACAGGGGCCCCTTCAGTCCCCAGTTGACCTTGGCAGTCCCAACCTGGCACTGCTGACCCACCCCTGACAGGCATGTCCCTGCGGGACAAATACCCCCTCATGGTTGAATATTCACATGTGTGTGCTCTGCCAAGATGGAAAATAAAAGAATAAAGGCTGAGAGGAAGGATGGAAAAGAAAAAGACAGACAGACAGAACCACAGTCTGACCAAATGTTCACATCTGACTCCTTTCTCAGTCAAGTGGGTGCTCAGGCCACCGCAAGGCACAGATTTGGGCAAGGATAGCTGAGTCTGGTACAGAGGGGCCCTGAGGGCTGGGCAGAGAGGTGAGACAGGTCCCCCAACCCCTGCCCAGCCATCAGAAAACGTGCTGCTGCCCTCAAACGGAATGCTTTTAGAACTTCATGGAGGCTCTGGATCCCTGCTGTCCGTGGACTATGTTGGACATGGTGCAGCCCAGCCTGGAGCTCAGGTCACTCCCAGGAGGTGAGGGGAAGCCGCTCGGCCCAGGACACTCACCTTCAGGAGGCCAATCTCCTTGACACAGTCCTGCCTTGCCTTGGCGTCCATCATCTCAAATATCTTGGGAGGGAGGAAAAGAAAAACAAGGAGTTAAAACACGGTGCCCACCGCCCCTACAGGAAACCATGAGGACCTGGGTTCAAGTCCTGTTCCCCCACCTCCTCACAGAGAGGCCCTCGTAATGATAATGGTTCCCTTACTGAGCACTAACTGTATGCCAGGCACTGCGACAACTCCCAGGAGGCAGGACTTACCACTCTCAACTTACAGGGGAAGAGACTGAGGCTCAGAGAAGTCAAGTCACTTAGTGAGGTCACACAGCAGGCAAGCGGCAGGCCAGGAAACATGCTCAGAGCCTCCGTTTTCACCTCTGTAATGGGGACAGTCGCCTGACCTCAAAGGGTAGTTGTGGGGACTAAGAAGACGTGGGTAAAGCACCAGCACGGGGCTCCTTTCCCCCCAGCCTCTGGGCGCTCATTAAACGTGAGCTCCTTCCAGTACTTTCAGACTTGTAGCTCAAACAAAAGGTCGACATTACAGCAGCCCCATCACAAAACACATCATGGCATGAAAAAAACAAGATAAAATGAACCAAGGTGATAGCCTCCTTGGAAGATGAAGAGCAGAAAGTAGGTCTTTCCTGGACTGAGGGTTCAATCATCCCCCCAGCCAGCCAGGACCATCAGAAGCTGCATGTAACATTCATAACAAAGAAATGAGCAAGCTGGCCTCTTTGCCCCGTCTGCCCCAACCATGACTTCGTCGGAACTGCCTTCTCTCTCCTGGGCACTCTTGGCCCAGGCTGTTAATCTCCTTCTTTAAGGACAAATGAGCAAATTGAGGGACTCAGAAAGCTTTGCTGAAGGATTTAAAGCCAATTTCCTCCAGCAAAATGGGCCCAGTGGCTCTCGCTTAAATGCTTCCTGGCCTGATTTGGCTGCTTAAACCCCATCTGCTCAACACTTCTTCCTCCACCTGGGAGGGGCAAGGAGGTTGGGAAGGACACTGGAGCCCAGAAGTGCAGCGCAAACACAGGCATCCAAGTGAGTCAGGTGTGGGTTTGAATCTCGCCACCCCCTTAACTCACTCTGTGGCCTTTGTGAGTTACTTAACTCTGCGGCAGTGCATCCTCGTCTGAAAAATGAGACAGTGATCCCCATCCACGGCAAGGCCGTTATGGTTTCATGAGGCTACTTGTGCGAAGCTCTTGCTGCAACCTAGTATACAGCAGGTGCTCAACACATGCTCATTCTTCCTTTTCTTGTTTGATACTCTCCCTCCTTGGCCCAGTGGGTTGGGTACTTCCTTCCCTCATTTACGGATGAAGGAAAGGGAAGGGGCTAGCCCAGGGCCACACCATTTAGATACAGGAGCCACTCCTATGACATGGCTTTGACCCTACAGGGTCATCAGCTCACCTGCACCTTCTTCAGAGCCACAGTTTTCCTGTCCAGCAGGCAGGTGGCCTTGTACACCTCGCTGAACTGCCCACGGCCTATCTTCTTCTCGATCTGGAAGTCTGCCAGCGAGCAGCGAAAAGACAGGGCAGTCGGGTGCCTCTGGAGGGGAGCAACAGGGGGAGTTGAGGGCCTGGATCTGGAACCCCCAGCAGTACCCCTCAAGGTGAAGAAGGGACTTTCATTACCAGCCCTGCTATTGAGAGCCTCCCACATGCCCACCGGGTCCTTTACCCATCAGCCCCATTTAATCCCCACAACTACCCCACGCTGCAGGTTTAGGAACTGAGGCTGTTTATCTCCTTCACTGCACTTTCACCACCATCTCTGATTACAGGATTTACTCGTACGTTTGCTCATTCTCTGTCTCCTGCACCCAGAAGGCTGCTTCTGTGCAGCTGGGGCCTCATATGCCTTGTTCACTGTTTGCCCAGGTGCACGAGAGGTGTGATGTGACTTGCCAAGGTCAAGGATGCGGACGGACCCTGAGGGCTGGACAGCATGGTCTTACCAGTCCCACAGCCCAGCTCTTCAGCCCCTCCACTCTAATATCCCAACCCTAGCCCCTCAGGTCATCACAAGAAATGGCAAGTTCCTCTTCGGGTGGCCTTCCCTCAACTCAGAGACGAGAAAACCAAGGCAAATCTTGATTGCTTGGCTTAGCCAACACTGTAGCCTTACATCTGAGCCCATTCTCTGGGTAAACTGCCCCTTTTACCATGACATGAAGAAACCAGAGACTTTAAAAGATGACTCTGCGGGGCCAGCATTGAAACCTAAGATTAAGCTGTAGGACCTGCCCAGGGATGGAGCCGCCAGGTGAGGTGGCAAGTGGCCATGAACCCTCCCACCCCTGGAACACACGCACAAACATGCTTTCAAGAAAGGGGAGGAGGGGGCGCCAACACCAGGCCCTGGAAAAGGGAGGAGGGGAGGGGAGAGGGCGACCCGGCCAGACAGTTCCTGTTACGTCTCCGTTTGACAGATGAGGAAACTGAGACCCAGAGGGGCCAGCCCCGCCCACAGCTCACAGTTCCATGCAGCCTTCCCTGATGGTTTTGGGCAGAACCTCTCCCTCCCCCGAGTACCCAGGAGTGCCAGGACTCACTTCTGCTATAGCCCCACTCCTCATTCTGGTGAGGTGGGTGGCTGACCCTAGGGACCCCCTCCCCAGTTTGATGGTGGCACAAGGACAGGGACTGGGTCTTCATCATTGCTGGATGTCTCCCACATAGCAGATGCACGGAAACGTTTGTTAAGTTCAGCTGGGCGGGGGCAGGGCAAGAAACATAATCGTCATTGTTAGGTGCCATCGAGTCAGTTCCAACTCATATCGACACTATGTACAACAGAACAAAACACTGCCCAGTCCTGTGCCATCCCCATGAGCATTGCTATGCTTAGGCCCATGCAGCCAGTGTGTCAACCCACCTCACTGAGGGTCTTCCCCTTTTTCGTTGACCCTCTACTTTACCAAGCATTGATGTCGTAGTCATTAATACTGCTCAGTAATGTCTTACTGTTGTTAGGTGCCGTTGAGTCGGTTCCAACTCATAGCGACCCTATGTACAACAGAATGAAACACTGCCCGGTCTTGCACTATCCTCACAATCATTGTTATGCTTGAACCCATTATTGCAGCCACTGTGTCCATTCATCTCGTTGAGGGTCTTCCTCTTTTTCGCTGACCTCCACTTTACCAAGCATGATGTCCTTCCTCCAGGGACTGGTCCCTCCTGATAACATGTCCAAAGTAAGTGAGACAAAGTCTCGTCATTCTCACTTCGAAGGAGCATTCTGGCTGTATTTTTTCCAAGACAAGATATGTTTGAAACACCAAGAGACCCATTAAAGCAGAAACCAGCAGTTGAATTTTCTGAGATGAAAACGCCTCTTACAGAAGCATCCACGAGGGTGGAAGATCTAGGGATTAGGCTGCATTCTAGAATTCTCCCTGAGCCCAAATACAAGCATTTAGACCAATACAACCTGGAAGGAGCCTTTGGAACCATGTGTGATTGGCAGTGGAGTGTGGGGTTCAGAGCATGGCTTCCAGTCCTGGTCTGCCGGTGCACTGCTGGTGACCCTGGGAAATTGCACACACCACTCTGTGCCTCACTTTCCTCCTCTATAAAGTGGAGATAATAGAAGCATACACATCTCATAGAGTTGTTATGAGGGTCATGTGAGAAAGCAGCAAAAATAACTTCTCAGCATACAGTAGGTGCTCAGTGGCCACTGCTGTTATTGACAGGGCAGGTCGGAGGTGCCACGGAGACCCCATGCGGCAGGTTCCCCGGTCCCTGCACCCAGCCCTTTTGTGCTGTGCCAGCTCCATGCCAACAAAACCCTAGTGTGTGCTCGCCTGCCAGGAGCCGTGGGAGTCTGAGTCTCACAGCCCTGTATTCATGCTTCCTCCTTCCCTCGGCAAGATAAAAGTTGGGACAACCGTGACTTTGAAGTCATGAGGCATAATTACCTCCATATAGGTGATCTGAAGGCACTCCTGGCTGGTGAAGGAGGAAGATGATGATCTACCCACCACATGCCAAATGTTGTGTTGGGGAAATTCTTTCTACAGCAATTAACCTGCTTATACACTGAGCCCTCTAAGAAAAGCTGGCATTTACTGAGTGCTTACTGTGTGCCAAGCACCGTGCACATACTTTCCATGCACCGTCTCATGGAGTCCTCAGAAGGAAACCCAGGCTCAGGGGGCGGGGGACAGGCAATGACTTGCTCCAGATCCTACAGTGAGAAATGGCAGAGCTGGGGTCTGAAGCCAGGGCTGGGGAAGCCACAGCCTAAGTCCTTTGCTCTCTACCTGGTGACCTCCCAATTCAGATTCTGCTTTTCCTCTAAGACCCCAGGACTAGCAATGCCTGGCACTTCCTGCTTCAGACTGCTACTTTCAGCTACCTGAGCCAGGGGCCTGTGCCCTACCTGGCCCCCCAGACCACAGGGGCCCTGTCTTAGTCCCCTCTAAGTCCCCCGCGTTGTGCTCGGGGAGTGTTTGTTGAACGATGCAAAAGAAGGCATTCAAAACATCCTGGTGCACAGTGGGAGTCTGTGGTCCAGCCACTGCCACCTCGAAATGCAGCCCAAATCCCACACCCTCATAAAAAGCCAAGACTCCGTTCTTGGTACATGGAAGAATCAGAGACACTCATGAAAATACCAACAAGCTGCCGCATAGCAGGCACCTATTTACGACTTAAATCTCGTAACAGCCTTGTAAAAGCAAGGGCTACTAATCGCATTTTAAAAGTAAACAAACTGAGGCACAGGTCACATGGCTAGTTGAGGGGGGAGCTGGGACTTGAACTCTCTATCACATCTAGAGTCCAAGCTCTTAACCACACAGCTGTGTTGCCAGGTTACATGGAGTGGGGACCTGCCCCTCTCTGGGCCTCAGTTTCCCCCTCTATGCAGTGAAGAGTTCAGAGGACATGACCTTCAAGGGTCCCTGGAGTGGGAGGTTGGCCAGAGTCCTCACCACTCATCGCCTGTCCCAAGGATGTGCCCGGGAGGCCTCTTGCCCGGCTCCATAGGGGGCCCACAGCTGCTCACCAACGTGGGTGACATCACAGTCGGCATCCTGAGACTCCAGCTGCACATCAGCATATGCAATGACCCAGATTTGCATTTCCTGTCACAACCCATTCGACCTAATTAAAGGAAGGAGCCTCTGTTGCAGGGGCAGGTTACAGGGCAGCAGCAAAGCGTGCATGGGGCCAGTGTCTGGGCATCAGGCAAGCTCCCAGGGCAACCACTGCCCTCACAGGGGTTGGGCTGAGGCCTTGTCCCCGGGGTGGGGGTCATGCTGGTCAGGTGGGGGCACCGCAGGACACAGGGACCCCTGGTCACAGCCACCTGAGCCAGCAGAGTTCCGACCCTGATTTAACTCAGGGCTCTGAGCAGAAAAGGGAAAAGTTCTTGCCCTCAAAGCCCAGGTCTCCCTCCCCTCCTGCGTCAGCCCGTTCTGCTTTGCAGCCAAGTGAGCCTGGGCCAGTCATCCATAACACAGGGACGTTAGTAATACCGGCACCAAGGATTTCTCTGAGGATCCCAGGACAGGATGTTGGTTAAAAGGGTCCGTGAAGCTTTAAATTGCTGGGCAAATACGAGCTGGCACCACGGAAGGGATCTTAGGGTTCACTAAGATACATATCCCAAAGCTCCTGTGGCAGGGTGGGCCTCAGAACAGCTCAAGCAATGGTGGCCCCAATAATAATGATTAACTAATGATCTACCACACTGATCACCTGTCAGAAAACTATTCAACTAATGCATACTGTCCCCTGCTATTCCGAGACCCCCATGCTGGATCCTGGGGAAAATAAACACAACCCCTGGAGCACAGTTAGCAGACAGTAACCACTGCTCTGGCTCCACAAGTTAGGACACTGGGGCCCAGAGGCTTGGGTTCAAATCCTGGCTCTGCCACTTCCTAGCTGTCGGCCTTGGGCAAGGTTTTCTGGGCCTCAGTTTCCTGATCTACACAACGGAGACAATGATAATATCCCCTTCAAAGGGTTGCTTGGGAGAGGGGTGGCTAAATAAGTTAATGAATGAAAGGTCTTAGAAGAGGGCCTGGCACATAAGTAACACAGTATGTGAGTTACTGTTATTGGAATTAGCATTGGTGTGTCTGTAGAATGGGTATAACGACATCACCTACTTCCTAGGGGCCTGGGGATGAGCTGAGACAGGGATGCACAATGCCCAGCCTGGTGCAGTGCCTGGCCCAGGGAACAAGCTCAGGGAGTTCTCAGCTGCTGCTATAACCACCCTCATGGTCCCCACCCCTATCGAAGGTCTGCTGACCACAGGAGGTTGGCAGTAACCTCAGGGAATGCAGTATAACAGTGGGGTGGACTTGCACTCGTGCATAGGGGTTGCATCCTAGGACCCCATCATCATTTATCTTATTACTACCTTCGTGACATCACCTTTCTCATTACTAGCTACCACCTATTACCATTACTATCGTCATTACATCATCTATCTTATTACTATCACTGTCACCTGCATAGGCCACCTAGGACTGCATGTCAAGGGACAGTGCTAGACAATGGGTCCACCTTGGGTTCCCTTCCTAGGGGCTGTGCTATGGGATCGACTGTCTGTCCACCTGGAGGCCATGTCTGACTCCTCATCCCCCTTCCCCAGGGTGTTGAGCCTCTTAGTCCTCCACCCGGACAAAGGTAGAGGTGATGGGGCCAAGAGGCTGGAAGGAGAAGACAGGGAGGCTGACCTTGTAGCATCCCTTCCACCCTCTGCAGTGGGCCCGAGGGCTAAAGGCCTGGGCTGCCCCAGGAAGGACACACAGGTCTCAGGGAGAGGAGGAGCCTCTTGACAGCAGGAGGAGTCTGCCAAAGCGAGAGGCTGAGGAGATGGCCGGGGCCTTTGAGTCACCTCTATCTCCAATCCCACTCTCCCCCAAAATGCCAGGCGAGACATACCCAGGAGGTCTTGGACCACCCCAGGACACTCCCTTCCCAGCAAAAGGCTCAGAGAAACCTAGTCTCCCTTCTCGAGTCAGATCAAATTAGGCCACAAACACCCCCTACACTGCACTAATTTGAGTTTTAAACATTTGAACCACAATAAGCCACAGCCATCGACAAATCCTTTAAAAAAAAAAGAAAAAACAGGAGCATAAAATTACATGTTAAAAGAAGAAAAACGCATTCGCCCAATTAATCTTCTGAAATCTCATTAAAAAATTTAGCCTGACTAAGTCAGACTTCTGACCTGAATTTTAATCATCTTTACACTGGATGGGGCTTTTTTCCTCTGATATTTGCAATGCATCATTAATTTTAAGGCAACCGTTTCTATGATTTTAAAAAGCATACTTCATCAGGATGACATTTCCTGTAAACGAATTTCACCTTTAAAGACATCTGACACCGTGCGTAGGGAACTTGGAATGGATTAAGTATATGTGTATGTAGCGATATGTTCTAAATCTTTGTGCGCAAGACAAGGGCATGCTTTACAAAGAGTCCACATTGTCAAACTCTTACGAGACCAACCCTGCTAGGCTCCTCCCGATCCGACTAATTTCAAACCAAGAGCCACTCTGACTCTCGCAGACCTAAAGGCAAGAAGCCAGAATGTCAGCCTGAAAAACAAAAAAAAAACACGAAACCTGTAGCTGTCAAGTTGACTGATTCTGACTCACGGTGATCTCAATGTGTTACAGAGCAGAACTGAGCTCCACAGGATTTTCTTAGCAGTAATCTTTACGGATGTAGATCGCCAGGTCTTTCTTCTGCAGTGCTGCTGGGTGGGTTCGAACCACCAACCTTTTGGTTAGTAGTCAAGCGCCGACTGCTTGTGCCACCCAGGGACCTGTGCGGCCACAAAGACCTGCATAAATCCTGACTCAATGGCAAAATGGGCAAGTTCCTCACCTCAGCCTCTTCACCTGCAGGCAGAGTGAATAAGACCTCCTTCTGGGAGTTGGCAAGAGGACCGAATGAGGTAAGCGCCAGGCATCATGCTCTTACTACAGCCATCACCACCAAGGTCTCAAGTCCTAAGTATACACTCGGCTGGATGGGCCATCGGCTCATGGGGACAGGGAGCAAGACTCCCAGAACATGGAAGATGCCTGACAACAAAACCTAAAATAATCCAGATTGTAGTGACTCCCTCAGGATAATCCTCAGAGAAAACTGAGCTTAAACATATGGATGAGAGAATCTGGCACAAGCCCTAGTGGCCAACAAGCAAAGGCTTGAAGGGTGAAAACCATCAAGAGATCTAGATACTGAGCCAGAAGGTGGATGCATCCTTGACGTCTCTCTCTCCCTCATTCTTTCACTTACCAAATGCAGCTGATTTTTCCCCGGGAAGTTTCTGGACCTTTCCTCCCTGTGGCCAACCTGACAGCTGGAGACTCATTTAAGGCTGAGGTAGCATCTTACCTGGGGTGGTTGCAGCCACCTTCTCACCCCCTCCTATTCACCTTTCTTCCTGGCTAACAGGGATCTCAGGTGTCCCTGGGTGGTGCAAACAGTTAGTGCTCAACTACTAACTGAAAGGCTGGCAGTTCAAACCCACCCAGAGGTGCCTCAGAAGAAAGACCTGGTAGAGATCTGCTTTTGAAAGATCACCGCCGTGAAAATCTTACAGCGTGCAGTTCTACTCTGCAGCACGTGGGGCTGCCATG
The DNA here is from genome assembly GCA_030035585.1 of Dugong dugon. Classification (NCBI taxonomy): domain Eukaryota; kingdom Metazoa; phylum Chordata; class Mammalia; order Sirenia; family Dugongidae; genus Dugong; species Dugong dugon. The sequence goes on along the minus strand of CM057471.1, from coordinate 68,967,356 downwards.
AGTCGAAATCGACTCGATGGCAACCGGTATTTGTAACAGTGATCTTTTTAAAACCCAAGCCCAGGTGTGTCCCTTGCCCACTTAAAACCCATGATGGGCTACAGATTCAATTCCAAAGGATCTAGCAGGATTCAAGGCCTGTCATAAACACCAGCCATTCTTCTACATTATCTAACCCAACTGACCATGCACCTTCAGGGCCTACACTATCTTCTTTCCTCTTTCTGGAACACCCTCCTCCCCGGTCCTGCCCCAAACTCCTGATCATCCATCAGCCCACATGTCATCTCCTCTCTAGAGCTTTCCTGCCCCCACCCCCCCACCCCCCACATCCTGGGCAAAACTGGCTGCTCCACCCTCTGGGCTCCTGAATCCTCTTGTCCATCCCTCTGACGTGGCTTCTACCTCTCTGTGCTACCTTTGTCTATCTACATGTAGGGCTCCCCGGCAGACCGCCGGCCCCACAGAGGGGAGGCCCCAGGCCCCAGGTCAAATAATTGAGAAATTTACGACACTTAGCAAGCATTTCTTGAATTTTAATGATGTTAGTCTTTGGTTGGAGTTCCCGTGTGGTGCAAAGGACCCATTAGGCTGCTTACCGGAAGGCTGGTGGTTTGAGTCCACCCAGAGGTGTCTCAGAAGAAAGGCCTGGTAATCTACTTCTAAAAAATCCGCCACTGAAAACACTACGGAGCACTAATCTACTCTGACACACACGGGGTCACTGAGAGTTGAAATTGGCTTGATAGCACCTGGTTTCTTTTAATCTTTGGTCATTAACCCTTATCCAACTCCATTATCTCTCTGGGAAGATTTTCATAAAGGTTTTAGCCTGTGCAATGCAGACCTCATACGGCGACAGCTGTCCCCACCCCCTGCAAAGTTATGCACATTCCTCTCTCAAAATAGTACCCAAATTTAACTGAACTTGGCAGGTCGCAAGCAGGTTCGCAAAGACTTTCCAGATGGAAGACACATTAGCTGGGGCTTTCTCAGGCAAGGACACCTTTTTCCTTCTTGGAAATCCACGTGGTTCTTAGCGGGTCAGCCAAGCCTTGTGTTTCATTCCTGTTGAAAATGGTCTCCAGCAAACTGGTAAAATTATAAAGTATGGGGCCCTTTAAGCTCCTTTTCTCAATTTCACTCATTCATTCATTAGAAATCTCAATAAAAGCAAGCATTTTCAGCTTTCCCAAGTATATCTAAATTCGACGTATGATTCTACCGGGTTCAACAAATATATTTTCATGTGCTGACAACTCGCAAGGCTGGAAAGCTTCCTGAAATGAACAAACCACTAGCTTTGGGCATAGAAGGTTAAAACCCACAATTCGAGTGTCTGCTAAATCATCTTCCTACACTGGGGTATTATCCAGCTCTGGGGTCTTTTGCTGTGAAAATGAAAACGAGAGACAGAATTTAACAATATAAGAACACGATCAATGGCATGCCACTTCAATACCCAGGACGTCAGACACCATGTTGGATGTTTACACGGTATCATCGCACTTAGTCCTCACGTTCACCTCATGATAGAGGTACCATTATTATCCCCATTTTACAGATGAGGAAACCGAGGCTCAGAGAGGTCTCCTGGCTGGTGAAGGGTGGAGGTGGGAACTGAACCCAGCCTGGCTCATAGCAAGGCACTCTTGCTGTCCATGAAGCCTGGCCCGGTCTCTAAGGGTGGTTCCAGGAAACATTAGTGCCTCCTGCTATAAAGGAAAATGCCTTCAACATCAATTCGAGGCATTTCTATGTCCTGAAACTGGTGAGATTTGGCCCGTGATGTCTCCCCGGATGGTATTTAAATACTGGTGCTTCATGAAAGCCCGACTGAGAAAGTGCCTGACTGGCCTCCGTTGCCCGCCCCCACCTGGAGTGGTCCCAGAGCAAACGCTGCTCTGCGCCCCAATTATGCAAACCCAGCCAGATGCTGGCGGGGCCGGGGGCATCTTCGCCCAACAGCGCTGCTGGGAGCAGCCCAACGTCGAGTAATCGTATCTAATTACACTTAACTATGTCATTACCCACTCCAACATGTGCGACGAGACGCTGTGGACATTGCTGCCGACGCATCCCACCGCTTCCTAGCCTTGTTCGTGAAATAATTATGGGGCTCTCTCCTCTGCCAAATGAGGCTGTAATTAACCCTAATTGCTCGAAATGCAACTGGCTAATTCTGAGAGATTAATCAAGGAGGGTTCAACTGTTAGTGAATGACTTAATATGACAAATTGCTACATTACCCGAGGAGACCCTACTGCCCCCAGCCATCAGCTCAATGTCCTGGTGGACTCTGGACCAACAGTGTCCATGGGCTTCCCAGCTTTCTGGGATCTGCCTCCCCAGATCCTACCTAGCAAATGGGCCCTGCCTCCTTACCAGGCATGGAAATAGAGTACGAATAGCACAGGTGCCCATGAGCCCTCCATCTGCTTGAGTGAGCATGAACACATATACAGTGTTCACTAGCTCATATGGTGCCTCTGTGTGACTCAGCAAAGTGCCCCTTCCCCTGGACTGATGCAGCCCTGCCCCGGGAGCATGGTTTGGTGAAAGTGTGAGAGAAAGATTTCAGATCCACCTGCCTCCTTGGACAGGCACCTTTGTGCAGTGCATAACCTATACAACTGTATGTGGCAGTCCTGCCCAAACAAGTCAAGTATTACTCAACCTGAAGTCCTCCAACTGGAACTAAGGCATTAAGAGCCTTGACAAGCCTTCCATAGCCCAGGAAGGTGGCTGAGTCTTCCCCCTGACCTAGAATTTACAGCCCTGAGACAAAAAGCCCACCCTGGACAATTACTTTTCATGCAATTCAGGCTGATAGGCCCATAGGACACTACAGGATCTGCCCCGGCTGACCTCCCCAGCCCAGCTCTCTAGCCCCTCCAGCCTTTGTCTGCTGCTTCCTCCAGGAAGCCTTCCTGGCTCACCTAGTTTGGATCAGGTGCCTAGCTGTGGCTCAACAGGCCCCTGAGCTTCTCCTTCCACCCTGTTTCTTATCTCCAGTGAGGTTGTCTCCCTGAGAGCAGGCCAGGGTCTGCCTCACACAAGGCCGTGTCCCAGGTGGGTGCTCTACAAGTATCTGTGGTTCACTGGGTTTGTAAGCATTTAGGGACTCACTCCCCTGTGCCTGGCCTGGGACTGGTGTGTCAGGTATAGGCCCCACTGCAGAGGAGTTCTCCACCTGGGAAGGGAGGCCAACCAGGAACGAATGCCGCAGCGTGATGTGATCACGGCCACGAGCCAGATGCACACAGGTGTGGCAGCAGCACACAGGTGGTCTCTCAACCAGCAGGAAGTAGGAGTGGGATGGGAAGACTCCCCAGAGCAGCGGCATTTGAACTGAGACTTGGAGAAGTGGGGGGAGACATTCCAGGTCCAAGGAACAGCAAGTGCAAAAGCATGGGAAGGCATTCGAAGTGGCTCAGAAATCCGGAAGGCACCTTCAGAAAAGCTGCAGAAGACTGCCTGGCTCTCTGAGGTACCTACAGAGAGGGTGAGGCAGGCACAGCAACACCAGTGTTCTCCGAGGCTCTCCTGGTTCTACATAAAGAGGCTGAAGGGGAACAGATGCAGTTAAGACCAGAGAGGGGGCTGACTCTGTCTCAGTGTAAAGAACTTTCTGCTGCCGAATATGCCCCCAGTCCCACTCTCAACCTTCCCCCAAATCCCTCTGGGTGCCCACAGCCACCCCAATGTCCCTCTAACCGGCACTGGTCCCTCTGAGATAAAGCTATTCTGTTCACATGGAAATGCTCTGCCCTGAGTCTGGCACAGAGGAGGCTTCTTTGAGTGCTGCTGAATTAAATGAAGAATTCACTCGATGAGGTAATGAGCTCCCCATCACTGGAAGCATCCAAGAAAAGGCTTTGTCTGGGGGCTGCCAAGGGGCTTCCTCCAGTGAATGGAACCTTATAGAAAGCAGCTTAGGGGATCTATACTCCTCAGAGATTCTTCAATACACTGCAGACAAAGGAAAAGGGCTTACCTGTGAGTCGTGAGGATGTGCAGGCCCCGGGCTGTGGCAGAGGTTGTTTGGGTTCCCTCCATGGGGCATGGGGCTGGGCTGTCCCGCCATCCTGCATGCCAGCCTCACAAGGGCACAGGCTGCAACAGAGAACGAGAGCATTCTTATACACTTGCTGGTTCATTTTCTCCAAGGACTTTCTCATTTCCCCCATTTTATAGACGTGCGAGCTGAGGTACAGAGCAGCCAAGTAACTTGCCCACGGTCACCCAGCTCAAAAGTGGCAGGGCTAGGACTTGAACATAGGCCTGATGCCAAAGGCTGTGGTCTTTCACCCTATTGCCTGGCCAGAGGAAGCCCCGCCTCTACCCCAAGCCTCCCCCAGCTGGAGGTTGGTTGACCGTGGGAACAACAGGCAGACACCACTCGGAGCACTGCTGCTGCCACAGCCCAGCGTCTGCTGTGAACCCAGCCACCCTGACCATGACCGTGACCCTCATCAATACTGATACGGTGCTGCAGTGTGCCAGGTACTGCTCTGCGTGCTTTACACAATTAACTCAGTTCATCCTCACCTAGGAAACAGTACTGTTTTCATTCTCCGGATTTTAAGAGACGGGGACACCTAGGCACAGAGAGGTTAAGTAACCTATCTGAGATTGCAGGAGGAGCTGGATGTCAACCCCAGCAAGCTGGCTCCAGAGTCCATGTTGTTAACCACTTCACCACAGCTGCAGTGTTTATTGGGCACCTACTGTATGCCAGGCATATGCTTTACCCACAGCATAAGGTGGATGCTATTATGGGACTCCAAAGATATTCATGTCCTAATCCCTGGAACCTGTGATTATGTTAGGTTACATGGCACAGGGGAATGATGGTTGCAGATGGAATTAAGGCTGCTAATCAACTGACCTTATAATAGGGAGATGATCCTAGATTAATCAGGGTAGGTCCAATATAATCACAAGGGTCCTTAAAAGTAGAAGGTGGGGGGACAGGAGAAGAGGTCAGCATGATGGGATGTGAGAAGGACTTGACCTGCCCTTGCTGGTTTTGAAGATGGAGGAAGGGGCCACAAGCCAAAGAATGCAGGTAGCTTCTAGAAGCTGGAATAGTCAAGAAAATGGATTCTCCCCTAGAGCCTCCAAAAATGAACACAGCCCTGCTAACACCTTGATCTTAGCCCAGTGACACTTGTGTTGGACTTCTAACCTATAGAACTGTAAGATAATAAATCCATGTTGTTTTAAGCCACCGAGTTTGTGGTAATTTGTTACAGCAGCCATAGAAAATGAATATACCCCATTTCACAGAGTGAGTGTGGCTGGGGGAATCCAGGCAGGAGGACGGGGTACTGGAGGACACAGTTCGAGCTGGGCTCTGGAATCACTGCAGGCTCTTTCCTCTGGCCAGGCAGCAGCCTCTCACTGGCTAGGGGTGGAGATGGGAACTGGGCAAGTTTAGAGGTCTTAGACTCTGGGGAGACAGAGGAGACGCGTGTGGGCTGAGGGACCCTGCAGAGCGACCTGGGAGGTGCTGAGCTGGGAGCCTCTTCCACAGGGCAGCCCTACGGGGGATTCACGCTGACCCTGCAGGTCCTCAGACCTGAGCTCTTGCTGGGAAATCTGAGCAGAGGTGGGGAAGGAAGAGGACACAGTCTGACCCTAAAGTGAGGGCCCAGCCCCACGAGACACACTTTCCCTCACTGCACTGTCCTGACTAGGTAGCTAGGATTATCTCTAGTGGATAGAGGGGGAAACTGAGGCTTTGAGCAGGCAAAAAGTCTATTGGCTTGGCGGTCCCCCCACCAGCAACGGAGGTACTGGTTGTGCCCCCACATGTGCTGACCAGAAAGGCTTGCTCTTTACACAGCCCCATCCTCACACCTCTTGGGGGGCAGTGTCCTACCCCTGTCCACTGTCATTACCTCCACATACAGTCAGGCCAGCTGCTTGGGTGGCCAGGAGGGACAGATCTTGAGTCAGACTGCATGCAGCAGCTACAGGAAGGACCCTGTGTCCTGTCCTTGCACCAAACATCATGATCCTGGGAAGGGCAGGGCCACAGGCCTGCTCACAGTCCTCTGTACCAGGAGCCACTGAAACCTCCAGGGCTTGGGCTGTGGCACTCAGAGGCCCCGGGGAGTCAAGGAGCCAGTTCCCGGTAGCTGTCCCTGATTAAACACCACTATGTGCCTGTCCAGGAGCCCTAGTGGCACACTGGTTAAAAGCTTGGCTGGTCACCAAAAGGTGAGCAATATGTGCCTGTCCTGGTGGTGCAGTGGTTAAAGCACTCAGATGCCAACCAAAGGATCGGAGGTTTGAATCCACCAGCCACTCCATGGGAGAAAGATGTGGCAGTCTGCTTCCATAAAGATTACAGCCTTGGAAACGCTATAGGGCTGTCTGTCCTATTGGGCTGCTATGAGTTGGAATTGACCCAAGGGCAGTGAGTTTTTTTTTCTAGGTGCCCATCCTGAGCTAAACGCCATCCGCGCATCACCCCAGATCTCACTTCCACTTCTGGACACCTGCTCTGGTGTCAGGGACAGCCTCTCTGGCCTCTCCATCAGACAAGTGCCTCTGGGACAGGGGCTGAGGCTTATGCACCCAGAAGATGCTGTGAAGTCCGAGGGGAGAGCCTGCACCCATCCACCAACCCTCCTTGATGTGGGGGAGTCTTTCCTGCTCAGGCGGAAAGACCTTCATTCACTCCACAGGCATTCCTGGAGCACCTTCCGGGGCCCGCGCCAGGCCAGGGCTCCACCAGGCTGCTGAAGCGTGAAGGGTGGAGGCATGGAAGGTGCTGGGCATGGTGTGGGGCTCTGAGAACCTCAGCTGCTGTGACTTCTACCAGACCCGCCCAGATGTCTCAAAGGCACCTCTTGCTTCACATGTCCAAAACGGAACCCTTACCAGGGCTGCCCCCTGGGTTTTGGAGCAGCTTTGTCTGTACCTCCAGGAAAGCCAGAAGTGCCTGGGAATTGATGGCCCCCCTCCTTTGTCATTTGTTGTTAGCTGCCCAAGAGTTGCCCCCAACTCACGGTGATGCCATGCACAACAGAACAAAATGCTGCCCAGTCCTGCACCATCCCTGTGATTGGTTGCAGACTGTGTCGCTGTGAGCCACAAAGATTTCCACTGGTTGATTTTTGGAACTAGATCACCAGGCCTTTCTTCCTAGTCTATCTTAGTCTGAAATCTGTTCATCATAGCAACATACAAGCCTCCACTGACAGACAGTTGGTGGCTATGCATGAGGCTTGCTGGCCAGGAATTGAACCGTATCTCCTGCAAGGAAAGGACGACTACCAAGGACACCCACTGAGCTTGACCCTCGGCGTCCTCCGCTTTGCCTGAAGGCACCAAGCCCCCTAGAACCTGCGTGCTGGCGTCCAGAACGCTTTCTTCCTCTGTGTCTGCATGGCAGACGCAGCTCCCCTCTCACCAGCTGTTTCGAGGGTAAAACTGCTCTCCAGAACACAAAATAAATGACAGAAAGTGAGGCCATCGGGAAGCAGACACCACAGACGCAGGACTCACTCAACGCAGGGCAGCAGGAGCCCGCACTGGCTGAGAGGTCCACCATGCAGCTGTCTCGGGGGAGGCTGCATAAATCCTCTGAAACTGCCAAAACTCAACCAGTTTGCACCCACAAACATGGCGATTTTATATGGCGAATTCTGATGTTTGTAGACAAACAGGTAGATCTCTTGCCTTCTCTGTAAATAAATTTCTCTTAAGGCAACCAGTCAGAGACACGGAGCATTATCTCAAGACAGCATCACATGGAGGGGCATTATGGGCTGTGGTTCGCAGGCCTCTCCTCCCCATGCCCCACCTCTGCCTCACTGCAGGCCTCATCTCCAGGAACGGATTATCCAATAAGCAAGGTACACACCGGCTTTCTTGTGCTTACTTACTAATCTGTAGTGCACAATTTTTTTGATGTGGTGAAACTCATGTGAAATTGTGCACTACAGATTAGTAAGCAAGCACAAGTAAGCCTGTGCATACCTTGCTTACTGTAAGCCCATGCAGACCTTGCTTACTGGTTAATCCACCCTGCTCACCTCCCACTGCTGGGACCCCAGCGCCGGGGACTCTCCCTGCCAAGCCCTACTCCTCCATGTGGGCTGAGGCCATTTTTCTGTCATACAGATGAGACCACGGCCCCCTCTTCATCCCGCACCATCTGTGGCTGTGCTTGTGCCCTGGAACACACCCCTGAGGCTGACACAGTCTAGGACCTGGGGTAACAAAACCCCAGGATAAACAGATAAACACGGAGCAGCTTCTTGAGGCATGCTGTTACTCAGGAGGGAATGTGTACTCAACGGACTGGATATGAGAGGGAGCAGAATGTAAAATGCGCATGAATTTTAAGATAAAACTGGAGAGTCCTGCAGGCTCTGCAACAGCTTCGGGCTGCATCCTCAGGCCCCTCGGGGTGACATGTTCACCGTCCTCTTCCCTTAGGGAGACCTCCGGGGAAAGGCTGGAGAACTGTCTTCAGCAGAAAAGTTCCATCTTCATCTCAGAAGACACGAGATTCAGCCCACAGGCCTCCAAATGGCAGTCGTACACTACTCACTCGTTCATCTGCCCACTGGCTCACAGGTCTCCCACGGACTGGAAACTGAGGCAGCATCCATCTCTGAATCCCCCTTTTCTCGCCCCACCTCACTTAGCCTCCAAGTCCCAAGGGCTGTGGGACCAGTGGGCCTGGGTTTGAATCTGAACCCTATCACTCACCAGCTGGGACCTTGGGCAAGTCTCACTGGGCAGGGACCTAGTAGGTGTTTACGAACATGGTTCCCCACTTCCCCATGTGGCATTAACTGGGTCCTCCAACATCTGCACCCAGAGGCAGCAGCCTGCACACTCTCAACAACTCACCCTGTGGCCTCAGATGGGGTCTCCAGGAGCATGGTGAGCAGAGCCCAGGTCCCATTAGAAATAATAGCAATAATAATAATAATAGTAGCTAATAACCATCATGCCCTTATTATGCTAGGCCCTGCTGTAAGCACTTCACCTATATCAGTCCATCCCATTTTAACACCACCATGAGATAGGGCCTATTGTTGTTCCCCATTTTACAGATGAGGCAACTGAGGCACAGGGAAGTTAAGAGATTTACCCAGGTACACAGATTGTAGGCAGTGGAGCCAGGACTTAGATCTATGACGTCTTTGCCCATAACCACTGTGCTGCACTCCTCAAAGGTTCTTAAGCAGCAATACACACACTGGCCACCAGTCTCTTCCTTTCTAGATGGTTCTCCCATAGAACAACCCCTCTCTCCACTCAAGATCAGGGCCTGTGCTGAATGTGGAGGGGTGATCCCAGGGCTGGCAGGCCACGAGGGGCCATTTCCCCCTACAGGGGTCTCATGGGCAGGAGCCCCCAGAGACTTCGCCCTCCAAGACATGACCAGATTGACAGTCTGGTAAATTACTGTTACTAAGAGCTGTTCAGTCCAGAACTAAATGGAACCTGCTGTACCAAGCTCCCCAGTAAGAGGAGAGGTCTTTGTCCAAGAGACAGGCAGCCAAGGAGGGCTCCATAAGTGACTGCCCACCAAGTGCCGGAGAGGGCCATGTATAAAGGGAACAGAGGGTGGGAGGAAAGAGGGCACGCAGGCAGTGGGTCCTCTGTACACTTTCCATGGGCCAGGTCTTTCCTGTTCATCCTCAGGCTGTTGGTAGTCCCATTTCATAGCTGAGGTTCAGAAATAGGAGACTCAATGTCGAGTAGCTAGTAAGCTGCAGAAGGGGGATCTGAACCCAGGTCTCACTGACTCCTTGCTCTTTCCAAGACAGCCACTGCCTCCCGGTGTGCTCCAGAGTAAGTTTTAGGGACTTTGTATTCCTGTTTCTCTATGCCCCAACTGAAACTCAACCCTCCAACTGCGAAAATTCCTGCTTCTTGGGGGCTTCTGATGCAGAAAGACCAAGGTAAAGGGATTTGGAGGGAAGCAAACTGGACAGCAGGCTAAAGACTCTCAGCACATGCGGGAGGGCACCTCTGGGTAACTTGGGGAGCTGCCTGACCCTGAGATCCCATGGCTCCTGCCAGGTTGCAGAACAATGAGGCAGTGGCTGCCAGGCCCAAGTCAGGGGCCAAAAATCTGTGGAATGCAAGACCCGGAGCCACAGGCTCACATCGAACACCACCTCAAAGAGGGCCTTTCTTCTGGAGGGAACATAGGCTTTGCATTTCCACGGCACTGCGGAGACACAGTGCTGCTTCCCAACCCCGATTTCCAATTTTGGTGTGAAAAGCAACAATGAGCCTCCATGTGTGTGTGTCTGCCAGGTGACCAGGAACTGTATCAGGAGGAGCTCAGGAGCCAGACTGCCTGGGTTCAAGTCCTGGCCTGGTTTCATTTAATCATGTTGTGTCTCAGTTTCCTCATCTGTGAAATGGGGCCAATAACGAGATCTACTTCTTAGGGTATTAGGGAAGAATGATCCCTCCATGTGACCAATTCCGGAACTGAGGTTCAGAGACAGGAAGGGACTTGCCAGGGTCACACAGCTGGTAAACAATGGAGCAAGAACTGTCAGATCTCAGAGTGCCTGCTCTATCTACCACATCGCCTGGCCTCTTTCGATTGCTCTGAGCAAACACCTCTCTTATCACCTTGAGCACTGTGGCTTCCTATGCAAAGCCCTCTGATTCACTCCTCCCTGTCCTGCCCCTCCTCGCCAAGGCACTTACTAACGTGGGGCATGAGCTTAGGGAGACACGGGGCTTGGGCTCAGTGTAGGCGCTCCCAGGAAGGGATCAGCTGCCGCACTGGGCTGGGCTCTGTGGTTCCAAGCGGCCTTTCTGACCAAGACTGTTGCCTGACCCTTACCTTCCCATCTCTAGAAACTTCATCTAGGGGGAAGTCGTGCTCCTCCTTTTCCCTTGCCAATCGTCATGCCTCAGGAGGCCAGCAGCTTACGGAAGCCCTCCCAGTGAAAGATGATCCCCAGACACTGGGAAGGCTCAGGAAGGCTCTGGACAATGTGTTGTATGGAGGTGCATTTGCATACTTCGCGAGTACGGTATCTGTTTACACCTCACCTTTCTCAAAAATCCTGCTTTGGGTAACACAGGCTGTCTTGTCTGCCATTTTCTGCACGTGTGTGTTTGTGCGTGTATCCATGCACACGTATGGTCAGCGTTCACCTGACGTCCACAAGGTTTGGAGCCCGGGTGCACTCTCAGTTGGTCCCCTGAGGCAGGGGGGTCATTGCCCCTCATTTGGGGAGGGGGTGGCGAAGGTCAGTGTGGCTCCTCGGCCAACGAGTTCTGCCAAGGCCTCGGGAGAACCACAGAGACAGCCTTGGACATGGCCTCAACTGGACACAGTACTTCAGGCCAGTTTCTCTGGGGAAGGTTCCTTCTTAGTCGCTCCAGCCGAATGAACAGCTTCACAAGTTGTTTTCCCAAAGAAGGAAATCATCCTGTGGCTTCACAATCTCATACACGCACGGGTTCTTCCCTCCTCCAGTGAATGAATAACCCAACACCAGTGCCAGGTACCAGGTGGCTACTTCTGCTCACCAGCCGGCTCCTAAAGACTGATTGAGCTGGCAGCAGAAGCCTTGGTTGGACGTCCACTGCCTGGAATCTTTAATCAGCCTGGAGTGGCGCCACGGGCTGGCTCTGCCCAATGCCCCCCAGGTGGAGACCTGAGGCCCAGCAAGAGGGCACGATCACTCCCAGGGCCTGGCCACTGCCCAGGTCAAGGCTGGACCCGCTTCAATGTCAGCCAACATCTACATCAAACACCTCCCAAGAGCTGGGTAACTTCATCTTCCAAGACATTCAAGCAGTGCCATCACCCCTACTTTGCAGATGAGGAAACCAGGGCTCTGAGGAGGAACTTGCCAAAACAAATCTACACAATTCTGACAGCGGAGATATGAACCTGCTTTGCAGACTAGTAAGACCATGAGCAACTAGAGAAAAACTCAACTGACTTAGTGCCCCAGCGCAAGCCCTTGGGCAGAAAGGGTGTCCCACCCACACAGACTGGCTGGTAGATAGAATGATAAGAGATAAAAACAGCCCCATCACTAACGGAGCATGAACTATGCATGGGCCAAGTGCAGTACGTACAGCATCTCGTTCAATCTTATAGCCACCATAGGCAGGGGTCACTATAACCCCAATGTGCAGAGAAGGAAACAAAAGTTTAGAGGTTAAAGTGATGGGCCCAAGGCCATGCAGCAGGTGACAGGGAGGACTGACATGTGTAACCTAGTCTGTCTGAACCCCCAGCTCATTCTGCCTTGGAACAGTGAATGAATGAATGAATTCTGGCCCAGAGCCATGGGTCTGGTGCTGTGTTCTTCCCCCACCCCAGACCCACTTCTCGCCTGGTCTTGGGACAAGCAGATGTTACCCATTCATCACTTGACAGGAAGCAGCCGGACCTCAGGCCAGAGTCATGGGGGCCTGGCAAGCCAGCACAGATCAACCACAAATCGTGTCTGGTTTTTTGACTGGTCCTGTGTCCCCCCACCCAGATTCTGTGGCTCCACAACCAGTGGAAGCTTGGTCTCTGTAAGGTGCAGAGGAACAGGTAACGCACAGAGAGCTCCCAACCACCCCCCTCTTCCTCAGGGCAGCAAGTCTCCCCATAGGTCAGCCTGCAGAAACTGGGGGCCAGCAGGTGGGGGTGATGCGGTGCCCATCCAGCCAACAGGCCACCAGAGCAAGATGCCTGCATGGGCACTGGCCCTTTCTTCCCACCCAACTCACTTCTCTGGCACCCCCCCCCCCCCCCCCGCACCCTGGTCTTTTCCTTCCAACTCAGCTCTCTTCACCCACCTCTGCCTTCATCTTCTCTCTCCAGCCTGCGGCCTCTTTCTGGAGCTGCAGACCCAGGCTGTCAACAACCACAGGCACCACCGATGCCAACTCGTCCAAATCGGAGCTTGCCTCCCTGCCCAAGTTCCAATCTCCATGACGGGGTCAGCCTCTCTGCCTGCCCAGGAACCCAGGAGGAACCCATGCTCACCCTAAATTCCCCACCCTCCCTCTTGGCCCACCCCCAGTCTTCATCCAGTTCTACCGATTCTTCCCCCAAGGACATCTCCACCCTCCCCGGAGCCCCTGCCCTTGACCTGGCCTCACCCCTTCTCAGCGGACTCCCTGCAATCCTCCGCCCTGCTTTCCCAGCCGCCATGCCCACTCCAACCCAACCTCCAGCCCAGCACAAGAATGGTTTTCCTTGACACACAGATCTGAACCCACCACTCCCTGCTGAAGCTCTGCAGGAAAAGACCCCTGCGTCTGAGCAGAGCATTCCAACCTCCTCCCGCCTGGCACTGGCCTGCCCTCCTGCGCTTCCCCACCTCCTCCAGCCTCACACTGCAGCCCACTGGAGAAGAGTGTTTCCCTAGAGGCATTGGAGAGAGGCTGCTCTTCCTCAGGACACAGCACCTACCCCCAACTCCTGCCCCCAGGCCTTTCCACACGCAGCCTTGGCCTGGAACATCCACTCACCCAGGACCTCTGATTGGGCCAAGTCCCACTGCTCCACCAGGACCAGGTCTCTGGGCCCTACTTTGGCTCTGTCACTTCTTGTGGCATCTTGGAGAAGTCCTGTGCCCTCCCCGAGCCTCGATGTCCTCACCTTACAGGGGGCTAGGAGGACTCCGGGAGCACACAGTGGGTGTCAGGCGATACCAAGATCCCTCCCCCCATCTCATGGCGTCCATGCGAGGTTCTTCCTAAAGTCAGGCTGTTGGGAGCACAAACGGCTCCCTCTGTCATTATCTCTTTTTCCTCTGTCAGCGTGTAAGGTGGGGACTGAACTCAGTGGACATCTCTAAATCTCTGGCCCAGATCTGGGCACAAAATGGCACAGGGTGGGGGTGGGGGGACAGTTGGTTGGATACACTGTTGACCAATATGTGGAAGAGAGCTCCCTCCATCCCTGGAACCTCAACCAAGAAATCTCCGCTTTCGAGCCCAGAATCCCCATGGTCACAGGTCAGACAAAAATCACCAGGTGATTTCAAACAAACTGCACCAGACAGGCAGGGCTTCCAAGAGCCTTGTTTAAAACTGAGGCGGCTACTGATCCCCTTTCACTTCCTCTTTCTTAGGTAATAGAACCCAATCCTAGAAGAAAAAAAATTGTAGGAGCCTTAACCATTTTATCTCTCAGTTAAAGCAGCAATGAGGAATTTGGTTTCTTCCTTGGAGGGCCCTTGGCTCCAGAGATCTGGCAAGGTGGCCTCGCCCAGTTCCATCCCATACTGTCTGTCCCCTCTGGAGATGAAGCTGAGACCTGCTAAGCACTTCCTCTGTGCCAGGGCTTTACACATATATCCCATCTAATCCTTGCCGTGATGCCTGTGACTCTTCCACCCCCTCCCCCCATTTTACAGATGAGGCAACCAAAGTGCAGAGAAGTGTAGTGACTTGCCAAGCTTGCACAGCCTAGTAGGTGGCAGGGCCAAATGTGACTCTCTCCAAAGCCCAGGCATAACCCCATTTGCCTGGGGTGATCCATGAAGACGCCACAGAGACCCCATGGAGCTGGGGGAAGCTGGGCTCTCACTCTGCTCGGAGCCTCAGATCCCCTAGGCAGGCCCTTTGCCATCCCGAGGGCCCCTGCTTTCCCTCTGGGTAGATAAACTTCCTCTCTCCTCAAGGTCTTGCCACACTCTGCTCCCTCTGCCTGGAATGAACTACCTCCTGGCAGATCCTTTTGCCCCTAACACAGGGCACCTCCTCCACAGCCTTCCTTGACTGCCCAGGGCAGTCACTCCCAGCTCCACAGCCCTGGTTCCCCTCTCTGAGCTGTCAACATCTGGCCATATGTCTTCCTCTTCATGTCTTCCTCTCCCTCTACAGGGAGAGTTCCTTGAGGGCGGAGACCAAACCACTCACTTCCATGGCCCCAGTGGGTGGGAGAGGGAGGGAGGGCCAGGTAAATGGTTGCTGATCAGAGGCAGGTGTGAGAAGCCTGGGGACCCTGGTCAGCTTGCTCCCAGGGCCACTGGGGAAAGCTGGGGTTTCAGGGAAGGGATGGGGTTTCAGAGCAGAACTTACTCACAAATCCTGTTTCAGACATGGCCAAAGCTGACAGTGGAGGGTGGAAACCCGGCAGAACAGCCCCCAGAGAGCATTATAATCCTAGCCATCAGCCTCTACACAGGAGAGGTTCTCACATCCTCCTCTAATTCTCTCTCCTGCCCCCGTTTTAAGATTTGAAAGAGTGAATCTTCATGGCAGGAGAAAGTTCTGTGGAGAACTCACTGCCCAGACATCAGGAAGGAACCCAGGCCACCAAAACCCACCCCAGAGAGAAAGGAATTACTTTTTCTGCTTCCCTGGTAACCTCAGCATAGGTCCCTGGGTGGTACAAACGGTTTGCTCTAGGCTACTCACTGAAAGGTTGGTGGTTCGAACCCACCCAGCAGCACCATGGAAGAAAGGCCTGGTGATCTGCTTCTGCAACCATTACAGCTGAGAAAACCCTATGAAGCAGTTCTACTCTAACACATGGGGTCGCCATGAGTTGGAATCAACTTGATGGCAACAGGTTGGTAACCTCAGCAGTTCTGGTGAAGCCTGGGGATTATTTAATGTGAAGCCATCTGTCGGCACCAACCATGACCAAGGTGGTGGCAAAGGTCATGCCAGGCTGATGGCAAGGCCCCACTGGCAGCTCCCACGGAGCAGGTGGCCAAGCGGGCAGGGGGTGGCAGGGGTGCAGCCTGGCCCAGGTGGACCAGAGAGCCCAGGCCCAGGAAGTCTCACAGCCCCAAGGGCAAATACCAGGAAGAGTAAACAGGTCTCCACAGGGAGAGGCCAGGCAGAGGCCAGGTGCCTCAGGGCGTGCTCCGAGAAGCTCCAGGGAAGGTCGACTTGTCTAGGTGTTGAGGGTAGATGCGCTGTGCTGGGGGCATCTGGGAACCTGGAGGGCCTCTTGTTATGGCCACCACAGAAGAAGCCTCTGCAGGGTGGGCGAAGGAAGAGAGGCCCCCTGTCTCCATAAGGGACTTCCCCTACCCAAGACTCCGGTCTCCGGCCACCCCCAAAAGGAAACTCCCCTACCACGCACTGCTCCAAAAATAGCTCCCCTGCCACCTCCGTGGCTAATGGAATTTGTCACAGCCGCCACAGAGCCCACTGCTCATCAAGGACTGGAATCTGAGGGCAGTGACCACTGGACAGTCTTGGAGAGGGTGTGTGGCCCCGAGCCAGTGCAGCTGGGAATGCAGTCAGACTCTACTCTGGGATTACCCAGTCCTGTTCCCCTGCTTTACCCACCAGGAAATGGAGGCAGGAGGGCAAGAGACTTGTCCAAGGCCACGGGCACGGCAGGGCATCACCTGGCCTGGGACTCGGGCCTCCCTACCCCTACTATGCTCTCCACAGTGCTCAGGTGAAGGGATTCACCCTCCAGGCTCTATACGTCCACCACCCTAGAACTAAGGACATAGCCAGACAGCAGGTGCAGGGATCAAGCCAGCCTGGGCTCTGTGGGGCCAAGGGGTCCTTTCTCTTCTCCCTTGTGCTCCATCCCCACCCATCTCCACTTGTTGTTGTTAAGTGCCTTGAGTGGGCTCTGACTCACAGCGACCCTATGTACAACAGAATAAAACGCTGCCCGATCCTGCACCATCCTCAGAGTTGCTGCTATGCTTGAGCCCACTGTTGCAATCACTGTGTCAATCCATCTTGTTGAGGGTCCTCCTCTTTTCTGATGACCATCTACTTTAGAGGGCATCCTTTTCCAGGGACTGGTCTCTCCTGATAACATGTCTAAAGTGCATGAGACGAAGTCTCGCCATCCTCGCTTCTAAGGAGCATTCTGGCTGTACTTCTTCCAAGACAAATGTGTTCGTTCTCCACTGGGACAGATGTGTTCTCCATCTCCACTGGGGTCCAGAAAATGCTAAGAAGAACACCCGTTCCTGCTGTCCTTAAAAGCTTAACCTGTGGTGCAAACAGTTAATGCACTCGTCTGCTAACTGAAAGGTTGGAGGTTTGAGTTCACCCAGAGGTGCCCTGGAAGAAAGGCCTGGCAAACTACATCTGAAAAATCAGCCACTGAAAAACTCTATGGAGCACAGTTCTACTCTGACACACATGAGGCTGCCATGAATTGGAGTCGATTTGATACCGCAACTGGTTATTCTCTCCTATTTAAGGTGGGTCAGAGGTATTTACTGACCATGAGATGAGAACCTTGGGAAGTAGTGGCTCTACCTCATCTCAGCTGTGTGTACCCCAGTGTTCTCATGTGTAAAACAGGCACAAGAAAAGCATTTATCACCCCAGGCTGCTGGAGGCTTACATGACATTACATGGATCAAAAGTGCTTAGCACCAGGCCTGGCACCTAACAGACACCTGATCAATGCAGTAATTATTTTCATTATTATCACATCCTTACTTGGGCCCTACTCTCTCCAAACCAGGACCTTGGGTCCATGAACCAAGGATTCTGACTGTCCTGCCTTCCCTTCTTTCCACATGTTCTTCCAGCTGCCTTCTCCGAGCAGGGCTTGTGCTGACAACTGGGGACCTACGCCGACTTGGACGAAACCCTTGCTCTTATAGATCCCCAGGACAGAACACATGACTCCAAGCCAGAAAAGAACCTCCAGGAAAAGGACTGTTGGGCTCCTGCTTCCGGCCAGGAAAGGTCATGGACAGCTTCCAATCAACAGGCAAAGGATAAGATGACCTTGAAAGATGGGCAGGATTTGGACTGAGGGGAAGGGACTTGCAGGCAGAGGACATAGTGCGGTCAAAGTGTGGAGGCTGGACAGGCCTGAGGGTGTGGCTGGACAGAAGAAGGAGCATGTGGGAGGCACGTGTGGGAAAGCTCCCCAGGCCAACCCCAGCCCTCAATGCCTGAAAAGATCTCTCTGTGGCCAGCACCTGCTTCCTTCTTCAGAATGAGAGCCACCTCTACCCTGGGCAGACCACACTCTGTGCCCATCTGCAGTGTGACCACTGGGACTGACACAGGCATATGGTAGCTGAGGCCCTGGAGGATGCACTGAGCCAGATCCTGGCACAGGAGCCTGGCCACCTGCCAGCACACCCTCCCAAAGTCCTGGCCCAACTGTTGGGCATATGCCTGGTGCTGGCCCCCTCAGTGGCTGCAGTAACTGGACTGTGGGGCTGGACTCCTGGCCCAGGCCCTGTGTGTGTGGTGCTCTGGAGGAGAAGGCGGAGATGGTGACAGGTCCATGCCCTGCCACAGCCCTGTTAGGTGGTGTCATCAGCCCTGATTCACAGAGAAAGCGCCAGATGGGCTGGGCAGGCCCAGTTGAGCACTTTCTGCCTAAATGTGATTTTTCTTCTGCCTCCAGCCTCCTGGCTGCTGGGGGGAATTCTCTCTAGCACAGACTGGCCTCTGATGGGTGAATATGCCCTGTCCCAGGACACTGTGAAGGCTATGAACAGTGAGGTCAGTATCCAGGAAACATGCAGATTCATGCAATATGAGCCAACTCCATGGAGCTTTCCTCTTCCTCCTGGGCCTGAGGCATCCAGGGACTTCTAGAAGGCTAACCTGACTCTGGATAGAAGGCTAACCTGACTCTGGAGTCCCTGGGTGGTACAAATGGGTTATGCTGCTAATCGAAAGGTTGGAGGTTCAAGCCCACCAGGCGTACTTGTGAAGAAAGACCTGGTGATTTACTTCTGAAAAATTAGTCACTGAAAACGCTATGGAGCAACTGCTATTCTGACACACACAAAGTCACCATGAGTTGGAATCAACTCTACAGCAACTGGTTTTTTAAAACCTGACTCTGCTCAGCCTCCAGTCCCCCCTCGTTGCAGACACAAACTTAATCCGCCCCCTCGTCTGCTGCCCACCACTCCAGTTTGCTCTACCTGGGGACACTAGAGCCAGTGGAATGCAGTGCTCAGGGGGCCGGACAGGAGCACGGTCCCCTTGCAGGGCCGCCAGGATCTCGGAGCCTCCTGAGAGTCACCATGTCTCTAGCAAATCTCAGTGAGGCTGAGCACGGTTTGGTTTGTTTGGGAGACGGTGTCTCCTCCAGGCAGTCCTGCCACCCCACACAGTGTTACAGGCCAGCCAAGAGTCACAGCTTCTGGGGCCACACCCTGGCGCCCCCCTTCCTGTGCTGCTCTCCTGACCAGGATCCTCTTGGACAACCAGAGTCACACCTGGGAAGCATGCAGCCACTTTTAACTCTGTGTGGGTGATTTTTGCCCTGAGCCGTTGAACATGTGGTATGGTGGCCCAGGACTCACGCATCTGCCACTCACAGGCCTACAGAAGGTCATAGCTTGTTTCTGAGCCTCAGATTGCCCACCTACAACAAGGATGGGTTGGATTCCACAGTCTAGGAGGGTCTTTCCTGTGCTGATGCTTTTTATAAGGTTGATGGAGGATTTGCTACTGGCTGGGGCGCGGTGAAACCGAGCTACTGTATCTCAAAATGGGCTCATTCCTGGGAGGAAAACCAGTTCTCCTGAGTCTGAACTGCTCTGCCCTGGAAATACTTTTTGAACCTCTAGTCTCCCTGCACTCTGTCCTCCCCATTCACAGCAAGCTGTGGCCACGTGGGAGCATGGCTCAGATGCCTCCCAGACACAGCTAGGGAGCAGATATTTACTGAGGGGGCACTGTATGTGGGGAGGTCACTCACAGAACACCCCCTAAGTGCTGGGTGCTGGGCCACATCCTTCAGGAATGTTGGCAGCTCATGTGCTCATGGAACAACTCTGCAAGGCAGACAGCATGCCTATTTGACAGGAGAGAAAACTGAGGATCAGAGGGATTATATGACTTTCTAGAGGAGTTCCAGCTGGGAAGAGGCAGAGCCTGGACAGACTGCAGGCCTGAGTCCTTGCTTGGACCCTCTCTACAGTGTACAGACTGGGCTCCTCCTCTCAGGGAAGAAACAAACCAGGAAAAAACAGGACAAAGTATACAACTGTGTTGCAGACCCACAGAAAAAGTGGCCATTAATTCCAAGTTGGGGTATCCCAGGGGGCTTCAGGGAGGCAGCGGCACTGGGGAACCAAGCAGTGAGGAGGCAGAGAGGCAGCTCAATACAGGTGCTGGAGTCTGGGAGCTCCAAGTTCAAATCCTGCACTGCCTCTGCCCCGCCACGTGGCCTCAGGCCAGTCGCAAAGCCACCTCTTTGTAGTTCTGGGGCTGTTGTGAGGACTCAGTGAGGAAATGTAGGCAAGGTGCCAGCCCAGGATGATCAGGGCCCAGGTGCACACAAGAGCTCAATAAATATGGCTGCCGCGACTATTACGATTACTATTCAACAGCAATATCCCTGCAACAAATATTTCTGGCAACCCACTTTGCAAACCCATTGTTCACAATAAGCCAGTCCCCACTCTCGAGGGAATCCCAGACTGATGGCCAACCAGGCCCTTGGGCCCGTGGACATGACTGGAGGCCTTGAGGTTGCCAGGGGTCTCCCCTTTCAGGAGGATGCAAGAGGTCACACTGTTTCTACCTTCAGCCTCTTAGAAGGTGAGGAGTGATGGCAAAGCATTTTACAAAGTCACCAGGATGATGAGCCTGAGCCATTCCTCTCCTCCTGACTGTCTCAATAAAATAAATTTTGGCCCGAGTCTGGCAAGAGACCCTATATATTTACATGACAATCGTGCTTCATGATCACGAGGCTTGCGGTTCTGGCAGGCGGCATGTAGCAGGGATGACAATGGTCCTAGGAGAGTCACTATTTTCCGGAGACTTTTATTGTCCATTATATCCTGGCGTTTACAGGGTTCTGCTCAGGGCGCTGGCAGGAATATCGCGCATAGTGGGGCTGGCAGGTCTTAATATTCCAGTCGCAGTGCTGCAGATCCACCTTCAGGTTTCATCCATCCTGTCCAAGCCTCTGTGTGATACTGAAACCCCAGGGGGCTCCAGGGCCTCTGCTGGAGAAGGCTGGGGGTCCAGAAGCACAGGTATGGGCCTGATCCCCATCCAAGCCCATTTGTTTCATTCCAATCTGCTGTCCCAGGCCAGGGCACACTCCTATCTCTATGGTCTTGGGCATTCGAGGGGCGATGCAAAGCGGAGGGGTGCAGAGGTGTGCTGGAGCTGCTTGTGAGAGCTGATTGTTAAATTTTTAGGAATCTTCCCAAGCAGCTGGCATATCCTTGGTTGCTTGAAATCAACCATGGTGGGAATATTTACACCATGGAAATTGGCAAAGACTACAAATCAAGGCTTTATTTTTCTCTGGAAACCCTTTGTTAAAACGTTTACCAGCATACTCTGACAGGGGGTGACTTTAAGTAAAGTATTTCAGCTTCTTGAGCATCAACTTCCTCATCTGTAAAATGAGAACATACCTAAACTCCTGGGGTTGTTGTGAGGATTAGAGCATTCACGTAAAGTGCCGGGTGAGGTCTGGTGTATAGTAAAACCAAAAACCAAAACCAAAACCAAAACCAAAACAAAACACCTGTTGCCGTCGATTCTGACTTATGGTGACCCCATGTGTTACAGAGTAACAACTACTCCATGGGGTTTTCTTGGCTGTAATCTTTATAGATGCAGACTGCCAGGTCTTCCTCCCGCAGAGCTACTACGTGGGTTCGAACCGCCAACTTTTCTGTTAGCAGCCGAGTGTTTTCATCATTCAAGGACCTTCCTGGTGTGCTGTTGAGTCAACTCCAACTTGTATTGACCCCATGTGACAGAGTAGAAGTTCCCCATAGGGTTTTCTTGGCTATAAGCTTTACGGATGCAGATAGACAGGTCTATCTCCTGCAGAGCTACTGGGTGGGTTCAAACTGTCAAACTTTTGGTTCACAGCCAAGTGCTTAACCGTCTGCACCACTCAGGGACCTTTCTGGTATATACCCCATACCCGTTACCATACAGTTGATTCCGACTCACAGCGACCCTATAGGACAGAGCAGAACTGCTCTGTAGGGTTTCCAAGGAGTGGCTGGTGTGGATTCAAACTGCCAAACTTTTGGTCAGCAGCTGTGCTCTTAACCACTGTGCCACCAGGGCTCCTTTCTGGTGCACAGCAGGTGCTTAATAAATAACCATTCATTCCACACTTACTGGGCACCTACTCTGTACCAGACACTATCTGAGTGAAAGGAATACAAAATGTTTGAGACACAGTCCTGCCCCAGGGGAAGTGACAAATTCTTCACATCTGGACAGTTCTTGATTGTCTGCAGGGGAGTTTTTACACGCACTTTTTTTTTTCCTCTAAATTTTATTTATTTTGTTTTTACACGAACTATCTTATAGAGTCTCAAGACAACCTTGAAAGGTAGGCAGAGTGGGAACCATACCCATTTTTGGCTGGTTCAAGGATGGGTGACTTGCCTAAGGCCCTGCCAGCCTGTAGTAGGGTAGTGCTCAGCCCTGGGTCCGGCCACTTCCTGCTCTAGGCCTGCTGTGGCAACCATCTCTAAGTTCCCAGGCCTGACCGGGATGGCCTCCCTGATGGTGCTGGGGTGACCTGGAAGTGAGCTCCAGCATGCACGACAGGGAAGGGGCGGGGTGCGGGTGTGGTAGCTGCGACCAGGCAGAGGACCCTGGGTTTTAGTCTCAGCTCCATCACCTCCTTGCTGTGGAGCCCATCGAGAGGGCTGCACTCAAGACGCTCTAGGCACTGATGGGCGAGGGTCTGTCTCCAGGCTTCCTGGCTCAGCCCAGTGTCCCTCTGTCCCTCATGACCAGGGAGAATTCAAGCACATGGACATCTGCAGGGCCCAGCTGGACTGCATGCAAGCCAGGGCCTCTCGGGCAGGAAGGAAGAGGGGAAAGGGATGGGGCATGGCTCCCATTAACCTATGCTGGGCATCCCATCTCTCCCTGCCAGGCAGCCCTCACCCACCCATTGCACAGATGAGGAAACTGATGCTCAGAGAGGGGAAGTGTCCAGAGAGGCCCCAGGGTCCTGGGGGCTGGGACTCACACCTAGGTTGGCTATCTCCAGAGCTCATGGCAGCGGGGTACCCAGCAAAATCAGGACGCTACAAAGCCCCTCGATTCTGACACCCTGGAGCCTGCAGATGGGACACTCCTAGCCACCCCTGCCTCAGAGCGTCTGAGCCCAGAGTGGCTGAGAGAGTTTTGCTGAAACAAGGGAGCGAGAAAAGTGCAGGCAACTCTGATGACTCAAATAACCTTTGAAATCAGGAGGCAGGCGGAAGCAGGCAGCATTTCTGGTGGGTTTCACCTCACTTCCTAGAAGGATGCGTCACCAGCTTTTGTTTAATCAGCACTCACCCCCGACCATCAACACAGACCCACGCGCAAAGCGGCACCTCTCAGCTCACCTGTCCCCACAGCAATCACAGGCTGGTAGGCGGGGGCCGCCCACCTGTCAACAGGGGCATTTCACAAACAAACTGAGGCCCGGGGTCGGGGGGGGGGGGGTTTCTGTTCAGAGACGCAAAGTAGAAACCTAAGTCTTCAAACCCCTTCACCAAGAGCTTAATTTTTCTATTTGGGGGTACAGGAAGGAAGAGACTGTATAAAGTTATTTAAAAAAACGTACTGACTGTTGAATAGAATTGCAGCAAGGCCCCCAGCCAGCCCAAGGAGGTTTCAGAAATTCTGTGCAGTCTGAATTCTTGCGGGCTGAAGGGTCACGCGATTTCCTTTGCAAAAGGCAAGTCTGGCTGAGGGGGAGGAGAGAAACGTCCACGAGACTAGGAATCATGAGTCTTGGGTTTCAGCCCTGGCTGTCCCAACAATTTGCTGGGTGACCACACACAAATCCCTTACTCTCTTTGGACCTCAGTTTACCCTTATTTATTTACTATGTGCCAAGCATTGTTCTAACATATGCTGGTGATGCTGATCTATTTAACCCTTATAAAAGCTGTGAGGATTCAGGTATGTTACTATCTCCGTTTTACAGAGGGGGAAACTGAGGCATAAAGAGGTTAGGTGCACTGTCCAGGACAGGTGGAGGAACTGAGATTTGAAAGAAGGCAGTGTGGCCCCAGAATCCATGCTCACAATCACTGAGCCATGTGGCCCTCCACCATGGACAGGCTGATCTCTAGCATCTTTCCTGCTCTACCAGGCTTTATGTCTGTGGCCTGGAGGATGTTGAGCCAGCAGGCCTGTTTCTGGAGACACCGAACCACACTCTTCAAGCTAAGCTGCAGCTCCCATCTGCTGCTTTTTCCATGAACTCTTGTTTCTTCAGTTCGCTCAGCAGCCTTTACAAACCTCAGTCCAAGGGACCCTCAGGAGGCTCCCTGGGTCACACAGCCATCGACCCACCTCTTTGAGCCTTGCTGGGAGCCACGAGTCCAAAAAAAAGAATGGACGACCCTGCTCTGATGTCCGTTTTGGAGTTTTACACTCCGGCCAGCCTCTGGGACTGCAGGAGGGAGACGGCCCATTCAGGCGTCCAAGAAAAAGAGGAAAAAAACATCTATTCATAGCCAGACAGAGCCCGCTCTGTGGAAACGATGCTACCGACGTGACAAGCAGCCCAGCTGTGCGAGAGATTCCCGAAAAGCCTGACCTCGGAACATCCACGTGGAAGGCTCAAAGCCTTGGGTGGCCACCAAGCTTTTAAGATATGCCTGGATTCTCACCCGTGAAATTCCCAAGGGAATACGGTTCTGACCCAAAACCTGGGCTTGTCTTCCAAAACAAAATTCTTCAGACAACAGATATTTTTGGCATTAAACAAACAGACTGCTGATCTCCGTTCTGCTCGAATGTCTAGAGTAAAGAATACTCATGCTAAGAATAACAGCCACCATATCACGTGCTCCCACCCAATGCCACGCACTGTACCACGTACTTGGGAACACCAGCTCACAAGGTGGGCATGACTATCTCCATTCTGCAGATGAGAAAACTGAGGCCCAGAGAGGTGCAAAGTTGCACTGCCGGGAGACAGGAGGTGTGGGAGTTGGAAATCCCATGTCAGCCTAGCATGTAGGAAGCTGGGGATGAGCCCAGCAGACCCTGACACATGCAGAGAGACTTCCATGGGGCAGTACATGACAAGTCCTGGGCCTGGTGCACAGTCTCCCTGTGCAAGCATCGGAAGAACTCTTGCAGAGGGGTAAGAGGGGAAGGGCAGGGCTCGAGCTGCCTGGCCGGCCAGCCCAGCTGCAACGAAAATAACTCCACAGAGGCTGCCTCAGTCCTGCCTTTTCAAAGACACTAGAATCCATTATCTGGGAATGTTGTCTCAAATGCCCAGAAAGTCCCCCAAGCTTTGTTCATACGGTTGCGTCGATGGAGGGGAATCATTAAGTGCACAGATGTGCAGTCGATATCACGCTCCCATTCTCTCCTTGAGAGCAGGAAAGACCATGAGTCCACTCATTTGAGGTCTCATGTCTCACCAGAGACCCCAGGAAGGCCCCTGAGGAATCCATGAGTCCACAATTTTTATTTAGAGATGAGGAAACTGAAGGCCAGCACAGAGATTTGTCCAAGGACATTCAATCATTGGCTCATTCAATTGACAGACACATATGGGTACCCATCTTGTGCCAGGTGCCATGGCAGGCCAGGGGACCAGTCTCCATCCTCAATGGGACTCCTTGTAACCAAGCATTACAACCCAGTGTGACCACTGCTGTGCACCCCCAGGGTGTGGAAACACTGGGAAAGGTGTGTACAATTTGGGGATGTGGGGTGTTTCCTCAGGACAGGCAGAGGGCACAGCATGTGCAAAGCCCTGGAGGCCAGAAGAGTCCAGCAGTGGCCTGTGGGACAGAGGCCTGAACAACAGTAGTGACATCAGGTCTGAAGAAGGAGGGGGGCTCAGGCAGGAGGATTGACAGCATGTAGCAAGCCTCTGCACACAGCTTGTAAGAGTTGCAGAGCTGGGGCAAGAACTCTGCTCTCCAGACTCCCCTTCCAGTGCTCCTTTGCACACCAGCCTTCTCCCACGGTATCAAGCCCTTTTTCACACCACTCTTATCCCAGGTACCAAGCCGAGGTATAATTTTACTTTCTGGGTCATATGATGAATCAAAGCCCAAGATCCAGCTTATTATCTTTCCTCCTCCAACCCTGCAAACACACACGTGACCTCCTCACTCCTGCCCTGATCACCTCAGGTTAACAGTGAACCTCTTTCTGAAGGAGGACAGAAACGCCTATAGAATCTCCTTCTCAAAAGACTACACTGAGGTCATATTTCAGGAGCTCCAGGCTCCTCTCTCTTATTCGGTGAGTACTTATTGGGTACTTAACTGTTTGCCAGGCCCCAGGTTAGACGCTGCAGGGAGCAACAAAAGGTCGTTACACCTTTAACTCACTTAGTCGTCCCCTAATCCTTCTGAGATAAGCAGGGCTGGAATTATTATTTCTGTTTCATGGGAGGGAGAAAGTGAGGCTCAGAGAGGCTCTGGGACTTGCTTGCTCAAGATCTCTTGGCTAGGAGGTGTCAGGGCTGTGACGCTAACCGGAAACGTCTGACCACAGAGCCTTTGCCAAAATAGATAAGGGCCACTAGGGGAACAGATCCTGGATCCACTCCCTTCCTGTCCCATAGCCTCCTTTATCCACAAGGCAGGCAGGCGCCGCTGGGGAGCTGGGAATGGCAGTGCCCTGTCATTACTGGGAAGGGCCACTCTCCCGGCTCCATGAGCAGGACCAGGGCTGGCAGCTTGTGCTAGCGCAGAGCAGCTCTCGGCCCTCAGCTATCTTGGCCAGTGACGCCAAAGCACTGATGGCCTGTGTTTAAAAAAAGGTGTGAGGCACTACAGGGGAAGTCAGCACAACTGGACTAAACCAAAGCTAAGAAGTTTCCTGAATACAATCAAATACTTTGAGAGACACAGTAGCGGGGGTAGGGTTCTGGGGACCATGCTTTCAGGGGACATCTAGGTCAACTGGCATAACAAAGCTTATTAAGAAAATGTTCTGCATCCTACTTTGGTGAGTGGTGTCTGGGGTCTTAAAAACTTGCAAGCAGCCATCGAGGATGCATCAATGGGTCCCAACCACCTGGAGTAAAGGAGAACGAAGAACACAAAGACACAAGGAAAGTATTAGCTCAAGAGACAGAAAGAGCCACATAAACCAGAGACTTCATCAGCCTGAGACCAGAAGAACCAGACGGTGCCTGGCTATCACCAATGAACGTCCTGACAGGGAACACAACAGAGAGTCCCTGATGGGGCAGGCTGCAGAACTCAAATTCTAGTAAGAAGACCAGACTTGATGGTCTGACTGAGACTGGAGGTACCCCGGAAAGCATGGCCCCTGGACTCTCTATCAGCCCAGAACTAAAACAATTTCTGAGGCCAACTCTTCAGATAGGGATTGGACTGGACTGTGGGATATAAAGTGATACTCGTGAAGAGTGTGCCTCTTAGTCAAATAGATACAAGAGACCAAAGGGGCAGCTTCTATCCAGAGATGAGATGGGAAGGCAGAGAGGGTTAGGAGCTGGTTGAATGGACATGGGGAATCAGGGGTGGAAAGGAGGAGTGTGCTGTCGCAGAATGGGGTGAACAATTAGGGTCACATAACAATGTATGTATAAACTTCATTTAACTACAACAATAAAAAAAAAAAAAAAAAGGTGTGAGGAAGTGAACCAATCTAGTCGTCCTTGGTGCCTGTACTGACACATAATGAGCCCAGGATGCAAAGCATGGGCTCTGGAACCAGAGGCCTTGGCCAGGTCACCTCCCCTGAGTTCCTATGTCTATTCAGTGGGATGACATGACCTGCCTCCCTCAGCACCAATGTGGCCTCAGTAAGAGCACAACTCACAGGAGCCGTGACGACGACTCTCCCTCCCTAAACTTAGCTCTTTGTGTGCATCTGTGTCCTCCATGGGAATGTCAGGAAGCTCCCTGGTACCAAGCCCTTTTGTACACCATCCTGCCTCCCATGGTATCAAGTACTTTTACATACCATCCTGTCTCCCACTGTACTAAGTCCTTTTGCACACCACCCTGCCTCCCATGGTACCAAGCTCAGGTATAATTTTACTTGATGGGTCACATGATGATGCATCTTAGCAGCATCCTTCCTCCCCCAGTGCAGTCCTGGTTCAACCTAGGGCCCTACAGCCCTGCTGGGACCTGGCACAGAGCAGGCCCAGCACAAACACCTTCCCACACCAGCACTCCTATGCTGACTACATGTCATTCACATCTGCACAGGAGTAGGCAGCCTGGTGGTCCCTTCTTGGGACACTGTGTTAACCCAACTCAAACAGCTGCAGACACCCCAAAGTAGTAACACTCAGCAATACCCTACCCGGACAGGCCCTCCCCTTCACCCCTCGGGACCCCTCCCAAAGCAGAGCAGGGAGTTCACGTGCAGCCTCGGTTCTCTGAGTTCTCTAGGCATTGCAGACTTCATGAAGGGCTCCCTGAAGCTCAACTTCTGTTTCTGGTGTTGAATCAGTGGTTCCCAGGCCCGGAGATTTCAGAGGCCGGTAAAGCTTCCCCCGACCCTTCCCCAATTTTGACAGACATAAGGCTGCCAGCTTTTTCTGGCATTTAAAATTAGCATTATCACCATCATGAGGCACTGGTGGTTCAGTGGTAGAATTCTCACCTTCCACACAGAAGACCTGGGTTTGATTCCCAGTCAATGCATCTCATATGCAGCTACCACCCATCTCTCAGTGGAGGCTTGCATGTTGCTATGATGCTAAACAGGTTTCAGCAGAGCTTCCAGACTAAGATGGACTAGAAAAAGAGTCTGGTGATCTACTTCCAAAAATCAGCCAGTGAAAACCCTATGGATCACAACAGTCTGACACACAACCAATCATGGGGATGGCAGAGGACCAGGCAGCGTTTCAATCTGCTGTGCTTGGGGTTGCAGACTCGATGATAGCCAACAACAACAGTTATTATCACCATCCTTTATAAAAGAAAGGACAGTTGACATAAAATAAGTAGCCGATGCCTGCCTTGACCTTGCATTTTCTCATTTCACTGTGGATGGGTGAGAATTTCACACAGCCTGGTGCTTGGCCTCAGTGTGGCACTGAAGGACCCAGCAAACTCGAGCGGCTGTGTCCTGGTTGGTGACTTTTTTCAATCCTGGCTGAGGAGAAGTGAGACTGGCCTCCTCCAGTCTCCTATGAGTACAACAAAGTAGGTTTTCTCTCTCTCACAAATTTGGTCAGTATGTTCCAGAGAACCCCCTGCGAGGACTGGGTGACTGCCCAGCCTGAGCGAGAAGGCACCCCAGGCCGGTGAACAAGGCGGCCCCTTCGTCAAGAGGGGAAAGAAAATAAAACTGAAAAGTGGGAGAAAGAAGCACTGACCCTTCTTGTGAAAAGAGAACCCCATCGTGAAATTATGCAACATGCAGACATCATGGGCCGATGACTCCAGCTCTCTTCAAATACACCTCGTAAACCCATGCCTGGCCCACAGAGTGAGAGGCCAGATGCCGGGTGCGCTGGGAGAAGCTTTCGAAACATCTGGCCCTGGCAGCCTGATGACCCAATAGAAGGCAGTCACCCCGTGCCTTGTGAATGTCCTACCCATGTCTGCCCTGTAATAACCAGCGAGGCGTGCTGGGTGTGCGGCCCCGGGGGTTAAAATTCGTACGGGCTTGGAGCATTTTTCTTTTCCATTAAGTAACTCAAGAGCGCTAATCCCATCTCACAGGATGTTCCTTTCCTGGGAAGCAGTCGCCCACAGAGGGCTTGGGCGAAGGGCCACGGCGAGTGGCCTCACTGGGACTGTCTCAGGGTGCAGGGCAGCGCGAACCTCAGTTGATAAGGTCTCACGCTGTCCCCTTCCGGGGCTGGAGTCCACCTCTCCCCCACTCCCTGCACAGCCAGGCCAGGGGTGGGGTGGGCCCCAGTTCTCGGGAAGCCAGGAAACACACTCTTTTCTGGGCTAAATGCCCAGATTCCTTGAGCAGTCACAGGACACGCTTTTTCTGAGTCGATCCAAAGCCACAGCGTGGACTGGAAGTTTCTTTAGGCAGTGTGAACCTGCTGGTAATTCTGACTGGGGACACAGACAGGCACACCTGGAATTCCAGGTTGTCAGCTCCGGAAGGAGTAAGAGAGGCCCCAGCTGACCACCAGACAGGCAGGGGCTCCAACTCTGCCTTTTCCATGTGACTGTGGCAGAGAACTTATGTTCTGTGAGTCTCAGTTTCCTTTTTTAGGAAAGGGGGGGTTTATTCATTCTGTCCTCCCTCATTAAGCATTTCTTAAGAGGCTCATTGAGCCAGACACTGTCCCAGGCACTGGGGATGCAGGAGTGGCAAGGTGGCAGGGCCCTGCCCTCCTAGAGCTTTCAGGCCAGCGGGGTAGACACAAACATGGAAACAAAACACGCTCGTTTCAAACAGCAACAAGTGCTGGGAGGAGGGAAATGAAGCCAAGGAGTGGGTCAGATGGTGTGAATAAGAAGACCTGGCTTTACAGGGTTGTTGGGACCATTAAATCAGATCATGCAGCAAACTGGGTAGCACATAATTGGCACTCGGTAGATAAATGGGGTTGTTCCACCCTCCCGTGCACAGGTGGGGCAACTGAAGCCAGAAAGAGAAGGGCTGGTTTGGGGCCGATCCAGTCCTCATACTTCCCAGGGGTCCAAGGGGCAAGCCCCTCGCCCACACCCCCATCTAACCTCCTACCCCCAACAAGCGAACTCCCAGCTCTTTCTTGGCAGGAAAGCTCTGCCTCAGACATCATGCCCCAGGCTAGCTCACAAAAAGGGTCTAGCCTTCTCTGTCACCTGTTCTCCTATCAACAGGACTGTTCCAGGAGGTGAGTGTCCTCCCTGGCGGCAGATTGGAATTTAAATCCAGGCTCCATTTGCTGGGAAACTTTTGCGGAATTTTGTCATCTCTTTAAGCCTTACTTCCCTCATCTGAAAAATGGGGAGAAGACCCACCTAAAAGGACCTCTGTGAAGTGTTCAATGAGAATGTATAGGCAAAATGTTCAGCAGGAGCCTGGCACACCTGATCCCTTTCCACTTGCCCCTGTCTCTCCCGTCCCTCCCCAGCATGGAGGGGAGGGGGTATAGGGGTACTCTAGATGAGGGGAACGGTCTCAGGAGAAGAAGAAAGACGGAAAGGGGCGTGGGGACACTGGCCCAGCGCATACCAGGTCCAGCCCTCAGGGAGCTTGATGTCTGAAGGAAAAGGCAAAGCAGGAGGCACTAGCACTCTAAGCAGGGGTCCTACCCTGAGAGGGGGCACCCAACCCATTCCTGGGGGAAGATGACAATTAGCAAACCCAAGAGTTGACACCCCAGCTGTCGGCAGGTCTCCAAGCAGATGGCCCTAGAGGTCAGACTAAATGAGGGAGTGTCAGATGTCCCCGGGCAGAGGATAATTTTCCAGGCTTCTCTGGGCAGACATGTGCAGAACCAATCTCTCTCTGCAGATGGAAATGTCTGAGTTTCAGAGACAAAGCCAGGGAGAACTTGACCATTAACTCTGGAAGGGACAAGGAAAATGCTGCAACACTTCTTTCCCCATCCAGGGGACAATGTACCCACCAGGGTCAGGACAGCAGGAAGGAGGGGTGGTTCTGGTTCTGCCTCTGGCACTTACCCTCCACATAGCACTGTGTGACACCCTCAAATACACCCAAGCTCTTCCATCGACTGTGTCTCTGCCCTCGATGTCCCCTACCTGAAATGCTGTTCTCCCTCTCCATTACCCTCCAGGACAACTTCTACTTTGCCCTCAAGGTGCAAGGGAAACCACCCATTCTGGGGTACCCTCACTGACTGCCCAACCCTCAGGATTCTGAGTCATTGGTCTGGGATGGAGCTCGGTTTCAGGATTTTAAAAGCTCCCCAGGCCACTCTATGGACATCCAGGCCTGAGATGCCCTGGGCTCTACCCTGGCTGGCCTCTCTACACACAGATTCTGCTAAATCATCCAGGCCCACAGGCAAGATGGAGACTTGAATTCATTCTCTGTTAGAGAGTCCTCATTCCTCCACGGGACCCTCCCCCTGGCTGCAGAGCCCAGTCCTGCCTGGATGAGATTTCTTGTAGGGCCCCAACCCCTCCCACCCCACATTTGGCTCCTCTATTACCTGCCCACCTGGGGAGCCAAGCCAGAAGTAAATATCAGCCCTCAGGTGTCTTTACTGGGTGTCCTTGCCTCGTCCTCAGTCTCTCTGAATCTCAGTCTCCTCAGCTGTAAAATGGGTTCTGGTGACAATAAAATGAGACTCAAGATAGGTGAGGGCATCCGACCAGTATCTGACACATGTGTCTCCTCACCATCACCATCCATTCAACCTACAAATGTCTGGACTGCATCCCAAGCAGGTGCTAGGCTCCATGGCTGGCCAGGGTAAAAGGGGGGTCACTGAGCCCCTTCTTAGCAGGAAGAATCCAGTCTCCTCTAGAACCACTCTGGCATTTCCTGGCTTTGTGAGGGGGTGAGCAGGGGCGCTCACGGCTAGCCCGGGCTCGCCTTCCTGAGCAACCTCACCTCTGTGGAAGAGATCCCGAGAACAGTCAGTCAGCTCATCCGCCAGGTGCCGCCCCACCTTGCATAAACCTGACAGCAGCAAGGATGTGACCCCCACCCCTCGCCGCTGCAAAACAGACCCAGTCCCTGAGAGCCCGGGGAACTGCAGACTTCAGCCCACCCTCAAAACACACACACACACACCCTTGCACACCAGACACGCACAGACATATATTTAAAATTCGAGTGGCTCGTTTTCACAGCTTTGCCTCTGACTTCTGCAGACCAGACAAATAAATAACGGAAGTATCAGAATTCAATCAAAGTGACAACACAATTCCATCCCCGGGAAGCACATTAGAACCAGGGCTCATGCAGATTAATGAGACAGCCTGGAAATCATGGGAAATAAATGTATTCTGCGGCAGATGACTTGAATGGAGCCCGGCCTTGGCTGATGCACTCCCATTCACTCCGGCTTCTCTCATCCCCGGGAATCAGAACAGCTTCTCTGACGGGGGAGATGACACGCAGAAATCCAGATTTAGGGAAAATAACACATCCGTGGCACTTCCCAACCACCCCGAGCAGCACTTGCAAGCTTTACATATTTTATCATTTATTCTCACATTGTCCCCAGCAAGTTGGAAGGCGTCAGCCTTGTTTTTCATAAGAAAACTGTGAAGGAGGCTAAGGATATGGAGGTGAGGGGCCTCCCACCCCAACACCCAGAAGGAAAGGGCTGGGGTGAGGTGGGGGGCAAAGCCAAAGATTCTCTGTGGGTGGAAATGTGGCCTAGGCAACCGAGAGGCTCAGGGAATGTCCACCCAGTATCACCAATATCCTTCCAGTCTTCTGGCGTTAACGTCACCCTTGCCAGCCCATTTTCCACAACTTCCCAAAACAACATCTGACCACATCTCCCTTCCCTATCAACCTTCAAGATAATGTCATCACTCCTGAGGTTAGCACCCAAGCCCTCCCTACCTGTCTGACCCGATTCCAGGTGACACATATCACTCCACCTTGCCAGCTCCATAGAGCAGCTTACGGCTTCCCGCTTCACACCTACAGGGCCCTGCACACGCTGTTTCCTCCCCCTAGCATGCCCTCTCCACCTGGCTAACTCCTGCGGATCCTTGAAGGCATCAGCTCAGGGGCCTCCAGGGTAGGCAGATCTAGGTTCAAATCCTTACTGTGTGACCTTGGGTAAGTCACTTTACCTCTCTAGCCTGGATTCCTTATCTATAAAATTGAACCAGTAAAGGCAAGGACTAGCTGATGATAGCGTATGTAAACTGCTAAGTAGTAATAGCAGTAAGAGGAGTAGTTGTTGCTGTTTATAAAAAAAGAGAGTTAATATGTTAATATTAATATGTTAATATTAAATAATAACATGCTGGTTAAGAGAGAATTGGCATTTGTGAAGGAGAGGCTCTGCCCCTCCCTAGTTAGAGGTCCAGGTTCTTCCATTCCTAGGGAGGGAAGCGCAAAAGGCTGTTGGCATAGAGCAGGGGTCCCTAAGCAGGGCTCTAGGGTCAGAGGAGACTTCTCAGAGGCAATGATGTTTGAGAAGCGAGAAGAAAGGCATTACGGGCCAAGAGAGCCTAGGGTTCAGCCAAGCAGAGGGAAGAGCCCTAGCATGTGCTGGCAGCAGGTGGTAGAGGGAGGCAGCTGGAGCTGACACTTCTGAATGCCGAATCCTGTTACCCACAGTCTCTGGGCTATGTGACCATCATCTCCTTGGTCAACTGTCACCACAGTCCCATGAGGAAAGAATGACCTTCATTTCAAAGACTTAGAAACCAAGGCTCAGAGAGGTGAAGTTACTGATGCAAAGACATCCAGCAAATTAGTGACATGGAGGGGAGGGCCCCAGTTTAAATATGTGGGCAGCTAAATCTCATCCCTAGAAGTTAAAAAATACGTTTTAAAAAGCATTCACTTTAGAAGAATTCCAATCGATGACTCTCTCAGGGACTTTGGAACCTTCATTAATCTTTCCTTCCAGTAATTACATACTTGTGGAATTCAGAGCGGGCACTGTACTGTTGAGCACGTGGGGAGCAAGAGTGACATGGTCCCACCCTTCCCAAGTTCACAGTGTGGTGAGGCACACAATTAACTAATTAACATAATTGACTAATAATTAGAAGAAAGCCTGATCGGTGACCCTGGAGTCAGAGTTCAGGCTAAAAATTTAATTATCTTAGGTCTGGCCCCTCTCACATCCCCTTTTCTAATTATTGTGCACACAGCAGACATTGCTAATCAACCCCAAAGCCTTTTCAGCATGGCCCCTCAGGCAGCCACTACCAATCTATCAGCAGTGGCACTTGAGATGACATTATTGCCATCACTGCTCCAAACGTGCATATATGACTACAGGCCTAGAGTTCAACAGAGCAGAGGGAGTAGACTTAAGAAAATCTCCTTCCCACTTTCCTCCTCATTCTCAGGGCCCAATGCCTGAAATTTTACCATCAGACATCCATAGCTTGTGTTCAGCACTGCAACCAGTCAGCACTGTTTTATAACAACAATCACCCTAGACGTTGGCTAACTCTTATGTGGAACCAGGGGGTGAGGCTGGGTCAAGGTGGTGACAGGCGTTTGTACTGTGAGCCCTTGCTCTGCTGCTTCTTGTACCCTCAAGGAGGGGCCTTCTGGTTCTCTGGAGGGCTGCCCAGGAAAACAGACAGACTGAGGTTCAAACCCCTGTCCTACTGATATATGACCTGAAACAAGTTATTTGACTCTCTTGGCCTCTGCTGTTTCATTTGAAAATGGGACCAGTGATACTCAACCCCAAGACATTCCCAAACAGCCAGCACCGTGCTGGGCATATGTTGCTGCTGTTGTTAGCTGCCGTTGAGTTGGCCCCCGACTCATGGCAACCCCAACTCATGGTGACCCAATGCACAATGGAAATGCTGTCCAGTCTTGTGCTATCCCCATAATCAGTCACAGATTGGAACTTTGTGATCCATATAAGGTTTTCACTGGCTGATTTTTCAGAAACAGATCACCAGGTTTTTCTTCCTAGTCCTTCCTACTCAAAAAGCTCTGCTGAAACCTCTTTAGCATCATAGAAACATAAAGTCCTCCACTGACCGACAGGTAGTGGCTGTGCATGCGATGCACTGGCCGGAAATCAAACTCAGGCCTTCCACATAGAAGACAAGAATTCTACTGCTGAACTGCCAAGTGTCCCATAAATGCTGGGTCTCACGTCCTTCCCCTCCTCTGAACCCAAGGGGCAGATGCCTGCAGTCAGAGCCACTCCACACATGGGGAAAAGGGCCCATGCTCTGCCACACTGCACAGATGACAAGCCCTGTCCACCTCCATCAGGTGCCCTGGGCCATCACATGCCCACTGCACTCCCCTCTGAGAGGTGTCACGACACTGTTCAGGAGGATGTGAGCAGGGAAGTGGGACTGAACCCACCCTGCTGCCCCCTCTTCTATCATCGAGGCCCTTTAAGGACCAAAGAATCATCCATTCGTAAGAGTTTGGTTTTTTTCCCCCTTCTCTCTCTCTCTTTTTTTCTTTCCCTTCCCCTCTAAGCAAAACTGCTTGGCGGCCAATCCTGCCTCCGTTTCCAAGGCAGTTCCAAAGGGCCCATCTCGTCCTCCAGAAGTGATGGCGGTAATTCCGTTAATGGGAAGCAAGACGAATGGTACACTGTGCCCAAAGACTATGAGGCAAGACGGAATCGGGCCAGCCTCTGGGGGGGAAGGAAAGTGTTGACGAACACACCCTCCTTTGGGGCCTTATTAGGTCTTGAAAGAGCCGCCGCATTTGCTAAAACCTGCTTTTGCCAGCAGAAGCCTCATTTTACAAATATACAACAACAAAAAAACCTGTAAATGGGAAGAAAACCCTGAAGATTACAGTCCCCTGCTGCAGCGAGGCGGTGAGCTACCACTCAGAGCTGAAGTCTTTAGCCTCCTTGACTCCTGGTTTAAATAAATGGGCCTAAATGCCAACTCACCATTTTGTGAATATGAGACACGGCTGCTTCTTTGCTGTTTAAGTACTGTTTGCCCATGGTGGGATGGGACGGCTTTGAAAACATTTTCTTTTAAAAGGCCTGTCTATTCCAGATGCTATAAAACCTTATCGCCCTCACGGTCAGTCCCACGAGGAGTCTCTGACAGAGGTTCCCCTCCCCAGGCAGACACACATCCCCAGTCGCATGCTAGTAGCATCTTTTTAGTCTTCTTCTGTCCTGAGTGCCCAGGGAATTTCGAAGGCAACTTCACTGTGAAATGAGTATCTGTTTCCACAATTACCTAAAAGCTCCCTACTCCTCTCCAATTCAGGACCGAGCTGCTGGATTCTTCTTTGAGGCTCAGTTTGCCCAAACGCAAAATGAGGACAGAGGCCAAGCTGGTCACAGAGATGGATGACAGCAGGCAGAGTCAGCCTCCAGGGGCTGTGTGACCTCGGCAAGCATGGATCCTCTCTGGGCCCCAGCTTTCTCATCCATAAAATGGGGCTCATCCCACTCACCTCGTGCCCTGGAGCAAGGAGCAAATGCAATTCCAGCTCACGTGTTAAATGGTAGCTTTTCAGGCCAATGTGAGCACCAATATTCTGTTTCTATTCTTCTTGGCTGTGAACTCTTGCAGCACCCAGCTCTGCTCCGATACATAGTAAGTGCTGGCTGAGCATTCGCTGCCTTGAGAAGAACCTATGGTTTTTTTGCTGCCTGGAATAACAAAATATCCATTCATACTAGAGCATAGTGGGTCAGAGAGGCATGCTCTGGGGGCCGAAGATCTGGGTTCAAATCCTGTCTCAGCTTTGGACTTACTGCATGGCCTTGGACAAACGGCTCAGCCTTGCTCAGCCTCCTTTTCCTTATCTGCAAAATGGGACCAATAGAACCTGCCTCGAAGGTCACCAGGAGGAGTCAA
The DNA here is from genome assembly GCA_030035585.1 of Dugong dugon. Classification (NCBI taxonomy): domain Eukaryota; kingdom Metazoa; phylum Chordata; class Mammalia; order Sirenia; family Dugongidae; genus Dugong; species Dugong dugon. The sequence goes on along the minus strand of CM057471.1, from coordinate 68,930,076 downwards.
GGCAGCAATATGTGGAAAATACACAGGCCAGGATCTGGCTCGGGTCAGTGTGAATCCTGGGAGAGCCTGAGAAAAACCACAATTCAACTGGGAAAACTGCTTTCTCAAAAACACCTTGAGCCAAAGCAAAGCCCCTGGGAGAGGTGGAAGCTCCAACAACAGGCAGGATATTAAATCCCCAATGACCGCCCTTCGAAGGAAAAGAGAGATTGGGGGAGTTGCACTCCACAAGGCAGCTCTAGGACAGCCACGGTCTGCCATGCCACTGCCCAAACAGACACTGCTTTCCCCATTCAGTGATCTCCAGCACTCTTTTTGCTAATCACACTGCACATATTTTCCTCATTTCTTTTATGATTCACTCTCTCCCAACGGGAATGCCAGCTCCACAAGGGCAGGATTTTTATCTTTTTTGTTCAGTACTGACTCTTAGAATAGTGACTGGAACTGCTGGATGAATCAATGACCAAATGAAAGAAGGAATGAATGAATTCCTTGGGTGGGTGGCGGGGGAGGGAGGCTATGAGCTGAGTGATTTCCAACATGTTCCAGCATGGAGTGGTACTTCTGAGTGTCACAGACACCACCAAGCTCCAGTCCTACCCACAGATTGTCATTTATTATCAATCCAATAACGGCTGCCAATTGTTGAACGTCTGTTATGGATCACGAAAACTCTTTCAGGAGACAGGAGCTGATAGTACTCCTCCCTTTACAAATGAGGGAGTCCCTGGCTGGTGCAAATGGTTAACGAGCTCAGCTACTAACTGAAAGGTTGGAGGTTTGAGTCTACCCAGAGGCACCTCGAAAGAAAGGTCTGGTGATCTAGTTCTGAAAAAATCAGCCATTGAAAACCCTATGGAGCACAGTTCTACTCTGACACACATGAGGGCTCCATGAGTCAGAATCAACTTGATGGCAACTGGTTTTACAAAATGAAAAAACTGAGGCCCCGAGCAGGAAGTAGTGTGCCAAAGAGACGCAGTGAGCAAAAGGCATAGGTGTAGTCTGAATCCAGGTCTGTCTGACCCCACCACTTCCCTCCTCTCTCTCTCTGAGCATAAGAACGCCCACAAGGCTAGCTCAGTCTTGGAGAAGAAAAGCTGGAGTCATAGCCCTGAGAACTGCTCTCGGCCAAGAATGAGGGTGATTGCTCAGAGGCAGGAGCTGACACCAGCAGTGGCTGAGATCTGGCTCCAGTCCTGTCCCCATACACAGACAGCAGACAGTGGGGACAGAAGGCTCAGCCAGGCAGTGATCTTAGCCACCCAGTACTCCTGGGATTGTGCAGAGAGCACTGGCTTTGGAGATAGCTGGGCCTGGGCTCAAATCTCAGTTTTCAAACCCTGTGGCTTGTGGCTTTGGACCAGTGACTTCATTCCCCAAGTCTCAGTTATCTTCATCTGAAAAATGGGGTCAGCCTAAAATTGTCGTGAACTCAGGCAACACATATGAAGTGCTTCACTGGTTCCTTTGTGCAGAGTAGGTATTAAGTATTAGTTTCAATTCAGAGCCTCCTCCCTCATTCATATATTCAAGAATGGCCAGACATCCACATCCTGTGGCTGCCAGGCCCCGATTTCAGGGTTGGGAACGGAGTGGGTGGTGGAATTCAAGCTCCCTGCCCTCTCTGATCTCTACACACCACCTGCTTGGCGTGTTTCCCGAGCAAGCAGGTCAGCACTTCGTCATCTGATTTCTGACCCTTGTCACTCAAGGACAGGAAGTCAGAGGGGATGGGTATGTCAACGCAATAACATCCGGCCACAGCATGAGGGATTAAAACAGGGAGGGCATTTCCAAGAAGGGCCCTGTCCATGGCAGTCCTTGGCACCAGTGGCCCAGGGCTGCAAGAGTGGGGACAGGCGGTGAGGAGGGAGACCAGCTGGCCAGACTGATAGCAGTCACATCCGGGACAGCAGTCTCCAGACATTGCTTAACGGCAGAACTTTTCCTTCTGACAAAATCTGGCACGAAAACCCCATGTAGAGAGCAGTTAAAAGGGGCCTTGTTCTGTTTGAAATGTGTGCACTCATGTGAAGAGGCTACAGCCCTCCCATCAGGGCCAGCTTCATGAACAAGCAACCAGCACAGTCAGCCAGGGCTCCATGCTCAGATAGGGGTCCCATGCTTGAGGTTTAATGCTCTGTGCATTCACCGTCTTGAAATTCTTAATAATTTTATCTTTGGATTTGTGATGTATAAATGAAACCTGATAGAACAGAGAATGTGCGGGGGGCTTGGAGCCTCAGCTTATGTGCCGTCCCCACTTCCACCGCCTCCCCTGGACGGGCTGTCAGCTGTCCACATCCCGACCCAGCAGCCTCCGCTCCCCCGCCCCTGCGTGATGGTGGCGGAGGGTCAGGATCAGGCACACTCCTGCACTGAGTCACAGGGTGGGGGCCCAGGCACCTGTGAGGGTCTGCAAAACATCGTGACAGGTAGAGAGACTGCAGAGGAAAGGAAAAAGCTTTTTTCCTGCTTTTTGAACAAGGGGCCTTGCATGTTCATTTTGCACTGGGCCCCACAAATTATGTAGCTGACCCTGCCTCCCATTTACACACCCCTCTGCCCACCCCACCCCTTGGGGACAGCCCAGGGTTCTGCAGAACACAGTTTAGAAGCCTTGGCTCTGGAAGACGCCACTGATTCTGAGACCTTCACTGCTGAGAAGCTTCTCAGACGCTCAGTCCCCCTCGCCCCCAACCCCACTCCCACCGTTCACTTTGTAGTCTTGTTTTTGAACCTGTATGGTTGGTCATTTATTGCTAGGCCCTGTTTCAGGCACTAAGGATGAGCCAACCAATTTTTCACGGTTTCTACCCTCGAGGAGTAGAGGGTCAGCGCAAAAGAGGAAGACCCTCAATGAGATGAATTGACACAGTGGCTGCAACAATGGGCTCAAACATAGCAATGATTGTGAGAATGGTACAGGACCAGGCAATGTTTCATTCTGTTGTACTGACTGGATGGCACCTAACAATACCACCACCCTAGAGGAACTCCTGGGACACAGTGGTCATGAAATAGAAGCAATGGCAACATGGTCAGGGACGAGTTCTAGCCCTGTACATCTCACAAACAGCAGTAGGGCGAGTGTGGAAGGGCGAGTTGTCCAGTGGGCACATGCAGGGGGCGGCCTGAAGGCAGGCAGCTGGGAGGATGCTGGAGTTGGCTCTGGGAGATAAGCAGGAGCACCTCACCTATAGAGTGCAGACATCCCAACTTAACTCACCACGCTCTCGGAGACTGAATAGGCTATGGGAGGCTCTTTCCGCACTGCCCACCACCTTTCCCCTCCCACATATATGCCTGGCATGATCGCTCCTGCTAGGTTAGATATGTACCCCTTGTGCTTGCTACTCCCTCCACCTCCCAGCATGTTACAGACATCGCCTTCCTCTCCCTTGAAGTAGAAAGTCGAGTTAGTGGTACTAGGCAAAGGAAGGGGTTGACCAGGCCGGGGTGAGGAATCTTTCTGATATGATTCCTCACTTATGGAGAAGAATAGCAGAACCATTAAGAGCTTAGATTGCAGTCAGGCTGACCTGGCTTTGAGCCTGAGCCACTCACAAGCTGTGGGGTCTCGGGAAGATCACTGACCAACCCTGCACCGCAGTCTCCCATCTGTAACTCGGGGTTAATAACTGTCCTATCCTCATGACTAGAGCTGACGTGATGAGTAGATGAAATGATGTCATTAAAGGGTCTGGCCCACGGCAAGTGTTCAATAAATGTCAGTCCTTGCTACTGTCATGAAACCTCCAAACATCACATTAGAAACGCGGGCATCGCGTGATGCTTTTCGGGCTCTCGTGCATTCGCTCCCTCCTTTCTAGCATCTGCCACGACTCTGCTCCTAGACGCCTCTCTTCCCCCATTGTCATATCGCATCAGTCCATAAATATTTAAACAACATGTCATCAAATTATTATAACATATGATCTATAGCACTGATGTGCTGCAGTTCTGCGCATTTGGGCTTCATTTTCAGAATATCGAGACATAAAATATTTATGTATTTAGCCAACCACGAGATCTCACATTCTGTCTCAAAATGCTGGGTGGTGGCAAGATGCTGAACTGAGACGCAACGTGTGAAGGGGATGCCTTTTCTCACGTTGGTTCCTGGGGCATCTGGATTGTTCCCGGTTCACTCCGGGGACGTCATCATGCAGCCTGTGAAAGGGGAGAGCTGACTGGGTTTATCACAGAAAGCAGAAGGTTGGGACCAAGAGACCCCATCAAAATGGGGCGAGAGTTTAGATCACTGGGGGCTGCATCATTTTCATTTCTGCATCTCCACGGGTCTGTGCATAGTAGGTGCTCAGTAAATGTGTGCTGAGAAGTGAATTAATGCACAGGTACCCTGCTGCACCACCCAGTGGGCACACGGTAGGAATGCAGTAATATCTGTTCTGTTTCATTCTGTCCCCAGTGCCCTGTACTGGGCCAGGCCATTACTAGGAGCCCAGCAAATGTTGCTGGATGAACGGTGACTGAAGGAATAAATGCATGACCGGGTAAATCACTTAATTAGCTAATAAATTAATGAGGGTTAATGACTCCCAGTCTGCTGGTTCGAATTACACTGTAGAAGACCCTCCTCCTGAGAAATCAAGGCTCTCCAGTAACCCTTAGCGGGTAGGAAAAGGAGTTTTTCTGGGTAATTAAATATCTCGATTGCTAACATTAGCACATCACAGGGACCATATGTCCCAGAATTTTCAGCACTGAGCAATTTCAAAGATGACACCCACCATTCAAATATCCAGGAACTTCTCACACATCAGTGACCAAACAGGATCTTCCAAACTGCCTCTCTGCCCCAAACGGCATTAAAAGGCTTTTACAGGCTACTGCCCTTTGGGGAGTTTGGAAACCATGGTCATCACGTGCCTACCCTACAGATAATCGACGTCTCAACACCCAGGATACCACAAAGTATGCTGAAACGAAAGTTGCTAGCTTGGATTTAAGTATCCTTTGCGTGCTTTCCCAGGAGGATGAGGCAGAGACCTCGTTTGATTCCTGTGTCTTTTTCCTAGTGGCCAGCAAGGGGCTGGGCCCCGAGTGGTACTTGGCTCCCGCTTGCAGAATGGCCCCATGAAACCTGGGCATGAATCTTATTCATCTCAGTGACCAAGAGCCCCATCCAGGGGCAAGACTGCACCCACTGCGCCCGTCACCCTTAGAGCAAACCACAGAACGTTTCCCAAATGTCTCTCTGTCACCATGAAGCTGGCTCCAAGAGCAGGAGGTCCCTATCCTTGTCCCCAGCATCCACACAGACAAAAACCCCATCCACATTTCCTCCTGGGCTAGCTGAGGAGGTTGGCATTTAAAACAAACACAAAAGGCCACTAAAATTCCTGGGGGAGACAAACAAAGGAGTACACACACACACACACACACACACACACACACACACACAGGTAGCCGTGCCAAGTCCACACTTGGGAACCTGCTATAACTGAATCCAGCAGGGGGCTTTGCTGGACCTGCTGAACCCAGGGTGTGGGCGCCCTCTCTCTGCTCCCCGTTTGTCTGGCATGTGGTGCCTAATGATCCCGCCACCTAAGCACCTACCTTGGTGGCCCGCAAAGGCCACACCAGCTGGGGAATCGTTTCCTCTTTCAACCCTGGGACTCCCTGTTTTCTGGCCTGGGGCAGAATCTGAAGTCCAGCTCATTCACCAAACAGCAATGTCTGTGTCCAGAGCTGGCTTGGGGGGACTTAGCCCCTTCCTCTTTCCAAAGCACCCCCAAAAGATATACCTTCTTAAAAGAAGTGTGCTTGATACAAAAAAGCAGATAGGATTTCCGGCAGCCACCCATTTCATCGCCAAAGCCCCTCTTATACAAACATTCAGGAGCTGCCTCTACAGAAAAGGGGCAAAAGAAGGAGACCCCGGAACCAGGGGATGGAGAAGCCCTCTGGGCTATGGTTTGGCAACAGAGTTCCTCCTACTTGAAGTAATTCAAGGATGAGCCCTTTTTCTAGAAAATCTCCTTTCCACAAGGGAGGGGCAGTTGGGCACAACTCAGTCCTTTGTTGTCCAAGGGGCCTCCTTGCAGCCAACAAAGTTTACTAACAGATTTGTTAACACCATATTAACATTCTCCAAGAATCCTACCACTTGCCCACTTGAAACTTCTCATTCATTCAATAAACAGTGAGTTCCTACTACATGCCAGGCATGGTGCTAGGTACTGAGGATGCAGTTGTGGTCCACAGACCAAGTCCTTGCCCTTAGGGAGCTTACACTCTAGTCTGGAGGCACAGGACAAACATATGATGTCAAGGAGGGGTAAGGGCCACAAAGAAAATAAAGTCAGGCTAGGGAATGAAGAGTGAGGGGCAAGGGGCTAATTCTGATTGGGTGGGCATGGTGTGGCCCCTCTGGAGAAGTGACATTTGCAGGGAATATCTGGCGGAAGGATTCCAGGAAGAGGGGACAGTAAGGTGAGAGTGCACTTAGCTTAGCTGAGGAAAGGTAAGAGGCCAGTGAGCTGCAGCAGACTGAGCAAAGAGGAAACTGTTGAGAAGGGAGTTTGGTGAAGTCAACGGGCCCTACTGCTCTTACGACAAAGACCAAATCTCATCCAGTCTCTGACGGGCCTCCTCAAGTCCTGTGTTTTCTGCAACTGAGCTTCTTGGCCTTCCTTCTCTTAGGTACTAGACAGTCTGTGCCCCTAGCGCAGTACCTTGGTACATGCTGTTCCTTCCGGCTGCCTGGGAGGCCCTCTCCCAGGTCCTGGGCCTGGCTGTCTCTTCCTGCACCAGCTCACAGCTTGCATAATGGGCTCTTCCTAACCCCCCACTAATTACGCTACGGATAATTTGTTGTTATTGCTGTTAAGTGCTGCTGAGTCGATTTCAAGTCATAGTGACCCCACGGGCAGAAGTGGCCCATAGAGCTTTCTAGGCTGTAAACTTTACAGGAACAGATCACCAGGTCTTTCTCTTGCACAGCCGCTGGGTGCTCAACTCCTTATGGGCAATTATGCTCCCTGAATCCTGGACTCTGTGCCTCTATTTTCTCATCCATAAAATGGGCATAAACGTACCTATGTCCCACAGCCCAGGACCTCATTTCTGCACCCAGCTCCCCATCCCACACCTCCCTACCTACCCACTCTCCCTGTGGTCTACTTGCCCTTTACTCCAAGCCTTCTAGGCCTCTGGCCTCCAAACATCCTCTCTCTATCCAGCAAACCTCACATCTCCCTCAAGGCTCACTCGGACACCCCTCACTCCTGGAGGTTCTCCTATTTCCCCAGAGAGCAAGCCCCAAAGAATGCCTGCTGCAAATTGTTCACAAGCAGGTGCCATACACAACTTCTGTCCCCACCATGTGGTAAGAGGCTGAGGAATGGGGCATTAGAATGTCTCTGTCCCAGTTCCCAGCACAATGCTTGACCCTGAATGTAGGAATGTATTTCTTGAATGAACAAGTGAATGAATATGCCCCATACCAGCCACCACAGACATAACTGGTTAACAGAACACAGAGTCCACTCAACTCGCATAGCAGTGAATGGTCTGTGTTTCTATATCACCAGCAACCCCAGCACCATGAACAAGGTCTTGGCCTGAAAGTTGGGAGAGTGATCTGATTTAAGCTGCAGTGCAGCTACAGACTGCATGGGGAAACATTATGCTGGTCACGGTCTCTCTCTGGGCCTCAGTGTCCCATCTATAAAACGAGAAGCTTTCACCCTTTTCAATTTTTAAGCATCAGGACCTTTTCTTAAATTAACTCCTATGCAAACCTCCTTATATAAAACAGGTAACAAGAGAAGAGTTTGCACCCCTCATTCCTAGTGGCCTTTCAGGGAAGGCTATGATCCCAGGCTCCTTTCTTTACAGAATTCAAATTCTAAAGTTCAATTTTAAGGCAAATCACCCCAAATGGTGCCCAAGAATCAAGGGCCACAAGCCTGGGGTTACTCTTTCCCATTTTCCAGATGAGGAAGTGGAAGCTGTGCTCGTGTGAGGCCCATGCATGAGGTGACTCAGCTGGGAAGTGGAGGCCCTGGATTCAAAGATCCCCAGACCCTGCTGATGTTCTTCCCTCACCACATAAACCATGGTGGTGTCTCAGGTATGACACCAGCCTGAAGAGTCAATGCCAGCAGAATCCCAGCAGAAGCTGCCTCAGGAGGGGTGGCCATTTCTGAAGAACAAGGATCGCTTCTCTCTCCCTCAAGGAAAACAAGCCAGTCTGAGGGAACCCCAAGAAGCTCAGGAGGGGGTGAAAAACAGGCACGGACTTCCTCGGGCCTCCCAGATGGGTCCTCCATGCGGTCTCCTTGTGGGGAAAGGGCTTCTTGCTCACTTCTGACCAAGAACTGCCAGCCCCACCGCCTGAGTCTGTGACAGCCGCTCCTGTCAGCACAGACCTCTGATGGGGCCAATGCTGTGTAAATAATTAACAAAACATCTGCCTTGCTTAATAAAACACCACGGCTGACACAGCTCTCGGGCCTCCCGAGACTCTCCAACTCTAAGAGGATGCACCAAAACTTACAAGGCTCACTTTCCCCACCTTGTGGGGGGTGGGCAGGGAGGAAAGCAAAACACTAATTTCCAAACATTTTCTTCCGACATCACAGGCCATCCTGATATTCAAATCCTATCTCTTTCCAAACTGCCACTGTGTCCTTCCCCTCTAATTTGGGGTCACAATCATTGAAAAGCACTTCAGTAGCACTTGGAGGTGGCCCCCGACACCCCATTCAGCACTGTGTAGGGCCTCACTGCAGTGGTATTGAAAACCCTTGACAAACAGCCAAACTTTCTGGCTCTGTGTCCATGGGAAGTCCTTAGTAATTAGTCTGTAACATCTCTCACAAGGAGCCCGGTGGAGCAATGGTTAAGGCACTTGGCTGCGAACTGAAAGGTCAAGGGTTCGAACTTACCAACGGGAGAAAAGTCTTGTCAATCTGCTCCTGTGAAGATTACAGTCTAGGAAGCCCTATGGGGCAGTTCTACTCTGACCTCTATGGTCGCTATGAGTTGGAATTGAGTAAATGGCACACAACAACATCTCTCACAAAATCTGGGCAGTGCCATGAGGCACTTGCTAGACGCTCCCCAGGTGCTGAGCACTTCATGTGCGTTGTTTCATTTACTTCCCCCAAACCTTATGAGGTCATAATATTGACCCTCTTTTCCAGATAAGGAAACTGAAGTCCAGTGAGGTGTCGTGACTTGTTCACAAGTGGCAGGTCTGGGACTCAAACCTTGCCAAAGCTCAAGTTCTTAACGTGGTTATGGGTAAGCATCTTCCCTTCTCTGGGTCTCAGTTTCCATTCTGTAAAATGAGTGATTGTGGTAAATGGTGAGAGTTCGCCCAACTCCAAAAGTCCACAATAAAGAAATGCCCATGTATTCGCTCACGATGCTCTTCTCTGGATTGTGAGCCTGCTGAATTCCGTATTGACAGCTTGAATGATCAGAGTTAAAGGTCATTGGTAAAGTAATTCTAAGTCTTTGCGGATCTCTTCCCAATAACGCTCAGTTTCATGGGCAACACAGAACAAAAGAAGGGAGGTGTTGGAGAAAGGGATAGTGGACAAATCCCAACTCTGCCATTCACCTGCAGTAAGAATCTGTCTGAGGAGCTAAACCCAGCAACCTCAACTAGGACACGGGACAGGAGAATTGTCCCTTAAATGGATTTCTGTTCCCTGGGGTCAGCACCGCCTAATTTTGAAAGTGAGGGCTAAACAACAACAAGGATAAAATGCAGACACTGCAGGCTCCCAGTGGCGACTTCCCTCCCCCTCCCCTCGTCAGAATTCCTTCACACTCTGTGGAATTCCTAAATAAAGCCCCTTTTTTCTTTCTATGAGGTCACCATCACTCAGATGTCTAAAAGAAAGAAAGAATGGTCGTTGGAACTGAAAGCATTTCAGATCACGGCTGTGCCACCTTTCAACTCCAATGGCCTCCCCACATCCTCCCCCTCAGACAGGGCGCATTGTGGGTGCTGTGATCCAGCCAGTGGAGGCCAAGAAGACCTGGCTAGAAGTCCGGCGCCTTTGCAACCAGACCACCCGAGAAGTCGCCTGTGGAAAAATCCAGAACTGGAGACAACAGGGCAGCCTGGAGCAAAGCCGGATCCTGTATATGTGAGTCTGTTCACACAAGCAAGTCCTGTTAGAGGGACAGATGTCAAAATGCTAGATCACACTCCAAGTTCAAGTTCCCAAATTTGACATCACAGGAAATTACACCACCGCTGATCTGCCCCAACATTGGCTCCTGTCTGGAAGACGAGTCTGAGAAGGCCGTTGGCTTAATTCAGGTTTGGCCAAAGGATGGGACCGCGTGCACGTCACCCAACTTGGACAGGAATGAGTGAAGTCACTGGCCTGAATTTTTCTTTTTAAACTAAAATTTTCCCAAAAAGCTAGCTCGCCACTACCCAAGAGTTAGAAATGAGGAGACGGCCAAATACCAAGGAGCCACGAAGGCCCCCGAGAGTCTGCCCCTGGTTTGCAGCCAAGCCCAGCCATCCACTGCCTGCTCAATTCAAAACTTCATAGACACCTGGGGTGACCAGACCACCACAGACAACCCCCTCACTCCAGGAGCACCCTTGCTCCCCAGAGCTCTGTGTTCCCACCACTGCCACAGACGATGCCCAAGGAAAGTTCGGTGTGTATGTGCACACCGCTTCCTGAGAATGACGTCAGCAAAAAAAAAAGATAAAAATGTGGAAGCAAGGACTATTTTTACCTCCCCAAATCACAGGCCAGACGGGAGAGAAATCCATCAATGCCAGAAATGTGGCTGAGCCTTCGCACAAGATCTATTATTTCACACCTTAAATTAACGCATCTCAAAGCAATTTGCAAATGTTCATCAATTTGCAGAACATACTTGGAAGGGAGAGAAATACCTTTTCCTTTCAACACCAAAGGAAACTTGCAGAGGCACAACGCAGCCCAAACCACACAGCTCCTCACACACAAGCACACACATTCCTTTCAAGTACAGTGTAATATAAACCGTGAGACAAATGGAAATGAACAAGGAAAAAAGATAGGCATGGGACTAAAATGACAAGTGACAAAGGCCTATGCAAAAATCATCATGTTGTCAGATATTCAGATGTGAGAGTCAGGCTCTTTGGAAGTAATATCCATCATGAGGGGTCAGGACAATGGGCTCTTTCTGGGAGCAGTGTCCAGCTTGCTTTCTCTGCACACAAGCCTGGCAGTGCCAACCTGTATTTAATTTTGGATGATTTCACCAGGGTCCTCCACTCTCTACCCTCCAATCCCCTTGCTTTGTCTGACTCGAGAAGAGAAAGGGAATACCATACATAAGTGGTTCACGATAACGAACGTATGCACTACTTTGTGACGCCCGTGAAAACATTGTGTGGTTTGGAAGTGTTTCTTAAGTGTTTTATATGCATAGAAAGGTAAAATAAATACTATATACTAAGGCAAACATATGACTAACTGATGCTAACTAAGAACCGTATGTGCCTGTTCCGACTCACCTACAAATTCGACCTAAAGACAGACTTAGGAACGGATCTCGTTCGTAACCCGGGGACTGCCTGTATTCTTTTTTTTGACAATTGTTTTGACACTTCCCTTATGAAACCGATCCTTGGCACTTGGGGAGGAAAGAGAAATGTGAACTGCAGCCTTTTCTATCTGATGGCTCTGGCCCTGGGCGTTGGTCATCTGCACCAGAGGCACAAGAGAGACAAGGAAGGACAGCAATGCCTTCAGGTAGACCTTTCACAGAAGGCCAAAGCTGAGCTAGGGCAGTCCAGCCCTGCAGGAACCTGGCGTGCCTCAACCCACTTGGCTTTTCAGCACGCAAGAGGTGAAAAGCTCAACAAAGGCAGCCAGACCTGGTTTGAGGTTAAAAATCTCAACTCTAAAGTCAAAGACGTGGGTTTGAATCCTGACTTTGCCATTTACTGGCTTATGGCCCAGTTCCTTAACCTCCCTGAGTCTTCATCTTCCCCTCTGTAAAATCAGGGTAGCAATACTGGACTTTGGCACTAGGCCAGACACACAGTATGTAGCGACTGTTACTGTCCAGGTATAGTAGGAAGAATATGGGCTCTGCTCAGACAAGCCTGGGTTCAAATCTACCGCGTATTAGCACATGATCCTCAGTACGTTCTTTAAGCTCTCTGTACCCCAGTTTCCCATCTGTAAAATAGGAATCATGACAGTTCCCATCTCATAGTGTTAGTCAGTGGACTGAATGAAATAAGCTTGAAGTTCTTAATACGGTGCCTGGCACATAACATGCCCTCAGTAAATGACGGCCATTAGGTGCAGTGCTACTTTGACAAAATTATGCAAGTCATTTCATCTCTCTGAGCCTCAGTTTTCTCCATCTGTAAAATGAAGATGGTCCCTACCTCAAGGTGACAATGAAATGAGTCTGTATACCTTAGGAAGTCAAATGTCACATTCCTGGTGCAATGGAAAGAGGATGGGCTGTAGAGTCAGGCAGGCGGCTTGAGAGTCTGCCTCCACCTCCTTTCAGCTGTCCCAGGACATAGGCACCTCTCCAAGCCTCAGTTTCCTCATGCATAAAACCAAAAGCCTTTTTTTTGCAGTGTAAGACTATAGGGAGGATTAACAACAGCGCCCAGAATGGTTCCGGGCAGACAGTAGGTGTTCCATAAATGTGAGTTCCCTTCCCCTCTCCCTGCTCCTTTCTTGCTCAAACCCACCAAAAATGCCCTTCTGGCAAAGCCAAGAGCTCTGTTTCTTGAACCCTGAATGGCCCTAAACCCAGACCAACCTGGGATAGTGAGATTTTATTTTGTAAAGATAGAAACTACTTTTTAGTCATTTCCAAAGCAGACGGGACAGCAGAGGCTGACAAACCACAGGGACCATTTTAAATTCTGGGCCTTTTCTTCTGGGAAGTTAGGCAAGAACCTTCCCAAATGTTTGCCCGTGGGGCCCTCTGCCAGGGATTGACTCATTCCACAGCTCCCCAGGCCTATTTTATTTGGGGGTGGGGGATCGAGGGAGGGCCTGGCCTTGACGGGGGAAGGGGAAGGTCACGTTTCCAGCAAACCCAGAAGGTGTGTGTGTTGGTTTTTTTTTTTTTTTCCATTTTTCAGGACAAAAAATAAAAAGAATGTGGGCCTTTTTTGTTTCCTTCCAGGTTTTGTTTGTCTAAAAGAAGACGTCCAAAGTTCACTCGGTGAGCTTGCCGCGTTGGGAGCAGGCGCTTCCAGCCGGCTCTGCGTCCCTTTCAATGAAATTCTTCTTCCATTAGCTACACGGTTTTCAAACGTGCCTCCAAAGTTCTCCTGCGCGTATGCCGAGCTCCTGAGACGACATTTTCCCCCTCAGAAAGGCAAGCTGAATTTTGAAAATGCAGAGGAAATGGGGATCCCCAGAGTTTCTCAAGTTTGCCTTAGAGCAATAAAGACTTTCGACTACAAAGATTTTCAACATTTATAAAGCACAAAACACTGTCAATCAAACTGCAAGGGGACACCTAGGAAGGTGGTGTCCCAAGCCTGCTGTGATGAATTTGTTACTGTCTTGGGGACTCACGCTCGGAGTCCAGGTGCCATATATATCATTTGGACGAATATCTATCTACTTAGCAGGGCAGGCAGAGACAGACCCCCTCATACACAGACAAGTGTCTTGGGACGGCTGGACTCCCCAGAGTCAGCCTCCAGGACAGAGAAAGGGTTAAAATCCAGCCAAGCCAGAGAAAGCTAAGACAAAGTGGAGACCCAGCAGGGTCTTTAGGAAAACTGGGTACACGTCCTCCAGTGCCTAGCCAAAGGGCTCTGCCAGGCTACCACCACTCCTGCCCAGCCTGTGTGTCCTGGATCCTGCCAGTGGCCCTGCCCAGGCCTGGCTCCAAGGCTTCGACCCCTGCCTAGGCCCAGCGAGGCTCTGGGAGTCTGTCCTCTGGTACCCATTTGCCAAACGAGGCCCCAGCACCTACCCCGTGCCCATGCCAGGACCGCTTCTCTCCATGGGCTCCCTGACATCTGGGCCAGCGGCAGGCACATCACACACACAGACCTGGTGGGCCCAGAGGGACCCTCACTCTTGATAAACACACCCACACACTTCTGTACACAAATTACACACTCACATCCACATATGCACTTTTGTCCCCTCCTACTGATAAATGCACACACAAATCACTTTCGAATACCACATTCATACATGTGCATACACACACATACTCCCTGAAATCCACACATACAACGTCACAAAAATGAAATCACAGTGAAGGGCTTGGCACAGCCCTGGGCACATTCCGTAAGTGGATAAATGTGAGCGATGGTCGTTTTCTGGCACTCATTCACACCAAAAATCACAACCCCGAAACTGATGTGCACACGCACAAACTTCGGCGCAAGCCGGTACACACTCCTGAGAACACACATACTGAGGGACCGAGGACAGAGGGACACACGCCGCCCACACACGCTCGGACACGCGGGCACACTCAGATTCTCACTTTCACACGTGCACCCCCAACTTCACGCGTGCACCCCCTCCGGCTCTTCCCCGCGGAGCCTCGGGGGCGCTTGTGTGCACGCGCACTACCCTCGGCAAGGGTGTGGGGTGACGGCCCCGCGGCCCGGCCCCCGCCCCTTCCCCGACTTGGCCCGGCCCAGGCCCAGGGCACTCACCGGCGCGGCAGACGGGCTCGGTGGCCCGGCGGGAGGACCGGCGCGCGGACGAGAGGGCCGGCCGGAGTGGCGGGTCCTACACGAGTTGGCCGCGCGGCGGCCACACTCTAGTCCGCTGCGTTCCGCCGCCGCTGCCTGCGCGGGCCCGAGCGCGCGCTCCCACCCCTCCCCGCCTCGGGGCCGCGCTGCCGCCTGTGCTCGCGCGCGCTGCCGCCACGCAGGCTTGGGGCGGGGTGGGGGCGTCCGGGCTGCGCCCTCGTAACTCCTGGACCATTTGGCTCCGCTAGACAATTTGGACCGAGAATAAACCACTCAGCCGACCCCCTCCCCCATGTCACAGATGGGGAAACTGAGGCGCAAGCTTACACAGCAAGTCAGACCCAGTATCTTCTACACACTTAGGATGAGGGGCTGTAATCAGCCAACTTATGAACACTTCCCACGCGCTCCTTGGGCTCCCGGATCACCTAGCATTGTCCCGTCACGGCACTGGTCATATTGAAATTGGGCAAGCAACAAGCGCTTATTGTGTGCCAGCTGAATACAGGCACTGAAGTAGGAGCCAAGAATAAGGAGGTGCAGCGAAAGCACTGCTCGCTGCCCTTAAAGCACCAGAGTCTCCTCCTCTGGAGCTCCCCGCTTCCTGTGGACCCGAGACCAGCCAGAATCAATGTGCAGAGTTTAGAAGTAAAAGACTCGGCTAATGAATGCGCAACACTCCCTCTAAGGAGACCAGCCTTCGTGGGGATCCAAAGGTTGAGGCAACTCAGTTCCCTGCTTCCCTTACTAGGGGAACGCCCTCAAGGTTAGAACTCTCCTGGCTCCGACAGTTCCTGTTTCCACACTTGCTGCCTCTTCTCCACATACTTCTGTGCTCTTTCCCCCCTGATGGCCGAGACCAGGGACCAACACCGCCTGCCAGCTACCCAGCTTGGTCACAGCACTGTGCTGGACAGAGTGGACGTCCATTGGGCCTTCATCTGCCCAGTGAGTGGACATGCTTCAGCTGGCGGTGATCTACAGCAATATTGACACCAACTGAGCACCCACGGTATGCTGGACCCCTTGCTGTATACTCTGCCTGCAGTGTGTTGTTCTGTCCCACAACTGCCCTATGAGGGAGGCATTTTGCTAGTACTGTGCCCATTTCACAGATGGGGCAAATGAGACTTAGAAATGAAGCTCAGAGAAGTGAATTTCTTCATCCAAAGTCACCTAGCTGGTAAGTGGTTGAGCTGGAAGGTAGATGGCAGATTGTCTAATTCCAGTGCCTTCGTGCCTAATCACTGGGCAGACTTGCCTCGGGAGCAAAATAGTTCTGGGTTGGTGATCTAAGAAGAGGCAGATGGGACAGCAGCTGGCTCAGAGTTGCCAACACAGTCCCAGCTCCTCGTTGATGAAAAACAGAGACGTCACAAATTGACAGGTAAGAAATGGATTGTTCTGCAAATTGTTTAGCTATTTAGTTCCATTTACAGCCTCACCTCACATCATATGTACCACAATAAATGTAAGATAAATCAAAGAGCTAAGTGAAAGAAAATGTTGTTGTTGTTATTAGCTGCCGTCACGTAAGCCCCTGACTCATGGTGACCCCATGCACAACCAAACAAAATATTGACCAGTTCTGCGCCATCCCCATGATTGGTTGTGGGTCAGACTGTTGAGATCTATAGGGTTTTCACTGGCTGATTTTCAGAAGTAGATAGCGAGGCCTTTCTTCCTAGTCTGTCTTAGTCATGAAGCTCCACCAAAACCTGTTCTGCATCATAGCAAGACACAAGTCTCCACTGATGATGGCTGGTGGCTGTGCATGAGGTGCATTGGTCAGGAATTGAACCCAGATCTCCCACATGGAAAGCAAGAATTCTCCCACTGAACCATAAGTATAAGAAATAAGCATTGCAAGCAAAATAGTAGAAAGAAACAGAAGTTCTGGGGCAATGTATTGCAGTGCTACTAACAGTATCCATGATATTGGTCATATTCATGCAGCAAACATTAGTTCATTCATTCATTCACTCAACACATATCTCTGAGTATTTTCTATGGGCCAGTTACTATTCTAAACACCTGGGATATAGCTCTGACTCTTTTGGTGCTTCAGTCTGGGATGGGGGAGAGAGAAAACTAACAACCATAAATATCTGGCATGTTAAGAAGATAAGGCAGGTGGAGAAAATAAAACAAGGAAGGACTGGGAGAGCCCAGGGGTGCTTTTTCAGAGAGGATGTTTGGAGCAAGCCTCACTGAGGAGGTGCCATTTGAACAGAGGCCTGCCTAAAGAAGTGGGAGAATCAGCCACAGGCTTACTGTGTGTCAGGTGGGCCCATGCTCCTCACGGATACATGCCCCATCTTGGTGAGCTATGGAGCAAGAACCCCAAACCCCCTTAGAAGAAAGCTTTGGGAGCAGCACCAGACCACTGAGAAGAGAAAGATCTGGCCCCACGCACGTATCTGCATAAGACTCTACCATTTGCAAAGCCCTTCCCTGGACTCGCAGGGACCCTGTAATGGGTATCTGTAATACCCTCATTTTCCAGCTGAGGAAACTGAGGCTCAGAGAGATCAAGTGATGTGTCCCAGGTCACACAGCCAGCAATCAGCAGAGATGAGTCTGGCTGCAGGTGAGCTGATGTTAGGGGAATGAGGAAGGCCTGCCCACCCTCCCCACTGTCCCCACTGGCCCTTGGACTCTAATTGAAGAATGGGAGGAGGTGGGGTGTTCACTGTAGTCTTCCAAGGACAGGAGGATAGAGCAGCAGTACTTGAAAGAGGACAGAAGTCATCCTGGCCTTACTCCTTCTTGTCCCCCACTTCCTTCACTCAGACGGTCCCAACCCCTGGTGGCATGCTAGGGAAAAAAATGGGTTAAATTGTGCCCAAAGATCTCCCCCTACTCCCCACCAATTCTCTGCACTACCACCACTACCCAGGCCAGGGTGGTAGAGGGAAAAGGCACAGTGCAACCAGAGCCCCACTCAACTTTTGGTTTTAACTCAAAGAATTTTTTAGTGAGTCCCAAAATGAGTCACTGCTTAGAGGTGCTTCCCAAAATGACTCCTAGAATTAGAAAACCACATACCCCTGCGCGTTGTGCCCAGACTCTTCCTCCCATGGGGTTGTTCGTGAATCTGGTCTCTCTGTTCAACCCCGAGAGTTTCAGGATTAAGCCTGTGTCGTTTCATTAGTTCTCTATGTAAGGGGAAGAGAAACTCCAGCTTGTGGGCACCTTCTCCATGCCTTGCTAGATGAAAGACATTTAATTCTCACAGCTTCCCTTTGAGATCAGGGTCATGATTTATGTTTTACAGATGAGAAAACTCAGAAGTGGTTTGAACACAGACAGGATTTGAACCCAGGTCTGCCCAAAACCTAGGCTGTTGTCAGTATTTTGGGGGAAAGGATAGTGGGGAGGAGGGGACACATAAAGAACAGGAATAAGACCAAGTTCCTTTAAAGGTCCTTAGTTCAAAATGTCTCTTTGCCAGCTTCCAGATGGTGGGATTTTTGTAGGGAGACTAGAGCGCAGGAAGTCTGTTTGCGTTGGTTGCTTGGGCGTGATTATCAATGGCACCCCCTTTCACTCCCAAACTGCCTTGGTTTGGATGATCAACTTTGATTGTTTTCGAAGGTCACTGACTTGGGGAATTCATTTATTTTTGTTGAGATGAGATCCACATAACATAAAATTAATCATCGTAAAGTGAACAATTCAGTAGCATTTGGTTCATTCACAGTATCGTGCAATCACGATGCCAGATTCATTTTTGACTCGATACCAAGGACGTAATTGGGGCCTCTTGTCTGCTGGGCCAGTCTTCACAACTTAACGTCTGCTGATCTGGCCAAGGACTCCGCAAGAGTTGATGAGTCTCCAGTCACCTTTTTATGAGCAGCAAACCTGACTGGCTTGTGGACAGGACTGGGAGGCCGCTGGCTTGGAAGGAGGCAGGGCTACAGGTTGGGACTCCCCCTCCCTCCAACCACGCAGCTTCGCCATTCACTCCCTGGGTGACCTGGGCCTAGTCTCCCTACTGGCAAAATGAAGGTGGGCCTCTAAGAGCCTGCCAACCATGACCTTCTAGGATTTTCATTTTCCAGTGCACCCTGGGAAATCAAACTGACCATTTTTAGCTATTTTAACTTTTTAAAGTGTTAATTTGATTTATTTGTTGAATAGATAATACTTGCCCGTGGTTCAAATTCAGAAGGTACAGAAGGGTACATGGTGAAAAATTTCCCTTACACCCCTGCCCCCAGCCACCCGGTTCCTTTTCCTGGAGGGAACCAGTGTTGCCAACAAGCTCTGTGCCCAGACATACAGCTGTGTTCCGTGTGGGTGTGTATTCATGTAAATATGAGTATATATATATACATATATTTTCTTATTTTTTGCACAAAATGGTAGCATATACTCCTTGTGTTTTCCTCACTTGTTGAAGACAGTTTTATATCAGTCCACAAAGAGCATCTTCCTTTTCTGCAACTGTATAGTATTCCAAAATAATCACACTGAAACCATATTTAGCGTTGTACTGGTCTAGCATAGTGAGAGATAACAGAAGTTCCAGCCATGGCCCCTGTCCTCAAGGACTTACAGTCTGGTTGGGGGACAAGAAAAACAAAAAACTTTGGAGACACAAGGAAGAACAATAGCCCTAATGGCCCCCAAGCTCTTTTGTGAGGTTTGGCTCTGGAACTATTAGTATTTTACTCTCAGCTCCAGGCATCTGTAATAATAACCAGTTGCTGTCGAGTCGAACCAGATTCATGGCAACTGCGTGTGTCAGAGTAAAACTGTGCTCCATAGGGTTTTCAAAGGCTGGTTTTTCAGAAGTAGACTGCCAAACCTTTCTTCGGAGGCACGTCTGGGTGGGTTCAAACCTCCAACCTTACGGCTAGCAGCTGAGCTCATTAACCATTTGCACCACCGGGGGACTCCTCTGAACATCTGTAGGGTTGTAGAAAGAGCCCAGACATGAATTTTTTTTTTTTTTGGTATATAAATTCTGACTTTTTTTAATTTTTACTGTTGTACTTTAGATGAAGGTTTACAGAACAAACTAGCCTCTCATTAAACAATTAGTACACATACAGTTTTGTGACACTGGTTACCAACCCCACGACATGTCAGCACTCTTCCCTTCTCAACCTTGGGTTCCCTATTACCAGCTTTCCTGTCCCCTCCTGCCTTCTCATCTTTATCTCTGGACTGTTGTGCCCCTTTAATCTCATTTTGTTTTGTGGGCCTGACTAGTCTTTGGCTGAAGGGTGAACCTCAGGAGTGACTTCATTACAGAGCTAAAAGGGTGTCTGGGGGCCATACTCTCAGGGTTTCTCCAGTCTCTGTCAGGCCAGTAAGTCTGGTCATTTTTTGGGAGTTAGAATTTTGTTCTACATTTTTCTCCAGCTCTGTCCAGGACCGTCTATTGTGATCCCTGTCAGAGCAGTCAGTGGTGGTAGCTGGGCACCATCTAGTTGTGCTGGACTCAGTCTTGTGGAGGCTGTGGTACTTGTGGTCCGTTAGTCCTTTGGACTAATCTTTCTCTTGTGTCTTTTGTTTTCTTCATTGTCCCCTGCTCCCGACGAGCTGAGACCAGTGAAGTATCTTAGATGGCCGCTCACAAGCTTTTCAGACCCCAGACGCTGTTCACCAAAGTAGAATGTAGAACATTTTCTTTATAAACTGTGTTATGCCAATTGAGCTAGATGTTCCCCGAGACCATGGTTCTCACAGCCCTCAGCCCAGTAATTCAGTCCCTCAGGGAGTTTAGATGTGACCAGATATGAATTCTTCTGAGACTTGAAAACCCAGTTCTTCATCCGCTTTGCCGTGCAAGTTGGGCAATCCACTTCCCCATTCTGGGCCTCAGTTTCCTCATCTGTAAAATGGGGACATTAGCCTCTCTTGCAAGATTGGTGGTGAGATGGTCATAAGACTGTATTCCTGGAAATGCTTAATGGAGAGTTAAATACCGGGTTTTGAGGTTAGAGGCTCTGCAGAGGCACAGGCGAGGCTCTTGGGGTTGGTACCTTAAGTGCAGGGTGTCAGCTGCTCTTCCTGACCAGAGGGAAGCGTTTTGTAAGTGCTTCATGCTTTGCCGATCCTGTGATAGGGCCTGCTGAACAATTATCTCCTCACACCTTTGACAGGATAGCCACCAACTCTGAGTTCTTGCTACAGGCTAAATAGGGGAGACATTACACGTAGGAGGTGCCTAGAAAGTGGAAACTACACAAGTCGACCGGCTGAAATTAAGGCAGGGAGGGCCTTTGAAGGTCATCATTCCAACTCCTCACTTTACAGGTAGGACTTGCCCAAGGCCACACAGCCAATGAGAGACAGAGATGTGTTTGCTCTCAGCAGCTACTGCCCACCCCCTTACCCACCAATTGCCCTGCATCCCTGACCCCAACCTGTACTTGCTGTTTCAATTAATAGATTCACATTCTACTGATTCTTGATGAGCTCCAAGAACTGTGTTGGCCCTTTTCACATACTGATTTTCTCAACTACCATTTGAGGTAGGGATCATCGTCCACATTTTAAAGATGAGGAAACTAAGATTCAGAGACGTTTTATACTAAAATGACAAAGGAGTTGGTGCTATGTCAGTCCCCACTGAAAACACTCAAAATCATTGTGCTTCTAAGTAAAAGAGTTGGTCTTTGTGGATGCTGACAGACAACAAGTATGGAGGCACGGGACTGTAGAAATGTTATTTTGGCTTCTGAAGGAATTTCCTAAGCTCACAAAATACAAAATACCAAGGCTTTGGCCCCACTTTGCTTTCTGGACACCTGTTCTCTCTGGATATTGAGCTGAATATCCAGGACACTTTTGAGAGTGTCTGGGGCCTCTCTCAGAGCCCTGATGGTGTAGTGGTTAAGCGCTATGGCTGCCAACCAAAAGGTTAGCTGTTCAAATCCACCAGCCACTTCTTGGAAACCCTATGGGACAGTTCTGCTCTGTCCTATAGGGTTGCTATGAGTCAGAATTGATTTGATGGCAACGGGTTAGGGGGCCTCTCTCTCTCCTCCCTTGGGGTAGGGGGTACTGGATTTGCCTGGGCTTCCTGCATCCTCCCAGAGCCTGGCACAGGGAAAACAAAACTCATGGCATGAACAGACATCCCTGTGTGCCCAGGATGGTCCTGGGTTACCTGCTCTCCTGGCATAAACAGTGTTACTTTTAGCTCTCAAAAGTGTCCCGGATTGGACAATAAATTATATGGCCAGCCTTTTATTCATGCCAAATGAAACAATAACTGGCCAAGTGAATAAATAAATGAATGAATAGATAATCTTTACTCAGTTGTTGGAGTCCCTGGTTGGTGCAAACAGTTAATACGGTAGGTTGCTAATCAAAAGGTTGGAGGTTTAAGTCCACCCAGAGGCACCTCGAAAGAAAGGTCTGTCTCGCCATTCCACTTCTGAAAAATCTGCCATTGAAAACAGTTTGGAGCACAATTCTACTCCGACACACATGAGGTCGCCATGAGGCAGAGTCAACTTGATGGCATGTGGTTAATTGAGCTGTTACTGGGCAGGCACTGAGTTACCTGCTATGGAGTCCACACATCAGTTGTGTTTTACAAACACCTCCTGTTTTTTACAGATGAGAAAACCGAGGCTTGGAGAAGCTAACTGATTTGTCTAAAACACGATTTGTAAGGAGGAGAGGTCTGACCGGTCTAGAACTAGTCTCTGTTGTACTAAGTGTGTGGGAGTAGGGCAGGGGTGGTTAATGAATCAGGTCAGTGGGCTCCCCTCTGGCCATATTTCTCCCCTGGGCATCCAGGCATCCTCTTGGCTTTAGGAGGCAAGTGAGGGGCCCTTCTTGAAACTCCTGGAACATGCAGCCAAAGTGAGTCTCCTCCCCTGGGCCAAGGCCTCCACAGCACACCCAGAAGGCCTGGCTGCTCTCAGGGCAGAGCGAGGCAAAGAGCCCCTGGATTTACGGCCGATGACATAATCTGTCCATCAACCCCAAACCCCAAACCCCAAACCCGGAGGGAAGTGCTTGGAGGAAAGAGAGGAGCATTTGGTTGTTGGGTTTCTCAGCCCTGCCCCTGGTTTAGTGGGAATGCGTGTAATTTTTCCAGGCACCAGAATGTGCCAGGCTTGACTGGAGGGTAGGGCAAGCAGAGGCGGGAACCAGAGATGGACAAAGCAAGGCTGGGAGTGGGGAGGAAGCTCTGTTCAGAGGCTAGGGATTCAGAAAGAGTTGGAGTAGGTCTCTTTGAGAAGGGGCTTGCAGGGGCCTGGGCATTGTCACCCTCTACTCTCCTACCTCAAAACAGCTCTCCAGACCAGGAGTGGGAGCAGCAAAAGCCTAACCCACCACCAGGAAAGAAAATCTATTGTCCCTGCTCAAATGATATTCTGAGGGACTTGGCTGTGGTGGCCATTGCTGTTTTGGGTGAGGCAGGGTACAGAAGGGCCCACTAAAGGAGAGAAAGAGAGTCTGGGGTCTTTGGAGCCCTGGAGAAGGAGGCTTGTATGACTGCTGCATGGCTCAAAACAGCAGGCTGGGGGCTCTGAGCTGAGTTGCTCAGGCAGATCCTGGAGAAAGGCAGCCATTTTGACCCCGTGTGTTCTGCCTGAAGCCTGCTGCCAAATACCACAACCCGTGCTCTGCAATCAGCCCCTAAGAACTTGGCTGGAGCCAAGGGGCCTTGGCAGACACTCAGCCTCAGAGCCAGCCCAATCAGGGTCCAAAGCCTGGCTCTGCCACCTACTAGCAGTGTGGCCTTGAACAACGCACTTTGCCTCTCAGAGCCTCGGTTTTCTCATCGGGAAATTGGACATGATAACATCTTTCTCATCAAGTTGTGAATAGGTATATGAAGACACCAAGCCAATGCCTAGCCGAAAATAATATTAACTGTTTGTAGGGCTCAAGGCCTAGCACTTTACATATATCATCTCACCTACATCCCAACAAGCCTATGAGGTGGGTGCCAGCGTTGTCTCCTTTACAGATACCTGTACAGCCATTTGTGTCAGTGCCTGACAGAAAAAGGCTCAGAGAGGTAAAATGACTTGCCCAAGGTTATGCAGCTGGAAAACGGTGAAGCTGCAATGCATAATAGTTATGCAGATATATTTGGCTGGCATGGCTAGCCAGCCCTAGAGTCTCATCTGTAAAATGAGAATAATGATGCCGTGGATCACTTCCTACTTCTGGCAAAACCCATACTGTAGGACTTTCCCTTAAAAAAAAAAAAAGAAAGAAAAACACCAAAAACAAACAAGCAAACAAATTCCAAGACCTTGATTTGTTACACTTGTCAATTTCTATGGTGTAAATACTCCCACTGTAGCTGATTTTAAGCTACCAATAATTGTCTTGCAACTCCCAAATACTTAACAATCCAGTAATTTAAAAAAAAAAAAGTTGCCATCAAGTTGACCCCAGTTCATGGAGATCCCATGTGTGTCAGAGTAGCGCTGTGCTCCATAATGTTTTCAACAGCTGATTTTTTGGAGTAAATTGCTAGACCCTTCTTCTGAGGTGCATCTGGGTAGACTCGAACTTTCAGTCTTTCGGATTAGCAGCCCAGTGCATTAACCGTTTGCCCCTCCCAGGGAAGCCATTTAACAATCAGCTCTTACTTAACCATCAGCTCTCACCATTGCAACCAGTACATGCCAGCTCTATCACACCATGGGTCCTATTTATCCCCCTTCCCCAGACCTTATAAAGGGGCAGCCCTGGCCTCAGTGCCTTAAGATCTAGTTTTCATTTGCTAGGGAAGAAGGAAGACAGCCAGGCTATACTGAGTACCTACTGTGTACCAGGTACTATGTTGTTGTATCCAAACCTAGGACCTCATTTAATCTTTGTGACAACTCTTCAATGAAGGTATTATTCCCATTTAACAGATGAGGAAACTGAGGTTCTAAAAGGTACCATCCACTGGTCAAGGTCACCAAGAAAGTAAATGACAGAGCCAGGCTTCAAACCCAGGTCTACCAGAGAAGAC
This sequence comes from Dugong dugon, assembly GCA_030035585.1. Lineage (NCBI taxonomy): Eukaryota > Metazoa > Chordata > Mammalia > Sirenia > Dugongidae > Dugong > Dugong dugon. The sequence goes on along the minus strand of CM057471.1, from coordinate 68,905,411 downwards.
TTGTGCTCTTTCAGCTGAAGCACACTGGGACTTAGGAGGTCTGAGACTGACCTAAACATGATGCTCTATTGTTTTGTAGCCACGAGCAAGTCATGTACCTTCACTGGGCCTTAGCTTTCCAATCTGTAAAGAGAGAGATTGGACAAATTCATTTCTAATGATCCTTTCAGGCCTAATAAACCAGAATTTTAAGCTTCCAAGATCCCAAGTGGGGGTGGGAGGGGCTTATATCAATGAAATGAATAAAGCTCTTAAAGGAGGAATTTCACACATCAGCAGGGAGAGGTGTGCAGGAGGGGAGGTCCTTCCAGCTGTACCCGCTACGCTTGTACTCGGAGGCAGTACAGTGCTGTGGAACCAACCTGGATTTGAACCCCAGCCCCTTTACTTACTGGTTGTGTGACCCTGGGCTAGTAGCTTCATCTCTCTGGTTGTTTTTGGTCCTGCTGATAGGACTGGAAGCCTAAAGGGGCAGTGAAGTGTCCCCAGTGTGAAAACCTTTGCACTAAGTCAAACCAAACCAAACCCGTTGCCTTGAGTCAATTCCGACTTACGGCAACCCTACAGGGTAGAGTAGAACTACTCCATAGGGTTTCCAAGGAGTGGCTGGTGGATTTGAACTGGTGATTAGCAGCTGTAGCTCTTAACCACTGCGCCACCACAGCTCCTTGCACTAGGTAGATGTGGTGAAAGTCACTCTACCTTTGCAAACAACCGTCTCCCTAAATGAGTTTAGCAAAAGCCAGCGCTCTTTGCTCCCTGGCCTGGAACCCCACAGCAGCTGAAACGGAGGGAGAGGCCTGCGGTTTCTGTTTCCAGCAAAGGCTTGAAGCCAAGCCCCGCACCCCCTCCCATCCGGGGTCTGGGTCCGCCTCTCTCCTGCCTGCACTGGTTGGACAGCTCAGGTTTCTGAAAGCCTGCCTTCCCAGAGGAGGCATTAAGGATGCAGGAATGCAGGCCCTCGTGTGACGAGTTAAAGAGGCTGTGCAGAGCAGCAGTCTGGGGTAGAGCACCCCCATCCCCCACCCCGCCAGCTGCATCCCGGCCCAGCCCCTACTGGAGAGGAAGAGAAAGGAAATGGAAAGAAAACCAATCCAGCAGGTTCTCTAAGGAGTTCCCGCGCTGGTAGGTTAAGAATTCCTGAGTGGAGAGGCGTGAGGAGAGTGTGAAGGATGTGGTTAGCGTTGGGGCTTGAAACAATCGTGGACCAGCATCCCAGTGCAAGGCACGGGTGGTGAAGATGGAAGGGACTGGATGTTTATTGAGCAAATACTGCCTTCTAGGCATCATACCAGTTGCCTGCAAACCAGTTGCCATCAAGTCGATTCAGACTTATGGCAACCCCATGAGTAAAACTGCTCCATGGAGTTTTTATGGTTGTGACCTTTTGGAAGCAGATTGCCAGGCCTTTCTTCCAAGGCACCTCTGGGTGAGTTTGAATTATTAACCTCTCTGTCAGTAGTCGAGTGCTTTATTGTGCCACCCAGGGACCTTTACCTGCATAACCCAACTATAATTGGACCTTCTTGCTCCCAGATGAAGGAGTTCTGGTGGCAAAGTGGTTAAGCACTCGACTGCTAACCAAAAGATTGGCGGTTTGAACCCACTAGCCACTATGCTTGAGAAAGATGTGACTGTCTGGTTCTGTAAAGATTTGTTGTTGTAGTTAGGTGCTGTCAAGTCAGTTCCGACTCATAGTGACCCTATGCACCACAGAACGAAACACTGCCCAGTCCTGCGCCACGCTCACAATCGTTGTTATGCTTGAGCCCATTGTTGCAGCCACTGTGTCAAGCTACCTTGTTGAGGGTCTTCCTCTTTTTCGCTGATCCTGTACTTTACCAAACATGATGTCCTTCTCCAGGGACTGATCCCTCCTGACAACATGTCCAAAGTATGTAAGACATAGTCTCGCCATCCTTCCTTCTAAGGAGCATTCTGGTTGTACTTCCAAGGCAGATTTTTTCATTCTTTTGGCAGTCCATGACATACTCAATATTCTTCTCCAATACCACAATTCAAAGGTGTCAATTCTTCTTCGGTCTTCCTTATTCATTGTCCAGCTTTCGCATGCATATGATGCAATTGAAAATACCATGGCTTGGGTCAGCACACCTTAGTCGTCAAGGTGACATCTTTGCTTTTCAACACTTTAAAGAGGTCTTCTGCAGCAGATTTGCCCGATGCAATGCGTCTTTTGATTTCCTGACTGCTGCTTCTTTGGGTGTTGATTGTGGATCCAAGTAAAACGAAATCCTTGACAACTTCAGTCTTTTCTCCGTTTATCATGATGTTGCTTATTGGTTCAGTTGTGAGGCTTTTTGTTTTATGTTGAGGTGTAATCCATACTGAAGGCTGTGGTCTTTGATCTTCACAAGTAAGTGCTTCAAGTCCTCTTCACTTTTTTCAGCAAGCAAAGTCGTGTCATCTGCATATCAAAGGTTGTTAATGAGTCGTCCTCCAATCCTGATGCCACATTCTTCTTCGTATAGTCCAGCTTCTCAGATTATTTGCTCAGCATACAGATTGAATAGGTGTGGTGAAAGGATGCAACCCTGACGCACACCTTTACTGACTTTAAACCACACAGTATCCCCTTGTTCTGTCCCAACAACTGCCTCTTGGTCTGTGTACAGGTTCCTCATTGGCACAATTAAGTGTTCTGGAATTCCCATTCTTGGCAAAGATTTACAGTTTTGGAAGATTTACAGTCTTCACAAGATTTCCAGTCTTGGAAACAGTATGGGGCAGTTCTACTCTGTCCTATAGGGTCAATATGAGTCAGAATCAACTCCACGGCAATGGGTAGGCTCCCAGGTGAAGACCAGTCTCAGCAGGGAGTCACATTTAAAAAAAAAAAAAAAAAAACCCAACCAACCAGCCAGCAAATGCATGAAAATTAAAAAAAAAAAAAAAAAATATATATATATATATATATATATATATATATATATATCCTACACAAATACAACTCCCAAACTGCTGAAAAGCAAAGCAGCTCTTTATTGAAGTTCTTTGGAATGTGGAGAGGGGATGAAACAGCACATCCCTCGGAAAAACTTCCTAAAGCCAGCTTGAGACATCACTTCCTCTCTCCAAAGTTTACTCCTGGTGGCACCTGTTCAAGTCTCTCCTTGACCATGACCCCCTTTCTGTGGCTCTGTCTTGATTTCTGTATCTCCTCTGTCACCAAGGGGTCATATATTCTGATTTCCTCAAGACAGCCCTGGTTTATGGCTGTTGGTCGTTAATAGTGCCTTCTTTCATGCTCAAAAGTGTCCTGGGAGAGCAGTAAATTATACGTTCACCCTCCTCAGTCCCCACTGACTGGCCCCTTCAGCAGCAGAGACTCTGCAGCAGAGCAGGCTTGCAAACGAAGGTCACCCCTTAGAAGGGGAGGGAGGGAAGGGGGGCTTTTCTGCCAGTACTTTATTATTATTATTTTTAATAATATTTTATTGTGTTTTAGGTGAAAGTTTATACAGCAAATTAGGTTCCTCTTTAACAATTTTTATACAAATTGTTCCGTGCCAATAGTTACAATTTTTACAATGTGTCAGTGTTCTCATTAATTCCATTTTATTTGTTCCGTTTCCTTTGATCTAGCTTCGCTTCCGCTCCTTGCCATCTCATCTTCCCTTTGAGTAAATGTTGACCACTTGGTCTCATATAGTTAATTTTTTAAGGAAGCATATTACTCACAGGTGGTATTGTTGATTTTCTAAGCCAATCTATTATTTGGCAGAAAGGTGACCTGCAGAAATAGCTTCAATTCCAAGTTCAAAGGGTATCTTAGGGCAATAGTCTCAGGGGTTCCTCTAGTCTCTATTGGCCTAGTAAGTCTGGTCTTTTTTAGGAATTTAAGTTTTGTTCTATAATTTTCTCCTGTTCTATCGGGGACCTTCTATTGTGTCTCTGGTAAGAACAGTCGGTAGTGGTAGCCAGGCACCATCTAGTCTTCTGGTCTCAGGTTGAAGAGGTTTTGGTTCGTGTCGGCTATTAGTACTGTGGACTGGTTTCTTCTTTGAGTCTTTGATTTCTTTCAGTCGCTTTTGCTCCATACGAGTAGAGACCAATAGTTGTATCTTAGATGGCCTCTGACAAGCTTTTAAGATGATGGAAGCTACGCCACAAGTTTTTCAAGTACCAGCAGGGTCACCCACGGTGGACAGATTTCAGTGGAGCTTCTAAACTAAGACAGACTAGGAAGCAGGACCTGGTGGTCTACTTCTAAAAAAGATTAGCCGGTGAAAACCTTATGAATAACAGTGGAATATTGTCTGATATAGTGACGAAAGATGAGCCCCTCAGGTTGGAAGGCACTCAAATACGACTGGGAAAGAGCTGCCTCCTCAAAGTAGAGTTGGCCTTAATGACATGGTTGGAGTAAAGTTTCCGGGACTTTCATTTGCGGATATGGCATGACTCAAAATGAGAAGAAACAGCTGTAAACATCCACTAATAATTAGAAAGTGAAATGTAAGAAGTATGAATCTAGGAAGATTTGTAGAAGTCAAAAATGAAATGTAAAGCCTAAAACTATAAAGTTCATAGAAGAAAAAATAGGACCAACACTTCAGGCCTTAATGTATGGCATTAACAGGATACAAACTATAACCATCAACGCACAAACCCCAACAGATAAGCTAGATAACTGGGATCTTCTAAAAATCAAACACCTATGCTCTTCAAAAGACTTCACGAAAAGAGTAAAAAGAGAACCTACAGACTAGGAAAAAATGTTTGGACAGTACAAGTCAGACAAAGGTCTAATCTCCATAATCTATAAGAAAATCCAACACCTCTACAACAAAAGACAAATAATCCTATTAAAAAATGGGCAAAGGAAATGAACAGACACTTCATCAAAGAAGACATTCAAATGGCCAACAGACACATGAGGAAATGTTCACGATCACTAGCCATTAGAGAAATGCAAATTAAAACCACAATGAGATACCATCTCACCCCGGCATTACCGGCACGGATCAAAAACACTGGAAATAACAAATGTTGGAAGGGCTGTGGGGAGATGGGAACTCTTATGCACTGCTGGTGGGAATGCAAAATGATATAACCATTTTGGAAAATGATATGGCGCTTCCTCAGAAAGCTAGAAATAGACATACCATTCGATCCAGCAATCCCACTCCTAGGAAAATATCCTAGAGAAATAAGAGTTGTCACTCGAATAGACATATGCACACCTATGTTCGTGGCAGCATTGTTCACAAAAGCAAAACCATGGAAACAACCTAGATGCCCATCAACAGATGAATGGATAAACAAACTATGGTACATACACACAATGGAGTACTATGCAACGAGAAAGAACAACAATTAATCTGTGAAGCATCCCATAACATAGATGAAACTGGAGGACATTATGCTGAGTGAAATAAGTCAATCACAAAAGGACAAATATTGTATGAGACCTCTATTGTAAAAACCCATGAAAAAGTTCACACACAAAATGTAACAATCTTTGTTGGTTACCAGGGATGGGAGGGGTGTGAGGGAACTACTAAAGAGGCAATAGGTGAGTGGTATCTTGGGTGAAGGATGAGACAGTACACAGTACAGGGGACACTAGCACAACCTGTACAAGGAAAGGTCATGGAAGCCCCATAGACACATCCAAACTCCCTGAGGGACTGAATTGCTTGGTGGAGGGCTGTGGGGACCATGGTCTCGGGGAACATCTAGCTCAATTGGCATGACACAGCTTATAAAGACAATGCTCTACGTTCTACCTTGGTGAGTAGTGTCTGGGGTCTTAAAAGCCTGTGAGTGGCCATCTAAGATACTCCACTGGTCTCATCCCTTCAGGAGCAAGGGAGAATGAAGAGAACAGGATACAAGGAAAAGATTAGTCCGAAGGACTAATTGTCCACAGCTACCAAGGCCTCCACCTGACTGAGTCTAGTATGGCTAGATGGTGCCCGGCTACCACAACTGACTGCTCTGACCAGGATCACGACAGGGTTTTGAACAGAGCTGGAGAAGGATGTAGAGCATAATTCTAACTCACAAAAAAAAAGACCAGATTTACTGGCCTAAAGGAGACTGGAGAAACCTCGAGAGTATGGCCCCCGGACACCCTTTTAGCTCAGTGGTGAAGCTACCTCCGAGGTTCACTGTTCAGCCTGGGAGTGGACAGCCCCGTAAAACCAAATGAGACTAACGAGGTACAGGAGTCCAGTGACAAGGGCCAGAAGGCAGAAGGGGACAAGGAAGCTGGTGATAGGGAACACAAGGTTGAGTAAGGTTATTGTTGATGTGTTGTGAGATTGTTAACCATTGTCATAGGGCAACATTTGTGGTAACTGTTAAATGAGAAACTATTTTATTCTGTAAGCCTTCATCTTAAGTGAGTAGCAGCACAACTGGAAGAGCGTAGTCAATGTCACTGAACTGTGCATGTAGAAATTTTTGAAACGGTGTATCTTTGGCTATGTGTATCTTCACCAAAAAAAAAAAAGGTTGAGAAGTTAGAGGGTTAATACGTTGTGGGTTGTTAACCAATGTCATAAAACAACAGGTGTACTCCTGTTTCATGAGAAACTATTTGTTCTGTAAGCCTTCACCTGAAGTACAATAAAATATTTTTTAAAAAAATGAAATGAAACACATAAACATCAATATCCTAGGCATTAGTGAGCTGAAATGGACTGGTATTTGCTATTTTGAATCAGACAACCATTGGTCTACTATGCTGGGAATGACAAAGTGAAGAGGAATGGTGTCTTAGGCTGGGTTCTCTAAAGGAGCAAAACCAGTAAAGCATATATATAAGTATATATACATACACATATATCAAGGAAATGGCTCACACGGTTGTAGAGGCTGTAACATCCCAAGTCTGTGGGTCAGGATAGAGGCTTCTGATTCACATAGCTGCAGGGGCTGGCTAACCTAAGACCAGCAGGTTGGAAAGTAGGGCAGTTGCTCACAGGCTGTGAAGACTGACAAATCCCAAGATCAGCAGGCAAGACAGCAGGTAAGCTGCTAGCCCAAGTCCCAAGAACCAGAGGTCAGATGAACAGGAGCCAGCTGCAGGATCCAGAACAAGAAAAAGCTTCCGAGCCCTGCCAGAACATCTACCCACACTTGATGCAGGTCACACACCCAAGGAAACTCCCCTTCAACCAACTGGCTACTCACAGCAGATCCCATCATGGGGTTGATCACATATCAAATCTCAACAGGGAAGTGACAACAACATCACATGACAGTGAAAACACTGAGAATCATGGCCCAGCCAAGTTGACACACAATCTTAACCATCACAAATGGAGCCACATTCATCGTCAAAAAGAACATTTCAAGATCTATCCTGAAATACAATGCTATCAGTGATAGGATAATATCCATACGCCTACAAGGAAGATGAGTTAATAGGATTATTATTCAAATTTATGCACCAACAACTAAGGCCAAAGATGAAGAAATTGAAGTTTTTTTAAACCAACTTCTGCAGTCTGAAGTTGATCAAACATGCAATCAAGATGCATTCATAATTACTGGTGATTGGAATGGGAAAGTTGGAAACAAAGAAGAAGGATCAGTAGTTGGAAAATATGGCCTTGGGGATAGAAAAGAAGCCAGAGATGACATGATAGAATTTTGCAAGACCAATGACTTCTTCATTGCAAATACCTTTTTTCACCAACATAAATGGCGACTACACATGTGGACCTCACCAGATGGAATACACAAGAATCAAATCGACTACATCTGTGGAAAGAGTGGATGGAAAAGCTCATATCATCAGTCAGAATAGGCCAGGGGCCGAATGTGGAACAGACCATCAATTGCTTACATGTAAGTTCAAGTTAAAGCTAAACAAAATTAAAACAAGTCCATGATAGCCAAGGTACAACCTTGAGTATATCCCACCTGAATTTGGAGACCATCTCAATAATAGATTTGATACATTGAACATTAATGACTGAAAACCAGACAAGTTGTGGGATGACATCAAGGACATCATACATGAAGAAAGCAAAAGGTCATTAAAAAGAGAGGAAGGAAAGAAAAGACCAAAATGGATGTCAGAAGAGACTCAGAAACTTGCTCTTGAACATAGAGCAGCTAAAGCAAATGGAGGAAATGATGAAGTAAAAGAGCTGAACAGAAGATTTCAAAGGGTATCTCAAGAGTTAGAAAACCAAAAGGGAAGAACACGCTTGGCATTTCTCAAGCTGAAAGAACTGAAGAAAACTGAAAGCCTTGAGTTGCAATATTGAAGGATTCTATGGAAACCCTATGGGGCAGTTCTACTCTGTCCTATAGGGCCACTATGAGTTGGAATCGATGCAACAGCAACAGCAACGGTTTGTTTTTGTTTTTTTTTTTTTTTTTAGATGAGCAAAATATTGAAGGACACAAGAAGTATCAAAAGGAGATGGAAGGAATATATGGAGTCACTGTACCAAAAAGAACTGATCGACTTTCAACAATTTCAGGAGGTGGCATATGATCAAGAACTGATGGTACTAAAGGAAGGAGTTCAAGCTTCACTGAAGAAGTTGATGAAAAACAAGGCTCCAGGAATTGACGGAATACCAACTGACATGTTTCAACAAATGGATGCAGCTCTGGAGGTGCTCACTCATCTATGCCAAGAAATTTGGAACACAGCTACCTGGCCAACCAACTGGAAGAGCTCAGTATTTGTGCCCATTCCAAAGCAAGGTGATCCAAGAGAATGCGGAAATTATTGAACAATATCAGTAATATCACACTCAAGTAAAATTTTGCTAAAGATAATTCAAAAGCAGTTGCAGCAGTACATTGACAGGGAACTGCCATAAATTCAAGCTAGATTGAGAAGAGGATGTGAAATGAGGGATAGCAATGCTGATGTTAGATGGATCTTGGCTGAAATCAGAGACTACCAGCCAGATGTTTAGCTGTGTTTTATTGACTAGGCAAATGATACAAAGTTCCTTGCTGAAAGCGAAGAGGACTTGATGCACTTACTGATGAAGATCAGTATGGATTACACCTCAACATAAAGAAAACAAAAATTCTCACAACTGGATCAATAAGCAACATCAAGAAAAACGGAGAAAATATTGAACTTGTAGAGGATTTCATTTTACTTGGATCCACAATCAATGCCCATGGAAGCAGCAGTCAAGAAATTAAGCGATGTATTGCTTCGGGAAAATCTGCTGCAAAAGGCCTCTTAAAGTGTTAAAAAGCAAACATGTCACTTTAAGGACTAAGGTACGCCTAACCCAAGCCATGGTATTTTCAATCGCCTCATACGCATGGTGGCAAAGTAGTTAAGAGTATGGCTGCTAACCGGAAGATCAGTTCCAATCTACCAGCCACTCCTTGGAAACCCTATGGGGCAGTTCTACTCTGTCCTGTAGAGTCGCTGTGAGTAGGAATCGACTTGACGGCACCTAACAACAACAGCAATGTAGTAAGGAAACAAAGATCCAGAGCTTAACACTTGCTCAAGGTCAAATATCCAGGAAGTCTCAAGACCGAGATTCAAACTCAGCTCTGCCTGAGTCCCAAGCCCTCACATTTCGCACAAGGCCAGATCAGGGTAGCTGGTAGGAGAAGATCAGCTTGGCACACCCTAACTTTCAAGGGGGAATTCAACAGGCTCCCTCATGTTGTGTAAGGAGATCCTGAGGCCCAAAGAGGGTTTGTGTCTTCCTCGAGGTTAAAAAAAAAAAAAAGTTGCTGTCAAGTTGTTTTGGAAGCAAATTGCCACACCTTTCTTCTGAGGTACCTCTGGGTGGGTTTGAACTGCCAAACTTTTGGTTAGCAGTCAAGCACTTATCTGTTTGTGCCACCCAAGGACTCCTTCTTCAAGGTTACGCAATACATAAGGAGCAGAGTTTATATTACAGCCAGGCTCTTATTCCCAAAACATTCTTGAGTTTTCCCTGAGCAGATAAGAATCCTCTGTGCCACCAGCAGCTGGGGCTGGGATGAAAGCCCAGAAGCCTGGGTTAGCAGCGTCTATACCTCCCACTGTGTTGGTCCCACCTATACCTGCCTCAGTTTCCCTGCCCATCAGACTTGCTAAAACCCCTTGACTGAGCCTCTCCTCCTGGCCTATCCTTGCAGCTTCTATCCCAAAAGAATGGGACCTGGGCCCAGGCCCCTAGACAACAGCTCTGCCCCGTGTAGATGTGTGCCTGGGAGGAGAGTAGTGTCCAGACCCTGGAAACGCCCACTGCAGTGCCTGTTCATTAGCCTGGGTCACTAGTGTGGAATGAAACATCAGAGGTATCCTAACCATGCTGCCCAGACTTAGCCATTCAAGACCCTCTCCATCCTTACCCCTTCCCCACGTGTATCCGATTCTCTAGACTCACTGTTCCTGGCATATCATGCTTTTTCTTGTCATCAGGACTTAGCACATACTGTTTCCCCTGCCTGATGTGCCCTTTCTTCACATTTGTCAGAAAAGCTCTTATCATCTTTCAAGACCCAAATCAAATGCCCCTTCCCAGGACGTGAATGGTCAGCTGGTAGGCACTAATGGGTTCTGTGGATTGTTTACAGATGGTGTCCTTTCTGATTGGTCAGTGACTGTGACAAGCAGGTTGATAAATATCTAGACTCTCCCCTCAGCGTCTCCCCCTGAAAAGTCTTCCTTGACCCCAGGCAAAGTTATCTTTCCCTCTTTTAGGGTCCCTTGTGCATCCCTTTGCTGCAGCCCTTATCCCCCATGCTGCCACTGCCTAGCTTGCCTCTGCCTCCCTAGACTGCGAGTTTCCAAAAGGCAAAGGCTGTGATGGCCTACTGTGGTGTGTCCCCAGGGCTCAGTCTGCACCCAGGCAGGATAGCCCTTGATAGGTATGGCAGGATGGGTGAAATATGATGATTCCTGAAGTCAGTTGTCCAGAGTAGACTTCCCAGGAGCTGGAGTACTTTGGGCACAGGCCCTACTCCTTGGAAGGAAGCTGCCAGGAGCAGAGAAGGAATCAGGAGCAAGTGGGGGGACGTAATAGCTCCCATTCCTCAATCGTAGGTGTTTCCTATGGGCTTTCACATCTACATATGTTCCCATATCACCTTACCCCTTCCCTCTGATGAGTATTAGTCCCACTTTACAGATGGAAAGACAAAGGTGCAAAGAGGTGAGGGAGTTGGCCAAGGTCACAAAGCAAGTAAGTGATGGAACTGGGATTTGAACCCAGGTCTAACTAAAACCTCTGCTCTTTCCATACAGTCTCTTAGAATCCCTAGGCAGCCCTTTTGAGGCAAGGAGCATCTTAGCTTGGGGGCTCTTTCTAGGCCCATCATATCTTGACTTAGGACGATGTGTGGGGGTGGTGGTGATGAACATAGATTTACTTCACCCACCTGCAGGGGCCCCAGGCAAGGAAGGCCACACAGGATTGGACTGATCTTTTGCCCTGAGCCCCCTTCTCAGAGCTCCAAGTCAAGCCTGGACTTTGGTTGCTCTTAGTGTAAATTCCAGATAAGGATGCTAGGAAGCAGTTCTGCAGAATATGTGCGACTTTCCAGCACTGTGATGGTAAAGGTTGTGTGTCAACTTGGCTGGGCCAAGATTCTCAGTTGTTTGGCAGTTACATGATGATATGGTTTGGCAGTTATGTAATGATATAATCTGACAGTTCTGTAATGATGTAGTCATCTTCCATGATGTGATCTGATGTGATCAGTCAATAAGTTGTAAGGGAAGTTTCCTCGGGGGTGTGGCCTGCATTCAAGATATAAACGGACGTTCTGGTAAAGCTCGCTTGCTTGCTCTGGATCTTGCGTCTAGTTCCTCATCATCTAATCTCTCATTCTTGGGACATGAGCCAGTGATCTGCTGTCTTGCCTGCCAATCTTGAGATTTATCAACCTCCACACCCTGTGAGCCAGCAGTCTGCCATCTGACCTGCTGATCTTGGGTTCATCAGCCCCTTAAGCTATGAGAGTCAGGGGAAGCTTCCAGCCTGATGCCTGACCCATGGACTTGGGACTTGCCAACCTTTACAACTGTGTGAGCCATTTCCTTGAGATAAATCTCTCTCTCTGTATATATATATTTATAGGCCTCATTGGTTTTGCTTCTCTAGAGAATCCAGCCTAAGACAAGGAAAAACCAAAAAGAGAAGGCACAAAAGTCCCTCCCATGGGGTCACATTAGCATTGGCCATTAGGAAGGTCCTCCCTGACCCAAATGCCATCCTTCTGCCCAACTCTTTGTTGGCCTCAAGGGGACTTTAAGGTGGCTGGGTGGAACCAGCCCCAAGCTGGTCATGAGATCTGTCTTCAGATCCTGATGCCAGTGCTTAATTTTCCCTGTGACTTTGACAAGCCACTTTACCTTTCTGATTCTTGCTGTTTTTTTTCTGTTAATTAAGAGATTTTGGGGAAAATTAAATGGTATAATAAGTACCAAGTGCTCAGTACAGAGTTGATGTTCCATCTATAAAGAGATTGAATCGGAGTCTAAAACATCCCCATCCCCTTCCAGAGAAAGTCCCTCCTGCCCTCCTCTGCCAGTCGTGGTCACCAATGAATTCCCCAGGTAAGATCACCACACCGTCTTGCCCTGACATGATCTAATTTGAACTTCAGCTTCCGTGGGAGGGGAAAGCACAGTTTCCCCCTTCCTCTGCTGTCCAGAGCTTTCTTCCTCCAAGCCCACGTGGGAGGACCTGGGCCTCTTTTAGGTGAAATTATTGCCCTGGAGAGAGTTCCTGTACCCTAAAAACCATAGAACTCTGAGTCCTACCACCTCCACCTTCACATAGTTTGGACTAACACTTCTCAGAACTTGGCTGAGCTGCAAACCCAATATATGAAAATTCCCAATGACTGAACACAATTGATTGAACACAAAAGTCACATTGGAGAATCCATTGCTGGATGCCTTTAAATAGTCAGCTCCCCCCTGTGTATTATAATTAGGTCTCACTTTATAGAACTTCAAACTGCACACAACTTCTCAGAAGCCTCAGGGATGTCAAATAAAGTAAGGTTGACCTGAAGTCAGAGGGCACAGTGGTTCAGTGGTAGAATTCTTGCCTTTTATGCAGGAGACCTGGGTTCGATTGCTGGCCAATGCACTTCAAGTGCAGTCACCATCCATCTGTCAGTGGAGACTTGCATGTTGCTATGATGCAGAACAGGTTTCAGCAGAGCTACCAGACTAAGACAAACTGGGAAGAAAGGCCTGGTGATCTACTTTTGAAAATCAGCCAATAAAACTTTATAGATGACAATGATCCAATCCACAACTGATCATGGGGATGGTGCAGGATGGGGCAGCACTTCATTCCACAGTGCACTGGCTACAATTTAGGGGCCATACTCCAGAAGCTGCCTGAGCAGGCATTTCAAGTGGAAGCTTCTACCCTGAGCTTCACAGATCATGAAGCCAGCTCACACCCAAAATTTCATCTATCACTGGCAGGAGAAACTTATTCCCATTTGACAGTCTGAGACACTGAGGCCTCTGGGGTGGAAGTGTCTCTCACCTCAGCTCCTGCATGGAGTTATGGTAGAATTGGATTAGAATGACCTCTCTCTACATCCTCTGCTCTCTCAGAAAGAGTTCCCCCAATGATTTCTCTTCTTTGGGCTCCTTGCAACCAACAGTATGAAGTTCCAACTCCTAAGAATGGTGTCCAAAGTCCTTCATGTTCTGGCTTCTGCTGACTTCTCCAGTCCCAGCTGCCAGCATTCCCCTTCTGTTCCAGCTTCATAGGACACCTCTCAATCCTGAATATGACTTAGAATTGTTGCCCATGTCAACCCTTGTGCCTTAGTCACTAATGAGGATGGAGATAGTAGTGATAAGAGGACAAATGTTATAAATGGGTTAATGTCCATCAGGACCAAGGCTAGGATGAGACGAGCAAGGAGCTCAGGATGTGAAATGTCAGGAAGTTCTCACACGCAGGTGCTGACCTTACACTTACATGCCCCCAAGAGTGAGTGTCTTCTTACATTTTGTGCCCTAGGTGCCTCACTCGCCTGACCCTAGTCCTGGTCCTAAAGTCCCCCATGAATAAAAAGAATTCAGTGCCTGCTCTGTAACTTCTCCTTCCCACTCCCATTCCCTGGAAGAATGGTTTCTTTGACAGTTCAGTTCATGGCCTGATGCAGAATAGGGACATTTGGTTAAAAAAAAAACAAGGAAACAAACAAAAAGAGATAGAGAACTAGGAATAGGAATTGCTGGGGAAAGGTCAAGAAATACTTGATTTTTTTCCCACTTTTTTTCCCTCAAGAAGTACTTGTTGAAAACAGAGAAGAAAAACTCTGGGAATAGGAAATGGAAAGTGAGAGGAAAGAGAAGAGTCTCCAGGCTCAGCTCTTAGGAATCTTTTTGACTAGACAACTACGTGTAAGAAGTACAATCTGAGGCATTTGAGTGACCTTAGTTTGTGAGGGACGTTTAGAGTGAGAAGAGAGGGGAAAGAGAATTTTAAGAATATTTTCTGTGGGTTATAAATGGAATTTCTTTGCCGATCTTCAAAAATCTGTATGCAAACAGTGCACCGCAAGTAGCTCCAGCTTCTTTGTGGAAGTGAGAACAGAGATGGTGATGGCGGCTCAGTGGATCACAGGGAAGGTGATGGCTATGATGGCCATGATGGTGTTAATTGTGTGATAGCAATGACCATAAAATTGGAGAGAGTGAGAGTGATCATGACAGTGATGGCAGCAGGTATGGATCAGCAAAGGTCGTAATAATGAGCAGTGATGGTTATGGTAATATAATGGTAATGTTGAAGGTTGATAACGCCTCTAAGGTAAAAGCGTTTTTACTCGAGAAACTTTCAGAGTGTATTGCACTTGGGGGCACTATCATGGATTGAATTGTGTCCCCCCAAAATAAGTGTCAACTTGGCTAGGCCATGATTCCCAGTATTGTGTGACTGTCCACCATTTTGTCATCTGATGTGATTTTCCTATGTGTTGTAAATCCTGTCTCTATTAAATTGATGAGAATGGGATTAGCAGCAGTTATGTTAATTAGGCAGGACTCAATCTACAAGACTGGATTGTGTCTTGAGCCAATCTCTTTTGAGATATAAAAGAAAGAAGCAAGCAGAGAGACAGGTGAACCTCATACCACCAAAGGCAGTGCTGGGAGCAAAGCACATACTTTGGACCTGAGGTTCCTGCACAGAGAAGCTCCTAGACCAGGGGAAGATTGATGACAAGGACCTTCTTCCAGAGCAGACAGAGAGAGAAAGCCTTCCCCTGGAGCTGGTGCTATGAATTCTGATTTGTAGTCTCCTAGACTGTGAGAGAATAAACTTCTGTTTGTTAAAGGTATCCACTCGTGGTATTTCTGTTTTAGCAAAACTAGATAACTAAGACAGGCAGTAACCAGCTAAGACCACCAGGCTCATCTGGAGGAAACCAACTGTTGTGAAATATAACTAGGATCCTGATCCATTGAGCCCGACAGCCCCCTCTTTTCATTTCCTTTGTACCATCCAGAATTTTGGGAGCAGGTGGGAAAGATAGTGACAGCCTTTCCTCTCCCCTGACAGAGAAAGAAAATTCTACTTCAGAGACCAACCCCCAGAGTCCTTGGACAGGAAGATGTCATGGTCATCCTGACTGTAAGGAATTGCCTGTACATTTTCAGAGGGATGTGTCCTTTCAAGATTAGGGTGGACCCAAGAGCTCCAGGCCTGGGTGACCTGGGAACCCCTTGTCTGAGACCCTGGTGTCAGCCTTCCAACTTCTGCCCCAAGGCCAGGAGAATAGTAAGGGGTTTTTCTCAGGTCAGTCCAGTGGGTGTCAAAAAAGGAAGGCATAAACACAAATTCCAAACCAACAGCCTTGGTTACTGCTCTGAGGAGTCAGGGTCAATGTCCGTGTCCACGGAGGTGAGGATCTCTGGAAGAAGGTGGTGAGGCCAAAACCCTGATGGAGCACAGCAGCAAAAGACCCCGAGCAGAGTCATGGTGTGGAGGGGGTATTTGGTACATCCACTGTGGAGAGGAACCTCACGATCCTTAGTAAAGTCAAAGATTTGCTTATCTAATGACCCAATAATTCCACTGCTGGAAAGACTTTACACTTGTGCACAAGAAAACTAAGCAAGGCTGTTGGTTGCAGCAGTTTGTAATAGTGGGGGAGAAAGAAACAACCTAAGTATCCTCCATACTGTGGAATGTGCATACAGTGGGGTATTATATAACAGTGAAAATAAATAAATGAGCCACGTGTGCACTTATCAGCATAGATGCATTTCAAAAACATGATGTTGTATGAAAAAATCAAGTTGTAAAGAAGGTATATAGTCCCAATCTATGTATGCAAAGTTTTTATCATACAAAAATAATCATATGCAATTTTTAACTTTTTATTTTGAAACATTTTCAGACTTAAAGAAAAGTTTCAAAAATAGTATAAAAAATGTCTATATACCTTCACACTGATTTCCCAAGTGTTAACATTTTACCACATTTGCTTTATCATTATTTATTTCTCTCTCCTGTCTCTTTCTGTTTCTCTCTCTCTGTATATCTATATGTATGTGTGTGTATACATAGCATATATATACATAGACGTGTGTGCATGCGTGTACATAACCAAAACCCACTGCCGTCAAGTCGATTCCGACTCATAACGACCTTATGGGGCAGATTAGAACTGCCCTATAGGATCTCCAAGGCTGTAAATCTTTACAAAAGCTGGCTGCCACTTCTTTCTCCCAAGGAGCGGCTGGTGGGTTCGAACTGCCAACCTTTTGGTTTGTAACTGAGTGCTTTAACCATTGAGACACCAGGGCTCTTATGTGTGTACACACACATACGTAAATGTTATTTTTCTCTGAACCATTTGAAGATTGCAGACATAGTTTCCTTTTACTCGTTTCAGTGTGTATTCACCCAACAACAAGAATGTTCTCTTACACAGTTACAGTATGATTATCAAAACTGAGAAGTTAACATCGTTAAAAAACAATTCCATATATTCTTTTTAAAAAAATCCAGTTTATTGAGATATAATTTATGTATGATAAATTTAGCCCTTTCTGAATACAGAGTTTGATAAGTTTTGAAAATCGAATACAGTCATGTAACTGCCGCCACAATCAGGTTACAGAGCATTTCCATCGCTCCTGAAGTTCCTTTGTGCCCCCTTGTATTCAACGCTCCCCCAACTCCCAGCCCCTGGCAACCACTGATCTGGTTTCGGCCCTTACAGTTTTGCCTTTTCCAGAATGTTACATAAATGGAATCATACACTATGAAGCCTTTTGTGTCTGACTTTTTAAATTAGCTTAATGCTTTTGAGATTCATCCATGTTCTCACATGTTTCAGTAGTTCTTTGTATTTTATTGCTGAGTAGTATTCCATTGTAGGGACGTGCCAAAATTTTCATATCCGTTCACCAATAAATGGACATTTGAGTTGTTTCCACTTTTTAACCATTAGGAATAAAGCTGCTATGAACATTGATATACAAGTCTTTGTATGGACATTAGTTTTTATTCTCTTGAGTAAATACCTAGAGATGGAATTATTGGGTCATGTGTTTAACTTAATAAGAAACTGCCAAACTATTTTCCAACATGGTTGTACAATTTTGCAATCCCACCAGTGATACATGAGAATTGCTTCAAATCTTCACCAGCACTTGGTAGTGCCAGTTTTAAAATTTTAGCATTTCTATCAGTGTGTAGAGGTTACAAATTGTGGTTTTAATTTGCATTTCCGTAGTGACTAGTGATGTTGAGCCTTTTTTAATGCACTTATTTGCCATTCATATGTCTTCTTTAGGCAAGTAGCTGTTCAAATCTGTTGCCCATTTTATAACTAGGTTGTTTGTGTTCTTACTGAGCTGTAAGAGTTCTTTATAAATTTGGGATACTATTTCTTTATCAGCCTTTGGCTTGTCTTTTCCTTTTGTTAACAGTAACTTTCAAAGAGTAAATCTTTACATTTGGAAGGAGGCCAATTTATCAATCTTTGTCTTTTATTTTATGGTTTGTGCTATTTGTGTCCTGTCCAAGAAATCTTTACCTTTCAAGGTCAGAAAGATATTCTCCTGTATTATCTTCTAGAAGTTTTATAGTTTGACATTTTACATTTAAGTCTATGATCTGTTTCAAGTTAATTTTTATACATTTTGAGAAGTAAAGTTGAGGTTTTAGTGGGTTTTTTTTGTTTTTTGGGTTTTTTTTGGAGTATGAATATCCAATTGTTTCAGCCCCATTTGTTGAAAAGACTATTCTATCTCCACTAAATTACTTTGGTCCCTTTGTCAAAAATCATTTGACCATACATTATGGGTCTATTTATGGACTCTGTTCTGTCTCCTTGATCCACAGGCCCAACCTTATGCCACTACCACACTGTCTTGCTTACTGTAGCTTTATAGTAAGTCTTAAAAAAAGATAGTGTAAGTCCTCCAATTTCCTTATTTTTCAAAATTGTTTTGGCTATTCTAGGTCCTTTAAATTTCCATGTATAATTTAGAATCAGCTTGTCAGTATCTATAAAGAAGCCTGCCCTGATTTTGGTCAGGATTGTGTTGAATCTATGGATTAATTGGGGAAAAATTAACATCTTAAATTATTGAGTCTTCTGATTCATCAACATGGTATATCTCTCCAGTTATTAGGTCTTTTTTAATTTCTCTTGGCAATAATTTGCAGTTTTCAATGTACAAATCATGTTTTGTTAGATTTATCCATATGTTTTTCATTTTTTATGCTTTATAAATAGCATTGGTTTTAATTTCAATTTCAAATTATTTATTACTGCTGTATAGAAATACAATTTATTTTTAGTTTAATTTACTCTTCTTTGTCTAGTTTCTTAAGGTTGAAGCTTACATAATTGATTTGGGGACTTTATTCTTTTTGAATATAGCTAGCTGAGGCAACACATTTCCCTCTATAAATTGCTTTAGCTGCATCACACAAATTTTTATAAGTAGTATTTTGATTTTTATTGAGTTAAAACTACTTTCTAATTTCCTCTGTGTTTTCTTTCCACATACTATTTATTGATACATACAGAAGTTTTAAAAAAAATTTTTAAACTTAGATGAAAAGGAAACACAACAACTTTCAGATAAGGCTTACTCCTGGGAGTGAAGGATATAGGGAAATGGAATGGGGAAAGTAGCAGATATTAAGAATGCTCACCAAAATTTTGGTTTTCCTCTTATTTTGAGTATATGGGATAATTACACTTCCCTGCCCCCTTGAAGTTGGACATGGCCTCATGAAACATGAGTAAAGGCAACATATACCACTTTTAAATGGAGACATCTAACACCAGTCTTCATGCTCTCTTTCCTGCTGTGGTAAACCCTGATGCTTCTGGTTGAGATCACAGCATCATAAGATGGTGGAGCATCCATGAGCCTGAGTTCCTGAGAAAGCACAATAAGTACAATCCTCTCCATTTAAGCTGCATTGGATACAGAGAATGAGAGAGAAATAGACCTTTGTTGTATAAGCTACTGAGATTTGGAGTTTGTTTGCTACTATAGCATAACCTAGCCTATCCTGACTGATATAGGGAGCTTTGATTATATCTGTAGATTTTTGTTTGTTTACTTGTTTAGAATCGGAGTAATGATTCATTTTTTTAAAATGGTTAGTGGTTATGTGAGTGTTGGTCATACAACTTTCTATACTGTCTGTATATTTTAAATATTTAAGATTTTAAAAAGAAAAGCAATAGTAGAGTAGGAGGAAGGGGTAGAAAATTAAGAGGGAGCAACTAGGGTGATGGACACCTTTGTCCTGTCCTCCCTCAAATTTTTTCTTCATCTCTCTTTGTGGAGATTGGCCTGACTATTGCTGTACCTGGATCATCATCTCTGGGCAGGAACTCCTCATCTTTGCCCTGTTTCTTCATACCATTTGTCAGCATCTTGTACATTATATATTTATTTGTATGTTTGTATGTATAAATTACGTTTATATGAAAAGAAAACACAAAGGAAATTAGAAAGTAGTTTTAACTCAATAAAAATCAAAATACTACTATAAAAATTTGTGTGATGCAGCTAATGCAATATCTTTCTCCTATAGAAAACAAACTTGAGAACAGGGACTTCATTTAATTTCCTTTTCTCTAACTCTAGTGCCTAGCACAGTGCCTGGCACACAGAAGGCACTCAGTGTATGCTTATTAAATGGACTCATGCAAGCAGTTGCTTCGACTACCATCTTCTCCAAAGCAAGCGCATAATGGAGCTGATGAAAGTGTAAACGCTCTTTACTCAGAGGTTCAAGTAAATGCTCCAAAACCATGTTTCTGTGTATGTACGTGTGTCTGTGTCTGTCTGCCTGGGGGTGGGATGAAGGAAATTGGGAACTGTGCCCCTCATGTAGCCATCTTCTGCTCGACTCCCTGCCTAGGTGAAAGTCTGGGCGAGAACATCCAGAGAGGCGTCCACTGACTTCACCTCCCACCAAGGCCTTCCCACAGCCTCAGAGAGGGGCCTGGAGCTCAGCTTTCTTCATCAAGATTTCTCTACAGAGCACGTGGGCCTTGGTCCCAGGGCTGCTTTGAGGGCTCTTCAGCAGCCTCTGCCCCACCACTCGGCTACAAAAATTCTATGGCCACATGGACACAGAGACACTCTGGCTCCACCAGCCCACGCAGAAGCCTGAACTCATGTAATTAGACATAATGGCACACGGCGGGAGCTTCCAGCATCTCGTGCTCTGATGACATACCCGCCTCCCAGCCCATCACAGGGGCCAGTGAGGCTCTAATTAGGTCTGGCACTGACAGGTGGGAAATCTGAGGGGTGAGGGATAAGGAGAGAAGGCTGACCTTGGAGTTCGTCAACCTCTATGCCAAGTCCAGTTTGGCTACTTTTTAAACTGTGACGCCTTTGGCAAGTCAGTTCATTTCTCCAAGCCTCACTTTTCTCACCTATAAAATGGGATTAAGAACCTACATCACACAGGGCTGTTGGCATAAGTGTGAGTGTTGCATTATGGTGTATACCTAGAATTAACCCAATCAGTGCTTGTTGCTTTTCTGTTATGAACCAGACCTTGGTCTTACCCTACAGGTTCTCTCAGGCTAGTGGAAGAGTCAGAGAGGTGAAGAAAGAGTGATGGGAGTACCAGAGGAGGAAAGCCTTCTTAAAGGAGGGAACATTTTGAGTTGGATTTTGAAGGATGAACAGGAGTCCACCAGTTGAATAAGCAAGCATTCCAGATAGAGGGAGTTGCAGTTACAAAACCTGAGCTTGTTTGTGGAACAGAAAGAGATTCTGGGAGGTTGGAACTTAGGGTATATATACTTAAGGTGTATGTGTCGGTATGTATATGTGGGGGAGTACTGGGGGAGAGGGTTGGGGAAAGAGGCTGGAGAGGTTAGCAGGGAATCCCAGCTACCAGCTGGGAGGCAGGGAGCGGTTGTCAAATATCATGCCTGTTGCTGGAAATGGTACCAGAGCTGCCAAGAGCCTCATGGGGGGATGCCAGAGGCAGGGGGAGGAGAGGTCAGAACCAGAGGGGGAACCTGTCTCCAACTGCTTCCAAGAGTGGCACTTTTGCCAAGGGGATATGTTAATTCCTTCAGAAGGACCAGAACATTCCTACTGGTTTGAGCCACGATCTGTCAGAAACGCATTTCCACGTCTGATTTGACCACTCTGGGCCTCCTGATAGAGGAGAAAGGGGGAGGTAGAGGATGCAAGGAAAGTCCTCTCTTCCAGGGAAGCTGCTGATGGGAGTGGTCCCGGCCTGGGTGGGGCTGCACTGTACTGTACCAGGCATGGGCCCTGATGCTGCAGAGGCGCCTGGGTGCAGGGAAGCCTCCAAACCTCCAAAGGCCCATTTGGCGAAAGCCAGTACTCCAAAGGACCCCTGATGACCACAGCTCCATATTACCAAATTAACTGATTTTCAAAAAACTCATTGAGAAAATATTTTTTGATCATGTTCAATAATCAAGTTATGTTCAATGTATACAAATACATTTTAATTGTTCCCTCCCTATGAATATGTCTCAAAGTGAATATATATACGTATAATACACATATATATATATACATTCAAT
Source organism: Dugong dugon (assembly GCA_030035585.1). NCBI lineage: Eukaryota > Metazoa > Chordata > Mammalia > Sirenia > Dugongidae > Dugong > Dugong dugon. The sequence continues at coordinate 68,883,403 of CM057471.1, read as the reverse complement.
TTGTCCATGGATAAAGGTCATAAGACATTTACTCTTCTAGAGCATTTATTCTTCTTCTTAGACAATATCCTATGAATATGATTTTCTTAGCATATCATATGGAAAATTTTCATTTTAGACTGTTTTTTTTTAAATCCCTTTTAAAAGGTAGTTTTCTGTTTTATTAGCACTTCAGCATTTGGGGAATTCTTTTGCAGATTTTGCTAAAAAGTCAACTCAATAAATGGTCCAAATATACCGATTTGCTAAAATTGTACTGCTTTTAATTAAATTTTTCTGTTTTGATCTTAACTTTTATTAAAGTCACAGATGCATTTCATTCTACAAGACTTAGCAGTCGCCTATGTCATCTGTCCTCGCCCCTGCTTCCCAGCCAACAGAGGCGACCACTTGGAACAAGAAACAACGGTTTCTTTTTTATTTACCCTCATACTCCTAAATAATGTCCTTATACTGTTATTTCTTGATTTTCAGTTTTAGATAGAATCTATTGTCTCCCTACTGTGGAAGATAAGGATTTCCTTCCCGTACAAGCTTCTCATGCCCCATCATACCATTTTTTTAAAATATGTTCATACCATTATTTTTGTTTAGGTAAATATTCAGGGTTTATTTTATGACAGTGTAAATATTGTAGACAGCTCAGCCACATAGAGTGCTATGATTACATTCCTTTTCTTGTATGAATTTCTGTTTTCCCTGGAGTTGTTGATTTTCCTGTGTTTTTATTTGCTTGGTTTCTACGTACCTATCCCTGATTCACCTCCAACCCTCCACCAGAAGAGTTTATCGTTTTCTTGGAGACATCCATCCAGGAACCTCCTTTAACACATTATAAAGTTGTACTGTATGGGATTAAAAATAGTTTTATTTAAAAATATTTCAAGTTAAAAGATTAGTCCAAAGGACTAATTGTCCACAGCTACCAAGGCCTCCACCAGACTGAGTCCAGTACAGCTAGATGGTGCCCGGCTACCACCACTGACTGCTCTGACCAGGATCACAACAGAGGGTTCTGGACAGAGCTGGAGAAGGATGCAGAGCATAATTCTAACTCACAAAAAAAAAGATCATATTTACTGGCCTAAAGGAGACTGGAGAAACCCCGAGAGTATGGCCCCCAGACACCCTTTCAGCTCAGTGGTGAAGTCACCTCCGAGGTTCACTGTTCAGCCTGGGAGTGGACAGCCCCGTAAAACCAAATGAGACTAACAAGGTACATGAGTCCAGTGACAAGGGCCAGAAGGCAGAAGGGGACAAGGAAGCTGGTGATAGGGAACACAAGGTTGAGTAAGGATATTGTTGATGTGTTGTGAGATTGTTAACCATTGTCATAGGGCAACATTTGTAGTAACTTTTAAATGAGAAACTATTTTGTTCTGTAAACCTTCATCTTAAGTGAGAATAACAGCACAATTGGAAGAGCGTAGTCAATGTCACTGAACTGTGTATGTAGAAATTTTTGAATCGGTGTATCTTTGGCTATGTGTATTTTCACCAAAAAAAAAAAAAGGTTGAGAATTTAGAGGGTTGATATGTTGTGGGGTTGTTGTCATAAAACAACATGTGTACTACTGTTTCATGAGAAACTATTTGTTCTGTAAGCCTTCACCTGAAGTACAATTAAAAAAAAAAATTTCAAGTTATAAAAAATATGCAAGAATAGTATAAAGACATCCCATATACTCTTCATCCAGACACCCCATTCAGGTTTCACTGATCACCCTCATGCAGGGGTGGATTATCCAGTAGGCAAGGTAAGCACCGAATTGTACCAGATTTGACCAGAAGGATCTCCTACAAGCTGGTTCTTATGTCCTTTTGATACGTCCCCATCATTCTTTGAGTACTTACTTGTTTTCTGACAGAGGATGTTCTAGGTTTATATTGTACTTTCTTTTCCCCAGCCTGGGAATCAGCCATTCCTCCAAAAAGCTGGATAAACTTTATACGGAAGAACAGTATTTTAAAACCAAGATCTCAGCTCATTGCTACTGGGGTGTTTGATGCTTCTCAGTGAACACCGCTGCAGAAAATATGTACAAACACACACACATAAACATACACATCATATCTACATATATTAAATATGTGTATATATGTATATATATAACTGCATATATCACATAGTGTGTACATATATGCATCCATATACATGCACACATATACATATATTATATATATATGTATACATGTACATATATACATACACAGACCATTCCATCTATATTTGTTTCTCTATATCTATTTTAGGAGCCCTGGTGGTGTAGTGGTTAAGAGCTGTGGCTGCTAACCAAAAGGTTGGTGGTTCGAATCCGCCAGCCACTCCTTGGAAACCCTATGCAGCAGTTCCAGTCTGTCCTATAGGGTCGCTATGAATTGGAATCATCTTGAAGGCAATGAGTTTTGTTGTTTTTTAAATCCATGATAGGTTGTTTATTTGTTCAGTTCCCATCTTCAGACCCTACTGGGCTAGGGCACATCCCACTTTATCTCTGACCTAGCAAGAGCCACCATTACCACTCCACTCAGGCCTGCCTAGTGATTTTCAACTGAATGAATTGAGAAAGGAAGGAAGGGAGGAAGGAAAGAAGGAAGAAAGGGAAGGAGGGAGGAGGGAGGATGGAAAACGCAAGCAGGCACAGATGGTTTTTAACAGCTTTCAGAGATGTCTGGGAGTTGGTTGGCCAGTATTTGCAGGAATGTTCAGCAGAACCCCACCTTCCTTCTGCTGCTGCTGGAGGAAACTGGAAGAAAGACTCTGGGAAAGTCATCCACTTCTCAGTCTGGGCTGCAGGTTCTAGGGATGGAGAGAAGTCTGAAGCTCCAAAGCATCAGCATCCTGCTTTCTCATGGTCCTCAAGTGCCTTGCCATTCATCTCATACACATTGTTGCAAACTTTATTGATCAAAATGCTTTTAAGTCAGGGTAAATTTGGTAAGTTCAATGAGTTGGTGATATGGCAAACTGATGCTCTGATGAACTGACAGCAGAAGTAAGGAGTAGGGCACAGGTGTGATCCCTGTGCCCAGACTCCTGGGTTCTCTCCTTGTACACTCAGAGTGGCTCTGCTCATCTGTGTTAGAACTTGGTTCTGCTACTTTTGAATGAAAACTGAGCCAGGATTTAGGCTCTGGGTAAGCCCCCTGCCTTCTCTGGGCTTTAATTTCCCACTGGGGAAAGAAGAGGTTGGTTCTAAGTTCTGTGCATCTCAGTCTCAATGTGTGGCACATGTAGCTGGGGATCAGTTGAGTCCTTGGTCAGCAGGCTGGTTCCCCAGGCAGGGGAGGGAGAAACCGCCTTCCCCATCCACCACCAGAGAAACAGGTCTGGCAGCTGGGCCTGGGCCTGCAGCCAAGGAGAAGCCAGAGACAATAAACTGGGGTCACCCCTGCCTGCTGGGGCAGGTTGTGCAACTTCCGCCCAACGCCTGCAAACAAGACTTTGGCCCCAGGACTTTGAGCTCTGGGCAGCCCTCTCCCCTTCCCAGTGACCCAGGCCACCCAGCTTAGGAGAAAGGAGTGGGAGGTGGGCAGGGCACTTTCCTAGTCCCAAGAGCAGCCAGGTGCCTGTGGGTTCCTTGAGGAGGGTCCCACCAAGGAGGGATCAGAGCACACGGCTACAGGGGGATCAGGGGGTTGGTGGAAGACACCCATCAAGGGGGAGCGCTTTGTGTGTGTGATGGTGTGTGTCTGGGTCTGCATGTGGGTAGGCTGCACATGTGTGTGTGGGAAGATGAAGCAGGAGGCTACGCATGAGGCTTCCTCATGGGAATGATACCAGAGGGTTGTCTGGTATTGCCGCTATGTGCCTGTGTGTGCATGGGGGTGAATGCATGTATCCACAGGTGTGTGTGATGTGCGTCCCCATGCGTAATGGTACCTTACTAAATTGATGTGTGTGTTTGTGAGATGTTTGCATGCATGCATGTTGTGCACCATGTAGCAAGTGCACACATGTAGGATTGTGCACACAGTGTGATTCTACGGGGGCATGTGTAGATGAGTGGGCCGGGCCCTGTGTGGGTAGGTATAACTGTGTACTGATGAATGTGCATGTGGATATGGGTGGGCACGTCTGCCCATTGGGGTGCACATGTGTGACTGTGTTTATGCATGTGTGAGCCCTAGCTGCTGAGCCTGTGGTCTCAGGGGAGTATGATGGTTTGTAAACATGTGTGATCTCTTTGGTGTATGTGAGTGCATGTAGAGTATTGATGTTCATGCATGTGCTTGTGTAGGACACACGTCTCTGGGGCTTTGGTTCAGCTCAGTCACATGCTTAACCTCCCTCCCCAACCCTCCCACCAACCTGCCAATGACTCTACATGCTTTCAGGCAAGACTCTTCTGAGCCCCAGTCTCACCATCTGTACCACAGAAGGTGAGGTTGGACTTGATGAGTTCTCAGCTTCCATCTACATTTTTGATGACTTGTGTATAGCACCACAAAGAACGTGCAAATATGGGGAAATCGAAAGTCCAAAAATCATGGAACTTAACTTGGTCCCTGAGTGAGGGGTAGGAGGCTTTGAAATGACAGACTAAGTCAGGGACCCAGAGCCCAGGACAGGGGTGGATCCCAGGAAGGGCCCATGAGGCCTGCTGGGGCCCTTAGGAAGGCCATGCTGGAGCCTTGTATCTGGCCAGGAGGCAGGGGGCTGGATGGAGTGGCCTATGGCCACAGCTCTGGAGGAAAGGGAGGAGGTGAGGCAGCAAAGGTGGGAGGACCTCTCTAAGCAGTCCCCAAAACGAGTCCCAGTGGCACTGGGTGGTAGCAGGGTGACACCCTTCTACTTCCTGAAAGGAGTCTGTCCCTGGCTCCTTTGCTCCTTAAGGAGCAGGGCCCTGGGACAGCTGTCCCAGCACTAATAAGTGTCTTCATTCCTCTTAGGGCTGGTTTTAAAATTGAAGCTTTGTCTTGGGCCTCAGGGAAGATGCTGAAGGGGAGGAAAAGGTACACTTGTTGAATACCTACTATGTGCCAGGTTTTTTGCAAACGTGGCAGGATGGCATTTTAGCTGCCCCCTTCACAAGTTTCTTCTCTCTCCAATTCATAACAACTCCTCCCCACATTTTGTGCAAATGAGTCTGTGGTAAGACAAAGTAAAAAGACAGCATAATAGCATAATAACACATTTACTTTATGCCATGAGAGACAGCCAGCATGACGAAGCTTTATTCATCTTGGAGCTGGTTCACTGAGAACAGCTAGAAGGAGCTAGAGTCTCACCTGTGACATGACCTCAGGGGCCTATCTCTGACCCTCTGGGATAAAGATCCTGGGGATGAAGGGGAAGAAGAAGAGAGAAGAAAGTCTAGGAGCGAAGGGAAATTCTAGACGCCTATTAAGTCTAGATAGTAAAACAAGTCACTCTAGGTATTTTGAACAGAAGAAATTTAATACAGGGAAATGGTTCCATGGGCAAGAGAAGATCTGAAAAGCCAACTAGCAAATGGTGAGGCAATCTAGTGTTCAGCAATAACAGGAAACTGCTAGCATTCCAGAAAAGGAGAAAAAGGTGATGATAGTGCATCCTAGGAAAGTAGGAGGAGGTGATGATACTGCCTGGGTGCAGTTAGAACCATAGCAAGAGCCACATGAGAAGAGCTGGGACCACAGAGGAATGGATGGTTCCATAGAAGCTGAAGACACAAGAGAGAGTAGCCACTGCTGTAAAACTGCTAGACTCTCCTTCACATCCCCAAGCAGAGAGAAAGAGGGAAAAACACCCTGGCTTCTCCTCTCCTCCTATCCTTCAATGTCCTACCAGTGCTTCCCATTGGCCTAACGTAGCTAGAAGTTTGTTGACAAAGGAACCCGGGAAAGTAGTTTGCAGGATGTTTGTGTCAACTTGGCTAGGCCATGATTCCTAGTTTTGTGTAATTGTTCATCATTTTGTCATCAGTTGTGATTTTCCTATGTGTTATAAATCCTACCTCTATGATATTAATGAGGCAGGATTAGAGGCAGTTTTGTTAATGAGGCAGGACTCAATCTACAAGATTAGGTTGCGTCTTAAGCCAATCTCTTTTGAGATATAAAAGAGAGACGGAAGTGGAGAGACATGGGGACCTCATACCACCAAGAAACAAGAGCCAGGAGAATAGTGTGTCCTTTGGACCCAGGCACCCTGTGCTGAGAAGCTCCTTGACTGGGGAAGATTGATGACAAGGATCTTCCCCCAGAGCCAACAGAGAGAGAAAGACTTCCCCTGGAGCTGACACCCTGAATTTGGACTTCTATCCTCTTAGACTGTGAGAGAATAAATTTCTCTTTGTTTAAGTCATCCACTTGTGGTATTTCTGTTATAGCAGCACTAGATAACTAAGACACAGGAGAAGGGCAATCGTATGTGAAACCAGACAGACAATCCCCAGATCACTTTCCCATGACGCACTCTGCATGGGCTGAGAACTTCTTGGGAAAAGCAAAGAGATCCTTGGCACCATCCCCAGGACTCTGTGTACATGATCAATGGACTGAACACACATACCCTTCCCAGTGCCACATACTCCCTGAATGTGGGTCCGTGTCGTCCTTGCCACAGCCCAGCAAACTAAGGGCAAGGCTCCAAGCTGCAGTAGAGGAAACCAAGACTTTAGGAAGGGAAATGGCTTCTCGAAGGCCACACAGCTGGAAAATGGCAGAGCCAGGGTGGAAAGCCAGGTCAGTGTGACTCCAGGCACCCCAGGCCTAGGGGAAAGGTTATAAATCGAGTGTCAGGTGTTACAGTTGGGAGCAGATGCTGATTATCAATCTGGTTTGAAGGCCCTGGGTAAAATTCTGAGAAAGAGGTTGGCTTTGAACCAGGGTAAGGCTGGCTGGGAAGAGAGCCGTCGATGGTAAAATCAGGGCACCATAGTATAACGGTTAAAAGCAGGACTTTAGAGCCCAACAGCCTGGGTCTGCCACTTACTAGTTGTGTGACCTGATTTCTTTGTGCCTCAGTTTCCTCATCTGTAAAATGGGAGCACCTGCTTCATAGGACTGTTGTGAAAACTAAAGAACTATGTAAGTGTTTGCTACAATTATTGCCGAGTCCTTAACCTGAGCCAGCACTGTACCAAGCACTTTAAATACATTGTCTTACTTAACCTGAAAAGCAAGACACATATTATCATTTTTATTTGTTTTACGTGTGAGGAAATTGAGGCTCCAAGAGGTAAAGCAACTAAATTCAGATGGCACTAGGAAGTAAAATATGACTAAACTCTGTGCTCTTGTCTGTAGCACTCCCTTGGACCCTTTCATTCTCTGCTTGCCCCTCTCTCAGACTCTTTTCTCACCCTCATGGGCCCACACAACCTATTACCATCATGTGGATCCTCTCACCTTAATTTCTTTCCTCCTCACCATACTCCCAACACCATTCTGATAGCCCATCTCCTCTCTTCGGCCTCCAGGCACCAGTTTCCTGCTGTTGCTAATCTCTGGGTTGCTGCACCATCCCTCATATAGTTTCTCAGCTCCTCTATCACTGTGTAACAATTTCCTGTATTAAATTCCCTCTGTTCAAAAGACCTAGAGTGTTTCACTTTTCTTGACTAGACCCTGCTTGATCAATAGTCATCATTTATTGCCGGCTTCCTTGGACCAGGCACTCTTCTAAGCACTGTGCATATATTAATGTATGTAATCATCATACTACTGCTATGGATTAGGTTCTGTTATCCCACTTATAAGAAGTAGGGGGTATGGAGAGTTGATGTCACTTGCCTGACGTCATGCAGCTAGTGAGGGGCAGAGCTGGGATTCCAAGTCAGGAGGTCCAAATCCAGAGTCCTGAGCACTGGACAGTGCTGCCTCACTTACCGTTGACCATCATTATTGCCAGGCAACTGCCACAGCATCAGAGTCCTGCTCTGACTGCTGGAAATTGGCCTCCATGACGTTTCCCAGCTGGCTCCAGATGCCCTCACTGCTGCACAGATCACATCTGATTTCTAAGCCCTCAATAGCGTTTCAGAGACAGGACAGAGATGGTCTCCCATGCATTCCCTTCTCCAAGGTGAAGACTCCAGAGTCTGGGGAGCAGCCAGGAAATGGTGTCAGCCCCTCCCCATTCAGGCTGCCCTCCCAGGTCTTCCTTCTCATTCTGGCATCTCTTCCAAGCCAGCCTTCTTCCTCCATGTTGCTCCTGTGCCAACTCCCTCCCAGGGGACGCTCTGGTGACTCATTCACGGCAGGACTTTCACTTCCTTCTTCTCTGGAGGGAGCTTCTGACCTCCTGCAGCTACAGAAATGAAGTTTCCTCCAAGGGGGGGCTTGAAAGGCCATGAGGGGTGGCTGTGGGCCATGCTGAGGTCAGGGCAGCAGGGGGACTCCTAGGCCTCCTTGCCAGACGTGACCTGAACCAAATCCTTTCCTATACAGTGTTGGCACACAGGGAGAGTGAATCAAGATTTTTAAGCTGGAATTGTACCTCTCATACTTATTAAAGACAATAAAGGGATCCACCTCCTTTCATTATTCATTCATTCTCTTATTCAACAAATCTTTCATGGCCTTCTATGGACGAAGCAGACTCAAGGGTACCAAGAAACCAAGGATTGCATTCTGCCTGTGAGAAGCTCACAGTCAATGGGAGTGGTGGGTGGGATGGGAGGGGGCAGACCTGTAAACAGAAAACCCCAGTACAGTGAGAGCAGGACATGGAGAAGGCTGGACAAGAGGCAGGCAGGGCAGTGGTTAAGTTATAGGGCATTGCCAGGGCAGATTTAGGGTTTGTGGGGCTTGAAATTTTTCAAATTTAGGTGTCTCTCTTTTAAAAATAAAATACAAAATTAGACTTGAAAGTGAGTATTTACAACACAGTACTGAAGCTTTGGAGATAATTCTGAGATCTCTTCACACTGTTTACCAGAAACGTTTACACAAGAAATGTTTCCTCATTACAACCTGGCTTCCCCTCCCCACTTACTCTATACCTCCTAGCCACTCCAGTGGCACAGTTGGGCTTCATCGGCATAACGGTGCCAGGGGCACCATTCACATCCTAGTATGTGAGGACGGCATCTTGTTAAATGGCCCGGCTGTGGAGTCAGACCTGGATTACACTCCCAGCTTGGCCATTTGGGCTGTGTGACGTCAGGGAGAGTTGTTTACCTTCTCTGCACCTTGCTTTACTTGTCTATAAAATGAAGCTATTGATAGAACCCACAGCATGTTTTTGTAAGAATCAAATGAGATCATCCATGCAGAACACTCCTTGGCACAAAGTAAACATCAATCACTCAATACCAACTTTAGCTGTCATGATAAACACTGCTTATGATGAGAGTCTGTGGGCACCTGATCCTGCCCATGTGTGTGTGTGTGTGTGTGTGTGTGTGTGTGTGTGTGTGTGTGTAGGGTGGTCAGGGAAGGCTTCCCAGAAGAGGTGACATTAGTATTGAGTATTAAAGGAAAAGGTGGGAAGGGCATTTCAGGCAAAGGGAATGGCACATGCAAAGGCATAGATGTATGGAAAGGCCCGACATGGTCAGAGAGTGGGGAGTGGTTTGGGAGAGAAGAAGGAGCCAGGCCAAGGACAATCTAGAAGGATTCCCTATAGCCCGAGAGCTGTTATAATACCGCTTGGCCTGAGCTCCCCAGGCCCTCCTGGTTGCAGACCCCAAGGCTGCAGCCTGGCTGGGGCCAGCTGCTGTATCTGGGTAGGTGGGGGGTGCCCGGAGCTCAGTCTCTGAGTTGCTGGCATCAGTTTCAGGCCTCTCACCCTTCTGCCCCCTCCCACTTCCGGGCCTCCACTTCCTTCCCTTGCGAAGACCACAGAAGGCGTTTCAGAGGAAGCCACTACTTATTTTAGCAGCGGTCCCTGGACACCCCCACCCACAACTGCCTCTGCTCCTGGCCCCTTTAAGAAGCACCAAGTCATTCTCTGAATCACAGCCCAAAGCCCTCGTGGCTGAGGAGTAGCTCCCACCCCCAGGCCAGCCCTCTGCAACCCCTTCTCCAGCTCCAGAAGGAAGGGCACTGGTCTTGGAGCAGGGAGACACGGGTTCAAAGCCCAGCTGTGACACTAATTTGCTGTGTGATCTCCTACAAGTCTCCTCACCCCTGCAGGCCTCCTTGTCCCCACCTGTGCAATGGGACCTGAGGCTGGACAGGAACTGACCTCTGTGAAGAGTATGGGGGGGATGGGCTGGCCCCCTCTCCTGTCCTCCTGGCCATGCTGTCCTGGCTGGAAGGACCTTAGAGAGAATCTGAGGTTTGAGGGGCCTAAAGCTTATATCTTGAGGGCCGTCTTAAAAAATATATATCACAAAGACAAATCGACTTATGAAAGTGAATTTTTATTTGGAAGGGACTCGTGCAAGTGAGGCGCCTGAAGCTTAAGGAATTTCAGCATCATGGTGAATCTGCCTTTGGAGAATGTCCCCAAACTCCCTCAGGGTACAGCAGGGAAACAGGCTCAGGGAGTGGATGCCACAGGCCCAATGTGATCACGTAGAAGGCAAGTGGATGACCGGGATTTAAACCCAGGTTTGTTAACCCTAAATGCCAAGTTTTACCCACCACCCTCGGCAGCTTTTCGTAGCCTCATCAAGGTCATGGGGCAGACAGGGTGGATGGGTATGGGGAGTATTAGGGACGAGACAAAAGAGACAGACAGTGATAGAGACAGAGCCAGCGGCAGCACTGTACAGAGGAGAATGAGAATACGAGCACTCTGGTCAAACAACCTGGATGCAAGTCCCAGCTCTGCCCCTTTCTAGCTGTGTGACCCTTCCTGAGCCTCGGTATTCTCATCTGTAAAAGGCGGGTGATATAGGGAAGTTGTGGGTACCCCACACAGCAGCTGGCACAAAGGAGACGCTCAATAAATGGTGGTTCCATTCTCCATTTCTCCTTTTGACCTGTTCCTCCAAGTTTATTCTGAAGCACATTGATAATAACAATGGGTAACACTTGTCTAACACTTACCTAGGGCCAAGCACTGTTCTAAGCTCAGCAGTGTAAACATATTAACTCATTTAACCCTCACAACACCATGATGAGGTAGGTGCTATGATCACCACCATGTTTCAGATGAGGAAACTGAGGCACTGAACCCATTCCAGGCTCAGTGTTGGACGTTGGGGAAACAATGGGGACACAGACATGGTCTTTGTCCATGAGGAGCCCAAGGGGAAGAGAGATGTCAACACATACGTTATTATAACACCAGATGGAAGTCCCCAGGGAGCAGAGGGGAAGAAGGAATTCCTTCCGAGCAGAGGCTTGTGCAGCAGGTGGCATTTGAGCAGAGCCCTAAAGGATGGGTTGGAATTTTCCAGGTTGATCGTAGGGGAAGGGCATTCCAGGCAGAGGGAAGAGCACATGCAAAGTCATGGAGACAGGCACTGCATGTGGGGAACGGGAAGGAGCAGGAGTTTGTGGAACCTCGGGTATGTGGTGGGAGTAGTGCAGATGAGGCTGAAGAAGTATCTCCCCTGGTTTTCTGTCTTGGGTTCCAATCCCCGAAAAGCAGCTTCAGTCCTGGAGGAGAAGTGTTGTCTGTGAGGGGCAGGCTTACTTCTGGGCTGGGCAAGGACAGGGCATGGAGCCTTAGTCCTGTGTCTCAGACATCAGTCCTTAGGGTAGGGAGCCCTTGGGAAGGTCCTAGAATGGCCCTTGGCTGCCTCTTGCCCTTCTGGCTTTGATAACTCAGGGCCTTTACTAGTCCTACAGGGGAAGATGTGGACCTCAGGGCCACCTCACTGACCAGCTCTTCCCCAAGCCTCTAGCCAGAGAAAGCTCACTGACCACCACGTGTCCACATCACCATCCACCCTCATATCCATCCCTGAATCCATCTGCCCAACACTTCCCTGGAGCAGATGCTGTCAATGTCCTGTCAATATCCCCTCGGTCCCCCTCCGCAGTACCTGCACTATAGTGGAGTCTCCCCACACGATAGGCATCTTCCCACCCCCAGCACTCGGGTCTCCATTTCTCTGCCTGGGGCTCTGTCTTGTACTGCAAGCACTCTCTGAAACTTCATGTAGGGCAGCCCAGAAATGCTTTAAATGTCTCCAGGGTAAGCCTTCACCCAATGCTGGCTGGTGGATGGTGAATCAACAAATCAGCTTGCCCGTCACTCGGTAGGGCAGCTCTGAGGCACGTTGCACACAGCTGCTCAGAGCCTCCCCAGTGGGACTAAGCCTCAGTTGCCCCAGAACAGCCTACTCGTTTGCGCAGCCCTCATGGGCTTTTTTCCCCCTTCCCTGACACACTTTCCCCACTCCCTCACTCCCACTGGCTGAGGCCTTTGCCTCGCAAATAAGCCACTTGCACCCATCACCGACCCCATCTCCCCTCCCTTCATCTGTCGGTGCGTTCATTCGTTCACACAGCAAACGTTCTGTGGCGTCCACACTGACGGGCTTTGTGCTGGGGGCCAGGGAAGTAGAGATGAAGTGGGCACAACCTGGCCCTAGAGAGCCCACAAACTTGTGTAGCTGGACAAGGACCCCAAAGGGGCTGCTGCAGAGCTGGGTCCTCTTCCCTCCTTCTGCCATTGTCCCCCCTCCCCTACCAGGTGAACTGGGATGGAGGAGGGTAGGTGCTGAGCTGAGCTACTTCCTCATCAAGTTGTTTTCCCACCCCTGGCTCTCCCCTGCATGTAACTTTCCAAGAAGTTTCCAGCAGCCTGTGCCTTGACCTCTGGCAGGAAGGAAGGAAGAACAATAGTTAACACTTACTACGGGTGAGGCACTTTACACACATTACACTCATTAATCTTCCCAGCAGCTCTACGAGGTACTCTTATTATGAGGCCCATTTTACAGATGGGGAAACTGAGATCCAGAGAGGCTTGCTAATAAGAGGCAGAGCTGAGATTTGAACCCAGGCAGTCTCTGTGCTTTATGTTCGAGGAAGGAGGGGAGGTGGAAGGAGAGCTGGTTCGTTGCAGAAAGAAGGACTCAAATACGAACAAGGTCTGGGAGAAGAAGGTAGACCAGCTCAGAAAAACATGCCTGAACACACACTTCCACACCAGTGTGCTTCTGACATGCACAGATCCATGCATGCCCATGTATGCACACAAACAGGTCCACACAAAGATGCATACTTAGCCAATACACATGGATCCACGCAAAAGCACACATTCATACATACTCAAAACACTCAGGCGTGTGTTCATACACACATGCACGCATGGATCTGTGCACGCACAAGCTGCTGCACAAGCACACATGCTTCTACACGGGAACAGGCATTCACTGTGCGTGCATATTCACAAACAGACACAGCACATGGTTGCTTGCACCCATGCGTCTTGCCTCACCACCCATGGGTACGCACACAGGTACTTGCATCTATATGCCCTCCCACACATTGGCACCTACAAATACAAATTAGTGGTCAGTTCTAACTCCTTGCTTAAAGAAGACTTGTGACTGTATTAAAAATGTAGGACAGATCAGCCAAATAATTAAAGTGAGGAGCGAGGCAGTGGGACTTCTCTGTGCTCTCTTGGGACCACCTGTGCTGGGTTATGCTCATCGTGGCTTTGTCCTATATATTTGAGGAAGAGGCACTTTATTACAGCAATTTATCACCCCCATAAATGTGGCCTCTCTGTAACGTGGAATAATTTGGGAAGAAATATGTTTTAAAAATTAAAAATGCAGTCGGCATGCGCCCTGTCAGGTCTGCAGGGAGACATTGCTGCAACTCCGGTAACTGCCCGTGTAGCTCTAATACCTACAACTTCCATTATTTAAAGTGTGATTATATTTTTCCTGCTTGGAGCTTTGTCAGCTATAAATAAAAGATAAGGGTGAATTGTTGCGGGGCCCAGTAAGCACTTCCATTATTGGTACTTAAGGGGACTTGGGGATGGAGGGAATGAGCAGGGGCTGGGGAAGGAAAGGAAGGCCATTTGGGGGGTATTGACTGGGCTTGGAAGCTGAGCTGTTGGCCTGGGTTGGCCCAGTCATTTTTCCACTTGAATTTTCCTTTGGATCCCAAGTAACATGACCCCATGAACCTCAGCTCAATTGCCCACAGCCACCACGGACCATGGTGAAAACTGTCCGTGGAGGTTGCTACCTGCAATGTCTCCCCACATGCCTGACCCCTCTTAGCCTCCCCAGGGGCTCCATGATTATAAGACACCCTGGAAGCTGGGTCTCACAGGAGAAAGGGATTCATACATTCGGACTTTTGTTAACCACAGCCAGGAGTTGTTGCTTCTAAGCCAGTCCAGAGATGTGGCTGGGTGAGGCATGGGATTCATAAGAATATGTGTGTGGTGGGTAGGGGTGGAGCGTCTTTATTAATCAAAAGTAGGTCAGTGGCTTCTGCCTCAGAGGGCTATTCCAATCAAACAGAGAACAACTGAGAAGGAACAAAACTCCTATAAGAAGAATAAGATCTGGAAACAAATTTGCTTTGTCTAAAGGAAAGAGGAGTGAGGCAAAGATGAATAAGAAAAAAAAATCTACTTGGCCTCTTTCTCTAGTCCTACAAATTTCTCTAAACTTAAAAGCTTGGCTTGGCATCCTGGCTCTGCCAGTTCATAGCTATGTGACTACAGTCAAGTTTTATCCCTTCCTGAGCCTCCGTTTGCTCATCTGTAAGTTGGGGATAATAGCACTTGCCTTGCATCTTTATAACCCCCCTCCCTTGGGCCCCATTCCCTCCCTCTACCCCATCATTTACATAAGGTAACATATGTAGAGCAGCACTGGCTGTGGCTCTTACCTGGTTCCAGGTGCTCAGTAACGTTGATGCAATGAAATCGGAAGAAGGTAAACATTGGTCTTTTCCTTAGCATTTAAAACTATAGACAACCGGGGATGGAAGGCATTTGAGCAATCATTCCACTCAATGGTTTCCAACCCCTTTTTTTTCCAAGTGAAAATGTACAGGAACCTCTCAACAACAAAAAGATGAAGAACTCAATTAAAACATGGGCAAAACTCTTGAATAGATATTTCTTCAAAGAAGATATACCAATAAACACGTAAAAAGATGTCCAACATTTTTAGCCATTAGGGAAATGCAAATCAAAACCACAGCGAGATACCAGCTCACATCCACTGGGATGACTTTGATTTAAAAAAGAAATAACGAGTGTTGGTGAGGATGTGGAGAAATTGAAACTTTTGTCCATTCCTTATGGGAATATGAAATAGTGCAGCTGCTGTGGAAAACAGTTTTGAGGTTCCTCAAAAAAGTTAAACATAGAATTACCATATGACCTAGCAATTCCACTCCTAGGTATATACCCAAAAGACTTGAAAGCAGGGATGCAAACAGATACTTGTACTCCAATATTCGTTGCAGCATTATTCATGATGCTCAAAAGGTAGAAGGAACCCATGTGTCCATCAACAGATGAATGGATAAACAAAATGTGGTATATACATACAATGGAATACTATTCAGCTATAAAGAGAAACGAAGTTTTGACACATACTACCACATCGATGAACCTTGAAAACATTATGCTAAGTGAAATAAGCCAGATGGAAAAGGAGGAATACCATATGGCCTCACTTAGAAGAAATATCTAGAATTGGCAAATGCATAGAGACCAAAGTAGACTAATGGTTATCAGGAACTGGAGAGAAAGGACAATGGGAAATTATTGCTTAAGGGGTACTGGTTTCTGTTTGGGGTAATTAAGAAGTTTTACAAATAGGCAGTGGTGATGATTACACAACCTTTTGAATGTAATTAATGTCATTGAATTATAAACTTAAAAGTCATTAGAATGACAAATTTTATGTTATATACGATTCTCCACAATAAAAAAAAATTTTTTTTAATTTATTGGGACCCCAATACACTTACAAAGCTCAGTACTGACCAGAGCAAATTAGATGGAACCAACAAACAGGTTTGCACTGGCTCAAGCGATATCATGTCTGCTGGCTCTCCATCACTGTACCTGACCACCACTCCCCAATTTGGCCTGTTTTAGTCAAGCTGGACCCACAACATTTGTCTGAGCTACACAAACCAGTGTAGTTGGTTCAAACCATTCTGAGCTGGTACTGGCCAGATGAACCACTTTGAATTA
This sequence comes from Dugong dugon, assembly GCA_030035585.1. Taxonomy (NCBI): domain Eukaryota; kingdom Metazoa; phylum Chordata; class Mammalia; order Sirenia; family Dugongidae; genus Dugong; species Dugong dugon. Next base: position 68,867,385 of record CM057471.1, on the reverse strand, counting down.
GCTGAAATCAGACCCAACCAAAGAGTCAAACGCTGTGTTCCAAAACAGCGCAAGGGAAGTGCAAGCAGAGATTCTATATGGAATAATAAATAGGGAGTCTAGGTGGCTGAAGCTGGATTAGACATGTTAGGACAGATAAGCACGTTGCAGTTTAGGATGGGGAGGAAGTGGAGAGTACAGAGCCCCCCCAACTCCTGCCTCAGCTCCTGGAGTGCCTTCGTGGAACTGTAGGACTCCAAGGAACAGAGGTCATTTAGGTGAGCTATGGAGGTAAGGAGGAGGAGGCAGAGTGTGTGGACAACTCTCCTGAGAACCAAAAGGTTGGAGGTTCGAGTCCAACCAGAGGTGCCTCGGAAGAAAGGCTTGGTGATCTATTTCCGAAAAATCAACCATTGAAAACCCTATGGAACATGGTTCTACTCTGATACACATGTGGTTGTCATGAGTCAAAATCGACTTGATTGCAACTGGTGGTTAAGGATCCTTTTTAGACATTTGTCTCTAATAATACCATAGATTTACTGCATATCTGTTTATGTACTGCACGCATATCTGTGCTTTATAGATAAAAAGAATAACGTTTGTTTGTCCCTTAAGAATAATTTTTCCTCTTGAAGATGATATCACCTGTACTGAGAATGCATGGCCTGTCTAACTAGGAGAGTAAATCTCAAGGATCCGTTTGGTTACCTTTAGCTAACCACATGCCCGTCTTTCACAATTGCTTAATCTTCTGTTCTACTTTTTCTGAAGTAACCACGGTGCAACAAGACATGTTAGCTATTTCACAAACTTTGTCTTGACTGATTGTCTAAATTAATCCTAAATAATAAAAATTGCTTGTGTTTGATTTGCTAATCTGTGGAGCCTTAAAGTTTGAGTTTTATTAGTTTCTATTTGGGTCATGGTTAGAAACAAATCAAACGTTATACATTTTTGTTTAGGGACTTCTAGGTAGAGTAGAGATTCTTGAACAAATCGGTGACATTCAGTGTCTTGAATCCCTTCTGATCAGTACCATCTTAGGCTCTTAATGAAATGTCTTTATGAAATGGACCATTTTTATTCGAATGTTTGGAAAGGCCAGGTAATAAATTTTACTGTTGAAAATTGTCAGTGAAGCAAAGGACAAAATAAGATAAATACAAACGACAAGAAGTAAGAGAAAAAGGGGAATACAAATAATAAAATTTAAGTCTGAATGTAAATCTGTGGTCTTGTTACAAATCTTGATTTGAGGGTCTTAGAAGGAAGCCTTCTACACCCAATGTCATCTTCTTGATCCATAAAATCCAGGGAGGAAATTGTCTACTTTCAAACATTTTAGTGAACCTTAAGGACAGCGCGCCAGTGGGAATGGATGCCCTGGTTATAGGCTCCTTGGGATGTTTACACTGGGAGATATGTTCTCATGGGTGTGTGCCTAGATTTTAAGTGTAGTATTTGAGGTTAAAAGTATTGAATTGAGCCCCCAAGAAGATAAAATACTTAGGAATAAATCTAACCAGAGACGTAAAAGATCTATACAATGAAAACTACAAGACACTACTGCAAGAAAGCAAAAGAGACCTGCCTAAGTGGAAAAACATTAGCTTGCTCATGGATAGGAAGACTCAACATGGTGAAAATGTCAATTCTACCCAAAGTGATATACAGATACAGTGCAGTCCTGATCCAAATTCCAGCGGCATTTTTTTAAGGAGATGGAAAAACAAATCATCAACTTCATATGGAAAGGGAAGAAGCCCTGGATAAGTAAAGCACTACTGAAGAAGAAGAACTAAGTGGGAGGCCTCATACTACCTGATTTTAGAACCTATTAAAAAGCCACAGTAGTCAAAACATCTTGGTAGCGGTACGACAATAGATACACAGACCAACGGAACAGAATCGAGAATCCAGATGTAAATCCACCCACCTGTGAGCACCTGATATTTGACAAAGGCCCAAAGTCCGTTAACTGGGGAAAAGACAGTCTCTTTAACAACTGGTGCTGGCATAACTGGATATTCATCTGCAAAAAAACTGAACAAGACCCATACCTCACAGCATGTGCAAAAACTAACTCAAAATGGATCAAAGACCTAAATATAAAATAGAAAATGATAAAGATAATGGAAGAAAAAATAGGGACAACACTAGGAGCCCTAATACATGGCATAAACACAATACAAACCATAACTAACAATGCACAAACACCAGAAGAGAGACTAGATAACTGGGAGCTCCTAAAAATCAAACACTTACGCTCATCAAAAGACTTCACCAAAAGAGTAAACAGACAACTTACAGACTGGGAAAAAAATTTGGCTACGACAACTCCGATCAGCGTCTAATCTCTAAAATCTACAAGATGCTGCAAAACCTCAACAACAAGAAGACAAATAACCCGTTTAAAAAATGGGTAAAGGATATAAACAGGCACTTCATCAAAGAAGACATTCAGGTGGCTAATGGATACATGAGGAAATGCCCACAATCATTAGCCACTAGAGAAATGCAAATCAAAATTACAATGAGATACCATCTCACCCCAACAAGGCTAGCATTAATCCAAAAAACATAAAATAATAATTGGAGAGGTTGTGGACAGACTGGAACACTTATACACTGTTGGTGGGAATGTAAAATGGTATAACCACTTTGGAAATCGATTTGGTGCTTCCTTAAAAAGCTAGAAATAGAAGTACCATACGATCCAGCTATCCCACTCCTTGGAATATATCCTAGAGAAATAAGAGCCATCACACGAATAGATATATGAACACCCATGTTCATTGCAGCCCTGTTCACGATAGCAAAAAGATGGAAACAACCTAGGTGCCCATCAACGGACGAATGGATAAACAAATTAGGGTATGTTCATACAATGGAATACTATGCAATGATAAAGAATGATGAATCCATGGAACATAACATGGAGGAATCTGGAAGGCATTATGCTGAGTGAATTTAGTCAGTGGCAAAAGGACAAATACTGTATAAGACCACTATTATAAGAAATCAAGAGAAGTTTAAACACAGAAGAAAACAATCTTTGATCGTTACGAGGCTGGGGAGGGAGAGGGGTATTCACCAACTAGATAGTAGACAAGAATTATCTTAGGTGAAGGGAAGGACAACACACAATACAGCAGAAGTCAGCACAACTGGACTAAACCAAAAACTTAAGAAGTTTCCTGAATACAACTAACCACTTTGAGGGGCAGAGTAGCAGGGGTGGTGGTCTGGGGACCACAGTTTCGGGGGACATCTAGATCAATTGGCGCAACAAAGTTTATTAAGAAAATCTGCATCCCACTTTGGTGGGTGGCGTCTGGGGTCTTAAAAACTAGTGAGCAGCTATCTAAGATGCATCAATTGGTCCCAACCCACCTGGAGCAAAGGAGAGTGAAGAACACCAAAGACACAAGGAAAATATTAGCCCAAGAGACAAAAGGGCCACATAAACCAGAGAATCCATCAGCCTGAGACCAGAAGAACTAGATGGTGCCTGTCTACCACCAACGACTGCCCTGACAGGGAACACAACAGAGAGTCCCTGGTGGAGCAGGAGAAAAGTGGGGTGTAGAACTCAAATTCTAGTAAAAATACCAGACTTAATAGTCTGGAAGACATGGCCCCCGGACTGTCTGTTAGCCCAAAACTAAAACCATTCCCAAGGCCAACCCTTCAGACAAAGCTGAGACTGGGCTATGGGACATAAAATGATACTTGTGAAGCATGTGCTTCTTAGCTCAAGTAGATACATGAGACTAAATGGGCAGCTCCTGTCCCGAGGTGAGATGAGAAGGCAGAGAGGGTCAGGAGCTGGTTGAATGGACACGGGGTGGAAAGGAGGAGTGTGCTGTCACAGTATAGGGAGAGCAACTAGGGTCACATAACAATGTGTATAAATTTCCATATGAGAAGCTAACTTGAATTGTACACTTTCACTTAAAGCACAGTAAAAAATACATAAAATCATGCATAATAAAATAATAAAAAAAAGAATTGGTCCTTTCCAGTGTGGTGTTACGGCTGATTTTTATTGATGTATTTCCCAGTTAACCCACTCTTCTAGCTACATATCACGTGCATGTGTATATGGTGATATTTTCTTTGGAAGGATAGACTGTATTTGTTAGGTATATAATGTCCCAGGCTGTACCCCTAAGAATACCCATATCTGCAGCTGGGTGAACACCGGAACTGTTTGGGGTGGAAGAACACTCTGAGGCTGGAAAGAACAGCTGCAAAGGCTCCTCTAAGACAGTGGTAGCAACAACCAGAACTGGTTGCCTAATTTGGGTAACTTTTTAACCCAGTAATTCCATTTCAAAAATTTACTCTAAAGAAAACTTGAAGACGATGCCAAAATTTATGTGCAAAGATGTCTACTCATATATTGTAATAGTAAAACCTCGGTTAATGCACAGTGTATCTATCCAATGGAATATTACAGAGCTGTTAAAAAGAATGAAGTAATGTCACGTACAATGACACGAAAAAACATCCATAATATATCTGATGAAGACAGAATGGTGCAATAATAGTAGCCAGTACGTATGGAGTGCTTACTATATGCTAGATGTGGCTTTAAGGGCTTTACATATAGTAACTCAGTTAACCATCAAAACAGAACTTTAAGGTAGGTAATATTATTATCTCCATCTTGCACACTAGAAAATTGAGACAAAGAAAGACAGTAATGTGCCCAAGTTCACACCACTGGTAAGTGGGAGATTTAGGATTTGAACTTAAACAGTCTGACTCCAGAACTTGCGCTTGTCTTTTCCCCCTTCAACAAATATTTTACTGCTTGCATCTGTGTGCCAGACACTATTCCAGGTGCTGGGGATATGGCGAAACAGGCAGAGTTCCTGCTCTCGTTGAGCTTATATTCTACTGGAGGTTGGTGAGGAAGTTAGAAAATGCTCTAACAACAAATGCTTCATAGCAGAGCCTGTACTTTTTTTATTTTTTATTGTACTTCAGGTGAAGCCTTACAGAACAAATAGTGTCTCACGAAACAGTAGTACACATATTGTTTTATGACACTGGTTAACAACCCACAACATGTCAACCCTGTAACTTCTCAACCTTCTTTTTTGGTGAAAATCCACATAGCCAAAGATACACCATTTCAAAAATTTCTACATGCACAGTTCAGTGACATTGACTACGCTCTTTCAATTGTGCTGCTATTCTCACTTAAGATGAAGGCTTACAGAACAAAATAGTCTCTCATTTAACAGTTACTACACATGTTGCCCTATGACAATGGTTAACAATCTCACAACACATCAACAATATCTGTACCCAACCTTGGGTTCCCTATCACCAGCTTCCTTGTCCCCTTCTGCCTTCTGGCCCTTGTCACTGGACTCCTGTACCTCGTTAGTCTCATTTGGTTTTACGGGGCTGTCCACTCCCAGGCTGAATGGTGAACCTCAGAGATAACTTCACCACTGAGCTAAAAGGGTGTCTGGGGGCCATACTCTCGGGGTTTCTCCAGTCTCCTTTAGGCCAGTAAATCAGGTCTTTTTTTTGTGGGTTAGAATTATGCTCTACATCCTTCTCCAGCTCTGTCCAGAACCCTCTGTTGTGATCCTGGTCAGAGCAGTCAGTGGTGGTAGCCGGGCACCATCTAGCTGTACTGGACTCAGTCCGGTGGAGGCCTTGGTAGCTGTGGACAATTAGTCCTTTGGACTAATCTTTTCTTTGTATCCTGTTCTCTTCATTCTCCCTTGCTCCCAAAGGGATGAGACCAGTGGAGTGTCTTAGCTGGCTGCTCACAGCAGAGCCTGTACTTTTAACCCTGTTCTAAACCACCTCTCAGAACAGTGGATGGTATGATCCCATTGTTGTGTTTAGAATTATCAACTCTATTCCAATCTTGCCATCTCTCTATCACTTTTCCATCTTAATCTTTATCTATTTCTTCTGTTTTCCATGTGCAAAGGAGAAAATATAGAAGGACACACTCAGAACCATTAACAGTGGTTATTTCTGAGAAATGAAATTGGGAGGGAGGGATTTCCTGTTTATTTGACATACAACTGAGGCAAAGAGAGATTAAGTAACATGCCAAGGGTCACACAGCTGGTAAGTGGCAGAGCTAGGGTCTTGTCTCCGGTTATGAATACTACACTGCACACGCCGCATTTCCACTCATGACTAGGACCGTCCTCTGCCTTTCTCAACCCTTCTGGCAATGCCCCAGCCTCCAGACTTCCAACCAGACTTTCCCCTGAAAACCCCCTGTGTCGTCACTGCCTTCCTCCTGGCTCCATAGTGGAACAGAATTAGAACTTGACTCATGGTGGGAGGTGGTGGTGATGACTGCAGAAGAGGAGAAGTGACTTTCAACTTCTAGGAATCAACTTTGAAAATCAGATAGGACAAGGGGCTGAGTCAGTGGCAGGGCCTCCTCTGGCTGGGTTTTAATCAGGTCAGATGGTGGCGCCATGTGGGGGTGGGGTGGGGTGCCAGAGGGCTCCAGTTTCACTTCCTGCCTTGAGGCCCAGGCCCTTCAATACCGTTCCTGTCTCATCTATGATGAGGACTTGCTCAGCAGGTGTCAAGCAGGCCAGCTGGGCAGCTGGGGTGGGCTATATTTAGGTCTTAGAATGTCAAAGCCATGAGGATCCAAAGTCTTATTTTGCATATCAGGAAACTGAGACCAAGAGAGGTCAAGAGACTTGCCCAAGGTCACAGAGCCAGTTAAAGTCACAGCTGGAACTTAAACTCAGGCCTCTCCAAAAGTCACCACATGACTCCAAAACATGTGCTCTTCTTAATACACCCCACTGCCAGCTTGGGGCACAGTCCTGAGGCCAGCCCTCAGCTGGGAGGCGGAGGCAAGGGCACAGCTCTGTATCTTAGACCTAACACTGGTGTTGGAGACAGACATCTGATTTCCAATCCTGGCTCTACCCCTTACTATATGACTTTTGGCAATGACTTCATCCCTCATTGCTGTTGTGACTTCATCTCTTTGTTGTTGTTGTTAGTTGCTTGCCAAGTGGATTTCGACTCACAGTGACCTCATGTGTTACAGAGAACTGCTCCAAATGGCCTTCTTGGCTGTAATTTTAATGAAGCACTCGACTACTAGGTTGGTGGTTCGATTCCACCCAGAGACGCCTTGGAAGACGGGCCTGTTGATCTACTTCTGAAAGGTCACAGCCTTGAAAACCTTATGGAGCAGTTCTACTCTGCACACACGGGGTCACCATGTGTCCAAATCGACTTCACAGCAAACACCACCACCAACAACAAATCTTAATGGAAGCAGATTGCCAGGTCTTTTCTTCTGTAGTACCGCTGGCTGGGTTTGAACCATCAACTTTTAGGTTAGCAGTCAAGCGCAAACCAATGGTGCCACCTAGGGACCTTCATCTCTTTTTAAAATGGGTATAAGAATTATTGTTGGATTGAAGAAGTAAATGCGTGCACAATTGCCTGGAAAGTAGTAGATACTCAATATATGGGAATTCCTTTTTCTTTCTACGGTGATTTCCTAGCCGACTTTGGCAGAATCCCATGCTCTTTAACAATGTCTCAGAGGTCCTGGTGGGAGACAGTGAAGAGGGAGGCAGAGCAAATGGGATTTAGAGCCCCTCCACCCACCCACCCCCTGCACACACATTCCCAAAGAACCAGAGTGTTTCTGTCTTTGTCTGTCTGTTAACCAGAGTATTTTTCTTTATCTGCTTTATACTTTGGAGTTCTGTCTAAAATTTTGTTCTTGAAAACAATTCTATCACTAACATTCTGGCAGTCAACAACTACCTTGAGGTTGAAAACTCCAACAGGACCTACTATAATCACAGAAAAACAAGAATACCAGTGCTGCTTTAACATTTATGAGATTGCATTTGATGGCTGGTTTCCTTGGGCAGTAAGAGTGTGGGACGGACACTATGAGTTCCCACCCAACTGCCGTGGCCCACTTTCTTTCTTGTTAATGGAACCCTGACTTTGGTTGACTGTTGGGCACTCTGTAATTCATGGAGCCCCTTCCCTGCCCCAAGGAGGGAGGAAATGTTCACGAATCTGAACCAGTCATGGTGATTCCATTCCTCCTCCCAGGGGCTGGTTTGGGCTTGGATGACAGAACTGTGACATGACCCTACTCATTACACAGGAGAAGTTTATGGGAGAGGTGGGCTTCTGTGTAAAGGGGTCCTCTTCTACTGAGAAAAAAAATACATGAAGAAAAACTTTGGCAGTGGTGTCCTTTCCATACCTCTTCTAGGCAAGGTCCTGGCTGCCTGGCTTCCTTTTGTTCCTGCCCACTCTCTAAGCCTGATTCCTCAACCAGGCCTCCTAAAGATTCCAGGACCTGCACAGCATCCTTTCAATACCTTGCTTTTCTGCTTCCGTCAGTCAGAGTTGGTCTCAGGTTCCTGCACAGAAGGTCCCATCTGGTCTAGGCATCTTAGTGGAGATATCAGGCATGCAGTTGGGCTTAGGGGAGCAGCCGGGGCCTGAAATACACATGTCAAAACCATAAAGATGATATTTAAACAGATGATATTTAAAACCAGGGAATCAGGAGAAAACACCTGGGGATAGAGAAAACTGTGGAGTACAGTTAACCTGCAGTCCTCGTGAGAAATACAGGTGTGTTGTAAGGAAGCCACTGAGATCTGGTGGGGGGGGGGGCTGTTTGTTATGCAGCACAGCTGTCTAATGCAATATTTGGTATAATATTTATAATAATAGTGACATATATTGAATACTTCTTATAGTAAAACACTTTATATATATATATATATATGGACTCTAATCCTAGCAAAAAAAAATTGTGACCTAGAGATTATCACTTCCATTTCAGAGATGAACAAACTGAGGTTCAAAGAGGTGAAGAAACAATTAGTCAAGGTCACACTTGGAGTGGCAGAGCTGAGATTCAAACTGAAGTCTGAGTCCAACGCTTTCACCCCACTTCTGAGCACCCCTGCCCCCTCCCCTCCCCTCTCACCCCCACCTCTCCCCTCCATTCTCGGCTAGCACAGTCTCAAGTGTAACCCGTTGGCAGAAACGGACACATGTAATATTTAATTCACTGTAATTCAGATAGATTTTACTGGATTTTTTCTTCTGGGACATAACTCATTTTGATGGGAACCCATTGGATTTTAATGGGAAACCTATTACAGGAACATATTGTGATCTTTAATGAAGCTGGGCTGTGATTATGTGGAGAACCACCTACAGGTAATTAGAAGCCCTCTAGGCCATTTGGGAATAAGGTGAGATGAACTTCGGTTTGTCTAAGACAATTAGTGCAGACAATGATCTGGGAATGAATTAAATGGTCCTTGATTAGGAGCAGCTGTGCAGGTGGCGGTCTCAGAAAAATGGCACAAGCAAGTGGGGCCTTTAAGAAAGAGTGATTATTAGTGCTTATCTGTTTATATTGGCAGTTGGCACTTCCTCCAGGTGGTTGGTTTTGATCAGGTGGCTCCACCTCCCCCCAACTCTCCCTACTGCCCTCCCTCATTGATACATGCTCCTTCTGGGTCTGCTGGGTATCTCAAGGGGCCTTCCTGCCTCTGGCAGCAGATGGGTGCATTCACACTGGCTCACTCCCACAGGTAGATGCTTCCATTTGGACGAGCACTTGTACCTTGGTTTAGATGGATACTTTCACACTGGCAAGATGGGGAGCCTCCACATTCTCAAGGATGGGTGTTTCTACACTAGTAGGAATGGATATTTCTATGCTGATAAGGATGTATGTTTTTATATTTGCAGCCCTAGGAGCCACTGTCCTCCTAAAAGGAGGCATCTCTTCAGCTCTAGGCTAGACTCATCCACGCTGGAGTACTGGGCACCTCCACAGTGGGAGGAATGATAATAAAGCACTGACAGTGCCAGGTGCTCTATGCTCTAAAGTGGAGCACATTTCTACTTTGGCCTGAATGAGGGCCTTCGTACATGTAGGGAGGGTACGTATTTGCTGGAAGAATGGGAAGACTGCTTGGAAGAAGGGATATCTCAATTGAGTCAGGATGGGAGTTAACATGGGGGCATTTCTATATTGACAGTAATGGAGTGCCCACTTCACAAGTGTGAGTGCTTCTACATCAGTAGAAAGGAAAGCCTCTGCAGTGGTTGCACTGGGAATATCGACCAGGACAGGCAGGGGTATGATTATTCTTAAAGGACTGGTGAGTCTACATTGGCAGAGAAGGATGTTTTACACGGGTAGACATGGGTGCTTCTATACTGGCATAAATAGGGATCCCCACATTTTCTAGAATGTGCATTTCTATAGATGAGTATGTCTACCCTAGCAAAGATGGGCACTTCTATGCAGGCAGGGATAAATCTAGAAAAGAATGGAGCTCTTGCACTGACAGGAATGGGCATTTCTTCATTGGTGAGGATGAGTGCTTCTACACTGGTCTCTGACATTTCCTAACTCTTGACCAGTAAAACTAGAGGAATTCTTGTCCTCAGTCCCAGACCATTCCCTGAGCAGAGGGTCTCTAGGCTCACAACACAGGGCTACCCTGCCCATAGATAGAGGCAGCAGCCACACTGTGGATGAGTGGGGCAGGGAGAGGCGACAGAGAGAGTAAACAGGACCACTAGTGACTTACCTGCCCAGAAGTAGATTAGGAAAGGAAAAGCCCCTGATCTGGGAGAGCCCAGAGGAACTTGGTTCAGCTCAGAGCCCAGAGTGGATTCCAGGCAAATTTTTTGGTACCCAGAATCAGTGAGGCCAGAGAGGGTGGCAGCCAGGACCGCCCACCAATGCCCAGCAGCCCAGAGCCCCCTTCCCTAATCCCCTCACAGCTCTAGCTCCTGGCAGGGGCTGCTGTGAGATTCCCCATGCAACCCTGACACAGGGCTGTAGCTAAAACATTGGTCTGGCAGTTTTCCCTCTTTAAGTTGAAGTGTGATGTTGGCAGGCGGTAAGCTGTGGTGGCAGGCTGCCAGAAGGAGCATGTGTTGGAAATCCTTGCTCCACGTTGCAGCAATCTGGGGCTCCCCCACCCACAAACTGCTCCAGAGCCAGGCAGCCATGAGGGCTAGAGCCTCCCACTGATAGGGAGCAACCACTGAGATTAGGGAGCTCATAAGACAGAGGGGCTTAGAGAAACAGGAAGAGACAGACACGAATAGAGATAATCAGAACTGAGTTGAAGCCACAGAAAGACACAGAAACAGAACCACAGCCAGAGACAGAGACATAGAGACAGACACAAACACAGCCAGAGAAAAACTGTAAGAGATAGAGGCTAAAGGTCAGAGAAATCTAAGAAAGACCGAGAGAAGACAGAATTTAAAGAGGATTAAGGAGTACCAAAGACTGGATAAAAATGACAGACTGGATATGGAGTCCTATTTCTCCAATCTCCAGTTTAATGGAAAATATATGTATCAATGTAATTGTATACTATATGTAATAGTTGTAGAAAACACTAGAATGCTATTATTTTTAAAAAAGGAAAATAACAAGTGTTGGCGAGGATATGGAGATATTGGAACATTTGTGCATTGCTGGTGGGAACATAAAATGGTACAGCACTGTGGAAAACAATTTGACGGTTCCTAAAAAAGTTAAACATAGAAATACCGTATGACCCAGCAATGCCACTCTTAGGTATCTATCTAAAAGAACGGAAAGCAGCAACTCAAACAGACACATGTATGCTAATGTTCATTGCAGCATTATTCACAACAGCCAAAAGGTGGAAACAATCCAAGTACCCACCAACAGATGAATAAACAAGCTGTGATATGTACATACAATGCAGGATTATTAACTATAAAGAGAACTGAAGTTCTGATGAATCTTGATAACATTATGCTAAACGAAATAAGCCAGATGAGAAAGGCAAATATTTTATGATCCCACGTATATGACATATATACCCCTTGCCGTTAAGTCGATTCTGACTCATAGCTATCCTATAGGACAGAGTAAAACTGCCCCATAGGGTTTCCAAGGAGCAGCTAGTGGATTCGAACTACCAATCTTTTGGTTAGCAGCTGAGCTCTTAACCACTGCGCCACCAGGGCTCCATGAAATATCTAGAAGAGGTAAATCCATTGAGACAAAAGATTAGTGGTCATCAGGGGATGGAGGAAGGAGGAAATGGGGAATTTATATATATACACACATGTGTTCTTTGATCTAAGAAGTCAATGAATTTGGTAATAAAGCAATAGAAATTATCCAGTCTGAGGACAGAAACTCAGATGCCTGTGGGACAATATCAAAAGGATTAACATACATGTAACTGGAGAAGGAGAAAGAGAGGGAAAAATGGGGCAAAAACTTATTTGCAGAAATGATTGAAAATATCCCAAAATTTTGTGAAAGACATAAATTTGCATATTCAAGCATTTCAGTAAACAACTAGCAAGATAAATACAAAGAAAACTACACCTAGGCACATCATAGTCAACCTGCTGGAAACCAAAAAATAAACTCTTGAAAGGAGCCCCCCAAAATGATATATTATGTACAAGGGGACAATGATTTTATTGAACATTGAATTTTTATGAAAAACCATGGAGGCCAGAAGACACTTGGGTAATATGCTGAAAGAAAAAACTATCAACTTATAATTTCATATCTAGTGAAAATATCCTTCAAGAATGGAGACAAAATAAAGTGTTTTCAGATTAAAGAAAAATGAATTCATTACAATAGATTTTTCACTACATGAAATGCTAAAAGAAGTTCCCAGGATGAAGGAAAATGATACCAGATGAAAACTTGGATCTTTAGGAAAGAATTAATACCACCATAAATGGCAAATATGTGGGTGAATATAAAAGACTATTTTCCCTCTTAATTTATTAAAATACATATAACCAGTTAAAGCAAAAATGATAACATCACATTATGGGGTTTATAACATACATAGCTGTAATACATATGAAAATCATAGCTTAAATGATGGGAGGGGAGGAGGTAAATTGTTCTATATAGTTGCAAGGAAATTAAATTAAGGAAGTCTAGTCTAGTCTTTAGCATAACGATTAAAAAATAATGCAAAGAAATAAAGCCAAAAATCTAATAGATTAATTAAAATAGATTCTGAAATAAATTCAATCAACCCAAAAACATCAGAAAAGGAGAACAGAGAGAACAAATAGAAATCAAATGGTAAACTGCTAGACCTAAATCCAACCATATCAATAATTACATTAAATGTTAGTGCTCTAAACACTTCAATTAAAAGACAGATTGTCGAAATGGATTTAAAAAAAAAAGACCCATACATATGCTGTGTACAAGAAACCTATTTCAAATATAATTTGAAAGTAAGTGGAAGGAACATGATATACTATGCAAAAAAAAAATAGCATTAGAAAGCTGGAGGGTTACATTAATATCAGGTAAAGTCGATTTCAAGACAAAGAGTATTGCCAAAGATAAAAAGGAGTAGGGGTTAATTCAACAGAAAAACACGACAATCATAAACGTGCATATGTGTAAGAATTGTTGTTGTTGTTAGCTGTTGTTGAGTCAATTCTGACTCATGGCAACCCAGTGTGTCCAGAGTAGAACTGCTCCAAAGGGTTTTCAAGGTTGTAACCTTTTGGAAGCAGATTACCGGCCTTGTCTTCCAAGGTACTCTAGGTGGGTTTGAACTGCCAACCTTTCTGCTAGTAACCAAGTGTTTAACCATTTGCTCCACCCAGAGTGCACATGTTACATTAACCAATATGGTTCACAACTAGACCATAATGCAAGTCTTAAAACATTTAAAAGAATTGAAATTATACAGAATATGTTCTCTGACCACAATGGAAATTAAGTTGAAAATCAATAAAAAATATTTGTCAATTAAACAATATACTTCTAAATAATCTGTGAGTCAAAGAAGAAAACTTAGAGGAAATTATACAATATTTTACACTGAACAATAATAAAAATACAACATAAAAAACCTATGAGATACAACTAAAGCAATACTTACAGGGGGAGTTATAGATTTAAATACTTAGAAAAGGTGTTTAAATGCTTATGTTAGAAAAGAAGAAAGATCTAAAATCAATTACTTAAGGTTCCACTTTAAGAAGTGAGAAAAAGAAGATCAAAGTAAACCCAAATAAAGTAGAGGAAGAAAATAATAAAGAGCAAAAATCAATGACGTAGTGTCTTAGGCTGGGTTCTCTAGAAAAGCAAAACCAGTAAAGTGTATAAATATATACAGAGAGAGAGATTATATCAAGGAAACAGCTCACTTGATTGTAGAGGCTAGAACGTCCCAAGCCAGTGGATCACGGTAGAGGCCTCTCCCAAGTCACACAGCTGCAGAAGCTGGCAAGCCCAAGATCAGCAGGTCGGAGAGCAGGGCTCCTGCTCATAGGCTGTGCAGATCGATGAATCCCAGGTTCGGCAGATAAGCTGACAGCTCAAGTCCCAAGAACGGGATATGAGACGACAGCAAGCAGCTGCAGGATCCAGAGAGAGCAAAAAGCCAGAATGTCTGCTTATATACAGTTTTGGGCCACACCTCCAAGGAGACTCCCTTTCATCTGATTGGCTACTCACAGTATATTCAATCATGGGAGTGATTACATTAAAACACTAAGAATCATGGCCCAGCCAAGTTGACACACAATCTTAACCATCACAGTCCACCCCTTGTCAACTTGGCAAATGTACACATCTCCTTAAACCATACATAGTCTCTGAATAAAGACAATTAGAAAGTCATACTTGTGCCTAACATGATACAACTAACACGCGTACAATCGAAAGCGTACTAGCCCCGTTTACAGCTTATATTTTATAAGTGAAGGAAACAAAAGTATTTGATGCACACATACAAAGTAGAAATACTCATAACAATTACAGTCCCCATTTCTGCAACTGGTCACGTGGCCGTAACTGGTATTTAGAACTACCTTCTTCCACCACCCACTCTGTATTCCCTTTGCCCTCAGCAAGCACCTCGGCTGGTCGTGGTTCTTTGCCTGGTCGGGTGACCCAAACCTTCATTCCTGAAGGGTCTGGGTCATTAGTAGTCATGTCAGAATTAGGTTGCTGTAGTTTTCCACTGACTTTAATCACATGGCATGGTAGTATTAAGAGACACCCCAAGGAATCTCCTGCATTCCAGACATACTCTTCTTTACCTCTATTATGTAAATCAGTTTGATTTCCTCTTGGTAATCAGGATCAATCACACCAGCCAGCATGGTAACTCCCTTCTTTGCCTGTTGATCCAGAGGCATAAGGAACCCAAAATGGCCAGGTGGCATTCTTAACTTCCAGTTCAATGGAATCAGTGATGTGTCTCCAGGTGGGAGCATTCCTCCCTTTGGAACTAAGACCTTTAGGCCTACAGAGCATAAGGTAGAGGGGACAGGAAGCAAAAATCTTGCAAGTGGGTCACTAGAGGTAATAGTGAGTGGTGCCACTCCCATTTCCACTCCTTGATTCCTGGACCTGTGAATCCTGGCTATGGGAGAAACAGCACCATATATTGGACGCTGGTTTAAAGCATATACAGCCTCCTGGAGAACATTGCCCCAACCCTGCAAAGTACTGCCACCTAGCTGGCACCGTAATTGTGTCTTTAGAAGGCCATTCCATCGTTCTGTCAAGCCAGCTGCTTCAGGATGATGGGAAACATGGTAAGACAAGTGAATTCCATAATCATGGGCCCACTGCCGCATTTCGTTTGCTGTGAAGTGAGTCCCTTGATCTGAGGCAATGCTGTGTGGGATACCATGACAGTGGCTAAGGCATTCTGTAAGTCCACGGATAGTAGTTTTGGCAGAAGCATTGCATGCAGGGAAAGCGAATCCATATCTAGAGTAAGTGTCTATTCCAGTAAGGACAAAATGCTGCCCTTTCCATGATGGAAGTGGTCCAGTGTAATCAACTTGCTACCAGGTTGCTGGCTGATCATTTCGAGGGATGGTGCCATACTGGGGACTCAGTGTTGGTCTCTGCTGCTGGCAGATTAGGCACTCAGCAGAGGCTGTGGCCAAGTCAGCCTTGGTGAGTGGAAGTCCATGCTGCTGGGCCCATGCATAACCTCCATCCCTGCCACCATGGCCACTTTGTTCATGAGCCCATTGAGCAATGGCAGGAGTAGCTGGAGAAAGAAGATGACTGGTTTCCACAGAACGCATCATCGTATCCACTTGATTGTTAAAATCATTTTCTGCTGAGTTCACCCTTTGGTGAGCATTCACATGAGACACAAATATCTTCACTTCTCTAGCCCATTTGGAGAGGTCTGTCCACATACCTCTTCCCCTTAAATCCTTGTCTCCAATTTTCCGATCATGTTCCTTCCAAGTACCTGACCAAACCATTGGCCACAGCCCATGAATAAGTATATAATTGCACATCTGGCCATTTCTCCTTCCAAGCAAAGTGAACAACCAGGTGCACTTGTCAAAGTTCTGCCCATTGAGAGGATTTCCTTTCACCACTATCCTTCAGGGAGGTCCCAGAAAGGGGCTGTAGTGCTACCGCAGTCTGCTTTCGAGTGGAACCTGCATATCACGCAGAACCATTTGTAAACCAGACATGAGTTTTCTTTTCCTCAGTCAACTTATCATAAGGAACTCCCCATGGGGCCATAGGTGCAGACTGGGAGATGGAAAGTAATGTGACAGGAGTGGAGACCATGGGCTTTTGGGCCACTTCCTCGTGCAACTTACTCGTGCCGTTGGGTCCTGCTCGGGACCAATCTCGAATATACCACTTCCATTTAATGACGGAGTGCTTCTGTGCACATCCAACTTTATGGTTCTGTGGGTCAGACAACACCCGGTTCATGATGGGCAGCTCAGGCCTCATGGTGACTTTGTGTCCCATGGTTAAGCGTTCAGTCTCTACTAAGGCTCAGTAACAAGCCAAAAGTTGTTTCTCAAAAGAAGAGTAGTTATCTGAAGAGGATGGCAGGGCTTTGCTCCAAAACCCTAAGGATATGTGCTGTGATTCACTAATAGGAGCTTGCCAAAGACTCCAAACAGCATCTCTATCTGCCACTGACACTTCAAGCACCATTGGATCAGCTGGGTCATATAGTCCAAGTGACAGAGCAGCTTGCACAGCAGCCTGAACCTGTTGCAGAGCCTTCTCTTATTCTGGTCCCCACTCAAAACTAACAGCTTTTTGAGTCACTTGATAAATGGGCCAGAGTAGCACACCCAAATGAGGAATATGTTGCCTCCAAAATCCAAAGAGGCCCACTAGGCATTATGCCTCCTTTTTAGTTGTGGGAGCAGCAAGATGCAATAACTTATCCTTCACTTTAGGAAGAATGTCTCGACATGCCCCACACCACTGGACCCCTAGAAATTTCACTGAAGTGGAAGGTGCTTGAATTTTTGTGGGATTAATCTCCCACCCTCTAGCACGCAAATGTTTTACCAATAAGACCAGAGTCACTGACACTTTTTCCTTACTAGGTCCGATCAGCATAATGTCATCAATGTAACGGACCAGTGTGATGTCCTGTGGAAGGGAAAGGCGATCAAGGTCCCAGTGAACTAAATTATGACATAGGGCTGGAGAGTTAATGTAGCCTTGAGGTAGGCAAGTAAAGGTGTATTGTTGGCCTTGCCAGCTGAAGGCAAACTGCTTCTGTTGGTCCTTTGAAACAGGTATGGAGAAAAAGGCATTAGCCAGATCAATAGCTGCATACCAGGTACCAGATGTATTAATTTGCTCAAGCAGTGAAATTACACCTGGAACAACAGCTACAATTGGAGTCACCACCTGGTTAAGTTTTCGATAATCTACTGTCATTCTCCAAGATCCATCTGTTTTTTGCACAGGCCAAATTGGCAAGTTGAATGGGGATGTGGTGGGAATCACTACCCCTGCATCCTTCAAGTCCTCAATGGTGGCAGTAATCCTGCAATCCCTCCAGGAACGTGGTATTGCTCTTGGTTTACTATTTTCCTAGGTAGGGGCAGTTCTAATGGCTTCCACTTGGCTTTTCCTACCATAATAGCCCTTACTCTATTTGTCAGGGATCCAATGTGGGGGTTCTTCTAGTTGCTGAGTATATCTATTCCAATCATGCCTTCTGGAACTGGGGAAATCACTACAGGATGGGTTCGGGGACCCACTGGACCTACTGTGAGATGGACGTGAGCCAAGCCTCCATTAATAACCTGACCTCCATTGGCCCCCACTCTGACTGGTGGGCCACAGTAACATTTTGGGTCTCCTGGAATTAGTGTCAGCTCAGAGCCATTATCCAGTAATCCCCAAAAAGTCTGATTATTTCCTTTTCCCCAGTGAACAGTCACTCTCATAAAAGGCCGTAGATCCTTTTGGGGAAGGCTGGGAGAAAGATTAACAGTAAAAATTTTTGGCAGTGTATTGGAGTCCTTCCTCAAGGGGACCTGGCCTCCCTTCATTCAAGGGGTTGTGTGTCTTTAAACTCGCTCATATCTGGGAATTGACTGAGGGACCGTGAGTCTCTATTCTGGCGATTCGAGTTAGACTGCTGTTCACCTGACCTAGAATTCATCCGTTTGTATAGATCAAGTAGATATTTAGTAGATTTCCTATTTCACTCCCAGGGACACCATGACTAAGTAGCCAACACCGTAAGTCTATACTAGTCAGACCATTCTGATTACTGCTTTGACTCCTCTGTCCATTACTGTAACCACGCCCACCTTGTCTCTGTCAATTGAGTGCAGCCAATTGGCCCCTACTACCAGGGGGTCCAATCAGCCCCATTGTAGTTATGTGTCTTAATTCAGTTAGGGCAGTTCCCACTGTCAAATCTGGTTTACATAAAACAGCAATCACAGCAGTCTTCAAGGATGCTGGAGCTCCCTTCACAAATTTGTTCCTCACAGTTGTGGTAAAAGGTGTGTCCTCTGGACACTCTATGTGTGGGTCTGTGGGTCTAAGTTGATAAATCCACTCTAGCGTGCCAATTTCCCTAAGCCTTTGGATACCTTCTTCTACAGTATACCAATGCAGGTCTGGTACTTCAACCTGATTTAGTGTTGGCCACCTCATAATCCATGCTTCAGCAACCCAACCAAATAAACTATTAGATCCTTTCCTAACTTCTCTAGCTGAAACATTGAAGGAACAGTCTTTGCTCAGTGGACCCATATCAATAAACTCAGACTGATCCATCTTTATGTTCTTTGCACCATTATCCCACACCCTTAATAGCCATTCCCACACATATTCCCCAGGTTTCTGTTTGTACATATTAGAAAACTCAAGTAGTTCTTTTGGAGTGTAGCGTACCTCCTCCTGGGCACACTTTGTACTTCACCTTTTGGGGCTAGCTGGGACTTAAGCCTAGTTATAGGTCTAGAAGCCAGAATCGGTAGTGTGGAATTGTTTGAGAACATTCAGCATTATCTTGCAAAGCATCTGCCTCAGGCGATGCTCCAGGCAATGACTCAGGCAAGTGCTCTTTAGAGGCAGCTGGGCTAGGGCTGATCACCTCAGATGGGAGTGGAGGGGCTAGTCGTTTTCCTGGGCAGGGTGGTTTAGCAGACAAACATGAAGTAATCTCTTCAGATGGAACTGGTTCTGCTGGCAGGAGTGATTCAACCAAATTTACAGGCTCAGTGTCCCCAGCTTCCTGATTATCTGCCCATATGTCCCCATCCCAAATCTCAGGATCCCAACTCTTCCCAATCAATGCCCTTACTTTAACTTCAGATACCTCTTGAGGTTTGCAAATGGGCTGGTGTTGTAATTCAGCCACTCTTACAATAAGAGTCTGGGTTTGGTTTTCAGCAATTTCAGCTCTGTTGCTACAAGAAATAAGGCCTTCTTTCAAAGCACAAGTGGAAGCCTTGAGGTCATGTATGCAGCACTTGAGACTTGACTCTGAAGCCCTGAGTGCATCTCTTTCCTTCATCAGTTTGTCTAGTGAAAGTAGAACCAACCAACCAGCTTCCTTATACTTCTCATTCTGACAAAGCTGTAGAAAAATATCACACATGTGTTCACCCTGAGCCTCACCTTTCACAAATACCTGATCTACCGGTGGTGATATTTTGCGTATTTGTATCGCCACCTCACTCCATGGACTAGCAGTGACGTCTTTACTGCTGGAAGCAGAGTAATCAATGTCTTTATGACTAACTAGACTCGAGAACCAATTTAGAAAACTCATCCTTACAATTTTGTTTCTCTAGAACCACTCCTGGTACCAAATGTCTTAGGCTGGGCTCTCTAGAGAAGCAAAACCAGTAAAGTGCATAAATATATATATATAGAGAGATTATATCAAGGAAACAGTTCACTTGATTGTAGAGGCTAGAACATCCCAAGTCTGTGGATCACGGTAGACGCCTCTCCCAAGTCACACAGCTGCAGAAGCTGGCAAGCCCAAGATCGGCAGATCAGAGAGCAGAGCTCCCACTCGTGGGTTGTGCAGATCAACAAATCCCAGGTTCGGCAGATAAGCTGACAGCTCAAGTCCCAAGAACGGGATATGAGACGACAGCAAGCAGCCACGGGATCCAGAGAGAGCAAAAAGCCAGAACGTCTGCTTATATACAGATTCAGGCCACACCTCCAAGGAGACTCCCTTTCATCTGATTGGCTGCTCACAGTATATTCAGTCATGGGAGTGATTACATTAAAACACTGAGAGTCACGGCCCAGCCAAGTTGACACACAATCTTAACCATCACACATAGAAAACAGACAAATAATAGAGAAAATTAACAAAGCCAAAATTTTATTCTTTAAGATCAACAAAGCTGATAAAATGATCAAGAAAAAGACAGAACATAAATTACCAATATCATGAACAAAAGAAGAGTTATAACTATAGATCCTACAAATATTAAAGAATAATAAGGGAATATTATAAATAAATTTATGCCAATAAATTCAACAATTTAAATAAAATGAACACGTTCTTGAAAGACACAAAGGTGACCCAATGTGAAATAAATACAAATATCTTTATAGTAATACATAACCAGAAACCCCGGTGCGGTAGTGGTTAAGAGCTTGGCTGCTAACCAAAAGTCAGCAGTTCAAATTCACCAACCACTCCTTAGAAACCCTATGGGGCAGTTCTACTCTGTCCTACAGGGTCTCTATGAGTGGGAATCAACTCGACGGCAATCAGGTTTGGGTTTTTTTCTTTTAATATCTATTAAAGACATTGAATTTGTTATTGAAAATCTTCCTACAAAGAAAACTTCAGGCCCAAATGGTTTCATGAGAGAATTCTACCAAATATTTAAGGAATAAATAACACTAATTTCACACGACTCTTATAGACAATAAAGAGGGTGAGAACACTTTCTAATTCATTTTATGAGAGTACCACAATCCTGTTACCAAAACCTGACAAACATATTATGAAAAAAGATAGAAAACTACAAATGTATATCTCCCATGAGCATAGACCATAAAATCTACAACAAAATATTACCAAATCCAATTCAATAACATATAAAAAGGGTAATACATCATGACCAAGTGGGGTTAATGTCAGAAACGCAAAGCTAGTTTAACATTTGAAAATCAGTCAGTGTAGTTCACTGATTAACACAATAAAAAGGAAAAACTGCATGATCATTTCAATAGATAAAGAGAAAGCACTTGACAAAAGCCAACACTCATTCAGGATTTAAAAAAAAAGAATACTCTTCAGCAAATTAGGAACAGAGGAGAGCTTCTTTAATCTGATAAAGGGCATCTAATAAAATCATACAACTAACACGATACTATGCTGTGGTTGTTAGTTGCCATCAAGTTGGTTCTAGCTCATGGCGACCTTAGGTGTACCAGAATGAAACGTTGTCCAGTCCTGCACTGTCTCCATGATCTTTGGTACGTTTGAGCTCATTGTTGTGGCTATTGTGTCAATCTATCTCAACGAGGGTTTCTTATTTTTGCTGACCCTCTACTTTTCCAAATATGATGTCCTTTTCTAGGGATTGGTCTTTCCTGATGACGTGTCCAAAGTAAACCATAACCCGTAGCTGTCAATTCGATTCAACTCATAGCAACTCTATAGGACAGAGTAGAACTTCCCCGTAGGGTTTCCAAGTCTTGCCATCCTCCATCTAAAGAGCATTCCAGTTATATTTCTTCTGATTTGTTCGTTCTTCTAGCAGTCCATGGTATATTCAATATTCTCCACCAACACAATTCAAACAGATCAATTCTTCTTCTGTCTTCTTTTCATTGTCCAATTTTCCTATGCATATGAGGCTACTGAAAAGACCACAGCTTGGGTCAGGGAGTCCTTAGTCATCAAAGTGATATCTTTGTTCTCAGAACTTTAAAGATGTCTTTTGCAGCAGATTTGCCCAATGCAATACATCATTTGATTTCATAAATGCTGCTTCCTTGGGCATTGATTGTTGATTAAGGTAGAATGAAATCCTTCACAACTTCAATTTTTTCTTCATTTATCATGATATTGTTTATCAATCCAGTTACATGTAGCCTTATCATAAAATGTTAGGTATCAGTTAGAAAGACTGAAAGAGAACTGTGGAAAAAATTCTTCAAGATATATTGTTATATGAAAAAAAAAATCAAGTTGCAAATCTGTAAATATGATATGATCACAGTTATGTAAAAACAAGTATATATATATTGTGAAAGAAAGGGTTACGTAGCTAGTATCCATTTTCCTTTCCTGCTTAGTAATATAATATTACTGTTTTTCAAAGTAGAATGCAACCAGCTAAAAGACTACAGATCCCAGCCTCCCTTGTAGCTGCGGTGGGGGACATATGATTAATTCAGGCCAATAATATGTAAACAGAAGTTGTGGGAATGATTTTCTGGGAAGGATATTTAAAAAGGAAACCTAGCTGAGGCATTCTCTTTTTTCCCCTACCATCTTTCCTTCTTCTCCTATCTTGAATAAAGACATGGTGGCTGGAACTCCAGCAGCCATTCTGAATAACGAGGTGATGGAAGCCAACAATAAGGATTACAGAGTAGAAAGTTGAGAGGAGCCTGGGTGTCTGACAACCATGGATCTCCCACAGTATTTACCTCGAGACTGCTTTTACATGAGACAACAATAAACACATACTTTGTTTATGCCACTATTGATTTCGGTCTCTCTTACTAGAGCCTGAACACAATTACCAGCTAACACATAAGCATGTAAAAACATAAATAAATGCCCAGAGTATATACACCCAAAAGATAACACTGGTTATTGCTGAGAAAGAGTTGAAGTTGGAGAAGTGTGAAGAAACATTCAAATTTCACTGTCTATATTTCTCTTGCTTAAACGTTATATAACTAGGTGGCTTCATTTGTTCTTGTGTGTAATAAACACATTTGAAATCATTCTGTCAAAAAAGAAAACAAAAAAAAAGAGATTGGAAGAATATTATAAGGTGGTAATAGTGGGTGTCTCTAGATGATGAAGTTATTAGTTATATTTTTTTATGTTTTCTAAATTTTCTAAATAAATAGATACTTTCAGAACAAAATTCATTAAAAGTCATTTTTTTAAAAGGAAGAACAGCAGAAGAGAACAGAGAGGAAGAGTGTGGATAGAAGACAGAGAAGAAACGGAGCCCGGAGTTCTGAAAGAAAGAGGCAGAAAAAAAAGAAGAAAAAGAGCAAGAGTGGTGGAAATTAAACATGGAGCTGGCAGTGCAACCCTGTGCTCAGACTCTCCCTTAAGCTCCTGCAAATCAAACATTGTACTCACCTTCCCACAGGGCCCAAGGCTGTCTGTCCCAATCAGCAGTCCTCCTCGCCTATTATAAATGTGAAGCCAAGATAATACTAGAGTCACTAATCAGTTGTGAAGTGGAGATGGTCCAAGGATGGGCTGTAGATCCCAGAGACCCATCTCAGCATGTTAAACTCCCTCCTTCTATAAGGAGAGCATCCCTAGTCTCGGGCCCTTATACTCCCTGGGAGTCTCTCAGTGGATGGCTAGGTTTAGAAGGGGTTCTTCCTAGCTGTGGGTAGAGTCTTGAGCATAGGTCCCCAGAAAGAAACCAGAAATGATGCTGAGGTCCATGGGGTCATTTATGTTTGTGGTCTGAGCATCCTGCCTAGGTAGGAGACAGATGAGATGGCATTGGATTTGAAACATGTCCTGTACGTAACCTTCCTAAATTGGAAGTCCTCAATAATTTGGTATAATGAGAAAGAGGAGGCAGGAGGAAGCTAGGACTCAGCATGGTCAGAGCTGAAGAGGCTGATGGAGAAGCAAAGCAGGAGGAAGAGAGAAGATCAAATCAGAGAATCCAAAAGCACCTAGGAGCTCAGTCCTGGTATGGGATGGAATTAATATTCCTAGGGCCTGATCCCCTGATTTTGACAGAAACAAGCCTCTGAGGGAATGTCACAGTTCTGGTAAGTAGGTAGGGGTGGATGGGATGGAAGGGGTGGGAGTCCATTTGGGTTGAAGTTGGACCACTCTTAGGCAGTGAACAGTCATAGACAATGTCAGAGACCTGGGAAAGGAGATTGGCAAAACCCAAGTAGGGGTTCAGTATCTCAACTAGGTGGGTTAGGATTCAGGGAGCCAGACTATTGGGGCAGGAAAAGTAAGGCAGATACTCACCTGATGCGAGCTAATGAAGCACACTATGACTAAATGAAGCACAAGTTCAAATTTCCAGCAAGATATGTACTAGATTCCACCTTGAATATAAAGAATTTGAATTCCTGGAGGAGTGGGCTTGCTTTATCCAGTTAAGAAACAAGGTACCCTAAGGGCTATACTAGAATCGTCAAATGCATAGCAAATATTCCATGGCTCTCATTTTTCACCTGTGGCAGACATTATTAATCAATCTTGGCATTAGTTCCTGTTGAACCTATACAAGCCTTCACAGTTCTCCCCAACAGAGCAACTTGTGTAGCCAGTACCAGTCAGTTATACTTAGCATGGAAGATGAAACTATTTGACACCCTAGGGATATACAATTCTTTCCTGTGGATGTGACCTACACGGGTATCCAAGAGATACCCAGCATAAAAGACGTTTGTCAGCAGGAGATCATCCTGGAGCACAACTCCCTTGGAGCTCTCCTTGGTGCTGAAAATTGGCCAGCGTTCCCTACAGGTCCCTGGATCCTACCACTTTCCACCCTGCTGCCATTGTTCACACGAACCAAATTGCCCAGAGCTGCGAGGGATGCCCTTTGTAAATAAACAAAACCCAGACTCTTCTAAGAGTTGGGCAAAAACCAGTTTTGACAGTAAACAATTCTGCAATGTAAGTGTTAGGATTAGCTGTGAGGTTGGGTCTAACAAGACAAGAACCAAGGGATCTATGGGAGTCAGCATTAGAGAAGCTGTGAGTGAATGGACATTAAAGCATCCTGTGAATCGTGAGTGAAGTTAGGGATAAAGTCACAGCTATAAGCCTAAAGCACACATAGCATAGAGTGAAGATGGGACAGGTCTCAGAGATGGGAAATCAGAACCAAATTTAGGCACTAGGAAAGGCAAGTAAGAAAACCACATGCACATTGGTTAAATTCTAGTCGACAAACAGATTAGATAGGAAGCTTAGGGGTCAGTGAGTTTATGTTGATGGGGGAGGAACAATTTGGAAAAGGAGGATGAGAATGGTTGCACAACATGAAGAATGTAATCAATGTCAATTGTACAAGTAGGAACTGTCTGACTGGTGTATGTTCTGCTGTGTATATTCTCAGCAATAACAAAATAAAATAAAATAAATTACAAAAAATTCTAGTGGACAAACTCTTGCTAGCTCATGGATATTTATTTATTCATGGATACCTTTTAACAGCACATTTTGTCTTATTTTAAATATAAGTCATTTATGAAAATTGGAAAGCAAACAAAAGTAGCAATAAGGAGGAAATAATCCCATAATTCCACTACTCAGCAACAACCATGGTTACCATTTTGGCATACTTCTTTTCAGACTTCTTTCCTTCCATGTTGACATACATCTTGATTTTTCATTTAACATTATGTTATTAACATTTTCTAGTGTTGTAAAAAAATTCTAAATAAAAATCATTTGTATTAACTGCATCATATAACATTGTCGATGAATGAATCATAATCTACTAATTGTTTCCTTATTGTTGTATTTTTTTAAGATTGTTCCTATTCATTATTTTTATTTAAAAAACAACAATGGGTATACACCCTGTTTTTACAAAAATAAGGCGTGACTTCTGCGTTTGTTTGCTGTCTGCCCTCTCCCCACCCCACCCCAGATGTAAGTACACTATGCTAATTTTTTTACAGCAACATGTGGAAAAGGATTGGCATGGCAGCACTTGTGAGGGTGCCTTAAGGAGGGAGGGCACAGCTGGCAAACAAACGCAGAAGGCGTGCATTATTTGCATAAAAATACTGTATTTGAATACATTAATGTGAATATTTCTGACTATTTTTAAAATAAACGTGAAGAAGTAGAATCATGGAGTCAAAGTATCTGCACTTTTTAAGCTCCCGATACATCCTGTCAAATTGCCTTTGAGAAATATTGTACCCATTTACCTTCTCTCCACAACAGCGTGTCAGACAGCCTGATTATCAATCCTTTGCCAATGATATCAGTTAGGATATAGGCTAAGCGGCTATATAAAAAAATTAGAAAATATACAGTTATTCAAACAAGATGAATTCTTTTGTGTGTGTAATAATCAAGGTAGGAACAGTCAATGTGGGAACGTTTAGCAACTGTAGTTGCTTACATCTTCTTCTGCCATCTCCTAGGGGATTGTCTCTATTTCTACGGCAAAGCTGACCCCGGTCCTCATTTGCTTTCATCCTGCAAGAAAGGAGAAAGAGAGGCAGTAGAGAGCAAGCAATTTTATTCTTTTTGTAGCAAGGATGCTGGGTATTGTGCTGAATCTTCACCCCTTAAGATCCACTCTCCACCCTCTGTTCTGCTGTGTGCATTAGGAAGCTGACCTCTATAGATGGCCTTACCCTCTGGCTTCCAGTTTATTCAGCCAGTGGGAGACACCAACAAGAGACCACAGGATGGAAGAAAGACATCAGGCAGACTATTTCCCTGGCTCCCTCCCTGCCAGATCCTCACAGGTTGCCTATGCCCCTTTCCTGAAGTCAATAGCTTCCGTCTGATGGCCCACTCCTTGCAGTTCTCAATCTAGATGTGTATTTGCTGCCCTCTCCTGACTTTCAGGCCTAGAAAAGATAATCACTCCCTATTATTGCTAGCCTAGGACTTGGTCATCCTTTGTTACTTTTCCTAAACCCTGCCTATACCTTTGTAAATAGTCTTTTTATTTAACTCTCTGAAATTTACCTAATTTGAGAGTGTCATAGCTTTCCTTCTAGAATGCTAACTAGCATAATAAATGAAGCTAAAATTGAACACATCATTTCTCCCATATTCTATTGATAGAATTTAGTCACATGTTCATACCTAGCTGCAAAGGAGTCTGGGAAGTATAGTCTCTAGCTGGGTATCCGTGTGCCCACCTAAAGCCCCATTACTCTGAAAGAAAGAAAGAATGTATTTGAGGGAATAAATACTAGCCTGCCACACTGTGATAGACACTAACATTTAAAAATCTTTGCCTATGTGATAGACAAAAGGTGGTATTTCATCATTTTAATTTGTATTGTTTGCTCACTAGAAAGGATAAGCATGATTTCATTTTTATCAGCCATTTGTCTTTATTTTACTGTGACGTATTTTTACAGGTTTTTGGTTCATTTTTCCATTGCCTTTTTGAAGTTTCTATTGATAAAAATAAGGTCTTTTAAGTTTAAGGACAACTCTTTTCTATCAAAGGAACTAAAAAAACCGAGTTCAAAAATGAAATGAAGAAAGTAAATGTAAAAATGGTACAAAAGACAAACTGCACTAAGCTTCAGATTGTAAGATGATTCTCCTCCAGCTCTCTTTCCTCTAGCTCCAGGTGTCCACATGGGAATTTTATGTGCCACCATCTGGGAACAGTCAAATTAAACATTTTGCTATGTTCTAAGATAAATGACAAGGTTCATATCTCGTGTTCAAGGAGGGTAGAATATGGCCCCGTAATTTGCAGCCTGTTTCCAAAGCACAGGAGATTATTGTCACTATATAGGGTTGCAATGAGTAAAAATCAACTCAACAGCAATGAGTTTGTTTTTGTTTTTGTTTGGATAGCGCTCCCTTTCTTGCAGGTTCTCAAGCTGCCCATTTCTAGAGAATTCTGGTTAGCCCAGTCACCAGGCGAACCAGATGCTGTTGAGTAGATCCATTATGGTGACCCTATGTGTGTTAGAGCAGAAATGAGTTCCATAGGGTTTTTTTCAGAAGTAGAGTGCTAGGCCTTTCTTCTGAGGCACCTCTGGGTGAACTCAAACCAACAATCTTTTGGTCAGCGGCTGAGCACTCAACCATTTGTGCCACCCTGGGACATAGGTCACCAGGGTAGGACTTTACAAAACACTAACCTATATGTCTTATTTGGGTCCCCCCCCCCAAAACAAACCTGAGACAAGGACTCCGGGACTGGGAGTTTCGTTGCAAGGTAGTATCAGGAAATTCAAGTAAGGGAAAAGGAGGAATGAGACTGGGAAGGGGGAAAAGCGGGAGAAGGATGCATTGTTGAGCTGGGCGAATAGTGGACAATGTTGCTGAGGACTCTAAGGAACCGTGTAGAATGTCTCTGAGAATTGTTCCTCTAAAAGACAGTAGACACTGGTCCCCACCACCACTCCCCATTGGTTGAAAGTTGACCAGAGGGCTATTAACTCCCTGGACTTCCCAGCTGCCTTGGAAAATCCCTAAGTGTCCATCACAGCTGCAGTGAAATTTGAGGTGGGCCAGGCAGATATAGTGTGGGCTACAAATAGCATTGGCTCTGGTGCATTTTCTCAGTATGTAGTAAATACTTCAACTATGTACTCAGCATAAATTTTGTTGTTGCTGTTGTTGTATGACATCGAGTTGATTTCAACTCCTAGTTGCTCCATGTGACAGAGTAGAACTGCCCCATAGGGTTTCCTAGGCTGTAATCTTTATGGGAGGAGTTCCTGAGTGGCGCATTGGTTAAGCGCTTGACTACTAACTGAAAGGTTGGCGGTTCAAGCACACCCAGAGGTGCCTTAGCAATCTGCTTCTTAAGGTCACAGCATTGAAAACCCTATGCAGTACAGTTCTATTTTGCATGTATGGTTTCTCCATGAATCGGAATGAATTCATGACAACGGTTTGTTTTGTAGCCCTGGTGCCGCAGTGGTTAAGAGCTTGGCTACTAACCAAAAGGTCGGCAGTAGGAATCCACCAGCCGCTCCCTGGAAACCCTATGGGAGCAGTTCTACTCTATCCTATAGGATCACTATGAGTCAGAATTGACTCGACGGCAAAGGACTTTTTAATCTTTATTGGAGGAGATCGCCAGGTCTTTTCTCATGAGGAGCAGTTGGTGGTTTCAAACCACCAACCTTTCAGATAGCAGCTGAGTGCTTAACCATTGCACTACCAGGGCTCCTTAAGAAAACTATGTTGTTAGGTTCCATCGAGTTGGCTCCGACTCATAGCGACCCCAAGCATAACAGAAGGAAAAGTTGCCTGCTCCTGTGCCACCCCCACAATTGTTGCTATGTTTGAGCCCATTGTTGCAACCACTGTGTCAATCCATCTTGTTGAGGGTCTT
Organism: Dugong dugon; assembly: GCA_030035585.1. Taxonomy (NCBI): domain Eukaryota; kingdom Metazoa; phylum Chordata; class Mammalia; order Sirenia; family Dugongidae; genus Dugong; species Dugong dugon. Next base: position 68,837,841 of record CM057471.1, on the reverse strand, counting down.
CCTCTTTCTATACATGTTTTAATTTAGAGAGGCTCATTCCCAAAACAACCTAAACCGCCCCCACCCCAAAACAAACAAACAAACAAAAAAAAACCCATTGCCGTCCAGTCGATTCCTACATAGTGACCCTATAGGACAGAGTAGTACTGCCCCATAGGGTTTCCTAGGAGCAGCTGGTGGATTCAAACTGGCGACCTTTCAATTAGCAGCCGAGTTCTTAACCACTGTACCACCAGAGCTCGCAAAGCAAACTAGGACCTCAGAAATATGGGCTGGGGGAAGGGCTAAGAAGCTGGACCACATGGAAAGAGTCTCCCAGTGGCCCAGAGTGTATCAGACTCAGATGGGGGTGGGACATAGAGTGTGGGGAATGGAGCTCTGGACGGTTCTAGCCCCACCTGCTGGTGGACTGAGGCTGCTGATACGGCACTCAAAGACCGGACAGGTAGACGTGAAGGGAAGACCAAAGTGTTCCCTACTGAGAGAGACTGAGGTAGGAGATGGTGACCTGCCCCATAAGAACAAGGTATTCACACACACAAAAGTATATATATACAAGGACATTCATCTCAGTGATATTTATAATAGCTAATTAGAAAACATAAGCTGGGTAACCAGAAGGCATTGGTTACAAAATCATGCCATGACCATTAAAAATACAGTCAATTTTCAGGAAATACAGAAAACATGTTACACTGCACTGGGCAACATCCGGACTGTGGGAAACTCTACAGGTCAAACAGCCAACGTTCCTCAACAGATCAATTTTAAGGAAAAGAATGAGATAGAGGGGGATGTGTGGATTAAAAGAAATTAAAAGAAACCAAATTTTTTTAATGGCCAAGACTGAACTATAGTACCTAAGTATAGTCATTTGGATGATAAAACTACAAAGAAATTCAAAGAAGTAATTGACATAAAAATGAGGGTACTGGTTATTTTGGGGAGAAGAAAACAGTTGCCACTGGGCAGAGCTCGGGGAGGCCTCTGGGGGACCTAGCAAGGTTCCAGTTCTTGAAGTGGGCTGTGGTTATAAGGATGTTTTCTCTATTATAATTCATTAAGCTATTCATCTGTTTTGTGTGGTTTTCTGTATTTATATTTTATTTTATAATAAAAAGGTTAAAAATAAAGAAGCCGTAGATCTATACATAAAAATAGGCAAAGATGGTACAGAGAATGTTAAATAACATAGGAAGTGCTCACACATGTGAGCAGGTGAAAAAACAGATTGCAGATCATCAAGTTTATTATGATACTATTTTATAGCTAGATACCAAACCAAACCAACTGCAATAGAGTGGATTCCAACTCATAGCTACCCTTTGAAGGCCAGAGTAGAACTGCCCCATAGGGTTTCCAAGGCTGTAATTTTTACAGGAGCAGACTGCCTCCTTGGAGAGGCTGGTGGGTTCGAACTGCCCACCTTTTGATTAGCAGCCAAGCATTTAACCACTGCGCCACCAGTGCTCCTTTATATATAGATAAATAGATAACGTAAGAGAAATAATTACAGAGGAAAATACACCAAAATATTAGCAGTTAACTTTTTCTAGTTGTAGTAAACACATATGTAACAAAACGTTTGGCACATAAACATTTCTTACATGTATAATTAGGTGACATCAGTGGTTAACTTTTGGTGGTGAGTTTTCTGCACCCCCCCCCCTTTTTTTCCTTTTCCTTTTCTGAATTGTGTACATCTTGCAGTACTCACCAAGGTCAGCCAGAGGTTGCTGCCCCTGCTGGGCCCTCAGGCCTTGCATCCAATCTCAGAGATACTCCCGTGTGGTATAGTATACCATGAATCTTTACCCACCCTCCGTGTATCTTTTAAATAAATGTTTCTTTTATTTATTTAAAGCTGTTTTTGCTTTAACCAAAACCAAACCTGGTGCTGTCGAGTTGATTCCGACTTATAGCAACCCTATAGGACAAAGTAGAATTGCCCCCACAGGGGCTTTCCAAGGAGCGACTGGTGGATTTGAACTGCTGAACTTTTGGCTAGCAGCCAAGCTCTTAACCACTGTGCCGCCAGGGCTCCAAACAATGCCTGAACAGGGACTTGAACTTTGAACCCTCAGATTAAAAGTCAGGTGCTCTACCGACTGAGCTATCCAGGCTCTTATGTTTGCATTAGGGGAAAAAAAGGAATAAGGCACAGAGTAACCATGCAACCCCGTGCTTCCTAACCCCAAGTGCCCATCAGCCCTGCCCTCCTGCCCTCACCTCTGCTGGCCATGTAGCTCCAGCAGGCACTTCCTTGTTCCCAGCATTTCATAGTGCCCTGTGTTCATGGAGCACTCACTCTGGGCCTCATCCTCCTGCATCGTCTTCTTTACTCCTCATATCTACAATGTCAGGTAGATATTTCCATACCCATTTACAGGATGAAGAAACTGAGGCTCCATAAGAAGCAAGTAGCTTGCCTGAGGTGACATGGAAAGACCAAGCAGAAAATTGTAACCAGATTCTTAATTCCTAAATTATGCAACCCAATGGACCACAGCTGCCATGGCCTCCACCAGACTGAGTCCAGTACAACTAGATGGTGCCCAGCTACCACCACCGACTGCTCTGGCAGGGATCACAACAGAGGGTCCTGGACAGAGCTGGAGAAAAATGGAGAACAAAATTCTAGCTCACAAAAGAAGACTAGATTTACTGGTTTGACAGAGACTGGAGAAACCCTGAGAGTATGGCTCCCAGATACCCTTTTGACTCAGTACTGAAGTCACTCCTGAGGTTCACACTTCAGCCAAAGATTGGACAGGCCAGTAAAACAAAATGAGACTAAATGGGGACACCAGCCCAGGGGCAAGGACGAGAAGGCAGGAGAGGACAGGAAAGCTGGTAAAGGGGAACCCAAGGTTGAGAAGGGGAGAGTGTTGACGTGTCGTGGGGTTGGCCACCAATGTCACAAAACAGTATGTGTATTACTTGTTTAATGAGAAACTAATTTGCTCTGTAAACCTTCATTTAAAGTACAGTTTTAAAAAGTGCTTTAAAAAAATTACACAACCCAGTCTGCAGGAACTCCTATTTAGTGCATTTTGCTTTGTTTTTTAATTTAAAAAAAAAAAAAAAACCAGAAAGAATTTATAGCACCGTGTGCTCAAAAGAAAGAAACTTCAGTATGACCAATTTTTTTTTTCCACTAATATATAGATTTTTCCTAAAACTCTGAAAAGGGGTTGGCATCCTAAATACCACCAAAATACTATACTTGGAGGAAAACTCACATTTTTAAAGAAGGTCTTTCTTTTCTGGTAATGGTATTAATGGTGATTCAGGAGACTCTGCAGAAATCCAGCCAGAGCCTGGGAGTGTCTCTAGGGTGGATGCAGGGTCCGGGGACCTGGCAGGGGCAGCAACCTCTGGCTGACCTTGGTGAGAACTGGTCAGTCCCTGGACTCTGCAAGGGACATGGGGCTCTCTCAGGAGACTCTGTTCAGAGTAGGCATTTGTCTGAATGAGGATCAGAGCAGGGGCAGAAGCTCATGGGGTGTCCTCCCAGGTGAAGGAGGCAGATGGGGAGAAGGGATGGCTCACAGATGCCACAGACCACTAATATCTGCAAGTTGAGTTGACCATCCTCTCCCGAACTTGCTCATTCTTGGGGGTCCCCCATCTGATTGACTGGCACTGCTGCCCACCCAGGGCCCCTGGGCAGAACCAGGCCATATCCTTGACTCCTCCCTGCCCTCCCTTCCCCACCACATCCCACCCACTCCACCCCCTGAATCTCTCTTGACTTCTTCCGCTTCCCTCCATTCCAAAGCGGCCTTCCCTGTCCAAGCCTTCAGCAGATAGCTTATAGCTGCGGCCTCCTCCACGGATGGATAACATGTGCTCATTAAAGACAGCAACACAGAGAGTGTTCACCACCTACTAGCACTGGGCTAAGCACTCTGCATATACTAACTCACAACAGTCCTGTGAAGTGGATGCTATTATTAACCCCATTTTACAGATGAGTGCACTAAGACCCAGAAATATCATGCCAGTTGCCCAACGTCACATGCTGTTAGAGGTGAAGACAGGATGTGAACCCAGGCAGCCTGGATCCAAAGCCCATGTCTTCACCCCAGGCTTGGAGATTAAGAATGAGGGCTCTGGGACCAGATGGGTCTGAGTTGGCGGCTCACAGGAGTCACTTGCCAGCTGTGAGACCTTGGGAAATTCGCTTCGTCTTTCAAGTGCCAGTTTCTTCATCAATAAAATGTCTAGGGTTGCCTAAAGGAGCACAGTGGTTAAGCGCTCCACTCTTCCACTCCAAAAGGTGAGTGGTTCGAACCCACCAACCGCTCCACAGGAAAAAGATGTGACAGTCGGCTTCTGTAAAGACTCCAGCCTTGGGAACCCTCTGGGGAAGTTCTACTCTGTCCTGTAGGGTCGCTATGAGTCTGAATTAACTTGACAGCAGTGGGTATTTTTTTCTTTTCTTTCTTTATTTTTTTGAGGGTTGTCGAGAGGGTGAGATGAAATAATTCCATAATGCTTCACACTGTCCTTGGCACACAGACCATGCTCAATGAATGCTAGCTACTATTTCATTGCTACTGTTCTTCCTGCCACCCAGTTCCTCTCCCACGTACCACCCAACTGACAGAGCAATCTTTCCAAAATGCCATTGTGCACACACAGTCACACCCACCCACATCGAAACACACCCTGGTCCACACACGTGTATATGCTCCAGCATGCAGAATGACCTATAGGCACAAATAGGTGCATACTTGTTCAGAACCCCACAGGGGCAAGCACAAACACCCGAGCACAAGCATCCACATGCAGACATAGGCTCTCAAACAGCACATGTGTGTATGCACCACTAGAAAAGCTTCATTAATGTGGATAAGAGAAAAGAAGCTCAACCCCACTGCTCCCCAATGGGTTCTTCCATGGCCACTGACCGCTGCTCAAGAGCCCCTCCCCCAGTACCATGGCCTGCCCCGTCTTAGTCCTTCCCACTCCCTCTTCCTCCTGCACACTCTTACTTCGTGCCCCTTCCTGAACTCAGCTTTGCCACCATGCTCTGCTGGGACCTTGTTATTTTTACAGCTGCAGGAAACAAACTAAGAGAGAAGGGAGGGATTTGCTAAGGGGGCGGGGCCTGATGCCCTGAGTCTCTGCCAGCCCAGCTCCCTAGGGGCAAAGTTTCCCTGGCTCAGTGGGGAAGGTGACTCTAGTCAGCCAGGACCAGCCCCAGAGCTTACCAGAGGGACCTTTCCTGGCAAGCCAGCTCAGTGCCACTGCCAACTCTCCCCTCAGGGCTGGGAACACCCTGGGCTGGCTCTCCGCTCTGTGCTTGGAAAGGTCCCTAGGCCAGCATCTAGGGCAGGGGATTCTGCATCAACGAAGATGTGGGCAGATTCCTGAAATTCTTCCAGTTTCACTCCCCTCATTAGGGCAGGGAGCTCTAAGGCTCTGCCCCTTTGTACGGATCAGAGAATTTGTAGGGTGGTTCACAAGATCAAGGGGCTTACCCAGGAGGGGGAAAGCTAGTTCTGGGGATCTTTGTATGAGGAAAGGAGAGAGAGAGAAATAGAGAGAGATTTGGATATTGGGGACAAAAGAGAGAAGCAGAGTGTGTCTTCTCATGGGTGGATCTCCTGTTGGATGCAAAGTCCAGGGAAGATCACCTCCTGAAGACACTTTCAACTTGCTTATGCCTCCATGACCCCTAGCAGAAAAGCCTGCCAAAGCAACAGATGAATTCTTCAGACTTTTACTGCTAACTCCTACCCTGTTTGTTGCCATCAGTTTAGCTAAAATGAAGTCCTTTCTGCCTGACTGGACATCTAACTGGAAAGACCCAACATGACATCAGATGTTCCACTTCCAGGGTCTCTTGCTCTGCCACCTCTCAGGCTCACACTCAGCTCCTAGACCCTAGGGCCTCTGCCAAGAGCTGTTTACAAGGTTGGACACCTCTGAGTCCTTGGCTGTGCAAGGACTGTCTCCTGGGAAAGCCAGAGGACACCTTTCCTGGCACAGAGACTGGGGAGTGGCCTCAGAGGGCTCCCCAATGTACCCACTGTTTTCTCTGCTGCAGAGCAGGAATGTTGTTGAGTTCAAAGCAAATAACTCATTATTTCGTTTTCCAGACCAGAAGGCCCCAAATGCAGAGTTAATTCCCCATCCTAACACAGGGCTAGTGCCAACCAGAATTGAGAGTTTTGCTTAATACCCACTGGGCACCATAGTTTCCATTGCAGGGTTAATTAGTCCCTAGGAGCCCCAAGACAAGGGAGGCTGCTTTGGGCTGGGAGTCCAGAGACCCAGATTTTGAATCTGCATCTGCCACTGATTGTCTGTGTGTGCCTCGTTAGACAAGGCCCTTCCCTACTCTGGGCCTCAGTTTTCCCATCTGCAAAATGAGTAGATGAGCCTAAATGATCCTCGAAGTCCTTTCCTGCTCCAAGCTTCCGTGACATTCTGTGATGCTGACATTCTTGAACAGCCTACCACACCCTATGACGTTCTAAGTCATTCCACGACATTTACACCATCTATAGCATTCTAAGATGACACTGGAAGGCAGTCCTTGACATTCGTGACATTTACAATAGTCTACAGCATTCTGTGACATCCTTTGACGTTTACAACAGTTTATGACATTTACAAGAATTCACGATATTCTGTGACTTTCTTTGACATTCCAGAGCATTTTACGACATTCCTTGACATTCAACAGCACTCTACGGCATTCTGTGACATTCTAAGTTTATACCATATGGGTTTATCTCTCTTCCAAGGGGCCTCTTGACATAGCCATATCCCCATCCCAAGACCCTTCCTGTAGTTCCATCCAAGATGCATGGCCTCTCTGCAGTCAGGAGTCCTTGAAATTGAACATCTGACCACTCCAGGATCCTGATCTGGTCTTTGAGGCTGGGGGGAAGAATCTCTCCAGCAACAGTGATCTCCTCAAGATGTTTTGCTACCAAAGAAATCCACTCCCACCACACACCACCCCTGCAGTCACTAGCATACTCCAGTTAATGCCTCCTTCCTTCAAGAAAAGAGTCTCTTTGACACGGCATTAAGTTTAACCACATAAGATATCTAAAGAATGCTGACCTATGGGAATGAACATTTTATATGGTTCCACCTAATACAGCAGAAATAATTCAGGTTTTGGAATCAGACAGTCTTGAGGACAAATACTGATACTATTTCTTAGCTGTGAAATTTCTGGTAACCTCACTGAGCCTCACTTTCCTTGCCCATAAATGGAGATAATAACTTCTTCTTCAAGGAGTTGCTAGAGGATTCACTGAAATAGTGTGGGTAAAGAGTAAGACCAAGAATCTAGAGCAGAATAAGAATCTCACAAAGATTTTCTTCTTTCCTTTTTTTTCCTTCTCCTAAAACAATACCAAAAAACAATCTTTGCATGAAATGGCACAAGTTCAAAAACAGGACTTAGGTTTTGGTCTTGGCCCGGACACCTCTTCACTGTATCCTTGCGAAAATGGTTCTGCTATGTGGACCTCAGCTTTCCCATCTGTAAAATGGGGTGAGAGAGAATCAGATCAACCTGAAGGCCCTTCTGGCTCTGACGGTCTGGGCTTCTCTGGCTGGGGGAAGGGAAGGGTGCCAAAGCAAGGAATCTGGAACAGCAGGTCGCCATAGTTATGAGGACTGGGCCCTGGAAATCAGATTAAAAATCACAGCGGGAGGATCAGGTCAGACCCAAAGAACCACCTCTTTCTAACTTTCATGAGATAATGTACTTAGCAGTAAATGTTGCTCCCCTACAGTTTTAGGAGAAACTGCCCCTGGTTGCTCTCCGGTTGAGGGGTGGAGAGGTAGCCCCACCTGGTGGGCAGAACCTCTTCAGGCCCCTCGTGGTGTAAAGGACCAGGGCAGGTGTGGAAACCTTAAGAGACTGTGCCCCCTGGTGGCCAGGCTTTGCCATTGCAGGACAGAGCTCCCAGCCCAGAGAGGCTGACTGGGGCCCATGGACCTTAACCAAAACAAACCAAACCCGTTGTTAGCCAGTCAATTCCAACTCATAGTGACACTATAGGACAGAGTAGAACTGCCCCGTAGGGTTTCCAGCGCTGTAATCTTTACGGAAGCAGTCTGCCACATCTTTCTCCCGTAGTGCAGCTGGTGGGTTCGAACCGCTAAACTCTCAGTTAGCAGCCAAGCGCTTTAACCAGTGTGCCACCAGGGCCTCTTAGCTTGGCCTTAGTGGGTCAGATTTTCTTTCCCAGAGGACACAGGGGGTCAGGGATTGGGAAGAAGGTAACTCAAGTTGGGGCAAGCCTGTAGGGCTGAAGGCCGGTAAGAAGCCTGAATTAACCTCTTCAACAAATACGTACTGAACACCTACTATATGCCCGGCAGCATGCTGGGGTCTGGGAACCAGCATTGAACAAGACAAGGCCCTTGCTCCATGAAGAGCTCACAGTTCAAGGCTCTTGGGCTGGCTGAACACTTAATTGTGCTCACGCAGAACCTGTACATAGACCAAGAGGCAGTTATTCGAACAGAACAAGGGGACGATGCGTGGTTTAAAGTCAGGAAAGGTGTGCATCAGGGTAGTATCCTTTCACCATACTTATTCATTCTGTATGCTGAGCAAATAATCTAAGAAGCCGAACTATATGAAGAAGAACGCGGCATCAGGATTGGAGGAAGACTCATTAACAACCTGCGATATACAGTTGCTACAACCTTGCTTGCTGAAAGTGAAGAGGACTTGAAGCACTTACTGAGGAAGATCAACGACTACAGCCTTCAGTATGGATTACACCCCAACATAAAGAAAACAAAACTCCTTACAACTGGACCAATAAGCAACATCATGATAAATGGAGAAAAGTTTGAAGTGGTCAAGGATGTCATTTTACTTGGATCCACAATCAATGCCCAGGGAGGAAGCAGTCAAGAAATCAAATGACAAATTGCACTGGGTAAATCTGCTGCAAAAGACCTTTAAAGCTTTTTTGAAACGCTTTAAAGTGTTAAAAAGCAAAGATGTCACTTTAAGGACTAAGGTGCGCCTGACCTAAGCCATGGTGTTTTCAATCACCTCATATGCACGCGAAAGCTGGGCAATGAATAAAGAAGCCCGAAGAATAATTGATGCATTTGATTTATGGTGTTGGCGAAGAATATTGAACATACCATGGACTGCCAGAAGAACGAACAAATCTGTCTTGGAAGAAGTACAGCCAGAATGCTCCTTAGAAGCGAGGACGGTGAGACTTTGTCTGACATACTTCAGACATGTTATCAGCACAGACCAGTTCCTGGAGAAGGACATCATGCTTGGTAAAGTAGAGGATCAAGAGGAAGACCCTCGAAGAGATGGATTAACACAGTGGCTGCAACAATGGGCTCAAACATAACAACAATTGTGAGGATGGCGCAGGACTGGGCAGTGTTTTATTCTGTTGTGCATAGGGTCACTATGAGTCAGAACCGACTCGAGGGCACCTAACTACAACCAACTTCCTCTGGGAAATGAAGCTCATGTGTTGCTTGGTGGGCTAAACAAGGTGGTGGTTGTCCTGAGGCCTGTGACCTGTGCTCAGTGGGACCACCTTCCAAAGAGTGGGGGATGCTCCCTGGGAAGCAGGCATCCCAGAATCCGGGCATTGTTCTCATTGTCTTGGCCTTCTCTTTGTCTTAGGATCATCGGAGCCTCGCTCCTCCCCCAGCAGAGATGGGGGCCAGCTGCCTGGAGAGGGGTAGCCTGGCGCTCGCTGGAGTGGGGGCCTGCAAGACTGCTGCCGCTCATTAGAGCCCTCACAAATGCCTCTCTCACAGGACTCCCCCCAGGGTCTGAGAGAGCAGTTTGACATGAATCTAAAAATAGCTGCTGTTTTGTTCCTTTGTTGGAGGGGAGGTGCTGGCAGAGGGGCTCCAGCTCCCCTTAATGACCTGCCCACAAAGAACAAAGCCTTTTCTTTGGGTTTGCTCTGCTTCCGGCAGCGTGGCCCGGCCTCCTCGGCTCACTAAGATGAAGCCAACGATACCCCTGAATGGTGGTCCTGCTGGCAGAGGCAGGTTCCAGGCCCAGGCCTCCGAGCAGGACAATCTGGGCCCCAGGCTGGACTGAAGGAGCACAGTGTGTAGTGAGATCTGTGGGCGGGGTGAGAGGGGATTCTGCATGTGTTGTGTGACATTGTGTATGATGTCATATCGCACAGTGTGACCGGTGGAGTGTGGACTGCAGATGAATGTGTGGGGCTGGTTGTAGGCAGTTGACTCTAGGATAGAGCATCACTGAGCAGGCGACACTGCATGACTGCATGCAGGGGACATGATAAGTGACTATATGCTTCACTCTGTGTGGTGGGACTGGCTGTAAACAGGTAAGGTTGAGGGTGACTCTGACTATACCGGGGATAGTGTAGAGACTGCAGAACTGACTATGTGAAGGTGACACCAAGAGTGAGTGTTGCCTGTTCATAGTGAGACTCACTATGTTTAGGTGACACTGTACAGGTGACATGAGGGCGGTGGGGCTGACCAAGCAGGTGACATCACATGTGGCCACGTGACTGTGTGCGGGTGACCGTGACTAATCAAATGTTAGAAAACGGTATCTGCTCCTGTAGCCCACCAGGAGCCTAGCACAGCTTTCTATTCTTTCTCCCCTCCCCTTCTCTCTGGGAAGCTACCGGACTCTCCTTAGAGTTTCTCTTCTTGCCTCATAGCTTCTGTTTACCTTGCGCTCACCTCCTGCTACCTGGCTGTCTGGGCATCAATCTGGGTCCGCACCATCGTACTGTGTCTGACTCCCAGGCCTTGATAGATAGGGCCCTTCCCACCGGGCACGGGTAGCAGCAGTCAGGGGAAAAGCCAGATGAAGAGTGAACACATCACACTCCTGCTACTGCTCCTCCAGGGTGGGGCCTGGGGGGGTGTCAGGAGGGGCTCAGCAGCGTGCGCAATGTTTGCAGTCATTGTTGAAAGGGAGAACACATGCGTGCATTTTGTTGTTGTCGTTAGGTGCTGTCAAGTCGGTCCTGACTCATAGCGACTTGGTATATAACAGAATGAAAAGGTCGCCCTGACCTGCGCCATCCTCACAATCATTGTTATGCATCTATTACTTGTATCATTTAAGAGAGAATTAAAACCAATGTGACAAAAAGTTATTTGCTGTTAACCTAGATAGTATGACCGTGGGTGGTTATTGTGCCATTGTTTTGACTTTTCTGATTTTTTAAAGTTCTCAAAATATTTAAGCAGAAGTACATGCTCATGACAGAACTTGCTCTATCCAGAAGTTAACATTGGCTTCATGTCAGGTGCTATGCCGAGCGCTTTACATGGATTATCTCACTGAATATTTACCACAAACCTAGGAAGGAGGTACTATTAGCATCCTCCATTTTATCGGTTGGGAAACCAAGGCTCAAAGGGATTTATTAAATTGCCTCCAGCCACACAGCTACTGTGGTGGAGCCAGAATTCAAATCCAGATCTAACTAACCTAAGGATAGTTTTCATATATATATATGTGTGTGTGTATATATATATATATATATATATATATATATATATATATATATATATATATGTATGTATATGTGTATATATATATGTATATTTATATATGCAGGTAGGTAGGTAGATATGTATATGTATATATGTAGTTATGTGTGTATACATATATGTATACCTGTTGCCGTTGAGTCAGTTCTGACTCGTAGCAACCTTATAGGGCAGAGTAGAACTGCCCCATAGGGTTTCCAAGGAGTGGCTGGTAGATGTGAACTGCTGACCTTTTGGTTGGCAGCTGAGCTCTTAACCACTGCACCACCAGGGCTCCATATACACACACACACACACACACACACACACACACACACACACACGTATATATGCATAGGTTATATATACAAATATATTCTATGTACATACACTCTTTTACTTAAAAAAAATTAAACAGAAAAAGAGTAAACAAAATTCCCCCTGCACACACAGTCAGTCCCCCTTCCAATCCCATCTGTTCCTTTCCTAAGAGATAACCATTGTTTGCAAATTGAGCAGGAGCCTCCCAGACATTTTTTAATCTATTTACACGTGCATTTGTGATTCTCTGAATGTGCGTGTATATTTCACAGCGTCAAAAATGTTAACTCACACCACAACTTCGAAACGCAGACAAATGTTTCTTTTATCCTCCTCCTGAGCTCTACTCTACAACCACTGATCAGCAGGAAAAATTGAACTCTTAGTCCTATGTGCTCCAAGTTTTGGCCAGTCCAATAATTCAAACTGCCCCTTCATGTAGTGCCTGGTCTCTCAAATGGCTTCTTTGTCTTGCTTCTTTCCCAACGGTTGCACCTGGATGTATGGAGAAAAGATGTGGGGAGAGTGTGGCTTAGGTGGCATTGTGGAAGGGGAGGAGGAGTTGAGGTCTTAGGCCTCAGTGCCACCATCTGCTTTCTCTGACTTCTGGGGCTATGTCCCTTTCTCCGGTTGCTGTGTGTCCTACAGGTTTTCAGGCTAAAGTCTGAAGCTGTGTAATTTCCAGACTATGCCAAGAGCCTCTCCTATCCTCTATCCAGCCCATGGCCCAACAGTCCATGCCCAGCTTCTGTTTGCTCCTAGGTGACCCTGTGGCAGGTCTACTGACTTTCTCCTCGGCTTCCATACCACTTGGGAGTGGAGAGCAGCTCAGGAAAGCCCAGAGCCTCTGTCTACTGGATAACTCTGCCATTAAGGGGAGGAGGCCTGTGCTCCATGTATTAATTATCTATGCTGCATAACAAATAATTTCAAAATGTAGTGGCTTGTAACAACAATAATCATTTACTACCTCTCATGGTTTCTCTGAGTTAAGAATCTGGGAGTGGCTTGGCTGGGCAGTTCTGGCTGAGGTACCCCTGAGATTACTCTAAGATGTAAGCCAGGACTGCAATTGTCTGAAAATCTGACCAGAGTGATAGTCCATTTCCAAGCTGGCTCACTCAGATTTCTGGCAAGCTGGGGCTGGCTGTCAGGTCTTCTCTAGGTGGACCTCTCCACAGGTCATCTTGGACTTCCTCACAGCATGTAGACTGGTATTCAAGAGACAGCATCCCAAGAGAGTCAAACAGAAACCATACTGTCTTTTAAAACTTAGGCCTGAAGTCACATGGCATCTCTCCCACCATATTCTGTTCACCACATGATCAGTCCTGATTCAATGTAGTAGAGGACTGTCAAGATTTTGCCCTACTTGCAAGTTATTAAGTTAGCCTGACACAGTTTCACAGATGCTAGTAGAAGACACAAGATTCCTGGTCAGAGATGAGGGATAGTTTATTACTCACAGCAATAACATCAGTATTTTGCACCAGTTCCCTGAGCCCCAGTTCTCACAGGGCAACATGAAGAGGGTCAGATATCACCTGCACACACAGTGGGTTGTGTTATAGGAAAGGAGCTCTGACTTAGGGAAACTGAATCTTTTATAATGGGCAGTAAGCGTGCCTGCCGTTTGCTCCAGAGAGACACTATCTCTACTTCCAAGGCTGTTTGCTATACAAATATCCTTGAAAAGACAGCCCAGAACAAAGGACAGTCAGTGCCTTGCTCACAAGCCCTGCAGAAATGTGAGAATTATCTCCCAATAGGAACCCAAAGAGGTGAGGATCATTGGGGGTCATCTTGGAGGGTGGCTCCCACAGTTCATGTTTTGCTTTTTATGTTGGAAAACAGATTTTGTGGTGGCATCCTCAAAATTCTCTTCCTGAGGAGAAAATGGGGAATAGAGGCCACAGCCTGTCTGTGCATAGTGATAACATTCCTTTTCTAACACTCTTGCCCCTAGTCAGGCCCCAAGAAGTGAAATTGGGCCCTCATGTCTCACGGCCTCACTGCCTTTCCTGCCTTTCTCTCCTCATGTCCGTCTTTGGGGCAGGCTTTCCCCAGTGTCACATCCTTCCTTCCAACTCTAACCACGCGGCTAAATATTTCATTGATATATAGGAGCTAAAGGAACTTGACTATTACCTGGCTGCAAATTCCTATTTTTGAACGTCAGCAGCTGAATTTGCCGGGGTTTCCATTTTTATTTCTTCTGTAACATTGCTAATCCCACTACCCCTCTCCCTGCCCCAGGCAGAAAAGTATTCCCTGGCCAACTAATGCAAAGATCATGTATTCAAATAAAAAAGAAAAACATTAATAATTTTCAAAATATTAAGCCCATTTATACACAGAAAATTTTTTTCAGAAACAAAAGTGGGATTAGCTAATACATATTGTTTAAAATTTTGCTTTTTATGCTGGCAAAAATATTATGGATATCTTTGTAGGTCAGCAATACAGATCTACTTCACTCATTTTTAATAGCACCGTAGTATTCCAGAGTATAGATATAGCACAATTTATTCAACCATATTTCTTCTGAAGGACATTTGTTTCTAAAATTCTTTGTATGACTGACAATGCTCTAGGGAATAACCTTGCAAATATATCTTTGCGTGCATGTACTAGTAATTTTGTAGGACAAATTTTTACAAGTAGAATAACAAGGGGTGTAGTGTATGCATACCTTATATTTTAATAAACAGTGCTAAATTACCCCCCTCCCAAGTGATATCAACTTGTATTTCCACCAACAGCATATGAGTGTGCTCATTTCCCCCACATCTTCTCCATCATTGAACACTGTCAATCTGTTTAGATTAGTAAATACTAACGAGTTTAAGCTTTCTTCATTTATTTATTGGCCATTGATGATACTTCTTTTTGAAATGCCTTACCATATATCTAGCCCATTTTACTACTGGATTGTTATTGCCTTATTTGTTAGCAAGAACTCTTTGTAGGCATTACTCTTTGTCAACATACAGATATTTATTTACAGTCAATTTGTTTGTCTTTTAAATTTGTTTGATTCCTTTCACTGCACAGAATTCTTTTATCTGTATAGTGTTGACTCTGCCCATCATTTTCTATACAACTTCTGGTTTTCAAGTCTTGTTTGCATGAGCCTTTTATGGAGTAAAGATGTTAAACCTTTCCATAAGGGTAGGTCTTGCTCTCTGAACGTTGTATGATACAGCCAAGTGACGAGGCTTTGAGACTGCAGTCAGAAGAGGTCACCTCCTCCCAGCCGGGGACAGAGGGGACATCCCAGAGAGTAATGCTGGAGGCAGCGAAGGTCCCTCAGTGATGTCTTTTTTAACAAAACAAGCTGAGCTCCTGGGAGAAGGTCTCTGTGGAGAGGCAAAGCTTCTTAAGAGGCCCCAAGGGGGAGCCTGGGAGGAGCTTCTCTGGGATACTTGGCTGCCTGGGAGCCCATAGAAGCCTGCACCTGCAACTCTCAGGACTCCTCCCTGACTCTGGCTTTGCCAGCCCACACACTTGTAGCCATACACCATCAGCCCTGCCCGACAGGTCCCACCCAAAACACGCACACACAGTCACACCAAACACAGCTGAAATATACCTCTATGAACAGGCAGAAACACACCAAAAAATGCACACACATGCATACCCACGTGAGCATACGTGCACATGTGTCCACAATCATAAATGGTCACATGTGCACATGTAAGGATGCCCACATGTACAAGGCACATGCATACATGTACACAAATACACACCGATGTGCATGCAGGTACTGCCCCCCCAAGAGATGCAGGTATGCACATATACACGCAAACACAAATGTGCACACCTGTTGTCTCAGTCAGCATCCCAGGAGGAAACAGTTGGCGAACTCAAAAGAGGTGAGGAGGATTTAATAAAGGGCACATTTACAAAGGTGAGGGCAGGGTGAAAGGAAGCTGAGAAGCAATGATGAAGAACCAAGGGGCTAGCAACAGCAGGGAGGCATTAGAAGCCCTGGACCTGACGGTCAAGGGGAACAAGCAACTACGGGAATCAGTAAGAACTGTAGCTGTGGAGAGGACGGCCCAACAGAGATTGTGGCAGTTGGAGGGAAACCCAGCCACTTTCAATCCACAGCCTGATGGGGAGGGGGACAACCTGTCCCAAGTCCCATCCCCTGCCCTCTGATCTCCTGCTCAGATCACCCATTAGCCAAATCAACTAGAAGTTGGTGGTTGATGTGGTCCACACGGTCAGCCTCCTTGGGGTATAGAGGAGGGCAGAGAGCAGATCTGAAGGGCAGACAAAGACTAACATCACGCACGTATCAAGATGGGCTCATGCTCAAATGTGCACACAGATGCATGCAGAGAGATGCTCAGTGCACCCTCACATATTCACGTGCACACTCCAGTGCCTGCACACAAATTACAGCCACAAGCACATGAGTGCAAACACCTACAGATCCACACAAGCTCGAGAGGAAGGCTGAAAGCAATGTCCTCAGCTGGGCCTGGGCCTGACATGACCCCTCCCCCTCTTCCTACCTCCTCCCCACTCCCTATCCCAAACCTAGAGCCAGCTCTTTGCTGAACTCTTTGTTACTCTTGGCAAAGATCGAATCCCAGCGGGACAATGGGTCAGCCAGGCCTGCACAAATCACCGGCTCTTTGGGGACCTTTCAGAGGCCTGGCCTAATGGAGTGACAGCTGAATCAGGTCCGATTGGACGGGAGAGGCACTCCCGAAGGCAGGCTCTGCAGCCCCTGCAGCCCCGAGCGGGAGGTCTCCTCTCTCCACTTGACTCCCACCCCCCTAGGCTCCTCTCTGTCCCATTGACTCCCCTAAAGGGGCACTGAGTCCAAGCGAGGGAAGCTGGGTCCCACTCACCTCATTCAAAGCTTTACTCTCCATCCACATCTAGCCCACCCCCAAAGCCTGTCTATTTTACCTTCTAAGCCCCACTACTGCTGCCACCCTAGTCCTGGTGTCCCATCTCTGGCCTGGATGACTGCAAGAGCCTCCCTGCCTCCAGGGAGCTGCCACTCCCAGCCAGAGGGGTCTTTTTGAAATGTAAATCAAATTATTTTCCTCTCCAGCTTAATATCCTTCAATGGACCTACATCACCCCTCCCTGTAAAGTCCCAACTCATCCTCCAACAACAGCTTGTACCATCTGGCCCCTGCCCCCATTCCCAGCCTCGAAGCTCACCAAACACCTCCCTTCCCCCCTCCCACACTCCATTTGAGCTGAAAATTTTCATTGTAGTTCTCTGGGTGCACAATGCCCACTCCTTGCTTCGGGCCTTTGCACAAGCTGTTCTCTCTGCCAGGAAGCTTTGCTCCCAATGTTTCATCTGGAGACCCTTCTCAAACTAGTGCTTCTCAAACTATCTGTGGGGTAGGACCAACTTGCTTTTTTTTTTCCCTTCCAATCCATCATGGCCCAACGCTTTTGTAAAATACAATAAAAATCAGCTACTAGAAAAAAAGATTAAATAGAAAAAAAGAGACAGAGAGAGAGGTATTACCATCTCAGAAAACAGTTAAGCCGTTTCTTATAGCCAAACATTCACTTGGCAACAGTCCCAGCAATCCTACCCCCAGGTATTCAACCAAAATAAATTAAATCATATGTCCACACAAAAATCTGTTTGTGAATATTTATAGTGGTTTTATTCATAATTACCAAAAACTAGAAACAACTCAAATGCCTTTCAGTGGTGAATGGAGAAACAAACTGTGGTACATCTAAACCGTGAACTACTACTCGGCAATATAAAGAAAGGAACTACTGATAAACATGACAGCATGGATGAGTCTCAAATGCATTGTGCTAAGTGAAAGAAGCCAGCTTCAAAAGGCTACAATCTGTATGATTCCATTTATATGACATTCTGGAAAAACCGAAACTGTAGGGACAGAAAACAGATCAGTTTTGCTGGAGGCTGAGAATTGACAGTAAAGGATTATGATGGAACTTTTTAGAACGATGGAAATGTTCCATATGTTGATTGTGGTGGTAGCTACATGATCGTATGTATTTGTCAAAAATCATAGAATTGTAGTCAAAAAGTGTAAATTGCACTGTATGTAATTTATTCCCTAATAAATCTGATTTTCAAAAAAGACACAAATATGAGTTCCATTTTAAAAAATTGTTAGATTTAACAAACATAAAATTACTTTGTCAAATTGCTAAGCACTTACTCTTTATTTCATTATCCATCTCTCTGGCGCCTATTTGGAGTAGCGTAGCTCACCCACTTCCTGGACTAGGCCAGACTCTTTCTTCCCTGGGTCCCCAGGCTGGATTTACCCCACTCCCCAGTCATGCTGAGACAGAACCTCCACAATGTTGTGTTCTTTACCTGGCTTCCTCCCCTACAGTGTTGTATCGCAATATCATTTCCTTTGCTGGTCTTCCCTCCCCTCCACCTCCCAGCTTTGCATTTGGATCCTGCTTTTGCTTGGAGGTTTTACATGTAAACCCCATTGCACCTGCATAGTATGATTAAGAATGTTGTTGACGTAACTTGTATGAACTCCCTACTTGTAAACCCCTTTAAAAGACTGGCAAGCAGTCTTGGCAGCAGTAAGCACTGACTGACTCCATTTCCTTGTACAACAAAATAAAATTGCCTTTTTGTTCTCCCACCTCAGTCTCTCGTTTATTGGCCAATACAAGTCATGCTGAATAAGAACCTGGACTTTCCACCTCGTAACAATGCCCCATAATTCCCTGGGCCATGTCACACCCTGCTGGGATGACCTGGTTGGGATCTGGAGCTCCCTGAAGGTATGACTTTGGTTGAGTTTCCTCTATCTATAGCACTGGGTTGGCAGCCAGGCCAAGGCAGTGGACTCAGAGAAAGTGCAGCCAAGTGTAGTCCTCCTTGGTCTGATGGTCCAATGGGGGAGAAGGGATTGAACCCACTTCCATCTGACTCCAAGTCTGAGCTTTTTGCTGTAAGATACATGCAGTAGCCTCCTCATCCTTTGACCTCCAAGTTGGAGACAGGATTCAGGGCCTGCCTCTCTCTAACTGTCAGGCTCAGGATGTTTTTGGCTTGCAGAGATTTCCAGCCCCTTCCAAGGTCAAGATAGAGACACTCAGTCAAGAAGTATTAATTGGTCCCCACCTTGTGTTTGCTCCTGGGCTGACAGCTGGGGATATGTAGGTGAGCCATGGACGATCATGGATGCTAACGTCTGTGTATATGTGTGCGCACATGGGCACCACATACATGTTACCTGGGTATAGGGGTTTTTGTGTGTGTGTGTGTCTGGGCTCTAGGTTACTGAAAACTTGATTTTTGGAAAGAACAATCATCTCTTTTCAAAGACCAAGGGTCAAGGATTGAGGAGGTTGAAAGAGGATTAGCAACTTAAATCTCCTTCTTGTGGTCATCCTGGCACTTGAGCTGAAAGCTGAAATATAGGCACATACCTATGCTGACACACATGCTTACACATAAACACATGAAGTTACACACTTAGCCCCAGACTGGCACATAAACACATGCTTAGATAGACACATAAACCCATAGACTGCCACATAGCCACAAACACACATAATAACAGTAATTGTCAACCGGGCACTATGCTACATTGCTAGACACGACATACATTGTTTTACCTAATCCTTTTGCAAAAACCAGTCAAGATGGAAATTATTTTTATCCCCATTGTAATGAGGAAAATAAGACTCAGAGAAGTGAACTGACTTGCCTGAGGTAACAGAGCTAGGAAGTGGTTGAGCTGGGATTTGAACCCTGATGTGAGAAAGTATAAGACCAGAGTACATAATCATTAGACTATTTGTTAAAACATAATTGCCTACATCACATATGCATGAATTGACACATGGATTACATGTGCTAACACATTCCATAGGTACACACATGCACAGGGACCCCCACAGATGGCATAGTTGTGCACAGAGACACAAAGCTACACTTACACACATACATGCACAGTCAGATACCAGCCGACTTACACACATACATGTTAACATAGGCCACACGCAGTTGTACACACTGTTTACTGACACAAACGTACACAGAGCTAAATCCTTGACTTAGATCTGCCCTGTCTTGGCACAGACTTCCCTTCTCTCCCTTCTTGCCGTGCGCCCTCTTGGCGGGAGAGAGTTTGGGGTTGGCAGTGCTGCTTTGGGCCCTGCCAGCTGGTGGCTCAGATCCTCCAGGGACAAGGTACTGCCTCCTGTTCCCATCCGCCAGGTAAGTAGAGCCACCCTTGGGGCCAGAATCACAAAGCGCCACACCTGGGCCCTTCCCAGGAGAGGCTGAGCTTAGGGAACATCCAGGTAGCCACCACAGTGGTGCACCCCAGCCCAGCCCATGCCTCCCCCAGCTCCCAGGTCCCTCTCCCACCACAGGTGTGGACAATAAACAGGAGGCCATGACCCCCCATCTCTCCTGCCTCATCTTCCATTCACGCCTCCAAGACACCCCAAAAGCCAGTCCACATGGGTCTGGGGAGCACAGAGGAGTAACACCTACCCAGCCCGGGGGTCAGGAAGGCTTCCTGAAGGAAGAAGTGTCTAAGCTGAGCTCTGAACCTGAAGGCTGAATAGGAATTAGTCAGGCAAATCAGACTAGAAGAGAGCTTTTGCCGGTAAGCAACGTGTGCAGAGTCCCAGAAGTGAGAGAAAATAACATGTTTGGGGACTTGCAATTGATTCATCATGACTGGAGGGAACAAAAAGGATTGCAGAGAAAACAAAAGCCTTGTTTGGAGGGGTGCTTTGATCCTTACAAGACCGAGGCTTCCTGGGAAGTGTGGTTTGGATCAGAACCACAAAGGCCTAGGGCAGCTGCCTGAGCAGCCACTGGTTCAGGCCTCCCTTCCATGGTGGCCAGACCATGGAGCACAGGCACAGACGCTGTCTCTGACAGAGGACACAGGCTCGCTGTCCTGAGGCCACCTGGCAGCCCAGGGCTTCCCCAAGCAATCTCACTGTCATGGACTGAATTATGTCCCCCCCCCCTCCAAAATGTGCATATCAATTTGGCTGGGCCATAATCCCCGGTATTGTGTGGTTGTCCTCCATTTTGTGATTGTAATTTTATGTTAAAGAGGATTAGGGTGGGATTGTAATACCCTTTCTAAGGTCACATCCCTGATCCAATGTAAAGGGAGTTTCCCTGGGGTGTGGCCTGCACCACCTTTTATCTTACAAGAGTTAAAAGGAAAGGAAAGCAAGCAGACAGTAGGGGACCTCATACCACCAAGAAAGCAGTGCCAAGAGCAGAGCGCATCCTTTGGACCTGGGGTCCCTGTGTGGAGAAGCTCCTAGTCTGGGGGAAGATTGATGAGAAAGTCAACAGAGAGAGCAAGCCTTCCCCTGGAGCTGATGCCCTGAATTTGGACTTTTAGCCTACTTTACTGGGAGGAAATAAATTAGTCTTTGTTAAAGCCATCCACTTGTGGTATTTCTGTTATAGCAGCACTAGATGACCAAGACACTGACTGTGTCTCACCCTCGGGAGAAAGGCCAGGGGCACTGCTGGGTGGATATTACTATTCCCATTTTACAAGTGACGAAGCGGAGATTTGCAGAGTTGACTCTAAACCAAGGGTGTGATCTGTCTAGAGCTGGCCATGACAAGAAAGGTCCCTTTGGGAGTGGTTGGGGAAAAGAGCCTGAAAAGACTTTGTCAGGGTCTGGGAGACACAGGAGACAATTAGAGGCACTGAGGGGCCTGGGAAAGAGAAACTTTGAAGCCAGAATTCCTTGGATAGGACTGAGTCTTTTTGGCCTTTGGAATGACCTCTAAGGCCTTCCTTGCCTTGTCTCTTGCCATTCCTAGCTTCAGCCCCCTCACTGAAAGTCCAGAGCCCCTCATGTCCATGTGGACAGCCCCAAATGAATATTTCTAAGAATTCTAGAAAATGCATTTTTTATTTTATTATGGTAAAATATGTATAACAAAAAAACTGCCGTTTTAACCATTTTAAGTGTACAGTTCAGTGACACTAATTACATTCACCATGGCCAACATCACCACTATGTGTTTTCAAAAGTTTTTCACCATCCCAAACAGAAACACAGTATCCCTTAAGCAATAAGTCCCCATTCTCCTTTTCCCCTTCAGCCCCTGGTAACCACTAATAAACTTTTGTCCCTATACATTGGCCTCTTCTAGACAATTCATGTAACTGGGATCATACAATATTTGTCCTTTTATGTCTGATATTTCACCTAGCATAATGTTTTCAAGGTTCATCCATGTAACAGAACTTCATTTCTCTTTATGGAAGATTGATGTTCTGTTGGATTTATACACCACATTTTGTTTATCCAGTCATCTGTTGATGGACCGTTGGGTTGTTTCTACCTTGTGGCTATTGTGAATAGTGCTGCAATGAACACTGGATTGCCATTCATTTTTATGGTTCCCAAGCAATTTCCCTGTGAGACAGGTTTAGGGCTGCAACTGTGGTGACTCCACATCTTATGAGACATGGAAAATAATTTTCTACCAGCCTTCTCTGCCCAGCCTCCAGTTCAGACCTTCTCCTGAGTCCTAGGTCCTTGACCTTCAGAGGTTCAATAGACTGCTGGCCCCGAGAAAGTGAGGACAAGATTAAGAATCACACAAACCAAGGTTTTCATCCTGGTTTTGCTCCCTTCTCTGGGCCTCATTTCATCACCTGTAAGAATAAGGATAATGATTTTAACTACCTCACAAGGTTGTAATGAAGATTAAATGAAAAAATGTACAGAAAGGGTCAGACACAATGCCTGGCCCTTAGCAGAGGCTCTAAAAATGGATATTGATTTTTAGGTGGCTCCATATTTTTTTGTGGGACAGAATCTAAATTCCTTAGTTCAGAATTCAAGGCCCTTCTAAATCAGGCCTCAGCCCAGCTCTTCAGCCTTATCTTTTCTGCAGCAGGTGGTGGGGCTTGGCAGTGGGGCTTGGGGAGTAGGTAGTGCTAGAAGTCAACAGGGCAGCACCTACTGAGGAGGGGGGCCAAGGCCGCTGATGCCCCCTAACCTGGAGCTCAAAGAGCTGGTCTGAAAGGGCCCTAAAATGAGGGACGAGTGCCTGTGGGTGGTGATATCTATGGCTCTAGCTTAGGTGACTGCATGACACCTCCTCCGCTTTATCAGTTAGGGTTATCACTGTCTCCCCTGACCAAAGTCTTGGCCATGGTGGGAAGGCAGGCACATGGCTGGAAGTTAAATGGACACTCTATTCCACAGATGCCCGGTTCCCAGCACTAAAGAGAACCCACAAATCAGCTTGTCACTGGGTTCAGCCCAAGATCACCTGTGTTTGCTGACTTCCCTAGACAGTTCCAGAATGGACTCCCCAACATAGTGAGAAAGAGGAGTTGGAGGTCTTTGGGGATGTGTGTAGGCAGCATGGAAGAGGGATTAGATCACTAGCTAGATAGTTCCAGGTTCATATCTCAGCTCTGTCACTTGCTGTGTGCCCTTGGACAAATTGCTCTCTGTCACTGATCTTCAATCTTTGCATCTGTAAAATGGGGAAAATGACTTCTACATTGAAGACCCATCGAGCATATTGAATGAAATGACCTATGTACAGCGCTGGAATGGTGTCTGGCCTAAACTAAAGCATACTCGAAAAATACTCACTTCTCCCAGCTATTAGCACTAGCACCCAGGACAGCTCCCTAACAGCAACCGGTGTGGGTGCTGTCCACAGTGCTGATTGAAAATTTTCAATTGCCCTCCTACCCATCCTCCAAGCCATCACCCTCTGTGACATTCCCAGAGGTCTCAGGCATCAAGGTGAGGTGCTTAGCTCTTTCACAATTGTTCTTCTCAGATATACATCACCAGGCTTAAAGTTTTAGAACCAGAGCTATTGGTCCCAAGGTGGATAGATGTATTTTTTTTCTTCCTGTGTATTCCATTGGGTGCCTTTTATATTGGGTCCATGAGCTCCAGATTAATAGAGTTACAACAACAACAAAAAAAAAAACCCACAAATAATTTGTATTGACCAGTGATTGTTTAGCTTTCCAATCATTCCAGTCTCATAAACCACTGTCCAGAAATCTAGATATTTTCAACAGCATCTGAAAAATTCTTGGTTCCTCCTCTTCCTTTAAGTCCTTATAATCTGTGGAAAAAAAAAAAAAAAAAAAAAGGATGGAGAAAGCATTAGGGATCCCAAGTCTCTTAGTTCCTTCCCATTACTCCAGGTAGGGATGTTTTCAAAGATGTCATAATTCTCAGCACATCTCCAGCAGGATGAGTCAGGTACACAGCATAGCAGAAGAAGAGCATGTGATTTGAAATCCCAGCTCTGTAACTTACTAGCTCTCTGACTTTGGAAAGTCATTTAACTTCTACGAGCCTCAGTTTTCTCGTCTATAAAGTGAGTTTAGTAGTTGCACCTCTTCGATAGCTTTATTGGGAGGACCAAAGGAGACGTTGTTTCTAAAGTGTTTAGCAATTTCTCAGTAAATGCTCCATAACATGGTAACTATTATTATTTCAGGAATCTGACTCTGGGTCTTTTGAAAGGAAGACACCAACCACCTTTTGTTTCTTCCTTTAAAGTCAGCTACAGACTCCTTAATGTTTAGGCTCCCCCAGGAAGCCTGGATTCTCTTCTTCTCCCATGGGCTGTTGTACTTCCCAGGGCCCCATGTTCCTCTTCTCTGCTTATTCAGTATAACACCCCCACTCCCTATTCAATTCAATTTTTATTTGATTTGAGTCCACTTCTTCTGACTTTCATAGAGAGTTTGGTCAAGAGGGTAGATATTTGAGACGACAGACAAATCTAGATTTGAAGCCTGAATCAGCATTTGTTAGCTGTGGCACTTCTAGCGGGTCACTTAACCTCTCAAGCCTCAGTCTCCTCATCTGTAAAATGGTGATGATGATAACCCCTTCATCATGAGATTGTTGCAAGGAAAAAAATGCATTATTATAGGTCTTAGCACAGATGTATATGGTGAGTACCCAATATATATTAGCTGTTATTGTTATTCTTCTCAGTTTCCTGATTTTTTTTTTCTGTCATTCTTTTTTAGGGATGCTCAGCCTCCTATATGACAGTTTGGAAAGTAAAGAATCATATCTCAAGCTACTGTCACCTCTTTGGAAGCAGAGTGAACACCTGTATTTGTAATCCATCTGGTGTACTCTCATCTCCGGGTGGGGAGACATATATGGAGCACAACTTGTGGGGCCTGAGATCAGTATTCTGGGAGCCTTTCTCTCTTATCTAGGGCTGGAATCCCAAGCAGGATGTCTAGGCTTTGTGACTGTCCTTGTTATATTGAGTGTTTACGTGCGCATAAGACTGTGTGTGTGTGTGTGTGTGTGTGTGTGTGTATATATATATATATATATATATATATATATATATATATATCTGAGTGTGGGTGTAGGTGTGGAGTCCCTGGGTGGTGTAAATGTAAGTGCTCAGCTACTAACCAAAAGATTGGCTGTTAGAGCCCACACAGAGATGCCCTGAAAGAAAGGCCTGGTGATCTGTTTCCAAAAGGTCACAGCCTTGAAAACTCCATGGAGTGCAGTTCCACTCTGAAACACATGGGGTCTCCATGAGTCAGAATCTACTCAACAGCAACTGGTCTGGTTTTTTGGGATGAGGAATAGGTGTAACATGTGATTGCGTGTGATTTTTAAGGAAATGAACGTGTAATTGGGTATGTAAGAACATATGCAAATGAGAAATGGTGGTGCGCGTAATGTTGTGCATATGTATATGGTGGGGGTGGGGCTGTTGGACGTGAAGCCAGCCCAGACTCTTCAGCCATCTGCAGGCTTGGGGGGTATCGGCCAATTCACGAGGTTGCTGGTTGCCGGCACCTGCCACTCTGAGCTCTGAGCAGCATCAACTTCAATGATTCAAAAACACGCTTGTTCGGAATTTTTCACAATGTGACATAATGTGATTATGAAAAGATTTGCCAAGCACAGAAATGGTACTGGGAGGATAGTTAGCTTTTTTAAGAAAAAGTTTTTTCATTACTTTGAAAACCACTCGGTTTGGACCCCCTTGTTTACAATGAGTGTTTAATCACCAGTGATTCTTAACTGTTCATTAAAGAAGCTCTCCTAAGGGACTATGTCTGGACAATACAGGGTTGGTCATTAATTCACATTAATTTGAAAGTAATAAAATTTTTGCAATGTCCCATAATTCAGACTTATCACTAATTCACGAACCCAGCCACCACCACCACCACCGCCAATTATTCCGTATCAGGAAAGTTCTATTATTTAACAGCAATATATACTATAATCAGGGGAAATAACTTCTATGTCATCATTTAGAATTCAATAACAATAACATAACCTCATATAATCCCTTCAGCTGAACACAGCTGAATTTTTTTCAAAGCCCTTAGCCACCCATTGTTTTATCTGACTCCCATAACAGGTCAGGGATTAGGATGACTATTGATGCTCACGGTGGTGAAGTCCGCTGCTAAGCAGGCTCACAAAGCCAGTTAGTGACGGGAGCCAGGATCAAATCCAGGGGCACTCAGTAGCCTCCGTTTCTCAAAACACAGTCAGCTGCCCCCAGAAAAAGCCAAGAAGGACCTCTCCCCCTTGGCCAGGGGAGCAGGAAAAACATCAGAGTTCCCAGCAGTTGTCACGTCATCCACCCTCAGGGTGCTGTTGTCAGAAATGGTAAGAAGCAGAGAGATTTTAGCAACAGGAAGAAATTCCTCAACAACCTGTTTCTTCCCTGCTTCCTTCCATGTCTTCCACCCGTTCTCAGGCATATCCTCCACACCTACTGCGTGCCAGGCCTTGGGCCGGGTGCACCGAGAGATTCAGGCACCCGAGAGGACCTGTCAGCTGGACTCAAGGACCTCGCAGCCTAATGGGGAAGAAGAAGAGACATAAAAAACAATTCTTCCAGCCCAGCGGGACTGGTGGGGGCACGGCTGGCAGGGCCAGGGACTGTGAGAGCCCAGAAGAGGGTGGTTGGTGCAGCCTGCAGGGTGGGCATTCAGGGAAGAGGTAATAGCGATTTGAGTTAACCAGGTGAAGATAGAACTTGGCATGATTGGGGAGTTGCAAATGCTCAGCTGGCTGTGGGGTGCAGCTGGTGGGGGAGAGGGCAGTAAGATTAGAGAAGGGCGCCAGGATCATACAGTGGGCTGTGTAGTCCAGGCTGAAGTTTTTAGATTTTTTTCTTAAAGGCCATGGGGTGCCATGAAAATTTTTAAGCAGAAGAGAAACAGTTCTCTAACTACAGGTGTCCCAAAACAAAGAAACAAATGAACAGACAAAAAAATCAACAAGATCACAACAGAACAAACTAATGTTAGGAATGGCCCCCTTCAGCTTGGGCACATAGAAACAGCTCCAGAGGAGGCCGCGTGGCAGAGAGAAAAGCAAACAGGATGTGCAGCCAAACAGATTTGGGTTTGAATTTTAGTGCCACCCTTTTATTCATTCACTCAGTTAACAAATATTTACTGAACACCTACTATGTGCCGTGCACTGTTCTAGGCACTGGGGTGATATCAGAGACCAGAGTATAAAGCCCTTGCTCTCCCAGAGCATACATCCTGCCATAAACAATAAGCAAATTCATAAAAATATATAATATTTCAGGTGGTGGTAAGTGTTACAAGGAGAAACAAAGCAAGGAAAAGGGCACAGAGGGAAGGGGGCATTGTTTTAGACCAGGTGTTCAGGGGAGATGACATTTAAGTAGAAAACCTGGAGGAAGTAAGGGATTGAGTCATGCAAAGATATGGGGCAAGAGTGTCCCAGGCACTAAAACAAGAAGGGCAAAGTTTTGAGGAACTGGAAGAAGGCCAGTGAATGGGAGGAAGTGGGGGAGAATGAGGCAGGGTGGGGCCAGGTCACCAGGCTTGCAGGCCATCTTAGCAGGTGGGGTGGATGGGGCAGAGGCTTAAGAGCCAGAAGCCACTGTTCCCAGACACCTTTGGTGACTTTGACCAGGATGTCTGCTCTAGTGATTGGGATGAAAGCCTACTGGAGTAGGTTGGGGGGGTGAATGGGAGAAGAGGGAGTGGAGACAGAAACTACAGACATCTCTTCCAAGAATCTTTGCTGAAAAGGGGATCAGCTAAATGGGCTGGTATCTGGAGAGGAATGTGGGGTAACAGGAGGGTTTCCTGCCAGCATGTTTGTGTGATGATGGGATGAATAGAGTAGAGGGAGAAATTAGTGCCACAGGAAGGAGAGGAGCTAACTGCAGGAGCCAGCTCCTTGTTGGGTGACGGGCAGCATCTAGAGCTCCCGTGCCGGCGCCAGTCTCACCAAGGAGCAGGGGCAGGTCACCTTTCTAAGAGCAGGAAAGGTAGAGAACATCCAAATACACTGAGGCAGGAAGGTTTGAAGGCCTGAGAGTGGGTAGATTCAGCCTGGTGATGCACTTGGACTAACTCAGGAGAGTAGATGGCGACATTTTCAGGAATTTTGTGAGCTGGTTACTAAACCACCAGCAGCTTGAATTAAGTTATGATGAGAACATTTACACTACAGAAATTGGCAAGCACTACAAATCAGGGCCTTTTAATCCAGAGAGCCAGTTATTAAACATTTCCCAGTATACCACTGGATGAAGTAGTTCTCTTCTGATTGTCTCATGTTCTCAGTGAAATAAGAAGACGAGATCATCAACTGAGCATGAGGAGGGGGGAAAGGGTTAGAGATATGAGCAGAGAGATAAAGCTGTGCAACAGTTATCTTAGAGTCATAGAAGAGTCATCAGAAGCTCTTTCTGTTCTGGATTGCCAGGCAGAGTTGAGAGTCCCTTCCTGGCCAAGTTCCCTTGACCATTTTGAGCCTCAGTTTTCACATCTGTAACACTGGGGTCCTAATTCCTATTCTGCAAGGTTGTAGGCCAGAGAAGGTGGCAGTGTGCTGACTGAATGGTCTGTGTTCTGGCTCTTGGATTTGCAGAGGAAGGAAAAGCCTAGGACAGCTCTCACTTTTGGCCACTTGCGGAGGTTGGCTGAAACCCCTCCGCCCCTGACTAATCTCCTCTGCGATCTGGGAGGGATCGAGTCTAGCTCCAGACCTAGGACACATTACCTCAACTTCCCCCTATCTACATATTTATCACAATACAGGAACTGAATAATTTAAAGTGGGTGTTAAAAAATATTCCAATGTGTTATGTGATTTTGCATTCCTGGGTGAAGAAAAATTGCTGCAAGAGGGTGGTTAATTATTTTTAAAGATAAATTTCATGAAATAAAATAAAAATAGGCTCCTTGTCCAGAGGGAAAGTGAGAAAAAAAGAGGGGAGACATGAGGAATGTTCCCCCCTAAATAGAATGTGGAAGTTTCTCCAAGTAGTGAGTACATGAAAAGGAAGCAGACTCTCTTTCTGTACCTGTCACCTGGCCAGGAGTAGAAAGGACAAAGGCAGAGACTGCAGGCAGGGACACTGGTGAGGAGGCTGTGATGGCTCAGGAGTTGGTGGTGGCCTAGACAAGAGAGGCAGTGTGGTGATGGAGCAAAGTGATTGGACCTGAGAGAAAGTGTTGAGGTTGGATTGACTAGCTTTGTTAAACCTAGCAGGTGGCGGTGAAGGAAGAGACATGATGGGCTTTTTATGTAAGGGAAATGTTCATGGTAGTACCTTTGGTTGAGAGTCCTTAATAAATTCTAATAAAGGATCACTGTCTTCCTACCTGAGTCCTGATCAATTTCAGTAATAAAACCAAGATTGGAAGTCTAAACGCCACCTTAGTTCCTGAAGAAGGGCAGGTGAATGGACATAGCCTTGGGTGAAAGCCAAATGGCTCTGAAAACTGAACCCCAGAATAAGGCACACTTACTCTCTGGGAAGTGCTGAACTGGGGGTCTTGCTCAGGAAATCCAAATGGCACAGAGGAGCTCCATGTGGGGAGCTTGCTCCCAGGGAAGAAAGGGAAGCACTGAGTCCAGTTTATTCTTCCCAGCTTTATCAATCAGAAAAGCCACTCTACCTCCAATGGAGTACAATGAGCAAAGGGAGGAAGGTCAGGACTTATACTCACTAAGCTTCCACCATTTGGAAGGCAGCACCAGGAATTACCCCCACAGTACTTTTAATGGAAATGGGGAGCCCAGGAGATCAAGCAGAGTGGGGGAAGGTGATGAATCCAATGTTAGCTGTGGGAAACTGAGGTGCCTATGGGATGTGTAGGTCCAGAACTTGCAAGAGACCCTGGGACATTAGTGGCAGGGATTGTATTTTGCTTTAGCCTTCAAATGTGACTTCTGAAGTAGAAGAGAAAAATGGACTTTTGCCAGGAATTTTGCCTAGATCCTCCCAGTGCTTGGTTACTCCTTGCTCAGCCTGAACTCCTCTGAAATACCTTGCCAAAGCCTTCCTGGGTCCTGACAGCTGCTCCCATCCCTCCCTCACTGCATGGCCCTCTCTGCATTGTATCTGTTGTTGTCACTCACCCACCAGCTCCTTGGGTTCTGATTCTTCTCAGACTCTGTCACCGATTATGGAGGAGGAGTCTCCGAGGGTTTACTGAATGAATGAAGCCAGTTGATCCCCAGTTGAAAGGGAGAGATGAGCCCTCTTTCCAAGGCGGGATCTGTGATTTAATTCTCAGCATTAATTTTTCCCTCTGGAATGGGATGGGTCCCCACTGAGTACAAACTTCCTTGCCCTTCCTGCAGACAGAGGTGTGGGTTCACACCCCAGTTTCTTTTCCAACTCACAGCATGGCCTTGGGCAGGTGAATTCTTAGTATTTCTCAACTACATCATGATCACTGTGTGGTGTGTGGCAAGTCATTCATACTGATGTAATGGCAAATGGAAACTGCCTTTATGAAAGACAGCAGGAGCGTGAGCTCATTGGCCTAGGAGAGGGTGCAGAAGCTGTTGGGAGAGTGCTGCTCCTTTACTCAGGAAAACACTCTTGTGGGTCTGTTTGGTCACATCAGGCAAGCCCTCTGGGCAGGCCAGGGTGTGGGGGCAGGAGTTCAGACAGGGAAGAGTCCAATGGTCCTGCCTGGAAAGAGGAATTTCAGGGCTGCCCAAGGGCACTGTTATGGACTGACTTGTGGCCTCTAAAAATTTATGTTGAAGTCCTAACCCCTGGTAACTGTGTTTGTGACCTTGTTTGGAAATAGGGCCTCTTAAGACATTAACAGTTAACATGAGGTCATACCAGAGTAGGGTAGGTACTAATCCAATCTGATTATCTGTCCTATAAAAGAGGAAAAGAGACACAGAGAGATAAAGACAACCTAGTGACAAGGGAGTTATGCTGCAGCTGCAAACCAAAGAATGCCTGAGGCTACCAGAAGCTGGAAGAAATAAGAACCTTCCTTTAGAGCCTTCAGAGATAACATGGCCCCACTAACACCCTGAATCCAGACTTCTAGCCTCCAGAACTTTGAGAGAATAAGTTTCTGTTCTTACATGTCTCCCATTTTGTGGTACTTTGTAATGGCAGCCCTAGGAAGCTAACTGAGCACTGAGAAGGAGGGGAACCTGGAAGAGGAGAAGGGTCTAGAGGCAGGAGCTACATGAGAGTCTGGTGTCGGTCCAGGGGCGAGGATGGGTGACTTCTATGCAAAGTTGCTTCCTGCTTGGGTTGGGAGTTCCTTGATTTTTCTTCAATCACCAAAGTCCATTACACTCAACAGCCTTGAGTGAGCCATTCTTTAGGGAACAAAGGAGGAGGGCAGGCAGCGCCAGTGTGCCATGCTGTGTCTAGCAGCCTGGGGATCAGTGGCCTGTGAGGGAGCTGGTCACAAAGACATGGAGCTGTCCAAGAAACAGGCTGCAACACGGACTCAGGAGAAGCCTTGGCTTGAGAGAACCCTTTCCTCAAGTAAAGTGAAAGGTGACCGTGAGGGGCCAGGCTGATGTGGGGGCAGAGGTAGGAGGGAGGCTAGATCCTGGTATTCGTGGGATGTTTAGATATTAAGATTAAGGTGACCTTAGAGTTAGGAAGGACACAGAGAGTAGTAATAATAATTCAGGGGCTGGATTATTTAAGGTCATCCATATAATGACATCGCCCCCATCTGCATGCCTTCTGTTGTGATTTCTCCAGTGGAAAAGAAAGGGTGGGAATTTTATCAAATGCCTGCATGTGCCAGGGTATGAATGACTGACTCACACAAATGCCATACATCATTTTTGTTACAGGGGAAAAATGCTCAAGCGTTGCTGGCATGGATGTAGACAATGAACTGGATCGGTGGTAGGTCGCAGACAGGGTTAAGCCATCTCCTATAGGTCCTGAAAGGCCCCACCTCATCTGGCTCCTGCAGACCGGGGTTCTGAGAGCAACAACAACTTACACAGCTGACCAGGGGCCATCTGTGTGCTGCACACTGTGGGGCCAAAAGAAGCAAACACAGCTCTTGCCCTCAGGGAGTGGGTTGAGGGGTGCAGATGTATTTGGGGGGACATGTCTGTGGGGAGTACAGGTATGTGAGGGGTGCATATATGTGGGGGTACAGATCTGTGGAGATGCAGATCTGTGGGGGATGCATTGTCTATTTTTGAGAATTGTAAGATTATGAGCTTTTGAGGGGTTTATCATGTACAAGCATACATACTTTACCATATTTGGGGTTAGTGTGAGTGGCTGGGTGTATATTGGGAGGTTCTTCAAGGGAGGATATGAGTATGTTTGTGTTTGAGGGTTATGAACAAGTGTGTGCTTATATGTGGGTGGCAGATACACATGTGTTCTTGAGTGTCTTAGGCTGGGTTCTCCAGAGAAACAAAACTAGTGAAGTATGTATACATATATATATAGAGAGAGAGAGAGAGAGATTTATCACAAGGAAATGGCTCACACGGTTGTGGAGGCTGGCAAGTCCCAATGTCCACAGGTCATGCATCAGCCGGAGGCTTCTCCTGACTCATGTGGTTGCAGGAGATGATGAACCCAGAATCGGCAGGCCAGACAGTAGGCTGCTGGTTCACAGGGCCGTGGAAGCTGGCTAATCGCAAAGTCAGTAGGTCAGGTGACAGGCTGCAGACTCACAGGGCTATGGAGCTGGTGAATCCCAAAGTCGGCAGGCCAGACGAAAGCTGCTGGCTCAAGTTGAAGAATTGGAGGTCAGATGATGACCAGGCAGAAACAAGATACAGAGCAAGCCAGCCAGCCAGAATGTCCATATACATACTGGGTGCAGGCCACATCCCCAAGGAAATGTCCTTCACAACTGATTATCTGATCACATCAGATCACATCATGGAAGTGATTACATTATACTACTTACAGGAGATCACAAAATGGAGGATAATTACATCAGATCACAAAGTGGAGGATAATTACATAACACTGAGAATCTTGGCCTAGCCAAGTTGACATATAATATTAACCATCGTATTTTGAGGGTATGCATTTGCATGTGTAATTATGTGTGTGCACATGTGAGTTTCTATTAGGACATGAGAATATTGATTGTGAGGGCAGATAAGTATTTGACTTTTTATCAAATGCAGGTGAGTATCTGTAGATGTGAACAGGTAGAGTGTAACTGGAAGGTGAAGGTGTGTGCAAGTCTGTGTGTGTGCCTGTGTAAGAGTGTGTGCAGGTCAGTGCACCTGTGACTGTGCATTCACTAACTGTGAGATCTTGGAGAAGTTCCTTAACCTCTCTGTGCCTTAGCTTCCACATGGGTAAAATGAGGATAATTCGTACCCACCTCATAGGTAGTTGCAAGGATTCAG
This sequence comes from Dugong dugon, assembly GCA_030035585.1. Taxonomy (NCBI): domain Eukaryota; kingdom Metazoa; phylum Chordata; class Mammalia; order Sirenia; family Dugongidae; genus Dugong; species Dugong dugon. The sequence continues at coordinate 68,804,358 of CM057471.1, read as the reverse complement.
TGAGATTATGTATGTAGAGCACTTAGAAAAGTGCCTGGCATGTGGTAAGCACTATATCAACATTTGCTATTATTATTGTCACTAACATGGGAGTTTTCATATATGAACTTTGTGTGACTGTGTGTATACACAGGAGTGGAAGTGCCCAGGTTTCAGGTGGGTGATTCCTGGCACAGGGCAGTCAGAGACAGGTGAATGGGAAACCGAGGAGTGCAGTAAGACCAAAGCTTGATGTGACCCAAAGGCATTGAGCCCCTTCCTGCTGCCTCCTGGGAGGACTAAGAGTGCTGGGGCAGATCAGGGTGCAAGGAGCCATCCTACCCTCCTGCCCCTGCCATATACCCAAATATCTGACAGGAGGTGGGGGCTGGGGACAGGCAAGCCAAGGGACCAATCCCTCCCGCTCCACAACCTGACAGCTGCGGCCCAATTAAAATCAACAGTTCACAGGTGTTTCTGGTAACGATTCATGCACAAAAAGCTCCACTCCCTTTAGGGCTCTTTTAAAAAAATTTAGAGCTCTTTAAATTTTATTCACCCACAACATCAAACCAAGGAGGAAGTAATAAAAGAGGATGGAGGAGTGGAGCACACGTGCACACAAACACACACACATACACACACTTGCTCACACATAGACATACACACATACCAACACTCTGGCACTCAGATTCACACCTCTTGGCCACTTGAACACACAATGATACACATGCACAGACCCAAATATTCACATGCTCAGACACACACTCAAACACATAAACACACATTTTAACTCATGCCTTCCAAATTCATATCCATGTTCACTACCTTGCACATGCTCATATACTCCCCAACTGTATTAATTTTCTATTGCCATGTAACAAATTACGACAAACTTAGCAACTTAAAGCAACACACATTTGTTATCTCAGTTTCCATGGGTTAGGAGTCTGGGCATGGCTTAGCTGGGCCCTCCACTCAGGGTCTCACAAGGCTGCAATCAAGGTGTCGTCTGGGCTGCATTCTCATCTGGAGGCTCTACTGGGGAAGAATGCCCTTTCAAATTCCTTCAGGTTATTGGCAGAATTCACTTCCTTAAGGCTGTATGACTTAGGGCCCAGCTCTTGCTGGCTGTTGCTGGAGGCCACCCGCAGTTCCTTGCACATGAGCTTGCTCAATATGGCTGTTTACTTCATCAAGCCAGCAAGGAAAATTTCTCTAGATCAGTCTAGCAAGGCAGAGACTTGTTTATAGATATAGTAACCTAATCGTGGGAGTGATTTTCCTATTTCCTTTTCCATATCCTGTTGGTTAGAAGTAAGTCAGAGGTCCTACCCACATTTAAAAGTAAGAGATTATACAGGTGTGAATGGGGGCCACCCTTGCGTCTGTCCACCACACCAGTTCACATGCATTTATCCACCTTGGATGCACATACTCAAAGATCACATACCCTCATTCACCAAGCCTTTTACCAACACTTATCCACACAATCAGCAGTCTCCAGCCACCCTTGAAGGTTCCACATAGCCTTGTCAGACTGGTCAGACCTGACCACTAAAACCAACCTGAATCCAGATACTCTCAGAAAATGGAATCAAACCCCACTGTCAAGCTTCTGCTCCCCATATCACTGCCTTTTGTGACCTTTTCTGGTTTCACAGCTCCTGGTCCCACCTTGGTCCCACCTCTCCTCCACCTTCTGTTCATACTCCCAGCTTCTACATCAGCTTTGTCCCTCAACTCAGGCCCTGGGTCCTAGACACAACTGATGTCTGTTCACTAGCACCCAGCCCTGGACCCACATGGTTCCCACTTGGTTTTACCACAGCCTGGACCCCACTCATTGTGACTGGTGATTCCTATTAAAGTAAAATTCACAATACTTTTTTATTTCCCAGCCTTAGCACTATCTCTCCTAGCTTCCAGTCAGCACAGGTCAGCTTTCTGTAAGTCTTTGATAAATTTATTAAATTGTTGGAAAAATGTTCTTTAACAATTCAGAGCCCTGTAGCATCCACTAGAGTCTTCTCCAAAGGTGGATACTGTAGGAGGAAATGGCAGAGGTTTTGGAGCCCAAAGAACGTGGGGATCCTTGAGCAAGTCACTTCCCTTTGTAAAATGTGAACAAGAATTATGCCTAATCTGTATCAACTAAAGCTAAACATAAACCTACTATTATGGATTGAATTGTGTCTCCAAAAAAGATACATTGAAGTCCTGATCCTTGTACCTGTGAAGGGGATCCTGTTTCAAAATAGGATCTCTGAAGAAGTTATCAGTTAGGTTAACTACAGTAAAGATGTACTGAAGTAAGACGGGTCCTAATACAAAATCCAATATGAGTAGTATCTTTATAAAGAGGAGAAGATACACAGAGATAGGGAGACAGAGGAAGGATGCCATGTGATGCTGAAGCTGCAAGCCAAGGAGTGTCTGCAGCTACCAGAGGCTAGAAAAGAAGCATGGAACAGATTTTCCCTCTGTGGCTTCAGAAGGAATCAACATGGCTGATACCCTGATTTGGACTTCTAGTCTCCAGAACTCTGAAACAATAAATTTTTGTTCTTATAACTCACCCAATTTGTTGTAGCAGCACTTAGAAACTAAGATATCTACCCTCTGGCTCAGAAACTCCACTTCTAAGTATACACCACAGAAATGCAAACACGCTGGTCTGACAGAGACTGGAGAAACCCCAAGAGTATGGCCCCTGAACACCCTTGTAACTCAGAACGGAGGTCACTCCTGAGGTTCACCGTTCAGTCAAAGATTAGACAGGTCTATAGGGCCAACAATAACACACATGAGGGACATGCTTCACAGTTCAACCATGTATACGAGACTAACAGGCACACCAGCCCAAAAGCAAAGGCGAGAAGGCAGGAAGGGACGGGAAAACTGGACAAATGGAATCAAGTAACCTGGGGTGGAGAAAGGGAGAGTGTTGACACATCACAGGGTTGACAAACAATGTCACAAAACAATTTGTGTATTAACTGTTTAATGAGAAACTAATTTGCTCTGTAAAATTTCACCTAAATCACAATCGGAGCCCTGGTGGTGTAGTGGTTAAGTGCTCAGGCTGCTAACCAAAAGGTCAGTGGTTCAAATCCACCAGCCACTCTTTGGAAACCCTAAAGGTCAGTTCTACTCGGTCATATAGGGTCACTATATGACAACAACAAATTACAATTAAAAAAAAAAAAAAAGGAAACCTGTCCATAAAGCACAATTCTAGAAAGCTCATATTAGAATTACTCATAATAGCCTTAACCTTGAAACCACCCCAATACTCATTAGAATAGAATGGATACATAAACTGTGGCATAGTCACACAATACAGCAATGAAAAAGAACAGACTACAACCGCATGCATCAAAGTAGGTGAATCTCACAATGTTGAGTGAAAGAAGCCTAACACAAAAGTAGACATATTTTATGATTCCATTTACAGGAAGTCCAAAAACAGGCAAAACCAATTATGGGATTAGAAGTCAGGGTAGTGGCCACTTTGTAGGAGACTGACTAGAAAAGAGACCCAAGGGGTGCATGTTACATGAGTGTGCTCAACTTGTGGAAATCCATTGAGCTGTACACTTAAGACGTGTATACTTTTTTGTGTGTTTTGGAAAAAAAAAACCCTTTAAAATAACAAAAGAATGTCTAATGTCTGATGTGCACGTGGTACATGATAGCCACCCCATTAAGACTAGCTCTTTGTCCTCCATCCTAAAGAACATTCTCCTTCGTGACGGGGCAAGAAGAAAACCAGAATGTTCCAACCTCTGTTAGCATCACACTTGAACCAGGCAGTGAGTCTCTGTCCCGCGTCTCACACCCTAAACGTTTTTCACAAGGCTTGACTTCTCCCTCAGCCTTCCAACCTTCAAACACATATCCCTACCCTCTTGTGCTCCTCTGGAATCCTTCCTAAGTATGCTCCTCCTTCTACCATAACTGAACTCGGTAGCTCGGCCTGGGGTGTTGGCACTGTTATCTTCAGCTGCCCCTCCCTTCCTCATCAGCCCCTCACAGTTTTATTGTCAGAATTTCCTCTCCAAGAGTCTGCCATCCCTTTCTGCAACTTAATCATGAGCCTCAGCTTTCCTGTGAATTCTTTGGCATCTATTCTCCAAGGGAAGGAAGAGAACGGTCTGATCTAGGTGCTGCGGGAATGCTGGGATATCAGGATACACCCAGGAATCCTATTTGCATGAGGACACACCAGGCCTCCTGGGACGTAACCCAGTAATGACAGGTGGGCCCTGGGAAACCAGGATTCACACTCTTGAATTACAAAGAGAGATCAAGACTGTCTGAGGTCTGGAGGAAATTCCTTGTTGAACAGTGTACTCACCCTGTGGAAGAAGAGAGTGGGTTCTGGGGCTAGGTGGCAATGGGCAATGAGAGAGGAGTTTGGGTCAACTGATACGGAACAGGGGTCAGCAAACTTTTTTCTGTAAAGGGCCAGATGGTAAATGTTACAGGCTTTGCAGGCAAAACAATACCTAAATGAATGACCATGGCTGTAATAAAACTATATTGACAAGACAGGTAGTTTGCCAATCCTATGATATAGACGATAACACAGGCTGAGAAATTCCTTGAGCCCTTTGGCAAATGTAGCTGTGAAAATATAAGGCCCAAGACCCCTTTGAGCGATGAAAAAAATCATGCCAACTGCTTCCTCTTTGTAATGAGAAGTAATCTGATTCCCATCCCTTTTCAGCTGCCCCAGGAAGAGATTCAGGTGGATTCCAAACGTGAAATGTTGGCCTTCTCCATTGATCGTCCCCAATACCATCACAGTAACGACTGCCGAATAACGAATGGGCCCAAGTCAACAAGACCACAGATGGGATTCATTCTGCTCCTTCCTGTCACTTATTCCCCATCATTTTCCTGCATCTCGCACCTCTCTTGCCCACTTCATTATCCTTAAGGTAGAACCTCATCACTTTTCTCCTGGACAACTGCAGTGGCCTCCACTGATCTTCCTGTCTCCTCCATCCTTCCTCTATATCACTCCTAGAATAATCTTCCCTATATCTGATCATGCCATAACTCCCCAACCTTCAGTGCCTCTCTTGGCCTATTTGCAAAGCCCACACTCCTTGGTTTAGTGTAGCATATATTGATCATTTGGCTTCCCAGCATCCTCCCATTTCTAAGACTCCTGTCCTCCTTCTGGAAACTTCCTGTCAATCCCCCTTTCCCAACACACACACACACACACACACACACACACACACACTTCATTCATCCATAGACTGATGGCATGAGCAACCATGTTAGTCAACATGACCTGAGTCACAGCTGATTGCTCCACAGGTGGCAAGTGACTGAAGCTGGATCAATCAGAGAACTTCCCTAGAATTTTGGACATGAAACTGAAATGAGAAGTCATGTTTTTCGGGATGGCTGACCTTAGGACATACAGACTCAAGCGGTCTTGGTGGCCATAGCCATGCCCTGCCATGTGGACCCAGGAAAAGAAAAAGTCAGTTATTGGAAGAGGGGTGGGGAGTGGGCTGGAGGATGAGACAGAGAGAGCATTTCCCAGGTTAGCTACTGGGAGTTTCAGGCCCTGGTTCTGTCTACTCGAAGACTCAACCTTTGTTCTCAGTGAGCCAGCCTATGGCCTCCAACTCATGCTCATTAGGACCTGAGTTTCCCAGAGTTGGCTTCTGTTACTAGCAGCCAGGAGCAAGATTCTAAATATTTAACCACTGGGTGATGTGGCCCTGACAACCAGCTGTGTTGGTTCTGGAGCAGGGTCCCAAAGGTCTGCTGGACTCAAGAGTGGCAGTGGCAGGCTCTCCAGGGACTTGGGTCAGCAGCTACTTATCAACCAAATAGAAGTTCTTTAATATCGTGGGAAGATGCCAGCTGAATATAAGCCCTGCTTGCCAGCAGAATGGACCTAACCAATACACCCAGACCTTTCACACTCAGACTCCACCTCTCTTCCCAGCCTTAGATTTCACCCCACCCCACCCCACCTTCAATAGTCACCCAACAAACATTTATTGAGTGTCAACTCTGTGCCAGGCACGGGGGAGTCATCAATGATGATGAAGATAGCACGGTCCCTGTCCGCCCATCCTTACAGTCTCATCTCAGCATACCCCACAGTGCTGTAGAGCAGATCTGTTGAGGCCAGTCCCTCTGCCTCAGATGCCCTGTCCTTTCTTCTCTGACCAGTTGAAGTCCCACCAGCCTCCAAGACTCCTCTTCCTCTCAGAAACCTTCTCAGACCTCCAGTCCGTTTGGACGCCCTCCCTCGGCCCCTTTTACTCCCATGGGCCTTTATATGCTCTCCCTACATCTACCAGAAACCATCTCGTATTCGAGGTCTCTGTGTCTGTCTCCCAGCCCCCCACTCCCACAGGTCGAGAGCTGTTAGAGGAACAGGATGGGGTCAGGGTTACCTCTGTGTCTCCCAGCAGCAGCTGGCCCTGAGCTCTGCACATAGTAGGGGCTTTAATTGCCCTTCTTGTTGATCGCTGGTAATCCAGTCTTATTCTGCAAATGTGCTTTGCTGATGGCGGCTTGGCAGAAGCAGGAGTGAATGGAAGGACTGATAATTCTACAAGGCGAAGCTGATTGCTTCTCTCTCCCCTTGAAACTTTTCACTGCATTCTTCATCTGTTTCCATCAGGATGAAGGTCAAACCCCTTAGCAGGGCTGACAAGCTGCTTCCTGATCTGGGCCCCACTTGCAGCTCCAGTTTCACCTCAAAATTCCAGTTACCCTGAACCACATACTCTTGCTCCCTTCTCTCACCTCTGAGCTTTGCATATGCTGTTCCCTCTGCCTGCATCAATCTCCCCACCGTCTCTCTCCTTATTTCTTGCTAACACTTTGCCATCCTCCCAGTCTTAGCATGTTCTAGGAAGTCATTCCTGATTCCCTCCCATCTCCACCCCCACATCCAGGTCAGATGTCTCCCATGACCTCCCATAGGGCCCTGTACTTCTCTCATCAGGACCTGGCAAACTGCCTCAAACCAGTCGCCATCGAATCGACTCCGACTCATGGTGATTGCATGTGCGTCAGAGCAGAGCTGTGCTCTATAGGGTTTTCAGTCGCTGATTTTTTCAGAAGTCGATCACCAGACCTTTCTTCAAAGGCACCTCTGGGTGAATTCCAACCGTCAACCTTTAGGTTAGCAATTAAGTGTGTTAACCGTTTGCACCTAGGCAGAGTGCTTAGAACATTACTATGCAACATGAGATCTGTGGACCAGCAGCAGCGGCATCACCTAGGTGCTTGTTAGAAATGTAAACTCTCAGGTTTTCCAAGACCTACTCTATGGGAATCTGTGTTTTCACAAATCCCAGGGGATTTGTGTGTACATAAAGCTGAGAAGCACTTATCTAGGTCAGTGGTTCTCCAACTTGGTTGCACATGGGAATCACCCAGGGAATTTTTAAAACTGCTGATGCCTGGGTCCCACCTCAGAGATTCTGATGTACTTGAACCTGGCGGGGCCTGGACATCTGGATTAATTAAAGCTCCCCCACATGATTCTAATGTGCAGCTGAGTCTGAGAACCCTGGTCTATTGTTGTTGTTACCGTGCCATTGACTCAATTTCAACTCATAGTAACCCCATGTGACAGAGTAGAACTGCCCCATAGGGTTTTCTTGGCTGTAATCTTTATGGAAACAGATCACCAGATCTTTGTCCTGCAGAGCCACTGGGTGGATTTGAACTACCACCCTTCTGGTTAGCAGCTGAGCGCTTAACCGTTTGTACCACAGGGCTCCTCTAGTGCTCAGTAGATACCTACTGAATGAATGAATCAACATTTGTTGAGCATTTCATATAATCCTCACAACAACCCTGTGAGATACAAACTAATATTATCCCCATTTCACAGACAAAGAAAGTAAGGCTCAGGCAGGGGGAAAAAACTGCGAAAGTAAGCAGCAGAGTCCTTTATTCTTCGCCCTGCCTCTCTGGACAAGGGTAGAGTCCTCGGGAATCAAACTCGGCTCCATTCTGGCTCCTGTCCCTTGAGCAAGCAGAAGCCCCTGTAGGCACATGGGAAAACAAGACCCTTGGGGCAGCAGGAGGCAAAAACACACATAAATAAAACTTGAACCCTAGCGCCTGCCGTGAAGATTAGGCTTATATTTATAAAAATCACCAGAGCCACAGTTCCTCGGTTTCGTGTTTCATTTACGGCGAACACAAATAGCTTCAGCACGAATATCTGGGATCAAAACAGAGCTGCAGGTTCCGGAGCATCTGTGCTATAGGAGGTGCAGTATGCACTGAGATAATTTTAGCCGAATGTGTTATAAACAAGATCTGCAGAACCGCGCGGCGGGCTGAGTTTTGAAAACTTAGGATTCTAAATGTATAAATTGTTTGGAACATTTAACATCTAGTCATTAAGCAGTCACCCCCTTGCCCTCCGTTTTCAGCGCGAAGCTTGCAGCACGGCAGCCTCCAGCTGACACCCCCTTCCCAAGTATTAAATAGGGACCACTAGGCTGTGATACACACACACACACACACACACACACACACACACACACACACACACACAGGCGTGCAGACACACACCATCTGGTCCAGACCATTCGTTGGAAGGCAGGAGCAGCACCGAGGCAAAACATCTGTTCACCGCTGTGCTACAAAGAACGTTTCTCAGGGACCTGGGCTTTTTTTTCTATTGCATTTTTTTTTTCCACTTAGTCTTACGCCTCAGATTCTAAACACCCCCTTAGGATAGAAGGAAGGAGGGCGGCAGGAAGGGAGGCAGCAAGGAAGAAGGAAGGCAGGAAACTAGCTTTTATTGAGCACCTATTATGTACCAGGCAGTGGGATGTTTATCATCCTGTCACCTGCACCACAAACTGGCCAGGTAGGGATATTACCCCCTTTTGACAGGGGATAAAACCGAGGCTCAGAGGGAAGTGACGTGCCCAAGCCAGAGAGCTGTAGGAGGCAACACTGGATTTCAGCAGAAAAGGGGAAGTGTTGAAATGGCAGCCATATGGCAGACAAGAACTCATGATGCCCATTGAGTTGTTTCTGTAGGATACCTGGAATCTTTCTTTTTCCTGTTCAACAATCCCTTCTGAGTCATAGCACTGCGTGTACATAGTAACAAATGGTACTGGAGAGATTGTGGGAAAAAGCAACAGTCTCCCACCTTTTCCCACCCCACCCCCAACCCACCTGGGAAAAGCAATCCTTTTTTTTTTTTTTCTTGAACAGTTTGTCTTACTAACTCTCTGGTGGGTAACTTCATATCTCTAGCTAATTTGCTTTTCTGTTTCTAGCTTTATCATCATTATCCAATATCAAGTCCATGATCTGAAAGACGAGAATTTAACTCATTTCAACTGTCTTTTCTTCTTTTTATCCCAATGTTTGAAATTTAAATAATTATTTTTAAATCTCCTATTGATTGCCTTTGAAACTTTAAATGGTATGTAAGTAATTTACTTAAAACCACTGTTTCTTGTTCACAACACCTAAACAAATCTTTAAAATATTTCTTTACTCTCCACTTTGAAAATGAGAATATTTGCACCCCTACCCTTTCCTCCTCCTTTCTGTCAGCTACACTTTTCTTTTCACATTGTTAAGGTCCTTATATTCCGATATTCAACCACAACCAGTATGTCTATGCTTTGTCCATAGTTTGACTCTGAAAGTTGAAAATTAATAAGCAGCATTTACATTATTATGACTGTGTAAATATTGCTCATTGCTGAGTCAAATAATATCTTAGGATTTCTTTTCTTATCTTGAAACCCAGAGTCAGGATCATTGATCAGTGGTAGGAGACTTCTCCTACCATAATGGTCAAATTGATTCACTTTTATTATGCTCTATCAAACACTGAGACTCCTGGTGGCCCAGTGGTTGAGAACTATGGCTGCTAACCAAAAGGTCGGCAGTTCAAATTCACCAGCTGGTCCTTGGAAACCCTATGGGGCAGTTCTACTCTGTCCTATAGGGTTGCTATGAGTTGGAACTGACTCCATGGAAACAGGTTTGAATCAAACGCTCAAAAGATTGCCACAGTTTCTTTTGTGTCATATTTGGACCATGACTTTCTTACAAAGTTTTGATTTTCCTGGAATTTCTAATTGCCTTTTCTTACTTTCTTGCGCTTTATCATATCTTCAATTTTTTTTCGAATTTTCTATTACTCCACTAATCTTTCAAATTCCCCCTTTCCTCAGAAGCTTCCTTATCAGATCCCTCAAGTCTCCCACTCCCATCTGAACAGGTTGCTTCCTAACCCTGTAGCCCAGTTGCCGTCCTGGGACTTGCCAGATCTATTCTCTTGGGTTGGACCCACTGTTCCTGGATACTGTGTCTTCCTCTTTCTCGGTTTATTCCTTTATTTTATTAGACTACATCTTCAAATAGTTTACTAAAAAGGGTGCATGGAATGTAAATTTTCTGAAGCACTGCATGTCTGAAAAGATTCTCTCTCACACATTTGACTGATGGTAAAGACGAATCTAGAGTCCCTGGATTGTGGAAATGGTTAACGGCGCTGGGCTGCTAACCAAAAGTTTGGAGGTTCAAGTCCACCCAGAAGCACCTCGGAAGAAAGGCCTGGTGATCTTCTGAAAAATTAACCATTGGAAACCCTATGGAGCACGGTTCTACTCTGACACACATGGGGTTGCCATAAGTTGGAATTCACTCGACAGCAACTGATTTAAAGACGAGTCTAGAATCTAAGCTGAAAATCATTTTCCTTCAGAATTGTTTAAGTATTTCGCCTTTGTCTTTTAGAAACCAATATCGCTGATAGGATGGCTAAAGCTACAGATTCCACTTCTTTGTAGGCGGACTGCTTTTTCTCTCTGAAAACTTCTAGGATCACCTCTTCACCCTGATATTTCACAAAGAGGTGTCTAAGTGCAGCTGTTTTCTTATTCATCGTGATGTGTTCCTATCCATCCCAGTGGGGTGCTTTCAAATGTAAAGATTCTGTCCCTCTTCAGCTTTGGAAAATTCTCTGCTGTTCTTTTTTTTTACTAAGGAGCACTGGTCACGAAATGGTTAAGTGCTCAGCTGCTAACTGAAAAGTCAGTGGTTCGAACCCACCAGCCGCTCCGTGTAAGAGAAGACCTGGTGATCTGCTCCCGTAAATATTACAGCCTAGGAAACTCTATAGGGCTGTTCTACTCCGTCATATAGGGTTACTATGAGTCGGAATCGACTTGACCATACACAACACAGCAACAACATTTCTTTGACTGTTTCGTCCCCTCCATTATCTGTTTGGAGCCCTGGTGGCACAGTGGTTAAGAGTTTAGCTGCTAACCAAAAGATCAGCAGTTCGAATCCACCAGCCCCTCCTTGGAAACTCTATGAGGCAGTTCTACTCTGTCCTATAGGGTGGCTATGAGATGGAATCGACTCGATGACAATTGGCTTTATTATCTGCTCACTCTTTCTAGGGCTCAAGCTGTTTCATATAGCACCCACTTTTTTTTTATATTTTCCATCTCTTTGATTTTTTGCTCTATATTCTGGACGATATCTTCAACTTTATGTTCCAGTCTTTCCATTTTTTTTTTTTACGATCATATTTTTAATCTTTCAGAGTTATTGTTTATCCTCTGATTGTTCATTTTTTATGACAAACTGTCCTTGTTTTATGGCTATAATATGCTCTAAGATGAGTAGATTAATTAAAGATTTTTTGTTTTGTTTGTTTTGTTTCGTTTTAAGAGTTTTGTTCTCTGAATTAGTTTTATTTCCTCCCAGGTCAGTTTTTCTGTTTATCTTGATCTTTCTAGTTCATGATGCTGGTTCTCCTCATATGTCTGTCTGTTCATATTTATAAAAGCACAGTGTAGCTGGTGTTGATTTCTCTGCTCTCTTGTAAGTAGAATTAGTCTTCTACTAGGCCTCTGATCGACTGAAGATTTGGTCTGTGTGGGGTGGGGTGGGGCATGTGACTGGCAGGATCTATCTTAATGCAAGTATGCACAAAGCCAGCTGTATATAGGGCCCTCACTTGCCAGAATGAGGAAGACTTCTCTCTAGATCACCAAAATGTGCACTAGGAGCCTTAGGTTTTCTAAGACATATTGCTTAGTTTCTTAGAGAAGATTCTTCTGCTTTTTTGGCCCGGGGGTAAATGCTGTTGTCTGCTTTCTATACAAGGTAAGGATAATGCTGGAGAGACAAGCAGGGACTGTGATCCCATAAATAGACTTCCAGGTAATGCCCTGTCTTCAGCCCCCTCTTCTCTTCTGCCCTCCACCAACCTGCCGACTGGAGGGCAGACTCTCTCCAGGGTCCTCCTCTCCCACTTCCTCTGCAGCCCTCTTGGAACACATTCTATGCTGGGCCCATTCCATCCATCAGCCCACTCCCATCTGTTTTCCACCTTTCACACATTTGCTGAAATCTCTTGTTTCAAGAGAAAGATGGTGAAACCACTCCCCGACACATACATTTGCTATTGTGGATTTATTCCTTTTTTAACTTCTCTGCTTTTATTTTGGTGGTGTGTCAGGAGGGATAGACAAAGGCCTGGGCCTAGTGGTCCATCTTGAATTGGGGGTGCAGAAAGCCTGGATTCCAGTAAGGATGACTTGTATCACATTTTACAGATCTTAAATAGTAATAAAGTAATTTTGTATAGTCAGTAATTTAATATCATTTAATTTACATTAAGTAAATGACTTTTCATTTAATGGTAATGATTTTATAGATTTTAAATAGACTTAAAGTAGATTCTAATTATAATGGCTGTTGGAGCTACATTTTAAAGGTAACTTCCATTTGCTTAACAGGTTTGCTTCTCACAATGACCCAGTGAGGCAGGCATCATTGCCCACCCTTTGCATATGAGAGAACTAAAGCTCAGGCTGGAAATTCAGGGCTGCCCCATTCCAGACTCAGTTCCACCCTGGCACTGAAATTATAATGGCTATAACAATGACTGTCATCAGCTAAGTCTTTACTAAATGCCTGGCACTGTACAGATAAGGAAACTGAGATTCACAGAGAGGAAGGGTTGTGCTCCAGCCCCTTTCCACTTGAACAATAAGCCAGAGGTTCCCACAGGCAGATGTCAGGATTATATATGGTTCTCAAATCTCTGATCAAACCACCCCTTAGCAGCCAAAGTGAAGCTCCCTATGATATGGAAGCAAGAACTTGTGGGAGATCTTAGAGTAAGGAAACTCACATTTGCTGAGAGCATTAAGCACTTTGCACACATTCAAACTTGGGAGAGGAATGATTATGTGGTAGACTGTGTCTCCAAAGATGACCACAACAATGTCTCCCATCCCCTACACTCTTTTGAAATGTTATCTTGACTCTCGCCCATCAAGAAGTGACATCAGTTTCCCCTCCTCTTGACACTGAACTTGCCCTGTGTCTTACTTTGAATAACAGAACGCATCAGAAGTAACATTGTGTGATTTCATAGACTAAGCCTTAGGAGATTTGCATCTTCCATCTTCACCTCTTGAATGCTTCTCCTTGGAACTCAGCCACCATGCTGTGAGGAAGCCCAACTACCCACTTGGGGAGGTTCATGTGGAAGAAAACCAAGGTCCCTAGTCAGCAGGCTTGGCAGAGCTTCCAGCCAGCATCAATTGCCAGCTCTGTAAGTGAGACAATTTTGGATCTTCCACCCATCCCAGAGCTTAAGTTTACACCATGTAGAACACCGTTACTGCCTTGTCAACCAACAGAATCATAAGAAATAAATAGCTATGGTTTCAAGCCACTAAGTCTTGGGGTGGTTTTTATGCAGTAATAGATATCCAAAACATCCTATCTTAATGATGTGTAAATTGAGGCTCAACAGCTTGGTACTGGAACAATGACAGACACGTAGACTAATGGAACCGAATTGAGAACCCAGAAGTAAATCCATGCAGCTATAGACAGCTGATCTTTGACAAAGTGTCGAAGTCCATTCAATGGGGAAGAGAGAGTCTCTTTAACAAATGGTGCTGGCAAAACTGGATATCCATTTGCAGAAAAATTAAACAGGATCCATACCTCACACCATACATAGAAACTAACTCAAAATGAATCGAAGATGTACATGTTAATAAACCTAAAACTATAAAGTTCTGGAAAGATAACATAGGGACAAAGCTAGGGGTCCTAATTTATGGCATAAACACACTATCAACTAAAATGCTAACTAAAAATGCACAAACAACAGAAGATAAACTAGATAACTGGGACCTCCTGAAAATTAAGTTTGTATGTTCATCAAAAGACTTTATCAAGAGTGAGAAAAGAACCTACAAACTGGGGGGGAAAATTTTGGCAACGACATATCTGACAAGAGTCTAATCTCTAAAATATATAGAAAACTTCAATACCTCAACAACAAAGAGACAAACAACCCAATCAAAAAATGAGCAAAGGATATGAACAGACACTCCACCAAAGAAGACATTCAGGCAGTTAACAAACACATGAAGAGATGCTCTTGATTATTAGCCATTAAAACCCATTGCCAAACCCATTGCAGTCGAGCCGATTCCGACCCATAGATGCAAATAAAAACTGCAGTGAGATACCATGTCACCCCTGCAAAAATGGCACTCATCAAAAAAACAGAATTACAAATGCTGGCAGGGTTGTAGGGAGATTGGAACTCTTATACACTGCTGGTGGGATTGTAGCATGGTGCAACCACTGTGGAAAACGGTATGGCACTTCCTCAAAAAGATAGAAATAGAAATACCATATGATCCAGCAATGCCACTCCTAGGTATATATCCTAGAGAAATAAGAGCAGTGACACGAATAGACATATGCACACCCATGTTCACTGCAGCATTGTTCACAATAGCAAAAAGATGGAAACAACCTAAGTGTTCATGAACTGATGAATAGATAAACAAAATGTAGTACATACACACAATGGAATACTATGCAACGATAAAGAATAATGATGAGTCTGCAAAACATCTTGTAACAGGGATGAATCTGGAGGACATTATGCTGAGTGAAATAAGTCAATCACAAAAGGACAAATATTATATGATACCACTTTTATAAAAAGTCAAGAATAGGTTTACATACTGAAAGCAACGTTCTTTGAGGGTTACCAGAGATGGGAAGGGGAGGGAGAATCACTTACTAGATAGTAGACACTAATTCTGGTGAAGGGAATGGCAATACGGAGAAAGTCAGCACAACATGACCAAGATAAACGAAGACACTGAGAGGTACCCAAGAATAAAGGACGACCACGGTAAATGCTATAACATATACAGTTCTGCAACAACAGTAATAACCAGCAAAGTTTTGTGAGTGGTTACATAGGTAGATATGTATGCTATATAGGTGTAGGAGGGCATATGGGAGTTCATGTGTGCTCATTTAAAACCAAAACCTGTTGCTGTGGGGTCGATTTCAACTCATAGTGACCCTATAGGACAGAGTAGAACTGCCCCATAGCGTTTGCAAGGAGCCGTTGGTGCATTCAAATTGACGACCTATTGGTTTAGCAGTTGAGCTCTTAACCACTGTGCCACCAGGGCTCCATATATAGGTACAGTTATGGGCATTTGTATATACATATTTGTACGTGCTGCATATATATTCATATATATAATAGAGGACATAAGGGGCACACTTACAGAAACTTCCTAGACATATCCAAACACCTCATGGAACCAACTTACTGGGTTTGAAGGCTCAGGACCATAGTCTTGGGGGACATCTAGATCAATTGGCATAACATGGTTCATAAACATAATGTTCTACATCATAGTTTAGTGAGTAGCACCTGGGGTCTTAAAAGCTTCCAAGCAACCATCTAAGATACAACTATTGGACTCTTCCCATCTGGAGCAAAGGAAAGTGAAGGAAACCAAAGACTCAAGGTAACAATTACTAGTCCACAGGACTGATGGCCCACCCAAACCACAGCCTCTTCCAATCTGAGATCAGAAGAACTAGAAGATGCCCAGCTACCACTACCGACCATTCTGACCAGGGACACAATAGAAGGTCCCCGTTTGAATGGGATGAAAACGCAGAACAAAACTCTAATTCGTAAAAAAGACCAGACTTACTGGACTGATAGAAACTGGAGGAAACCCCTAGATTACCTAAGACACCCTTTTAATCTGGAACTGAAGTCATTCCCAGAGGTCACCTTTCAGCCAAGTAACAGATAGGCCTATAAAATAAACAATAACAACTGTGAGGAATGTACTCCTTAGAACAATAAACCAAATGGGCATTATTTCCCCAAAAGCAAAGATGAGAAGGCAAGGAGGGGCAGGGAAATTGGACCGATGGTAACGGGGATGGATTGTGGGGATAGCAACCAATGTCACAGAACAATTTGTGTATGAATGATTGAAAGGGAAAGTAATTTGCTGTATGAACTTTCACCTAAAACACAATAATAGATTAAAAAAAAAATTGAGGCCCAGACTAGTTAAATATGTCCGGAGTCACAGTTAGAATTTGTGGAGTCTGGACTCAATTCAAGGTCTTCCTAAGTCCAGAGCCTGGGATCTAGCACAAGATATTGCCTCTGCTGTTCAGTCCTTGAAACAGCCCTATGATTAGATGGTTGTTATTGTCGTTAGATGCTGTTGAGTTCATTTCAAGTAGAACTGCCCCCTAGGGTTTTCTAGACCGTAACCTTTACAGAAGCAGATTGCCAGGTCTTTCTCCTGTGGAGCTGCTGAGTAGGTTCGAAACACCAACATTTTGGTTAGCAGCGAAGCACTTAACCATTGTGCCACCAGGGCTCCTGTAATTAGATGGTACAACACCCATTTTAGAGATGAAACAGACTCAGAGGGGAAGGAGAAAGGTCAGATTATGTACTTCAGGGCCTGTAGCTTCTTCCTCATCCCAACTTCTGTGCCCCTACTTGAAAGTATATATGCTGTGTGGCTGTCTGCATACAGAGTGGAAATGTTCATGTGTGTTTGTATACGTCTCTCTGGGTGTTTGTGTATCTGTGAGCCTGTGCGCTGTCAGTGTGGCACTGTTGTGATGTGTTTGTATGTGGTGTATGTGTATGGGGAGTATTGCAGTATGTGTTTTTATGTTTTGTGTGTACTTGAGGGGGTGTGGTATATGTCAAGCTCTGTGTTGAGTGGTGTGTGTTTGTGGGGGTGATGTGTGCTGTACTGCGTGTAAGGGGTGGGGGTGTGAGGTGTGTGGTACAGTGTATGTTCCAGGAGAGGAGACCCAACGACTGGTCTCAGGCGTGTTTTCCCTCCTCAAGCATCCCAGCATCTTGCTGACACTGATCCAGGTCTGGCAACGTCTTTCCTGAATAAACATGATGTCATTTCCATTCCATTCGGCCTGTGCTGGGACAGCTGCTGTCAGCATCACTGAGGGAAATGCCACCTCGGCCCTGACAGCTGCCACTTGGCACACTTTGTAGAGAGCTTCTCTGGGAAGACAAAACCTAGCCAGTCATGCAGATGCTATTTAAAGTATGTTGCATCTTGATGAGAAATGTAGAGGAAGCTAAAGTGTGCTGGGGGCATGTCTCGGGACCTTGGGCTAGTAGGAGGGGGAGACTTTGGTGACCATCACACAGGCTCCATTTATCTTCAGCTAAATCTATCCCCACTTCCCCTTTTACAGATGAGGAAACTGAGGTCTAGAAAGGGGAAGAGGATTGCGCAAGAGCATAGAGAAAATCAGAGTCACAGAACATGAGAGTTGAAAGTAACCATTATAATTTTCAAATCTAACTCCGACTTTGTACTAGTGGGGAAACTGAGACCCAGAAAGGAGAAGATATTTGCCCAAGTCCATGCAGCAAGTAATGGCAGAGCTTGGACTAGAACCCAGGTCTCGGGCATGGGTATTTGACCTTTGGCTTGAATACACTGATGGCACCTGTTTTGCAAACAGCTGGAGCTAAGCAAATATTTGTTAAATGACTTGCATTGATTTGGATTACTTGGAAATGCATTGAATTATTCTGTCATCCCCACCCTTCGCTCCCGCTCCAGCCAGGAGTACCATGTGCCTGCTCCGTCCAACTGCTCTGGGAGCTTTGTATACGCTGGAGTATTCCAGCAGGAAGTATATAAGATGCTCCTGGTTAGGGCAGGGGATTTTTCACTATCATCTCTTTAAAGTTGGTGCCTTGAGTGTTCAGCAAACCCAGGCTTGAGTTTGACCCTCTACTAACTGACTAACCCCTCTGCCCTGTCCAAACTCCTTACAGTGGTATTGAAGGCTTTTCACCATCTGGCCTCTTTCCACCTTTCCAGGCTTATCCCTCATCTCTTTCCGTTAACCAGTGATCTTGCAATTTCTCATTCTTCCCTAAGTTATGTTCTTTCACACTGCCACATGCTTTGCCTGTGCTTTAGCCTGGAAGAATCTTTCTCTGCCTGTCAAACTCCTACTCATCCTTCAGTACCCCATTCTAATCACTTCATCTGTGGAAGAGAGTAGCTGCTCTGTTCTTTGGGCTCACAACTTCTTGGCCATCCCTTGGTCATAATCCTTATCACAGTGAGTTAAAATTATGTCTACAATTCAAGATCAAGTCCTCTACAGATCAAGAACTCATCAAAGTCAGGAACTGAGGCTGAGCAACGTTTGTATCCCCTGCACCTAACTCAGAACCTGAAATGGAGAGAAATGTTTATTGAATGAATGCCCTGCACAGTGACTCACAGCAAAAACCCTGACCCAGAAAGCCAGCTTTTTCCTGGAAAAGCAAAGGGAAAGAATAGCATCATCACAGCATTGAGCTTTAGGACAAATTAAGAAGCCAACCTCTAGCAATTCATATAATTCACCCAGGTGTGCCTTTGAGATCTTACCTTTACCATTTCTGGGCCATCTCCCACCCCCACTGTCTGGCAACTCCACTCTCACATCCAGTCCTGCTACCTCTCTGATGCCTAAAGCATCTACCAGGTTTGCTCTTTTGTTGACCCAAGGCTCTAAAATAACTTATTCTTCCTCACTTAACCACCAGAAAAATTCCTTTACTCTCACTGAGACTGATTGCCTTGGATGTTGGGAAAGCAATCTGATTAAACATATTCATAACAACATATAAAGGGCTAGGATCCCACCCAACTTTCTTCTAGATGTCTGCAAAGGAAGGCGAGAGGGAAGGAATTGAGAAATATTAGTAATAATGAGATTTAATAATAAAGCAAAATCGGAAGTGAACTCAGACAAGAAACACTTTCCTAATGTTTACAAAAGCTTTGAATGGCCATAAATTTTCATACTGGATTCCCCGCAGTTCCTTTGCTCTCTCTGTCATTCCATCTAACAGCTTTAGAATACTGTTGTTACTGGCATCCCTCTGACAGAAACCAGCCCTGTTTATACGAAGTTCTGATAACTTGAAAATTTCAAAGTGCTTACACTTAACTACCTGAGAACATTATTTTACTTTTAACTTATTGAAAGCATAGCATAAGGCCTTGGACAAGATGGCAACAGGAATCCCTCTTCCTGCTTCTTTTTTTTGTGGATTATCATGATGTTAAGAGGGTGGAATTGGGAGAAGACTAAAGAATGTATTACAAGGGTGAGACTTATAAAATATTTATCAAAGTATCTCTCTCAGAATCAGATTAGGACTCAGACATTGTCCAGTTCCAACAATGTGGATCATTACGGGATCAATGAAACCTCCATAGATTCTGTAAGCCAAACAACCTCATAATTACTTTAGGTCCCTCTAGGTCTCCTGAAGACCTGACCACCAAATGGGGGAGAGTGGATGATAAGGAAGACTAGCCCTTTTATTTCTAACTAATGGAATAAAGGGAGGGATTGACCAATAATCCTCTTAAAGAAGGGGTCATTGGGGCATAGCTCGGGAAGAAAAAGAAAGAACTTAGGTTGAGCACCTACATTTTTCCAAGCACTGTGTCAGACATTTAAATATATTATTGCAGTTAAGTCGTTATAAAGTCTTACTAAATAGGATCAGCAATTTTCAAGGTGTGATTTTCAGACCCCAAACATTCCCCAAGACTCTTTTGGAGGGCGTTTGTCTGAGACTGGGTTCTCTAGAGAAGCAAAACCAGTAAAGTGTATAAATATATATATAGAGAGAGATTTATATAAAGGAAACAGCTCACGCGATTGTAGAGGCTAGAAGGTCCCAAGTCCGTGGATAAGAGTAGAGGCCTCTCCCAAGTCACGCAGCCACAGAAGCTGGCAATCCCAAGATTGGCAGGTCAGAGAGCAGGGTCCTGCTCACAGGCTGTGCAGATCAAGGAATCCCAAGTTCAGCAGATAAGCTGACAACTCAAGTCCCAAGAACCGGAGATGAGACGACAGGAGGCAGCCGCAGGATCCAGAGAGAGCAAAAAGCCAGAATGTCTGCTTATATTCAGATGCAGGCCACATCCCCAAGAAGACTCCCTTTCATCTGATTGGCTACTCACAGGATATTCAATCATGGGAGTGATCACATTAAAACACTGAGAATCATGGCCCAGCCAAGTTGACACACAATCTTAACCATCGCAGTGTGCAAGTCAAAATATTTCATAGTAACTTTGAGAAGTTATTTCCCTTTTTTTCATGGCTTGACGTTTGCACTGACAGTGCACAAGCAAAAGAGTTTACACGAATTAAGGCAAGGGCACCAAACTGTACTAATAGTTTTTGTATTCTTCACCACCACACACTGCAGTTTAAAAAATATCCTTGAATAATCAGTAAATATATATTATATATATAAACCCATTGCCATTGAGTTGATTCCGACTCATAGCAACCCTATAGGACAGAGTAGAACTGCCCTCACATGATTTCAAGGAGCAGCTGGTGGATTCTAACTGCCCACCTCTTGGTTACCAGCCGTAGCTCTTAACCACTGCACCACCAGGGCTCTGTATACACACACACACACACATATATATTTGTTATTGTTGTTAGGTGCTGTCAAGTCGATTCCAACTTATAGTGATCCTATGTACAACAGAACGAAACACTGCTCTGTCCTGCACTATCCTTACAATTGTTGTTATGCTTGAGCCCATTGTTGCAGCCCACTGTGTCAATCCATCTGTTTGAGGGTCTTCCTTTTTTTTGCTGACCCTCTACCTTACCAAGTGTGATGTCCTTCTCCAGGAACTGGTCCATCCTGTTAACATGTCCAAAGTATGTGAGATGAAGTCTCGTCATCCTTGCTTCTAATGAACATTCTTGCTGTACTTCTTCCCAAGACAGATTTGTTCATTCTTCTGGAAGTCCATGGTATAGTCGATATTCTTCACAAACACTGTAATTCAAAGGCATCAATTCTTCAGTCTTCCTTATCCATTGCCCAGCTTTCGCATGCATATGAGGCCACTGAAAAACCATGGCTTGGGTCAGATACACCTTAATCCTTAAAGTGACATCTTTGCTTTTTAACTTTAAAAAGGTCTTTTGCAGCAGATTTTCCCCATTGCAATGCATATTTTTATTTCTTAACTGCTGCTTCTATGGATGTTGATTGTGGATCCAAGTAAAATGAAATCCTTGACAACTTCAATATTTTTTCCATTTATCATGATGTTGCTTATTGGTCTAGTTGTGAGGATTTTTTTTCTTTCTTTATGTTGAGGTGTAATCCATACTGAAGGCTGTGGTCTTTGATCCCATCAATAAGTGCTTCAAGTCCTCTTCACTTTCAGCAAGCAAGGTTGTGTCATCTGCATAATGCAGGTTATTAATGAGTCTTCCTCTGATCCTGATGCTGAGTTCTTTTACATATAGTCCAGACTCTCTGATTATTTGCTCAGCATACAGATTGAATTAGTATGGTGAAAGGATACAACCCTGATGCACACCTTCTTGACTTTAAACCATGCAGCATCCCCTTGTTCTGTTCGAACAACTGCCTCTTGGTCTAAGTACAGGTTCCTCAAGAGCACAATTAAACATTCTGGAATTCCCACTCTCACAATGTTATCCATAATTTGTTATGATCTATATGATCAGAATGCTTTTGCATAGTCAATAAAACACAGGGAAATATCTTTCTGGTATTCTCCCTTTCAGCCAGATCCATCTGACATCAGCAATGATATCCCTTGTTCCACCTCCTCTTCTGAATCCAACTTGAACCTCTAGGAGTTCCCTGTTGATGTACTGCTGCAACCACTGTTGAACGATCTTCAGCAAAATTTTACTTGCGTGTGATATTAATGATATTGTTTGATAATGTCTACGTTTGGTTGGATCACCTTTCTTTGGAATGTGTACAAATATGAATCTATTCCAGTTGGTTGACCAGGTAGCTGTCTTCCAAATTTCTTGACATAGATGAGTGAGCGCTTCCAGCACTGCATCCATTTGTTGAAACATTATCAATTGGTATTCTGTCAATCCCTGGAGCCTTGTTTTTCACCAATGCCTTAGTGCAGCTTGGACTTCTTCCCTTAGTACCATGGGTTCTTGATCATATGCTACCTCCTGAAATGGCTGAACATCAGCCAATTCTTTTTGGTACACTGACTCTGTTTATTCCTTCCATCTTCTTTCGATGCTTCGTGCTTCATTCAGTATTTTGCCCACAGAATCCTTCAATACTGCAACTCGAGGCTTGAATTCTTCCTCCAGTTCTTTCTACTTGAGAAATGATGCTAAGCATGTTCTTTCCTTTTGTTTTTCTATCTCCAGGTCTTTGCACATTTCATTATAATACTTTACTTTGTCTTCTTGAGCCGCCCTTTGAAATCTTCTGTTCAGCTCTTTTACTTCATCTTTTCTTCCTCTTGCTTTAGCTACTCTACGTTCAAGAGCAAGTTTCAGAGTCTCTTCTGACATCCATTTTAGTTTTTATTTCTTTCCTGTCTTTTTAATGACCTCTTGCTTTCTTCATGTATGATGTCCTTGATGTCATTAGTGTTCAGTGTGTCAAATCTATTCTTGAGATGATCTCTACATTCAGGTGGAGTATACTCAAGATCATACTTTGGCTCTCGTGGACTTGTTCTAATTTTCTTCAACTTCAACTTGAACTTGCATCTGAGCAATTGATGGTCTGTTCTGCAGTTAGCTCCTGGACTTGTTCTGACTGATAATATTGACTTTCTCCATGGTATTTTTCCACAAATTAGTCAGTTTGATTCCTGTGCATTCCATCTGGCAAGGTCTACGTGTATAGTTGCCATTTATGTCATTGAAAAAAGGTATTTGCAATTAAAAAGTCATTGGCCTTGCAACATTCTGTCATGCCATCTCTCATGTCATTTCTATCACCAAGGCCATATTTTCCAACTACCAATCCCTCTTCTTTGTTTCCAATTTTCACATTCCAATCGCCCATCATTATCAATGCATCTTGCAGAAATTGATAAAAATCTTCAATGTCTTCATCTGTGGCCTCAGTGGTTGGTGCATAAATTTGAACAATAGTCGTATTAACTGGTCTTCCTTGTAGTCACATGGATGTTATCCTCTCACTGGCAGTGTTGTACTTCAGGAGAGATCTTGAAATGTTGTTTTTGACAATGAAAGTGACGCCACTCCTCTTCAATTTGTCATTCCCATATGATTGTCTGATTCAAAATGGCCAATACCAGTCCATTTCGTTTCACTAACGGCTAGGACATCGCTGCTTATGCACTTCATTCTTAACCACTTCCAGTTTTCTTATATTCATACTTCGTACATTCCACGTTGTGATTATTAATGGATGTCTGCAGCTGTTTCTTCTCATTTTGAGTCATGCCACATCAGCAAATGAACTTCCTCAGAGCTTGACTCCATCCACATCATTAGGGTCAACTCTAGCTTGAGGAGACAGCTCTTCCCCAGTTGTATTTTGACTGTCTTCCAACCTGAGGGGCTCATCTTTTGGCACTATATCAGACCATGTTCTGCTGCTATTCATAAGGTTTTCACTAGCTAATTTTTTCAGTAGACTGCCGGGTCCTTCTTCCTAGTCTGGAAGCTCTGCTGAAACCTGTCCACCAAGGGCGAACCTGCTGATATTTGAAATACCAGTAGCAAAACTTCCAGTATCACAGTAATATGCAAGCCACTACAGTACGACAAACTGACGGACACGTGTTGGGGCCTTTCTTGTACATGTGTGGACATTATCCTATCATTGACAGCATTGTACTTCAGGATAGATCTTGAAATGTTCTTTTTGATGATGAATGTAATACCATTCCTCTTCAAGTTGTCATTCCTGGCATAGCAGACCATACGACTCTCAAATTTAAAATGGCCAATACCAGTCCATCTCAGTTCGCTAATGCCTAGGATATCGATCTTTATGCATTCCATTTCATTTTGGATGACTTCCGATTTTCCTAGATTCGTACTTCATACATTCCATGCTCTGATTAATAAATCTTAACCTTGGAGTGCAAGACTTTTTAATATGTTGTGTGAAAAATTGGGCAGTGCACATAAAGCCCTTCTTCCTCATATTTTAGCACAATGGTTGTCTTGAGGAAAATCACTGTGTGATTGAGTTGTGAGCTGAATTATCTACTTTTTTTATAGAACACAACTTTTACTTGAAAGAAAAACTGAAGAACAAATTTTAGTTATTGGACTCGGATACCTGGAGACATTTTTCTCAAAAATGAAGTAAGTCACGTTTTCCTTGTCACTTCAAGGAAAATATGTGCTGGTATTTGTTGCCAGTGATAAAGTCTGAGATTTCTAGTGAAAACTGTGAGTTTCATAGTCTCCCCATAATTAAAGACTGATGAGATGAGATGTTAACAAGTGTGATTTTTTAAATATTATATAATGAAGTGTATCAATATTTGGAAGATCTGGATAACTAAGTCAGTCAGCGTTTTCCAAATGACAGTGTATGCTGTTATAAAAATCCATTCAAAGTGCAAGATTGACCAATGCATTTTTATGAAACAGATTATGAAAGTTCAATGATATTTCAGATTCTACATTGCAACTAAGCTTTAAAAAACTACCACTTGTTGAGTTTTGGCATGGTATCAAAGAATAATATCCACAATTAGCTGAAAGGGCTATTAAAATGTTGCTCCCTTTTCCAACTACATATTTGCATGAGACCAGCTTTTGATATACTTCAACCAAAACAACATAGCACAGCAGATTGAATGCCCAAGCAAATATAAGAATCTAGTTTTCTTCTAACAAGCCAAAGGTTAAAGACATTTGCAAAAGTATAAAACAACCTCACACTTCTCAGTAAACTTTTATTTTGGAAAATGTAGTTATTTTTCATAAAAATTATTTATGTAAGCAAGTTAATGGATTTATTGTTATTTTTAATGAACTCTAAATAAATATTTAAAGTACTTTATTTTAACGTTAGTGTAGTATATATCAATAAATATAACCACCATAATAAATAAAAACTCTTAATCTACAATATTTTTTACGTGTGTAAAGGGGTCCTGAGACCAAAATGTTTGAAATCTCCTGAATAGGGTTACTATCTTCACTTTATAGATGAAGATACTAAGGTTCAGGAGGTAAAGGGACTTCTCATCAGTCACCCAAATGAAACCAAAAACCAAACCAGTTGCCACCAAGTCAATTCTGAGTCATGGCAAACCCATGTGTTGTAGAGTAGAACTGCTCCATAGGTTTTCAAGGCTGTGGTCTTTTGGTCAGCTATTGCTACAATAAAGCTGCATAACAAACAATCTCCAAACTCAGTGGCTAATAAGAACAGACGTTTACTTTTTACTCAAGTGTCTGTGGCTCTGCTAGACTCTGCTAAGCTTTTGTGGAATTGGCTGGGCTTGGCTCCAGGCTGCAGGTCAGGTTCAAGTCTGCTCCACAGGGCTCTCATTCTGGGAGCTGTGGCTATGCAAGGCATGCACTTCTCTTGATGGATGGCAGATGCCCAGGAGGCCAAGCAAACAACACAGTACCTTTAAAGCTCTGCTCCCATTGTGACAGTTAACTTTTCATTGGCCAAAACAGGTCACAGGGCCAAAGTCTAAATCAATGGATGGCAATGTACACTCTGCCTGCTCTACTGGGAGGCTGTGCAAAGTCATGTGGCAAAGGGTGTGACTATGTAATCCTATTACAGAGAGAGGGTGAAGATCTGGGAGCAATAATTCAGTCTTCGATAGGCCCCTTTGGGAGAGGGAACAGCCCAAGAGGCTGAAGGAACTGGGTTTGGAATACTAGATCAAATGAGGCTCTGCGCCCAGGTAGTACTACTTCTGGGCCCAGAGGTGGAGAGAGAGGAATCCTGCTCTCCTACCCTTGGCCCCAACTTCTCCACTACAGAATAGAGTGCAGCTTGGACACCTTGAGGGCTCTTCGTAGCAGGGGACCAGCAAAGGACAATCTTGCTGTGCCTGATAGCTGAGGGAACATGAGGGGCACTTGCAGCACAGGGTGGCTGCTCCTCCCTTGAGTGGCAGGCAAATGACCTGCCATGTGGTACCTAGAGCAGAAGAATGTGCTCCTGAGAACTTCTCAGTGCTCCCTACCCTGGGGACACTCCAAAAAATTAGAGCAACTGGTGGTATGGCTGAGGCCTTGCAGGCAAGTAGGTGGGAACCAGGACCAGTTAGAGTTTGGGGGCTAATGTCAATGGGATAACATATGTATTTGCAGGCCAGTGAAATCTGGGGCAGCGAGGCTGCCATTAAAGTTCAGCTGTAAAGATAGCTATTAAAATTAAAAATGCTCATGTCCTTTGACCCAGAAATGCCACTTTTAGAAATCTAACCTATAGAAGTACTTACAAAAAAGACCAAAAACATGTGTCTAAGGATGTTCATTGCAGTATTGCTTATAACAACAAAATTAGAAACAACTTAAACATCCCTCAATAGGGAGATGGTTAAATTCATTTTGATACATCAGTACTATGGAATATTCTGCAGCAATATTGTTTAAATGAGGTCAGTATTGACATGGTACAATGACTATGACATATTGTTTCATGAAAAAAAGAAAGTCTCAAAATAGTAATTATGGAATGATGATGTAATTTTTTGCAAAAACTACTAGTACTACTACATGTCTTAACTATGCATAGAAAAAAACTGGAAGAATAGATAGCAAAATATTCACAAAATATTCAGCCTCTCTGGGTGCGGAGGGGAAAGCTACAGGAAACTTTCAGTTACTCCACTAGCGTGTGTAGGCAGCCTATGTGGTGGTTAAGACAGCCAATGTTGTAGTCACAATGCCCAGGATGAGACAGCAGCCAGGTAGCGTGATCAACCGGCAGAATGACCTCGGTAAGCCATTTGACAATTGTCTGCCTCCATGTTTTCTACTCTGTAAAATGCAAATAATGATACTTACCTCAGAGAGTGGTGAGGCTTAAATGAGATGGTGGAACAAGAGGCTATAGATCGTGGAGGTTATATACGTAGGCTCTGGTGCTAGGAGGCCTGGGTTGGATCCCCTGTTTCACCACTCAGCAGCCTCCTTAGGCAAGTTACTTAAACTTTGTGTCTCATTTTCCTCATCCATAATCTAGAAATTGATTTAATTACCTCAATATAACTATCTCTTAATATGACTATCTTATAAGTTGTGCCGTCTTGTGATGTTCTTTTTGATGATGAATGCAACGTCATTCCTCTTCAATTTGTAATTCCTGGCATAGCAGACCATATGATTGTCTGATTCAAAATGGCCAATACCAGTCCGTTTCATTTCACTAATGCCTAGGATATTGATCTGTATGTGTTCTATTTCATTTTTGACAATTTCCAATTTTCCTAGATTCATACTTTGTACATTCCATGTTCCAATTATTAATGGATGTTTGCAGCTGCGTCTCTCATTTTGAGTAGTGCCACATCAGCAATTGAAGGTCCTGAAAGCTTGACTCCATCCATGTCATTCAGGTCAACTCTACTTTGAAGAGATAGCTTTTCCCCAGTCATATTTTGAGTGTCTTCCAACCTGAGGGGCTCATCTTCCGGCACTATATCAGACAATGTTCCACTGCTATTCATAAGGTTTTCACTGGCTAATTTTTTCAGAAGTAGACCACCAGGTTCTTCTTCCTAGTCCTATCCTGAAGTATAATGCTTTCAGTGAGAGGATAATAACCATAGGCCTACCAGGAAGACCAGTTAATACTACTATTACTGAAATTTATGCACCAACCACTAAGGCCAAAGATGAAGACACCGAAGATTTTTACCAACTTCTGCAGTCTGAAATTAATCAGACATGCAATCTGGACGCATTGATAGTTACAGGAGATTAGAATGCCAAAGCTGGAAACAAAGAAGGATTGGTAGTTGGAAAATATGGCCTTGGTGATGGAAACAATGCCAGAGATTGTATGACAGAATTTTGCAAGACCAATGACTTCTTCATTGCAAATATCTTTTTTCCACAACGGAAACAGCATCTATACACTTGGACCTCACCAGATGAAATATACAGGAATCAGATTAAGTACATCTGTGGAAAGAGATGACAGAAAAGCTCGATATCATCAGTCATAACAAGGCCAGGGGCCAAATGTGGAACAGACCATCAATTACTCCTATGCGACTTCAAGTTAAAGCTGAAGAAAATTAGAACAAGTCTACGAGAGCCAAAGTTCAACCTTGAGTATATCCCACCTGAACTTACAGATCATCTCAAGAATAGATTTGACACATTGAACACTAATGACGAAAGACCCGAGGAGTTACGGAATGACTTCAAGGACATCATACATGAAGAAAACAAGAGATTATCAAAAAGACAGGAAAGAAAGAAAAGACCACAATGATGTCACAAGAGACTCTGCAACTTGCTCTTGAATGTCGAATAGCTAAAGTGAATGGAAGAAATGATGAAGTAAAAGAGCTGAACAGAAGATTTCCAAGGGTGGCTTGAGAAGACAAAGTCAAGTATTATAGTAACATGAGCAAAGACCTAGAGTTAGAAAATCAAAAGGGAAGAACATACTCAGCGTTCTTCAAGCTGAAAGAACTGAAGACAGAATTCAAGCCTTGAGTGGCAATATTGAAAGATTCTATGGGCAAAATACTAAACAACGCAGGAAGCATCAAAAAAAGATGGAAGGAATACACAGAGTCACTGTACCAAAAAGAACTGGTTTATGTTCAATCATTTCAGAAGGTGGCGTATGATCAAGACCCAACGGTCCTAAAGGAAGAAGTCCAAGCTGCACTACAGACACTGGTGAAAAACAAGGCTCCAGGAACTGACAGGATGCCAACTGAGATGTTTCAGCAAATGGACGCAGTGCTGGAAGTGCTCATTTATCTATGCCAAGAAATTTGGAAGACAGCTACCTGGAAGAGATCCATACTTATGCCTATTCCAAAGAAAGGTGATCCAACCGAATTCAGAAATTATCAAACAATATCATTAATATCACACGCAAGTAAAATTTTGCTGAAGATTATTCAAAAGTGATTGCAGCAGTACATCAACAGGAAACTTTCAGAAGTTCAAACTGGATTCAGAAGAGGTCGCTGTTGCAGTTATTTGGTGCTGTTGAGTTGGTTCTGACTCATAGCGACCCTAGGTACTACAGAACGAAACATTGTCCAGTTTCATGCCATGCTCACAATCATTGTTATGCTTGAGCCCATTGTGACAGCCATTGTTGGTTCCACGTCCTCTTTTGAATCCTGCCTGAATTTCTGGTGGTTCCCTGTCCATAGACTGCTGCAGTCACTTTTGAATGACCTTCAGCAAAATTTTACTTGCATGTCGTTCGATAATTTCTGGGCGTGGAACCAAGGATAACACTGCTGATGTCAGATGGATCCTGGCTGAAAGCAGAGTATACCAGAAAGATGTTTACTTGTGTTCTATTGACTATGCGAAGGCTTTCTATTGTGTGGATCATAACAAATTACGGATAACATTGCAAAGACTGGGAATTACAGAACACTTAATTGTGCTCATGAGGAACTTGACATAGTTCAAGAGGCAGTCATTCAAACAGAACAAGGGGATACTTTGTGGTTTAAAGTCAGGAAAGGTGTGTGTCAGGTCGTATCTTTCACCATACTTATTCAATCTGTATGCTTAGCAAATGATCTGAGAAGTTGGACTATATGAAGAAGAATGCAGCATCAGGATTGGAAGAAGACTTATTAGCAACCTGCGTTATACAGGTGACACAACTTGCTTGCTGAAAGTGAAGAGGATTTGAAGCATTTACTAATAAAGAGCAAAGACCACAGCCTTCAGTATGGATTACACCTCAACACAGAGAAGGCAAAAATCCTCACAACTAGACCAATAAGCAACAACATGATAAACAGAGAAAAGATTGAAGTTGTCAAGGATTTAATTTTACTTGGATCCACAATCAACACGCATGGAAGCAGCAGTCAGGAAATCAAAAGACGCATTGCACTGGGCAAATCTGCCGCAAAAGACCTCTTTAAAGTGTTGAAAAACAAAGATGTCACTTAAAGGAATAAGGTGCCCCTGACCAGTCATGATGTTTTCAGTCTCCTCATATACATGGGAAAGCTGGACAATGAATAAAGAAGACTGAAGAAGAATTGACGTCTTTGAGTTACGGTGTTGGAGAAGGATGTTGAATACATCATGGACTGCCAAAAGAACGAACAAATCCATTTTGGAAGAAGTACAATTGGAATGCTCCTTGGAAGCAAGGATGGCGAGACTTCATCTCACATACTTTGGACATGTTATCAGGAGAGACCAGTCCCTGGAGAAGAACATCATGCTTGGTAAAGTACAGGGACAATGAAAAAGAGGAAGACCCTCAATGAGATGGAGTGATGACACAGTGACTGCAACAATGGACTTAAGCAGAACAACAATCTTGGGCATGGAGCAGGACCGGGCAGTGTTTCATTCTGTTGTACCTAGGGTCACTATGAGTCAGAATCGACTAGACGGCACCTAACAACAACAAGTTTTGATGTCTGGCATACAGCACACAACACATGTTGGTTGCTATATGGTTATATAACGTTTGCACTTTTTATTACGAATACGCGTTTTACTTTTAAAAACAATTTTATTAAGGTATATTTTTACATCATAACATTCACTCATTTCCAGTGTAAAATTCAATTTCTAGCCACTTTACCAAGTGGTGCAACCGTCACCAAAAATAAGTTTTAGAACATTTTCATCCCCCCATAAGGTCCTTCATGCCCCCATTTACAGTTAACCTCCTTCCCACTCCAAGCTGCAGGCAACCACTAATCTACTTTCTATCTCTATATTTTTGCCCTTTCTGGACATTTCATATAAATGGAATCATATAATATGTGGTCTCTTGTATCTGGTGTCTTTCACTTAGCACAATGTTTTTGAGGTTCATCCTTGATGTAGTGTCAGTATTCTGTTCCTTTTAATTGCTAAATAATATTCAGTGGTATAGATATACCTCATTTTTTCTATCCATTCACTGGTTGATGGAAATTTAGGGTGTTTCCAGTTTGGGGCTATTATTAATAATGCTGCTATGAGCATTCACATGCCAAGTCTTTGTGTGGACATATGTTTTCACTTCTCTTGAGTGGAAGATACCTAGTAGAGGAATTTCTGGGTTATATGGTAGTTTTATGTTTAACTTTCTGAGAACCTATTTTCCAAAGTGGCTGCACCATTTCACATTTCCACCAACAATGGATGAGGATTCCCATTTCTCTACATATTGCCAATATTTGTTATTGTCTGTCTTATTTATTATAGCCATTCTTGGGGGTGTGAAGTGATATCTCACTGAGGTTTTAACTTACATTTCCCTAATGACTTGGTGTTGGGCATCTTTTCATGCACTTACTGGCTGCATTTTACTTTTGTAATCAGAAATATATACATATTTTTTCCTCGCGATCACTAGTCATTACAGAAATGCAAATCAAAACCACAATGAGATGCCATCTCACCCTAACATTTCTGGCACAGATCAAAAAAACAGAAAATAGCAAACGTTGAAGAGGCTGTGCAGAGATTAGAACTTTTATGCACTGCTGGTGGGAACGCAAAATGGTACAACCATTTTGGAAAATGATATGGCACTTCCTTAAGAAGACAGAAATAGAAATACCACATGATCCAGCAATCCCACTCCTAGGAATATATCCTAGAGAAATAAGAGCTGTCACATGAATAGACATATGCACATCCATGTTCATTGCAGCATTGTTCACAATAGCAAAAAGATGGAAACAACCTAGATGCCCATCAACACATGAACGGATAAACAAACTATGGTACATACACACAATGGAGTATTTTGCAACGATAAAGAACAATGATGAATCTGTGAAGCATCTCACGATATGAATGAATCTGGCGGGCATTACGCTGAGTGAAATAAGTCAATCACAAAAGGACAAATATTGTATGAGATCACTACTGTAAAAACTCATGAAAAGGTTTACACACAAAAAGAAATAATCCTTGATGGTTACGAGGGAGGGGAGGGGTAGGGATGGAAAAACACTAAATGGACAATAGATAAATGGTAACTTTGATGAGGGGTAAGACAGTACACAACACCGGGGAAGCCAGCACAACTTGTACAAGGCAAGCTCATGGAAGCTCCATAGACACATCCAAATTCCCTGAGGGGCCGAATCACTCGACTGAGGGCTGTGGGGACCATGGTCTCAGGTAACATCTAGCTCAATTGGCACAACATAGTTTATAAAGAAAATGTTCTACATTCTACTTTGGTGAGTAGCGTCTGGGGTCTTGAAAGCCTGTGAGGGACCATCTAAAATACTCCACTGGTCTCACCCTGTCTGGAGCAAGGGAGAATGAAGAAAACCAAAGAAACAGGGGAAAGATTAGTTCAAAGGACTAATGGACCACAAGTACTACAGCCTCCACCAGACTGAGTCCAGCACAACTAGATGGCGCCCGGCTACCACCACCAACTACTCTGATATGGATTATCATAGAGGGTCCTGGACAGAGCTAGAGAAAAATGTAGAACATAATTCTAATTCACAAAAAGAGACCAGACTTACTGGCCTGACAGAGACTGGAGAAACCCCAAGAGTATGGCCCCCGGACACCCTTTTAGCTCAGTAATGAAGTCACTCCTGAGGTTCACCCTTCAGCCAAAGGTTAGACAGGCCCATAAAACAAAACAAAACTAAATGGGCACACCAGCCAGGGGCAAGGACAATAAGGCAGGAGGGGACAGGAAAGCTGGTAATAGGGAACCCAAGGTTGAGAAGGGAAGAGTGTTGACATGTCGTGGGGTTGGCAACCAATGTCACAAAACAATGTATGTACTAATTGTTTAATGAGAAGCTAAAGTACAATACTTTCATCTAAAGTACAATGAAAATATATATGTATATTTCTGACTACATATATATGTAAAATATATTTTAAATATATATTTTTAGATTTATAGATATACATTTCTGATTACAAAATTAAAATACAACCAATGAGTGCAAGAAAATATACTCAACATCATTTATATATGTGAAATAAGAGCTCCAATGAATAATCATCCCTGTCTAGTGAACGCAAGTCCTCCCCGCAACATGGGCAAACATCCCCATACAACTGGAGGAGGAGGCCAGGGCAGACCCAACAATACCAGCACCTGTTCCCCTGCAAAGGGACCCTAGAGGCTGAGGCTGTTGAATATAATGGAACCCCTGCCCCTCCCCAGACTGCCTCCTCCCACTAGGCACCTGCCCAGGGTCATCCAGTGGGAGCCCAGGGCATGCCAGCTGGCATCTTGGAGGGTCACAGGAAGGGCACGGGCCCCAGGGACCACTGTGGGGGTGCCCAGATGGAGGGCTTGGCCCACCTGCCTCCTTCCCACCATTAAGGGCTGGGAGCACAGCCCCGAACATGAGGTCAGCTCAGCCTGCAGCTGCCTGGACCCAGCATGCCAGGCAGCAAGCCCCTCCCACGGGGCACATACAAGGACATTAAGGCAGGGTTCATCTCTAGTCTCCACAAGGGTATCTGGCACTGGTCTGTGTTCCCACCAAGTAGCTGTGCATGTGTGTGTTCACCATGTGATGTGGTGGCAAAGAGCATGGGCTTTGGGGTCAGACACCACATCACAGCCCAGCTTGAGCTCTGAGGAGACAGAGAGGAGAGAGACCCTGTCCCTGCCCTAAAGAAGGCCTCACAGCGCCAGGGTGACAAGTGTTAAGACAGAACGTGCAAGGGGCCTGAGAGTACAGAACAAAACAGCCAGAGTCACAGATCATTGAGCATCCCCCGTGTGTGCGCTGGGCTCACTCTCTAATTGTTTCTGATCCTCCCAGTAGCCTTGAGGCATGGGCCCAGCAGAAGTTATCCTAACTGACCTGCACCTAATGAACTCGCTGGACTAATGGCTGCCCTCCATTCCCAGGCCAGAACACTCTGAGGACTCAAGCTTCTGGAGCATTCTCCACCTGCCCCAGCACTTCTGCTCCCGCTGGCTGAGCTGTGAGCGACCAGAGCCAGGGGAGTTTGTTCCCAAAAAAAAGTTTGGCCAATTTGTATTTATTGTTGTGATTATATAATTTAACTAAATAAAATAAAATAATGAAATTTGATGGTTAAAAAAAGGGAGTAATGTTTTGAGAAAAACTAAGTCTAATGCTTTAGAAATGTGCAATAAAGATGAGTTGCTAAAAATAAATCCGTTGGTTTAGTTTGGGAGAGATTTGGGGCAGGTGGATAGTAAAAATGTAGAATTCTAAATTCAAATTGCCTCACAAGTATCCTTGCCTTCCACTTAAAAATTAAAAATTAAAAAAAAAAAAGCTCTGTGCAGGCAAAGTAGATTAAGGAGAACACCAACCAGAGGACTTAAACTAAAGCAACAGACTTGGCCTGCACTTGTTTTATGTCAGAACAAAATGTTTAAGGTATTCGTGAATGCATTTTTCACAATTCCCTTTCTTAGTCAATCTTTTCAATTACCTCATCAACTACTCGGAACGAATCAGGGTAGCTGAGAGGTTTCTACCACATTATTATCCCCATTTCACAGATGAGGAGGGTAAGGCTGGGGAAGATAAAGTGCCTTGCTCAAGGTAATACAGCTGAGAAGTGTGGGTATTGGAACCTGGGCCTGGGTGGCTCCTGAACCAAGATCTTCCCACCTAACTCATGGCTCCTGGTGGGTGGATGTATGAGTTTAAGCCTGAGGCTGAGTGTGAGGGCGCTGGTGTGAGGATGTGCGTTGCAGGGATTGTGTGGTGACTGAGAGTGTCTGTGGGTGACAGTGTCAGAGTGTTAGTCGGTATGCGTGTCTGTATGTGTGTGTCTGTGTGTGTGCCCATGCACACGTGTTTCTGACACGGGCTCTGTGCCAGCCTGGCCCACTCCTGAAGTTTTGCCTGATAATTACACTCAGAAGCCAATTCTAATCTCACCGGTATGGCCTCCATGGGGGCATCCACTCAGCTGGTGTGCCTGGATCTCGGCTCTAAGGAGGCGGCTTGTGCATAAACAATAGAGACCCAGCCCAGAAATGGCCTCACCTCACCCGTCTTCTTAGACTCAGAGGGCAAGAGGGAGTCAACTTTGCCCACGCCTAAATTCTAGATAGGGGACTACCACACTAGCCATCTCACACTCTGCCCACTCCCCAGCCCTGAGGAGGCAGCCCACATGGGCTTCACCAGAGACCACCACCCTTCTCAGTAGGGATCTCACCCTTTCCCAGAGGGCAGTGGGCCTAGGTTCAGGCTGGGATACCTGCAGACTCAAAGAACCCCAACTTGGAGCCTGAGCCCTGCTGTACTTCCTGAGAGCATGAAGGGGCTGGGGCCAATTGGGATGGTGCAGGGAAAAAGCCAGGCAGGCTGGATTGAAATCGCCACTGCTCACTCAGTGGCCTGGGCAACTTGCCCTCTCCATAGCTCCATTTCCTGAGCTCTGGGGGTGGTGGCACCCACCTTATGAAAGACAGGAAACGTTCAGATTCAGGACTACCTGGGTCCAAACTTTTATTCTGACACTTGCTAGCAGTGTGAGCTTGAGCAAGTGACTTAACCACTCTGTGCTTTAGTTTTTCTCATTTGTAAAGTGGGAATGACAACAGTACCCATCTCCTAGGGTGGTTGTGAGGGTTAACTGAGTTAACATGTGGAAAGCACTTAGAATATAGCACAGGAGACACATGCATGCTGTGTGTGTTTGCTATTATTATTGTCATAGTTTTAATAAATTATTTTATTTAAAGTATTATTTATAATATTGTTTTTCAACCTGGCTGGTTTTGGGTGAACATGAAATGAAATGCATTGACTGCAGTGCCCATAGGAGTCCGGGACGTGTCGGCTGCCCTTCTCAGCCTGGGGAGAAGACGGGGGAAGACACGATGCAGATGGATCTGGGAATCTCCCAGTTATTGTACCAACCTCTTCTGTACTTTCTAGAACCTAAAAGTCCTTTTTGTGTGCTTTGTAGTGTTCACTGTGAAACCATTTCATGTCTCCTGCCTCATTTAGTCTAATAGCAAATGTCAGAACAATGACAGAGGGATTCTTATCCCCATTTTCCAGATGAAGTAACTGAGAAACTTTCCAGGGTGTTTTACTGCCCTCTCCTGGGTTGGAACCCCAGAGCATTCAAGTCAGAAAGACCCTGAAGGTGCTTGCATCCCCAGGTGGTTTCAATCCCAGAGATCTGGTTGAGAAGGATTTTGAGCCTATACGGGACCTCAGACAGAAAACATGCAGTGATTGATTAGAGATGTCTGCTACGGATGCCAGAGTGTGAAGTGGTAACACATAATATTGTTCAACTTGTTCTCATCTATCTCCTTCACTTAGTATACAGATTACAGATGGGGAGGCACTTGCCCATGCTGTGCTCTCAAATGGAGACAGTGCACAGCTGAGACAGACCCTGCCCCATCCAGGCTTTTCCCCTGCCTGGTATTGGATCATTTCTGCTTTCTTGGGGAGACATTTACTTAGTGCTTCTGACATCTGTGGACCCGGCTGCTACAAATCAAGTCATTTAGAGAGGACCGAGGAGTGTGTGGGAGCCTCTGGTGCCCCTGCCAGGTCCAGATGAGCCTCATGCTCCCGCGACCTCCCACTCTGGAAGTATAATGTTATCCAGGAAGAGGCAGGGAGAAAGTGGGCCTCTGATAGAGCATCAAGCCATACTCATCACCCACGGTCCCTGGATGCAGACTCAACAAGGCTGCTCCCGCCATGCCAGGGGAGCCCAAGTGAGTTGTACAGCAGAAGATGCCAGAGCAAGCAGGGTCACAGGAAATACACATAAATGCACACAGCCATTAAGCAAAAGATGTACACTCAATAATAACACAAAATAATGAGATACCCACACACTCACCACCAGCATAGATACCCACACTCACCACCTAGTTGACAAATGTTGACACTTCGCCATGTTTGCTTTAGAACTTTTTAATAAAAGAAACAGATCTTAGGGGGTTTTAAACGGAAGTCCCTTTTATAACTAGTTCCGTTTTCTTTCCTTATTCAAAAGCAACTACCATCAGGAATTTGGTGTGCATCCTTCCAGTCCATTTTTTTGAAATCCATAAGCAATACATAGTATTGTTGTTTGTGTTTTAAAACTTTATGTAAATGTGTCATACCACTGACCTTTTGGTTAGCAGCTGAGCACTTAACCATTGCACTACCAGGGCTCCTGATGATACAGTTAGGTCCCATATAACTTGAGTTTATTTAAGGGTTCTCTTTTTGTTCCATTGATGAATTTGCCCATCCCTGTGCTAATTACCAAGATGTCTTCATTACTAAAGCCTTATACTAAATCAGGATATTTGTTAGGGCAAAACCTCTAACATACTTATTTTTCAACTTACTTTTTAAAATCAAAATTATACTTTTAAGATATTTATTCACTGGTGATATATGGGACTGAAAGTCATTTAGTTTATTTACTGTATGGTGTCCTACTTTATAAATAAGTAATACTGATTTATTTAATTATTCTACTGATAGACATTTGAGTTATTTCCAGATTTAACACCCATGATGTCTCCTTAACCAATGTGCAAGGATTTCTCCAGTTTTCATTCTTAGGAGTAGAATTACTGGTCACATGGTATGCACATTTCCCAACTTTTGTAAATATTTCCAAATTGCAGTATCTGAGACTTCCCATTTCCCCACATCCTTACCAACATTTAATAATGTCAGACCTTCCAACTTTTGCCAATATGATGGGTGTGAAATGGAACCTCTTTGTTGTTTAATTTGCATTTATTTGATAAATAGTGAGGTTAAGCATCTTTTCTTATGCTTATTCACTGTCTTAGGCTGGGTTCTCTAGAGAAGCAAAACCAGTGAAATGTCTATATATATAGAAAGAGAGAGAGAGAGATTTATATCAAGGAAATGGCTCTCGCAGTTGTAGAGGCTGGAAAGTGTCAAGTCCATGAGTCAGGCTAGAGGCTTCTCCTGACTCATGTAGTTACAGGGGCTGGCGAACCCAAGATTGGCAAATCAGACAATAGGCCTCTGGCTCACAGGCTGCAGAGACCAACAAATCCCAAGATCAGCACAAAACCTGGCAGGCCGCCGCTCACAGACAAGGCTGAGGAATCGCAAGATTAGCAGGTAAGCTTCTAGCTCAGGTCCCAAAACCAGAAGTCAGATGAACAGGAGCCAGCTGCAGGATCCAGAGCAAGAAAAGCTGGCACGCCTTGACAGAAAGTTCACCTATATTGCATGCAGG
The DNA here is from genome assembly GCA_030035585.1 of Dugong dugon. NCBI lineage: Eukaryota > Metazoa > Chordata > Mammalia > Sirenia > Dugongidae > Dugong > Dugong dugon. The sequence continues at coordinate 68,765,811 of CM057471.1, read as the reverse complement.
CCACACCCCCAAGGAAACTTCCTTTCAACAGATTGGCTACTCACAGCAGATCCCATCGTGGGGGTGATCACATTATATCAGATCTCATCATGGAGGTGATTACATTATTATACAACTGCCAAACTATATCATAAGTGGCCCAGTCAAGTTGACACACAACTTTAATAATTACAATCCGCCCGTTGTCAACTTGGCACTTGTACACATCTCCTTAAACCATACATAATCTCTGAATAAAGACAATTAGAAAGTCATACCGGCACCTAACATGATACAACTAGCACATGCACAACTGAAAATGCACTAGCCCTGTTTACATCTTATATTTTACAAGTGAAGAAAACAGAAATACTTGATGCACACATACAAGGAAGAAATATTCACAAAAGTTACAGTCTTCATTTCTGCAACTGATCACGTGGCTGTAACTGGTATTTAGAACTACCTTCTTCCACCACTCATTCTGTATTCCCTTTGCCCTCAGCAAGCACCTCATCTGGTCATGGTTCTTGCCTGGTGGGGTGACCCAAACCTTCATTCCCAAAGGGTCTGGGCCATTAGTAGTCATGTCGGAATTGGGTTGCTGTAGTTTTCCGTTGACTTTAATCACAGGGCATGGTAGTACAAACAGACACCCTATGGGATCTCTTGCATTCCAGACATACTCTTCTTTACTTCCATTATGTAATATCAATCCAATTTCCTCTTGGTAATCAGGATCAATCACACCAGCCAGTATGGTAACTCCCTTCTTTGCCTGTTGATCCAGAGGCATAAGGAGCCCAAAGCAGCCAGGTGACATTCTTAACTTCCAGTTCAATGGAATCAGTGATGTGTCTCCAGGTGGGAGCATTCCTTCCTTTGGAACTAAACCTCTAGACCTGCAGAGCATAGGGGCTCAGGGACAGGAAGCAAAAATTTTGTGAGTGGGTCACTAGAGGTAATAGTGAGTGGTGCCACTCCCATTTCCACCCCCTTGATTCCTGGACCCATGAATCCTGGCTATGGGAGAAACAGCACCATATATTGGATGCTAGTTTAGAGCACATACAGCCTCCTGGAGAACATTGCCCCAACTTGCAAGGTATTGCTGCCTAGCTGGCAGCATAATTGTGTCTTTAGAAGGCCATTCCATTGTTCTATCAATCCAACTGCTTCAGGATGATGGGGAACATGGTAAGACCAGCGAATTCCATGAACATGGGCCCATTATCACACTTCATTTGCTGTGCAGTGAGTCCCTTGATCCGAGGCAATGCTGTGTGGGATACCATGATGATGGATAACACATTCTGTAAGTCCACAGATGATAGTTTTGGTAGAAGAATTGAATGCAGGGAAGGCAAATCTGTATCCAGACTGTCTATTCCAGTATGAGCAAAATGCTGCCCTTTCCATGATGGAAGCAGTCCAATGTAATCAACCCGCCACCAGATTGCTGGCTGATCATCTCAGGGAACGGTGCCATATCGAGGACTCAGTGTTGGTCTCTGCCTATTTGGCAGATTCAGCACTCAGTAGTGGCTGTGGCCAAGCCAGCCTTGATGAGTGAAAGTCCATCTTGCTGAGCCCATGTATAACCTGCACTGCCACCATGGCCACTTTGTTCATGAGCCCATTGGGCAATCACAGGAGTGGCTGGGGAAAGAAGATGATTGGTTTCCACAGAACATGTCATCCTATTGTGGCCCAGCCAAGTTGACACACAACCTTAATGACTATATTCACCATTCCTATTTCGCTTTCTGTGAATTGTTCTTATTCTCTGCTCATTTTTCTATGGATTATTTTTTTTTGTTACTGATTTGCGGAAGTTTTTTTATACACTTTGGACATTAATCCTATGTCTGTTATGAATGTTGCAAATGTCTCCCCACAGACTCTTGCTTGAATTTTAACTTTGCAAATGGCGTCTTTTACTATACAGAGTATTTGACTTGGTTGAGCTTAAACTTAACAATATTCTCCATTATGATTTTTAGCTTTTTTTATTTGTTTAAGAACTCCTTCCCTACAAAAAGCCGTAAGGGAATTCTCCTTCTTTTATTCTTTTAAGCTTTTAAGATGGTTTTTCACAGTAATTCATTAATTTATTTCTTAATTAATTTCATTAATTCATCTAGTTTATTCGTATGTGTGGTATAAGATAGGATCTAATTTTATTTTGTCCATATGGAGAGTTACTTGTCTAGACTCCATTTTTGAATAGTCCATCTTTCCCTCCACAGGTTGGTAATGCCTTCCGATCATACAGTAAACCAAAAAAACCAAATCCTTTGGGATGTGCAGATGACACTACCTTGCTTGCTGAAAGTGAAGAGGACTTGAAGCACTTACTGATAAAGATCAAAGACTACAGGCTTCAGTATGGATTGTACTTCAATATAAAGAAAACAAAAATTCTCACAACTGGACCAATAAGCAACATCATGATAAACGGAGAAAAGGTTGAAGTTGTCAAGGATTTCATTTTACTTGGATCCATAATCAACGCCCATGAAAGCAGCAGTCAAGACATTCAACGACATATTGAATTGGGCAGATGTGCTGCAAAAGATCTCTTTAAAGTGTTAAAAATCAAAGATGTCACTGTGAGGACTAAGGTGCGCCTGACCAAAGCCTTGATATTTTCAATTGCCTCATATGCATGCGAAAGCTGGACAGTGAATAAGGAAGATCAAAGAAGAATTGATGCCTTTGAATTATGGTGTTGGGAAAGAATATTGAACATGCCATGGATTGCCAAAAGAACGAACAAATCTGTCTTGGAAGAAGTATAGCCAGAACGTTCCTTGGAAGCGAGAATGGTGAGACTTTGTCTCACATACTTTGGACATGTTATCAGGAGGGACCAGTCCCTGGAGAAGGACATCATGTTTGGTAAAGTAGAGGGTCAGTGAAAAAGAAGAAGACCCTCAACAAGATGGATTGACACTGTGGCTACAACAATGGGCTGAAGCATAAAAACTGTGAGGATGATGCAGAACTGGGCAGCGTTTCATTCTGTTGTATGTAAGGTTGCTATGGGTCGGAACCCACTCAACAACACCTAATAATAACAACAATCTTTAAGGAAGCAGATTGCCACATCTTTTTCCTGAGGAGTGACTGGTGGGTTCGAACTGCTGGCGAGTACTTCTGCTCAGCTTCTGGGTATGGGAGCAAGCTCCTCAGCTCATTTACAGGGTGATTTGTTGGCATAGCTATGGCCAGGACCCTGGCGGCCTGGCCCTGGCTCTGGCATTTCCCTTGGGGTGACCCCCTGGCAGAACAACCACTTCCCAAAACCTGGGCAGCAGCTGCTCTGACTTCATGGAAATAGCCAGGGCTGGATCACCCCATCCTTTCTCCCCCCAGTTCCCAGACAGCCTGAGTCACAGCTGGGCTGGAGATGGAGATAGAAGGACTTCAGGGCCTCATTCTCAGAGTTCACCCTAGCAGAAGCTTTGGGGGTCATGGGCCATCCCCCCACTCCTTAAAACCTGCTAGAGTCAATACTGCTACAGACATTAAGCTGTGGGGTCAGGAGAGGGGCTGTAAGAGGAGGCTCCCAGACAGATACCTGAAGACACCAGAGGCTCAGAGGCCATGGAGTCCACCACTGCCCAGGACCATTGCACAGAGGGGGAGAGTGAGGCCTCAAATCAGACTCGTTACAGAGATACCTATTGGATCTGCCCTAGGAGATAAGCATCTTGGCAAAACTTATCTTCCCTCCTCTGGGAGGGGGACTTAGACTGCCCAGGCACAGCCTACACCCTTCCCTCCCCTACCCAACATCTATGCTTGATTTTCCCCTCTGGGATCCAAGCCACACATCCCAGAAGCTGGAAATGGGGCCCTAGAGAGCTCCAGGTTCACTTCCCATGTGATTCTCTTTATGTACTTTTCTTAAAGTTATAACAAATCACTTGTCCATTTTTCCGAATTTCCTTTATAGCAAAAGTAGTACATGCTTTGCTAAACATACAGCTTCCCTATGACCCAGCAATTCCACTCCTGGCTATATACCCAAGAGACATGAGTGCATATGACCACTAAAGAACCTGGCACACTTGTGTATAACAGCCTTGCTCTTAATAGTCCCAAAGTGGAAGCAACCCAGATGACCATCGACAGGAGAATGGATAAACAAATGATGGTATATTTCTATGATGGAATACTACACGACAGCAAAAAAGGAATGAACTCCTGGCATGTGCGACAACAGGAGAATCAGATCATTATTATGTTGAAAGAAGCTATCTTAGTTATTTAGTGCTGCCATAACAGAAATACCACAAGTGGATGGCTTTAACAAAGAGAAATTTATTCTCTCACAGTCTAGAAGGCTAGAAGTCCAAATTCAGGGTGCCAGCTCCAGGAGAAGGCTTTCTCTCTCTGTTGGATCTAGGGGAAGGTCCTTGAAATCAATCTTCCCTGGTCAAGGAGATTCTCAGCGCAGAGTGCCTGGGTCCAAAGGACGCACTATTCTCCTGGTTCTTGTTTCTTGGTGGTATGAAATCCCCATGTCTCTCTGCTTGCTTCTCTCTTTTATATCTCAAAAGAGTTTGGCTTATGACACAATCTAATTTTGTAGATTGAATCCTGCCACCTTAACATAACTTCCTTTAATACTGACTCATTAACATCATAGAGAAATTATTTATAACACAGGAAAATCACATCAGATGACAAAATGATGGGCAATCACACAATGCTGGGAATCATGGCCTAGCCAAGTTGACACATATTTTGGGGGGACACAATTCAATCCATGACAGAAGCCAAACACAAATTACTGCATTATTCTACGTATAGAAAGTTCAAGGACAGACAAAACTATTCAAGACTATAAAAGACAGGATAGTGGTTACCTCTGAAGGTAGATATAGACTGGGAAGAGGCAAAAGGGAACCTCCCAGGGCACTGGAAATGTCTATACCTTGATCTGGGTGTTGGTTACATGCGTGTACATATCCACTTATGCATATACTTTACCATATATATGTTATGTCACACTTAAAAATAAAAATTTTATAAGTACATAAAAGTCAAAAAGAAAAAAGTATACTCACTGTCAAGAGTCAAGAAGTGAAGAGGTCTTAAACCAGCCATTTTCCTCCCTCTATCCCTATGTGCCTATCCTCACCTGCCACCCAGAGGCACCATATTGGAACCCAGTCCCCACCCCAGGCCTACTCGAGTAGTGTTTGCTCATTCATACACTTACTTATAGCCATTCAGAATGGCCTACAGGCTAAAAGACTGCAAACTAGAGCCAGACAAACTTGGATTCACATCTGCCTGTGTGACTTTGCACATGTTACTTAACCTCTCTGAGCTTCCATTTGCCCATGTCAAAGTGGAGACAATAAGCGTCTACCTCACAGGGTTGTTGTAAGTATTAAATGAGATAATGAATATAAAGTGCTTAGCACAGGGCCTGGCACCTTGTAAGTACTTGATGAATGTTAGCTGTTATTCTATGGTCACTCATCCAAAAACCATTTATCATGTATTTATTTTGGGCCCTAGTCTAGGTACTGAGGGCACAGAAATAACACAGACATGCCACACACACACACACACACACACACACACACACACACACCCCAAGATGCTCACAGGCTCACATAGGGAGCAGAGCATGGTGCAGGCACTTGTAGGTCACCTTGAAAAGGGCAATAAGAGAACAAAGGGAGGGACTAACTCTGCCTGGTAAGGACAATTAGACAATAAAAAGAAATAAGTATAAATATCAGAAAGGAGAAGGAAAGTGATATTTATAGAATCAACTGAAAAACCATTAGAAATAATAAGAGGACTTAGTAGGGTGACTAGGTGCAAAATTAATAAACTGATATTAATAACCTTCATAAATACAAACAACCAATTAGAAGAGACAATGAAAGAGAAGTCCCTGCTAACAATAGCAGTAAAAAATATATATATATAAAATATTTATTAATATATTTAACCAAAAAAAATGTACAGGATTTATTCTATCTACCTACGGTCATGTGATCTTTGACAAGTTCCCAAATTCCATCAAATGGGAAAAAGACAGTCTTTTTAACAAATGGTGCTGGCAAAACTGGATGTCCATTTGCAAAAAAACGAAACAGGACCCGTACCTCACACCATACACAAAAACCAATTCAAAATGGATCAAACACCTAAATATAAAACCAAAAAGTATAAAGTTCATAGAAGAAAATAGGGTCAACAGTACATGCCCTAATACACAGCATTAACGGGATAAACAAACCATAATCAACAACACACAAACTCCAGAAGATAACCGAGATAACTGGGATCTTCTAAAAATTAAACACATGCTCATCAAAAGACTTCACCAAAAGAGTAAAAAGAGAACCTACAGACTGGGGAAAAAAATGTGGCTATTACAAATCAGACAAAGCTCTAATCTCTAAAATCTACAGGAAAAGCCAACACCTCTACAACAAAAGACAAATAATCCAATTAAAAAACGGGCAAAGGAAATGAACAGACACTTCAGCAAAGAGGACATTCAAGTGGCCAACAGACATATGAAGAAATGCTCACAATCACTAGCCATTAGAGAAATGCAAATCAAAATGACAATGAGATACCATCTCACCCTAACATTTCTGGCACGAATCAAAAAAACAGGAAATAACAAATGTTGGAGAGGCTGTGAGGAGATTGGAACTCTTATGCACTGCTGGTGGGAACGCAAAATGATCAAACCATTTTGGAAAATGATATGGCACTTCCTTAAAAAGACAGAAATAGAAATACCACATGATCCAGCAATCCCACTCCTAGGAATATATCCTAGAGAAATAAGAGTTGTCACACGAATAGACATATGCACACTCATGTTCATTGCAGCATTGTTCACAATAGCAAAAAGATGGAAACAACCTAGATGTCCATCAACACATGAACGGATAAACAAGCTATGGTACATACACACAATGGAGTATTTTGCAACGATAAAGAACAATGATGAATCTGTGAAGCATCTCACAATATGGATGAATCTGGCGGGCATTATGCTGAGTGAAATAAGTCAATCACAAAAGGACAAATATTGTATGAGATCACTACTGTAAAAACTCATGAAAAGGTTTACGTACAAAAATAAATAATCTTTGATAGTTAACAATGGAGGGGAGGGGTGGGGATGAAAACACTAAATGGACAATAGATAAATGGTAACTTTAATGAAGGGTAAGACAGTACACAACACTAGGGAAGCCAGCACAACTTGTACAAGGCAAGCTCATGAAAGCTCCATAGACACATCCAAATTCCCTGAGGGACTGAATTACTCGACCGAGGGCTGTGGGGACCATGGTCTCAGGGAACATCTAGCTCAATTGGCATAACATAGTTTATAAAGAAAATGTTCTACATTCTACTTTGGTGAGTATTGTCTGGGGTCTTAAAAGCCTGTGAGGGACCATCTAAAATACTCCACTGGACTCACCCTGTCTGGAGCAAGGGAGAATGAAGAAAACCAAAGACACTAGGGAAAGATTAGTCCAAATGACTAATGGACCACAAGTACTACAGCCTCCACCAGACTGAGTCCAGCACAACTCGATGGTGCCCAGCTACCACCACCGACTACTCAGATAGGGATTACGATAGAGGGTCCCAGACAGAGCTAGTGAAAAATGTGGAACATAATTCTAACTCACAAAAACAGACCAGACTTATTGGCCTGACAGAGACTGGAGAAACCCCGAGAGTATGGCCCCCAGACACCCTTTTAGCTCAGTAATGAAGTCACTCTTGAGGTTCACCCTTCAGCCAAAGATTAGACAGGCCCATAAAACAAAACAAGACTAAAGGGACACACCAGCCCAGGGGCAAGGACTAGAAGGCAGGAGGGGACAGGAAAGCTGATAATAAGGAACCCAAGGCCAAGAAGGGAGACTGTTGACATGTTGTGGGGTTGTTAACCAATGTCATAAAACAATATGTGTACTAACTGTTTAATGAGAAACTAGTTTGTTCTGTAAACCTTCATCTAAAGTTCAGTTTAAAAAAATAAGTAAATAAAATCACAAAAAAAAATGTACAGGATTTATTGGAAGTGAATTTAATAAATTGCTAAGGGGCACAAAAGAAGATTTGAACACATAGAATGGTTTTGGATAGAATAACTCCACATCATAAATATGCCAATTCCCTCCTAGTTAATCTATTAATTCATTAATTAATCTAATTAATCTCCTAGTTAACATAATTCTGATTTAAAAAATACCAATAGGATTTTTAAAAATAAGTAAGCTGATTTTCAAGTCTATATGGCAATATAAGCAAGGAAATTCTGAAAAAAAAAAAGCAATGAGTGGGAACTAGTCTTAATACATATTTAAAAAAGAGAAAAAGAAAACAACCAGTTATCATCGAGTCAATTCCAATTCATGAAGACACCATGTATAGCAGAGAAGAACTGCACTCCATAGAGTTTTCAGCCGATCTTTTCCAAGTAGATCACCAGGGCTTTCTTCCAAGGCACTTCCAGGTGGATTCAAATTGCCAATCTTTCAGTTAGTAGCTGAGCACTTAACCATTTGTACTATCCAGGAATTCCTGACAGATATTAGAACATAGTATAAAGCTACAATAATTTAAACAATGTGATACTGGTGCATTTTAGACAGATGGTTCAATAGAACAGAATAGAAAATTTGAAAGTATACCCAAATGTCTATAGGAATTTAGTATATGACAAGACTGTCATTTCTAATCAATAGCAAAACGATGGGTTATTAAATAAATAGTGTTGGGACAACTAGATGGCATTCAGAAAGAAAGAAAGCTGAATGCCTATCTCATACCTTACACCAAAACAAAGTCTTAAACGAAGAAAACCTGGAGGTATGTTAAAACGTATTCTTAGAGTAAGGGAGGCTTTTTTTTTTTTTTCCTTTTCTTTTAAAAGAAGCCTTTTAAAGTGTGAATTTAAAAAAAAGAACGCATAAATGAAAAGATTAAATTTGGCCACAAAAAATTATTTTTAATTCTTCATAAAAAATAATATAAACAAAGTCAAAAGGCACATATATTATCGACAGCTTTCTATTTTAGGAGCTTCTACATATCAGGAAGAAAAAAACCAACAACTTAATTAAAAGATAGGCAAAGGATATAAATAAACAGTTCGCAGTTAAAGAAATGTAAATGATTCTTAGTCATATGAAAACATGGTCAACCTCCCTTGGAGTAGGAGAAATGAAATTACAGCTCTGAGGTATCATTTTATCTCTAACAGAATGACAAAGATCAAAAAGTTTGATAACATGCTATGTTGGCAAGGGTGTGGGAAACGGGCAGGCTCATTCATTGCAAGTGGAAGGGCAAATTTGTACAACCTCCCTGAAGAATAGTTTGGCAATATCCAAGTAAATTAAAAATCCACATACCCTTTAGCCCAACAATTCCATTTCTAGGAATTTATCATCCAAATATATTCACACATGTGTATATTTATTGCAGCTTTGCTTATAATAACGATAGGGAACTATCTAATTTCCTGTCAATGGGGAGCTGGTGAAATAAATTATGGAACATCCATTCAGTGTAATACTATGCACTAGTTTAAAAGAATGGAGTAGATTTATATTTCTAATATGAAAAAAATCTCTGTGATATATAGTTAAGTGGGGAAGCAAAGAGTAGAACAATGTGTACCATACAATACCATTTGTGCAAAAAATATATTTATGGAAGTGCTTGCATAGGCATAGCATGTCTCTGGAAAGATATACAAGAAACAGGTAACTGGGATTGTCTTTGAGTAAGGAAGTAGGATGCTAGGGAGAAGAAGAGATAGGGAAACTGCATGCTTTATAACTGCATATACTATGTGCAGGTGTTAACTATTCATAAAAAGGTAAATATATTGAACAACAGCAACAAAAATCAGAAAGAGCAAAAAAAAAAAGCAAATGTTTTCAAGGCAGATATATCCGAGATTAAATGTCAGCTCCCCCCTCCCCCCTTCTTGGACAAGTTATTTTTAGCTCTCTGAACTTTGATTTCCCCATCTCTAAAATGGGGATAATATTACCCACCTCGCAGACCTGTGTGGGTTAAATGTAATAAGACCTGTCAGCCATCATCATCATCCCCATCACCATTGATAATGGCTCCTTGTAATGAAGGGCTCTTAAAGACAGGCTAAGAGGTTTGAACTGGACCCTGAAAACCAGGGGTCACAGCGCTACATTTAGAAAGATCCCTCTCAGCGTGATATGTGGAGTAGGTTCCATGGAGGGCCTCTCAGAGTGGTCTGAAGACCACCTACATGAGTTACCTGGGGGTGTGTTTCAGATGCTGACTTCCAGGGCAACCAAATGCCAACTTATGATCTGGAATTGGATCTTGGATTGGGCTGGGGGAAGGAGAAATGCTATAAAGGACATTATTGGGACACTTGGCAAAATTTGATTGTGGATTGTATATTAGATATTAAAACAAAAATTCATTGCCATGAAGTCCGTTCCGATTCATGGTGACTCCATGTGTCTTAGAGTAGAACTGCGTGTAGGGTTTTCACTGGCTGTAATCTTATGGAAAGCAGCCTCTGGGGGTCATACAAATGTTTAAGCACTTGACTACTAACAGAAAGGCTGGTGGTTTGAGCCCATCCAGAGGTGCCTCAGACGATAGGCCTGGTGATCTGCTTCCTAAAGGTCACAGCTTGAAAACCTATGGAGCTGTTCTACTCTGACTCAACAGCAACAAACAGCAACAATCTGACAGAAGTAGATAGGCAGGCCTTTCTTCTGTGGCACCACTGGGTGGATTTAAACCGTCAACCTTTTGGTAGTAGTCCTGAATTTGATAATTGTCCTGTGGTTGTATACTTAAAAGTATGTCCTTGTTCTTAGCACACAATGCATTCAGAGGTAAAAGATCATGATGTCTGCAACTTACTCTAAAAAAATACGTATGTATAAATGTGTGTGTGTGTATATACAATAGAGAGAAAGCAACTGCCGCAGAGTGTTAACAGTTGGTGAATCTAGGAAGCGTATATGGAAGTTGATTATACTATTACATCTTTTCTGTAATTTTGAAATTTTTGCAAAATAAAATTGCAGATTCCAGGGTCCCACCCCAGACCTACTGAATCAGAACAGGTAAGGTTTGTGAATCAACCTTTTTCTCCAAGCACACCATACTCGGAGCACCGCTGGACCAGCACAAAGCTGGGGTTGGGACCAGGTGACCCTGGTGACTGGGCCACCCAGCTCCTCACTGCAGTCCCCTTCCTCCCTCCCTGGGGCTCAGGTAAAGATGAGATTCCCCGGTGCACGTCAGGGAACTGGGGATGGAGTCGAGGAACAGAGATATTCTCCTCCTGGTTACTTCTTGGAAGAGAAAAGCGCTGCTCTTTCCCTCGGGCATTAGGCATTAGGGGAGTGGAGCTGAGCCCCGGGGGTGCCAAGCCCCGCCCCCCGCCCACTGCTAGGGCTCTCTCTGCGGGGCCTGTGCCGGGACACGCAGGGAACCCCGGTCCTGGCCGAGTCCCCATCAGATAAAGCCGCCTCCCACTGCTGGCAGCCCTCCGAGCCGGCGAGGAGTTTACGTAAGCCTGTTGTTGATGGAAAAACAAATGCACTAGCAGGCGTTTCCTGGCCTGCTCGGAGCCGCGGGGCCCCAGACGCTGGCTCACCCCAGAAAGGCCCAGTCCTGACAGCTCCCCAGGGGTGGTCGGGCTAGACTCTGGGGGTCCCAGAAGACTGGCTCTCAGGGGGCCACCCAGAGCCCTCCTTCGCCCTAAGCCCAGGCCACCCTGCACGTGGGCTCAGCATTTAATTTATGCTTGTTCTTAACCTCTCTCTTGCCGGCTAGCACCAGCGCGGGCCGCCAGGGACCTAGCTCTTGTACCACCCTTGCCCCGGGCCCCGAGCCCAAGAGAGGCGCATCCAGGCATCCATCAGCACCACTCCATTGAGTGCCTGCTGCATGCCCGGCCCTGCTCGGGCAGTGGGCGTGATGGAGGTATGGGAACCAGGAAAGAGCCACTGGGACTGGGCATGTACTAGGAGGAAATTAGAGGGAAACCTCATCTCTACATGGAGCCTTCCCTGCTGATTTTAAAACTCTAGGAGAGCTAAGGCTGACCTCCACAGAACTGTTGGAAGAATGAAATGACACAACTGAGGGAGACTCTTACTACCCCCCCCCCCCACATTGCCTAGAGAGAGGCAGATGATGAGGGTTCAAATCCCCACTCCACCACTCACTCCCTTCGTGACCTTATTGCCTTACACCCAAGTCTCTTTATTTGCAAAATGGGGATGATACTTGCATCAACCTCAAGTTCTGAGAATTGAGACATTTTGAGGATTAAATGAGATAACAAATATAAAACCCTTAAAGCATGCCTACCATAATGACTGGCACAAAATATCACATATGAAAATGTCACTATAGATGTAAATACATTATTTCCATTTTTCCCACCTGAAGGAACCCAGTGGAATTGGGAGTCTTTTTGAGAATGTTATAAGGATTACAAAGGATCGTGTAGGCACAGTGCTAGCATGCAGCCTGATGCACAGTAGGTAAACTCCAAAATCATAAAATACTATTCAAATGCTGGCTCAGCCACTTACTTGCTGGATAATCTTGGGCTAGACACCGTCTCTGGGCCTCAATCTCCACTTGACCCAAAGGAAATACTAATATTAAATACCAATATTGTTTGGTGAGATTCAAACAAGTCTGTCATGTGGAGGCATTTTGTGGACTATCAGAGGGCTAATCTGATCAGCTACAAAATATCCTACCAATGCCAGTAGGGGGAATACAGTCTGGGACACAGGCTTTGGTATCAGGTCTAGAGTCAGGACCCAGCCTGGACACTACTTTGTTTTGTGACCTAAGACCAATGACTCAGCCTCAGTTATCTAATCTATAAAGCAGCGATAACAGTACCTGCCTCCTAGATTACCATGAGGAGACAAGGAGATCACGATAATAAGAGTTAATACTTGTTGTCCCACTTATTCAGTGCTGGACATGGTTTTTAAGTGATTTATATGTATGAACTCATCTACTATTATTTTACAGCTGGGAAAATTGAGGCACAGAATGATTAAGCAATTTACTCAAGGGCACACAGCTAGGAAGTGTTGCTGGGAAATAATCCTAGCAGTATGACTGGCACTGGAGCCCAAGATCCTAACCACCCTTCATCACTACCTCCCCAGAGCCTGTGTAAAGAGCTTTGCATTGGCACATAGTCAGGCCTCAGCAAACAGTAGCCATTATTATGATTCTATTAATATATTGTGTTGATATCTTCATGATCTTAATTACTCATCAATGCCTTCTCAGAGCAGGACAAGCTGAAGCTCTTTGGGCCTGGATGAGTGCCAGCTGAAAGCTGGCACCAGGAGCGCAAAATGCGGGTGGGGCTTTGTTTCCTGGTCACACCCAACAAGAGCCAGCTCATGGGGTGGTGCGGGCTGGTGGGTCCAGTGCTGGGGCTGGGCCCCAGGTGAGAATAGGTGTCACAGGGCATCCTCTTTGCCCAGGCCGTTGCTGGACACCCACCTGGCTCCTAGAGCAGGGCAGGGCCAGGAGGGGCAGACACTGGCCTTTTGTGTTCTGCTCCCCATGCAGCCCAGCCCAGAAACCCATCGCCACCCCCGCCCCAAGTGAGTGAAAGGTGCGTAGTACCGAGAAAGAATTCTCAGGTTGGAGTTGGGAGTCTGGCCAACACACTGCTTTTTGGCCAAGTGTCCTTTAGCCAGTCCTTCCTGGCTTTGGAGCTCGGTTTCCTCATCTCTAAAATGAGGGGTAGAGAGCTAGAGTTAGGTACAGGCAGGGGCTAGGGAAGGGAGAGGAAAGGAAAATGTTGGTCCTGAAGGGCTGAAGTAAGAGGATGGGACAGGGGCCTGGCCACCCCCCTGCTGGGATGAAACGCAATTAGGGTTATTCATCCCTTCTTGCACAGGCCCAGATCACCCCTCAGTCCCGAACACACACACACACCCGAATCTGCCTCCCACAAGCAGACACCACCTTGAATACCCATGCACACCCGCACACCTGCCTCTGTGTGAAAACACAGATTTACACAAACCTCTGAAAACAGACACACACACCTGATCACAGACACACGCGGACACACACGCCTGAACCAAACTTCCAGCACCGAGAACCTGACGCAGACACGACACGGCACACTGAACGCCCATGCCGTGGAACACAAATTTACACACATCCTGAACAGACACACATGGATACACATGCCTGATCACAGATACACACACCTCAACCAACACCCCCACACTAACACTCACGCCAACATGGCCACACACACAGATACACTGACACCAGAACATATTCACCGACCTCCACCCTCCCCACCTCAACGCACCCCACCCCCATCACACACCACACAGACAGGCTCCAATCCTCACGGAGGCCACTAGGGGGCAGTGTGAGCCCCAAAGGGAGCCCAAGATGGGTGCCTGGAACTACATGTCCCCCATCTCTTCCCATACTCAGGGAGTCGCTCCGGCTTGGACCCCACATCTCCTCCCAGAGGACCTAGGAACGAGCCTAAAGGAAAGGAGGGCATCTAGGGGATAACCTACTGTGTGCCAATCCCTGTGCTGTGCGCTTCCACTGTCACACCTGCTCAACCCTCCCTAACGCAGTACTTGGCACACATTAGTTACTCAAAATGATCGGTCCACTTTGCAGTTGAAGAAAGCGCCCAGAGTCACAGTAGATCCTCTCTCTGACCTCCTTCCGGGAACTTCATCAGTGCCTACCCCAAACTGATGAGGAGTAAGAGGTGAGAGAGACACTTGCCAGGCAGTGTACCGCAAGGGGGAGCCCTCCGCCAGGCCCCAACGGGAGCGCTGTAGCCCTAGACCCTGGTATTCCTCCCCCAATCTTCGTGATGCACTGGCCGGCTCCCCGCGGAGCTCCCCTAGGACTAGGCAGGCGCCCTCGCAGGATGTCTCAGCTCCTCACCCCACCAGATCCGGCCTCAGCTCCGGCTTCCGCCCCCTCCCCAATCCCCAGAGGCCTCGTCCGACAGCTCCAGGGCCCTCAGCCGCCTCCTTTGCCCGGAACTGTCCCATAGCCCACCCCTACCCTAGGTTTCAGCCATTGGCTCTGAGAACAACTGAGGCCACCTCAGAGTAGGGTCTCCTCCCTCACGTCTTCTCAAGGAGCAAAGACTCACAAAGATATCTCAAGAGCAAGACTGAATGGAATAAATAACAACAGCTCCCGTTTACAGAGCACTCCTGTGTGCCAGACACTCTGCTAAACGCTGTCGCTTCGTGAGTCATATCATTCGATGTCCAAGAAGGTCTATGAAATAGGGGTTATCATTACCCCTTTTTAAAGATAATAAAAATGGAAGCTCGGAGAAGTTAAGTAATTTTCCCAGTATTCCACAGCAGTAAGTGGCAGGACAGCGTCTAGCACCAAAGCTCTAAGGACTCGACCTTAGTAAAACCCATGCTAACATTTATTCTCTCTGGGATTTAAGAAATATTTGCCAGGCACTGCACTGGGCATGATATGAAGGTGAAGGCAGAGACTGAGTCACAGAGCTTACAGTAGCAAGAAAGAGATGGGATAAAATAGTTCCCAAACACGCACCTACATATTCATTACTAATTTGCTCACCAGTGGCCCTGTGCCCAGCACTGTGCTGAGCCAGACAGGCACAGGCCAGCCCAGGGTTAGAGGCCAGGAGGGCATGAAACGACAATTACAGCCCAGCAAGAGCAGGAGGGGAAGGGGCTAAGCAGGAAAAGCTCCACAGAGGAGGGTGCATCTGAGCAGGAGGTTTTGAGAAGAAGAGGGGTAGGACCCCCAGGCAGAGGGCCCACCGCATATGAGAAGTTTGGTGCACCTGGCTGGCTTTAGGCCCAGAGATGGGTGGGTCCCAAGTTATGCACCAGAGAGATGTGCAGGGACCAACTTGTGACAGAGCCTCAAATGCCATCTTAAGGACCAACTTGCTCTGGAGGGCTGGGAAACTCAAGAAAGAAATGCAATGGGCAAATGCCTCAGGTTCTTTTAAGGCCTCCTCCATCTGACTAGAGCCCTTGAGGGCAAGGACTGGACCAGCATTCTGATGTCTTAAAGGCATCAAAAACTCAACAAGTCCAAGTCCCAAATTCCCGATCATCTTCCCTTATCCTCTTCCCAGTGAGGTTTCCTATCACAGTGAACAGCCCTACCATCTACCCAATTGTGGTCCTTCTCCCTCCTTGTTCCCTCTGCCCCCACAGCCAGTCCATTTCCTCTGCCTCCACCTAGTCAGTTCTCCATCATCTGAGTGACTTCAAGAGCCTCCTTACATCCACCCTGTCCCCTCCTGCCCCCTCCATCAGGCAGCCAGAGAGATCTTAAGACAGGAGTCTGACTGACTCATCAATCCCTGCTTCCTGGTGCTCTTGAAATAAAGACCCAGGTGCTGCCTGGCAAACACCTGGCCACTTCTCCAGCCCCACCTCCC
Organism: Dugong dugon; assembly: GCA_030035585.1. NCBI lineage: Eukaryota > Metazoa > Chordata > Mammalia > Sirenia > Dugongidae > Dugong > Dugong dugon. The sequence goes on along the minus strand of CM057471.1, from coordinate 68,749,319 downwards.
ACCACCCTGGCCCTCTCTCTCAGAGGTCCAGCTACACTGGCCATCTTGTAGTCGCTTGGACCTGCTGGGCCTTGTACATGCTATGTCTTTTCTGCCATCTTCCCTCCCCTTTATTAATTACCATTCATTCATCAATGATACTTTTCTCCAGGAAGCAATCCTTTCCCTCCTCTGTGTATATGCTCTCATGGTCCCTCATAGGTCTCATCACAGACATCATTAAGTAGTTACTTTTGAGGCTATTTAACATTTGTCTCCCCCACTAGACTCTGAGCTCCCTAAGGACAGGGACTGTTTTAGTCACTGGTATCCCCAGTGCCTAACAGGACCTAGCACTCAATAAATGTCCTTTGGCCTGATGAACCCAGCTCAACCGCTTCCTGGCTGGGTGCCCTTGGATGAGTTTCTTCCCCTCTCTGAGCTCACACTGTTCATCCCTAAAATGGAGGGCCAGATGGGCAGTTCCCAACTCAGGCTGCCTATCAGAATCCTTGAGGGACTTTTTTTGAATGTACAGGTCATCATCGTCATCATCATCATCATCATGGAGTTGGGGGCAAGGAATGGATGGAGGCATAGATGTTACAAGAATGAATGAATGTTGATAACTATGGAAGCTGGGCAATGGGTACATGGAGTTCCTGATATTCTTTTGTTTACTTTGCGTATGTCTGAAATTTCTGATAATAAATAGTTAAAAACTAAAACAACGCAGGCCCCTCCCCAGCCTCACGGAATCTGGACCTAGGGTGTGGGAAGCCCGTGAGGGAAAACCTGCTGACATGGTTCTGATGCACAGCTCTCAGCTAGAGGCTCTCCGAGGCTGCTTCTAGCTCCAAAGAATCAGCAGTGCCCATGGGGGTGCTGTTCATTGCTGGAAAATACCACACCCTGAGCATACTCTCTGACCTCTCTTTAATCCCCTGCAGCCTCAAACACTTCTAGGTCATTGCCTGAGCTTCTGTGTCAAAAATACCCCCAAAACATGAATCCCTTTAGCTGCCTTTTCTGGACTGTCTGGCCTCTCGAGCCCCTAGTCCCAGCTGCACTCACACCTGGTCTGTTGCTGGGTCAGCTTCCTCAAGACCCCATCGTGGACCTGCATCACCTAGGAGCCCCAGCCACAGTGCCTGGAATGGAGGAAGGGATTGATAAATGGTTGTTACTGTTGTTAGGTGCCATTGAGTCAGTTTCAACTCATAGCAACACCTATGTGCAACAGAAATGAAACACTGCCCAGTCCTGTGCCATCCACAATTGTTGCTATGTTTGAACCCAATGTTGCAGCGACTGTGTCAATTCATTTCATTGAGGGTGTTCCTTTTTTTTGCTGACCCTCTACTTTAACAAGCATGATGTCCTTCTCCAGGGACTGGTCCCTCCTGATAACATGTCCAAAGTGCATCAGATGTAGTCTTGCCATCCTTGCTTCTAAGGAGCATTCTGGCTGTACTTCTTCCAAGACAGATCTGTTCATTCTTCTGGCAGACCGTGGTGTATTCAGTATTCTTATCCAACACGGGAATTCAAAGGCATCAGTTCTTCTTCAGTCTTCCTTGTTCATTGTCTGGCTTTCGCATGCATATGAGGAAACTGAAAATACCATGGCTTAGGTCAGGCCCACCTTAGTCCTCAAAGTGACATCTTTGCTTTTTTAATACTTTCAAGAGGTCTTTTGCAGCAGAGTTGCCCAGTGCAATACGTCTTTGGGTTTCTTGACGACTGCTTCCCTGGGCATTGATTGCGGATCCAAGTAAAATGAAATCCTTGACAATTTATAATCTTTTCTCCATTTATCATGATGTTGCTTATTGGTCCAGTTGTGAGGATTTTTGTTTTCTTTGTGTTGAGATGTAATCCACACTGAAGGCTGTAGTCTTCGATCTTCATCAGTAAGTACTTCAAGTCCTCTTCGCTTTCAGCAGGCGAGATTGTGTCATCTGCATATTGCAGGCTGTTAATGAGTCTTCCTCCAATCCTATGCTGGGATCTTCTTCATATAGTCCAGCTTCTTGGATTATTTACTCAGCATACACATTGAATAAGTATGGTGAAAGGATACAACCTTGACCCACACCTTTCCTGATTTTACACCATGCAGTATCCCCTTGCTCTGTTCGAACAAATGCCTCTTGGTCTATTGAATTGAATTGAATTGCAATGAAAATATCTTCATGGCTCCCAAGCTGTGTGACCACTGGCCAACTAACTTCTCAGCTTCCTTCTCTGTGAAATAGGATGATAATCCCTGTTTCATAGAGTGATGGGAAGGATCCAATGAGATAATGAATGTGAAAAGGCATTGCAAGTTGCAGAGCGTTGCATAGGACTTTAACCTCACACAGAGCCAGACTCTTTCTCCTTGGGGCTTCTGTAACCCCCAAGGATTTCTTCAGTAGTCAGTGGCTGGCTATTGATGTATCTGTCTCCCAGAGAGCCCTGGAGCTGGACAAAGGGGCACTGGGCCAGAAAGAGAGAGGGAGAAATGAGGGTGGAAGAGGAAGAAAGAAAGGTGTGAAGGGCCTGCAACAAATAGTCCCACTCCAGGAAAAGTAGAGGAGCGGGGAGGGCTGCTCTGCAATAACCTGGGCCTGTAGCCCAGGAAAGAGCAGGGGAGTCATGCTGGACCATGCGGCTCCCCTGGCCTCATCTCACTTCCCCTGGCTGACTGCCCTAGTGTCTCTGCTTCACTCTCCCTGCCCCCAACCCTAATGGTCAGAGGAAGCTCTCCATAGTCTCCAGGAGAAAGTTCAAGTTGTCAGTGAAGGCCTCCATGAGCTGTACCTCACCCACCTCTCCAGGGCATCCCCAGACATTAAACTACTCTTCACTCCTGACCATGCTATGTTCCCTCTTGCCTTTACCCTGGCTGTTTCCTCTGCAGGGAATGCCCACCTTGCCTCCCCTTCTCCACCCAGTCATCATTTGTTTGTGCGTTCATTCATTCAAGATCTCAAACATCACCTCTCAACTTCTCAAAACAATTCCTCACACTTCCTCTGTGGCTCCCCTAGTATTTAGTCAAACCACAAATAAAATATGTACATATTCTCTTATTGAATCCTAACAATATTCCTGCAAAGGTCCCATTTTACAGATTGGGAAACTGAGATTCAGAGAGGCTAAGTACCTTGCTTAAGCTTTTTTAGGGCAAAGAAACCCATAGAAGTTCTGGTCTATCTGTCCCAGAGTTCCCCGCCTCTCTGTGGGGAAAACAAGACATGTCAGGGTGGGGCAGGATAAGGGGTAGCCATGGCTGAGACTACAGCTCCTGAAAACTGCCCTGTGCCAGGCCTGGATGTGGGTCCCAAGAACCAGGGGGCTTCCCTTATTCACAGCAGGTTGGAGCCCCAAAAGGTCTCAGGGATGGAGCTCGGTCCCCTCTGTAGCCAGTGTGCAGAGAGGTGCAAACAGTGCCCCAAGGCTGCAGGTGACAGTAGTGACAGCACCTTCTCCCTCCCATCACTAGCAGGCAGAACTGGCTGGCCAAATTCAGCCCAGCCTCAGCCAGCCTCAGCCCAGCCTCAGCCAGCCTCAGCCCAGCCTCAGCCAGCCTCAGCCCAGCCTCAGCCTGCCTCAGCCCAGCCTCAGCCCAGCCTCAGCCCAGCCTCAGTCCAGCCTCAGTTCCTTCCCCACCAAGCACCTGCCTTCCTTTCCTGTCTCTTACTTAGTCTGAGCCTCTATTTCCATCTCTTTGGCTTTTGGTTTTGTCTTGCCCTTCTCTCTCCCAGCCTCAGAAGGACCATCTCTGTTCGCCCTCTCTCTGTCTCTCAGTCTTGGTCTCAGCCTCTGAGACTATCCCTTTATCTTGGAGTCTTCCCTTCTCACTCTGTCTTTGTCTCTCTATCGTCTCTCTCCCTGACTTTGACACTGTTTCTTAATCTCTGACTTTATCTGAGTTTCTTTGTCTCTCTGCCACTCCACTCTTTCTGTCTCTGTTTCTCTCTCTCTTTCCATCTCTCTCCCTGTCTACCCATCTATCTCTATCTCTCTGTCTCTGTGCTTTGTCACTATTGCTGTCTCTCCAGGTCTCTGACTCTCTGTCTCTTCCCCTTCCTGTCTTCCAGACTCACTCTCTCTGTCTTTCTCACTGTCTCTGACTCTGTCTTCTCTCTCTTTCTGTTTCTCACTACACACTGTGTGTGTCTAAGCCTCTGCATCTGGGGAGAGAAGGACTTCCTCCTCAGCACCCCCATCCCTGGCTCAGCGGCAGGTCCTGCTTCTAAACCAGCTCCATGCAGGGGTGGGGGACCCCTGGGCACCATTCCAGGGCCGGCTCCATCTGGGTGGCAGTGCTGACAGACAAGATAGGGATCAGACTCAGCTCTGCCCGGGCCTGAGTGAGGGGCACAGCCAGGCTATGCGGGGGCGTCTGGTTGCCTGCAAACGTCTGCGTGTGTGCACGTCTGGGTTTGTGTGCAGGGCTCCCTGTGTGGGGTGGTCAAGGTGTCTGTCTAGTATATTTGGGAGCGTCTGTGCCTGTTTACGTCTGCGAGCATCTGTGTATTTGTGCCTTTGTGTGGTGCTGTCTGGTGTGAGCACCTTAGCCTGTGGGTCTATCCTTCTATGACTGTTTCAAGAGTGTTCATGTGTGCATGTCTGTGGGCGTGTGTATGAGTCCCTGGGGGTACCTGGGGGTACCTGTGGCTGTCCACGTGCCAGGCCCTCTGCTTGCATTCTCTCATGTAGGCATAAACGATGGACAGAGTAGATTACCCATTTGACAGGTGAAAAAGTTGAGGATCTTAACCCCCATGCTGATAGGTGTTACTGATCATTCATGTCTGCTTAAAGTTGAGAGCTTGGGGTCTAGAGGCAGACAGACCTGTGTTCAAATCCTGGCTTCTCCGCTGACAAGCTGCATGACCCCGGCAAGTTGACTAATTTTGCTAAGTCTCGTGAACTCATTCAGCAAAAATGTTATTGATCAAAAACAGATAGAACAAATCTATAGTGCTACAAGTCAGAATAGTAGCTGCCTTGGGAAGAGTTGATAGGCAGAGTCCCCAAAGGAGCTTTCTGGTGCTGAAAACGTCCTGTATCTTGATCTGGGTGGTTGTTACATGGTTGTGTTCATTTGGAAAAAATTAATCAAGCTGTTCATTTCAGATGTATGCACTTTATGTAAGTTATGTCGATGTAGATGCTCACAAAAGAAAAATTATCGAGCTCCTACTATTTGCCAGGCATTAAAGAGCAATAACAACAATAGTGTGTGTGCGTATGTGTTTGTGTGTGTTTAACATTTCAGAGTCTGTCTAGGCTTTAAGCATTCTCAGATCATTCTTGCCTCACTCTCTCCCTCCACCCTGTCTCAACCTGGAGGGCAGAAGAAGAAGGAAGAGAGACTCTGGTCCTGGGCTGGGCTGCTCCCTGCCCAATCTTGCCTGGCTGTTTTCTCCTCGAGGCAGCCATGATTTTCCCTCTGGACTTTCAAATTGCTGGGCACGGGGGAGCACTTTGGTGAGTAACCGCTGCATTTAATGAAGCTGGTAACAAAGGACTCTGAAGCAGGACTCAAGGCGAGAAACCAGGGGTGCAAATGCCCACTGGGCAGGCACATCTGCTTGATGCGTTCAACAATGACAGGCAATGTCTGGATACACACGTTCCTGCTCTTCACCTGCAAAGTCCTCAAGGGTCGGCTATCTGTCATTCAACAAAATGCACTGAGCCCCTACTATGTCCCAAGCCCCCTGCGGGGCCCTTTAACTTCCCTTACTTCACCCTCGCTACAACCTTGCCATGTGTTATTGTCGTCATCTTACAGCTGAGGAAACTAAGGCCCAAAGAGGTGAGACGACTTCCCTCAGTAGCAGGCATTTCAGCCTCTGCCTGCTCTAAACTTCCATCCTCTCTGGATGTCTTTTTTCTCTAGCATAGTCTGCGATTACCTGAAGCTTTAGCAAAGGAACCAAGTTCGTTTCTGCCCCCTTGGAAGATTTTAAAATTTTGTGTCATTAGGAAAACTGGAACTTAAGCTGCCCTGTGGTGACAGAATTCAGTTTTTATATGGAAAAGCTTCATGCTTTTCAGAAGGCTTCTCTCATTTATTGACATTAAATTAAAACTTTTATGTTCTCTAACGGGCTATTACCTTCCAGACGAGGGCAGAAAAGGCAGGTGTAAGGACCTTTGGCCTCTGTATCCCAAATATCCATCAGGATGTGCGTATAAAATATTTGAAAGAAACAACGAATGAATTAATGAAAGTTTACATATCCTCCACTCGAGCACACATCACACTGTTAGGATTGTCTCTTGTCTGTGTCTGCCTCCAAACTCTGAATTCCTTGAAGACAGTAATCCTGATCACCAGCTCAAAGCCTGGCACAGGAGAGGGGCCCCCAAAACACTGGATAAATAAGTGGAGGCCCAAGGATTTATCTCTGGGTTTCAATAAAAGCCTTAAGTCCTGTGAATTTCACACTCAACAGCAGTGGCAACAAGTAGTTTCGATAAGCGCTTTTATTACTGGTTAGAGTTTACAAATTCTGATATTCGAACAGACTTCCACCTTAAAATTCTAAAACAACAAAGCGACCGTTGGAGGGGGGTTTGATTTTACTTTTTTTTTTTTTTTTTTCTTTTTTTCTTTTTAGGACTATTCAAAGTAACAAACTTTTTTTTTTTTTTTTAACATTTTTGCTCTGGTCATAAATATACAGAGAGAAAAAGAGGGAGAGAAAAATGAACAAGTCATCCAAAGTATGGAGATAAAACAGTATTCCTAAGGCACGTGGCAGTCTTTGAAAATACAGAAGCTCTAGCCAACTTAAATTATTTGTTGTTTTTCCTCGCTCAGTCCACAAAACTGTACAGAGACACAAATGTTGTGTTGTAGATTGATCTTCCAAGTAATTCCTCAGTCCACACCGCTGCGTTAGCCGAACACGCAATTATTTTTTCCTCTGTTTCCAGGCGAGATCCTAAAATGTGGTTAGTTAGTTGCTCAAAGCCTCTATTTTAAAATACACTTGGAATTCAACTAAAGATAATTTCTTTTTTAAAGAAATTGTGGGGCGGGGGGAGGGGCGCGAGTCATTAGAAAAGGTTGGTAAGAGTCGTTTGTGAGGGGCTGTGAGGCTCGTGGCCCTCCAGGTTGCCAGGCACAGAAGTTAAGACGGACGTCACAGTTGGCAGGGTGGGGCTAGTCAAGTCTGTGAGGGTGGTGGGCGTGCTCGAGGGGCTGAGCGAGGCGTTGGAGAGCTCCGAGGCGGGACCCGACGGCGTTCCCGTCTGCAGCGCCGTGTCCGTTGACTTGTCCACGCCCGTGTTTTCCTGCCGTAAGAGGTTGCGCCTGAACTTGGCCCGGGCGTTCTGAAACCAGACCTGCAGCGGGCAGGAGGGAAGGGCTGGTTAGGGGAAGGCAGACAGAGGGTGGAGGGTGAAGGTAGGATGGGGATAGCAGAGCGTAACTCCGAGCTCTGAGCTCCGCTGTTTCTGTGAGATACTAATCGGTGTTTTCCGTGGCTGGGGGGGGGAGGGGGCGGGGGGCGGGGGGCACACTGGCCATATTTTGTTCTTAATAAAACAAAAATTTCGTTTTCTCTAATTGGCTATTACTAAGTTTCTCTTTCTGTTTTGAGGTTCTAGAACTGAGCTGCATTCTACAATATCGTCCATAGCTACTAGTCACATCCGAAATGTAACTAGCTCAAATGTGAGTAGTTTATAGGTGAAAATACACGCCACATTTGAAGACTTAGTATGAAAAAAAAATGTAGAATAATTTTTAGAATTATTTTTATATTGAATACATGTTGCAAAGATAATATTTGGGGTAACTGGATTAAATATACTGTTAAACTTGATGGTTTCTTTTTACTTTTTGAATGTGGCTACTAGAAAATTTAAGGAGCCTTGGTAGCACAATGGTTAAGTGCTTCACTGCTAACCAAACGGTCGGATGTTTGAACCCACCAGTGGCTCTGTTGGGTGCTCTGCTCCCATAAAGATTACAGCCTAGGCAGTCCTATGGGGCAGTTCTCCTCTGGCCTAATGAGCCGCTGTCAGTTGGAAACAACATGATGGCACACAACAACTAGAAAATTTTAAATCAGTGGCTCCCATTATATTTCTACTGGCCGGCGCCGTTCTAGGAGATGTGCGTAAAACAAATCCGCACCGGTTTTCACAGTGATTGAGAAATCTTTTTTGGCAGTTGCCTTTAAGCACCCAATACAGAGAGATTCCACAAGTTCTTGTCTGTATAATTTTTAATGTGTTTCGTGGTCAGTAAGTCTGGGAAATACTAGAATGATGTAAAGAACATGTAAGTATCAGTCAATAAATAGTTATTTTAAAAACAAACAAACATAGATCCTCAACCCCACCACCACCAATTGGAGAAGCCACTGGGTTTCAGGTGTCAGGGCAGAGGTGGGCAGAGGGGGAACAGCTGCCCTATTAAATTAAGGCCTAGGAGGTTGTAACGTGGGCCTGGCTGTCGCCTTGCACAGATTCATTCTCCCAACCTTCCACATTCAGGTATTTATTTATGAGGGCGGTGGGCGGGGACAGAATTAGAACTGAGCTTGGTGCTCAAATAATGCCCATGAAAGAGAATACATGTTTACTTTCATTTTTCCTTGGGCACAGACACATGCATACAGTCACACACATACCTATGCACACATGCCTGTTCACACTCATAAAGACATACACAGAAACTCACTTACACAGCTCCCACACACATGAACATCTACCTGTCTAACGGCACAAACACAGACTCAGCTGTACCCAGAGGTCTGCAAAGTACTCTGGGAGAAGCCTAGGAAATCAGGCTACTGTGGGGGTTTGTACCTCCCCAAGAAAAAAAAGCCCAAAATGGAGGGCCTCTTCGCTTCCCTTTGCGTGAGGAAAACACCCTCCATAAGCCTCCCCATAAAACAAAGAGCCTGGGAAATTCTAGGGATTCTGGGATGTCCAGTTGTGCATTTCCAGATGTGTCTACATCTGCCTGTCTTCCCAGTGTCTCAGGCAGGGGTGGGAAGGGCCAACTCCTGGCCTCACCCTCCCCTAGGGACCACCCCGGCTGCAGGGGCCTGTGGCCTCAAATCCAACTTTTTGGTGGCCTGACACAATTTCGGGCTCAATTAAAAGCACAGCTGTGGTGAGAATCTTGAAGTAAGGAGGGAGAAACATCCCTGTGAAGTCAGGAAACAAAGCTCTCTCCCCAGAAGAAGAAAGCACGTTTTCCCTGGCCTTCTGCAGAAAGGAAGCCTATCACCTCTTCTGGGGGCTTGCAAATAAATACAGTGCTTCCAAGACCACCCCCAGCATGCTCTCCTGGCTGGGGGAGTAGAGTGAAGGGTGGTCCTTCCCTCTGTCCGGCCTTCAGAAATCTGTAGGGGTGAGGCTCTGTGTTTGGCCCTGAGAATGACTGATGAAGAAAGCCCCCCAGGTGCTCAGAGAGAGGAGGTGATTTGCCCAAGGATACACAGCAGGATGAGGAAGTCTGGAGCCTTGGTGCCACTCCCCTTGCCACTGTCCTGACCTGTGTGCATGCAAGCTGGGGAGTGCGCTTACGTATCTGCTATCTGCGGTAGCTGAAGCGGGGAGCCCCTGGGGGGTGTTGCTCATTGAAATGGGGGTCTAAGATCTCAGGAAGGGCTGGAACTGCTTAGCTGCTGACCGTTTGCTGTTTGCTGCTTTCCAGGCATTTCCTCTAACAGTGGGTTTGCAAACAATGACCACATCTTCCACAACTGCCTTGTCTGCTTTACTGGATCTGAGGAGCTGGGAATCTCCTGGATGAAAATTCAGCAACTCAACTAAGAGTCAGGCTGCACTGGGGCTTTGTGTTGAGGTTTGTTTCTCACCCAAAGCAGGGTTCTCTCTCAGGTGTCTCAGCAAATCCCTTCCCAAGAGGTAATTGAGGGCAGGGACCCTATCTAAGTCATCTCTTTGTCCCCAGAGCCTGATACAGGGACTGGCAAAGAAAAAAGATCAGTAATATATGTTGAGTTCATAGTAGCTAATATTTATGGGCCTGTTACTATGTGCCAGGAACCATGCTACCCTCTAAATGCACCATCACGGGTTATCCCCATGATAAATCGAGTAGGCAGGAACTATTATTATTCCCATTTTATAGATTTTTAAAAAGGCTCAGAGAGTTGAAGTCACTTGCCCAAGGTCACACAGAGGCCAAGCTGAGACTGGAATCCAGGACTGCCTACCATAAAAAGTCCATGCTCTCACCTACCACATTGTTCTGATGAGTTACCCAGTAAAAGAATGAACAAACAGGTGAATGAGCAGAGAAGCAACTATGGTGCTGTGGAAAGAGCACTGGAAGTGGCTTCCAGTTCTGGTTCTGCTACTGACCAGTCAAGTGACCATGGGCTAGTGTCACTTACTTCTGGGCTTGCCTCAGTTTCCCCACCTGTACAACTAGGGAACTGAACTACACCACATGATCTCTATGGCCTCTTGGGGTCCTAACAGGCTGAGATCCTACAGCAGATGCAACAAGGAAGGAGGTGATCTACTCTATCCATCTTCTTAAATTGGAAGCCCTCTCTGTCTTGCTCTTACCTCTTATCTCTGCCTTGCTCTTACCCACAATAGCTCTGTAGTTATCAGAGATGTGTGTTTGGGACAATGAGACCCAGCTCGGGTATGGAATCTCCAGGACACAACACCAGGCCAAGGGCCTCAGCCTGATGCATAGTGAGTCCTCAAAAAGTCCTGGGTGGATGAGGAAGAACAAGTCCACATTGCTATTTGCTCCTTCTTCCTGCACTGGCCGGCCCTGCAGGCTGTGTTTCTCCTCATAAACACACTTCCCCGTAATTCTTTTATCAAGGAAATCCATTTGGCCTTAGCAAGTCCCCTCCTAGGACTCTAAGGAAACCACTCAAAAGACAAAAGCTTCATGCCCAAAGATGTCCATCATGGTATTTTTAAAATAACATCAAACTAATGGTGGCATGTCCAATCAGATGGAACAAAGTGGAGGTCATGACACATCCACTCCACCCAGCCAAAAGGGAAAAGTGATGAATGTTATATGAGAAAAGAGAGTAAAAATGCATATCCTCTGGTATTGCAATTTCATAAAGAAAATATTATTCACTCACTAAGTTCCAGGCATTGTCTAAGCAAAGTTCTAAGCATTTTACACACATTAATTCATTTAGTCCTCATAATAACACTACAAGGTAAGCACTATTATTATTGCCAGTTTACAAGCGAGGAGACTAAAGCCTGCCTCGATTTCCCTACCTGTCCAACAAGCTGTACAACAGAGGGTACAGAAAGAGATGGAGCTGAGATGTGAACTCCAGTAGGCTGGGTCCATGCCTTTAACCATTTATTAACCTCTAAACCATACGTCTGGATTCTTGGGTTCCTGGCGCCCTGATGGCACTGTGGTTAAGAGCTCAGGCTGCTAACCAAAAGGGTCGGCAGTTCAAATCCAACAGCCACTCCTTGGAAACCCTGTGGGGCAGTTCTGCTCTGTCCTATAGAGTCGCTGTGAGTCAAAATCAACTCAACAGCAATGGGTTTGGTTTGTTTTGGTGCTCATGTATGTGTGTACAATGTTCTATTATTTATAAACTTTTAAAATAAGTTTTCTCTAAAGAAGCAAAAATAATAAACACTGGAATGGAAATCAGGAATCCTTGGTTCCAGCCATAGGACTACAACTACTTTGCTGTGGGATCTTAGGTAAGTCACTCCATCTCCCCGAACCTCAATTTCTTCTCTAAAATGAGAGATTCAGACCAAACCATCTATGCAACTCCATCCAGCTTAGGCCATCCATGACTGGATCGGAAACTCACCATAGCTCTGTGCAAATGACAGGCAGGGTAATGCTCACTATCCTCGTTTTATAGGTGGGGAAACTGAGGCTCAAATGAAATACCCCGCCCTCGTTTAAATCTTACCTCTTCAAAGAAGTCTTCCCTGATCGCCCCCTTCATCAGGTCAAGTCCCTGTGTTGTCGGCTCTCATCGCACCCCTGTATTTTTTCCTTCCTAGCACTTCTTCAAACAAGCCCTGGTGGCACAGTGGTTAAGCAGTCGGCTGCTAACTGAGAGGTTGGTGGTTCGAACCCACTAGCTGCTCTGCAGAAGGAAGATGTGGCAGTCTGCTTCCCTAAAGATTACAGTCTTTCAGTACACAATATAGAGGAAGTCAACACAACTTGACAACAAGGGCAAACACTGAGAGGTATGCAAGAATAAAAGGCAATGATGTTAAATACTATAACATATACAATCCTGCAACAACAGTAATAACAAACAAGAAATTATGAGTGGATACACAGGTAGATGGATACATGCTGAATAGGTGTGTGAGGGTGTATGGGAGTATACCCATGTGCATATATAGGTTTGGCTGAGGATATTTCTACATACATATTTGTATGTGCTACATGTATATTCATATACATAATAGAGCACACGGGGGCACAGTCATGGAAACATCCTAGTAACAACCAAACACCTTGCAGGGCTGAGTTACTGGGCTTGAAGGCAAGGATCATAGTCTCCAGGGACATCTAGTTCAACTGGCATAACAGTTCACATAGACAACGTTCTACATCCTACTTTGGTGAGTAGTGTCAGGGTCCTAAAAGCTTGTGAGTGGCCATCTAAGATACAACTATTGGTCTCTTTCCATCTGGAGCAAAAGAAAGTGAAGAAAACCAAAGACTCAAGGAAACAATTAGTCCAAAGGACTAATGTACCACAGGAACCACAGCCTCCGGCAGCCTGAGACCAGAAGAACTAGATGGTGCCTGGCTACCACTATCGACCACTCTGGCCAAGATCACAATAGAAGATCCTGGTTAAAGTCGGGGAAAAAATGTAGAACAAAATTCAGTTCATAAAAAAGACCAGATTTACTGGTCTGAGAGAGACCGGAGGAACCCCCGAGAATATGGCCCTTACACACCCTTCTAACTTGGAACTGCAGCCACTCCTGGAGATCACTTTTCAGCCAAATAATAGACAGGCCTATAAAATAAACAATAACACCCGTGAGGAAAAGTGCTCCTTAGAGCAATCATCTATATGAGACCAAAAGGGCAACATCAGCCTAAAAGCAAAGATGAGGAGGAAGGAAGGGTCAGGAAAACTGGACGAATAGAAATTCAGGGTGGTAACGGGGAGAGTGCTGACACATTGCAGGATTGCAAGCAATGCCACGGAACAATTTGTGTATAAACTACTGAATGAGAAACTAATTTGCTCTATAAGCCTTCACCTAAAGCACAAGAAAAAAATAAACAAGAAAAAAATATACAACTGAAGAAAAATGGGTAGAGGATGATGTTTATAGAATAGTAGTAATAGTAATAGAGGGTGAATAGTTCATAGAAACAAGAAATACAAAAGGCCAATAAACATCAGAAAATATGCTCAATCTCTCACAATGAATGCAAAGCAACAATGGAATTAAATCTGTAAATGATCAGACTGGTAAAAATTAAAGTTTGATAAAAGCCAGCGCTGCAAGGATATGGAGAAACAGGTACTTGCATATATGGTTAGTGAAAGTGGAAACTGCTGCAATATATTTGAAGGATAGTTTAAAATTTCCTATCAAAATTTTAAATGCATATGTCTTTGCCCTCAGAGATTTGATCACAAAGCTCAAATATATGTACTAAAATATTAATTGCAAAATTGTGAAAGCATTGGAAGCAAGTTAAAGATTTGTCATGAGGAAGCTGGTCACAATGACACACTTATAAAATGAACTACTAGTCAACCATTAGAAAGAAAGAAGTAGGCCTACATGGGCTGATATAAAAAGATCTTCAAGACACATTAAGTGGAGAGAACAAGGTGCAGAACAGTCAGGCAGTATGTGAACATATTTATACTTATACATATATGTGTGTGTGTGTGTATATAAGTGTGTATAAACACATATATATACACATAACATATATGTAAGTGTGTGTTTGCTTATAGATTTATAAAAATGTCTTGAAAGATGTATAAGAAACTATAATATCTCCATAGTGTGGGACCAGGGCTTGGGGAACAGGGGAGAAATTTTGATTTTTGTTTCATATCTTTGCATATGGTTTTAATTTCTTTACCAAGTGCACGTTTGTTTTATAATTAAAAAAAGTTGCTGCCAAAACAAAAAAGATTACAGCCTTGGAAACTCTATGGGGCAGTTCTAGTCTGTCCTGTAGGGTTGCTATGAGTTGGAATTGACTCAACGGCAACGGGTTTGGTTTTGGTTTAGCGCTTCTTTAATTTTATTTTTTTCAAAGGTTACATGGAAATAAGAGTTCTGTAGTCAAATAAATTTGGGAAATGTAAGATTAGACAAAGTTGAGTTTCTTCAAGATTTCCCAATGCCCGTATTAATGCTAGCATGTTCTCATCTCCAAGAGAAAGATATTAGCAAATCTTTAGTATTGCCCAAACTTATTTGGTCTCAGAATCATTAAAAAAAAAAAACTTTTGTTATAAGATATTCAAAGATACAGAAAAATAGAGTGATCTTACCCACATTTTAATTATTTATACAACACCGTGTTGCACAACTGTCTCCCCCCTAGACTGTATGCTCCAGAGGGGTCCTGTTCACTTTCCTGCTCACCAGTGACTACTCAGTGTCTCACGCCCCGCCCAGCACATGGCAGGAGGTCAGTATATCTGTTAAACAGGTCAGAAAACAGAGAAAAGCTAGAGTTCTCAGCTTCTGAGTCCTCTAACAGGCCAGTGATGACTAACTGGTCATCCCAAGAATATTTTTAGGTTGTTGGTGGTTAAAATGCATCACACGAGGAACCCCTAAGCAGAACTTCACCTTCCAAATAAATCAGCTCACTGTTCCCACCCCCTGCTCCACCAAGCCCAGAGCATCTTAATATTCTGCCCTTCTGGCCCTTCTCCAGGAAGGGAGAGAGGCAACTCAGAGAGGCATCTATGGGCTGAGGAATGGTCTCCATGCATTTGCAAGGCTTCATGTCTTAATGGACCTCTGTTCAAGGAGCCATTCTGTCTCCTAGGCACCTTGGCCACTGATGAAGAGTGAGTATTGTGGTTGTTATGCTGCTGATGATGACAAATTTGAGCACTTTTTATTCACTAAGTGCTTTACAGCAGGGTTCCTGCTTTCCTACCAAGACACGGCATCTATGACCCACTCCTTCTCCCTATTTGCACTGCTGCATTCTGCAGCTAGATCCAAGGGGGGAAAAGACCACAATCCCTACACTGTGGTATATTGGAAAAAGCTTTGGAATCAGAGTCATCTGGGTTGACTCCTGGCTCCATCACTTACTAGCTGTGAGACTCAGAGCAAGGATCCTAGCCTTCAGTCTCTGAACTTCAGTCTCCTCATCAGCAAAATGGAGACACATTTTTTCAATGTGTGCAGAAGAGCTTGCTAGACTGAACTCTGAACACATAAGTGTGTATGCATGTGTGTGTGTAAGAGAGAAACATGTATAAAGTCCCTAACATATATTTTGTAAATTACATCTCATTTATTCCTCACAGCCACCCAATGAGGTAGGTATTATTATTATTCCCATTTTTTAGCTGAGGCCACTGAAGGTCAGAGAGGTTAAGTCACTTGCCCAGGGTCACTTAGTGAGTAAGTAGGAGAGCTGAGTCTGGACCTCACATCAGCCGTCAGCCGACTCCAAATCCTGACAGGGATGGTCATCCCAGGCCCGCCATGGTGGTGCTCATGCATTACCAACAGATTCAGTAACATCGTAGAAATCCCCACACACACACATACACATGCACACATGCACGCACACAGCCATGCACGCACGCACGCACATGCTGCATCATCTCCCTCTAGAAACACAGCCTCAACCGCAAGCCCTGCTCCCCTATCCTGGAGGCTCTCTCAGAAGGGTTGAGTTGGGCCACAAGTTTGGGGTGGGGGGAGAACCTGCAGGGGGCGCCCAAGGCCTAGTACCATTAAGCCAGTATAGACCCAGTTATGAAGAACTATTTAATGGGCATTCACTGTGTACCAGCAGGTAACATGCTGGAACCTTCCCATTCATTGTTCCAGTTTTCAGGAATCCTCAAAGCAGGAACAATTATGCTTCCCAATTCACAGATAAAGAATCAAGCTCAGAGCAAAGAAGCTAATGTGTCCAAATCACACAGCTGGTAAATCAGAGAGGATCTGAACCAGTCTTTACACCTTCCAAAGAAAGCCACACCACCAGCTGCCTCTCTCAAAACTGCTCCCACCTCGTCTCCCCCAGCTGGCCCAACAGCAGTCAGAACACCTGGGAGCAAGCCCTACCCTGCCAGTACCTGGCTCCTGTAACCTATTGGAAATCACTATCTCACTAGGAGTTAAGCGTCTCATCTGTAAAATGGGCATGAAAGTATTAAGGTAAGTTTGATGAGCAATGGGAAAGATAATGCTTTGCAAACTGCTGCATATTCACGAGCAGTTGTGCTATTAGGGAATACTAAGAATCTGGGCAGGAGATTTGGAGGTCTTGGAAGAAGGAAAAACAGTGGTCTGGAATGCCTTAGGAGTGAGCCCTCTATCCCCAACATTGTTGTTAGGTGCTGTAGAGTCGAAGCAACCCCATGTTACTCCATGTGACAGAGTAGAACTGTCAGGTAGGTTTTTCTTGGCTGTAATCTTTATGGAAGCAGATCACCAGGTCTTTCTCCTGCTGAGCAGCTGGATGGATGGGTTCAACTCAGCAATCTTTAGGTTAACAGCCAAGCACTTAATTGTGCCACCAGGGCTCCTTACCTACAGGCCTTAAATGATACTCACACTCAGAGACAGTCAGTGCCGTGCTGGCTTAGAGGAGAAAGAGCAATGTCCTTTGATCAGACAGACATGGATTTGGATCAGCTCTGCTATTTACTAGCAAAGGGTGACTTTGGGCAAGTGGGAATTATTTGCACCTCAATGTTCTCATCTATGGAGCACTGGTGGCGCTGTGGTTAAGAGTTCAGGCTGCTAACCAAAAGGTCGGCAGTTCGAATCCACCAGCTGTTCCTCTGGAAACCCTATGGGGCAGTTCTATTCTGTCCTATAGGGTCACTATGAGTCGGAATTGACTTGACAGGTTTGGGATGTTTTGGTTCTCATCTATACAGTGGGGAGAGGGGATGATGATGCCTGATAGTGAGAGCTCAACAAGCAAATATATTTCACAGGCTGAGCCAAGTACCAGATACATAAAAAACCCATTGCCCCCAAGTCAATTCTGATTCATGGTGACCCCGTGTCTTACAGGGTAGAACTGTTCTATGGCATTTTCTTAGCTGTCATCTTTACAGAAGCAAATTGCTAGGCCTTTTTTCCTCAGCATAACTTGGTGGGTTTGAACCTCCAACCTTTATGTTAGTAGTCAAGCACAACCATATGTGCCACCTAGGGACCTCCATACTAGTTGCTGTCAAGTCAATTCCAACTCATGGCAACCCCGTGTGTGTCAGATTAGAGCTGCTCCATAGGGTTTTCAATGGCTGTGATCTTTTGGAAATAGATTGCCAAGGAGCCATTGGGTGGACTTGAACCACCCACCTATCGGTTAGCAGTGAGCACATTAAGTGTTTGTGCCATCCAAGGACTCCTGATACACAGTAGGCATGCAAACATTTGTTGACTAGTAGACACACCATAATCATCAGTGCTTTTCTCCCTCAATTGGTCGGTACCCTTGGATTTTCTAAGTCCCCATGGTGGAAGGGGTAGGCAAGTGTGAGTGGTTCTGGCTCAGGATTCTGAGGGAGGAGGGTACAGGGCAATCATTCACTCAGGTCCCTCAGAGGAACCTTTTCTTACACATACAGTGGTTGGTCCCTCTTCCAGGCTCCCACAATACCCACCTCCCAATGCATCACACTGTGGGGAAATGGCTGTCTGTGATCTAGGTCTACACCTACTAGGTGAATTCTTTCATGGCCAGGCCTGTGGTTCATTCATCTCTGTGTCCCCAGCTTCCTCCACCCCAGGGCCTGGTGCCAATAAGTCCTCAATAGATACTTGGTCAGATGAAAAAATGAGAGATGACTCTGCTGGAAATCTTATTTGCCCCTAAATCAAGCAACCAAGTCTCAGGCCTCACCAAGGCCAGCAGAGACTGGCTCCGCACTCCAGACTGAGACTCAACTAGTAGGCATTTACTCTTTATTTCATTTAATCTGGGTAACTAAAAAAGATATATGCCCTTATGGTGCCCATTTTACATATGAGAAAGCTACCGCTCGGAAAAAGTAACGAAGTTGACAAAGACACCTTGCCACTTAACGGGGGAGAAGCGAACCTAGGTCCTCCTGAACCCAGTTCTACCTGATTTCAAGTCCCCGTTCATGTTCCTGTCTGCTTTACCACCCCTGTCTCTCCCTCCTCCCCAGAATAAAGGCGTATGGTTAGGAGAGGGAGGAAATCTACTAAATAGAAAAAAGGCGGAGGACCCCAAGGTCCCCAGGCCAGGGTCCTCGAAGAAGCATCAAGTTCCGCTTCCAGAGCCCGTCCAGGGCTGAGGACGCGAGGGGGAGGCGAGGAGGTTCCCTCGATGAAACCCAAAAAGGTAAAGTCTGCGAGAAGCGGAAGAGGGGATCTGGCGGGCGCAGCACTGTCCGACGCCTCCTCGAAGCACCATCGCTCCCACCCTCGCGCCCTGACCAGCCGGACATAGGCTGCGGGCAAAACGAACCCAAAGAAGGAGGGGCCGGGCTAACGCGGGAAGCTACAGGTCCAGGGGGCGGGTCCAGAGAGGCGCACTAGCGCCCCATTGGCCGGCTCCTGCCTCCCTCGGCTGCATCACCAAGCCCTCCGGAGCCGGTGCTGCACCCGCTACTGCAGAGGCCAAGCCTGACTGGGGATCCAGACTCTCGATTCCTGCTGGGTCTGAGGACCCGCGCCCGAGTCACAGGCCCCTCACCGGCGTAACAACACGCTTTTTTGTTTTTTTTTTTGTTTGTTTGTTTTTTCTGACAGGCTCGCTGTGAAACTTCTAGGATGGCTGCGCACCTGTCCGTGTCTGTCACTGTTACCCTCATCCCTTCCATGTCGCCTCGCAGACCTCAATCCCTACCCGGGGGCTAGAGTGTGGGCCACCCTGGCCTGGACTCGTATCCCAGCACCTCCCCTCCTGTTGCGAGACTCTTGTCATGTCACTTCATCTCTCAGTTTTCTTACCTAAAAATATTTCTATAATCACACGTTCTGAAGAATAAAGGGGAGGGATTTTCCTGCCTTGTCATTGTGTGAATTGGGAAACTGGGGTTCCGCAACCAAAATAATTGTTCATACTAGCTAATTAATATCAGTTAATTAATACTAACTGATACTAGCTACCATCACTGATGGAATCCTTGGGTGGTGCAAATGGTTAACATACTTGACTGCTGACTGAAAAGCTGGAAGTTCCAGCCCACCCAGAGGTACTTGTGAAGAAATCCCTTGCCCGTGGAGTCCATTCTGATTTCACAGGGACCCTACAGCACAGAGTAGAACTGCCCCATAGGGTTTCCAAGGAGCAGCTGGTGGATTCAAACCACTGATCTTTTGGTTAGCAGTTGAACACTTTAACCACTGTGCCACCAGGGCTCCACCTGGGAAGAAAGTCCTGGCGATCTACTTCTAAAAAATCAGCCCTTGAAAACCAGTTCTACTCTGACACCCATGGGGTCTCCATGGGTCAGAATCGACTTGATGGAAACTAGCTTTACCATCCACTGAGCAGTTAAGTGTCAGGCACTGTGAGGAACACTTTACATCATCTCAGTGGCTCCTCCAATAACCCTGTGGTATAGATAGTTTCTTGTGCCCATTTCACAGATGAGGAAACTGAGGCTCAGAGGAATTAAATGACTTGCCCAGGACCATGAAATGAGTAAGAGTAGTAGAAGCAGAAGACTTAGAAGTGGTGGCCCAAGGCTCTTGAGTTTGAGCCACGCAGGGACCTGAAACCCCCAGAATGGGGTTCTTAACATCTTTGGCATTATGGACAGACCCTTTGGAATCTAGTGAGAGCTCTGTATCCCCTCCCTCTCAAGAAAACACCTTCATATACAAGTGCAATTCTGCTCAATTTCAGAGGCAACCACCCCTTCCCCCACCTGCTTCCCCCACTGCTCTTTGGGCAGACCTGTGAAAGCTCTCTTGCCTACCCCATGGGACCTGCCTGCAACCCTTCCAAACCTTGCTTCCAAGTGAGTTTGGGAGATAGCAAAAAGAGACAGAAGAAAAACACAGAGAGACGCCAGGACAAATAAAAGGGAGGGGGAGAGAGTAGTGAGACAGAGACGGAAAAAAGAGAAGACAAACTAGGGAAAGTGAGTGAGGAACAAGCAGAAGAGGCAAGCAGCTAACAGCTGTCTCCTTTGAGGGACATCCTGGGATGAGGGATCAAAGAGGGGGCTCTGGATGTATCTGAAATGCTTGAACCTTTTACAGTATAAACATATTTAAGTGTCACATGAGTAATAACTAAGAATCATTTACAAGAAAGAAAAGAGACTGGTGTGGATACAAAGAGGACAGAGAAGAGCAAAGAGACAGAAAAATTGAAAAAGAGAAGATGTAGAGTTTGAAAAAAAAAGATTGAGAGACAGACTGAGTAGATGAAAGAAAACAAGAAAGATAAAGAGAAATGCAGATACAGGGGCCAAAAGTCCTTCCATGGTCCATGGCTGGTGGGGGGTTCTGTCCCAGGCCCTGGCAGCTGCAGATGCCCCCATTTCCCGCCCTGGCCCTGGCTGACCTGGAGGACCCGCTTGGTAAGGCCCGTCTTCTGCGCAAGCTGCTTCAAGTCCTTGGCATCGGGGTTGTGGTTAATGGCAAAGTAAGACTTCATTGTCCGAAGCTGGTGGTGCTTGAAGGAGGTGCGCATGCGCTTCGTCTTCTGGCTGCTAGGGTAGGGCTGGTCTCGGTCCAGGTGCTCCGCATCGTTCTCGTTGCAGCTCAGGGCTGGGGGGGGGGGGGGATGCAGAGTAGGCAGGTGAACCTCCTGATCCACCCCCTGCCACCAGGTCCACACCAACCCCACTCGCTGCCAAATGTGTCTATCCTTGGGACCAAGCTGGGATGGGGGTATTATCCTCATCTTATAGATGGGGAAACTGAGGCTCAGAGAGAGAAAGCAACCTGCCCAGGGTGATACAGCTAGAAAATGCAGGATCCAGGATTCAAACCCAGCTCTTCGAGAATTCAGAAAACATTCTGAGCCATCATCTTATAATAACAATAATTATGATAATAACTACAACTTGTTGATGGCTTATTCCTATCCTATCATATCCTATATGATGTGCTAAGGGACTTTACATGCACATTCTCATTGAATCCTCAAAACAACCCTACGGAGCCAGGCATTATTTACCCCCTTTTTACAGATGTTGAAGCTGAGGCTCAGAGATGCAAGTTACTTGACTGCAGACGGAGTAATGCAGGGACCCTGGCCCACACTCTTCCCATTTCCCTCTACACTCCCTAAGGAGGAGTACCTATCTTTCGGCTCTCCCCCAGGTGTCTCGATAGGCCTCTGGAAGGTGCTGACTGGAAGGGATATTCATCTTTATGTTGCCTTCGTCTTTTCCCACAACCGAAAGTACTGAATGCCCCCTGTGCCACAGTACTGGATGGGAATTGCATTTCGTAGTTTAACCCACACCGTTGCCCTGTGAGGCAGTTTCCGGGTTTAGCAAATGGGGCAAATGAGGCTCAGGGAGGTTAAGTGATCTGCCTGAAGTCTCACAGAGAGTGGCAGAGTTGGAACTGGAAAAGAGAAGGAAGTTGGAAGAAGAAAGGAACACATATTAGACACCTTCTGTTTGCCTTTGGCTTTTCATACATCATTGGACCTTCCATTCACAACAGCTCCAAGAGGTGGCTACTACTGTCCACCCTATTTTAGAGACGAGGAAACTGAAGCTCAGGGAAATGAAGCCACTTGCACATAGCCACACCATTGATGACGGCTGAACCTACATTCAGCACTAGAGTCCTCATCTGTTTCCTACACAAAGGGGAAGGGAGATGAAGGCATGACTCTTTGGGGAGCCTGACCCCATCCAGAAAGGGTCCAACTGGGGCCTGGCTGCCAATGCTTGGAAGAGATTGGGGGGGGGGGGGCAGCAGGGGTGAAAACCTCTGGTCTCAAGAAATTACTCCCCAACCTGGCGCTGATTGGGACACTTCAAGACTCCAAGTCACAGGCCCATCATCACATCCTGAGCCAATCCACACACAAAGTCTTGCCTTGAGGAAAGCCTCCCAGGAGGTTCAAACTCAGTCCCTATTAAGGGGAGACCTGGAAAGCTACCTCATGCCCATAACACCCCTCTAAAAGAGTTGCTGTATTTGGGGGGGGGGGAAATTCAGGACCTTCCTGTTAAATTTGAATTTCAGATAAACAACCAATAATTTTTTAGCAAAAAAGAAAACATTGCGGTCAAGTCGATTCCGACTCACAGCGACCCTACAGGATAGAGGAGAACTGCCCCATAGGGTTTCCAAGGAGGGGCTGGTGGATTCGAACTACCAACCGTTTAGTAAGCAGCCGAGCTCTTAACCACTGAGCCACCAGGGCTCCAGTTTTAGTAAAAGATGTCCCAAATAATTCATCTGTACTAAAAATTTATTTGTTGTTCATCTGAAATTTGAATTTAACAGGAAGTCCTGCATTTTATCTGACAATCCTACCCCCAAGTACTTCCTTTCTCCGGGTGACCTATCCTTCCCCCTGCCCAGGTGGGGAGTAGCCTTTACCGAGTGAATTTGCAAGATACAGGGCTTGCCCCTGACCTTGGAGCTGACAGCAAAGGGCTACTGCTCTTAAGGGCCACTACCCAGTCATCCAGATCCTCCACCCCGCTGTGCTCCCACTAAGAGCGCCCAGGGTGAGCAATAGGGGGTCTATAAAGGTAAGGGGATCAAAGGATGGATGACTCCCAACCGGATCCACATAAACTGCCCCGCCCCCCGCCGCAGCGCAGCGGGAGCGACCCTCTTCTTGCCCCCAAGCCCAAGCTCCGCAGGGGGTGGGGCAGGCCTCCCCAAGGGGATCTCTGGGCCCATCCCTACGCCCAGCTCCCGCCTGGGCCTCGCTGCCGTTAATGAGCTCCATGGGGACCCCGGCGGCCCATGCGCCCAAGGGACGTGCCCTGAGTGCGGCCTAGGTGGGAGGAGGTAGCGCAGGGGAGGGAGACAGAACGAGCAGAGATAAAGAGACAAGGGTAGAAAGTCAGAGCATGGAGAGACGGAAAAAAGGAGAGGGGATAGGGAGGGAAGATGGACAGAGCCAGGGAAAAAGAGAAAAAGAGACAGGAAAAGAAGGCAATAGAGATGGTAAAGAACCAGAGACAGACAGCTACAAAAACTGAGAAATAAATGAAAGAGCCTGAGAAGGAAGCGAGGCCGGAAACACGGAGAATGTGTGGTGGAGGGTTTCGGGTGGGGTACGGAATCCTGGGTCTCACGGAGACCGGTCCCTGCAGGAGAGGCCTTTTCCGAAGCCGTTAGAGGCTGGGGAGTGGAGAGATGGGGAGAGGAGGGGAGGGGAGCTAGGGAGCTGGCCCAAAGGAGCGACGCCGAGTTGGGGGCCAGAGACCTGGACAGGGGGCTGCCCTGGGGGAGGGGAGAGAAGATGGCGGGAGAAGGTGGCCCCTTGGGCCTAGGTTTGGCCTGTGCCCCAGATCCCTTCACTCCCAGGGCCGTGCCGAGATTCCCCAGGATCGGATCCGAGGAGGGGTGAGGGGCCGAGGAGAGGAGGAGGACCCGGCTTTTCTCTCTTTCCTTTTTTTTTTTTTTTTTCCTCTCAATTAGGCCGATTCAATGGAGCTAAAGAGCTCCTAAAATCATGAATAATTTACTCGTGATCTGTTATTAACCCATCGGGTTTCGAGCTCTTGTCGCTGGGACTGAACCTGTAATCAAATCTGACTTCGCCTCATTTTACTAAAGACGAGATTGTAGGTTCAATTGTTTAAATAATGGATTGGAATCAAATCAGTAATTACGCCGCCAGGCACACACACACACACACACACACACACACACACACACAAAGCTGGGGCTGAGGGCGGCCCTGGCGTCCGGCCGGTCCGCGCGGGACTCCTGCGGCCGTGGCGCGCAAACCCCGGCGCAAAGTGCGAGGCCCAGGCCCCGCGCCAGCTCCGGCCGCCCTTCCCGCACCCCCAGCCCCGCGGGCAGCTCCGCTCCGGGTCTGTGTGTGGACCGGGGGTTTCAGTTCCACCTCCAGCACCAGGGCAGCGCGCACGGACCAGCCGGGCAGCCGGAGGAGGGGCACGGTGGCCCCCGCCCCGGAAAGACTTTCCGACCCTGCGGCCCTGCGGCCCGGGGTGTCCTCCCTAAACCTAAGGCCCCACGCACCGACGGCGCCTCCTACCCACTCTGGCCGAAGCTCACCACGCTTTAATGACGTGCCGCAGCTCCTCGGCTGGACTGTCCCCTAGACCGAGGACTTTTCAAGGGATCGGTGTCGCTGGGCCCCTGGGTTGGGACACTCACACAAGCTCCCGTCCTTACAGTAAGAAACATGCGCGCGCGCACGCACACATACACAATGCACACAGCCCGCAGTCAGACCCTTCTCCGTCCCCTATTTTCAGTCCCTGTCGCCCCATAGCCCACACTACGGCCATTTCTCTCCCGCCGGTGCCCAGGAGGGGTGGGGCGGAAGCCAGACCTGGGGAAGCCTGGTTGGGCCCGGCGCCCCCTTTTCCTAACCTAACCCCGAATAAGCAAGCCGCACAACCACTGGCAGCGCGCTCTGCGCTGTTTCAGCGAGTCGGGAGAGCCTGGGCCAAGGCCTGAGACGCGCGCACCGGGAGAGAGAAACAGACGCGCAAACAGGGAGATCCAGAGAGAGACAGAGACGGAGAGAAAGGGGGACCGAGAGAGCAGAAAAGGAAAAAAGGAAGGGCCAAAGAGAACATAAGAAGGAGATAAAGCGGTGGTGTCCGGTAAAGGTGCTAGATCCCCCCCAAACTCAGTCTCCAGCCACATCTCCCCGCTCAGGGCAGCCGAGGCCTCTTGGGGGGGGGTGTGAAATGGGGGGGGAGGTAAGGCGGCCTGGGAGTAGCAAAAACCAGAAATAAATCTCTGCACCATCTACCCGTCAGTTCCAAAGCCGGCTCCTACTGTGCGTCCCGGGAAAACAATCCTGCTCCCCTCCCACCGTGCGCCTTGGGGCTGCAACAGAGCCGGCTGCTTCCTACCAGAAGCAGACTCCACTTAGTAAACAGACGCGGCTTTGTTTGGGGGGGATCCGGCCTAGACTCGGTTTAGTCTTCATTTTCGGGATGGTGGGAGACGAAGGATGCAAGTTTAGGAAAGCAGCATCTTTGGTACAGCTTTCAGCAAATCCTAAATCCTCCTCTTCTGCCGCAGCCGCCGTGGACCCGCCTACGGCCACCTCACCATTTATCAAACTGGGGGCTGCATTTTCCTCCTAGCTCCACATAGAGATATATACGATCCAAGGCGTAGGAAGGTTAACGAGCGCCCAAGGGCAGTCTCTAAGTTTGTGCCCACCCACCCCCACCCCACCCCACCCCACCCCCGCTGCCTCGTCGACGATGGAGGGGGGGTTGTGATTCGCCGGCCGGCCTCGTCTGGCGCCCCCTTGGACTTGCGCCCAGGAGCAAATGCCCCCCTTTAACCCCTCCTCTCTACGCTTCTGCCAAGATCCTCCAACAAGCAACTTCGGTAGAGCGAAGAGAGGACCCCAATCGCATCCGATTTCCCTCCCCAGCCAGCTCACACTTTTTAAGATGAAAATAACTCTGACTTCTCTGACTTCTTCCCCACCGCCGTCCCCTCCCCATAGTCCATACTCTTGGGTTTGTTTTTGGGTTTTTCCCCCCAAGCTCTGCATTTGACTGAGGGGAAAAGGAGGAAGAAAACAAAACCTTCCCAATCCGATTCTCTCGCAAACGAAAGAAAGAAAATAATTGCAAATAAACCCTATCTAGTTTGGAAGCCTGGGACGTCATAAACCTTTCCGGGCCGTCCAGACTTCGGGCAGATGCTGACGGTTCAAGGTGCCGGGCCTCAGAACCTCAGCAGCTGTCCTAAGCAGGGAGGGGCTGCGGGAGCGGGCAGAGCCTCGCGGAGAACTGCCCGGGGTTCAAAGACGCCGGAAATGTGAAACGAGCCCCCTTTTCCCTCCGCCTCCCTACCTCCTCCCCGCAGCGCGAGGCCAGGCCTGCTCCAGTCTCAACCTCCGGCGCCAGGTTCCAACGGTCGGCCCTCACCCTAGCGCCCCGCAGGCGCCAGGAACTTGGGGGGAAAGGGCCGAGAAAACAGAGACCTGGCCGAGCAGGAGAATCGAGCTAGGCACAATGAGCCGCAACTCTTGCTCAGAAAAGGCTCCGGGGTCCAAGTCGCCCTAGGGTGCTGCCCTCAAGACATTTCATCCAACTGGGAGGCACGCCAGGCCAAGCTCGGTGCTCCTGGCCACCGCCAGCTCTTTCTCTTGGGACCCTTGCCGCCCTGCCTCGTTCCTCAGCTCCCTGCCTTCAGCCGCGCCAACTCAGAGCCTGTTTGGTGTTGGCGCCGCCTTGCTTTCCCTATCCCTGCACTTTCAGCCCAGCAAAGCCGAGGAAAGGCCCAAACCTAACAGCCACCTCCAAAAACCAATTTCTCAATGACAAGACCTTACACCAAGGGCAGCCAGAGATTAATGCTCCCTCTCTTCCTGCTCCAGCCGAAGGAACTTGGGCTGATGCATAGGGGGCTAATGTTCCTCCTGCTGGGGCCGTACGGGGCTTAGGGAGCAGGGAAGCTGAGGGATAGAGTACCCTCTGTAAGCCCAGCACGCTGAGATTCACTCTGGACGCCACGCACCACCCCTCAACCCGACCGGGGCGCTCAGTGGGCCTCGCACTCACCAGCGTTGTAGGCCGCCAGATCCGCCCCGGGGCCCGGGCTCTTGCGCTTCCTCGGCCGCCCCTTCTGCACGGTGCCCACGCCATTGTAGTACGGAAGACCCAGCGGGTTCGCCCCCGCTGCGCCCAGCCCAGCGCTCTTAGCCGCGGCGGCCGCCGCCGCCGCCGCTGCTACGTCGGCGTGGTTGAAGTGCGTGGGGTACTCGCCCTGCAGCAAAGCCTCGAAGTGCAAGCGGCAGTAGACCAGGCTGTCCTTCATGCCGAAGTGGTCGCCCGTGGTCAGCATCTTGTTACACGTGGTGCACGTGAAGCAGTTGAGGTGATAAACCAAGTCCCGGGCGCGCATCACCATCTCCGAGGCCGAGATGCCCAGGTGGCAGCGGGCGCAGCGCTGCACAGAGAACCGCCTGTAGGAACCATGGAGGAAGGGGCTGTGGGGACACACGGTTGCATAACCCCTCTCCCATATCCCTCCTTCAGGTGCCACTGCTGACGCTGGGGGCAATCCCTCCTCAAGATGGACAACCCAGCCTTTACTTGGAGAATAGGGCAAGAGGGAACTAAATTTCTCCCCAGGCCTGGGGCTGGTTCTG
Organism: Dugong dugon; assembly: GCA_030035585.1. Taxonomy (NCBI): domain Eukaryota; kingdom Metazoa; phylum Chordata; class Mammalia; order Sirenia; family Dugongidae; genus Dugong; species Dugong dugon. The sequence continues at coordinate 68,721,880 of CM057471.1, read as the reverse complement.
CCCTAAAATATAGCTCCCCTTAAACATTTTCATGCCTCCAAAGGCTTCTCCTTGACCCAGAGCGTGAGCAAGTCCCAGGAAAGCCTTTGCTTTGGGGGGGCTCCCCCACTTACCCCTTTTCCACCCTTTACTCCTACCCGCCACACCAGCAAGTGGAAAACCTACAGACCTTTGTAACTTGGGAAAAACACAGAGACAGGTAGAGAGAGAGGGAGAATATAAACAGACCTTAACCCTAAATCCTGAAAGAAGGAGAAACACGGAGCTTGGAGCCTGTTAGTGGTGATTCTGGTCCTTTAACCCTGGCCAGCTTTCACTCCCATATTGCCCAAAGACCCGGAAATGCACCCACTCCCCCAGCTCTCCCTCCAACTTTGCTGCACACCAGCCCAGGCTGCCTGGGTTTGGTGGTGCCTATTTCTGTCTCCTCTGCTATACCCAAGAAACTTCAAAGGGTGAAGGGAGCAAGAACCCCAGCCCAAGGTTATTTATGGTCTAAACTCAGACGGAAGGGCAGCTTGTTGTTTTCTCTGAGTCCCTACGCTTTCCAAGAGCTCCCCATTTGTCTCTTAAAAGGGCTGTCACCCAATTAGTGTTTCCTTAGAGTAGGGGTGTCCTGAGTAGGGAACCCTCCCCCAGCACTGGAAGTAAAAGAGAGGAACCAGACTGCCCCTGAGATGGGGGTCCTGAGTGGCAGTGGGTCCTGGAGTGGGGGGATACCTGTAGTAGTCTTCTTTGCAGTAGATGCTGCCGTCCTTGCTGAAACATGTGAGCTCCGATTCCAGATTGAGCTTGCACTCGCAGCACTTGAGGCAGCGCATGTGCCATTGCTTGTCCACGGCCAGCAGGTAATAGCGGTCCGAGATCTTGCCCCCGCAGCCGGCGCACAGCGCGGCGCGGTCACTGCTGATGGACGGCATGGTCTGCGGAGGGAGGGAGGCAGGAGACCGCAGGGCCTGCATCAGGCTGCCGGACCCGCCGCTGCCTCCGCGAAAGGGGCATCCGCAGCTCCCTTCTTGGCCCGGGCTAGCCCTAAACGCGGAAGGGGCAGCCTGCCGAAGCGCACAACACTCTACCCCTAACCAAAAAGGCCCGTATCCGGGCAGCTCAGAACCCAGGCCCGCCTTCACAGCCCAAGCTGGCCACAGGCCCAGGCTGGGCTCCTGGCCTAGATGGCTCTCCTGCCTTACTGCTTTCCCCTCCTCTTCTCCCTGCCCATTCCCCAGCAAGGCTCAGGCTGTTTGGCGACTGGAGCAGCGTGGCTACTCCAGTCAAGCTCTCCAACAGCTCCCTTAAATTGTTTCCTAAAGGAACCACTTGGCTGAGACCGGGAAAACTGGTGGAGTGACCATTGGAAGTCACACACCCCCCCGCCCCACACACACACACACAGACTCCTCTCCCAAGACACAGACGGAATCCCTGACCGCGAGCCTAGTGATCTCTGGATCCTTAAGCCAAAGGTTTAGGCCAGGGCAGGTAGCAGCAACTCCAGCCCCTCCGCCACCTCTACCACACCGGTTGGGGCTCTCTTGGATCCAGAACGCAGGTCAGAGGGCTAGGAGATGGTGAATGGGGTGCAGGGGCACCCTCAAAGTCTCCAGGTGCCAGGCAGGTCCACCCCAAATTCTTCCCTAATCTAACTGAGCCCTCAGCAGGTTCCTAAGCAAGAAGCAACTGGAGCTGCCGCTTTTGCTCTGGGAGCAGAGAAGCTTCGCCCATGCTCCCCGCCTCCTCGGTTTCTAAAGGTCATCTCTGGGCTCGGCTTGGGCAGCGTCTGCTCGTAGAGTTTCTGGGGAGATCTGAGGCGAGGAACTGGCTATTTGGGGCTGGGCCGGCGGAGCGAGTTGTGAAGATCCTAATGTACTCTCCCTCCACAAGAGCCAGGCCAGAGCCTGAACTCTGAGCCCCTGGCATGGCCAAGTCCGGCGGGCCAGGAGGCCGGGAGGCCGGGGACACGATCAACGAAAAGCACTGGCCGCGAATACTCCGGCCCCTGAAACCGCGCTACAGAGGGATCCTCGTCTGCCGGGAGGTGGGGAGCGGCCCAAGCCGGCTGGAGCCCCAATACTGCCAGTTGGTCGCCCTTCTCCAGCGCCACAGTCGGCACCGCCAGCAGCCGAGCGGAAAAGAGTAGGGTGCGGGGCCGGCGGCCGGCGGCCGGAGCTGAGGTGGGAGCCGCCTGGGCCGTGAGTCAGATTTCGCTCCCACTTTGGGAGAAATGGTCTCCTCCACCCTCCGGGTCCGAGATTTCAGTTTCAACCATGTTTCCCTCCTTCGTCCCAGCAGCGGAGTTTCCCCTAGGCCAGGAGCTCCGGCCCCTGCATTCTGCCCGTGGATTCCCAGCGCCCTGTCCCGTGCGGCACGAAAGACGCTCGCTTCCCAAAATGCCCATAAACTTCGAGAAGTGGAGACGCAGATTGGACCCGGCCCGGCCCAGCTCTGTCCCGACCCCTCAGCCGAGCGCCTACCGTCTCCGTGTCGCCGCGGTCGATGACGGAGCTGATAGCCGGGGCCTCGCTCTTGCCCCTTCGGTCCATCTCGTCGATGACCCCGTGCACCTCGGGGCCCGACAGACTGTGAAACAGCATCGCGGCGGCACCGGCGGGGCCGGGGGCGCGGCTCCTCCGCGGGAGGGCTTGCCCCCCGCCTCAGCTGCCTGGCGCTCCCGGCGCTAACGGGCCCGGTGCATCGCCACCGCGGCCCCGGCCCCGCCCGAGCTCGGCTGCGCCCCCAGGCCGGGCTCCGGGCCCCGGGCGCCCGTGGGCCAGGACGCCTCTAGCCAAGACTCGGGGTAGCTACATCGCGGGGCGCCTGGGCGGCGGCGCCGAAGCCGGAATCACAAGGGCACGGGGCGGCGGGCGGCGGGCGGGGGGCGGGAGACAAGAGCAGGGGTCGGCGCCCCACGGCGGGGGTTTTCACGCTGCGGGCATCGCCCGCCCGGCTTCGGTGCCCGGGGCGCAAAGCAGGGGCGCAAACTCTGCCCGAGGCAGCAACGGCTGGGTCGGGGCTCACCCCAGAGCGGCTAGGTGTCCACGGCGGCCCAGCTGCCTGGACCCCTCCCCTCCCCGGGGTGCGCCCCCAGCCCAGGGTGACCCGCTTGGGCGCTGAGTCTGCGACTGGAGTAGGGGTTTCTCCGAAGCCAGCGAGCCGAGTCGAGCCACCGGGAGAATTGAAGAGGAGGAGGAAGAAGAGGAGGAGGAGGAGGAGGAGGTGGAGGAGGAGGAGGGGAAGGAGGAGGAGGTGGAGGAGGAGAAAAAGGAGGAGGAGCAGAGTGGGAGGAGGAGCCACCAGCCGCGGGCCCAGCCGCGCGCAACGCTCTCCAAGCGCGCGCCGAGCCCAGCCCGGGCTCTGCAGTCCGCGCCAGCGCAAGCCTCCGCGCCTTTTCTACAGCCGCGCCTGACATCACGTCCTGCCGCCGCGCCATTGGCCGCCCGGCGCCCGGGGCCCTGGCAGCGCGTGCTCCGGGAAGGCGGGAGACTCGAGAGGGAGGGGAGAGTCGAGAGAAGAGAAAAGACGAGATGGTGGGAGCTGGTGGGCGAGGTTGGAGGGAGGAGGCAGAAGGGAGGGAGGAGGAAGAGCGCAGGGTTCGGAGTTTTAAGGCTACGAACAGTTTCCTGAGATTTCTTCTGGAAGGAAAATTAAACCCTCTTTCCCTGCAGTCTCTATCCCAAGAAGGCTCAGCCAGAGGATGCTCGAGATCTCACTCGGGGCTCCCCAGCCGAGGGACAAGCCCCGGAGCCGCGGCCTCGGGCACGAGCTGGGGAGGCACGGGAAAGCAGGCCTGGGGCAGAGAGCTTCTGGAGCCTTCCGCCGCTTCCCGCCAAATTCTTACCTTTGGGCAGGGCTCTGCGCCTTGGGTTGAGGGCGGCCGCGCGGGCCTCTTGGGGACTGGGCTAAGCCGGAGAGGCGAGAGCTAGTGGGAGGGTTGTGACTCCTGGGGATGGGGGATGCAGGGGGAGGGCAGCCAGCATCGCATGGGTCCAAACGAGCGAGGGCTCAATCTATCAATGGCACAGGGGCGGATTAACCAGTAGGCAAGGTACGCACTGGTTTAACTGTTTATTTACTAATCTGTAGTGCACAATTTCATATGAGTTTCACCGCATCAAAAATGAAATTTGCAAAAAAAAAAAAAAACCATGAAACTGTGCACTACAGATTAGTAAGTAAATACAAGTAAACCCGTGCTACTTCGCTTATTGGGTGATGCGGCATAATATGGCCCAGCGTGTAGCAACTTCTCGCTCTTCCCAGTCTCTTTCCAGCCTGAAAGAGTGGAGGCGAGCACGGCTTTAGGAACTTGGATTGGCATGAGTTCGAATCCTAGCTCTGCTGTTTACATGCAGTGTAACTTTAGGCAAGTAACTTAACCTCTCTTAGCCTATTTTAACTTCTCTTAGCCTGTTTCTGACCATTTCATTGTAGACAAGTAGTCTCTCCACAGGGATGTGATGAAGAACGACAGAGATCATGGATGTAAAACGCCTGGAATATAGTAGGCACTCAGCAAATTCATCACTCCCTCTTTTCCCTCACCACCCCCTTCTTCTGTTAAAAACTTTCCCACTCCCGAGATACATTGGGCATCAGCAGGGTCCCTAAACGCCAGAGCACCGCAGGCCCATTCTCTGCCCTCTTTGCGCACCACTCACACGGACCCAATGATGTCGCATCGACCCCGCATCCTGGCTGCACCACTTCTGGAAGAAACAACCCGGCCAGCGGGAAAATCCCAGCTACTCCCCCACCCCCACCCCCAGACCTCAGGCTGAACTGAGAGTTTCCCAGGTGTGTGGTGAAGGGCGACTTCGGAAATAGCGATTGCGGAGAAAAACTAAAGTCAGTTACAGGATCCCCATGTCCTGGGTCTGAGGCTACTCTGGAGGCGAGTTTGGCTCAGTTTCCTTTGGGATGGGGGCGCCAGCCTGAAGTGACCTGCTTGCCAGGACAGGGTAAGGGGATAAACAGGATCTCTTCAGTTTATATTACCGGGCACAGAGTTGAGGCGGCAAAAATCATACTTTCCACATGCGTACATAGCTTTTAGACATAAATATAAGTGTGTATGGAAGGCCCAAGCACGAGCACTCCTGTTCATGTGTGCAAACACATATATTTATCTCCGTTGTCAAAAAACACGGCCAGCATGAATGAAGAACTAGGGTTTACACGTGCTTATCAGGTATGTGCCCAGTGCAGGGCAGGAATATGCATCTGTATAGCGGTAAAAGCACGTAAACGTAGACTTGAATGTTCCAGCAACTCTGCCTAAGTCGGTGCACGCGCTTTCTGCGAGGCCATGTTTTTTGTATATGTAAAAACTCCTTGAAGTTACAAGTATGTGTGTACACGTTGCACATGCACAGATGCCCCAATGAAAGGGAAGGACCATAAACCCAAAGACGCGCGTGCGCGTATGTTCACAAGACGTGTGGTTCGGCGCCTGCACAAGGCCCGCGCCCAGGCACACGGACGCCTATACATATACACAGGCGTACTTTACTGACGCATCTGGGGCACTTTCAAAGAAAGTAGGGAATGAAAATCTAATCTAGGAGTCACTAGAGTTCATCCGGAGGTCGCCCAAGGGGTAGAAAAAAATAATTTGCAACAACTCTGGAGTGTTGGTCCTTCGGGGTGTAGCCCGCGCCCGGGCTGGATGGATACGTTTTCAAGAGCTCGAGGGGCTGCTGTAAAAGCTGTGTGTGTGTATGGGAGGAGAGTTGAGTAGGGAGGGGGGCACTGAGTAACTCTTGCTGTGGGCTTCTCAAGAAATGTGGAAATACATTCCGCGGTTCTTCACCACCATCACCACCACCCCCGCCTCCGTACATATATGCATCAAGATTCCTACGCCACTTCTCTGACCAGCAGCCCACACTCATCCTTGGACCGACCCCAAATTGCCAGGCAGCCAGGATTCCCACTCGGGTACATCCGCCTGTTTATCCCTCTGCGCCTGGCTAGGACGCTTCCTGGTCTGCAAGAGGCTCAAATACATCTCCCTCCGCGGTGCGCGATCCGAGCTCTCCAGCCCCGGGTTCAGAGGCCGGTAACTTTGCTAATCTCCCCCATTGGCTGGGGGACGTCGCGCAGTCGCTGAGCCCTGTCCGCGGAGACGAAACGAGAGGAACAGGCTGTAAACACACATCCTGACACGTGAGTGACATTTACACGGTGCGAGAAGCCGCGCTGAGGAGAAGGCGGGGGGAGGGAGGAGGGCAAGCCCAGACAGGTAAATGGACCGTTGGGCTGGGGGTGGGGAGGCTCCGGAAATTGCAGCCTCTCAGCCCTCCTCCCCCGATAGGGGAAACCAATCTCTAAGTCCCCTGAACCTGCCTTTTGTGGGAAGTGACAGGTGAACGGAATTCAGGTCTGGCCACTCTCGCCACTGCCTACCTCCCCACCATCTGCTTCCTCGCAGACAAGCAGACCGGGCGCATAATGAGGTAGCAGCTTCCAGCCGGCCACCGTGACTAACTCAGAACAAAAGCGCTCCCTCCACGCCTTCTCCAACAAAGGGGCCACCAGCCCCGGCGCTCCCCTAAGGCTGCGGGGCTCCCGGCTGCCGGCTGCGGAGCTGCCCCGCTCAAACTTCCCGGGGCTCCCGGGGCCGCCGGCGCCACAGAGCCGGGGCGGCGGAGGGAGGAAGCGCCTGACGCCCGGAGAAAGTGAGGCTGGGCCGGGCGGGGGAAGAGAGGGTGGGAGCAGAGGAGCCACGGAAGGAGGGTGATTGATCAGGGCGCTGTTCCCGGCGCTCTGTCCCGTTATTAGCGGCGGCCAAAGCAGGGCCACGCAATAACCTCCGAATCGCCAGCTAATTGACGCTGCAGGCAACTACTTCATTGTGCGCGCTGGTTTTATGTCTTCATAGCCAGTGATTGACAAGGTGTAATTAGTCATCTCACTCGGTGATAAACATGGGCACCCTCCTCCCGCGGCATCAGGCCGTGTGTACCAGCAGAGGAAGCGATAGTTGACGCTGATATACCATTAAATCAAAATGAAGACGTTCAGAAGTGTGTGTTTGCTGTGACGCTCTGATGGTTTATTTCTCAAATACGGCACCAACAGATTTACTTGATTTGCAAGTTAACTACAACATTAACTGGTTTTATTTATTTTGCCTCTTCCTTCCTCTTCCTAGGCAAAGGCAGGGATGTTGCTCTTGGAGAATGTGAAGACAGTTTGCTTCTTGACAAGCGAGCGAGCGGGCGCCCAGATTTTTGCAGCCTCTCCGAGTCTCCCCCGAGGGAAAGGCAGGCAGAGAAAACGCCGGATTTGGGAGCCACCAGGGAAGGATTCCGCGCAGTGGAGCCGCCCTCCTTAGCCCCAGCCTGGTCTGCGTGGGGCCCCTCTTTGGGCACTGCAACGGATGGCCTGAAACTGAGTATGGGGCTAGGAATGGGGGGAGGGGGCTCTTGAATAATAACTGTAAAGAAGAAGGAGGCAAAAAACGTTTCTTCCTTGCCTTGAAGCAGAAAGGACTGTGTTCTTAAAACTGTTCGCTGTAGTCACAGGGCAGTTGCCCGCCTGCATTCCCTGAAGTATAACATGTCCTGTCTTTAGGACTTGCTTGCACCATTCAGCAAATTATAGTCCTTGCTCACCAAAGTGGATCTTGCTCAGGGAAATTGTGTGTGTGTGTGTGTGTGTGTGTGTGTGTGTGTGTGTGTGTGTGTGTGTTTCCTCCTCTACAGTGAGGCTGCTGCTAGAGGTGCTAGTTACTCATTCCAGAAACCTGGAGGCTTAAATTTTAAAAGGGGGGGGGCACACCTAGTTGGGCTCTCTGGGATTGCTAAACTCTGTCTTGACTCTGATTCTGGTTACAGAATGGCAGGGGCTGAAGAAAGCCACCAGTACCTGAAAGTCCATTTCCAGGGTATCACTTGTGCCCCAGGAGTCCCCCCCGGTGGGGTCTACTGCCTGTAGTTTCCTCTCTCCTCTAACCTCTGTCTCCTGTTTGTAGAGCAGAGGAATGGTGATTCCTTGCTACTGCACAGGAATGTGTGTTTGTGAGCACCTCCAAGCAAAGGTGGGGTGAGGCTGAGTCACAGGAATGGCAGAAAAGCCCTGTATCTTCACTGAGGGCCCCCTCTTTACCAGCGTGTGCTTGTGGACATCGCTCAGCAAAGGAAGGGGTTTTATATGGATGTGAGAGGCTATCAGTCAGCAGCAAATCAGCTTAGGCATGGCTCTTTTATGAAATCAACTCATTGCCCTGGCACAGAAAATCTGCTGATCACCACTATCGATAATACATACTAGTGGAGCCTTAGCTGTTTTGAAGAGGAACCCCATGTCTGACACCAGGATAGTTAAGTGGCTTGGCCCATCTCAGGCAGAGAGGAGCCCAATTCCTCCTCCTCTTCTCCCTGCAGCTATCTGAACAATTCTCTGAAACCTCCTCCCTGGGCGTCAGCTGAGCAGGTTGGGGAACTAACTAGGGCCCTCTCTCTAGGGCCCTGTTAAATGTACTGAACTTAAAATGAAACACGAAGTGCGAATTTCAGGTTTGAACATGAGGCATCGGGAAATGTGGAGGTGGGCAGCCCTTTTCCTCCCTCCTGCCTTTCGGTAGCGGGTATTAATATTGTATTAAATGCTATGAGAAAGTAAGGGCTGCGGAGAGGAATGTGCTCGGATGCAATTTTGTCAAGGTTTTTAATCTGTGATTATGAGTCCAGATGTAGAAACTCCCAGAGGAGGGAAATGAGGGGTTGCTGGCGTGTGACATGTGTTTTAAGGTGTTTGGCAGTGTTTCTCAAAGTGGTGACAAAACGTTCGATTTTATTGCAGTGGATTGGTAAAAGAAATATGAATACTAGGTCAGAGATTGCTCACTTCAGCAAAGGGTTTTACAATTACTGATAGGGGTGGAGAAAGTTTGTATCTGGGCCCTGCTTAAATCACATTGTCAACAATGTAAATCTGTCAGATCAGATTACATATTTTTAAAGAACAATTTAACAAAATATGTAATAGCTAATGGCACCACCCCACACATACACCAGCAAATTTCCGTGCAAAGATTTAAATTGCCCTGAGGCAAATACATACATTCATATATGAAGGGGTGTGTGTGTGTGTGTGTGTGTGTGTGTGTGTGTATCTCAACAAGATGTTGATTTTTTTTTCCCACTTGGTAAAACTACAGCCATTCCTTGATAATAATTTCTTTTTAATCCAGCCTAGAATACTATGGGTATTTGAAGGGCTGTTTTGCTAATCTGACTCTCTGTAAGCCTTTTGAGTTGAAATACAAGTAACTGCAATACATTTCCTCACACTGGGAACTGCATTTTGTTTAAATGGGAATCAAGAAGATTTTGTATGGAAAAAAGTGGGGTGGGGGGGAGGAAGCAGCTGAACTCTTCACTAGCTGAAAATTCTTACATTCACATGCATTTCAGGCTGGAAATTTTTTCTACCACAGCCCTTCTCCATTCAAAGGCATCTCTACCATCCTTCTCTGACAGCAGGACACCCTCCAACTCCATTTCTAAGCAGAGGTTTCCTCATAAACCTTTTATGAGCTTCGCATACACTAATCAACGCTGGTGCCTAGCCAGCGCTGACTGGACTGGAGGTGGGTTTGGTAAACATTTTCACAGAACAGAAAGAGGGGTTTTTGGCTAAAGATGCTGGACTTGGCTCCTCCTTTTGTTCCCTATCACAGGATAAGAGTCTCTACCTACTCTCTGGAGCCATTACCTCGCAGATTACCCCACATCTAGCATACTCAGTAGTCTCTCAGCCCAGTCCACGAATCCCACAAATACTCAGCTCCAGCCATTCCTTAATCCAGGCTAAAGAATGTTGGTTTTGGCTTCTCAGCCGCTGGCACTATTTTACCATCACAAAGTGTACTCGGCTCCTAGCACAATTTGCATCTTCCTTGGACATAAGAACGTTCCTCTCTTAGGAGGTGATATAAGAAGACAAGGTCCATTTTTAAGGGGAATAGTAAGGTTGCAGGGGAGGGAAAATGCCCAGTGTGGCCACCATCTTTCCCCCTGCACTTTGAGCAGGACCCTTCCCCTACCCCCGTCCAACTTTCCACTGGCCCAATTAGCAAATCTCTGCTGCTGTTTGGAAAGCTGGCATTGTCTCTTTAGGTGATGAACAAGCCACTTCCCACATATACTTCACCTGAAGCCAGCCTCCTTTGCCCCCCCCATAATATTTTTATTCTTCCATTAATTAAAACAACCAATGTCCCATCGATTATCTTTGCATGAATGAAAATCATTATGGACCCTTGGCAGGTATATGGGAAATTCTGTTTGCTTTAATATACACACTTTGATTTCCTATAGGCTCGTTTTCTTAGAAATTCAAACATAACAAAATTGCAAGCTCCTGACAGTTTGCAATAAAATACAAAGACTAGTCACAATGAGCTTGTGCCGATCTCTTGCAGGAAGAAATGCTCAGATGGCCCCATTTAGAGCTGAATTTTACTATCTGGTGAAGGATTCTAGACAGTAAAGGCAAACACTGAGAGATCATCTGTAAAACTCAGGTTTTGAATGTATGCTTGTGTTGAGTCAGATGAGTTCATCCAAATTCACTTTTAAGCTACCTATGTCAGCCCTCGAAAGTAAAAAAGGCAAGGGGCAATCAGCCCTATTTGAAATTTCCTAGCTAGTTGGCTATTTCAGCTTGTGTCTCCATTTCTGGGGGCTGCCATAATTAGAGCGATCTATTTTGCATTTACTTCTCTTTGCAAGCACTACATTATTCACTCTTTCCTGTGCTTATTAAACAGTGCCACCTGCACCAAATTCAACAAAGCTCTTCCATCAGTCGGGCCCAGCTAAGGATCCCGGACCATATATTATCATTAATTGAAGCTCAATTGAATAGTTGACGATCGAGGCATGAGTGAAAGCAACACATTTTGTAGGACCTGTTTATAAAAATGTTTCAAGCAAAAAACATTTATTCCAAAAAAGTCATCTTTTACAAACTCATTTCATTCTCTGTGCACAGTAATTCAAGCAGCAATTAGCAAGTCTTTTAATTAATGAACTATTCCCTGCATGTCACCAAGGTGCCTCCAGCACAAATGTCCTCCCTCATAAGGTATGAGCAAATGCAGTCAATATTTTGTCACCCAAAGCCTTCGCGGCTGACCACCTCGATAGCCCGAATGCTTTAAAAAGGAACAGAGGAGTCAGGAATGAGGCTAGAAAACAGAGGACAATTTTCAGGAAACTAGCCATGGATAGTCTAAATCTGAAGAAAGAGGCAGAAGAAAGGGAACTAGAGACAGAGAGGGAAGAAGCAGAAAATGAATGTTATCAGTGGTTAAAGAACAGAAAGTTTCCAGCAAAGATAGGACCATCTCTGATCTCGAGCTATGTTATAACAAACTACATCAAATGCTGATGATTTACACACTTTAAGAGCCTCAAACCTTACTGTGGCTTGTTCTTTTAAAAGCTTCCTGCTTTGTTCGAAATACCGCTTATCTTTGGCATTGTCAACAGCTCTGCATCTGGGAGAGATTAATTAAGTGATAGGTCAGACACAATGAGGTGAAAGGGCATGTCCACCCAATCAGGACTGATTCATCCATTTCTAGGTGGATCAACTTTTTTGGGAGATGCTAATTTTAGTTCCATTTCTGGGGGGATTCATTAGTAGAGATGCCTGAGCTCCCACAGTGAGGGGCATTTAGCTGGAAAAGGTTTTTGTGTAAATGGAATAATTTAAAATCTACACTCTCTGTCTTTTTAAGATGTGAAAACAAAATATAACTATAAATTGTGCATATGCTTAAGTTTCACCGATCTGGGTGAAGGTTGATTTTCTTGAACATGTTACTTCTACAAATTATCTAGTAAGATGACCCTGCAATACAATGAAAAACATTAAAAGTTCGCTTTCTCTCCTCCTGTTCCCAACTGTTTCTTATTGTCCTTTCCTTTCAAAGTCCATTTTTAATTTGAGGAAAGGTTTTTAGAAGGCAAAATAAGACAGACAGGAAAGGAAGTAGGAGAGGAAGAGAGAGAGAGAAAATATGAATGTGAAAGAGAAAGAGAGGTTTTCTAGGTGTCATCGACTAAATTTTTCCATACCAATTAGAGGTTATCTTTAAATCTCCATCCCCCACCCCCTCCACACCTTTCTAAATAGATCTTTAGATTAGTGAGAAATTAGTTAATTGGGAAAGGCAGCGTGGCCGGTTCACCCTATTCCTAACCAGAAGGGTTTCAAGGACCTTAGACGCCCCCTTGCAGAAATGACACCCTCCCCATCTCCTCAGCAGCACATCAGTATGGGTCAGAATTGTGACTGCCTGTGTGTGCGTGTGTGTGCGTGTGTGTGTGTGTGTGTGTGTGTGTGTGTGTGTGAGAGAGAGAGAGAGAGAGAGAGAGAGAGAGAGAGACACGGAGACAGAGACAGAGAAACTCTCAGCCTGTGTACAAGGCTAGGCTCAGGTAAAGTGACTTCTTGGCAGATCCCAAACATTTGGAAGATTTTCACTCTATTCTTGAACACCCCTGCAAATAAAGTTCACCTTTTCCAAGGTATTTTCTTTGGGGGAGTAAGGGGTAAACAGTGATTTGTTTTTTGCAACTGAGCAGCCATTTCCCCTTCTCCAAAGAAATGTCGGATGCCAGTTTCTTAGCCATCTAATTCTTTAAATCGTCTGGGATCTATCTCTATTTATAAAACTGAGCAGAAGTACTTAACAGCCTGATCAATAGCCATTGACCGTCAGCGCACCTCACTCCCTAACATGCACAGCTTGATCATGTATATTTGATCATTGAAAATTTCAAAGCATCTTGTGGCAGTGTATCAAGCCTCCCATAAAATAGTCTCTCTTTCTGTGGTTTTAAAAAGAGTGAGTTTCTCCCGTCTATCCATCCATCTACACACACATACCACCTCCACACTTTCCTGGAGAATTTATTGCTCATATATTTGATGAAGAACAAGGTAATTAACTGCGAGGCTGTACATCTGGGCAGCATTTCATATCCACTGCAATAATAAAACACTTTTTTTTTGCATTTTAGCAGAAGAAAGGCTAGTCCTGCCCACAGATTCAGAGGACCCCAGAGTCTCCGTTTGCAAAGACTCCTTGTTATAAATCCTACCTCCCTCTTAAGCGATGGCATGTACAATTGCACCAAGGGGCACTAAGTTTATCTGTGCAAAAGCATCATTGGAGAAGCTTGTCCCTTCTCAGAGCTTCAGCATCAGCTCGTGGGGGATTGAAACAGACGCAGTCGGCTATCCGTCCCCCGTCTGCTTGGCAGCAAATGGGGACAAAAGTCCAGGGACTTGTCCTGTGAAGGACCACGGGTAAAAGAGGTGTATTTTGGGATCCCAAGGGCTGGTGTCCTGTGCACCTGCCACTAAGTTCCAGTACCCCCAAAAAGGACCCAGTCCTTCTGACTTTTATGATATCCTCCAGTCGAAAGGCTGATTCTAAGTTTCTTTATTAGGTATCCCAGATATGTCCTAACCATTCCAAGTGTCTGGCCAGGGGAATACAAGCTGGCAGGTCGGCTCCAAGTCCCCAGCAGTGTCCTTCTAACCCCAACCCCAGAGACAACAAATTACCTGCAGAACCTCCCATCTCAGGAGTCGCCTGCTCTGTATTCCGAACCGTGCCCGGCACAAATTACTTGGGGCCCTTCCTTCTAAAAGCAGCAGCGTCCAGGCTGAGGCGCCCTCCTTTATATGGGGGGGGGGGAGATTTCATATGATAATACGTGTAATATGATATGGAATGACAGAATGCATGACAGTTGCCCATAATACGGAGAAGTCAGTCAAAGGACAGAGGGGACATTTGGATAATTACCATCCATTGGCTAGTCAATCACGCGAACAGAGAGAAACTGCACAAAACCCACAATGGAGTTGGGAAACAAAAGAGACCCGAGCCAGACTCAGGATTAACCGGTCTAAAGCGATCTAAATGCTTTTGTATCTGAAGAACTGAGGCTCCCGGGTTGCCCCCCTCCCAATCCCAGGGAACTAATTGCGGGGATCAGAGTTAAAGCTCTCTCCCTCCTTTCCCCCTTTCTCTTTGTAGACTGTTCACCACGCAGAAGGAAAAAAAAAAAAATGATTTCTCTCTCCCTGTTCATTAAACTATTTTAAAGTTAAAGGGGTGGGGGAAGGGGACTAGATGTGGCCCCTCAGCCCAGAAGCTGGAATTCTTCAGCCTTGGAGGAGGCGGCCTCAATTCTTAATTCTTTGTTTCGGGGTACTCTTCCCTCCTTGCCCCTTGGAAACAAATTCCGGTCCACCTAGGCTGAGGCTGTGCAGCTGCCCTATGCCTGGAGGCTGACATGGATGACTCACACGCTGCTAATATAAGGGGTCCCCATAGCTGGCCTTGCACCCAGAAAAACACAAGGTCCATCTCCCACCTGAAGGCCCACACTGAGTCCGCACACCCAGGATTAAGTGAAGTAAAAGGGCGATGCAGAAGGAGGTTAGCCTTCAAAACGAGAGAATGGGATTGAAGGAGATGGTTGTAAATTGTGGGGAGAGAGAATTTCCTTCTACACTGGAGCATAAGAGGAAAAAAAACACTAAATCAGGAGCGAGAGCGAATATGCTTAATTGGGGGAGACTCGGAATGAGAAGAGACTTCTTCTGCCTCAGAAAGAGAGGCGAAGAGGTGAGTCCTCAAAAAGAGACTTAAGAAAATGATGCCTATCAATTTTTAGAAATTTGGAGAGGAAGATAATTCCTTAAAAGAGAAAAAATACGGGCAGAATATCTCTGTACATGAAAGCCAGAATCCCCTACTCTCAGAACAGAAAGGACGATAACGCCCTCACCCAATTCCCACCAGGTCTCCCTCTACAAATTCCAACTTGCCCAAAGCCCTTCTCCCCGGCCCCAACGGGGCCCTCGCCTCTGTTCCCGGCCCAGTGGCCGCCGCAGTTCCCAGGCCGGTCCGGGTTGGCGAGAACCGGAAGGCACAGCTGTCTGCGCCGCCCGGCGGGAGGCCGGTGCCCGCCGCGCCCCTGCCCTCGGCTCCCGAGCGCAGCCCGCCCGGACCTTCCGGGCGCGCGAGGCGCCTGCTTACCTTTCCGAGTCCTCCGCAGCGGGTGTGGCCGGTTCTGTGGGCAGCCCCGGGCCAGGGCCGAGGGGCTGGGGGCGGGGGTGCCGGGCTGGTGGGGAGCGGCAGGGTGAGAGCTGGAGAGGCTGGCACGGTGCCCAGGGGGGGCGAGGGGGCAGTTGGCAGCCCCAGGGCCTGCGGGCTGGCCCGGCCGAGCCGGAGGAGCTGGGAGATGTGGGGAGCCGGGTCGGGACGCAGGACCCCGGGTCGGGGGACGGTGGGCTTCCTCGGGCCGGCGGGGCGCTCCAGCCTGCAGGGCCGGCTCGGGTGCCGGGCGAGGCCGGGCGAGGCGAGCGCGAGGGAGACTCGGAGGCGGGGAGCCGAGGACCTGGCGCGCGGATCAGAGGGGCTGTTTCCTCGCCTCCGCTGGCAAATCAATCAGGGCCAGCCGAGCCGGAGGAGCTGCCACCCTGGCTGCGGTGCTAGCGGCTCCCCAGCTTGCCGGGCGCTGCCAGCTGACCGCGGCCTCGAGTTCTGGCGGGCCGCGCGTCGCAGGTTGGGCTGCGGTCATTAGGCTGCGGGCGCGTGCGGCCGGGGGCGGGGGCGGCAGCGGAGCCCGGGGGAGGTGGCCTTGCAGCGCAGCAGCCCTCGGCCTCCCTCCCCCTCCTGCCGCCGTCCCGCGTCCTCTCCGCGCGCTGCTCGTCTCCCCTACCCCCCGCGCTCTGTCACTGTCACTAGCTCTCGTCTTCCTCTGTGTCCATCTCTGCTCGTCTCCTTCTGTCTCTCTCCATCTCCTTGTCTCTGTCGCGTTTCTCTGCCTCCTTTCCTCTCTCGGTCTCTCCTTGTGTCCCCTATTCTCTTGTTCACTGCATCTCTCTTTTCCTCTCTGTGGATCTGTGCTGCTGACTCTCTTACCCCTTCTCTGCTCGGTCGCTCTCCCCATTTTCTCCCTCCCTCTCTTATTTCTTTCTACTTCCCCTCACTCTCCACCCCTTTCTCGCTTTGCTCCGGAGGACTCGTTATCCCTCCCTCTGTCCCTCCTCGGAACAGCGGTTGCAGATCCTAGCCTAAGCCATTTCCCTGCTGTGAGACCTCGGACAAGTCACGTTCTCCCTCATGGTTGCAGTTTCCTTATCTGAACTTGTTAATAAGCTGCCTTTCGTGGAGTGGTTGGGAGGAGCATTGGGGGACACGCAGGAGATACCCACTAACTCCTCATCTCCCCTGCATACTCAAGTGCGGCAACCACTGTGGCAGCTGCCTGGCGACCAGGGCTCATCGAGTGCCACGTGCACCTCAGAAAATCCCTGTAGCCAGCTGGGAGGGCCAGGACAGGCACCAGAAGGCAAGTTCAGCAGGGAAGGTCAAGGGTGGTTTCCTCTGGGGTCCCTAAAGCTCCTTCTGAGAAGCCGCTGTCTGGTTCCTCATCCTCACAACCTACCCTCGATCCCCCATCTTCCCCCACCCCCAATTTCTGATGCTCAGACCCAGAGCTAGATCTGACATCTCAGGCCCTAGCACCTGCTGGCTCCTCTTCCCTTGATAACACCAATCAGAGAGGCAATGCTTTTTCCTGTCCTTTCACCCAAACAGGAAGAATCCTACTTCACAACTCCCCCTGCTCATGTTTGGCTTTTAAGATTCAGAGATGCTTCCTGATAAAATACAGCTTCAGAGTCAGACAGAGGTAGGTTGAAGAACACTTATTTGGCATAGGTCTTGGGCAAGTCCCATCTCTGCAAGTTTCAGCTTCCTTATCTGTGAAATGGGAACAATAACCACCTCCTTTATGAGATTGAGGAGCCTTGGTGGCACAGTGGTTAAGAGCTCAGCTGCTAAACAAAAGGTCGGCAGTTCGAATCCCCCAGCCACTCCTTGGAAACACTCTGGTGCAGTTCTACTCTGTCCGATAGAGTAACTATGAGTTGGAATTGATTCAGTGGCAACAGGTTTGGTTTTGGTTTTTATGAGATTGTGGTTGAAGAAGCCTTGGTGAAGCAGTGGTTAAAGCACTCGGCTGCTAACTGAAAGTTCCACAGTTCGAACCCACCTGAAAGGTCAGCAGTTCGCACCTACCAGTCACTCCATGGGAGAAAGATGTAGCAGTCTGCTTGCATAAAGCTCTGCAACCTTGGAAACCCTATGGGGCAGTTCTACTCTGTCCTATAGGGTGGCTACAAGTCGGAATCGACTCAACAGCAACAGGTTTGGTTTGGTTTTAATATGTGAGACCGTGGTTAGGATCATCTAGGGTATGACACAAAGGGCTAGAGTCTAGAGAAGGTTATTCATTCTGTTTGCTTTTATTATCCCAGGCTTTTTGCTTGGCACCAAGGATACAGCAATTCACAAGGCAGGCATGGTCTCTGCCTTCATGCAACTTGCTGTCTACCTGGGGAGACAGACAGTGAACAGCAATTATATCATTATTTCATGACAGTTGTGTAAGTGCTATGGAGGGTGTGATGAGAAACTGACCTGGGCTGGGGGCTCAGGAAGGGTTTGCTCAAGGTGGTGATGTAGGGCCAGAGTCAAAGTTGGCAGGAGGTAGAAAGGACCACTGAAGAGGGTGTCAGGGAGAGGAGTGTTCCTGGCAGAGGGAATAGTATGTACCAAGGCCCTGAGGCAGGAGGGAGCATGGCCACGAGGAAAACCAGTGTGGCTGGAGCAGAAGGAAGGAGGCAGATAAGACTGGAGAGGAGGAGTCTGGGCCTCAGTACATTGGGAACTGCTCTTATAACCCTCGACCATGTGAGTCCTGATTTCCCCTTTTCTGAACTGGTAGGAGGAAGCCAGGACCAGCTCCTAGACGTGTCTTTTGCCTTTGATCCTTCTTCAGGGCTGTCATCTCTTGTCCCCTCCCCTGTTCTGTCCCAGGACTGCCTACCCCGCAGTATTTGCACCCTTGGCATCTGTGCCTTCCTTGGCATCTACACCTCCACCAGAATGTGGCCTCCCTGAGAACACACACCCATCTCTGTGCTGTAAGAGTCAGGTGCGCTCAGCGGCCGTTTGCTGGTGTCCACTGTGTCTCACCCTGTGCTGGGCATGCCCCCGTCCTCCCAAAGCACTCACTCTATGAGAAAGACAGCCTTTGAACAGATAGGACCGTGATGACCATTATGCAGGAGTGTCATAGGGAACTTGCATGGGGGACTGGAGGCTCTTTGAGGACAGACCCATCCTGGGTTTGCTCCCCTGGTCTAGTCCTCAGGGGATGGCACAGCAATCAGCACAAGGCAGGTACTTGGTAATGCGTGGTGAGAGGATGAAAAAGAAAAATGAAGTTTAATTGAAGGAGGGTGAAGGATAAGTAGGAGTTAAGTGAGCCAAAGGAAGGGTGAGGAGACTTGCCTACGAAGATCTAGGAGTGGCAATGTGCAGGCAGGAGGAGACTGGGAGGAGACAGGGGATCTGAAGAGAGGGAGGAAGCCAATGCTTATTGAGCTCCTCCTCCTCCAGGCCAGGCTGGGCGCTTTGGTGCAGTTACCCTGGCCAACCCTCACAGCACCCTTACCTCACGGGCACCACTGCCATCCGTTTTCTGATAAAGCGCCAGGGTCCAGGAGGGTTAAGTCAATGGCCCCAGGTCACACAGCTACTAAGAACCTGTACAAGGGTTTGAGCCCAGATCTGCCTGCTCCTCTTGACTAAAAGGAGGAAGCAAAGGAGGAGGAAAAGGCAGAGGAAGGAGACGACTGAGAACAAAAGAAGAGCGGTGGCAAAGGAGTGAGTTCAACGAATCATTTTTCAGCTTAAAAACAATTCCCATTTCCCAGCCCTGCAGAGGCAGGCGCGGTGGATCTGAGGGAAAGCCGGCCCTCTGACTCGCAGGAGCCTGCCAAGGGGCCCCAGCAAACTGCTTCAAAGCCGGCCTGTTCAGCACAGGCGCTTTTAAACTTCGCACGGGGAAACTTTCCAGGGCTGACTTTTTGCACTTTGTTTCCAAATCAAGAGATGGGGAAGTCCCTCTCAGTCTAGCAGGGAGGAGAGCTCACCTAGCTGGCTTGCCCTGAGGTTCCAGGTGTGGCACGTCCCAGGGCAGCCAGCTTGTCCCCAGATGTCTGGGGGGCAGCCTGCCCCTTATCCTCATCTGGGTTCCTGGGGAGAATTCAGGACTTGGGCTTGCCATCCGCTCTCTCCTGGGCCTCTCTTCCCGTGTCTTCCCAAGCTATTTTCTACCTGGCTTCCCAGCAGCACTTGCAGACAAGGTGAGAGCACCTCACAAAGGTCACTATGTGCTCCTTGCTCTTTTTGGCACAGTAGCCTTGCAACCAGACTACATCATCTGTCATCCTCTGATCACCATCTTGAGAGGTGGATGAGGAGCTCCCTAACCCTCAGCTCTCTCTGACTTTTGGAATTCAGCTTTGGATTTTGGACGTACATCAAGAAGCTGGCTCCATGCATTTTAATTAAGCCGTCTTTTTTTCATTTATTACTAATACACTCCTCTTAAGTATGATTTATTTGTTAAACAAAGCACCATAAGCCGTCACTTATTCGTCTTAATTTC